>JASDFA010000020.1:50577500-51827500 GCA_035772735.1 Datura wrightii | reverse complement strand
TACCTAAATTGTATCGATAAATTAATTCCCTGCATGTTCGTTTTAACCTCAGCATGCTCATTACTATAGTTCAGACTCACTTTATAATTTTTCCTTAGATTCTTATTAATTAGTAAACTCAAACTCTCAAACTATTATTTATTTGGTTGTCTGCATTCTTAAAGATATAGTTCATTAACACTTAAGTTAATTAGTACCGTAGCTCAGTCCCAGTGGGATCGATACTTGGCTTACTTAAGCCACTTTACTACTTGTTCGACCACGTGCACTTGCGTGTAGCCACAGAAACACCGAACAATGGGTCATTTGATTACCCGTTATTTCCGTAACTGCCAAGGTCCAGTGCCACCCACGAGTACAAACAATGACTCGTTGTTCACGTGTTGAAAGCAATTTTGAGGCGGAAGTATGTTTTTGAGAGGTGCTTTCAAGAGCAACTAAAAAAGATCTACACTTCACAACAAGGAACCAAATGTGTAGAGAAATACTATGATGAGTTCCAACTCTTAAAGATGCGGATTGATTTTGCTGAAGATCCTTTGAATGCTATGACTCGATTTAGAGCTAGGTTGAGTAAGGATAATGCTTCCCCTATGAGACTCCACCACTATCGTGATATCGATGAAACTCTTGAGGCGGCTACTGAGATAGAGGTGCAGCTCCAAGTGGAGAATCTTGACAAATCAAGGGGTTTCAAAGGTACTTGGCACTACAACAAAGTTGGAGGAACTTCTTCTTCCAATTTGCAAAAGGAAAAGGGCCAAGATATCAACAGGCCCGTTGCCAAAAGTAATCAAGTGGAGCGGCCCACTCCTATTCTTCCTCCAGAGGAAAGAGGTAACACTTCTCTCCCTTTTAAATGTCAAAAATGTCAAGGTTTTTGTTATAAGATGAGTGAGTGACTCAATTGGAGGACATTCATTGTGTTGGCCGATGGTCTTTGTTGTTATGATGATGTTGATGTTGCTGAGGGGGTTGACATTGATGATCCCCAAGTGGAGCGTGATGTTGTGGTTGATGAAGAGTGTGAGAATGGTGATGATGTTGGTGTTCCTTGTGGACTAGCCAAGCGGACTTTGGTAATAAAGAATATGCCTCAAGAAGGGGACCTCACCGTTCCATTATATCTAATGAGCGACCCATGATAAGTGAAGCTATGGATGATTATTCTTGTGAACATCAAGGTATAGTCGCTAAACATAAAACTTTAAATATTTTCAATGAACAAAGTGTTAATGATAGCTTATCTTCTTGTGTTCTTAATGATTCTCTTTCATATTTTGATAATGTTGATGTTCAAAGTGCCCAAACACATCCTTTTGATGACCGAATCGATTCTTCTTGCAAGACGGATTTGTGTCCACCTAGTGTTAACACTTGCGATGTGAATGATAGTACATTGTCATTTGAAGCTTGTAATGATCAACTTATTTGTGATACTTGTCCACTAATTGAGGATTTTTGTGATGTAGTTAATGAGTATCAATTTAGTGATGATGTGGATGAAGTTGGTCATTTGAAAAAGCGTGACTCTTTGAGCATCTTCGTTTTGGATCCTATTACTTGTTTTGCTCATAGAAGTTACGTGAATGAAAATCCTTTGAATAATGGCATTGATATTTTTGAGAATGATATTGCATGCTTTGACTCTTCATCTTCATTTGGTTGTTCTCTCTTAAAGTACAATGTCTTATTTGATGATGATGAGATCTCTTCTAGTGTCGACCATAGTATTGTTCAACATGATAATGGTGTAGCTATTATCCATAGATATACCGTGTATGATAACCCACTATGGAATGTTGACGAAGAAAGTGATGTTTATGATCAAATAGGTACTTTGTCTTTGAGTGTCCCAATACTTGATAATGTTCATGATGATGTTTTTATATCTATTAGTGATCTTACCTCTAGGGACACTATGAATGAAGTTTCTTTGTCGGACACCTGCCTTTATTATCTCTTTGCTTATGATGATACTCATGGTTGCTTTGATCACTTGCCTTGTGAGAAAAGGGGTTTTAATAAGACAATTACTTATGGGTTTGACCAAAATGATTGGATATCGTTGCCTTTTGACCCAGGTGGCCCTTTGATTGTATGTGTGTTGGTTTAGCCTAATTACATTTGTACTAACCCTCATGCTATGAGGTCCTTGTTGTTGTTTATCTTTTCTATGCTTGTACAAGATCTAGATTCGCGGATGAATCCTTTTCAAGAAGGGGAGAATGATGCATTCCAAGGTGCTTATATATGGATGATAGTTTGGGTGGCTAAAGGATGGATAGGAGCGCAAGGTGGCCATGTTGATAAAGAAGATGGGATAATGTGTAAATGACCATTCTTTGATTTTAAGAAAAGGGAAGAGAACCAAACAAGGCCCCTACTTATTAAGGGAATATTTGTAATAGTCTCTACTTTTCCTTACTTAGTATAAATAGGAGTTCTTGAAATTTTCATAGGGAGAATTTTGATGATATTGAACAAATCATATTTTGATTATACTTGATTGCTAATCTTTTCCCTAGCCTTAGA
Organism: Datura wrightii; assembly: GCA_035772735.1. Taxonomy (NCBI): domain Eukaryota; kingdom Viridiplantae; phylum Streptophyta; class Magnoliopsida; order Solanales; family Solanaceae; genus Datura; species Datura wrightii. The sequence continues at coordinate 51,824,965 of JASDFA010000020.1, read as the reverse complement.
TTGTTAATTGTGTAGAGTGGAGGGTTAAAAGGGTAATTAATAACAGTTGAGGTCTTTCTAAGAAATTGGTGCTTGTTGGATTGCGGATTTGAAGTCCTTGTTTCTTAACAAGGGTTGCTTTTCCTTCTAATTTTATGTCAAGTTAGTTATCCTTTATCTATCCTTTACTTTTTCTTGTATCATAAAAGTGTTGAAGGAGGAGTTGAAAGACCTCTTAGACAAGGGTTTCATCAGACCTAGCAAATCCCCATGGGGTGCACCAGCTCTCTTTATCCAAAAGAAGGATAGTTTTCTTCGTATGTGTATTGACTATCGGCAATTGAACAAGGTCACCATTAAGAATAGGTATCCCCTCCATAGGATTGATGATTTGTTTGACCAGCTTCAGGATGCCAAGTGCTTTTCAAAGATAGACCTCAGATCCGGATGCCATCAGCTCATGGTTAGGGAGAGTGAAATCCCTAAGGCAGCCTTCAGGACTTGGTATGGTCACTATGAGTTTGTAGTTATGTCTTTTGGACTAATGAATGCTCCTGCAACTTTTGTGGATTTGATAAACAGGGTGTTCAAGACATACTTGGATATGTTCATGATTGTGTTTATAAATGACATCCTTATATATTCTTAGAGAAAGAATGAGCATGTCGCTCATTTGAAGGTGGTGCTACAGACCTTGAAGGATCACCAGTTGTATGCTAAATTCAGAAAATATGAGCTTTGATTGAACTCTGTGGAATTTTAGGTCATGTGGTGTCAGGTGAGGGTGTACAGGTGGACTCTCAAAAGATAGAGGCAGTGAAGAATTGGCCTTGACCAGTTAGTCCCTCGGATCTCAGGAGTTTCTTGGGTTTAACTGGTTATTATCGGATATTTGTTGAGGGGTTTTCATCCACTGTAGCCCCATTGACTAAATTGACCCAGAATAAAGTGAAGTTTCAATGGTCGGAGGCTTGTGAGAAGAGCTTCCAAGAGTTGAAGACTCGACTCACCTCAGCATCAGTGTTGGCCCTACCTGAGGGTACCAATGGGTTTGTGGTATATTGTGACGCTTCGAGGATAGGTCTCGGTTGTATACTCATGCATCATGGTAAAGTTATAGTCTATGCCTTTAGGAATCTGAAAGTTCATGAAAAGAACTATCCGACTCACGATCTTGAGTTGGCGGCGGTAGTATTGTCCTTGACGATTTGGAGATACGATCTATACGGGGTCCATGTAGATGTGTTTACGGACTACAAAAGCCTATAGTACATGTTTACCTAGAAGGATCTAAACCTACATCAGAGGAGGTGGTTGGAGATTCTTAAAGATTATGATATGAGTGTCCTATATCTCCTAGGCAAAGATAATGTGGTGGCAGATGCTCTTAGCAGGCTTTTTATGGAGAGTGTGTCCCATGTGAATGAGGAAAGGAAAGAATAGGTGAAGGATGTGCATCGACTTTCTGATGATTTGGTAATTTACCAACTCATTAGGCTCTAAAACTTGAGTTTTTGCTTAGTTCTTGAGTTGATTCTGTGGATTTTATGCCCTTTTTGCATTTGTTGTGTGCAAATGACTAAATGTGAAGAAAAGATCCAAAATGAAGCAAAATGAAGGGAGTGAGAGTACCTCGGTGATCCACAGATGAAAATCATTGAAACACCAGCCAACGACCTAACATCACTGCCTCTGAGGATTAATGCCATTGGTGGTTCATGAATTTCTATGGACGATTCGCCGATCCAGTTGTCGAAAGACACCCAAAGTTTTGGAAAATAGCTTAAAGATCTGGCGGTTCACGGATTGGAATCAACGAAACACCGGGTGAACCGCTGATGTTCACTGGAATTGAGTAAGGACTTAGAAAATATAACCGACATTTCACGGATTGAAACCGGCAAACCGCCAGTGTCTCCTGTGATTCCAGAATAGTGCTCAAGGGGTATAATCGTCCAACACTGGAAAAGAGATAAAATGTTCCCTACTTTTTAGGATATAAATAGAAGATAAAGTACTTCGTACTGAAAGGAGGGATATGAAGAAGAAAAGATAGAAATAGAGTGTTACACCCCGTAAGTTTGGATCGTTTAGTCAGCCTATTCGTATGTTGGTTAAGAGTTTTCGAGTTCCATATGTATGAGGAAAGGGCCCGGGGAAAGGCCGAACCAGAGGGGCAAAGTCGCACGGAGAATCCCCTTTGTGTTACCTAAAGTGGCACGGAGCAGAATTAGTGCGACAAGCAGAGTGCCACGTTGCCATATCTGCCACCTCAAGTATATAAAGGCCTCACACTTAGAAGTTAGACCATTATTCACATATTCACGGCCAAAACAGAGGGAAACCGAGGAAAACATTTGGAAATCATCCGATTATGCCGCTAAACGCGGTCCAAATCTAAATTAACTCCGGGTATTGAAGTATAAAGCTGTAGGGAGCATCACTATGGAGTTTTTTTCATAAAATATGCCCGAAAAGTTGTAATCCCATTGAGCTTAAGTTGATGGAATTATTTCAAACTAGTGTCAATATGATCACGTGCCTAAAGTAAGTATTTCTCTCTTCTAGATTCCTGAGAAATTACGAGTTTTTGATCGTCATTCGATAAGTTGAAGTATAGTCAATATATATATATATATATATATATATATATATATATATATATATAAGTTATCGTTTTCTTCGAATATAGTAATAAAGTATCCCTATTCTTGCGTTAATATGATTACAATTGAGAAGGGCAGTTGAACACTAGCTAAAGCTCGCTAGTTAATCGGTAAATAGCGAATGAGGTATGTTAAGGCATTTTCTGTCGGTAAGTTAGTTTCTTCAGCATAGTAGTCCAGTATGAATCCCAGTAAAGCATGTTAGGAGTATGTTATCATGTCTAGTTGTTCATGTCTGTCGAGGCTCATAATTTGTATTGTTTTGGGCTGGATTATACCTGTATAGCTTCCGTGACCACCCCAGGGTTAATAGCTGTGTCGCCGCCTGCCAGGGGCGAGGATACGCCGCTCTACAGAGTGAAATGCCGTCCGCAAGGGAGGAAGATGGGGATCCAATTCCTCATATGCTGTGGTTGGCCCTATACACACCCCCGCCGAGTGCTTACGCCCGAAGTGTCGATATCAAGAGTCCTCCGGACTCAGACACAGCTACAGTCAGGGGCCGAGCGGGCCCAGTTACAGACCTAGGGGATCGGTAGAACGCTTATAGCTGGTAGTTGAATCAGTATGACCTGGATAGGGGTATATAGATTGAGGTGTACTCATTAGGGGTAATGGGGGCCCAGGTGGGTTTCTCTGTGCTAATTGTACCTTCCGGCATATGGGGCCAGGTAAGGTTTATGTTTACTTTAGTTACTGTTAGTTAGAAAGTAAGACTTCTCGTTTGTCAGGTATGACCCCTACCCTCCTTATTACAGTTATGTTTAGCCCTGATTTCACTACTTCGGTCATTTTCAGTTCTATTTCCTTACTTTCAGTTATTTAAAGTTACCTCCTTACATATTCAGTACCTGTGGTACTGACGCCCTCTTTTGGGATGCTGCATTACTTGCCTATAGGTGCAGATAGACGAGGAGAAAGTCCCTCGTAGTTCCAATCAGCCTTATAGAACCGTCAGCTCCCTTTTTCCGGAGCTTGTTTGATAAAGGTTTATTTCTTTTGTTTGTATAGTATGGGTAGGTTGGGGCCCTATCACAACCATGTTATTACTCCTAGAGGCTTGCAGATTGTGTTACTTCCCTGTGGTTAGATGATATCGGCCGTGTGGGGCCCATATGTGATTTAGATTATGTGTTGGCTGTGTGGGACCCTGTTTAGCTGTTGATTGGTGGCCTTGTCAGTCATAGTTCAGTTTAGCATCTGATTTTACTTTTTAGTTATAACTAGATATCATGTTGGCCTTGTCGGCCCGCATAGGACTCCCTATGATTGTTTTTTTCTGGTTAGCTGTTTATTTTCACAGGTGGCTATAGACCTTGTTGGCCAGGGGTTGTATTTGCAGCCGCTATATAGCCTGTTGTTTTCTTGATTCTACAGTTAGAGTTAGCCCTACACCAGAGGTGCTTAGGCTTAGTCAGCTCAGCAGTTCAGGTCCTAGTAGGGCATCAGGTGCCAGTCATGCCTCCCAGGGTGGGGCATGACAAACTTGGTATCAGAGCAGGTCGTATCTTAGGGAGTCTGCAAGCCGTGCTAAGTAGAGTCTTGTCTATGGATGTGTTGTGCACCACATACTATAGGCAGGAGGCTACAAGGCATGATAGGATGGTTACTCTTTCTTCTTATTCAGTCGTTCTATAGAGCGGTACAGTATAGGGTTGAGTCCCTAAGCTCATTAGACTCTTTTGTTTACAGAGAAATGTCAGACCAGCGACACCCTACGACAGGTAGAAGGCTAGATATAGCAGTAGGAGAGGGAAGCAGTAGGGTGCCTCAGCCTTGGTCAGAATTGGCTTGATCTGAGGACTATACGTAGGTATCATCTCGACCTCCCTAGAAGTCTCCACCACGTCAGGAGCTACTTGGGACGGCTGGTGTGATGGCACCGCCTCCGACAATTTCTATACCCATATCTGACCTGTAGGTTAGGAGCGCAGTCATTATGCTAGCCTAGATGATGGCTTCTCAACGCCAGCCAGTGCCACCTACAGTTGCAGAATCCTTAGGAGGACCTGGTAGCTCAAGGGTCTGAGAGTTCCTAGCACTAAGTCCCCTGCAATTCACAGGGACAGATCGGACCGAGGACCCTCAAGACTTCTTAGACCAGATTAAAGGATTTTCAGGGTGATGCATGCTACACCCACAGAGTCGGTTGAGTTGGCGGTATTCCAGCTACGGGACATCGTTGTACTATGGTATGAGAGTTGGGATAGGTCCAGAGGGAGAGATGTTTCCCCTCTGACCTGGCCCTACTTCTCAGAGGCTTTCTTGGATCATTACCTACCGTGGGAGATTCGACAGGCCTGGGTTGATCAGTTCATACACTTGGAGTAGGGGTCGATGAGTGTTCGGGAATATGCCATGCAGTTTGATTCCTTGGCTCGTTATGTGCCATCTTTGGGGATACAATGTCAGCCAGGGTACACCGCTTTATTATGGGGCTGAACCAAGAATATGTTGAGACCTGCATCACAACCACATTGCGAGAGGATATGGAAATCACCCATGTGCAGGCTTTTGTTCAGAAATTTGAGGGTATCAGACAGTGGAAACAGGAGATTAGGAGGACAATTCAGGAGCAGCGCCGTAGGAACAGATCGGGTGAATTATAGGAGGAATCCTGGGGAGGACCTAGGCCACGGTTATCAGATAGGTCGCCTAGACCCCCGCCTCCACCAAAGCGGCAGAGGAGCAAGTCTAGTCGCCAAGGGAAGCCAGAGCCCGGTGAAGGTTCGCGAGCAGTAGGTTCACAGTAGCAGAGGGGAGTGGAGCAGAGTGGGTTTATAATACCGCTTTTCCCTATTTACAATCGACACCACTCTGGAGCATGCAGGTATGGTTCCACGGCATGCTACATTTGTAGATAGGAGGGTCACCAGATGTGGAATTGTCCAGCTAGGGGTCAAGGTGACCGGGATCAACAAGATAGGTCCTCGACAGGATCACGAGCTCCAGCATCCCCGGCAGGGTGTAGGCCCTCAGTTCAGCAGGCAGAGGCCGAGGCAGATCAGGGGCCTCCAGTTCAGGTGTCGACCCAGACCTTAATTATGCACTACCGGGGTGACAGGAGTGAGAGTTGTCACCAGATGTTGTGATAGGTATGCTAAACATTTGATCTCATCCTGCTTATGTGTTGATAGATCCAGGATCCACCTTGTCCTATGTTATACCGTTAGTGGCTCGGAAGTTTAGTACTATGCCAGAATTGCTTCGTCGACCTTTCTCAGTGTTTACACCCGTTGGTGACTTTATTATAGCCAGAAGGGTCTATCGGGGGTGTACAGTAGAGGTTGCCAGTTGTAAGACTACGACATACTTGATAGAATTAGAAATGGTTGATTTTGATGCTATTATGGGTATGGATTGGCTAGCTTCATGCTATGCCAATGTCGAATGTTGGACCAAGATTATCCGATTCCACTTTTCAGGGGAGGCAGTACGGGAGTGGAAAGGTAGTACAACCATGCCAAAAGGTAGGTTTATTTCCTATATTCGGGCGAGAAAATTGATAGCAAAGGGGTGCATTTATCACATTGTCAGAGTTCAGGATGTTGGGGAAGAGCCTCCGACCCTTTAGTCTATACTAGTGGTTAATGAATTTACCGACGTATTTCCAGATGAGCTTCCTGGTATTCCAACTAGAAAGGGAAATTAATTTTGCAATCGATCTATTACTAGGCACTCAGCCTAAATCTATTCCTCCATATCGGATAGCTCCTGCTGAACTCAGAGAACTAAAGGAACAATTGAAGGATTTTCTAGACAAGGGCTTTATCAGTTCGAGTACCTCACCATGTGGTGTGCCAGTTCTGTTCGTGAGGAAGAAGGACGGTTCCCTCTGTATGTGTGTAGATTATCGGCAACTGAATAAAGTCACTATTAAGAATAAGTACCCGCTTCCCAAAATAGACGACTTGTTTGATCAGCTACAGGGAGAGAGGTATTTTTCAAAGATTTACTTAAGGTCAGGATATTATCAGGTCCGGGTTCGTGAAAGAGATATTCCAAAGACTGCCTTCAGGACCAGATAAGGCCACTTTGAAGTTTTAGTCATGTTCTTCGGACTGAAAATGCCCCAGCAGTGTTCATGGACTTGATGAACAATGTTTTCAGACTATACCTAGACTTTTTTGTGATAGTATTCATCAATGATATTCTGGTGTATTCTCGCTCAGAGGTAGATCACCAGGATCATCTACGGACAGTGCTCCATATTCTCAAAGATCGCCACCTATATGCAAAAATTTTTAAATATGAATTTTGGCTGAATTCAGTAGCCTTCTTGGGCCATATTTGTCAGATGCTGGTATACAGGTAGATAGACAGAAGATAGAGGCAGTGAAAACATGACCTAGACCTACCACTCCGACCGAGGTACGTAGTTTCCTGAGGTTAGTCTGGTATTACAGAAGGTTTGTGGAAGGATTTTCCACTTTAGCAGCACCTTTAACCAAACTGACGCAGAAGGCTGCAAAATTCCATTGGACTGAGGCATATGAGCAGAGCTTTTAGGAACTGAAAGACAGATTGACATCAGCACCGGTGCTAGCGTTGCCATAAGGAACAAAGGGTTATGCAGTCTATTGTGACGCTTCGGGTGTTGGGTTAGGATGTGTTTTGATGCAGCATGGTAAGATGATTGCCTATGCTTCCAGGCAGCTAAGGAAGCATGAGAAAAACTACCCTACCCATGAACTGGAGTTAGCTGCGGTGATTCATGCCTTGAAAATATGGAGACACTACCTGTACGGCGTCCACATAGATATTTTCACTTATAACAAAAGCCTGCAGTATATTTTCACCCGGAAAGAGTTGAATCTGTGGCAGCGTCGCTGGTTGGAACTGTTAAAGAATTATGATGTGAATATTTTATATCACCCAGGAACGACCAATATTATAGAAGATGCCCTTAGTCGCAAATCCATGGGAAGCCTGGCATATTTACAGTCCGAGCGACAGGAATTGGCCCGAGAATTGCATCAGCTAGCCAGTTTAGCTGTTCATATATTAGAATCAGGAGAGAATGAAGAGATAATCTAGAATACCGCAGTGTCATCATTGGTTGTGGAAGTGAAAGAACGGCAGTATGAATATCCTAGCCTGGTTCAGCTCAGAAATACGGTCCAGCGAGGGGAAGTGATAGATTTCAAGGTAATCGAGGATGGAGTTTTGAGAAATAGGGATCGCCTCTGCGTTCCAGATGTGGCAGGGCTTCACCAGCAAATTATGGGTGAGGTACACTATGCCCGTTACACTCTCCATCTAGGTTCGATAAAAATGTACCATGACGTAAAAGAGATTTACTGGTGGCCGGGAATGAAAAAGGGGATAACAGTTCGTAGCTCAATGTCCCAATTGCCAACAGGTGAAAGCTGAGCATCAGAAACCAGGCGGACTGACATAGGATATAGCCGTTCCTTTATGTAAATGGGACGTAGTTAATATGGATTTGGTAGGAGAGTTACCTCGTACCAGGCGTAAATATGATTCTATCTGAGTAATTGTTGACAGGTTGACAAAATTAGCTCACTTTCTGCCAGTAAGGGCTACCTTTTAAGCCAAAGATTATGCTATGTTGTATATTAGAGAAATAGTCTGATTGCATGGTGTTCCGTTGTCAATTATCTCTGACCGAGGGGCACAGTTTACTGCTAAATTTTGGCAATCTTTTAAGAGGGGCCTGGGGACGCGGGTTAACCTGAGCACAACCTTCCATCCTTAGAAAGACAGGCAGGCAGAACGTACAATCCAGACGCTTGAGGATATGTTACGGGCGTGTGTGCTAGATTTTGGAGGCAGCTGGGATGAACATCTATCGCTTATTGAATTTACCTATAATAATAGTTATCATTCAACAATTCAGATGGCGCCTTATGAAGCGTTATATGGGCGGAAGTGCAGGTCTCCAGCTGGTTGGTTTGAGGTAGGAGAATCAGCATTGATTGGGCCAGATATTATTCATCAGTCAGAAGAGAAAGTAAAGCTTATCAGGGAATGTCTGTTGACTGCTCAGAGCCGCAAAAAATCTTATGCTGATGTGCGGCGGAGAAACCTAGAGTTTAATGTGGGTGACTGGGTATTCATAAAGGTTTCATCAATGAAGGGTGTGACGAGATTTGGTAAGAAAGGCAAGCTCAGACCGAGGTTTATTGGACCTTATCAGATTTTTCGAAGGATAGGCCAGGTGGCTTATGAATTGGATTTACCTCCAGAATTAGAATCTGTTCACCCAGTTTTTCATGTATCACTGCTGAGGAAGTGCATAGGAGATCCCTCTCAGATTGTCCCAGTCAAAGACGTCAAAATCACTGAGGAGTTAGCTTATGAAGAATCTCTAGTAGCCATACTAGATTGGCAGATCCGCATACTAAGAACGAAAGATGTTTCTTCCGTTAAGGTGTTATGGTGGAGTAAGAACCTAGAGGAGATGACCTGGGAAGCAGAAGACGATATGAAAACCAGATATCCTCAGTTATTTTAGACTTAGTCCGATTGTGCAGCTAGAGGTATATTGTTGTTGTTGTTTCATAAGTTGCATTAAATACATGTATATGTGAGATGATTGACTTAAGTCTATTGTGAAGTGAACTCTATAGTATTGTGTGAAGTACTTGTATTGGACTTTTTTACATTTCAGGATTTTTAGATAGTCCATATTACAGGGGAGACTCTGCCGAAATTCTTCCAGGATAAGTAATTGCAAGGTTAAGGTTATTGAAAGTAGAAGTTAACATTCGAGGACGAATGTTCTTAAGGGGGGGAGGATATTACACCCCATAAGTTTCAACGTTTAGTCGGCCTATTCGTAAGTCAGTTAAGAGTTTTAAAGTTCCATATGTACGAGGAAAGGGCCCGGGGAAAGGCTGAACAAGTGCAAAGTCGGGATTTCATGGGAGGAGGCTGAACCAGGTTGCCAGAGGGGCAAAGTGGCAAGGAGCAGCCCCTCCGCATTACCCAAAGTGGCACTGAGCAGAATTAGCGTGACCAGCAGAGTGCCACATTGCCTCGTCTGCCGCCTCAAGTATATAAAGGCCTCACACTTAGAAGTTAGATCATTATTCACATATTCACGGCCAGAACAGAGGGAAATCTAGGAAAACATTTGGAAATCATTCGATTACACCGCTAAACACCGTCCAAATCTAAATTAACTTCGTTATTGAAGTATAAAGCTTCAGGGAGCATCGCTATGGAGTTATTTTCGTAAAATACGCTCGGAAAGTCGTCGTCCCCCCGAGCTTAAGTTGATGGAATTATTTCAAACTAGTGTCAATACGATCACGTGCCTAAAGTAAGTATTTCTCCCTTCTAGATTCTCGAGAAATTATGAGTTTTTGATTGTCTTTCAATAAGTTGAAGTATAGTCAGTATATATATATATAAGTTATCGTTTTCTTTCGGCAAGTTAGTTTCTTTAGCATAGTAGTCCAGTATGAATCCCAGTAAAGCATGTTAGGAGTATGTTATCATGTCTAGTTGTTGTTTTTAGTCGAGGATCATAATTTGTATTATTTTGGGCAAGATTATACCTGTATAGCTTCTGTGACCATCCCAGGGTTAATAGATGTGTCGCTGCCCGCCAGGGGCAAGGATACGTCGCTCTATGGAGCGGCATGCCTTACGCAAGGGACGAAGATGGGGATCCGGATCCTCATATGCCGTGGTTGGCCTTATACACACCCCCGCAGAGCACTTACGCCTGGGGTGTCAATATCAGGAGTCCTTCGGACTCAGACACAACTACAGTCAGTGGCCGAGCGGGCCCAGTTGTAGACCTAGGGGATCGGCGGGATGCTTATCGCTAGTAGATGACTCAGTATGAATTGGATAGGCATATATAGATTGAGGTGTACTCACTAGGGCTAATGGGGGCCCAGGTGGGTTACTCTGTGCTGATTGTACCTTCTGGCATATGGGGGCCAGGCAAGGTTTATGTTTACTTTAGTTACTGATAGTTAGACAGTAAGACGTCTCGTTTGTCAGGTATAACCCCTACCCTCCTTATTATAGTTATGTTTAGCCGTGATTTCGCTACTTCAGTCATTGTCAGTTCTTTTTCCTTACTTTCAGTTATTTAAAGTTACTACCTTACATATTCAGTACCTGTGGTACTGACGCCCCCTTTTGGGTCATTACATTACTTGCCTGCAGGTGCAGATAGACGAGGAGCAGGTCCCTCGCAGTTCCAGTTAGTCGTACAAAACCGTCAGCTCCCTTCTTCCGAAGCTTGTTTGATAGAGGTTTATTTCTTTTGTTTGTACAGTATGGGTAGTTCGGGGTTCTTTCTCGACCATCTTATTACTCCTAGAGGCTTGCAAATTGTGTTACTTCCCTGTGGTTGGATGATATCGGCCGCGTGGGGCCCATATGTGTTTTAGATTATGTGTGTTGGCCGTGTGGGGCCCTGTTTAGCTGTTGGTTGTTGTCCTTGTCAGTCATAGTTCAGTTTAGCATCTGATTTTACTTCCCAGTTGTAACTAGATATCATGGTGGCCTTGTCGGCCCGCATAGGACTCCCTATGATTGTTTTTTTCTGGTTAGCTGTTTATTTTCACAAGTGGCTATAGGCCTTGTCGGCCGGGGGTTGTATTTACAACTGCTATATATCCCGTTGTTTTCTTGATTCTGGAGTTAGAGTCAGCCCTACACCAGAGGTGCTTAGGCTAAGTCAGCTCAGCAGTACATGTCCTAGTAGGGTATCAGGTGCCAGTCATGCCTCCGAGGGTGGGGCGTGACATAGAGATATTGAGAGAGAGCAAAAAATACATATGACATCATTGTTTCCCTTTTTAGCTGCAGAACTTTTTCTAAGTTGAAGTAGGTAGATTTTGATTGGTAAATTTGGAAAAAGTACTCTGCTCTATTTCTTCTTTGTACTAGTAAGTTTCAGCTATTGTTGGAGATTATCTTGTGAAGTTGATTTTTCTACTCTTGCTATTAAATCCAATGAAGCTATTGATGAATGTGTTTCTGAATTTCTTAATTATGAGTAGCTAAATCATTAACTTGAGGTGTATTATGATGAATACTTAATAGATTGTGTATTGCTAGAGTCATCTTTACATTGTTCAAATAAGTGTAAATCTATTAGATTCGCTTCAATCTATAAAGGAAGGTCCACTGATTATTATATGGGTCTATCTATTCCTTCTTGATTGTTGTTTGTAAAAGAATAATTAAGTATTGGAACAGAATTTAATAGTGGGTATGGATAAGAGATTGTGAAATTGGCTAGAAATAGCTAAAATTGCATTCTCATACCTTATTAGTAGCTAATAGCTAGAAATTAGTGAAGTTGCTAATCCAAATCAAATCGGATTAAGCTAAATCGTAACTTGAGGTTTGACAAAACTCTAGTAAGAGGTAATTAGAAGGCTAAACAGCTGTAATTACCCACTTTCCGAGATTATTTACACTTGTTGAATTCATAATATGACGTGGCATGTCCTGATCTAGTTAGTATTTCATCTATACTGCACCTCTAGTCTTTCACACTCTTGTTGACAACTTAGCTGATCTTGCTGTTTTATTTCACTAATTCACCAAATATAATTCACTGAAAATTTTAACCACCCCATTTTATTTGTTTTTATATTAAATCTACGTGGTGCAAGCTAACGTCAATTTCTCAACTGACACTTGTAACTATCATTTCCTAGTCCTCGTAGGATTCTACCTCGGCACTCGTGGGGTTACTTGTTTTAACACTTCTTTTGTGTATATTCTTTGCATGAGGGATATATTTCGGACGTTATCAAAATGAAGCTATTGCCAGGGATAGTGCTTGATATTCTTGTGTTGATTGTTAAGTTGAAATAGTTTTTCATCATGGCTACTTGACGTGAGTTTGCTGTGCTGTTAGGATCTCATAACCACATGAGCCATCACTCCCAAGCATGGGATAGCTCAGTGGAAGGTAACATGGAACTCAAGGAAGATAATCCAGTGATGCCGGAAGTTGCGGGAGCCATTCGCCTACCACCGACGATAGGGAATGCAGTATTTCATGTCACAAGCACCATGCTGCACTTGTAAATGAAGGGACTCTTTAGCAGAAAACCAAGAGAAGACGTGAATCCACATTTGAGAAACTTCTTGGGAATATGCTAACCCTTCAATATAACAAATATCAGTCAAGAGTGAATCAAGTTGAGAATCTTTCCTTTTTCACTGATGGGGGAGGCAACAATTTGGCTAGAGGAACTCCCTCTGGGATGGATTACTTGATGGCAGGAGTTAACAGAGGCCTTCTTGGACCACTTTTTCCCTCCATAAAAAATGCTTCAGCTGAAGGATGATATTATGAATTTCAGGCAAGAATCTAGAGAGCCTTTGCACGAGGCATGATTAAGGTTTAAAAAGAAGGTTGCTCTTTGCCCAAATCATGAACTACCAGATAGAGTGCTTCTCCAAAGCTTCTATAGGGCCCTTGATTTAATCAACAAGTCCATGGCCAACAACCTAACTAGTGTCTCTATCATGGATCAAATATATGGGTTGGCCATAGCCCTCCTAGACAGAATGACAAAGACCAATAGGGCTTAGCACACAAGAGAAACAAATGTGTCCACTCATGAAATCAACTCAAGTGCATTGGCTGCTGAGTTGCGAAAAAGGGATGAAGTGTGGGATGAAAATCTTTCCAAGATGATGACACAATTAGAATTGATGACAAAACACGTGATAGGAGCAAGCCTAAGGTGGTAAATGCTGTGGGAAGCAAGGCCCTTTACAATATGAGGGAGAGTCATCACTGCCAAGATATGAAGAAGATGCCAATACATGGGCAACAATATGGGAGGTCCTCGACCTAGATTCCAAGGAGCAAACCAAGGCCCATGGAACCCAAGGGATGACAATCAAGGTTGGAGAAATCGTGATCCACAAGGATGGCTCGAAAGAAATAAAAGGTGGGGTAATAGGGAGCCAAACCAAGAGGGTGATCTCTATCTCTGGAGTTTGAACCAATATGTTCCCTCTCCAAAGGTGGGGAATCCCCAGAATCAGCTGGGCGTGAGTGATGTGGGTAGCTCAAAAATTGAAGAAATGCTATTGAGAGATTTGAAGAAGGTTGAGTTGAGGTGAAAGAATTAAGAAGGGAGGTGTCTAACCTTTCCCAATTAGTGAGTTCACATTCCGCCTCTATCAAGCATTTGGAGGCCCAAATGAATCACTTGTCGGCTCAAATGAACCCCCGGATGAAGGGAACACTATCTAGTGACACAATGCCTAATCTAAAGAAAGATGGTCAAAGCATGGCTGTTGTCACTCGGAGTGGCAAGGTGACCCAAAGAGGTTGATAACCCTAAATCAGATGAAGAAGATGAAGTCGACAAAACGCTAATGACTCCAAGGAATGAAAAAAAGATTGACGAGGAAGGAGAGGGAAAGGATGATGAAATCCTCTCACATGCTGATAACGATGAGACAGACATGAAGTTCCCAATTGACGACAAGGTTGAATCAAGAATCTCACCTCCTTATACCCAACAATTGTACAAGGAAAAGAAGAACGACCAGTTCAAAAAGTTTGTTGACATGTTTAGCAAGTTGTCCATAAATATACCGTTAGTGGATGCTATACTGCAAATGCCGGTTATGCAAAGTTTATAAAAGAATTGTTGAAGAAGAAAAAAGTGGTTGATGCAGGTAATGGGGAGAAAATGCACCATTATAGTGCAGTGATGATGAGTAATCTTGCCCCGAAACGGGAGGACTCAGGAGCTTTCACATGTACAATTGGGATATGTGTATTTAAAAAAGCTCTATGTGATCTTGGTGCCAGCATAAATTTGATGCACCTGCTCATTTTCAAGAAATTGGGACTCGGAGGCACCAAGCCAACGTTGATGAGGCTGCTCATGGCAGATAGGTCCATAAGAAGACCGGTGGGGGTGTTAGAAGATGTGTTGGTGAAAGTGGACAAGTTTATTCTACTGGATGATTTTGTTATTTTGGATTGTGAAATGGATGTAGAGGTTCCCATTATTTTGGGTAGACCATTGTTAGCTACGGGGAGAGCCGTGGTGGATATGGAGCTTGGAGAGCTAAAATTTCGAGTTGGAAGTGAGGAGTTCACCTTTAAGGTATGTCCATTAGCTGAAACGCCCCCCGAATGCAAGGTGGTTGGAGTGTTTCAAAATGACGAGGAGGACAAGGGATTGGAGCTGAAGGAGACGAAGTTGGATGAAGAACAGTCAGAAAAAAGTTGTTGGAATAAAGGTCCACGTCATGCCACGACGCTAACTAAGGGGCTTCTTGGGAGGCAACCCAAGTGTTTAGTGAATTATTTGATGTCTTTAATTTTTTTGTTTTTGTAGGAGCTGTGAAGTGAGGAACAAAGGGAGAAACAAACCATGAAGAGAGGAACAATGCGGAACCGGCATGCCGCCGGTCCAAAAGTGCGAACCGCTGATGTAGGCGAGTATAAAACAGAAAGATGGACTTTGCATCGAAGAACCGGTGGACCCATTGGTGAACCACCGAATTGAAACCATGGACCGCTGGTGGGTTGCCGAGGTGTTATACCTCTAGAACTAAAAGTTCAGACCCAGGAGTTGAAATGGGGAAAAGCTAATAATCTGGTTTGCAGGCACAGAATGAGTCATTGAACGACTCATGAGACCAGCCCACGAGTCGTCAGGTGGCTCGTCGGGAATGCTAGTTAAGAGCAGGAAGATTAAAGGGTAAGGGGTCTCCACGGGCGTGGGAATGACTCGTGGTTAGTAACAAGGAGTGTTCAAGTCAGCGAGGGGTGAGGGTGAAGAATAAATGGAGGAAGTCAACTAGTGTAATTAATGGAAGGACCCCATAAGTCGTCGTCTGTCCCCACGATTTGTGGGATGAGTCATGATCAAGGAGGGTAAGTTTTATTTGAGACTAAGGCAGTGTACATGAAGGGACGTGACCATGAGTGGTGGTCTCAAGCAACGGATCATTAAGTCACTCGTGATGAGCCCAGGAGATCTGATAAGCAGTGTACCTAACGAATGACTCCATGAATCGTGGCCCCTCATGACTAGTCGTTAGGTCCCTCGTTGGGACCCCCTGGTACTTATTTTCAGCGATTTTAGTAAGGACTTTCTCGTAATTTCTAAATCCTAGGGGCCTATACAAGTTCATTTAAGGCTCGTTTTACAGGGTTTTTTAGTGGTTAAAACCTATTCTAAGCTAGTTCACTCCATGCATGCACACTTGAGAGCTTGAAGATAGATTTAGAGCAAGTTTTGAAGGTTTAAATTGGAATCTCATCTTGGGCAATTAGAGAAGTGTTAAAATCATCCCTCTAAGATATGTAAGGTTATGAGTGGGTGTCTCCTTCCACACCCATGCCCAATTTCTATCAAATCATGATAATGCTCCTATGATCATGTATGGGGTTTTATATCCAATTGCATAATTCTTCAATCTATATACACGGGTATGATTAGATTCTATTTATATTGATGAATTGTGAAGCTTGATTTTTAAATTGTTCTCAATCCAAATTGTGTTTTCTAAATTATGAAATTGAATGCCCATGGATGAGAAGTTCATGAAAAAAGAGAATGATGATGATGAAATTTAATGATGAAAAACATGTTTCTAAAGCTACCCATGATTATGATATTGTTCTCAAAATGAATTGAGTAGATCGAAGTATGATAAATCTTAGGGCAATGCCCACATGTTGATTTAAAATGATGATTTTCCCGAAATAAGCTTACCACATTGTTTCGTGTGAAGTCTCCCAAATTTCATCATTTCTAGCTTGTGGTATGTTGAGTTAAATATTCTTACATATAACTTATCGCATGATTTGGAGTAGATGCTATCACCTATACTTGAGCTTGTGGTATGTTTCAAAATAAAGCTTTTCATATGCATGAATTTGTAATTGAGATGTATGTCATTATTGAGCTTCGTCAAAGGGCAATGTTGAGCTTCATTTTCACATGATGTCGAGTCTATGCATGATTTCATTAATGAGCTTTGTCAATAGACAATGTTGATCTTTGTTTCACACGATGTTGAGTTATGCATGATTTCATCTTGAGCTTCCTCAATAGACGATGTTGAGTTTCGTTATATATGATGTGGAGCATTGCATGTTTTTAGGAGAAGAGTCTAGCACCGAGCAGGTTAAAGGTCGATCACCCTATGCCCCAGAACTATGCACTAATGTAGGTTGATACATATATATCATTGGGACCTACCTTTTGAGTTATCCCCGACCCAAATGGCCCATGAGCTTGATATCGATATCATGGTTTCGTCCATCACCCTGGTAAGGTTATGGACATCACTACCCACTTGAGTGTGATAGTTGGGACCACGTAAGCTCTATCGTGGTATGTCGGTTAAGTGACGAGTCTCCCACTGTCTATATTATTCAGATTTTCATATTCATTACTCATGGAGATTATTTTACACATGCATGTTCTAAAAGTAAGGTTTGACTCATTCTTCAGCTTTTAATATAAATGTCATGTTTCAACTTTGAGTCATTCGAGTTAGTCATGATTTTATAAAGCTATGCATGGTCATGTCATGATAAGATTTCGAATTCAGAATATAGCCCTTCTCCTCAGACTTTAAAGCTTATGATATGTTATGAAATGTCTTAAATGATTTATTTTACTTAAGCGGTTTTACTTGCCTTGCATACTCGGTACATTCCACGTACTGATCGCTTACTTTCTATGCTTTATCATGTCATGATACAGGACCTGGTTCGCAGCTTCAGCCCCATTCTTAGACAGCTTTTCAGAGTTAGTATCTATTCAGGTTGGTGAATCCTCATCCTTCAAGGACTAGACTATCATTTTCCTTTATGTATTTCCAATTTTAGTATTGTTGAGATAGTTGGGGTCTTGTCCTATCAACTCGTCCAGATTAGAGGTTTCAGACTTATATTTGTGTAGCTTTGGATGCTATTCTAATGTGACGTTGTTTTATAGTTCCGTTGAGATTATATTCATGATTCTTAAATTTATTGAATGAGTTAGTTGTATGCTTATGCCATGGGTCCACTTGGGGTCTCTTGGGGTCCCTTGTCTCGTGTCTACAATCTGGGTTGCCATTCGGGTCGGGACAAACTTTGTATCAGAGAAATAGGTTTCAAGTGTCTTAGGGTGTCTTAAATCCACGTTAAGTAGAGTCTTTTTCATGTTTGTGAAATGCACCACACTCACGATGAAGAGGCTATGAGACTTTTAGAAAATTTCCCTTTGTTTCATGATCTATGTCGGTCGATAAAAGGTCTTTCTATCCTTTCAAGTTCATGCTATTCGCAATTGCAGAATAATGGCTCCTAGAAGGATGAATAGAAGGAGGAATGGAGGTGGTGAAGGCCACGAGGATGGAAACGGTTATGGGCATCAGCCAGCCCCACGAGTTCAGGAGCCTCAGGCACCGGAGCCAGCCGCTCATGCTATGTTTTGAGCTGCTATTCAAATGCTTGCACAGGCCATGAGCGATCAGGTCAATCAGAAGGCCGTTGTGCATGTTCTTCAAAATAGCAATGCAGTGCCGACCAATGTCAGGGGCTACCCTATCTTTTGTGACACCATATATAGCCAGTAGCTTCGGAGGCAGTCTTGATGTCTTGTTAGAGCCCTTATCAATTTCTACCGGAGTAGGTGACTCAGTCATAGCTAGACGGGTGTATAGAGGTTGCCTATTCTCAGTCCTTTATAAGGTTACCTTAGCAGACTTGATAGAGTTAGCCATGAGAGATTTCAACGTCATTTTCGGCATGGATTGACTATTTGCATTCTATGCTTTAGTTAATTGTAGAACTCGGGAAGTAGAGTTCAGATTTCTAGGTGAGCCATTCTTAGATTGGAAAGGTAGTTCAGCTGTGCCTGTAGGTCTATTCATTTCCTACCTTAAGGCCAGGAAGATGATTTCTAAGGGTTGCATGTACAATCTAGTTAGGGTTAAGGACGTGGAATCTGAGACCCCGACCATCCAGTTCGTACCAGTAGTATGTGCCAGAGGTCTTTCTTGATTATTTGCTAGGTGTCCCTCCCGAGTGGGAGATTGATTTCGGTATAACTCTTCTTCCCAACACGCAGCCTATATCCATTCTGCCTTATCGAATGGCTCCATCCAAGCTAAAAGAGTTGAAGGATTAGTTGAAGGACTTGGTAGATAAGGGTTTTATTAGGCCGAGTAAGTCTCCATGGGTTGCACCAGTATTATTTGTCCGGAAAAAGGATGGTTCGCTTCGCATGTGCATTGATTATCGACAGCTAAACAAGGTCACTGTTAAGAACACGTATCCTTTACCTAGGATCGATGATTTTTTCATCAACTTCACGGTGCCAAGTGTTTCTCCTAGATTGATCTCAGATCCGGGTATCACCAGCTCAATGTTCGGGAGGGTGACATCCCGAAAATTGCTTTCAAGACTCAGTTTGGTCACTATGAATTTTTGTTATGTCTTTTGGACTAACCAATGCCCCAATAGCTTTTATGGATCTAATGAACAGGGTGTTCAAGGCATATTTGGACATGTTCGTGATTGTGTTCATTGATGACATCCTTATATACTCTCGGAGCACGGAGGAGAATGTCGCTCACTTGAGAGTAGTGCTTCAGACCCTCAAGGATCGTCAGTTGTATGCAAAGTTCATCAAATGTGAGTTTTGGTTGGACTCTGTGGCATTTTTGGGCCATGTGGTATCGAGTGAGGGTATAAAAGTGGATTCTCAAAAAATTTAGGTGGCGAAGAATTTTCCCAGACTGGTGAACCCATCAGATATTAGGAGCTTTTTGGGCTTAGCGGGTTAATATTGGAGATTTGTTGAGGGCTTTTCATCTATTGCAGTACCTTTGACCAGGTTGACTCAGAAAAAGGTAAAGTTCCAATGGTCGGAGGCTTGTGAGAAAAGCTTCCAGGAACTGAAGACCCGACTCACTTCAGCACCAGTGCTGACCCTACCCAAGGGTACGGATGGATCTATTGTGTATTGTGATGCTTCACGAGTAAGAATCGGGTGTGTGTTGATGTAGCATGGGAATGTGATAGCATATGCCTTGAGACAGTTGAAAGTTCATGAGAAGAATTACCAGACCCATGATCTTGAGTTGGCCTGGGTGGTGTTTCCATTAAAGATATGGCGGCATTACTTGTATGGGGTTCACATGGACATGTTCACGAAACACAAGAGCTTGCAATATGTGTTTAGGCCAAAAGATCTCAATCTTTGGCAAATGAGGTGGTTGGAGCTACTAAAGGACTACAACATGAGTGTCCTTTACCACCCGGGGCAAGGCTAATATAGTAGCGGATGCACTTAGTAGGCTCTCTATGGAGAGTGTGTCCCACGTGGATGAGGGAAGGAAGGAGTTGGTGAAATATGTCCATCGACTTGCAAGGTTGGGAGTTAGTTTGGTAAACTTGACTGATGGCGGCGGCGTTGTGCAAAATAGATCAGAATCGTCCTTGGTAGTGGATGCGAAATCTAGGCAAGATGAGTATCCGATGTTGATAAAGCTGAAGGAAGCCATTTGGAGTCAAAAGGTGGAGGTTTTCTCCCAAGGGGGAGATGAGGTGTTGTTGTACCAGGGTCGTCTATGTGTTCCAGATATCGATAATTTACAGTATTGGATATTGCATGAGGCACATGGGTCTAGGTATTCCATCCATCTGGGTGCTGCCAAGATGTATCATGATTTGCGGGAAATATATTGGTGGAACGACATGAAGAAGGATAATACAAAATTCGTAGCCAAATGCCCGAACTGTCAACAAGTGAAATTCGAGCATCAAAGGTCGGGAGGCGTACTTCAGGATATTAGCATTCCTACTTGGAAGTGGAAAGAGATTAATATGGATTTCATTACAGGCCTACCTCATACTCGCCGACACTATGATTCTATTGGGTGGTGGTAAACAGGTTAACCAAGGATGCACACTTTCTACTGGCCAAAACCACAAATTTAGCGGATGATTGTGCCAAACTGTATATCCGGGAGTTGGTGCGATTACATGGAGTGCCCCTGTCTATTATCTTGGACCTGTCTATTATCTTGGACCGAGGTACTCAGTTTACCTCTCAGTTTTGGTGGTCTTTCCAAAAAGGGCTTGGGACTCAAGTTAAACTCAACACAACGTTTCATCACGCAAATAGATGGTCAGGAGGCGTGGATAATCTAGACTCTCGAGGACATTTTGAGAGCTTGTGCGATGGATTTTAAAGGTAGTTGGGATGATCACTTGCCCTTGATCGAGTTTGCTTACAATAACGACTATCACTCCAACATCCAAATGGCACCGTTCGAGGCTCTTTATGGGCGGAGGTGTAGATCGCCCATTGGGTGGTTTGAGGTTGGTGAGGCAGCTATGATAGGACCTGATTTGGTTCATTAGGCCATGGTGAAAGTTTAGATGATAAGGGACAGGCTGAAAACCGCTCAGAGTCATCAAAAGTCATATGAGGATGTGAGAAGGAGAGAGTTGGAGTTTGAAGTGGACGATTGGGTATTTCTGAAGGTGTCTCCCATGAAGGGAGTCATGCGGTTCGGAGAGAAAGGAAAACTCAGTTACCACTTTATTGGTCCCTACCGGGTATGAGAAGAGTTGGTAAGGTAGCGTATGAGTTAGACTTGCTAGCGGAGTTATCTTCAGTTCATCCCGTCTTTCATGTATCGCTCTTGAAAAAGTGCTTGGGTGATCCACCTTTAGTTGTCCCGGTGGAAAGTGTTGGTATGGGAGATAGCCTCAGTTATGAGGAAATTCCAGTAGCAATTTTGGATTGCTAGGTTCTGAGGCTGAGGAACAAAGAAGTAGCTTCAGTGAAGGTGTTATGGAGAAACCAACATGTTGAGTGAGCTATATGGGAAGCCGAAGCGGCTATGATGGCCAAATACCCTCACCTATTCCCTACTGGCTCAGTTTAAGTTTGAGGTATCAGTTTTTTCATTAATTCTCTAATTAGTTTCAATGTTCAGTTCATGTGCGCAAGTTTGAATTATGTTATGATATATGTATATGATTGCAGAATTCAGTTTAGCTATGTAGTTCCTTTCGGAGATAGTCATTCTGTCAATTTTCAGTTTAAATGATTAGTATTTGCATATGATGATTGCATGTTTCTATGATTTCTGTGTGTTTCTAACATTCTAGGATGAATGTTCCCAAGGGGGAGATATTGTTATACCCCGAGAACTTGAGGATCGAACCCGGGAGTTGAAATGGGGAACAATTGAAAATCTGAGTTGCAGGCACAGAATGAGTTGTTGGACGACTCGTGAGACCAGCCCACGAGTTGTCAAGTGGCTCGTGAAGGAGTCTAGTGAAGAGAAAGAAGATTTAAGGATAATGGATCCCCACGGGGGTGGGAATGACTCGTGGTCAGTCACCACGAGTCGTCAAGTCAGTCGTGGGGTGAGGGTGAAGAATAAATGGAGGAAGTCAACCAGTGTACCTAATGGAAGGACCCCATGAGTCATGGTTTATCCCCACGATTCGTGGGATGAGTCGTGATAAAGCAAGGTAAGTTTTATTTGAGACTAATGCAGTGCACATGACGGGAGATGACCACAAGTCATGGTCAAAAGCAACGGATCGTTAAGTCACCCATGATGAGACTAATAGATCTGATAAGCAGTGTACCTGACGAACAACTCCACGAGTCGTGGCCCCTCATGACGAGTCATTAGGTCCCTCATTGGGACCCCATGGCAGTTATTTTCAGCGGTTTTGGTAAGGACTTTTCCGTAATTCCTGGATTTTAGGGGCCTATACTTCGTCGTTTAAGGCTCATTTTACAGGATTTTTTAGAGGGGAAAACCTATTCTAAGCTAGTTCATTCCATGCATGCAAACTTGAGAGCCTGAAGAGAGGATTTAGAGCATGTTTTGAAGGTTTCCATTGGAATCTCATTTTGAGCAATTAGAGAAGTGTTAAAATCATCCCTCCCAGGTATGTAAGGTTATGAGTGGGTGTCTTCTTCTACACCCGTAGCCAATTTCTATCAAATTATGATAAATCTCCTATGATCAAGTATGAGGTTTTTACCCAATTGCATATTTCTTCAATCTATATACATGGGTATGATTATATTCTATTTATCTTGATGAATTGTGAAGCTTGGGCAGATTTTTAAATTGTTTTCAATCCAAATTGTGTTTTCTAAATTGCGAAATTGAATGCCCATGGATGAGAAGTTTATGAAAAAAGAGAATGATGATGAATGTATGATGATGAAAATCATGTTTCTAAAGCTACCCATGATTATGATATTGTTTTCAAAATGAATTGAGTAGATCTAAGTATGATAAAGCTTTGGGAAATGCCCACATTTTGATTTAAAATGATGATTTTTCCGAAATAATCTTACCACATTGTTTGGGGCGAAGTCTCCCAGATTTCATAATTTCTAGCTTGTGGTATGTTGAGTTAAATATTCTTACATATAGATTACCGCATGATTTGGAGTATATGCTCTCACCTATACTTGAGCTTGTGGTATGTTTTGAAATAAAGCTTCTAATATGCATGAATTCGTAATTGAGATGTATGTCATCATTGAGCTTTATCAAAGGGAAATGTTGAGCTTCATTTTCACATGATGTCTAATCTATGCATGATTTCAATAATGAGCTTTGTCAATAGATAATGTTAAGCTTCATTTCATACGATGTTGAGTTATGCATGATTTCATCTTGAGCTTCGTCAATAGACGATGTTGAGCTTAATTATATGTGATGTAGAGCATTGCATGTTTTTGGGAGAAGAGTCTAGCATCGAGCGGGTTAAGGATCCATCATCCTATGCCCCAGAACTACGTGCCAACGTAGGTTGATACATATATATTATTGGGACCTCCTTTGTGAGCTATCCCTGGCCCAAATGGCCTATGAGCTTGATATCAATATCATGGTATCGTCCATCGCCCTGACAAGTTTATGGACCGCTCTACCCACTTGAGTGTGATAGTTGGGACCACGTAAGCTCTATCGTGGTATGTCAGTTAAGTGATGAGTCTCCCACTTTCTATACTATTCAGAGTTGCATATTCATTACTCATGGAGATTATTTTACGTATGCATGTTCTAAAAGTAAGATTTGACTGATTGTTTAGCTTTTAATATAAATGTCATGTTTCAGCTTTGAGTCATTTGAGTTAGTCATGACATTATAAAGCTATGCATGGTCATTTCATGATAAGATTTCGATTTTATAGTGAATGCATGTAGCCCGTCTCCTCAGACTTGAAAGCTTATGATATGTTATGAAATGTTTTAAATGATTTATTTTACTTAAGCGGTTTTACTTACCTTGCATACTCGGTACATTCCACGTACTGACCACATACTTTCTATAATGTATCATTTCATGATACAGGACTCGGCTCATAGCTTCAGTCTCGTTCTTAGAGAGCTTTCCGGAGTTAGTACCTGTTCGGATTGGTGATTCCTCATCCTTCGAGGACTAGACTATCATTTTCCTTTATGTATTTCCAGTTTTAGTATTGTTGAGTTAGTTGGGGCCTTATCCCATCAACTTATCCATATTAGAGGCTTTCAGACCTATGTATGTGTAGCTTTAGATGTTATTCTGATGTGATATTGTTTTAGACTTCCGCTGAGATTATATTCATGATTCTTCAGTTATTGAATGAGCTAATTTTATGCTTATGCCATGGATCGACTTGAGGTCTCTCGGGGTCCCTTATCTCATTTCTACAATCTGGTTCGTCGTTCGGTTCATGACACGAGGTAAGACAGAGGACCTGAAGCTTGGGAAAATGATCAGCGGGTAACCGGTAGATCACCGATTCCATCCGTGAACAGCCGATGGATCGTCGACCAAGAAACAGATAACTGGGCACAAAATACATGGAAGAGGAAAATTAAAGTGGCAGAACGCCTGTGTGATTCGGTGAACTGCAGATGAAATTTCGGTCAAGGTACAAGTTTATTTCAAAATGGAATTTCAAGAGCGGGCTTACAAAATTCCAAATACCTGATCAGCCACCCTATTATGCAAATATTCCCCTAGTTCCCCTTTCTCCACAAATTTTTCATTTCATTTTTGTCTCTCCATTACCCAACATTCCCATTTCCCCATATCCCTCTATTTTAAACCTTTCCACTTTCCCACCTTTCCACCTTCCCACTTCCCACCAACACACCAACATTAAACTCTCCACCTTCCCATCAACATATCACACTTCCATCTTTCACCTATAAAACCCTCTCCATATTTCACTAACACACTCATTTCACTCACATTTCCTTCCTCTATTACATATATCTCGAAGTCCCATTGTAAGATTTAGCTAAGCTTTTTGAAGTTCAAGTGTGCAAGAAATCCTACAATTTGGTAAAAATTTTCTTGCCCTTGTCTTAATTTCCTCATTGGTGCTTAATTCTTTAGAGTAATACTTTGTTTTCCCTCCATATAGAACTCATGAATATGCTAAACGTCATGAGATTGTGTTTAAGTGGAGTAGTGGTTATTTTATCATGTTGTGTGTGAGTGTGTGTTAATGGGTGCCTCTACTTTGTAAGTACAAAATTTAGGGACGATGGGGTCCGGCGTTTTGTCAGTCAGATTCGGTGAATAGCAGATGGAATGCGGCTCGCTATGAAAATTGGCTTCAAGCCACTGAGTGGAACCCGCGTTACATCGGCGGTTCACGAATCTGGACCAGCGATTTGCTGTTGAACTGCCGATATACGCCTCACTTGCCCAGTCTTTTGTAAGGCATCAGTGGGAAAATGACGGTCCGCAAAATTGCTCCTGCGAACCACTGGTGCTATTGGATCTTTCAATGATTGTTTGGTTCTCCTTGTTTCTCAGTTCCCCTTTTGACCAGTTTTTGATTATTTTAATTTTCTCTTCAAATAGCTGTCACTAACATCATTCTTGCATATAAACAAACCATGTCTTCATTAAGGAACACAGGAAAAGGAAAGGCCCTGGCCTCATCTTCTAGCAAGGGCAAGGGCAAGGGCAAGGCAAAGGCCGTCCCACCGCATGACAATTCCAAGGAAGCAATAATCTTTTGCATCCCCAACATGCAAGAGAACGACGCCAGTTGTCAAGGATGAT
The DNA here is from genome assembly GCA_035772735.1 of Datura wrightii. Classification (NCBI taxonomy): domain Eukaryota; kingdom Viridiplantae; phylum Streptophyta; class Magnoliopsida; order Solanales; family Solanaceae; genus Datura; species Datura wrightii. Next base: position 51,799,273 of record JASDFA010000020.1, on the reverse strand, counting down.
CAATCAACGTAGAGAAGCGGTTTGACTTGGTAGGGTTGAGAGGTGATTTTCCCAACATTAGCGAGCAGTTAACCTAAAGGAAATGGCATGCATTTGCCAATCCTCTCCCGTCTTACTACCCCATCTTGGTAACATAATTCTATGCATCATATCAGGCCCGTCAAGAGAGCATGCAGCATAGGGGCAAAGTGGATGATTTCCCATTTTTTCCATTAGTTATGATCCAGGGAGTAGAAGCTGACATAACCCCGACAACCATAAATTACCTATTCTTGGAGGATGAGATTAACTCTGGCATGGAGTACATGACACGGGTAACTGATATGAAGGATCAGTTCAGTTGGGTAGCCCGCATCATCGCTATTGACAATCCTCTCTGGGCTCAATGGGTGGCAAAATCTCTCGCCACGACTTGATGTTCGAGGCTAGTTGTGGTTGCATTTAATTTGTTCTCAGGCCATCCCCTCTAAAAATAAGCAAAGGATCAGCCTTGAAACCGCCATCCTTATTGATTGAATAATGACAGGAGTCCCCATTAACTTTGGGGAAATTATTGCTCAGCAAATGAAGAAAAAGGCCCGAAAGTCCAGAACTTCAATGCCCTATGCCGTCTTGATTTCTCAGCTTTGCTTAGCAGCTGGAGTGCCTCTGTTCCCCCATGAAACACCTTCCACTGCTCTAGGAGTGATAGACATTGATCAGAAAAGAGAGATACCGAGGCACTGACAATGAAAAGAAAGCAACTGCAAGACTTTGGAGTGCAAGAAGGATCCCTGTCCCATGGGTTAGACCAACCACCACACGCCCTAGAGTCATGTATTCCCCAGCCAGAAATGTCAGGTCAAGCATTAGGAGACATGCCTTAGTGGGGAGCATCTCCCCCTCTACAATACTCTCAGCCAAGTGGACTCCACAGTCTCGTGGAGATGACAAACTCGCACGAAAGCCAACTCCAATGATTGGTTAATAGCTTCCTCACACTCATTGCTAAAATAATCAAAAAGGAGCTCAAGTCATTGTACGAGAATGTCGCCACGCTATGCAAGGGGGTAGATGTGGTAAAAGGGGCAGTGACTTCCCTCCAGACTGAGGTACAAGAGTGGAAGAGTCGGACTTCAATAGAAGTCCCAGATATGAGCGTCTTGGATGCTGCAATGGCTGCTCCTTCGTCAGTTTGGAGTCCAATTGATGATCTTTTTGAAGGGTGGGGAGATGATTTCTCTAGGCTTAGTGAGGCCAGTGATGGTGGTGGTAAGGCGGATGCTGATGATAAAGAGGAGTGACCCACTCAGGGAGTTTCTTGTCCTTTTCCCTTTTGCATATTTACATTAGGGACAATGTATTCCCTTAAGTGGGGGAGGGATGAGCGCAATTGATAAGGGGGCCAGGGATGGATATTTCTTTTGATGTTCATATGTTATTGTTTGAATTTGATTAAGTCCAGCCTTTGTCGAGTTGTTGTTTTATTTTGATGATTAAGGATTGCCCTTGTCGGGCATATCTTGTTTTGAAATGAATGACTTGGTTTAGCTTTTATGGTTGATGATTAGTGACCAAATGGGGTCTTTGTTTGGAATTGTAAAATCTTGAAAATCTTGAATGAAATGACCCCAAAGTAGAAATTAAAACTTCGAGGGTTTTCTTTTGACCACGGTTCTTTCCCGAGGAGCATTATTATGTTTTTGTTTATTTCTGGTTGTCGAACCGGGTTGGTATTTTTCGATGATAGATTGAGTGGCGACATTCTTAAGGGAAAATGCCATGTTGTTTTGACTCCTTTGTGAAGTTGTTTTGAGAGGCATCACTGAAAAATTGTTAAAATGGAATTTTAAAACAAGGGCATGAAAATGAAGATAATGAGCAAGTGTTGACACCGTAGTATAACATTCTTTGTCATACGTTTTAAATTCATTTCTTGACTTATGATGTTTTCCTACTTTGATGTCCTAATTTGATATCCTGTGTTGAGAATGACTCTTGTAGACCTTTTAACTGTGATGCCTTGTCTAGTGAGAAAATGTTTGATGAATCTCATGCATTATATTTTGTCTAGAACTTGCCCCAAATGTGATTTATGGTGAAATCCTAGATGTAGTTGCACCAAGAACATTGGTTAAGGCTTTCCTTTGTCTACGCCCCCATTCTCCTTAAATGCTAGTGACAAGATAAGTGATGAAATGAGGCTTAAAGCCTAAGAAAGAGGGAGCGATAAAAAATTTGAAAAATGAGGCAAAAGCCTATGTTTGGGGGTGTGCAAAACAAAGGGGGTAGATAGGAATTATAGTGTGAGGGTAACACCACATTGTGTCAAAAAGCACCGAAAGGATAAATCAAAAAGAGAAAGACAATTTGTGTGAAATGGTGTTTCCTCTTTAGTTGATAAGGTTAGTTGTGAAAGATAAAGGGGTTATAAGGAGGGTTGTTAAAGAAATAAAAGTTATAAACAAGGAAAGAAGTGAAACGAGGTGAATTGAGTGGAAGGAGTTGATGTAAGGTATGTTCACAAAAAGCATTAGGGAGGATCTAATCACTACAGAAAATTTTTTATCCAGCCCTTACACCGAGCCTACATCGTAACCTGCAAGCCTTAAATAATTCTAGGTGCAGCTACTCTACATTAGTGGCGAATTACATGAAGGGAAATCCTATGGGTCAAGTGTATGCATGAAAATTTGTTTTGGGAGAGTGAATATGAGTGTCTCTTCCATACAATCCCTTGTGTGCATTCAAATAAATACATGACCAAAAGAATAGGGATTCTTATTTTGCTGAGTGGCATCATTCCTTTTTGGGGACACAAGAGCATTCAGAGTTAATGTAGGAATAGGGCACGAGGAGTGCAAACTCTAAGGCAAGCTTCGAATGTGCACTGATTAAACTTGAGATGCTATGTGTGTTTCTCGGTTGAGTAATGCACTTGTTTTGTTAAATGATTCCTTTCATAAGCTTTTCTTGGTGGAAAGTGGTAGCATGTTTGAAACATCTTCATTGTTTTGGTCTCTTGGGGTATTTTCTTCTCTTTTTCGGAGAGTGTGGTGAGCATATTTTTGAGTTGTCATAATTTAGGTGATCAGCGAGGTATAATTTTTAGTAGAGGTGGCATATTTTTCAATGAATTAGTATTGCATTATTTGAGGACAAGCAATGATTTAAGTTTGGGGGCTTGATGAGTTGGTAATTTACCAACTCATTTGGCTATAAAACTTGAGTTTTTGCTTAGTTCTTGAGTTGATTCTATGGATTTTATGCCTTTTTTGCTTTTGTTTTGTGCAGATGACTAAATGTGAAGAAAAGAGCAAAACTAGAGCAAAAAAAGGTAGTGAGAGTAACTCGACGATCCATAGATGAAAACCGGCGAAACGCCGGCCAACAACCGAATATCATTGCCTCTGAGGGTTAATGCAACCGAGGGTTTGCGAATTTCCAGCGGCGATTCAACGGTCCAGTCCCCAAAAAACACCCAAAGTGCTGGAAAATAGCTTGAAGATCTGGCGGTTCACGGATCGGCATCGGCGAAACACCAATGTTCATTGCAATCGAGTAAGGACTCAGAAAAGATACCCGGCGGTTCATGGATTGAAACCGACAAACGGTCAGTGTCTCCACCGATTCCAAAACGGTGCTTAGGGGGTATAGTCATCCAACACTAGAAAAGAGATAAAAAAGGCCCTACATTTTAGGATATAAATAGAAGATAAAGTACTTGTACTGAAAGGAGGGATATGCTGAAGAAAAGATAGAAATAGAGATATTGAGAGAGAGAAAAAAGCATATACCACATCCTTGTTTCCCTTTTTAGCTGCAGAACATTTTCCTAGTTGAAGTAGGGAGATTTAGATTGATAAATTTGGAAAAAGTACTCTACTCTATTTCTTCTTTGTGCAAGTAAGTTCAGCTAGTGTTGGAGATTATCTTGTGAAGTTGATTTTTCTACTCTTGCTATTAAATTCAATGAAGCTATTGATGAATGTGTTTCAAAATTTCTTAATCATGAGTAGCTAAATCATTAACTAGAGGTGTGTGATGATGAATACTTAATTAGATTGGGTATTGCTAGAGTCATCTTTATATTGTTCAAATAAGTGTAAATCTATTAGATTCTCTTCAATCTATAAAGGAAGATCCATTTATTTATGATATGGGTCTATTTATTCTTGCTTGATTGTTACTTGTAAAAGAATAATTAAGTATTTGAAGAGAATTTAGTAGTGGATATAGATAAGAGATTGAGAAATTGGGCTAGAAATAGATGAAATTACATTCTCATTCTTTATTACCAGCTAATAGCTAGAAATTAGTGCAGTTGCTAATCCAAATCAAATCGGGTTGAGCTAAATCTTAACTAGAGGTTTGACAAAACTCTAGTAAGATGTAATTGGAAGGCTGAAAAGTTGTAATTACCCACTCCCCGAGATTATTTACTCTTGTTGAACTCATAAGATGACTAGGCATGTCCCGATCTAGTTAATATTTCATCTACACCGCACCTTTAGTCTATCACGACCCGAGAGTAGACCCGAATCGTAAACACGTGACAAGGAACCCGAAAGGCTCTAAGACGACCCATGGCATAAGCATACATCTAATTCATTCCAGTAACGTGGAAGACTTAACAATATAACATAACAGAAAAGAAATCATGAGATAAGATAGAAAGAAAGACGATACATAATCCACACATGACAGCTGAGTACTACATATAGACTGAAAACCTCTAGTCATAACCGATGGGTTGATGGGAAAACACCCCCAACTAACCTTACAAGACTGAAAGCTAAAAGAAAAATCAAGTCTGAACATATGGCCCTCGGAACATGACGACTCACCAAAAAGGCCTCAAGCTAGCTCTAAATGGACTACTGAGGAAGACGAGCTTAAGAGCCAGGTCCTGTATCATAAGACGATACAACATAAAAAGTATGCGGGTCAGTACGTGGAATGTATCGAGTATGCAGAGTAAGTAAAACAAACATTTAAAGTACATAAAGTTCATAAGAGTAGGACAACATGATCATAATGCTGAAATCAATATAATAAACGTAAGGCTCAAGGTTTTAAAGCATTCATAACTTGTCATAATCATAAACATGAGAGAAAAGAATTTAATAGACATGACTTGAGCCAAAGAACATATTCATACATGCATAAACCATGAGGAACAGTGGGAGATTCTTATAACCGACATACCCCATATGAGCACTCATGTAGCCCGACCTGTAAGCCTAGTCGGGAGGCCGTTCGCACCTTTCCAAGGGTAGAACCATGAAAGTCATGATATCACTCATGAAAGGCCCATTAGGGCAAAACGGACAGTCTCAAGGGAGGTCCCAAATATGACCTACGGTGGCACATAGTTTTGAGATTCGGGGCGTAACCTAGGCCCCGAACCTACTCGGTGTTAAGTACTACTCCCAAAACATGCAATGTGCTCATAAAGTAACATACATGACATACATGGGCTAGTTAACTCATGATAATCATAAACATGCTTGAAGGTTCGTGAACTAGCCATGAAATAGGGCCCGTGAGTCGGCCAAATTCATAAATCATGAATCATAATTGACATGTGGGCATTCCCCGATATTTAAACATACTTGAAATACTCAATTTGATGGAAATCATGACCATAAAAACATGGGTAATTGAAAACATGATTCTAAATAGAAAATTTACATCATACTTGTAAAAAATCATCATAATCATGAACTCTCATGTATTTCTAATAATTGGGCACCTTAAGTTTAAAACACAATTATACAAAATAATGCTTTAAAATATTATAAAATCAGCCTATTATACAAAATCCATCAATTTAGACATACTAGTAACGTACCTATATCGATTTCTTGAGGATTCATGCATTGGGTTAAAACCCCATAAGAATTGAATTGTAGAATTCATAGGTTAGGGAGAATTGGGCATGGGTGTGGATTAAACCACCCATTTCAAACCCTACATACCTGATTTGGAGTTAAATCTCTACACTCATTTGATTGCCCAAGAGGAAATTAAGGAAGCAAGCCTTGAAATCACCTTGATCACCCCTTTATCACCCTTCTACTCCTTTGCATGCATGAATGAACACTTAGTCTAGTCTTTATTCTCTTAAACTCACCTTTTCGAGATTAAAATGATGTAGCTTAGGACCCTAGGACTTAGGAATTACGGAAAAACCCTTACTTAAATCACAAAATTTTGCTGAAAGCCAGTCCCCACGAGGGACCAGACGACTAGGGCCCACGACTCGTGGCCTTGAGTTGTGAGGTACACTGCCAAAAATCACCATGGCACCCCACGGAGGACACCACAAATCGTGGTGAGTGACCACAACTCATGGTCATCAATCTGTGGTCTACACTGCCTAACTATCCTTGCAACATTTCTAGTCCAGACCACGGTGACTCCACGAGTCGTGTGGCCTGAGTGGTCATGCCATTGGTGACCTTTCAAGACTTCATTCACTTTCCTTGACCACGAGTCACCTCACAACTCGTGGTCCCTCCTCACGGGTCACCTAATGACCCATTTAGTGACCTGGTGCAAAATTTTAGGTTTTCTCTGTTTCAACTCCCAGGCCTGATCCTTGGGTTTCCGGGGTATAACAATATCTCCTCCTTTGGAATATTCATCCTCGAAGGTTAGAAACATATAAAAAAAACAGAAACATGCAATTATTATATGCAAATACTAATCATTTAAGCTGAAAACTTGCGGAATGACTACCTCCAAAAAGAACTACATAGTTGAACTGAATTCACACATCACATACATTTACCATAACATAAAACAAACTTGCGCACGTGAACTGAACATGGAAACTATTTAGAGTATCAAGGAAATAATTGATACCTCAAACTGAAACTGAGCCGGTAGGGAACATGTGAGGTATTTAGCCATCATATCCACTTCGGCTTCCCAAGTAGTTCCCTCAAATAGCTGATTTCTCCATAACACCTTTACTAAAGCTACTTCTTTGTTCCTTAGCCTACGAACCCGACGATCCAATATCTCAACCGGCTCATAGATGAGGTTGTCTATCAAACACACACTTTCCACCAGAACAACTAAAGCTAGATCACCCAAGAACTTTTTCAAGAGTGATACATAAAAGATATGATGAACTGAAGCTAATTCTGAAGGTAAGTCTAACTCATAAGTTACTTTACCCACACGCCTCACAATCCGGTATGAGATAATATAGCATGGACTAAGTTTCCATTTCTTTACAAATCTCATCACTCCCTTCATGGGAGATACCTTAAAAAACACCCAATCATCGACTTCGAACTCAAGCTCTCTTCTTCTCACATCTGCATAGGACGTTTGGTGACCTTGAGCCATTTTCAGCCTTTCGCTTATTAACTAAACTTTCTCCATGGCCTTATGAACTGAATCATGACCTATCAACATAGCCTCACCGACTTCAAACAAACAATTTGGAGACCTGCATCTCTGCCCATAGAGGGCCTCAAATGGAGCCATCTGGATACTGGAATGGTAGTTGTTGTTGTAGGCAAACTCAATATGAGGAAAGTGATCATCCCAACTACCCTTGAAATCGACAACGCAGGCTCTCAACATGTCCTCAAGAGTCTGAATAGTCCATTCCGCATGACCATCTATTTGCAGATGGAACGCTATGCTAAGCTTGACTTAATTACCAAGTCCCTTTTGGAAAGATCTCCAGAGCTGAGAGGTAAACTGAGTACCTCTATCCGATAGATGGACAAGGGCACCCATGCAATCGAACCAACTCCCAAATGTATAACTTGGCATAATCCTCCGCTGAATCGATAGTTTTGACTAGTAGAAAATGAGCATCCTTGGTCAACCTGTCCACCACAACCCAAATGGAGTTATACTGTCTACGAGTGTGGGGCAAACCCATAATGAAGTCCATGTTGATTTCTTCCCACTTTCAAGTAGGAATGCTGATGTCTTGAAGTACACCTCCCAGTTTCTAATGCTCAACCTTTACTTGATGACAGTTCGGGCACTTGGCTAGGAATTCTGCAATATCCCTCTTCATGCCATTCCACCAATAGATTTCCCGCAAGTCATGTACATCTTGGTGGAACCCATATGGATAGAATACTTGGATCCATGAGCCTCGTGCAAAATTCGACTCCTCAAATTATCCATGTATGGAACACATAAGCGACCCTGGTACCGAAGCACACCATCTTCCCCTTTGGAGAAGACCTCTCACTTCTGATTCTAAACGGCTTCTTTCAACTTTACCAATATCGGATCCTCATCTTGTCTAGCTTTCACATCATTCACCAAAGACGATTCTGATTCGTTCTGAACAACAACACCGCCATCGGTCGAGTCAACAAACCTAACTCCCAACCTTGCGAGTTGATGTACCTCCTTCACAAGATCTTTCTTCCCTTCATCCACATGAGACACACTCTCCATGGAGAGTCTACTAAGTGCATCCGCTACCACATTGGCCTTAACCGGTGGCAAAGGACGCTCATATCATAGTCCTTAAGTAGCTCCAACCACCTTCTTTGCCGAAGATTGAGAACTTTCTTCCTGAATACATATTGCAAGCTCTTGTGGTCCGTGAATACATCCATGTGGACCCCATACAAATAATGTCGTCATATCTTCAAGGCGAATAACGCTGTAGCCAATTCAAGATCATGGGTTGGGTAATTCTTCTCATGAACTTTCAGTTGTCTAGAGGCATATGATAACCTTCCTATGTCGCATCAACACACACCCAAGTCTTATCCTTGAAGTATCATAATACACTACGAATCCATTAGTACCCTCGGGTAGGGTCAATAATAGTGCTAAAGTAAGTCGAGTCTTCAATTCTTGGAAACTCTTCTCACAAGCTTCCGACCACTGGAATTTCACCTTCTTTTGGGTCAATTTCATCAAAGGTGCCGCAATAGATGAGAAGCCCTCAACAAATCTCCTATAGTAACCCGCTAAGCCTAAAATGCTTCTGATATCTGAAGGGTTCACCGGTCTGGCTAATTCTTCTCCACCTCTATTTTTTGAGAATCGACCTATATACCTTCACTTGAAACCACGTGACCCAAGAACGCTTTTGAATCCAACCAAAACTCGCACTTTCTGAATTTGGAATATAGTTGGCGATCCTTGAGAGTTTGAAGTACTATTCTTAGATGAGTGGAATGCTCCTCCTCACTCCGAGGGAATACCAAGATGTCATCAACGAACATGATCACGAACATGTCCAGATATGCCTTGAATACCCTGTTCATTAGGTCCATAAAAGCTTCAGGGGAATTGGTTAGTCCAAAAGACATAAAAACAGATTCGTAGTGACCATACTGAGTCCTAAAAGCGGTTTTCGCGATGTCACTCTCCCGAACCCTAAGCTTGTGATACCCGGACTTGAGATCTATCTTGGAGAAACTTCTGACACCCTGAAGTTGATCAAATAAGTCATGAATCCTGGGTAAAGGGTATCTGTTCTCTATGGTGACCTTGTTCAACTGTCTATAATCAATACACATCCGGGGAGAACCATCTTTCTTCTGGACGAATAGGACTGGTGCACCCCATGGGGACTTACTCGGTCTAATGAAACCCTTATCTAGAAAGTCCTTCATCTACTCCTTTAACTCCTTTAGCTCGACTAGAGCCATTCTATAAGGAAGAATAGATATGGGATGAGAGTCGGGTAGGGAGTCAATCCCAATATCAATCTTCCTCTTGGGAGGAACACCCGGTAGATCGTCTGGAATTACCTCAGGATACTCACATACCACGTGGACTGATTGAATGGTCAGGGTCTTGGATTTAGCATCCTTAACCCTGACTAGATGGTAAATACAACCCTTAGAAATCATTTTCCTAGACTTGAGATAGGAGATAAAGTGACCTACAGGCACGACAGAACTACTCTTCTATTCTAATGTTGGCTCACCCGGAAAATGAAACTCCACTGCATGAGTTCTACAATTAACAGAAGCATAACATGCAAAAAACCAATCCATGCCCAGAATGATGTCAAAGTCAGTCATAGCTAACTGTACTAAGTTTGTGGAGGTGACCTTATGCAATACTGTAATGGGGAAACCTCTATACACCCTAGCTAGCTACAATTAAATCACCAACGCAGTAGAAACTGAGAATGGTTCTGATGGAATTTCAGGGCTAACTCCAAAGCTACTAGCAATATATGGTGTCACAAAAGACAAGGTAGCTCCTGGATCTAAAAAGGCATAAGCATCAATACGGAAGACTAGCAACATACCCGTAACCACATCGGGGGAAGGCTCCTGCTCCTGTCAAGAGGCAAGTGCATAAAACCTGTTCTGGCACTGGCCGCCAGCTGAACTAGTCGAAGCACCCTACTGGGAAGGACATGCCTCTGGAGATACTGAGCTAGTGGATGGGGTACGGGCTCCGCCACCCCCTGACCTGGCTGAAGGACAGTCCCTGTGTCTATGTCTAGGTATGCCATCCTAAAATAAGCATCTGAGATCACTAAACACCTCCCCGGGTGATTCTTGCCATAGCTTGCACAGGTTGGAAAGGTATACTCTGTCTGCGTGCTACCCTGACCCCTCGAACCTGAAGCTCTGCTCCTCTGATCATCTCGTGGTCTAGATGGGGTACTAGTTGACGATGGTACTAGTGCAACAGATTTATGTTGAGACTGCTGGTGATGCTCACCTCCTAACCTCAGTTGAGAGAATCTATAAATGTCAGTCCTGGACCTCTTGGCCTCTCTTTCTCTTATGTAAGATGCCTCAATCTGTTGGGCATATAAGACTATCCGGGGGTAATCCATGTCCTGGTGAAGCAGTCCTGCTATCCTTGTTTAGATACTCGACCACCCCATGCACGAACCTGCTCACTCATGTCCTCTGGTCAGCCACTAACTCTGGGGCGTATTTCAAAAAGCGAGTGAACTCAAGTGAATAATCCAGCACTGTCATCTTTTCCTGATTAAGATTCATGAACTTGGCTTCCTTCAACTCCCTCATCTCTCGCGAGAAAAATCGATCAAGGAAGGCCATGTGGAACTCATCCCAACTGATAGGGACCACTTCCGCTGCTCTATTGTCTTTCCATTGTTTGTACCAGATATGAGTGACCCCCTTTAACTGATAGGAGGCCAAGTAAAACATACTCACCATTTTCCACCACCATAACCTGGGTGACCTTCAAAATCTCCTCAATAAACTTATGTGGATCCTCGTCCACCTTCGATCCCGTGAACTCAGGAGGGTTCATCCTCAAGAAATCCCTCACCCTAGCTACCGCTGCATTCCCATTCTGAGGGTAATGCACCACTGTATGGCTATGAACCTGGGAAGCCATGGCCTGTGCTAGCATCTGAATTGTTTCCCTAAACTCAAGGTGGGCAGCTGGCTTTGGTGTGTGCTCCTCGTGGACGCGTAGGGCTGGCTGAGGCCCGTCACCATTAGCACCCTCATGATCACTACCATTTCCATTTCTTCTGATGTTCACTTGGCGTGGAGGCATGATTCTGCAAATGCGAGTAGCACGAATTAGAAGGATAGAAATACTTTTCATTGCACAACGTAGATCATGAAAGAAGGAAACATTTCCTACACGTATAGTAGCCTCTTCGTCATAAGTGTGGAGCTCTTCACACCTATGGAAAAGACTCTACTTAACGCGTCTTTCAGACACCCTAGGACACTTCAAACCTATAGCTCTAATACCAAGTTTGTCACGACCCGAGAGTAGACCCAGATCGTAAACACAGGACAAGGAACCCCAAAAGGCTCCAAGTCGACCCATGGCATAAGCATACATCTAATTCGTTCCAGTAAATCAGAAGACTTAATAATATAACATAATAGAAATGAAATCATGACATAAGAAAGAAAGAAAGACGATACATAATCCACACATGACAACTGAGTACTACATATAGTCTGAAAGCCTTTAGTCATAATCGACAGGTTGAAGGGACAACACCCCCAACTAACCCTACAAGACTGAAAGCTGAAAGAAAAATCAAGTATGAACATATGGCACTCGGAACATGAGGACTCACTAAAAAGGCTGATAGCTAGCTCTGAATGGACTACTGAGGAGGATGAGCCTGAGAGCTGGGTCTTGTATTATGATACGATACAACATAGAAAGTATACGGGTCAGTACATGGAATGTACCGAGTATGCAGAGTAAGTAAAACGAACATTTAAAATACATAAAGTTCATAATAATAGGAAAACACGATCATAATGTTGAAATCATAAAATAAACCCAAGGCTCAAGGTTTTCAAAGCATTCATAACTTGTCGTAACCATAAACATGAGCGAAAAGCATTTAATAGACATGACTTGAGCCGAAGAACATATTTATACATGCATAAACCATGAGGAACAACGGGAGATTCTTATAACCGACATACCCCATATGAACACACATGGAGCCCGACCTATAAACCTAATCGGGAGGATGTTCGTACCTTGCCAAGAGTAGAACCATGAAAGGCGTGATATCACTCATGAAAGGCCCATTACGGCAAAAGGGGACAACCTCAAGGGAGGTCCCAACATGACCTATGGTGGCACGTAGTTCTGATATTCAAGGCGTAACCTGGGCACTGAACCTACTCGGTGTTAAATACTACTCCCAAAACATGCATTGTGCTCATAAAGTAACATACATGACATACATAGGCTAGTTAAATCATGAAAATCATAAACATGCTTGAAAGTTCATGAACTATCCATTAAATCAGGCCTGTGAGTAGACGAAAGTCATAAATCATGAATCATGCTTGACATGTGGGCATTTCCCGATATTTAAACATACTTGAAATACACAGTTTGATGGAAATCATGACCATAAAAACATCGGTAATTGAAAACATGCTTCTTAATTGAAAATTCACATTATACTTGTAAATCAACATAATCATGAACTTTCATGGACTTCTCATAATTGGGAACCTTAAGTTTAAAACACTAGTATACAAAATAATGATTTAAAATAATATAAAATCATCCCATTATTCAAAACCCATCGATTTAGACATACTAGTAACATACCTATTTCGATTTCTTGAGTATTCATGCATTGGGTTAAAACCCCATAAAAATTGAATTGTAGAATTCATAGATTAGGGAGAATTGGGCATGGGTGTGGGTTAAACCACCATTCAAACCCTACATACCTGATTTGGAGTTAAATCTCTCCACTCCCTTTATTGCCCAGGAGGAAATTGAGGAAGTAAGTCTTTAAATCACGTTGATCACCCCTCTATCACCCTTCTACTCCTTTGCATGCATGAATGAACACTTAGTCTAGTCTTTTCCCTCTTAAACCCACCTTTCTGAGGTTAAAATGATGTAGTTTAGGACCCTAGGACTTATGGATTACGGAAAAGCCCTTACATAAATTGCAGAATTTTGCTGACTGCCAGTCCCCACGAGGGACTGCATGACTCCTTACCAGGGCCGACGACTCGTGGCCTTGAGTCGTGAGGTACACTGCACAAAATCACCATGGGACCCCATGGAGGAAACCACGAATCGTGGTGAGTGACCATGACCTGTGGACACCATCTGTGGCCTACACTGCCCAACTATCCTTGCAACATTTCCAGTCCAAACCACGGGTTACTCCATGAGTCGTGTGGCCTAACCATGACTCGTGGTCATGCCCGTGGTGACCCTTCAAGACTTCACTAAGTTCCCATTGACCAAGAGTCACCTCACGACTCGTGGTTCCTCCTCACGGGTCACCTAACGACTCATTTTGTGACATGGTGTAGAATTTCAGTTTTTCTCCATTTCAACTCCCGGGTCTGATCCTTGGGTTTTCGGGATATAACATAGTCTTTCACACTCTTGTTGATATTGATATTTTATTTCACTAATTCACCCAATATAATTCACTGATTTTTAACTTGAAATGGTTTTACATCATAGCTACTTGACATAAGTTTGTTGTGTGGTTAGGATATCATAACCACATGAGTCATCACTCCCAAACAGGGTATATCTTAGTGGAAGGTAATGTTACGATCCAAACCTACACCCGAATCATAGACACGGGACAAGGAACCCCAAGAGACCCCAAGTTGACCCATGGAATGAGCATACATCTAATTCAATCACATGAGCGGAAGACTTCGCATAAAGAACGTAATCATAACATAACATAAGGGAAAACAGTACAATACTTATACAATACGGCAGAGTACAACTTTTAGTCTGATAAGCCTCTAAACAGGAGAGGCGGATTGATGGGACAACTCCCCAACTAATCCAACATCTAGAAATTGAAGGAATAACATAGAGTGTAAAAATGTAGCCCTCGGAACATGAGGACTCACCAAGTACGCTGTGAGCAAGTCCGAATCTATCTATGGGTGAGGATGAGCCTGAGAACTGGGACCTATATCATGAGAAGATCAACATAAAATGTATGCGATCAGTATATGGAATGTACTGAGTATGCAAGGTATGTAAAGCGGACATTTAAAACATGTATGAAACTCATAAATGGTCATAAGAGTAGGACAGCATGCTCCTATCATAAATCGTTATAACATATTATACGACTCAAGGTTTTGAACACATTCGTAACATAAACATAGTCATAATCAAAGAGAAGAACTTCGCTTAACAAAACATGAGCGAACTTACATAATCATAAAATGTGTGAATCATGAGGAACAGTGGGAGATTCTCTTAACCAACATACCCTATATGAGTACACATGAAGCCTGACTTGTAGCCCTAGTCAGGAGGGTGTTCGTACCTTTCCGAGGGTGTTCGGAACCATGAAGGGCGTCATCACACATGAAAAGGGCCATTTGGGCCTAGGACAAACATGAATGGGTCCTAACATACCTACAATGGCAAGTAGTTCATGAGATCTGGGACTTAACCTAAGCCCCGAACCTACTCGGTGTTCGATACTGCTCCCAAAATATATATAGTGTTCACAATAATACATGCATGAGTTCATGGGCTAGTCAAATCATGATAATCGTAAACATTCTTGAACATACGTGAACTAGCCATGACTTGAGGCCCGTGAGTCGGCCAAAACACAATTCATGCTTAGTAAAATACATACATACTTGTAGATCATGCATATAGTTTAAATTTCCATAAGATCATAATAGATAACATAATATATTCATGATTTAATTCATAATACATGTTGGGCTTATCAAAAACATCAATGGATCATTGGATCATAAATCGGTTTATCATGGGCATGCATAATCGAGCTTAAATGATTAGAAATTCGAAATCAGCCATATTAATATCAAATTTATAGCTCAAAAAGATGATCAAAATCAGTAGATAACGATAGGATTTCAAAATCAAAAGACCCATAATTAAATCATTAAATTTTATACTAACCGAATATAAAACCCCATGAGTTTTCAAATAAATTTTGAGTAATTAATATAGAAGGAGAATAGGTGAGGAAGAATCCACCCATTGAAGACCTTACATACCTGGGATTACCAACTCCTAACCCTTCTTAAAAGCCCAAGAATGAAATTGAAGGAATTGAGGTGAAAAACTTGAAATCCCCTTGAATCACCTCTCAAAGTTCTTGCATGCATGAATGAGAGTTTAGAATAGGTAATTCTCTTCAAAACCCATCTTTCCCAAGACAAAACAACGTAGTTTTGAGCCTTATATCGTGAAAAAGTAAAAAATACCCTTAATGAACCTGCCCTGAAAACTGGTCGGATAGAACCCACGAGTGGTACCAACGGGTTGAGGGAACCACCAACGAGCCGTCATGTCCCTTGTTGAATGGACTGTTGAATGTCTTCTCTCAGTACTAACCAACGGACAGACAGGACGACTCATCATCTTTAACCATGATCCATTACACCTTTCGTTGTTTGCTCATCATAAAATCTTACCAACTTACCACGAGCCTCACCATGACTCATGGTTCCTTCCAACAAGTCGTGGTCTCAACCCATCACCTACACTAGAAATTCCTAACCTCCAACTACGACCAGAACCAACAACTCACGGTTTCTCCTAACAGGTCGTTGGATTGCCCATTGCATGTATCCTAAAGAACCTAACTCCTTCCCATGACTGCAAACGACGACTCATTGTTTCCCACAACGAGTCGTGATGTCTCTCGTGGTTTAAACTGCCATCCAACCTTATCCTAACCACTGCTGCATACAACAACTTGTGGTTTGATACCACGAGTCATCCCATGGCCCGTCCTACAACTTTTTCCCAATTTCTATAGTTTTCAACTTTCAACCTCCCAGGTCTATTCTTACGCACTTCCGGGGTATTACAATATCTCCCCCTTGGGAACATTCGTCCTTGAATGTAGGAAACATGCAGAAAACTGAAATATGCAATTTATCATAGCCATATACTGATCATTTTAACCAAAATTTTCTCAGAATGACAGCCTCCAAACCAAACCACATAGCTGAACTGATCTCATGCTTCACATACATAATCATACACATAAAAGACACTTGCACACATGAACTGAACATGAAGACTAAATGGGATGTTAGAGTAGAATTGATACCTCAAGTCGGAACTGAGCCTGTAGAGAATAGATGTGGGTATCTAGCCATCATATTCGCTTCGGCTTACCACGTAGCTCTCTCAACATTCTGATTTCTCCATAAAACCTTAACTAAAGATACTTCTTTGTTCCTCAACATCCGAACCTAATGATCCAAGATTTCAACGGGAATTTCTTCATAATTGAGGCTATCTTTTACTCCAATGCTGTCCACCGGGACTACCAGGGATGGATCATCCAAACACTTTTTCAAAAGCGACACATGGAAGATGGATCGAACTGAAGATAACTTCGATGGTAGGTCCAACTCATACACCACCTTACCAACTCTTCTCACAACCCGGTAAGGACCAACATAGCGGGGACTGAGTTTCCCTTTCTTGCCGAACCGCATGACTCCCTTCATGAGAGATACCTTTAGAAATACCCAGTCATCCACATGAAACTCCAAATCTCTTCTCCACATACCAGCATACGATTTCTGACGACTCTGAGTGGATTTTAGCCAATCCCTTATCAATTGGACCTTCACCATCGCCTCTTGAACCGCATCTGGCCCTATCATAGCTGCCTCACCAACCTCAAACCATCCAATGGGATATCTACACCTCCGCCCATAGAGGGCCTCGAACAGTGCCATTTGGATATTAGAGTGATAACTATTATTATAAGCAAACTCGATCAAGGGAAAATGATCATCCAAACTACCTTTAAAATCCATAACACATGCCCTCAAGATATTCTCAAGAGTTTGGATTGTTCGTTCTGTTTGGTTATCGATTTGCGGATGGAATGTTGTGCTGAGCTTAATCTGAGTCCCAAGTCACTTCTGAAAAGACTGCCAAAAATGAGAGGTAAACTAAGTACCTCATTCTGAAATAATAGACAAGGGCACTCCATGAAGTCGAACCAACTCCTGAATATACAACTTGGCATAATCATTCGCTAAATCCATGATCTTGAACGGTAGGAAGTGTGCAACCTTTGTTAGCCTATCTACCACCATCCGAATGGAATCATAGTGTCGACGAGTACGAGGTAGGCCTATAAGAAATTCCATATTAATCTCTTCCCACTTACAAGTGGGAATTCTAATATCCTGAAGTATACCTCCCGGCCGTTGGTGCTCGACCTTCACTTGCTGATAGTTTGGACACTTGGCTATGAACTCTGCATATCCTTCTTCATACAATATCACCAATAGATTTCCCTCAAGTACCGGTACATATTCGTGGATCCCTAAATGGATGGAATATATGGTACCATGTGCCTCATGCAATATCCGAACTCTCAAATTATCAACGTCCAGAACACATAGTCGAACTTGGTATCAAAGGACACCATCTCTCCCTTGGGAGAAAACCTCCACCTTTTGACTCTGCACCGCTTCCTTCAGCCTTCTGAAAATCGGATCCTCATCTTTCTTAGATTTGACATCGACCACCAAGGAAGATTCTGACCCATTTTGCAGAACAACGCCGCCATCGGTAGAGTCGATCAATCTAACCCACAAACTTGCAAGTCAGTGGACATCTCTTACCAACTCCTTCCTTCCTTCGTCCACGTGGGACACACTCTCCATAGAGAGCCTACTAAGTGCATCTGCAACCACATTACCCTTTCCTGGATGGTAAAGGACACTCATATCATAGTCCTTTAGCAACTCCAACCACCTCCTTTGCCGAAGATTGAGATCTTTCTGCGTGAACACATATTGCAAGCCCTTGTGATCTGTGAACACGTCCACGTAAATCCCATACAAGTAATGCTTCCATATCTTCAGTGCAAACACCACCGCAGCCAATTCAAGATCATGGGTCGGGTAATTCTTTTCGTGAACCTTTATCTGTCGAGAGGTGTATGCTATCACCTTCCCCCCTTGCATCAACACACATCCTAGTCTGACTCTCGAAGCATCACAATACACAAAAAAGCCATCAGTACCCTCGATTAAAGTCAACACTGGTGCTGAAGTGAGTCGGGTCCTCAATTCCAGGATGCTTTTCTCACAATCCTCTGACCATTGGAACTTTATCTTTTTCTTAGTCAACTTGGTCAAAGGTGCCGCAATAGATGAGAAACCTTCAATAGACCTTCGGTCACAGCCTGCTAGGCCCAACAAACTCTGAATTTCTGAAGGATTCACCTGTCTAGGCCAATTCTTCTCCGCTTCAATTTTCTTAGAATCCACCCTTATGCCTTCAGTCGACACCACATGGCCCAGCAATGCCACCGAGTCCAGCCAAAATTCACACTTGCTAAACTTTGCATACAACTTAGGATCCTTGAGGTTCTGAAGTACTATTCTCAAATGAGCGACATGCTCCTCCTCGCTCTGGGACTATATGAGGATGTCATCAATGTAACATGTCCAAATATGCCTTGAATACCTTGTTCATTAGATCCATAAAAGCTGTAGGAGTATTGGTTCATCCAGATGACATAACTACAAACTCATAGTGGCCATACCGCGTCCCGAAGGCTGTCTTTGGGATATCAATCTCCCAGACTCTGAGCTGGTGATACCCAGACCTAAGATCTATCTTCGAGAAACACCTAGAACCCTGGAGTTGGTCAAATAAATCATCAATCCTGGGAAAGGGGTACATGTTCTTGACGGTGACCTTATTAAGTTTCCAATAATAAATACATGTTCGAAGGGATCCATCCTTCTTCCGAACAAATAGAACTGGTGCGCCCCATCGAGACTTACTCGATCTAATGAAACCCTTATCCAACAAGTCCTTCAACTGTCCCTTTAACTCTCTTAACTCAGCTAGGGCAATCCTGTAAGGAGGAATAGAGATAGGCTGAGTATCGGGTAGTAGATCAATTCCGAAATCAATTTCCCTTTCTGGAGGAACACCTGGTAAATCATCGGGAAAAACCTCTGAATACTTGCACATCACTGGAACTGGCTGAATAGTCGGGGTCTCGGACTCTAAATCCTTAACCCTAACTAGGTGGTACATGCAACCCTTAGAGATCATCTTCCTAGACTTCAGATATGAAATAAACCAATCGGCTGGTACAGCTGAATTACCCTTCCATTCCAAAACTGACTCACCTAAAAATCGGAATTCCACTGCACGGGTCCTACAATTAATCGAAGCATAACATGAAAACAACCAATCCATACCCAAAATGATGTCAAAATCAGTCATGGCCAATTCTACTAAGTTCACAGAGGTAACCTTATGCAACACCATAATGGGGCACCTCTATATACCCACCTAAATACAACAGATTCACCGACTGGAGTAGAATGGTTCTGGCAGAATTTCAGGACTAACTCCAAAACTACTAGCAATGTAAGGGGTCACGAGAGATAAGGTAGCTCCTGGATCTAACAAAGAATAGGCATCAATATGGAAGACTTGCAACATACCCGTGACCACATCTAGAGAAGCCTCCTGCTCCTGGTGGGGCACTAGGGCATAAAACCTGTTTCAACGGTGACCACCTGCCGAACTAGTGGAGGCACCCTGTTTACGGGGTTGTGCTGCTGAAGTGGTAGAACTAGCTGCAGGGAAATCTCTGATCCTGAGCCCGGGTTTTCCATACCCAAAACAAGCATCTGCACCGACCAAGCACCTCTCTGGATGATTTTTGCCACATCTCGCCTAAACTGGGAAAGTGCGCTCCATCTGCATGCTACCATGATCCCTCGAGCCTGTAGCCCTTCTCCTCTGATCTCCCCTAAACCTGGATGGCGTGCTAGCTGATGATGGAGCTAGAGCAGCGGACCTGTGCTGGAACTGCTGACGTTATCCACCTCCTGACTTGGCCTGAGAAACCCCGTAACTTTCGGTCCTGGCCCTCTTAGCCTCTCTCTGCCTCCTATAGATCGACTCCATCTACTGGGCATACAATACAATATGGGTAAAGTCGATGTCCCAGTGTTGCATGGAAATCTGACAATCCTTATCCAAGTAATCTGCTACTCCATGCACAAAGCTGCTCACCCAAGCCCATTGATCCGCCACTAACTTCGGATCATATTTAAATAGCCGAGTGAACTCCAAGCCATACTCCTGGACTGACATGTTTCCCTGCTTCAAATTCACAAACGTAGCTTCCTTGAGCTCCCTCATCTCTCGAGGGAAGAATCGATCGAACATGGCGTGGGACTAATCCCAACCCATCGGGCCTGCACCCACTGTCCTAACACCTTTCCGTTGCTGGAACCATATATGTGCTACCCCCTTGAGCTGATAGGAGTTCAAATCAACACATTCCCCATTATTCACCACTAAAACATGGGTGATCTTTAGAATTTCCTCAATGAAGTCATATGGCTCCTCATCTACCTTCGACCCTATGAACTTTGGAGGCCTCATCCAAAAAAAGTCCCTCACCCTAGCAGCTGTCGTGTTCCCATTTTGTGAATAATGTGCCACTGTCTAATTCTGTACCTGAGCTATGATGGCCTGCGCCAACATCTGAATCGCCGCCCTAAAGTTAGCATGGGCGGCTGGCTCTGGTACGTGCTCCTCATGAACAAGTGGAGCTGGTTGATGCTCTCCATCATGGGCATCCTCATAATCATCACGATTACTGTTTCTCCTGGAATTTACTTGGCGTCGAGGCATGACTTTGCAAACACGATGACACGAATTAGCGGAGTAAAGGACGTTTATCGCATGACATAGATCATGAAAGAAGGGAACATTCCTAAACGTCTGTATCCTCTTTGTCATAAGTGTGGCACGCTTCACACCCATGAAAAAGACCCTACTTAACGTGGTTTTCTGAGTCCCTAGGACATATAAACCTATGGCTCTGGTACAAAGTTTTTCACGACCAAAACATATACCCGGATTGTAGACACCTGATAAGAAGCCCCCAGAGACCCCAAGTCGACCCATGGAATAAGCATACATCTAATTCAATCACATGAGCGGAAGACTTAGCATAAAGAACGTAATCACAACATAACATAAGGGAAAATAGTACAATACTTATACAATACGATGAAGTACAACTTTTTAGTCTGATAAGCCTCTAAACAGGAGAGGCGGATTGATAGGACAACTCCCCAACTAATCCAACATCCAGAAACTGAAGGAATAACAAGAGTGTGAAAATGAATCCCTTGGAACATGAGGACTCACCAAGTACGCCATGAGAAAGTTCGAATCTATCTACGGGTGAGGATGAGCCTAAGAACTGGGACATGTATCATGAAACGATACAACATAAAAAGTATGCGGTCATTACGTGGAATGTACTGAGTATGCAAGGTAAGTAAAGCGAACATTTAAAACATGTATGAAACTCATAAATGGTCATAAGAGTAGGACAACATGCTCGTATCATAAATCGTTATAACATATTATACGGCTCAAGGTTTTCAAAACATTCGTAACATAAACATAGTCGTAATCATAAGAGAAGAACATCACTTAACATAACATGAGCCAACATACATAATCATAATATTCGTACATGATGAGGAACAGTGATAGATTCTCTTAACCAACATATCCCATATGAGCACACATGAAGCCCGACTTGTAAACCTAGTCGGGAGGGTGTTCGTACCTTGCCAAGGGAAAGAACCATGAAGGGTGTGATCACACATGAAAAGGGACATTTGGGCCAGGGACAAACATGAATGGGCCCCAACACACCTGTAGTGGCACATAGTTCATGAGATCCGGGACATAACCTGAGTGGTGAACCTACTCGGTGTTCGATACTACTCACAAAACATATATAGTGCTCATAATAATACATACATGAGTTCATGGGTTAGTCAAATCATGATAATCATAAACATTCTTGAACATACGTGAACTAGCCATGACTTGAGGCCCGTGAGTCGGCCAAAACACAATTCATGCTTAGTAAATACTTGTAGATAATGTGTATAGTTTAAATTTCCATAATATCATAATAGATAACATAATACATTCACGATTTAATTCATAATACATGCTGGGATTATCAAAAACATTAATGGATCATAAATTAGTTTATCATGGGCATGCATAATCGATCTTAAATGATTAGAAATTCGAAATCAGACATATTAATATCAAATTTAGAGATCAAAAAGATGATCAAAAGCAGTAGATAGTGATAGGGTTTCAAAATCACAAGACCCATAATTAAATCATTAAATTTTATACAAATCGAATATAAAACCCCATGAGTTTTCAAATAAATTTTGAGTAATTAATAGAGAAGGAGCATGGGTATGGAAGAATCCACCCATTATATACCTTACATACCTGGGATTATCAACTCCTAACCCTCCTTAAATTCTCAAGAATGAAATTGAAGGAATCGAGGTGAAAAGCTTTAAATCCCCTTGAATCACCTTTCAAAATTCTTGCATGCATGAATGAGAGTTTAGAATAGGTCATTCTCTTAAAAACATAGCTTTCCCTAGCCAAAACGAGGTAGTTTAGGGTCTTATATAGTGAAAATTTCAAAAATACCCTTAATGAACCTGCCCTAAAAACTGGCCAGATAGAACCCACGAGTGGTACCAATGGGTCGTGGAACCACCTACGACCCTTCATGTCCCTCGTTGAATGGACTGTTGAATGTCTTCTCTCAGAACTAACCAACGGACGAACAAGACGACTCATCCTCTGAAACCACTATTCGTTACATTTTCCGTTGTTTGCTCATCATAAAATTTGAACCCACTTACCACGAGCCTCACCCTGACTCGTGGTTTCTTCCAATGAGTCGTGGTCTCAACCCGTCACCTACACTAGAAATTATTAACCTCCAACAATGACCACAACCAACGACTCATGGTTTCTCCTAATGGGTCGTTGGGTTGCCTTTTGTATTCCTTCTGAAGAACCTTACTCCTTCCCATGACTGCTAACGATGACTCGTTGTTTCCCACAATGAGTCATCATGTCTCCCATGGTTTACACTACCACCTAGCCTGATCGTAACCACGACTGCATACAACGGATCATGGTTTGATACCACGAGTCATCTTATGACCTGTCCTGCAACTTTTTCCCAATTTCTGCAATTTTCAACTTTCACCTCTTAGGTCTATTCTTATGCATTTCTGGGGTATTACAGGTAACATGGAACTCGAGGAAGATAATCTGGTGATACTGGAAGTTACGGGAGCCATTCTCCTAGCATCGACAGTAGGGAATGCAGTATTTCATGTCAGAAGCACCTTGTTGCACTTGTTGCAAATGAAGAGTCTCTTAGGCGGAAAACCAAGTGAAGACGCAAATCGACATTTGAGAAACTTCTTGGAAATATGCTAACCCTTCAATATAACAAAAAATCAGTCAAGAGTCAATCAAGTTGAGACTCTTTCCTTTTTCACCGATGGGGGAGGCAACAGTTTGGCTAGAGGAACTCCCTCCGAGATGTATTACTTCATAGCAGGAGTTAACCAAGGCCTTCTTGGACCACTTTTTTCCCTCCATTAAAAATTCTTCAGCTAAGGGATGATATTACAAATTTTAGGAAAGAATCGGGAGATCCTTTACACGAGTCATTATTAAGGTTTAAAAAGAAGGTTGCTCTTTGCCCAAATCATGAACTACCAGATGGAGTGCTTCTCCAAAGCTTCTATAGGGCCCTTGATTCATTAATCAACAAGTCTGTGGCCAACAACCTAGCTGGTGTCTCTATCATGGATCAAACATATGGGTTGGCCAAATCCCTCCTGGACAGAATGAAAAAGACCAGTAGGGCTTGGAACACGAGAGAAACAAATGTGTCCGGACTCATGAAATCAGCTCAAGTGGATTGGCTACTGAGTTGGGAAAAAGGGACGAAGAGCAGGATGAGAATCTTGCCAAGATGATGAAACAATAAGAATTGATGACAAAACACGTGATGGGAGCAGGGCCTAAGGTGGTAAATGTTGTGGGAATGCAAGTCCCTTTACAATATAAGGGAGAGTCATCACCGCCAAGATATGAAGAAGAATGCCAATACATGGGCAACCAAATGGGAGGTCCTTGACATGGATTCCAAGGAGCAAACCACGACCTATGGCGCCCAAGGGATGACAACCAAGGTTGGAGAAATCGTGATCCACAAGGATGGCCCGAAAGAAATTAAAGGTAGGGTAATAGGGAGCTAAACCAAGAGGGTGATCGCTATCACCGGAGTTCAAACCCATATGTTCCCCCTCTAAAGGTGGGGAATCCCCATAATCAGTTGGGTGTGAGTGATGCAGGTAGCTCAAAAATTTAAGAAATGCTATCGAGAGTTCTGAAGAAGGTTGACTCGACCGAGAGTGGGGTGAAAGAATTAAGAGGGGAGGTGTCTAATCTTGCCGTAACATTTAGTTCACATTCCGCCTCCATCAAATATTTGGAGGCCCAAATGAATCACTTGTCAGCTTAAATTAACCCCCAGATGAAGGGAACACTACCTAGTGACACAATGCCTAATCCAAAGAAAGATGGTCAATGCATGGCTATTGTCATTAGGAGTGGCAAGGTGATTGGAGATGCTCTAGTGAAGCCCAAAGAGGTTAATAACCCAAAATCAGACAAAGAAGATGAAATTGACAAAATGCCAATGACTCCAAGGAATGAAGAAAAGATTGATGAGGAAGGAGAGGGAAAGGATGATGAAATCCTCTCACATGTTGATAATGATGAGGCGGGCATGAAGGCCCCAATTGAAAACAAGGTTCAATCAAGAATCTCACCTCATTATCCCAACGATTGACTAAGAAAAAGAAGGATGACCAATTTAAAAAGTTTATTGGAATGTATAGAAAGTTGTCCATAAATATACCGTTAGTGGATGCTATACTGCAAATGCCGGTTATGCAAAGTTTATAAAAGAATTGTTGAAGAAGAAAAAAGTGGTTGATGCAGGTAATGGGGAGAAAATGCACCATTATAGTGCAGTGATGATGAGTAATCTTGCCCCGAAACGGGAGGACCCAGGAGCTTTCACATGTACAATTGGGATATGTGTATTTAAAAAAGGTCTAAGTGATATTGGTGCCAGCATAAATTTGATGCCCCTGTTCATTTTCACGAAATTAGGACTTGGAAGCACCAAGCCGACGTCGATGAGGCTGCTCATGGTAGATAGATCCATAAAAAGACCGGTGGGGGTGTTAGAAAATGTGTTGGTGAGAGTGGACAAGTTTATTCTACCGACCAATTTTGTTATATCGGATTGTGAAATGGATATAGAGGTTCCCATTATTTTGGGAAGACCGTTGTTAGCTATGGGGAGTGTTGTGGTGGGCGTGGAGCTTGGAGAGCTAAAATTTTGAGTCGGAAGTGAGGAGGTCACCTTCAAGGTGTGTCCATCAGCTAAACACCCCCCAAATGCAAGGTGGTTAGAGTGTTGAAAAATGAAGAGGAGGAGAAGGGATTGGAGCTGAAGGAGACAGAGTTGGATGAAGACCCGTCGGAAAAAAGTTGTTGAAAAAAGGTCTACGTCGTTTCACGATGCTAACTAAGGAACTTCATGGGAGGCAAACCAATTGGTTAATGAATTGTTTGATGTCTTTGTTGTTTTTGTTTTGTAGGAGCTATGAAGTAAGGAACAAAGGGAGAAAAAAACCATGAAGAGAGGGATGGCGTGGAACCAGCGAGTCGCCGGTCTAGAAGCACAAACCGCCAATGAAGATGAGTACAAAACAAAAAGCTGGGGTTTGGATTGAAGAATCGGCGGACCTATCGGCGAACCTCTGAATTTAAACCATGGACCGCCGATGGGATGCTAAGGTAAGATAGAGGACCTGAAGCTTGGGCACATGAGCGGCGGGTAATTGGAAGATCGCCGATTCCATCCGTGAACCGTAGGTGGATCACCGACAAAGAAAAAGATAACTGGGGACAAAATACATGGCAAAGGAAAATTAAAGCGGCGGAACGCCGATGTGATTCGGAGAACTACCGATAAATTCCGGTCAAGGTACAAGTTTGTTTCAAAATGGAATTTCAAGAGTGGCCCCACAAAATCCCAAATACCTGATCAGCCGCCCTATTCTGCAAATATTCCCATAGTTCCCCTATCTCCACCATTTCTTCATTACATTTTTCTCTCCCTATTACCTAACATTCCCATTTCCCTATAACCCTGTATTTTCAACCTTTCCACTTTCCCACCTTTCCACCTTCCCACTTCCCACCAACATACCCACATTAAACTCTGCACCTTCCCACTTCCCACCAACATACCCACATTAAACTCTGCACCTTCCCCTCAACCTATCCGACTTCCATCTTTCACCTATAAAACCCTCTCTATATTTCACTAACACACTCACTTCACTCACATTTCCTTCCTCTAATACATATATGTTGAAGTGCCATTGTATGATTTAGCTAGATTTTTGAAGTTCAAATGTGCAAGCAATCCTACAATTTGCTAAAAATTTTCTTGCCCTTGTCTTAATTTCCTCATTGGTGCTTAATTCTTTAGCAGTAATACTTTGTTTCCATTCCTTTTTGAACTCATGAATATGCTATGGTTGTTGAATAGAATGGGGAATGTGTGTTTATGTATCTGAAATTTTGAAAAGGCTATAGTATGAGTAACCAATTGAATAAAATGCAATGTTTTGCCCGGTGATAGACAGGGTGACGCCACTCTTAAGGGCTAAATGTCATGAGATTGTGTTTAAGTGGAGTAGTGGTTATTTTATCATGCTATGTATGAGTGTATGTCAATGGGTGCCTGTGCTGTGTAATTTCAAAATTTGGGGATGATAGGGTCTGGCGTTCCACCGGTCAGATTCAGCGAATCGCCGATGGAACGTCGGCTCGCTCTGAAAATTGGCTTCAAGCCGCTGAGTGGAACCCGTGTTACATCCGTAGTTCACGAATCTAGATCGATGATTCACCGTTGAACTGCCGATATACCCTTCACTTGCCCAATTTTCTGTAAGGCATCTGTGGGAAAATGACGGTCCGCGGAATTGCTGTCACTAACATCATTCTTGTAGAAAACAAACCATGTCTTCATCAAGGAACGTAGGAAAAGGAAAGGCCCAACCTCATATTCTAGCAAGGCCAAGGGCAAGGAAAAAGCTGCCGCACCCGTGCCAACACCAAGGAAGAAATAATCTTTTATGTTCCCAACACGCAAGAGCACTACATCATTTGTCAAGGAAGATCAATCACAGTGGAGCAGTGGTTTGACTTGGCATGGTTGAGAGGTGATTTTCCAAACATCACTGAGCAGTTCACAGAAAGGCAATGACATGCTTTTTCCAACCCTCTCCTTTCTTACTACCTCAGCTTGGTAACAAAATTCTATGCCTCATATCAGGCCCGACACGAGAGCATGCAACACAGGGGAAAAGTGGATGATTTCCCATGTATACCATCAGTTATGATCCGGGGTGTTTGAAGTTGACATAATCCCTACTACCATAAATTACCTGTTCTGGGAGGATGAGATTGACTCCGGTAAGGAGTACATGACACGGGTAGCTGATATAAAGGATCAGTTCGCTTGGGTAGCCCACATTATCACTATTGACAATCCTCTATGGGCCTCAATGGGTGGAGAAATCTCTTGCCACGACTTGAAGTTTGAGGCCAAGCTATGGTTGGATTTTGTTTGTGCTCGGATCATCCCTTCTAAAAATGAGAAGATGGTCATCCTTGAAATTGCCATCCTTATTGCATGCATAATGATGGGAGTCCCCATTAACATCGGGGAAATTTTTTATCATCAAATGAAGAAAAAGGCCCGGCCGTACAACACTTCAACGCTGAATGTCGTCTTGATTTCCCAGCTTTGCTCAGCAGTTGGAGTGCCTCTGTTCCTCGATTAAATACCTTACGTTGCTCTAGGTACCAACAATAAAAAAAGAGACTGTAGTCCTTTGGAGTGCAAGAAGGATCCCTCTCCGATGGGTCAGACCAACCACCACAGGCCCAAGTGTCGAATATGCCCCTGCTAGAAATGTCAGGCTAAGCATCAGGAGACATGCCTCAGTCAGGAACATCTCCCCCTCCGCGATCCTCTCAAGCAAGTGGACTCCATAGACTCGTGCAGATGACAGACTTGCATGAAAGTTAACTCCAACTATTGGCTAAGAGCCTCCCAGCACTCATTTCCAAAATAATCAAAAAGGAGCTCAAGTAATTATACGAGAATGTGGTCACACTATGCAAGAGGATAGATGCGGTAGAAGGGGTAGTGACTTCCCTCCGGACTAGGTACAAGAGTGGAAGAGTCGGACTTCAATAGAAGAGTTGGACTTCAATAGAAGTGTCGGACATGAGCGCCTTGGATGCTGCAATGGCTACTCCTTCCTCAGTTCGGGGTCCAATTGATGATTTTTTTGAAGGTCTGGGAGATGATTTTATTGGGCTAGGTGAGGCCAGGGGCGGTGGTGGTGAGGCTGGATCTGTTGATAAAGAGGAGTGACCCACTCAGAGAGTTTCTTGTCCCTTTCCCTTTTGCATATTTACATTGGTGACAATGTATTCTCTTAAGTGGGGGAGGGATGAGCGCAATTGATGACGGGGCCAGGGATGGATGTTTCTTTTGATGTTCTTATGTTCTTGTTTGAATTTGATTAAGTCTAGCCTTTGTCAGGCATGTCTTGTTTTGAAATGAATGACTTGGTTTAGCTGTTATGGTTGATAATTAGTGACCAAATGGGGTCTTTGTTTTGAATTGTAAAATCTTGAAAATCTTGAATGAAATGACCCCAAAGTCTTGTTCCTTTTTCGCCATTGTATGTAGTAGTGTAGAAATTAAAACTCCGAGGGTTTTCTTTTGACCACAGTTCTTTCTCGAGGAGCATTCTTGTGTTTTTGTTTATTTTTGGTTGTCAAACCGGGTTGGTATTTTCCGGTGATAGATTGAGTGGCGACATTCTTAAGGAAAAATTCCATGTTGTTTTGAGTCTTTGTGAAGTTGTTTTGAGAAGCACCACTGAAAAAATTGTTGAAATGGAATTTTAAAATAAGGGCATGAAAATGAAGATAATGAGAAAGTGTTGACACCGTAGCATAGCATTTTTTGTCATATGTTGTAAATTCTTTGCTTGACTTATGTTGTTTGCCTGCTTTGATGTCCCAATTTGATATCTTGTGTTGAGAATGACTCTTGCAGACCCTTTGAGGGTGATGCCTTGTGTAGTGAGAAAATGTTTGATGAATCTCATGCATTATATATTTTCTAGAACTTTCCCCAAATGTGATTCAAGGCAAAATCCTAGATGTAATTGTGCCAAGAACATGACTGTAGGCTTTCCTTTGTCTAGTCACTTCACCATATGCCCTCCATGAGCATTGATCCTTGTTAGCCAAT
This sequence comes from Datura wrightii, assembly GCA_035772735.1. NCBI lineage: Eukaryota > Viridiplantae > Streptophyta > Magnoliopsida > Solanales > Solanaceae > Datura > Datura wrightii. The sequence goes on along the minus strand of JASDFA010000020.1, from coordinate 51,769,506 downwards.
GTTGAGCCTTAGACCCTTTCTTTGACAACCACATTACAAGCCTTAAGACCATTCTTAATACCTCTCTTTGGCCTCATTCTCCGTAAATGCTAGTGACAAGATAAGTGATGAAATGAGGCTTAAAGCCTAAGAAAGAGGGAGTGATAAAAAATTTGAAAAATAAGGCAAAAGACTAAGTTTGGGGGTGTGAAAAACAAAGTAGGAAGATAAGAATTAATGTGTGAGGGGAACACCACATTGTGTCAAAACGCACCGAAGGATAAATCAAAAAGAAAAAGACAGTTTGTGTGAACCGGTGTTTTCTCTTAAGGTGATAAGGTTAGTTGTGAAGGCCAAAGGGGTTATAAGGAGGGTTGTTAAGGAAATGAAAGTCATAAACAAGGAAAGAAGTGAAACAAGGTGAAGTGAGTGGAAAGAGTTGACATAAGGTATGTTCACAAAAAGCATTAGGGAGGATCTAGTCACTATAGCCAAGTTTTTATCCTACCCTCACATAGAGCCTACATCATAACCCGCAAGCCCTAAATGATTCTAGCTGCAGCTACTCTACATTAGTGGTGAATTACATGAAGGGAAAGCCTACGGGTCAAGTGTATGCATGAAGATTTCTTTTGGGAGAGTGAGTGTGAGTGTCTCTTTCAAACAATCCCTTGTGTGAATTCAAATAAATACATGAACAAAAGAATAGGGATTCTTATTTTGATGAGTTGCGTCATTCGTTTTTGGGGACACAAGAGCATTCAGAGTTAATGTGGGAATAGGCCACGAGGAGTGTAAACTCTAAGGCGAGCTTTGAATGGGTACTGATTATAAGTTGAGATGCTATGTGTGTTTCTTGGTTTAGCAATGCCCTTGTTTCGTTAAATGATTCCTTTCATAAGCTTTTCTTGGTGAAAAGTGGTAGCCTGTTTGAAACATCTTCGTTGTTTTGGTCACTTGGGGTATTTTCTTCTCTTTTTTGGAGAGCGTGGTGAGCATAAGAAACTTTTGGGTTGTCATAGTTTAGGTGATTGGTGAGGTATAATTTTTAGTATAGGTGGCGTATTTATCAATGAATGAGTATTGCATTACTTGAGGACAAGCAATGATTTAAGTTTGGGGGCTTGATGAGTTGGTAACTTACCAACTCATTAGGCTCTAAAACTTGAGTTTTTTCTTAGTTCTTGAGTTTATTCTATGGATTTTATGCCCTTTTTTCTTTTGTTTTGTGCAGATGACTAAATGTGAAGAAAAGATAAAAAATGGAGCAAAAATAAGGGAGTGAGAGTAACTTAGCGATCCACAAATGAAAACTGGTGAAATGCTGGTCAACGGCCGAACATCACTGCCTCTGAGGATTAATTCCACCTGCGGTTTGCGAATTGCCAGCGGCAATTCACCGAGTCCAATCATCAAAAGATACCTAAAGTTTTGGAAAATAATTTGAAGATCCGGTGGTTCACCGATGGGCATTGGTGAAACACCGGGTGAACTGCCGATGCTCACTGGAATTGAGTAAGGACTCAGAAAAGATACTTGGCGGTTTACGTATTGGAACTGGTGAACCGCCGGTGTCTCCACCGATTCCTAAATGGTGCTCAGGGGGTACAAAAGTCCAACACTGGAAATGAGATTAAAAGTGCCCTACTTTCAGGATATAAATAGAAGATAAAGTACTTTGCAGAAAATTTTCTTAGTTGACGAGGGAGATTTTGATTGGTAAATTTGGAAAAAGTACTCTGCTCTATTTCTTCTTTGTACTAGTAAGTTTCAGCTATTGTTGGAGATTATCTTGTGAAGTTGATTTTTCTATTCTTGCTATTAAATTCAATGAAGCTATTGAAGAATGTGTTTTTGAATTTCTTAATTATGAGTAGCGAAATCATTAACTAGAGGTGTGTGATAATGATTACTTAATTAGATTGGGTATTGCTAGAGTATTCCTTATATTGTTCAAATAAGTGTAAATATATTAGATTCTCTTCAATCTATAAAGGAAGGTCCATTGATTATGATATGGGTCAATTTATTCTTGTTTGATTGTTGCTTGTAAAAGAATAATTAAGTAATGAAAGAGAATTTAATAGTGGGTATGGATAAGAGATTGTGTAATTGGGCTAGAAGTAGCTGAAATTGCATTCCCATTCCTTATTAGCAGCTAACAGTTAAAAGCTAGTGTAGTTTCTAATGCAAATCAAATCGGGTTGAGCTAAATCGTAACTAGAGGTTTGACAAAACTCTAGTAAAAGGTACTTTGTAATACCCTAGGGATCTAAGGATCAGACCCGCGAGTCAAAATGGGGAAAATGTAAAACTGGTGTTGCAGGCATAGAATGAGTCATTGGACGACTCGTGAGTACAGCCCACGAGTCGTCAGGTGACTTGTGGGGAGACCAAGGGGAGTTGGGAAGTTTGGAGGAAAATTGTTCTCCATGGGCGTGGCAACGACTCGTGGTCAGACCCCACGAGTCATTAGGTCAATCGTGGCTGAGGGAGAAGAAATATAGGAGAGGTAAGACCAGTGTACTTTACGGAAGCAGATCACGACTCGTTGGGTTAGGTAACGAGTTGTTAGGTCAGTCGTTACGAGCCCAGGAGTCCAGGCAGGCAGTGGATACAACGAGCAACATGAAGAGTCATTCCCCTCAATGACAATCCATCAGGTCGTCCATTAGAACCACCTGGAAGTGCTTTCCTACAAATTCAGTAAGGGTCTTTTCATAATTCTTAAGTCCTAGGGGCCTATTCTATGTCGTTTAAGGCTCGTTTTACAGGGTTTTAAGAGGGGAAAACCTACTCTAAGCTAATTCATTCCATGCATGAAAACTTGAGAGTTTGAATGAAGGATTTAGAGCAAGTTTTGAAGGTTTCCATTAGAACCTCATCTTGGGCAATTAGAGAAGTAGTAAAATCATCCCTCCCAGGTATGCAGGGTTGTGACAGGGTGTTTTCTTGCTCGCCCATGCCCAAATTTCTAGCTAAGTGTGAGAAATTTCTATGATCAAGTTACGGGGTTTTTACCCAATTGTATAATTCTTCACTTTCTATACATGGGTACGATTAGATTATAATTATATTACTGCATTGTGAAGCTTGGGTAGATTTTAAATGGTTTTCAATAAAAATTTGTGTTTTCTAAATTATGAAATTAAATTCCCATGGATGAGAAGTTCATGAAAGAAGAAAATAATGATGAATGTATGATGATGATGAGAATTGATGATGAGAAACATGTTTCTAAAGCTACCCATGATTATGATATTGTTTTCAAAATGAATTGAGTAGATATAAGTATGTTAAAGTTTTGGGCAAGGCCCTTATATCAAGTATGATGTTGTAGTATCTCTAAAGTAAGCTTACCACATGGTTTTGGAGTAGATGCTACCACTAATATTTGAGCTTGTGGTATGTTTCGAAATAAATCTTCTCATATTCATGAATTGATAATTAAGACGTATGTATCATTGAGCTTTTTTTCATACGATGTTGGTTCTATCCATGATTTCATTATTGAGCTTTGTCAAATGATAATCTTGAGCTTCGTTTCATATGATGTTGAGTTTATGCATGATTCCCTTATTGAGCATCGTCAATAGACGATTTTGAGCTTCGTTATATACGATATAGAGCATTGCATGTTTTGGGAGAAACGTCTAGCACCGAGTGGGCTAAGGGTCGATCACCCTATTCCCCAGAACTACGTGCCAACATAGGTTGATACTATTATGTTATAGGGACCTCCCTTGTGAGCTATCCCCATCCCTAATGGCCCATGAGCTTGATATCGATATCATGGTAGCGTCCTTAGCCCTGGAAAGGTTTTGGATGGATCTGCCCACTTGAGTGTAATAGTCGGAAACATGTAAGATCTATCGTGGTATGTCGGTTCAGTGACAAATCTCGCATTGTCTACATGATTCAGATTAGCATATTCATTACTCATGATTATCTTTAAACATGGATGTTCTAAAAGCAAGGTTTGACTCATTGTTCAACTTTGAGTCATTTGAGTCAGTTATGATGTTATGAAGCTATGCATGGTTATATACGATTTCAAAATGAATGCAGGCAATTATTCCTCTCGGATTTGAAATCTTATGATATGTTATGAAATGTTTTAAATGATTTACTTTATTAAAGAGGTTTTACTTACCTTGCATACTTGGTACATTCCATGTACTGATCACATACTTCTTATGTTGTATCGTTTCATGATACAGGACCCAGCTCCCAGGCTCAGCCTCGTTCATAATCGATTGTTAGTGTTAGCTCCTACTTAGTTGGTAAGTCCTCATCCTTCGGGGGCTAGAATTTCAGTTTCTTATGTATTTTTAGTTTCAATATTGTTGAGTTAGTTGGGGTCTAGTCCCATTAACTCGTCTAGATTAGAGGCTTTTCAGACCTATGTATGTGTTAGTTTTTTATGCTAATTCTGATGTTATGATGAGTTAGACTTCTGCTCAGTTGTATTGATGATTTCTTCATTTCATCGAATGAGTTAGATATATGCTTATTCCATGGGTCGACTTGGGGTCTCTCGGGGTCCCTTGTCCTGTGTCTACAATTCAGGCCTCCATTCAGATCATGACAAACTTGTTATCTGAACGATAGGTTTGAAGTGTCCTAGGGTGTCTAAGAGCCGCGTTAAGTAGAGTATCTTTCATGGGTGTGAAGCGCGCCGCACTTATGAAGAAGAGGCTATGAAACGTTTAAGAAATGATCCCTTCTTTCATGATCTATGTTGTGCGATGAAAAGTCTTTCTATCCTTCTAATTCATTCTATTCGGGATTGCAGAATTATGGCTCCTCAATGAATGAATGGAAGGAGGAATGGAGGTGGTAAAAGCCACGAAGATGGAAATGGTTATGGGCATTAGAGAGCCCGACCAGTTCAGGAGCCTCAGGCATCGAAGCTAGCCACTCATGCTGAGTTTCGAGCCGCTATTCAGATGCTTGCGCAAGCCTTGACCGCTCAGGTCAATCAGCAAGCCATTGCGTATGTTTCGCAAAATGGCAATGCAGCGGCGACTCTCATCAGAGACTTCTTGAGGATGAAGCCGTCGGAGTTCTTGGGGTCCAAGGTAGATGAGGACCCGCATGATTTCATTGATGAGATTGTCAAGATCACCCAAGTCATGGGGGTGAGTTGTGTTGAGTGTCCAGAGTTGGCCTCCTACCAGTTGAAGGGGGTTGCGCATATCTGGTTTCGCCAATGGAAGGATAGCAGGGTGGCAGGAGCAGTCCGATCGCGTGGGAGGAGTTTTAGGTTGCATTCCTAGATCAGTTTTTCACTCAGGAGATGAGGGAGCTAAAGGCAGCTGAGTTTGTAAACTTGAAGCAGGAAAGGATGACAGTGCAAGAGTATACCCTTGAGTTCACTCACCTATCCAAATATGCCCCGGAGTTAGTGACCGACTAGAGGGTGTGGGTGAGAAGATTTGTGCATTGAATAGCGAGGTATTTGGACAAGGAGTGCCAAATTGCTATGCTTCACCAGGATATGTACTTACCTTGTATAGTGTTGTACGCCCAACAGATGGAAGCGATATATTTAAGAGAGAGGGAGGCCAAGAGGGCTAGGACCAAGGATCACAGATTCTCTTAGTAGAGGTCCGGTGGTGGGCATCGACAGCAGACTCACCAGAGATCATCAGCCCCGGCATCTTCGGCATTGAGTGCGCCTCCAGGCCTAGACATGATTAGAGAGGCGAGCATCAGGCTCGAGGGGTCAGAGCAGCAGGCCTATAGATTTTAGCATCCCAGCTGGTCGCAGATGTGGTCAAGGGCACATAGGCCAGTGCTTGGTAGGTTTAGGTGCTTGTTTCAGTTGTGGGTAGCTCGGACACATACTTTGAGATTGTATAGCTGCAAGATAGGATCAGGTTGGGGGCCGAGGCTCAACTTCTAGTTCAGCAGTCCCTTTCTCACACTTAGCACATCCGGGGGCATCTACTATGATGTGGCATCTACTAGCACAGTTGGCGGTCAGCGCCAGAATAGATTCTATGCTTTAGCTTCCCGTCAGGAGAAGGAGGTCTCCTTGGATGTGGTCATGGGTATGTTACGAGTTTTCCATATTGATGTATTTTCTTTTGCTAGATTCAGAGGCTACCTTGTCTTTTGTGACACCATTATGGCCAGTAGCTTTGGAGTCAGTCCTGATCTTTTGTCAAAACCCTTCTCAGTTTCCACTCCAATAGGTGACTCAGTTATAGCTAGGCGGGTGTAAAGAGGCTGCCCAGTCTCAGTCCTTCATAAGGTCACCTAGCAGACTTGATAGAGTTAGCCATGACCGATTTCAATGTTATTCTCGGCATGGATCGGCTATTTGCATGCTATGCTTCAGTTAATTGTAGAACCCGGACAGTAGAGTTCAGATTTCCGGGTGAGCTGATCTTAGAATGGAAGGGTAGTTCAGCTGTGCCGGTAGGTCGATTCATTTCCTACATTAAGACCAGAAAGATGATTTCTAAGGGTTGCATGTACCGTCTAGTTAGTGTTAAGGATGTCGAGTCTGAAACCTCAACTATCAAGTCAGTTCCAGTAATAGGTGAGTATCTAGAGGTCTTTTCTAATGATTTGCCAAGTGTCCCTCCCGAGCGGGAGATTGATTTTGATATAGATCTTCTTCCCGACACGCAGCCTATATCTATTCCGCCCTACAAAATGGCTCCATCTAAACTAAAATAGTTGAAGGATCAGTTGAAGGACCTATTAGATAAGGGCTTTAATAGGCCGAATAAGTCTCCATGGGGTGTACCAGTGTGATTTATTCGGAAGAAGGATGGTTCGCTTCGGATGTGCATTGACTATCGGCAATTGAACAAGGTCACCATTAAGAATAGGTATCCTTTACCCAGGATCAATTATTTTTTTGACCATCTTCAGGGTGCCAAGAGTTTCTCCAAGATTGATCTTAGATCTGGGTATCATCAACTCAGGGTTCGGTAGAGTGACATCCCGAAAACCGCTTTCAGGACTCGGTATGGTCACTACAAATTTGTTGTTATGTGTTTTAGACTAACCAATTCCCCTGCACCTTTTATGTATCTAGTGAACAAGGTGTTCAAGGCATTTCTGGACATGTTCGTGATTGTGTTCATTGATGATATCCTTATATACTCTCGGAGCGAGGAGGAGCATGCTGCCCACTTGAGAGTAGTGCTTCAGACCCTCAAGGATCGTCAGTTGTATGCAATGTTCACCAAATTTGAGTTTTGGTTGGCCTCTGTGGAATTTTTAGGCCATGTGGTATCGATTGAGGGCATAAAGGTAGATTGTTAGAAAATTAAGGCGGTGATGAATTGGCCCAGAATGGTGAACCCATCAGATATCAGGAGCTTTTTGGGCTTAGAGCATTACTATAAGAGTTTATTAAGGGTTTTTCATCTATTGTGGCACCTTTGACCAAGTTTACTTAGAAGAAAGTAAAGTTCCAATGGTCGGAGGCTTGTAGAAAATTTTCCAAGAGTTGAAGACTCGACTCACTTCAGCACCAGTGTTGACCCTACCCGAGGGTACCGACGGTTTTGTGGTGTATTGGATGCTTCGAGAATCGAACTTGAGTGTGTACTGATGCAGCATGGGAAGGTGATAGCATATGCCTCAAGACAGTTGAAAGTCCATGAGAAGAATTACCCGACCTATGATCTTGAGTTGGCCGTAGTGGTTTTCGCATTGAAAGTATGTCGGCATTACTTGTATGGTGTCCACGTGGATATATTCACGGATCACAAGAGCTTGCAATATGTGTTCACGCAGAAAGACCTCAATCTTCAGCAAAGGAGGTGGTTGGAGCTACTAAAGGACTGTGATATGAGTATCCTTTACCACCAAGGTAAGGATAATGTGGTAGTAGATACACTTAATAGGCTCTCCATGGATAGTGTGTTCCACGTGGATGAGGGAAAGAAGGAGTTGGTGAAGGATGTCATCGACTTGCAAGGTTGGGAGTTAGGTTGGTCGACTCAACCAATGGCGGCACTATTTTGCAAGACGAATAAGAATCATCCTTGGTGACGGATGTGAAAGCTAGACAATATGAGGACCCGATTTTGGTAAAACTGAAAGAAGCCGTTCAGAGTCAGAAAGTGGAGGTCTTCTCCCAAGGGGGAGATGGTGTGCTACAGTACCAGGGTTATCTATGTGTTCTGGATGTTGATAAATTGAGGAGCTGTGTATTGCATGAGGCACATGGATTCAAGTACTTTATCCATTCGGGTGCCCCCAAGATGTATCATGATTTGCGGGAAATATATTGGTGGAACGACATGCAAAAGGATATTGCGAAATTCGTGGCCAGGTGCCCAAACTGTCAGCAAGTGAAAGTCGAGCATCAAAGGCCGGGAGGCATACTTCAGGATATTAGCATTCTCACTTGGAAGTGGGAAGAGATTAATATGGATATCATTATAGGCCTACCTCGTACTCATCGACGCTATGACTTTATTTGGGTTGTGGTAGACAGTTTAAACAAGGCTGCACACTTTCTACCAATCAAAACCACAGATTCAGTGGATGATTATGCCAAACTGTATATCTGGGAGTTTGTGCGATTAAATGGAGTGCCCTTGTCTATTATCTCAGACCGAGGTATTCATTTTACCTCTAGTTTTGGCTGTCTTTCCAAAAAAGGCTTGGGGACTCAGGTTAAACAAAACATATAATTTCATCCACAAACGGATGGTCAGGTGGAGCGGATAATCCAGACTCTCGAGGACAAGTTGAGAGCTTGTGTGATGGACTTTAAAGGTAGTTTGGATGATCACTTTCCCTTGATCGAGTTTGCTTACAATAACAACTATCACTCTAGTATCCAGATAGCACTGTGCAAGGCTATTTATGCGCAGAGGTGTAGATTGCCCATCAGATGGTTTGAGGTTGGTGAGGCAGCTATGATAGGACCTGATTCGGTGCACTAGGCTATGGTGAAAGTTCAGTTGATAAGAGATAGGCTGAAAACCACTAAGAGTTGTCAAAAGTCCTATGCTGATGAGAGAAGGAGAGAGTTGGAGTTTGAGGTGGATGATTAGGTATTTTTGAAGGTGTCTCCCATGAAGGGAGTCACGCAGTTTGGAAAGAAAAGATAACTCAGTCCCCGCTTTGTTGGTCCCTAACCGGTTACGAAAAAAGTTGGTAAGGTAACATATGAGTTAGACTTGCCATTAGAGTTATCTTCAGTTCATCCCGTCTTTCATGTATAGCTCTTGAAAAAGTGCTTGGGTGACCCAACTTTTGTTGTCCAGGTGGAAAGTGTTGGTGTGGGAGATAGTCTCAACTATGAGGAAATTCTAGTTGCGGTCTTCGATCGTCCGGTTTAGAGGTTACGGAACAAAGAGGTAGCTTCAGTAAAGTGTTATAGAGAAACCAGCATGTTGAGGGAGCTACGTGGGAAGCCGAAGCGGCTATGGTGGATAAATACCCTCACTTGTTCCCTATCGGTTCAGTTTCAGTTTGAGGTAGTTTTTACCCTAATTCTTTAATCAGTTTCCATGTTCAGTTCATGTGCGCAAGTTTGATTTATGGTATAATAGATGTATGTGATGTCTGAAATCGGTGCAGCTATGTAGCTCTTTTTGAAGGTAGTCATTCTGTCAGTTTTCAGCTTAAATGATCAGTTTTTGCATATGATGATTGCATGTTTCTACATCCTCTGTGTGTTTCTAATATTCAAGGACAAATGTTCCTAAGGGGGAGATGTTGTAGTACCCTGGGGACCTAAGGATCAGACCCGGGAGTCAAAATAGGGAAAATGTAAAACTGGAGTTGTAGGCACAGAACGAGTCATTGGACGACTCGTAAGGATAGCTCACGAGTCTTCAGGTGCCTCGTGGGGAGGCCAGGGGAGAGTTGGGAAGTTTGGAGGAAAATGGTTCCCCACGGGCGTGGCAACGACTCGTGGTCAGATCCCATAAGTCGTTAGGTCAACCGTGGGGTGAGGGGAAAGGAAATAGGAGAGGTCAGACCAGTGTACTTGACGGAAGTTGACCACGACTCATTGGGTCAGGTAACGTGTCGTTAGGTCAGTCATTACGAGCCCAAGAGTCCAGGAACGCAGTGGATTCAATGAGCAATATGATGAGTCGTTCTCCTCAGTTACGATCCATCAGGTCGTCCGTTAGGACCACCTGGCAGTATTTTTCTGTGAATTCAGTAAGAGTCTTTTCTTAATTCCTATGTCCTAGGGGCGTATACCTTTTTAAGGCTCGTTTTATAGGGTTTTAAGAGGGGAAAACCTATTCTAAGCTAATTCATTCCATGCATGCAAACTTGAGTGTTTGAAGAGAGGATTTATAGCAAGTTTTGAAGGTTTCCATTGGAATCTCATCTTGGGCAATTAGAGAAGTTGAAAAATCTTCCCTCCCAGGTATGCAGGGTTATGAGTAGGTGTTTCCTTCCTCACCCATGCCCAAATCTCTAGCTATGTGTGAGAAATTCCTATGATCAAGTTATGGGGTGTTTACCCACATAATTCTTCACTTTCTATACATTGGTATGATTAGATTATATTTATATTGATGAATTGTGAAGCTTGGGCAGATTTAAAATTGTTTTCAATCAAAAATTGTGTTTCTAAATTATAAAATTAAATGTCCATGGATGTGAAGTTCATGAAAGAATAAAATAATGATGAATGTATGATGATGATAAAAATTGATGGTGAAAAACATGTTTCTAAAGCTACCCATGATTATGATATTGTTTTCAAAATGAATTGAGTAGATCCAAGTATGCTAAAGTTTTGGGCAAGGCCCTTATATCAAGTATGATGATGTAGTATCTCTAAATTAAGCTTACCATATGGTTTTGGAGTAGATGCTTCCACTTATATTTGAGCTTGTGGTATGTTTTGAAATAAAGCTTCTCATATGCATTAATTCATAATGGAGATGTATGTATCATTGAGCTTCGTTTTCATATGATGTCGATTCTATGCATGATTTCACTATTGAGCTTTGTCAAATGAAAATGTTGAGCTTCGGTTCATACGATATTGATTTTATGCATGATTCCCTTGTTCAGCTTCATCAATAGACGATGTTAAGCTTCCTTATATTTGATGTAGAGTATTGCATATTATGGAAGAAGAGTCTAGCACCGAGCAGGCTAAGGGTCGATCACCCTATGCCCCAGAACTACGCGCCAATGTAGGTTGATACTATTATGTTATTGGGACCTCCCTTGTGAGCTATCCCCGGCCCTAATGGCCCATGAGCTTGTTATCGATATCATGGTAGTGTCTTTAGCCTTTGCAAGGTTTTGAATGGCTCTGCCCACTTAAGTGTAATAGTCTGGACCACGTAAGCTCTATCATGGTATATCGGTTATGTGACGAGTCTCCCATTGTCTACATGATTCTGATGTTCATATTCGTTACTCGTGATTATTACTTTATGCGTGCATGTTTTAAAAGCAAGGTTTGACTAATTGTTCAGCTTTTCTATAAATTTCATATTTCAGCTTTGAGTCATTCGAGTTAGTTATGATGTTATGAGGCTATGCATGGTCATACTATGAAAAGATTATGATTTAAGAATGAATGCAGACAGTTCTTCCTCTCAGATTTGAAAGCTTATGATATGTTATGAAATGTTTTAAATTATTTTATTTTATTTAATAGGTTTTACTTACCTTGCATACTCGGTACATTCCACGTACTGACCGCATATTTTCTATGTTGTATTGTTTCATGATACAGGACCCAGATCCCAGGCTCAGCCCCATTCATAGTTGATTGTCATAGTTAGCTCCTACTTGGTTGTTGAGTCCTCATCATTCGAGGGCTAGACTTTCAGTTCCTTATGTATTTTCAGTTTCAATATTGTTGAGTTAGTTGGGGTCTTGTCCCATCAACTCGTCCAGATTAGAGGCTTTTCAAACTTATGTATGTGTTAGGTTCGGATGCTTATTCTGATGTTATGATGAGTTAGATTTCCGCTGAGTTAAATTGATGATTTCTTCAGTTTATCGAATGAGTTAGATGTATGCTTATGCCATGGGTCGACTTGGGGTCTCTCGGGGTCCCTTGTCCCGTGTCTACGATCTGGGTCTCTGTTCGGGTCGTGACATAATTAGAAGGATGAAAAACTATAATTACCCACTTCCCAAGATTATTTACACTTGTTGAACTCATACGATGACCTGGCATGTCCCGATCTAGTTAGTATTTTATCTACATTGCACCTCTAGTCTTTCTCACTCTTGTTGACAACTTAGCTAATCTTGGTGTTTTATTTCGCTAATTCACCCAATATAATTCATTACAAATTTTAAACCCCCCTATTTTATTTGTTTTTATATTAAATCTATGTGGTGCAAGCTAATGTTAATTTCTCAATCGACATTTGTAACTATCATTCCCTAGTCCTTGTGGGATTCGACCTCGATACTCGTCGAGTTACTTGTTTTATATTTCGACCGTGTATATTCTTTGAATGAAGGATATATTTTGGATGTTATCACTTTCACAACTAGGAGTTCGTCTTATTGACTCAATGGATGGTGGTGTCGTTGCTCAGAATGGATCAGAATTGTTATACCTCAGGAACCCAAGAATTAGTCCCGGGAGTCAAAAAGGAAAAAAAACTGGAAATTCACACCAGGTCACAAGACGGTTCGTGAGGTGTCTCGTTAGGTGGACCATGAGTCATGTAGTGACTCGTGGTTAGTCTGGCTTTGGTAGAGTATTGGGAGGCCATGGGGGTGAACATGAGTTGTGGTCAAGCCTCACGGCTCATGAGGTCACCCATGGCGAGGATGGAATGCATGGCTAGGGATTTGAGGTAGTAGGGACCATGGGTGGTGACCACGAGTTGTGGTCAGCCACCACCATTTTTTAGGTCCCTCATGGGGTCCCCAGAGCCTGTTTGGGCAATGGACATCAAAGATCCCAGCCACGGGTCGTGCCCCATGGCAACGACTCATGACGTCCCTTGTGGGGACTAGCAACTAGGAAATTCTGAATTTTTAGTAAGGGTGTTTTCGTAATTCCTAAATTCCTAAGGCCTAAACTATGTTGTTTTAAGGTCTGAATAGGGTCTTTTAAGGGGGATTAGTCCATGTTAAGCCTCATTCATGCATGCAAGAATATAAAGAGGAGTCTTGAAGGTGATTCAAGGTGTTCTTTCCCAATTTCTCTAAATTCCATCTTGAGCTTTCAAGGGAGATTAAGAATCAAGTGTTTCCAGATATATGGGGTTTGAATGGGTAGGTTAGTCCCCACCCATGCTCAATTTTCTCCTTAATCTAGGGTCATAGTTATTCAATTCTTATGGGCCTTAACCCAATTGCATGATTTCTCAAAAATCGATATGAACTTGTTGTAGCATGTCTAAATTATGGGTTTCGATTTGTTGGGCTGTTTTTACATATTTTACTTGGAGTTTTGATAATCTATTGTTCAAAACTTAAGTTCCCAACCATGAGAATTCCATTGAAGTTTATGTTCATAGTAATCCTTCAAGTATGAGATGAATTTTTGAATTTTAAGCATGTTTTCAATTACCCATGTTAATATGACCATGTTTTCTATGAAATTCAAGTATTTCAAGTATGTTTAATATTGGAGAATTCCAACATGTTGATTATGATTCATCAAATATTGTTTTGGCCGACTCACAGGCCCGATTTCATGGCTAGTTTACAAATTTCCAAGCATGTTGTGATTATCACGATTTAACTAGCCATGCATGTCATGTATGAATTTCAATGAGCACGTACATGTTTTGGGAGCAGTACTTAACACCGAGTAGGTTCGGGGCCCGGGATACACCCCGAATCTCAGAACTACGTGCCACCATACTTATGTTTGGTACCTCCTCAGTGACTGTCCCCTATTCCCTACGGGGTATTAATGAGTGATATCACATCTTTCATGGTTCTACCCTTGGCAAGGTATGAACGGCCTCTCAACTTGGTTTATAGGTTGGGCTCCATGTGTGCTCTTATGGGGTATGTAGGTTATAGAAATCTCCCACTGTTCCTCATTGTTTTCATGCATGTTATGATTATGTTTCTTGGGCTCACGATAGGTTTATGAAACACTTTTCTCTCCTGTTATGACAATGAATAGATTTACGAATGTTTTAGCAAAACCTTGAGCCTTATGATTTACTTGTGATTTTACTATTTATGATCATGATGTCCTTCTCTTATGAATCTTATGTTTTGTTCTTAATGCTGCTTTACTTACCTTGCACACTCGGTACATTCTAATTACTAACCTGCATACTTTCTAGTTGTATCATTTCATGATTAAGGAACCCGTTCTCAGGTTCAGCCTCACTCCTAGCTTGCTCCCGATATTACCTCTCAGTTCTCCTTGGTAAGTCCTCATGTTTCGAGGGCCTTATGTTCAGAATTTATCATTCTTTTAGTTTTTGTATGTTTGGGTTAGTGGGGTTCTTGTTCCTTCAACCCATCTATTACGACTAGAGGCTTTTCAAACTATATGTAGTATTCAGCTGTTATATTTTGATTGTGTATCATCGTCTTTTGTATTTCATGACATGTTTTTCATTTATTCCATGTTATTTATGTTACGTCTTCCATTTCATGTGAATGGTTTAGATGTATGCTCAGGCCATGGGTCGACTTGGGGTCTCTCGGGGCTCCTTGTCCCGTTTTTACGATCCGGGTGTACTCTCGGATCTTGACAAAAACTTGGTATCAAATCCATAGGTTTTGAAGTGTCCTAGGGAGTCTGAAAGCCGCGTTAAGTAGAGTTTTTCCTAAGTGTGATGTGCGCCACACTTATGACGAAGAGGCTATTAGACGTTAGGAAATGTTCCCATCTTTCATGATCTATGTCGTGCAATGAAAATTCTTTCCGTCCTTCTAATTCATGCTATTCATGTTTGTAGAAATCATTCCTCCACACCGAGTTAATGTACGAATAGATGGAAATGGCAATGATCATGAGGATGGCAATGATGATGGGTATCAACTAGACCCACCTGTTCATAAGGAGCACGCATCAGAGCCAGCTACCCATGCTGAGTTTAGGGCAGCGATTCAGATGCTGGCACAGGCCATGGCATCCCAAGTTCATCATTAGAAAGTGGTGCATTACCCTCAGAATGGTAATGCGGCGGTAGCAAGGGTGAGGGATTTCGTGAGGATGAACCCTTCTGAGTTCATGGGTTCCAAGATGGACGAGGATCCACATGAGTTTATCAAGGAGATCTTGAAGGTCACCTAGGTTATGGGGGTGGCCAATGGGGAGTGTGTTTATTTGGACGCCTATCAGCTCAAGGGGATCGCTCACATATGGTACAAGTAGTGGAGAGATAGTAGGGAAGTAGGAGCGGGCCCTATTAATTGGGGCGAGTTTCACATGGCCTTCCTTGACACGTTTTTCCCTCGAGAGATGAAGGAGTTGAAGGAAGCATAGTTTATCAATCTCAAGCAAGGAAAGATGAAAGTGTTGGAGTATTCTCTTGAGTTCACTCGCTTGTCAAAGTATGCCTCAGAGTTAGTGGTGGACCAGAGGGCACTAGTGAGAAGATTCGTGCACGGAGTAGCCGAGTATCTAGACAAAGACTCTAGGACATCTATGCTTGACCAGGATATGGATAATCCTCGTATAGTCCTTTATAACCAACAAATGGAGGCAGCTCATATGAGGGAGATAGAGGCCAAGAGGGCCAGGACTGATAGTTACAGGTTCTCTCAACCGAGGCCAGGAGGTGGGCCTCACCTGCAGTCTCAGCACGGGTCTATTACACCCACACCATCCTCAGCTAGTACCCCATCCAGGCTTTGAGATGATTAGAGGAGTGGGGCTTTAGGTTTGAGAGATCAGAGTATCACGCACACATAGCGTACATTCCCATCTTGTGCTAGTTGTGGCAAGAATCACCCAAGGAGGTGTTTTATGGGCTTAGATGCCTGTTTCGGGTGTGGCAGACCCGAACACAGACTCAGGGAATGCCCCACAGCCAGGGAAGGGAGTGGTGGAGTTCGTACCCCAGCCGCCAGTTTAGTAGCTCCAGTGGCACGCCCTCCTCAGCAGGGTGCTTCCACTAGTTCGGCTGGCGACCAACGCCAGAACTGATTTTATGCACCTCACTCTCGACAGGAGCAGGAGACTTCTCCTAATGTAGTTACAGGTATGTTGTGAGTCTTTCATAATTATGCTTATGATTTGTTTGATCCGGGAGCTACATTGTCTTCTGTGACACCTTACATTGCTAGTAGCTTTGGAGTTAGTTCTGAAATCTTGTCAGAACCATTCTCTGTATCTACTCCGGTTGGTGATTTAGTTGTAGCTAGGAGGGTATATAGAGGCTGCCCCATTACTGTGCTGCATAAGGTTACCTCCGCAGACTTAGTGGAATTATCTATGACTAATTTTGATATTATTCTGGGCATGGGTTGGTTGTTTGCATGTTATGCTTCTATTAACTGTAGAACCTGTGCGGTCGAATTCCATTTTCTGTGTGAGCTAGCTTTTGAATGGAGGGGTAGTTTAGGGTTAACTGTAGGTCTCTTTATATCTTATCTCAAGGCCAGGAAAATGATTTCTAAGGGTTGTATGTACCATCTTGTTAGGGTTAAGGATATGGCATCCGAGACCCCGACCATTCCGTCAGTCCCCGTGGTATGTGATTATCCTATGGTATTTCCAGATGACCTACCAGGTGTTCCTCCAGATAGGGAGATTGGTTTTGGGATTGATCTTTTACCCGACACTCAGCCCATGTTGATTCCTCCCTATAGAATGGCTCCAGCCGAGCTGAAAGAGTTAAAGGAAAAGTTGAAGGATTTTCTAGATTAGGGTTTCATTAGACCGAGTAAGTCTCCATGGGGTGCGCCAATGTTGTTTGTCCGGAGGAAAGATGGTTCTCTTCGGATATGCATTGACTATAGGTAGTTGAACAAGGTCAACGTCAAGAATAGATACCCTTTACCCAAAATTGATGACCTATTTGATCAGCTTTAGGGTGCCAAGTGTTTCTCCTAGATAGATCTCAGGTCTGGGTATCACCAGCTCAGGGTGCGGGAGAGCGACATCTCGAAAATCGTTTTCAGGACCCGGTATGGCCATTATGAATCCATTATTATGTCTTTTGGACTAACCGATGCCCCTTCAGCTTTTATGGATCTAATGAATAGGGTATTCAAGGAATATCTTGACACGTTTGTGATCGTGTTCATTGACGACATATTGATATACTACTGGAGCGAGGAGGAGCATGCCGCAAACTTGAGAGTAGTACTACAAACCCTCAAGGATAGCTAGCTATACGCCAAATTCAGCAAATGTATATTCTGGTTGAATTCAGTTGCATTTTTGGGACACGTAGTGTTAAGCGAAGGTACAAAGGTGGATTTTCAGAAAATAGAGGCGGTAAAGATCTAGCCCAGACCGCAAAACCCATAAGAGATCAGAAGCTTTCTGGGCTTGGCAGGATACTATCAAATATTCATTGAGTGTTTCTCATCCATTGTAGCACCATTGACCAGATTGACCATAAGAAGGTAAAGTTTCAGTGGTAGGAGTCTTGTGAGAAGAGTTTCTAGGAATTGAAGACCCGACTCACTTCAGCACCGATATTAACCCTACCCAAGGGTACTGATGGATTCTTAATATATTTTGATGCTTCCAGGGTTGGACTGGGGTGTGTATTGATGCAGCATGGGAAAGTCATAGCGTATTCCTCTAGATAGCTGAAAATTCATGAGGGGACTTACCGGACCCATGACTTGAACTGGCTACGGTGGTATTTTCTTTGAAGATATGGCAGTACTACTTGTATGAGGTTCATGTAGATGTGTTCACGAACCACAAGAGTTTGCAATATGTGTTCACGCAAAAGGATCTCAATCTTCGGCAACAGAGGTGGTTGGAGATTCTTAAGGACTATGACATGAGTGTCCTTTACCACCCGGATGCACTTAGTAGACTCTCTATGGAGAGTGTCTCGCATGTGGGTGAAGGCAAGAGGGAGCTAGTGAAAGAGGTACATCGACTTGCGCGGTTGGGAGTTAGGATGGTTGACTCGTTCGATGGTGATATTGTTGTTTAGAATGGCTCAAAATCAACCTTGATAACTTAGGTGAAAGCTAAGCAAGATGAAGACCCAATAATGGTAAAGTTGAAAGAAGTTGTTCAAAGTCAAGAAGCATAAATCTTCTCCAAAGGGGGAGATGGTGTACTTCGGTACCAAGGTCGTTTATGTGTTCCCAACGTGGGTGATTTGCGGAGTCGGATGTTACATGAGGCTCACGTGTCCTGATATTCTATCCATCCAGTTACCACCAAGATGTATTATAACTTTTGGGAAATCTATTGGTGAAATGGCATGAAGAGAGATATTGCAGAATTTGTTACCAAGTGACCGAATTGCCAGCAAGTGAAAGTTGAGCATCAGAGATCGGGAGGTGTACTCCAAGACACCAACATTCATACTTAGAAGTGGGAAGAAATCAATATGGACTTTATAACTGGTTTTCCCTGCACTCGTAGACAGTATGACTTCATTTGGGTTGTTGTGGATAGGTTAACCAAGGCTGCTCATTTTCTATCGATCAAAATCACCGTTTCAGCGGAGGATTATGCCAAGTTATACATTCGGTAGTTGGTTAGACTGCATTGAGTGCCCTTGTCCATCATATCGGATAGAGGTACTCAGTTTACCTCTTAGTTCTGGAGATCGTTCCAAATAGGACATGGTACTCAGGTTAAGCTTAGCATAACATTTCATCTGCAAACAGATTGATACACCCCGTAAGATTCCCGACACCTAGATGGCCTATTCGCGCGTTGGTTAAGCATATTTGAAAGCCATACGTGCTAGAGAAAGGCCCGGGAAAGGATCGGACGAGTAATAGGTCGAACCATCGCGGAAGGAGCCGGGGCAGAGCCCCTCCGCGATGGCAACGTGTCACGTAGATGGAGCCCCCGCGTTGGCTCCGTGACACGTTCGGCCTGTCCAGGCCCAAGTATATAAAGCCCCACTTCGGTTTTAAATCAATTCATTCAATATAATTTCCAGAACATTCGCAGCAAACAGAGAGGGACGAAGAAGGTGAAGATATTATCGTTCGATTACGCTGCCAAACGTTGTACAAACTTAAATTAACTCCAGATACCAAGGTATTTAGCAGCAGGGAGCATTCCTACGTATTTTGTTTCGCGAAATACGTACGATGAATCGTCAAACTACCGGACTAAGGTAAGTAGAATTGCTCCAAACTAGTGAATATGTGCTCCTAGCTGTGAAGTGAATACTTCTCCCTTCTGGACTTCTGGAAAATAGCAAGTTTTCGACCGTCTTTTGATAAGCCTAAGTTTAGGCTATAATTATATCGCAAGTGACGCTGTCCTTCAGAATAGTGTTGCATTTAGTACTAATTGACGTGTTTATGAATGCAGTTGGGGAGATTTAGCTGGAATACTGACCGAGCCTCGTCCGACAGTCGGATAACACGAGGTTAAGGTATGTGAAGTTGTTCTTCGGCAAGTTAGTAAGTCTTAGCTTTGTGAATCATAGTAAACTCCGTATTTGAAATTCTCGAAGTTGAATGTTGGGAATTGAATAAGTTTAGTAAATTCTGGTTTGTGTTACAATATCGTATTTTAGTCCGAAAGATAGAAAAGCATGCGCCAAAAGGCTAGTTAGCATTCCAGATTCAGTATAGCTCATTGTATGATTAGCAAGCATGTTATAGAATAAAAAGAAACAGATTTTCAGAATATAATCTAGTAAAGTAAAACCAGATAGACAGGCAGTTTCATGGCTACAGACTAGCCATTCAAACAGACGAGATATTGGCTACAGATTAGCCATTCAGACAGATAGTACCCTGGCTACAGATTAGCCAACAGTTAAAGAGAGATCTCAGAATCAGTATAATCAGTAAAGAATCAGTTTAGTACAGAAACAGATCATAATAAGATATCAGCTTTCAGATAGTCTTTTTCAGTTATACATGTTTGCTATTTATATGTGCTATTTGTTTGTTGAGACTTGATATGGTGTGAGGGCACCTTATTGAGCGTCCTCGCCGCCCCTGGGTTGGTAATCGTGTCGCCCACTGAGTGGGTGGATTTTACGTCACTCCGAGAAGTGGCATGTCGTCCCCAGCTTGGACGAAGATGGGATGAAGCTTTCCCCATAGCAGTCTGATCAGCATTACAGGTGCAACTTCGGTTTCAGATAGCCCTGTTGAGTTTTGTATCCAGTGAACCAGACCCTATCTGTTACTGTCTGTACATTCAGTTGTTGTAGGTGTAGCTCTAGTTTCAGATAGCCCCGTTGAGTTTGTGTCCGGGGATCCAGACCCTATCTGTTGCTGTCTACACAGGAGTCCTCCGGACCCAGACACGGTTGCTTATATCGGAGGCTATAGCCCGAGCTGGAGACCCAGGGGGCCGGTAGAGGAGCTTCGAAGTGAGCAGATAAGTGGAGTGACTTATTTTTCGTTGGTTTTAACCCGAGTAGGGGTATATAGATTGTTTGCTTGCTTGGAGCCATCTAGATTATGGGGGTCGGTATTGGCTCTTGCTTGCTAAATCTATATGTATTTATGTGCTTTATATATATTAGTTAATAGACAGCAAGACGTCGTGACTACGGACACGCTCCTGCCTATCAGTGCAGAAAGGTTTGATTTACTTCCTATCAGCTCTTCAGATTCAGTTACCTTCTGCTCACAGACTTGTTAGTTATGTTATCTGTATTCAGTTGTATTATTTCAGTTGCTTTGCATACTCGGTACCAGTGGTACTGATGCCTAGTGGGGCGCTGCGTTACATGCCTGCAGGTACTCATAGACGAGGAGGCGATCCCTCGTGATCCAACCAGCGCAGAGTCATCAGCTCCTGTCATCCGGAGCTTGATATTCAGAGGTGCATTTCATTTTCTTTGTCGTATAGTATGGGTAGGTCGGGGCCCTGTCCCGACCATCTTATCAGTATTCCTAGAGGCTTGCAGTCTGTATATATATTTCCCTGTGGTTAGTTGAGTCGGTCATGTGAGGCCGTGCAGTTGTTATGGCTGTTTAGCATTTCAATTTATGTTGGCCGTGTGAGGCCTTAGTTTTATAGTAGTGGTGACCTTGCCGATCACGTAGTTATTCAGCATTTTATTATTAGGTTACAGATAACTAGGCAGCCTGGTGGCCTTGTCGGCCCGCACAGGTTTCCCCCTTGTAAGTATGTTTCTAGTTAGCTGAAGTTTCATACAGGTGGCTATAGGCCTAGTCGGGCGAAAGCTGTATTTACAGCCGTTATATAGCCCGTTGTTTCCCTGAATCTGAGTTAGAGCCAGCCAGGCACCAGATGTGCTTAGGCTCAGTAGTCTAGCAGTTCAGGTCCTAGTAGGGCACCAGGTGCCAGTCATACCCCCAAGGCGGGGTGTGACAAACTTGTTATCAGAGCAGGTCGTGTCCTAGGGAGTCTGCAAGCCGTGCTAAGTAGAGTCTTGTCTATGGATGTGTTGTGCACCACATACTATAGGCAGGCGGCTGCGAGGCATGATAGGATGGTTTCTCTTCTTTTATACTCAGTCGTGCCGTAGCACAATACAGTATAGGGTCGAGTTTCTAAACCTTATCGTATCCTTTGTCTACAGATAAGAATGGCAGATCAGCGACACCCTGCCACAGGCAGGAGGTTAGACACAGCAGCAGGAGAAGGCACCAGCAGGATGCCTCAGCTTCAGTCAGAGTCAGCCCGATCTGAGGGCGATATAGAGGCTTCATCACAGCCCTCTCAGCAGTCCCCCTCACATCAAGAGTCGTTGGGCACTACACCGCCCCCGATAGCTCCTGTGCCTTCACCATCAGATCAGGAGGTTAATAGCGCTGTAGTTATTTTGGCACAAATGATGGCCACACAGCGCCCGTCGGTGCCACCTGTAGCATCAGAGCCTTCAGGTGGGTCAGGTAGTTCCAGGGTCAGGGAATTTTTGGCACTAGGTCCTCCACAGTTCACTGGGTCAGATCAGGCAGAGGACCCTCAAGACTTTCTAAATCAGATGCAGAGGATTTTCCGGGTTATGCATGTGACCCCTTCAGAGTCTGTTGAGTTGGCAGTGTTTCGGTTGCGGGACATAGCAGTACTATGGTACGAGAGTTGGGAAAGGTCCTGAGGGGGAGATGTTACCCCTCCAACCTGGGCTAGCTTCTCGGAGGCCTTCCTGGACCGTAACTTGCCATGAGAGATCCGGCAGGCCCGGATGGATCAGTTTTTGCATCTGGATCAGGGGGCGAGGAGCGTACGCGAGTATGCTTTACAGTTTGACTCCTTAGCCCGTTATGCTCCAGCATTTGTTGATACTATGCCAGCTAGAGTTCACAGATTTATTATGGGTCTGAACCCAGAATATACTGAGTCATGTATGACGGCGACGTTGCGAGAGGATATGGACATTGCCCGAGTACAGGATTTTGCTCAGACCATAGAGGGTCTTAGACAGCGGCAACAGAATAGTAGACAGACCAGTCAGGAACAGTGCCGCAGAGACAGACTAGATGACATACAAAGGGAAGCTCAGATAGGACCCAGGCCTCGACTATCAGATAGACCCCCTAGACCCCCACCTCCACCACAACAGGAACATCGAGGTAGATATGTTCGTAGAGGGCAGTCAGAGCCCAGTGGCAGTTCCAGAACAGTAGAATCTCTGCGGCAGAGAAGGGGAGAGCAAAGTAGACTTGCACCTTCACCCTGCTCTTATTTTAATCGACCACACTCCGGAGCTTGTAGATATGGCTTCACTGGGTGTTATAGTTGCGGTCAGGAGGGGCATCGGATGAGAGATTGTCCGACCAGAGGTCAGGGGAGTAGAGACAGTCAGGAAAGAAGATTTGCAGGGCCACGGACTCCAGCAGCCCCAGCAGGGCGTTGGCCTTCAGGCTCAGTGGGCAGAGGCCGAGGTAGATCAGGAGCCTCCAGTTCAGGTACGAACTCAAACCGTACTTATGCACTACTAGGAGACATGATTCAGAGGCGTCTCCGTATGTAGTAACAGGTACGATGACTATTTTTCCCCTCCCTGCTTATGTATTGATTGACCCAGGATCCACTCTGTCGTATGTTAACCCATTTGTGGAACGAAAGTTCAATATTGCACCAGAATTATTACAGCAGCCCTTTTCGGTATCCACGCCCATTGGTGACTCGATCATAGCTAGCAGAATTTACTGAGGGTGTACAGTAGAGGTTGTTGACCATCAGACCACAGTAGATCTGGTCGAGTTAGAAATGATAGACTTCGATGCCATAATGGGTATGGAATGGATAGTGCCATGCTTTGCCAATGTTGAATGTTGGACCAAGATGGTCCGATTCCACTTTCCAGGAGAAGCAGTGCGGGAGTGGAAGGGCAGCACCGCTACGCCAAAAGGTAGGTTTATTTCCTACCTTCAGGTGAGGAAATTGATATCTATGGGATGTATTTACCATCTGGTCAGAGTTCAGGATGTCCGAGCAGAATCTCCGACGCTCCAGTCTGTTCCGGTGGTGAATGAGTTCCCTGATGTGTTTCTGGATGAGTTACCTGGTATTCCCCCAGAAAGAGATATAGATTACGCTATTGATTTATTAGCTGGCACTCAGCCTATATCAATTCCTCCTTATCGTATGGCTCCTACAAAACTCAAAGAGTTGAAGGAGCAATTGAAAGATTTGTTAGATAAAGGTTTCATCAGGCCGAGTACTTCACCATGGGGTGCGCCAGTGTTATTTGTGAAAAAGAAAGATGGCTTACTCCGTATGTGTATAGATTATCGGCAGTTGAATAAAGTTACAGTGAAGAACAAGTACCCGCTCCCCAGCATAGATGATTTATTTGATCAGTTACAGGGAGCCAGATACTTCTCTAAGATTGACTTGCGGTCCGGATATCATCAGGTTCGGGTACGTGAAAGAGATATTCCTAAAACGGCGTTCAAGACCCGATATGGACACTTTGAATTTCTGGTTATGTCCTTCGGGTTGACGAATGCCCCAGCAGTATTCATGGACCTGATGAATAGTATTTTCAGACCATACTTGGACTTGTTCGTAATAGTATTTATTGATGACATTCTGGTGTATTCTCGCTCTTAAGCAGATCACCGGACTCATTTGTGGACAGTGCTCCAGATCCTTAGGGACCGGCAATTATATGCTATGTTTTCCAAGTGCGAATTCTGGCTTAACTCAGTAGCCTTCCTAGGGCACATTGTGTCGGATGCTGGTATATAGGTTGACAAGCAGAAAATAGAAGCAGTCAAATCATGGCCTAGGCCTACCACTCCGACTGAAGTCCATAGCTTTCCGGGTTTAGCGGGATATTACAAGAGATTTGTCGAGGGATTCTCTACTATAGCGGCACCTTTGACCAAACTGACACAGAAAGTAGAAAAGTTTCAGTGGAAAGAGGCATGCGAGCAGAGCTTCCAAGAACTAAAAGACAGATTAACCTCCGCCCCAGTGTTAGCATTACCGGAAGGTACAGAAGGTTATTCGGTGTATTGCGACGCATCAGGCGTCGGGTTAGGTTGTGTGTTGATGCAGCATGGTAAAGTGATTGCATATGCTTCCAGACAGCTGAGGAAACACGAAAAGAATTACCCTACCCACGACCTGGAATTAGCCGCAGTGATCCACGCCTTGAAAATATGGAGGCATTACCTGTATGGCATCCATGTTGATATTTTCACAGATCACAAGAGCCTACAGTATATCTTAACTTAGAGGGAGTTGAATCTGCAGCAACGTCGCTGGTTGGAGCTGTTAAAGGACTATGACGTGAATATTCTGTACCACCCGGGGAAAGCCAATGTTGTGGCAGATGCTCTCAGTCGGAAGTCCATGGGGAGTTTGGCGTATTTGCAGCCCGAGCAGCGGGAATTGGTCAAGGAGATACATCAGTTAGCTAGCCTAGCCGTTCGTGTAGCAGAAACAGAGGACAGTAGAGCGGTAATTCAGAACACCATCGTGTCATCATTAGTTGTGGAAGTGAAAGAACGGCAATATGAGGATCCTGACCTGATCCAAAAAAAAAAGATAGAATCCAGCAGGGTAAAGCGCCAGATTTTCAGATAACTGAGGAAGAAGTGCTGTTATGTAAAGGCCGCCTCTGTGGTCCAGATGTTTCAGGGCTCCGCCAGCAGATTATGAATGAGGTACATTACGCCATTATTCTCTTCACCCCAGTGCGACAAAAATGTACCATGATATCAAAGAAAACTACTGGTGGTCAGGTATGAAAAGAGAAATTGCCGAATTTGTAGCCTAGTGTCCTAACTGCCAACAGGTAAAAGCGGAACACCAGAAACCAGGTGGTTTGACTCAGGACATAGTTGTGCCTCTCTGGAAATGGGAAGCAGTGAATATGGATTTTGTAGCAGGATTACCCCGTACTAAACACAGACATGACTCTATATGGGTGATAGTTGACAGATTGACAAAATCAGCTCATTTCCTGCTGGTAAGAACTACCTTCTCGGCCGAAGATTATGCGAAGTTGTATATCTGAGAAATAGTCAGGTTGCATGGAGTACCAGTATCCATTATTTCAGACAGAGGAGCACAGTTTACAGCTAGAGTTTGGCAATCATTTCAGACGGGTCTGGGAACGCAGATTAATTTGAGCACAGCATTCCACCCTCAGACAGATGGACAGGCTGACCGCACTACTTAGACGCTCGAGGACATGCTACGAGCGTGTGTGCTAGATTTTGGAGGTAGCTGGGACGAGCATTTGCCGTTAATTGAATTTGCTTATAATAACAGCTATCACTCAGCCATCCAGATGGCGCCTTTTGAGGCATTATATAGACGAAAATGCACATCGCCAATTGGTTGGTTTGAAATAGGAGAATCAGCGTTGGATGGGCTAGACATTGTTCAGCCGTCAGAGGAAAAGGTAAAGCTTATCCGAGAATGCTTACTGACTGCACAGAGCCGCCAGAGATCATACGCTGATGTGCGCGGTAGAGACCTGGAGTTTGATGTGAATGACTGGGTATTCTTGAAAATATCCCCAATGAAAGGGGTGATGAGATTCGGCAAGAAAGGTAAGCTCAGTCCGAGGTTTGTTGGGCCTTATCAAATTCGTCGAAGGATAGGCCGAGTAGCATATGAGTTGAAATTGCCTCCAGAATTGGAATTCCTTCATACGGTCTTTCATGTGTCTATGCTTAGGAAATGCATAGGAGACCCATCCAAAGCAGTCCCAGTCCAGGATATCCAGGTTACAGAGAGCTGGCCTATGAAGAGGTTCCAGTTGCCATCTTAGACAGACAGATTCGTAGATTGAGAATTAAGGATATTGCGTCTGTCAAGGTATTGTGGCGTAACAGGAACCGAGAGGAGATGACGTGGGAGGCGGAGGAAGATATGAAAGCTAGATATCCTCACCTATTCCAGGACTAGTCAGGCGATAGGTATGTCCGTGTTATTATTTATGCAGTACCTTGTGGTTGTGCATATATAAATGAGAAAGGTTGATGTTTAGCTATCCATTGAATCTTAAAGTATTGTGTGCAATACCTGTATTGGACTTTTCTGTGTTTCAGGGTTTTCGAGATATTCCATATTATAGGGAAAACTCTGCCGAAATTTTCCTAGAAACAAGTTGAGTAAGTTGAGAAGTCCTCTAGATAGAAGTTTACATTCGAGGACGAATGTTCCTAAGGGGGGAGAAAGTTACACCCCGTAAGATTCCCGGCACCTAGATGGCCTATTCGCGTGTTGGTTAAGCATATTTGAAAGCCATACGTGCTAGAGAAAGGCCCGGAAAAGGATCGAACGAGTAACCGGTCGAACCATCACGGAAGGAGCCGGGCCATAGCCTCTCCGCGATGGCAACGTGTCACGGAGGTGGAGCCTCCACGTTGGCTCCGTGACACGTTGGGCCTATCCAGGCCCAAGTATATAAAGCCCCACTTCGGTTTTAAATCAATTCATTCAATATAATTTCCAGAAAATTCGCAGCAAATAGAGAGGGACGAAGAAGGTGAAGATATTATCATTCGATTAACGTAGTCCAAACTTAAATTAACTCCAGATACCGAGGTATTTAGCAGCAGGGAGCATTCCTATGGATTTTGTTTCGGGAAATACGGCCGACGAATCGTCGAGCTACCGGACTAAGGTAAGTAGAATTGCTCCAAATTAGTGTCTATGTGATCCTAGCTGTGAAGTGAATACTTCTCCCTTCTGGACTTCTGGAAAATATCAAGTTTTCGATCGTCTTTCGATAAGCCTAAGTTTAGGATATAATTATATCGAAAGTGACGCCGTCCTTTAGAATAGTGTTGCATTTAGTACTAATTGACGTGTTTATGAATGCAGTTGGGGAGATTTAGCTGAAATACTGACCGAGCCTCATCCGACAGTCGGATAACATGAGGTTAAGGTATGTGAAGTTGTTCTTCGGCAAGTTAGTAAGTCTTAGCTTTGTGAATCATAGTAAACTCCGTATTTGAAATTCTCGGAGTTGAATGTTGGGAATTGAATAAGTTTAGTAAATTCTGGTTTGTGTTGCCGTATCATATTTTAGTCCGAAAGATAGAAAAGCATGCGCCAAAGGGCGAGTTAGCATTCTAGATTCAGTATAGCTTATTGTATGATTAGCAAGCATGTTTTAGAACAAAAAGAAACAGATTTTCATAATATAAGCTAGTAAAGTAAAACCAGATAGACATGCAGTTTCATGCCTAAAGACTAGCCATTCAAACAGACGAGATATTGGCTACAGATTAGCCATTCAGACAGATAGTACCCTGGCTACAGATTCGCCAACAGTTAAAGAAAGATCTCAGAATCAGTATAATCAGTAAAGAATCAGTTTAGTACAGAAATAGATCAGAATAAGAAATCAGCTTTCAGATAGTCTTTTTCAGTTATACATGCTTTCTATTTATATGTGCTATTTGTTTGTTGAGACTTGATGTGGCTTGAGGGCACCTTATTGAGCGTCCTCGCCGCCCCTGGGTTGGTAATCATGTCGCCCACTGAGCGGGTGGGTTTTACATCACTCCGAGGGGTGGCATGCTGTCCCCAGCTTGGACGAAGATAGGATAAAGCTTTCCCCATAGCAGTCTGATCAGCATTACAGGTGCAGCTCTGGTTTCAGATAGCCCTGTTGAGTTTTGTATCCAGGGAACCAGACCCTATCTGTTACTGTCTGTACATTCAGTTGTTGTAGGTGTAGCTCCGGTTTCAGATAGCCCCGTTGAGTTTGTGTTCGGGGATCCAGACCCTATCTGTTGCTGTCTACATAGGAGTCCTCCGGACCCAGACACGGTTGCTTATATCGGAGGCTATGGCCCGAGCTGGAGACCCAGGGGGCCGGTAGAGGATCTCCGAAGTGAGCAGATGAGTGGAGTGACTTATTTTGGGTTGGTTTTGACCCAGGTAGGGGTATGATTGTTTGCTTGCTTGGTGCCATCCGGCTTATGGGGGTTGGTATTGGCTCTTGCTTACTAAATGTATATGTATTTATGTGCTTTATATATATTAGTTAATAAACAGCAGGTCGCCGTGACTAAGGACACACTCCTACCTATCAGTGCAGAAAGGTTTGATTTAGTTCCTATCTGCTCTTCAGATTTAGTTACCTTCTGCTCACAGACTTGTTAGTTATGTTATCTATATTCAGTTGTATTATTTCAGTTGCTTTGCATAATCGGTAGCAGTGGTACTGACACCCAGTGGGGCGCTGCATTACTTGCCTGTAGGTACTCATAGACGAGGAGGCGATCCCTCGTGATCCAACCAGCATAGATTCATTAGCTCCTGTCATCCGAAGCTTGATATTTAGAGGTGTATTTCATTTTCTTTATTGTATAGTACGGGTAGGTCAGGGCCCTGTCCCGACCATCTTATCAGTATTCCTAAAGGCTTGCAGTCTGTATATATATTTTCCTGTGGTCAGTTGAGCCGGTCGTGTGAGGTCGTGCAGTTGTTATGGCTGTTTAGCATTTCAATTTATGTTGGCCGTGTGAGGCCTTAGTTTGATAGTAGTGGTGACCTTGCCGGTCACGTAGTTATTCAACATTTTATTGTTGGGTTACAGATAATTAGACAGCCTGGTGGCCTTGTCGGCCCGCATAGGTTTCCCCCTTGTAAGTATGTTTCTGTTTAGCTGAAGTTTCATATAGGTGGCTATAGGCCTAGTCGGCCGGAGGCTGTATTTACAACCGTTATATAGCCCGTTGTTTCCCTAAATCTTAGTTAGAGCTAGCCAGGCACCAGATGTGCTTAGGCTTAGTAGTCTAGCAGTTCGGGTCCTAGTAGGGCACTAGGTGCCAGTCATACCCCCCAAGGCGGGGTGTGACACAGATGGGCAGGCGAAGCAGACTATCTAGACTCTTGAGGCTATGTTGAGAGCTTGCGTTATTGATTTCAAGGACATTTGGGATGATCATTTGCCTCTTATTGAGTTTTCCTACAACAACAATTACCATTCCAGTATCCAGATGGCTCCATTTGAGGCTCTATATGGGCAGATATGTAGGTCTCCCATTGGTTGGTTTCAAGTTCGTGAGGCTTCATTGGTGGGTCCAAATTCAGTCCATGAGGCTATGGAGAAAGATTAGTTGATAAGGAAAAGGATGAAAATGGCTCAAAGCCGCCAAAAGTCTTATGCAGATGTGAGGAGAAGAGAGCTTGAGTTGAGATAGATGATTGGTTGTTTATGAAGGTATCTCCCTTGAAAGGAGTTGTGAGATTTGGCAAGAAAGAGAAACTCAGTCCACGCTATATGGGCTCACACCAGATTACGAGATATGTGGGTAAAGTAGCTTGTGAGATAGAGTTACCTTTAGAGTGAGCTTTAATTTATCCAGTATTTCATGTATCGCT
The DNA here is from genome assembly GCA_035772735.1 of Datura wrightii. NCBI lineage: Eukaryota > Viridiplantae > Streptophyta > Magnoliopsida > Solanales > Solanaceae > Datura > Datura wrightii. Next base: position 51,739,721 of record JASDFA010000020.1, on the reverse strand, counting down.
GTTGAGAAAGTTCTTAGGAGATCGAGCCTTTGTTGTTCCGGTGGAAAGTGTTGGTGTGAGAGATAACCTCAGTTTTGAGGAGATTCCAGTTGCAATCTTGGATCGTCAGGTTCAAAGGCTAAGGAACAAAGAAGTAGGTTCAGTAAAGGTGTTATGGAGAAATTAACAGGTTGAGGGAGCTACATGGGAAGCCAAGATAGATATAATGGTTAAATACCCTCATTTGTTCCCTGTCAGCTCAGTTTCAGTTTGAGGTATCAATTTTTTCCCTAAACCTCTAATTAGTTTTCATGTTCAATTCATGCATACAAGTTTGCTTTATGATATGGTATATATATGTGGTGTCTGAATTCAATTCAGCTATGTAGTTCTTTTCGAAGGTAGTCATTCCGTCAGTTTTCAGCTTTAAATGATCAGTATTTGTATATGGTGTTAGCTGGTTTCTAAGTTTCCTGCATGTTTCTAACATTCGAGGATGAATGTTCCCAAGGGGGAGATATTGTTATACCTTGGGAACCCAAGGATCAGACTCGGGAGTCAAAATGGAGAAAAACTAGAAATTCGCACCAGGTCATAAGACAATTCATGAGGTGGCTAGTTAGGTGGGACCACGAGTCGTGAAGTGACTCATGGTCAGGCTGGGCTAGGCAGAGTATTGGGAGGCCATGGGGGTGACCACGAGTTGTGGTCAGACCTCGCGACTCGTGAGGTCACCCGTGGCAAGGATGGAATGCATGGCAAGTAATTTTAGGCAGTAGGGACCACGGGTGGTGACCACGAGTCGTGGTCAACTACCATGATGTGTTGGGTCCCTCATGGGGTCCCCTAAGCTTGTTTGGGCAGTAGATATCACAGACCCCAGCCACGAGTCGTGTCCCATGGAAACTACTCATGAGGTCCCTTGTGGGTACTAGCAACTCGGAATTTCTGCATTTTCAGTAAGGGTGTTTTCGTAATTCCTAAGTTCCTCAGGCCTAAATTATGTCATTTTTAGGTCTGAATAGGGTCTTTTAAGGGGGATTACGCTATGTTAATCCTCATTCATGCATGCAAGAGTATAGAGAGGAGTCTAGAAGGTGATTCAAGGTATTCTTCCCAAATTTCTCTAAATTGCATCTTGGGCTTTCAAGGGAGATTAAGAATCAAGTGTTTCCAGGTATCTGGGGTTTGAATGGGTAGGTTAGTCCCCACCCATGCCCAATTTTCTCCTTAATCTATGGTCATGGTTATTCAATTCTTATGGGTCTTAACCTAATTGCATGATTCCTCAAAAATCGATATGAACTTGTTGTAGCATGTCTAAATTATGGGTTTCAATTTGTTTGGCTTTTTTTACTTGTTTTACTTAGAGTTTTTATAATCTATTGTTTAAAAATTAAGTTCCCAACTATGAGAATTCCATTGAAGTTTATGTTCATAGTGATCCTTCAAGTATGAGATGAATTTTTGAATTTTAAGCATCTTTTCAATTACCATTTTAATATGATCATGTTTTCAATGAATTCAAGTATTTCAAGTATGTTGAATATTGGACAATGCCCACATGTTGATTATGATTCATGAATTATGGTTTTGGTCGACTTTCGGACCCAATTTCATGGTTAGTTTATGAATTTCCTAGCATGTTATATTTTCACTATTTAACTAGTCATGCATGTCATGTATGAATTTTTATGAGCACGTGCATGTTCTGGGAGTATTATATAGCACCGAGTAAGTTTAAAGCCCAAGTTACGCCCCGAATCTCAGAACTACGTGCCACCGTTGGTTATGTTTGGGACCTCCTCAGTGACTATCCCCTATGCCCTATAGGGTCTTCAGGAGTGATATCACTCCTTTCATGGTTCTACCCTTGGCAAGGTATGAACGGCCTCCTGACTAGGTTTACAAGTCGGCTCCATGTGTGCTTATATGGGGTATGTCAGTTATAGAAGTATCCCTCTGTTCCTCATTGTTTTCATGCATGTTATGATTATGTTTCTTGGGCTCCAAAAAGGTTTATGAAACGGTCTTGTCTCATGTTATGACTATGAATAGATTTACGAATGTTTTAGCAAAACCTTGAGCCTTATGATATACTTTTGATTTCAGTATTTACGATCATGATGTCCTACTCTTATGAATCTTATGTTGTCTTTTTAATGCTGCTTTAATTACCTTGTATACTAGGTACATTCCATGTACTAACTCACATACTTTCTATTTTGTATCATTTCATGATACAGGACCTAGTTCTCAGGTTCAGCTTCGCTCCTAGCTTGCTCACTGTATTAGCTCTTAGTTCTCATTGGTGAGTCCTCATGTTTCGAGGGCCTTATGTTTAGACTTTATCATTCTTTAAGTTTTAGTATGCTTGGGTTAGTTGGGGTCTTGTCCCTTCAACCCATCTATTACGACTAGAGTCTTTTCAGACTACATGTAGTATTCAGCTGTTATGTTTGGACCGTGTATCGTCGTCTTTTGTATTCATGTCCTTTTTCCATTTATTCCATGCTATTATGTTAAGTCTTCCATTTCATCTGAAGGGGTTTAGATGTATTCTCAGGCCATGGGTCGACTTGGGGTCTCTCGGTGCTCTTTGTCCCGTGTTTATCATCCGGATGTACTCTCGGGTCGTGAAAAACTTTGTATCTGAGCCATAGGCTTTGAAGTGTCCTAGGAACTATGAAAGACGCGTTTGGTAGAGTCTTTCTCATGGGTGTGAAGCGCGTCACACTTATGACGAAGAGGCTACTAGATGTTCGGGAATGTTCCCATCTTTCATGATGTATGTCGTGCGATGAAAAGTCTTTCCGTCCTTCTAATTCGTGCTATTCAAGTTTGTAGAAATCATTCCTCCATGCCAATCGAATGTACGAAGAGATGTCGATGGCAATGATTAGGAGAGTGACAATGGAAGCTAGCCCCACTAGTTCATGAGGAGCACGCACCAGAGCCAACTACCCATGCGGATTTTAGGGCAGCGATTCAGATGCTGGCACAGGCCATGGCTGCCCAGGTTCATCATTAGACAGTAGTGCATTACCCTTAGAATGGGAATACAGCACAGCAAGGGTGAGGGACTTCTTGAGGATGAACCCTACTGAGTTCATGGGTTCCAAGGTGAACGAGGATCCACACGAGTTGATCGAGGAGATCTTGAAGGTCACCAAGGTTATGGGGGTGGTCAATGGGGAGTGTGTTGATTTGGTCACCTATCAGCTCAAGGGGATCTCTTACATATGGTACAAGCAGTGGAGAGACAGAAGGGTAGCAGGAGCGGGCCCTATTAGTTGGGGCGAGTTTCACATGGCCTTCCTTAGGTTTTTCCCTCGGGAGAAGAGGGAGATAAAGTAGCAGAGTTTATCAATCATAAGTAGGGAAAGATGACAGTGTTGGAGTATTTGCTTGAGTTCACTCGCTTGTCAAAGTATGCCCCGGAGTTAGTGGAAGACTAGAGGGTGCGAGTGAGAAGATTTGTGCACAGAGTAGCCAAGTATTTTAACAAAGACTGCAGGAAAACTATGCTTCACTAGGATATGGATTATCCCCATATAGTCATTTATGCCCAGCAGATGGAGGCAACTCATATGAAGGAGAGAGAGGCCAAGAGGGCCAGGACTGATCGTTACAGGTTCTCTCAGCCGAGGCCAGGAGGTGGGCGTCACTAGCAGTCTCAGCATAGGTGTATTGCACCCGCACCATCCTCAACTAGTATCCCATACAAGCCTCGAGATGATCAGAGGATCCGGGCCTCAGTTTAGAGGGGTCAAAGTAGCATGCACGTACAACTTACATTCCTATCTTGTGCTAGTTATGGCAAGAATCACCAAGGGAGGTGTTTGGTGGGCTTAGATGCCTGTTTCAGGTGTGGCAGCCCTCTACACAGACTCAGGGACTACCCCGCAGCCAAGGCAGGAGTGGTAGAGCTCAAACCCCAACCGCTAGTTCAACAGCTCCAGTGGGACGCCCTCCTCAGTAGGGTGTTTTGACTAGTTCGGCTGGCAGCCAGCGCTAGAACCAGTTTTATGCACTTGCCTCTTGACAAGAGCAGGAGACTTCTCCCAATGTGTTTACAGGTATTTTGGAGTCTTTCATATTGATGCTTATGCTTTATTAGATCTAGGAGCTACATTGCCTTTTGTGAGACCTTACATTGCTAGTAGCTTTGGAGTTAGTCCTGAAATCTTGTCAGAACCGTTCTCTGCATATACTCAAGTTGGTGATTTAGTTGTAACTACGCGGGTATATAGAGGTTTCCCCATTACAGTGTTGCATAAGGTCACCTCTGCGGACTTAGTTGAATTAGCTATGACTGATTTTGATATTATTCTCGGCCTGGACTAGTTGTTTGCATGTTATGCTTCTGTTAATTGTAGAACCGGTGCGGTGGAATTCTGTTTTCTGAGTGAGCCAACTTTTGAATAGAGGGGTAGTTCAGCGATACCTATAGGTCACTTTATCTCTTATATGAAGACCAGGAAAATGATTTCTAAGGGTTGTATGTACCATCTTGTTAGGGTTAAGGATACGACATCCGAGACCCCGACCATTCAGTTAGTCCCCGTGCTATGTGAGTATCCTGAGGTATTTCCAGATGACCTACCAGGTGTTCTTCCAGAGAGGGAGATTTATTTTGGGATTGATCTTTTACCCAAAATTCAGCCCATATCGATTCCTCCCTACAGACTGGCTCCATCCGAACTGCATGAGTTAAAGAAACAGTTGAAGGATTTGTTAGATAAGGGTTTCATTAGACTGACTAAGTCTCCATGGGGTGCACCAGTGTGGTTTGTCCGGAGGAAAGATGGTTCTCTTCGGATGGGCATTGACTATAGGTAGTTGTACAATGTCACCCTCAAGATTAGATACCCTTTACCCTTAATTTATGAACTATTTGATTAGCTTTAGGGTGCCAAGGGTTTCTCCAAGATAGATCTCAGGTCTAGATATCACCAGCTCAGGGTGCAGGATAGCGACATCCCGAAAACCGCTTTCAAGACCCGATATGCCCATTATGAATTCGTTATTATGTCTTTTGGACTAACCAATATCCCTGCAACTTTTATGGATCTAATGAATAGGGTATTCAAGGCATATCTGAACGCGTTCGTGATCGTGTTCATTGACGACATGTTGATATACACCAGGAGCGAGGATGAGCATGCTGCACACCTCAGAGTAGTACTCCAGACCCTCAAGGATAGCTAGTTGTACGCCAAATTCAGCAAGTGCGAGTTCTGGTTGAATTCAGTTGCATTTTGGGGACACATAGTGTCTAGCAGAGGTATAAAGTTTGATTCCTAGAAAATAGAGACAGTAAAGAACTGGCCCAGACCAGTAAACCTATAAGAGATTAGAAGCTTTCTGGTCTTGGCAAGCTGCTACTAAAGATTCATTTAGGGTTTCTCATCCATTTCAACACCATTGACTAGATTGATCTAGAAGAAGGTAAAGTTTCAGTGGTCGGAGTCTTGTGAGAAGAGTTTTCAGCAATTGAAGACCCGACTCACTTCAACACTGATATTAACCCTATCCAAGGGTACTGATGGATTTGTAGTATATTGTGATTATTCTAGGGTTGGACTTGGGTGTGTATTGATGCAACATAGGAAAGCCACAGCCTATGCCTCTAGACAACTGAAAATTCATAAGAGGAATTACCCGACACATGATCTTGAACTGGCCGCGATGGTATTTTCTTTGAAGATATGGTGGCACTACTTGAATGGGGTTTGTGTAGATGTATTCATGAACCACAACAATTTGCAATATTTGTTCACGCAGAAGGATCTCAATCTTTGGCAACAGAGGTGGTTGGAGCTACTTAAGGACTATGACATGAGTGTCCTTTACCACTCGGGTAAGGCCAATGTGGTAGCAGATGTGCTTAGTAGACTCTCTATGGATAGTGTGTAGAATGTGGGTGAAGGCAAAAAAGAGCTAATGAAAGAGGTACATCGACTTGCACGGTTTAGAGTTAGGCTAGTTGACTCGTTCGATGGTGGTGTGGTTGTTCAGAACTGCTCAGAATCATCCCTGGTGACAGAGGTGAATGATAGGCATGATGAAGACCCAATATTGGTAAATTCGAAAGAAGCTGTTGAAAGCCAGAAAGTGGATGTCTTCTCCAAAGGGGGAGATGGTGTTCTTCGGTACCAGGGTCGCTTATGTGTTCCCAACGTGGGTGATTTGAGGAGTCGGATGTTACATGAGGCTCACGGGTCCAGATATTCTATCCCCAGGTTCCACCAAGATGTATCATGACTTGCAGGAAATCTATTGGTGGAATGGCATGAAGAGGGATGTTGTTCTATTTGTAGCCAAGTGTACAAGTTGCTAGAAAGTGAAAGTTGAGCATTCGAGACCGGGAGGTGTCCTCCAAGATATGAGCATTCTTACGTGGAAGTGGGAAGAAATCAACATGGACTTTATAATAGGTTTTCTCTGCACCTGTTGAAGTATGACTCCATTTGGGTTGTTGTGGACAGGTTAACCAAGGCTGCTCATTTTCTACCGGTCAAAACCACCGATTTAGCGGAGGATTATGATGCGTTATACATCTGGGAGCTGGTTAGATTGCATGGAGTGCCCTTGTCCATCTTATCGGATAGACATACTCAGTTTACCTCTTAGTTCTGGAGATCATTTCAAAAGGGACTTGGTACTCAGGCTAAGCTTAGCCCGACATTTCATCTGCAAATAGATGAGCAGGCGGAGCAGACTATCTAGACTTTAGAGGATGTGTTGAGAGCTTATATTATTGATTTCAAGGACATTTGGGATGATCATTTTCCTCTTATCGAGTTTGCCTACGAAAACAAGTATCATTCCAATATCCAGATGGCTCCATTTGAGGCTCTCTATGGGTGGAGATGTAGGTCTCCCTTTGGTTGTTTTGAAGTTTGTGAGGCTTCGTTAGTGGGTCCGAATTTAGTCCATGAGGCTATGGAGAAAGTTCAGTTGAAAGGGAAAGGCTGAAAATGACTCAAAGCCATAAAAGTCTTACGCAGGTGTGCGGAGAAGAGAGCTTGAGTTTTAGATCAATGATTGGGTGTTTTTGAAGGTATCTCCCGTGATAGGAGTAATGAGATTTGGGAAAAAAGGGAAACTCAGTCCCCACTATGTGGGCCCATATCAGATTATGAGACATGTGGGTAAAGTAGCTTATGAGTTAGAGTTACCTTCAGAGTTAGCTTCAGTTCATCCCATATTTCATGTATTGCTGTTGAAAAAGTGTTTAGGAGATCCAGCCTTAGTTGTTCCGGTGGAAAGTGTTGGTGTGAGAGATAGCCTCAATTATGAGGAGATTCCAATTGGATTATTGGATCGTCAGGTTCGGAGGCTAACAAACAAAGAAGTAGCTTCAGTAAAGGTTTTATGGAGAAATCAACATTTCGATGGAGCTACATGGGAAGCCGAAGCAGATATGATGGCTAAATACCTTCATTTGTTCCTTACCGACTCAGTTTCAGTTTGAGGTATCAGTTTTTTCCCAAATCCTTTAATTAGTTTTCATGTTCAGTTGATGCACACAAGTTTGTTTTATGATATGGTATATGTATGTGGTGTCTGAATTCAGTTCAGCTATGTGGTTCTTTTAGAAGGTAGTCATTCCATTAGTTTTCGGCTTAAATGATCAGTATTTGTATATGGTGACAAATGGTTTTTGAGTTTTCTGCATGTTTCTAACATTTCAGGATGAATGTTCCCAAGGGGAAGATATTATTATACCCCGGGAACCCAAGGATCTGACCCGGGAGTCAAAATGGAGAAAAATTTGAAATTCGCACCAGGTCACAAGATAGTTCGTGAGGTGGCTAGTTAGGTGGGATCACGAGTCGTGAAGTGAATCCTGGTTAGGCTGGGCTTGGCAGAGTATTGGGAGGCCACGGGGGTGACCACGGGTAGTGGTCAGACCTCACGACTCGTGAGTTCACCCGTGGTGAGGATGGAATGCATGGCTTGGGATTTGAGGCAGTACGGTCGATGGGTGGTGAGCACGAGTCATGGTTAGACACCACGATTCGTGGGGTCCCTCATAGGGTCTCCTGAGGTTTTTTGGGTAGTAGACATCATGGATCACAGCCACGAGTCATGCCCCATGGCAACAACTCGTGAGGTCCCTCGTGGGGACTAGCAACCAGGAATTTCTGCGTTTTTAGTAAGGGTGTTTTCATAATTTCTAAATTCCTCAGGCCTAAACTACATCATTTTAAGGTCTGAATAGGGTCTTTTAAGGGGGATTAGTCCATGTTAAGCCTCGTTCATGCATGAAAGAGTATAGAGAGGACTCTAGAAGGTGATTCAAGGTGTTCTTCCCCAATTTCTGTAAATTCCATATTGGGCTTTCAATGGAGATTAAGATTCAAATGTTTCCAGGTATATGGGGTTTGAATGGGTAGGTTAGTCCCCACCCATGCCCAATCTCCTCTTTTTTCTATGGTCATGGTTATTCAATTCTTATGGGTCTTAACCCAATTGCATGATTCCTCAAAAATCGATATGAACTTGTTGTAGCATGTCAAAATTATGGGTTTCGATTTGTTGGGATGGTTTTACTTGTTTTACTTAGAGTTTTGATAATCTATTATTTAAAAATTTAGTTCCCAACAATGAGAATTCTATCGAATTTTATGTTCATAGTGATCCTTCTAGTATGAGATGAATTTTTGAATTTTAAGCATGTTTTCAGTTACCCATGTTAATAGGAACATGTTTTCTATGAATTCAAGTATTTCAAGTATGTTGAATATAGGACAATGCCCACATGTTGATTATGATTCATGAATTATGGTTTTGACCAACTAATGGGCCCAATTTCATGGCTAGTTTACGAATTTCTCAGCATGTTATGATTATCACGATTTAACTAGCCATGCATTGCATGTTTGAATTTCTATGAGCACGTGCATGTCTTGTGAGTAGTACTTAACATCGAGTAGGTTTGTGGCCAAAGTTACTCTTTGAATCTCAGAATTACGTGCCACCATAGGTTATGTTTCGGTCCTTCTCAGTGACTGTCCCCCATGCCCTACGGGGTCTTCATGATTGATATCACGCCTTTCATGGTTATACCCTTGGCAAGGTATGAACGGCTTCCCAACAAGGTTTACAGGTCGGGCTTCATGTTTGCTTATATGGGGTATGTCGGTTATGGAAATCTTCCACTGTTCCTCATTGTTTTCATGCATGTTATGATTATGTTTCTTGGGCTTAAGACAGATTTATGAAACACTTTTCTCTCATGTTATGACTATGAATAGATTTACGAATGTTTTATCTAAACCTTGAGCCTTATGATATACTTGTGATTTCAGTATTTACGATCATAATTTCCTACTCTTATGAATCTTATGTTTTCTTTTTAATGCTGCTTTACTTACCTTGCATACTCGGTACAATCCAAGTACAAACCCGCATTGTTTCAGGATACAGGACCTAGTTCTCAGGTTTAGCCTCGCTCCTAGCTTGCTCCCCGTATTACCCCTTAGTTCTCGTTTGTGACTCCTCATGTTTCGAGGGCCTTATGTTCAAACTTTATCATTCTTTCAGTTTGAGAATGTTAGGATTAGTTAGGGTCTTGTCCCTTCAACCCATCTATTATGACTAGAGGCTTTTTAGACTACATGTAGTATTCAATTGTAATGCTTGGATTGTGTATCTTCGTCTTTTATATTTCATGTCATGGTTTCCATTTATTCCAGGCTATTATGTTAAGTATTCCATTTCATGTGAATGGTTTAGATGTATGCTCATGCCATGGATCGACATGGGGTCTCTCGGGGCTTCTTGTCCCGTGTTTACAATCCGGGTGTACTCTCGGGTTGTGACAAGGTCCCAACATACCTACGGTGGCACGTACTTTATGAGATGAGGGGCATAACCTGGGCCCTGAACCTACTCGGTGTTCGATACTACCCCCAAAACATATGTAATGCTCATAGTATAACATGGATGAATTCATGGGCTAGTTTAATCATGATAATCATAAACGTATTTGTAATTATGTGAACTAGCCATTTAACAAGGCTCGTGAGTCGGCCAAAACATAATTCATAAATCATAAAGTTGATACATACTTGTAGATCATGCATATTGCTTGAAATTCATGAAATCATGATGTATAATTGTTTAAACCCATAATTTAAATCAAAATTCATGTTGGGCTTGTAAATATCATTAATGTAAAAGTAGATTGTAAATAGATTCATCATGAGTCATGCATAATTAGGCTAAATTCCATAGAATCAAAATCGATAGCATAATAAATAATTTAAGTCATAAATAGTTGGTAAAAAACCCATAGAATATGATAAGATTCAAAAATCATAAAGCTCATTAACAAATCATTAGATTTTTATATAATTCTACTTCAAAACCCAATAAACTTTTGATAGAATTTTCATGAAATCGTAGAGAATGAGCATGGGTGTGGAAGGAAACACCCATTGACAGCCTTACATATCTGAAAACAACTGATTCTTAACCTCTCTTGAATGCCCAAGAAGGAATTGGAAGGATTTTGAAGAGGAAAGCCTTGAACCACCTTTGATCACCTCTCTATACTCTTGCATGCATGAATGAAGACTTAGAGTAGATTATCCCTCAAAAACCCTCCTTTCATAAGCTAAAATGGCGTAGTTTAGAGCCCTAGGACTTAAGAATTATGGAAAAACCCTTACTAAAATCACAGAATTTTGCTGACTGCCAGTCCCCATAAGGGACTGGACGACTCGTGATCAGGTGTAACGACTCGTGGCCTGGAGTCATGAGGTAAACTGCTAAAAGTTCACCATGGGACCCTATGGGGGACACCACGAATCGTGGTGAGTGACCATGACTCGTGGTTTCCATCCGTGGTCCATGTTGCCCAACTATCCTTGCTATGTATCTAGTCCATGCCACGGGTGACCTCACGAGTTGCGTGGCATGACCACGACTTATGGTCATGCCCATGGTGACCCCTAGACCAGTATACCTTCATGCTTGACCATGAGTCACTTCACGACTCGTGGTCACTCCACACGAGCCAGTTCACTGATTGTTCTGTGATATGGTGCGAAATTTAAGCTTCTCACTGTTTTGACTCTCGAGTCTAATCCTTGGCTTCTCGGGGTATAACAACATCTCCCCTTGGGAACATTCGTCCTCGAATGTTATAAACACAAATAAAAATATGAATCATGCAATCATCATATGGAAATACTAATCATTTAAACCGAAAACTGAAGGAATGACTACCCCCGAAAAGGACTACATAGTTGAACGAAATTCAGACATAACATACATCTATCATAACATAAATCAAACTTGCGCACATGAACTGAACATGGAAACTAATTAGAGAATTAGGGCAAAAACTTATACCTCAAACTGAAACTGAGTTTATAGGGAACATGTGAGAGTATTTAGCCATCATATCCATTTCGGCCTCCCCGTAGCTCCCTTAACATGATGATTTCTCCATAAAACCATTACTGAAGCTACTTCTTTGTTTCTCAGCCTCTGAACCTGATGATGCAAGATTGCAAATGGAATTTCCTAATAACTGAGGCTATCTCTCACACCAAAACTTTCCACCGAGATAACTAAAGATGGATCACCGAAGAACTTTTTCAAGGGAGACACATGAAATATGGGATGAACTGAAGATGACTCTGATGGCAAGTCCAACTCATACGCTACCTTACCAACTCTTCTTATAACCCGTCCAACATAGCGGGGGTTGAGTTTTCCTGTCCTTTCGAACCACATGACCCCCTTCATAGGAGACACCTTCAGAAATACCCAATCGTCCACCTCGAATTCCAACTCTCTCCTCCTCACATAAGCATATGACTTTTGACGACTCTGAACGATTTTCAACCTATACCTTATCAACCAAATCTTCACCATAGCCTCATGAACCGGATCTGGCCCAATCATAGCTGCCTCACCAACCTCAAACCATCCAATTGGTGATCGACATCTCCGCCCATAGAGAGCCTTGAATGGTGCCATTTGGATACTGGAGTGATAGTTGTTATTGAAAGCAAACTCGATAAGGGGCAAATGATCATCCCAACTGCCTTTGAAGTCCATCACACATGCTCTCAACATGTCCTCGAGAGTCAACATTGTTCATTCCTCTTGGCCATCCATCTTCGGATAGAAGACCGTACGGTGCTTAACTTGAGTCCCAAGCCCTTCTGAACGGGACGCCAAAACTGGAGGTAAATTCAGTAACTCGGTCTGAAATAATAGACAAGGGCACTCTATGTAACTGAACCAACTCACCAATATACAGTTTGGCATAATCAACCGCTGAATATGTGGTTTTGATAAGTAGAAAGTGTGCACCCTTGGTCAAACTGTCTACCACCACCCAAATAGAATTGTACAGTCGGTGAGTACAAGGTAGGCCTGTAATGAAATTCACATTAATCTCTTCCCACTTCCAGGTGGAAATGTTAATATCTTGAAGTACGCCTCCCGGCCTTTAATGTTCAACCTTTACTTGTTGACAATTTGGACATCTAGCTACGAACTTTGCAATATCCTTCTTCATGCCATCCCACCAATAGATTTCTCGTAAGTGATGATACATCTTGGTGGCACCCAGATGGATAGAATACCTAGATCCATGGGCCTCATGCAATATCCGGCTACTCAAATCATCAACATTGGGAACACATAGGCGACCCTGATACGGAAGCACACCATCTCCCCCTTAGGAGAAGACCTCCACCTTCTAACTTCGAATGACTTCCTTCATCTTTACCAAAATCGGATCCTCATCTTGTTTAGCTTTCACATCAGTCACCAAGAATGATTCTGACCCGTTTTGCACAACAACATCGCCATTTGTTGAGTCGACCAACCTAATTCCCAACCTTGCAAGTCGATGGACATCTTTCACCAGCTCCTTCTTTCTCATCCACATGAGACACACTCTCCATAGAGAGCCTACTAAGTGCGCCCGCTACAACATTAGCCTTTCCCGAATGGTAAAGAACACTCATATCATAGTCTTTGTGTAGCTCTAACCACCTCATTTGCCATAGATTGAGGTCCTTCTGCGTGAACACATATTGTAGACTCTTGTGATCCGTAAATACATCCACATGGACCCCATACAAATAATGTCGCCATATCTTCAACGTGAACACCACACTGCCAACTCTAGATCATGGGTCGGGTAATTTTTCTCATGGACCTTTAATTCCCTGGAGTCATATGCTATTACCTTTCCCTGTTTCATCAATACACACCCGTGTATGATTCTTGAAGCATCGCAACACACAACAAAACCATCCATACCCTCAGGTAGTGTCAACACCGGTGGGTAGTGAGTCGGGTCTTTAACTCTTGGAAGCTTTCCTCACAAGCCTGGAACCATTGGAACTTTACCTTCTTCTGAGTCAACTTGGTCAATGGTGTTGCGATTGATGAAACCCTCAATGAACCTCCGGCAATACCCTGCTAGGCCCAAGAAACTCTGATATTTGAAGGATTCACTTGTCTGGGCTAACTCTTCACCGCTTCAATTTTATGAGAATCTACCTTTATGCCCTCGCCTGACACAACATGGCCCAAAAATGCTACCGATTTCAACAAAAACTCACACTTGCTGAACTTTGCATACAACTGTCGATCCTTGAGGGTCTGGAGCACTACTCTTAAATAAGCGGCATGATCCCCCTCGCTCTGAGAGTATATAAGAATATCGTCAATGAACACAATCACGGACATGTCCAGATATAGCTTGAACACCCTGTTCATTAAGTCCTTAAAAGCTACAGGAGCATTGGTTAGTCCAAAAGACATAACTACAAACTCATAATGGCCATATCGCGTCCAGAAGGCTGTCTTCAGGGTATCACTCTCCCAAACTCGGAGCTAATGATACCCGGAACTATGATATATCTTTGAGAAACAATTGGCACCCTGAAGCTAGTCAAACAAGTCATCGATCCTGGGCAAGGGATACCTGTTCTTAACGGTGACCTTGTTTAATTTCCAATAGTCCATGCACATCCGAAGCGATTCATCGTTCTTTCGGATAAATAAAACTGGTGCACCCCATGGAGACTTGCTCGGTCTAATGAAACCCTTATCTAACAAGTCCTTCAATTGCTCTTTTAACTCTTTTAGCTCGGCTTGAGCAATTTTGTTGGGAGGAATAGATAAGGGGTGCGTATTGTGTAAGAGGTCAATACCAAAATCAACCTCCTTCTAGGGAGGAATGCTTGGCAAATCATCGGGGAAGACCTCTGGATATTCACACACCATGGGACTAACTGGATAGTGGGGGTCTCGGATTCAACATCCTTAACCATGACTAGATGGTACATGTAACCCTTCAAAATCATCTTTCGGGACTTAAGATATGAAATAAATCGACCTGCTGGAACAACCGACTACCCCTCCACTCAAAAACTGATTCACCTAGAAAATGAAATTCCACCGCACTGGTTCTACAATTCATAGAAGCATAACACGCATACAACCAATCCATGACAAGAATAATGTCAAAATCAGTCATGGCTAACTGTACAAGGTCTGCGGAGGTGATTTTATGCAATATAGTGACCAGGCATCCCCTATACACCCGCCGAGCTACAACCGAATCACCGATAGGAGTAGAAACCGAAAATGGTTCTGAGAGAGTCTCGGGACTAACTCCAAAGCTATAAGCCATGTAAGGGGTCACAACTGACAAGGTAGCTCCCGGATCTAGTAAAGCATAAACATCAATATGAAAAACACACAACATACCGGTGACCAAATCCGGGGAGACCTCCTGCTCCTGACGGGGTGCTAAAGCATAAAACCTGTTTTGAGGCTGACCGCCGGCTGAACTGGTCGAGGCACCCTGCTAAGGGGCCATTCTACTAAAGTGGTGAACTGGCTGTTGGCATACGAGCTCCACCGACCCCTGATCTGGTTGAAGGCAATCTCTGAGTCTCTGTCTGGGCTTGCCACACCCAAAACAAGCATCCGAGCCAACTAGGCACTTCCCGGGGTGATTCTTGCCACACCCCGCACAAACCGAAAAAGAGCACTCCACCTGCATGCTACCCTAGCCTCTCGAATCTGAAGCTCTGCTCCTCCGATTCCCTTTAAATATAGATAGCGTGCTAGCTGATGATGGAGCTGGAGCAATAGATCTGTGCTGGGACTGCTGATGTTGTCCACCCCCTGACCTGACTTGAGAAGTCCCATAATTGTTGGTCCTGGACCTCTTAGCCTCTCTCTGCCTCCGGTAGACCGACTCCATCTGCTGTGCATGTAACACAATGCGGGAAAAATTGATATCCGATCCAACATGGCAATCCTGCAATCCTTATCCAAATAATCCGCCACCCCATGAACAAAATGACTCACCCGAGCCCTTTGGTCCGCCACCAATTTTGGAGCATACTTGGATAATCGGGTAAACTCCAATGCATACTCCTTAATGGACATACCACCCTATTTCAATCTAACAAAATCAGCCGCCTTGAGCTCACTCATCTCCCGAGGAAGAATCGATCAAAAAATGTCGTGTGGAACTCTTCCCAACCTACCGGGCCTTCACCCACTGCCCTTGCATCTCTCCACTGCTTGAACCATATGTGAGCCACCCCATTTAGCTGATAGGAGGTCAAGTCAACACATACCCCATTATTCACCACCATAACCTGGGAGATCTTCAGAATCTCCTTAATGAAATTGTGTGGATCCTCACCCACCTTTAACCCCGTAAACTCAGGTAGGCTCATCCTTAAGAAATCCCTTACCCTAGCCACCGTCGCATTCCTATATTGAGGGTAATTCGCCACTGTCTGATTATAAACCTGGGCAACCATGGCCTGTCCAAGAATTTGAATCGTTGCCCTAACCTCAGCGTGGGCAGCTGGCTCTGGTGCGTGCTCCTCATGAACTGGTGGGGCTGGATGATGCCCACCACAATTGGCACCCTCAGGGCCATTGTTGTTGCCATTTCTTTGGACGTTCACTCGGCGTGGAGGTATGATTCTGCAAATATGAATAGCATGAATTAGAATGATAGAAAACTTTTCATCGCACGACATAGATTATGAGAAGAAGGGAACATTTCCTGAACGTCTAGTAGCCTCTTTGTCAGAAGTGTGACGCGCTTCACACTCATGAAAAAGACTCTACTTAACGCAGTTTTTAGACACCCTAGGACACTTTAAACCTATGGCTCTGATACCAAGTTTGTCATGACCCAAACGTACACCCAGAACGTAGACACTGCACAAGGAGTCCTATGAGACCTCAAGTCGACCCATGGCGTGACCATATATCTAATTCATTCACATAAGAGGAAGACATAACATAAGGAAACGAAATCATGAAATAATAACGGATAAAAGACAATACATGATCCATACATAACGGTTGAATACAACTGATAGTCTGAAAAGCCTCTAATCATGAAAGATAGGTTAAAGGGACAACACCCCAACTAACCCTACAACACTGAAATTAAAAGAGCGCAATAGATTCTGTTACACCCCATAAATTCTTGACATGTAGATGGCCTATTCGCATGTTCGTTAAGAGTTTTAGAATGCCATACATGAGAGAAAAGGGCCCGGGGAGAGATCAGACAAGTGCCAAGTCAGCGCGTCGCAAGGCAAATGCGACTTATATAAATCGCATTCGACGAATGCGACTTATAAATCACATTCGACTAATGCGACTTAAAGGTCCCAAGAATAAAAGGGCCTCCTGATCTTGGGAAGATTTATATGCCCAAGTGATACTCAAATGTGTCATTTTGTCTTGTTTATCTATCGATGTTTGTACATTCTCATGTGAATTGTAATAAAATGTGAATTTATACTAACCAACATGATTAGCATGGTTTTGCAGGAAAAATATAATTTTATGAAGCTAAGATGAATGTTGGGAGAAATCGGGATTGGACTCGGAAGCTAGAAAGGAAAAAAACAACAAGGAAAGCACGAATTAAAGGGGCTCCGTGATGGAGCCGTGTCACGCTGCCATTGCGGATGCATTCTGCCTGGATGCTGAAAATATGCCAAATTCCAGTGAAGGTGCGCGTTGGGGCCGTGGCACGTTGGCCTAAACCCGCGTTGCATGTCGTGCCACGTTGGGTTTTAATACTTGGACGACCAGATTCCAGTGAGGGTCCGTGTTGGTGGCGTGTCACGGAAGCAGTGCTCCGCGATGCACTCCGTGACACGTTGCTTGTTATTCCGGGAAAAATTCCAACTAGTATAAATAGAACACTTAGGTTCATTTTTAATTATTCTGACTTGGTGGAGCAAGAACGTGGGTTACAGGCAGTTGAGGGGATGAAAATCTCAGGGTTTTTCTCTATCTCATTCTTCTTTATTTCAATTGCTTCTATGATTAACACTCATTTAACGATGTTTAATCCACAAATGAATGGCTAAATTCACTTCTTGTTGAGGTTAACAATATTTGTATTGAAATGTAATTATTGATAAATTGGTTTTTCATCTTTTCTTCCATGGTTGTTCTATTGATTGTTGTTCTTACTGCGTTAATGTGTGGCCAACGTTAATGTATATCCAAAAAGTCCGGTTTCACTCGAGAGAGCAAGAAACTGGAAAGTTGTGAATTGATAGGATATGATCTTTTCTTAGTTTGGGAAAATTGAGAATTGATTTACCTTCAGGATAGAGATATACCTGAAAGTCGTATTAGTCAATTAAAGAATCGGTTTTGTATGGCTAGAACAGGAATTTCTTTTTATCATAGAGATGTTGTCACACCCCACCTTGGGGGGTATGACTGGCACCTAGTGCCCTACTGGGACCTGAACTGCTGAACTGCTAAGCCTGGGCACATCTGGTGCCTGGCTGGCTCTAACTCATATTTCTGGACACAAAGGGCTATATAACGGCTGTAAACACAGCCCCCGGCCCATTGGCCTGTAGCCTCCTGTACCTGTAATAACAGCTGACCAGAACATGCAACTATAGGGAAACCTATGTGGCCCGACAAGGCCACCATACTGTCTAGTTATCTGCAACTCAGTAATGAAATACTAGAAAGCTACGTGACCGGCAAGGTCACCACTACTGTCAAACTTATGGCCCCACACGGCCAACATAAAGAAGCAAAAGTACTAACAGCTAACAACTGCACGGCCCCACACGACCGGCTCAACTGACCACAGGGAAATATACAGACTGCAAGCCTCTAGGAATAGCAATAGAAATGATCGGGACAGGGCCCCGACCTACCCGTACTGTACAACAAAAGAAAACAAAATACACCTCTTGAATTCAAACTCCAGATGACAGGAGCTGAATACTCAATAGCTGGCTGGAATCATGAGGGATCGCCTCCTCGTCTATGAGTACCGGCAGGCAAGTAATGCAGCGCCCCTCTGGGCGTCAGTACCACTGGTACTGAGTATGCAAAGCAACTGAAGTAATACAACTGAAAACAAACTGAATATAGATAGCATAACTAGCATTTCTGTATAGCAGGAGATAGTTGAATCTGAAGAAGCTGATATAAACTGACTCAAGCTTTCTGTACTGATAAGGCAGAGGCGTACTTGTAGACGCGACGGCCTGCTTTCTAGTAGCTAGTATATAATGTATAGAGCACATTAATAGATATACAAGTAGCAAACAAGAGCCAATACCAACCCCCATAAGCCGGATGGCGCCAAGCAAGCAAACAATCTATATACCCCTACCCGGGTCAAAACCAACCAAAAATAAGTCACACCACTCATCTGATAACTGTGAGCTCCTCCTACCGGCCCCCTTGGGTACGTAGCTCAGGCCATGGCCTCTGACAATAAACTGTGTCTGAGTCCGAAGACTCCTGCCTCTGGGCGCAAGTGCACACGGGGTGTGTAATAAAAACTGCCCCTAGGTGCAAGCACGCAACAGGGTAATTTTATAAAAAATCTGTATCTAAGTCTGCCCCCGGCCACAAGCGCACACAGAGTGTTCTGCCCCTGTAAACAGGGTGGACTGGCTCTGCGCAGAGTAAACTGAACTACCCCTGCAAGCAGGGTGGTCTGGACCGTATTATCATGGTGGTCGGCCATCATCGTCCTCTGGGCGGACGGCATCGCCCAGCTGGTGGCGATATCTGAATCTGGTATCGACACAGCTATAACCCAGGGGCGGTGGGGATGCTAAAAGGGGCCCACATGCCACAACAAGTCTCAACAAACAAATAGCACATAGAAATAGCAAGCATGTATAACTGAAAAGACTATCTGGAATCTAACTTCTTATTCTGATCTGTTTCTATACTGAACTGATTCTTTATTGATTATATTGAATCTGAAATCTCTGTTTAACTAAATGGCTAATCTGTAGCCAAGATACTGTCTGTCTGAATGGCTAGTCTGTAGCCATAACTGTCTGTCTATCTGATCTTTCTTTACTGACTTTTATTATGAAAATCTGTTCCTTTTTATTCTACAATATGCTTGCTATTGACATAATAGGCTATACTGAATCTGAAATACTACTTTCCCTTGGGCACATGCTTTTCTAACTTTCAGACAGAATACGATATAACAACGCAACTAGGTTTACTGAACTTTGCACAATACCTAACATTCAACTCCGGGAATTCTACTACGGAGTTTATTGAACTATACAAGGCTAAAGCTACTAACTTGTCGAAGAAACTGACTTTACATACCTTATCCTTGAATTATTCGTCCGTCGGACGAGGCTCGGCCGGTACTTTAACTGTCCTCTCCCAACTGCATTCATAAATATGTCAATCAATACTAAATACAACTTTATTTCAAAAGGCAACGTCACTTTCGATATAGTTTATAGCCTAAACTTAGGCTTATCGAAAGACGGCTAGAAACTCGCTATTTTTCAGAAGTCCAGAAGGGAGAAATATTCACTTCACAACTAGGAACACATAGACACTAGTTTAGAGCAATTCCACTTACCTTAGCTCGGTGGCTCGACGATTCGTCGGCCGTATTTTACAAAACTGAATCCGTAGGAATGCTCTCTGCTGCTAAATACCTCCGTATCTGGAGTTAATTTGAGTTTGGGCAGCGTTTGGCACCGTAATCAAACGATAATTTATATTCCCTCTTCGGCTTCCTCTGTTTTGCTGTGCTTTCTGGAAATTATATGAATGATTAATGAATTTCAACCGAAGTGGGGCTTATATACTTGGGCCTGAACCTGGGCAATGTGTCACGGAGCCATCGCGGAGGCCTCACCTCCGTGACACGCTGCCATCGCGGAGGGGCTCTGCCTCGGCTCCTCCCGCGATGGTTCGATGGGTTTCTCGTCCGATCTTTTCCGGAGCCTTCCTCTAGCACGTATGGCCTTCAAATATGCTTAACCAAGGTGCGAATAGGTCACGTAGGTGCCGGAAATTCTACGGGGTATAACATTCTCCCCCCCTTAAGGACATTCATCCTCGAATGTATACTGCCATCTAGAGGACTTACTTAACTTACTTGTTTAGAAAAATTTCGGCAGAGTTTCCCCTGTAATGTGGACTATACCAAAAACCTGAAATTCAGAAAAGTCCAATACAGGTACTGTACACAATACTGTAGGATTCACTGGATGGTTACGTATCAATTTTCCTCATTTATACATATACAACCATAAGATACTACATAAGCAATAATATGGACATACCTGTCGTTTGACTAGGCCTGAAATAGGTGAGGATATCTGGTCCTCATACCTTTCTCCGCTTCCCAAGTCATCTCTTCTCGGTTCTTGTTACGCCTCAATACCTTGATAGGCGTAATATCTTTAGTCCTCAATCTGCGAATCTGTCTGTTTAAGATAGTTATTGGAACCTCTTCATAGGCCAGCTTTTTCGTAACCTGGATATTCTGGACTGGGACTGGTCTGGACGGGTCTCCTATGCATTTCCTCAGCATAGATTCCTTTCTTGGCCGACCTCACTACTCTTTCATTGGGGATACTTCAGAAATACCCAGTCATACACATCAAACTTCAATTTTCTGTGCCGCACATCTGCATATGATTTCTGGCGGCTCTATGCAGTCAGTAAGCATTCTTCGGATAAGATTTCCCTTTTCCTTTGACTGCTGAACAATGTCTGGGCCAACCAACACTGATTCTCCGATTTCAAACACCGTTCGGCGAGCTGCATTTTCGCTCGTATAATGCCTCATAAGGCGTCATCTGGATGGCTGAATGATAGCTATTATTGTAGGCAAATTCGATTAACAGTAAATGCTCACTTTGGCTACTATCGAAATCTGGCACACACGCTCGCAACATGTCTTCGAGCGTCTGAATTGTACGCTCAGCCTGCTCATCTGTCTGAGGATAGAATACTGTGCTTAAATTAATCTGCATTTCCAGACCCCTCTGGAACGACTGCCAGAATCTAGCTGTAAACTGTGCCCCCTATCAGGAATGATAGATACCGGCACTCCATGCAATCTAACTATTTCTCTGATATATAATTCGGCATAATCCTCAGCTGAGAAGGTAGCCTTCACTGGCAGGAAATGAGCTGATTTTGTCAGCCTGTCAACTATTACCCAAATAGAATCATTTCCGCGTCTGGTACGGGGTAATCCTGCCACAAAATCCATATTTACTGCTTCTCATTTCCAGAGAGGCACAGCTATGTCCTAAGCTAACTCGCCTGGTTTCTGATGTCCTACTTTCACCTGTTGGCAGTTAGGACACTTGGCTACAAATTCAGCAATTTCTCTTGTTATACCTGGCCACCAGTAGTTTTTCTTTGATATCATGGCACATTTTTATCGCGCCTGGGTGGAGAGAATAGCGGGCGTAATGCGCCTCGCTCATAAACTGCTGGCGATGCCCCAAAATATCTGGAATGCAAATGTGGCCTTTATATCGCAACATTTCATCCCATATAGATTTACGGCTAAGGGCATCTGCTACCATATTAGCCCTTCCTGGGTGATACAAAATTTTCACTCTTTAAAGCATAAACTATTGCAACTAACTCCAGGTCGCGGGTAAGATAATTCTCTTCACATTTCTTCAACTGCCTGAAAGCATAAGCTATTACCTTACCACGCTGCATCAACCCTCTGTACCTCCTGGCGATACTAACATTGGAGCTGACGTTAACCTGGCTTTTAACTCTTAGAAGTTCTGCTCACACACCTCAGTCTGCTGGAACTTTACTATCTTCTGTGTCAACTTAGTCAGAGGTGCTGCTAAGGTGGAAAATCCTTCCACAAACCCTCTGTATTACCCGGCTAACCGCAGGGATTGCGTACTTCGATTGGAGTGGTAGGTCTAGACTATGTCTTCTCTACTTCGATTTTCTGTATATCTATCTGTACCCCAGCCTCTAACATAAGGTGACCAAATAGGCTACTAAACTCAACCAAAATTCACATTTACAAAATTTGACATATAACTGACGGTCATACTGGTTTATTATGCCGGAGAATCTGACAAGTAATCTACCGGTATAGCTAGAGCTTTACCTGGCCTTCTGACCGCATGCTAAGGCTACTTGTTGTTAAGGTAACCTTGAACGGCTATTTGCACACCGTGTGCCCGTATCTGATAAGGGGGTCCTGATATTGACCATGACCTCTAATGACCTGGTTGCATAACCCTTAAATAACTGAATAGTCGGGTTGAATGACCCGAATGTAGCAGTAGTCTAACAATACTCTAACTGTTCTACTTGAGTGCTTATAGTTCGTGCATGACTGCAGACTTATGGACATCTAATTGCTTTGTTATTTTGCTTGAACCACTATAAGGCTGAGCTTAATCAAACTTATCCCAGGCGATTAATCTCTGGGTCTCCACGGGGGGTCTACTGATCCCCTGGTCTTAGTAAACACCGTGCTAGCAGGGTACTATCAATCTCTTACGCCTTGTGTGTATCCACTTGGATTTATACTACTATTCTGGGGAATCCTCGGTCTTATGAACTATTCAGTAAATACTGGACTTCTGCTAGGGCTCTGTATCTAAATATCTTACGAGAACCAGCTGAAGTACTAGTTTGTCGCTGACTACTGATGTGGACCCTTCTTTGGGGTACCCACGAGTATTCTGACTGGGACCGCCGGCTAACTTATGGGGTATTCCACATAATGACTGCTAGGTTAGCTAAGGCTGACTCTCACCTACAAAGCTGGGAAAATGATGTACGACCACTTAACATACTGGAAAAATTCTGGTTCTGGCATATGCGATAATGCTAATAAATTTTAGGGATGCTTCCCTACCAGTACAAGCGCCAGCTAGTCGTTAGAATGTCTAACTGTGCCCTTATCATCTAGCCATCTGATTCAGGTTACTAACTCTTGTAAGCTTCTAAAACCTAGATCTGATAACAACATATAATTCTGTTAACTTAATAACTGAGAGCTGAGACAGTTTCTATGGATTCGTACGTAAATCACACTTAACTTGCCCCTTCTCTTTCGCTTTTCTCTTTTTTTCTCCTCTCTGTTTTCTCTTTTTATTTTTGACAAGGGGTCCTGCAATGCAATTTGTATATACTTCCCAGCACTAATATGCATCTGTGTGATTGTAACCCCTATTAGCTGCTACTCACAGCATATTTATTATCTGCACAAATATATATTAATAAATACGTACAATACATATTGAATTCTGTGGTGATACGTAATCACTGACACACTTTGCTAAATTTCATATTGTACATGATATACTACTTCTATGGCCTAATAATACCTCCTGCCTTCTCTTATCATTTCATTGTATTGTCACCCCATTCTGAAAGTAACAAACATAAACACTTTAGTTATTGTCTGCTATTTGAAATTCCGCCACTCTTGCGATGTGGGGTCAACGTTCGAATCTTGTAGCCTTACGTAGGCATATATTAAGAGCCCATGACTGTCTGCTGGGCCTTATCTCTAGGTCACACTAGACTAGAATTGCTGTATCGGTAACTTCTTAACTTCTCCATAGCGGACATACTGCGGTATTCTGAACCGCAATCATACTGTCAGCCCGAGGCTTAATCCTTAATACGATACTCTACTAATCTGGGGGGGGGGGGGGTAACCCTGATTTCCCCACCAAATCTGGCATTCCTGCTTCTTCCTCTCATCTTGCTTAAGCTGAACTCTGGGGTTCAAGGTACCTGCCTTTCGTTGCTAATAAGTTTACTGATCAAGCCTCGGCCTATACTTCTTCTGGCGTATACTCAAGCCCATCTGATTCACATGACCTCTATATCTTTCGATGTAACAACTAGATCATAACTATAATCTCACAGGTATGTCTTGCTATCTGTTAGCATGTATGGCGGACTTGGTCTTTTTCTGACTCAAACTTGACTATTATTGGGCACTCATCACTAGCAGGCCTTTTACCCCTACTTCGGGTAAGCTAACAGTCTTACTTTCTTTACTGGCTTGTTATCATAAGGGTCTGCACAGCTTACGTAATCATAAGGGCTCTTTATACTTTCTAATACTTACTAGGATCAATCAGCCCATCTTTACTTACTGCTTGATTTGGCAACCCCATCTCAAGTCTTATGCCCCTTTACTATACTGGTATCAAAACTAAGAGGTGGGAATAGCCCTTTCCTTATTGCAACAAGTAAAAGCATTTAACTGTACCATATCCGAAAAGATGTATTTGGGATTCCTGCATTTCCCTCTCTTTTTCATACTCACCTGGTGGTCTGACCTTGTCTATAATCTTAATTAGATCTTATATAACTAATAAGTAACTCAACTCATATGTAAATTATACTTTTGACTTCCTATTCTGATGTTATCAACGTATACTGGGAATAATGCCAATAAAGGTGTCACGCTGGGAGGTCTCTGATACCCCCTCCTGCTGCTGTAGTTATCATGTAACTGGCTGATTCTCTCTTCCGTTGCTATCTCTGATCTTCTGGTTGTGATAGGGTAATGCTGATCTGCCTTTGTATCTGTAATCAAAGAACACGATAAGTTCTTAGGGACTCAACCCTATACTGTACCGCTCTAAAGCACGACTGACTGAGAAGGAAGGGTAACCATCATATCATGCCTCGCAGCCTCCTGCCTATAGTATGTGGTGCACAACACATCCATAGACAAGACTCTACTTAGCACGGCTTGCAGACTCCCTGGGATACGACCTGCTCTGATACCAAGTTTGTCACACCCCACCTTGGGGGGTATGACTGGCACCTAGTGCCCTACTGGGACCTGAACTGCTGAACTGCTAAGCCTGGGCACATCTGGTGCCTGGCTGGCTCTAACTCATATTTCTGGACACAAAGGGCAATATAAAGGCTGTAAACACAGCCCCCGGCCCATTGGCCTGTAGCCTCCTGTACCTGTAATAACAGCTGACCAGAACATGCAACTATAGGGAAACCTATGTGGCCCGACAAGGCCACCATACTGCCTAGTTATCTGCAACTCAGCAATGAAATACTAGAAAGCTACGTGACCGGCAAGGTCACCACTACTGTCAAACTTATGGCCCCACACGGCCAACATAAAGAAGCAAAAGTACTAACAGCTAACAACTGCACGGCCCCACACGACCGGCTCAACTGACCACAGGGAAATATACAGACTGCAAGCCTCTAGGAATAGCAATAGAAATGATCGGGACAGGGCCCCGACCTACCCGTACTGTACAACAAAAGAAAACAAAATACACCTCTGGAATTCAGACTCCGGATGACAGGAGCTGAATACTCAATAGCTGGCTGGAATCACGAGGGATCGCCTCCTCGTCTATGAGTACCTGCAGGCAAGTAATGCAGCGCCCCTCTAGGCGTCAGTACCACTGGGACTGAGTATGCAAAGCAACTGAAGTAATACAACTGAAAACAACTGAATATAGATAGCATAACTAGCATTTCTGTATAGCAGGAGATAGCTGAATCTAAAGAAGCTGATATAAACTGACTCAAGCTTTCTGTACTGATAAGGCAGAGGCGTACCTGTAGACGCGACGGCCTGCTGTCTAGTAGCTAGTATATAATGTATAGAGCACATAAATAGATATACAAGTAGCAAACAAGAGCCAATACCAACCCCCATAAGCCGGATGGTGCCAAGCAAGCAAACAATCTATATACCCCTACCCGGGTCAAAACCAACCAAAAATAAGTCACACCACTCATCTAATAACTGTGAGCTCCTCCTACTGGCCCCCTTGGGTACGTCGCTCAGGCCTTGGCCTCTGACAATAAACTGTGTCTGAATCCGAAGACTCCTGCCTCTGGGCGCAAGTGCACACGGGGTGTGTAATAAAAACTGCCCCTGGGTGCAAGCACGCAACAGGGTAATTTTATAAAAAATCTGTATCTGAGTCTGCCCCCGTCCAGAAGCGCACATAGAGTGTTCTGCCCCTGTAAACAGGTTGGACTGGCTCTGCGCAGAGTAAACTGAACTACCCCTGCAAGCAGGGTTGTCTGGACCGTATTATCATGGTGGTCGGCCATCATCGTCCTCTGGGCGGACGGCATCGCCCAGCTGGTGGCGGTATCTGAATCTGGTATCGACACAGCTATAACCCAGGGGCGGTGGGGATGCTAAAAGGGTGCCCACATGCCACAACAAGTCTCAACAAACAAATAGCACATAGAAATAGCAAGCATGTATAACTGAAAAGACTATCTGGAATCTAACTTCTTATTCTGATCTGTTTCTATACTGAACTGATTCTTTACTGATTATACTGATTCTGAAATCTCTGTTTAACTAAATGGCTAATCTGTAGCCAAGATACTGTCTGTCTGAATGGCTAGTCTGTAGCCATAACTGTCTGTCTATCTGATCTTTCTTTACTGACTTTTATTATGAAAATCTGTTCCTTTTTATTCTACAATATGCTTGCTATTCACATAATAGGCTATACTGAATCTGAAATACTACTTGCCCTTGGGCACATGCTTTTCTAACTTTCAGACTGAATACGATATAACAACGCAACTAGGTTTACTAAACTTTGCACAATACCTAACATTCAACTCCGGGAATTCTACTACGGAGTTTATTGAACTATACAAGGCTAAAGCTACTAACTTGCTGAAGAAAATGACTTTACATACCTTATCCTTGAATTATTCGTCCGTCGGACGAGGCTCGGCCGGTACTTTAACTGTCCTCTCCCAACTGCATTCATAAATATGTCAATCAATTCTAAATACAACTTTATTTCAAAAGGCAACGTCACTTTCGATATAGTTTATAGCCTAAACTTAGGCTTATTGAAAGACGGCCAGAAACTCACTATTTTTTAGAAGTCCAGAAGGGAGAAATATTCACTTCACAACTAGGAACACATAGACACTAGTTTAGAGCAATTCCACTTACCTTAGCTCGGTGGCTCGACGATTCGTCTGCCGTATTTTACAAAACTGAATCCGTAGGAATGCTCTCTGCTGCTAAATACCTCCGTATCTGGTGTTAATTTGAGTTTTGGCAGCGTAATCAAACGATAATTTATATTCCCTCTTCGACTTCCTCCGTTTTGCTGCGCTTTCTGGAAATTATATGAATGATTAATGAATTTCAACCGAAGTGGGGCTTATATACTTGGGCCTGAACCTGGGCAACGTGTCACGGAGCCATCGCGGAGGCCTCACCTCCGTGACACGCTGCCATCGTGGAGGGGCTCTGCCTCGGCTCCTCGCGCGATGGTTCATCGGGTTTCTCATCCGATCTTTTCCCGGGCCTTCCTCTAGCACGTATGGCATTCAAATATGCTTAACCAACGTGCGAATAGGTCGCCTAGGTGCCGGGAATTCTACGTGGTATAACAGATGTAGGTGGAAGGTTCATGATTCTTAAGTTGGGTTAAATATGAGAGTTTTAATCCATAGGCAATAATTCTTGACTAGCAACCGGAGGAAAGATTAATCAAATTTTATCGATAATTTATTTCTCTACATGTTCATTTTAGCCTCAGCATGCTCATATTTATAGTTCAGACTCAAATTGTATATTTGTTTTAGACTTAGTATTAAATTAGGAAACTAAATATCAAAATCTTCTTCACACTGTTGTCTGCAGTTTAGAGTTAAAGTTTATCGACACTTGATTAGACTGATACCTTAGTCCAGTCCCTATGGGATCGATACTTGGCTTACTTGAGCCACTTTACTACTTGTTCGACCACGTGCACTTGCGTGTAGTTATTCCAAACAGACCGAACAAGTTTTTGGCGCCGTTGCCCGGGACTAGCAATTGGTAAATTTTTCTTAATTGTTAGTTTACTATTTCTTCTTAGTGTTGACAACTTGCTCTTAGCCTGTATTTTACAGATACTAATTTCTGTTGAACACTGGCAAGAGACAAGGAGCTGGTGGATTCATCTTTAGAGCCGGAAAGACAATTCCATCGTCAAAGGAGAGAAGCTCTAGAGAAAAAGCTGCAGTTGCTCAGACAAACAATCCTGGAGGAACAACAAAATCTACCAGTTGTAAGGCAATGTTAGTGCCCGAGGAAATGGTAGCTAGGCCGGTTCGCGAGGTGGCAATCCCACATGCTAACAATGTCACATCTAGCATCCGCAAACCTGAGCCAGGAGGGAGGTTCGAGCTTAAACAAAACATGGTGCAATTGGTGCACACCAGCGGGCAGTTCACAGGTCTCCCTCATGAGGATCCACAGCAACATCTCCAAAATTTTTTGGAGATAAGTGACACGTACATCCCCGCTGGAGTGTCACAGATTATGTCAGGCTTACATTGTTCCCATTTTCACTTTTGGGAGAAGCTAAGAGGTGGTTGAAAGCTGAGCCACCTAATTCCATCACCACGTGGGATGATCTTCCAAAGAAATTCTTGATACGGTTCTTTCCATTCGGTAAAATAGCAAGACTTAGAAGTCAAATTCTCAGTTTTAAACAGAGAGATGGAGAGAATCTGTATCAGTCCTGGGAGAGATTCAAATCTATGTTGTGGGATTGTCCTCATCATCACCAATCCAATGATGTGCTGGTGCATACTTTCATAGAGGGTTTGGAACCCCACACAAAAATCTTGCTAGACTCAGCAGCTGGGGGAAAAGCATTAAAGAAGACTTATGAGAAGCTGTATACCTTGTTAAATCGTATTTCGCAGGGGAATCCGGAGTGGAATGCAGATTCGTCAAGAGGAGGAACAAGGAAAGCAGCAGGAGTCCTAGAAGTGGATGGTTTTACAGCTATTGCTGCGCAGATAGTTGCGTTACAGAATCAATGAACTAGTCTCAAGCCCAGTGAATGTAGTGCAGCAGATTTGGTGTGAAGTGTGCGGGAGTAATGAACACTCAGCTGAGTGTTGCGGAGCAAATCCTGATTCGGTGAACTTTGTTGGTAATGTACAGAGAAATAACCACCTAGAGTATGGCAACAACTACAATTCCAACTGGAGGAATCACCCGAATTTCTCTTGGGGTAGCAACAACCATCAAGGGTAAAGTTCGAGTCAGGGGGCGTAGAGAAATCAAGGAAGGCAGCAGAACTATCAGTCGCAATACAAAAGCAACAATGCACCTCCTTGTTCGGTTGGTTTGTTGGGTGTTAAAAATCGACACGCAAGTGCACGTGGTCAAACAAGTAGTAAGTGGCTTAAGTAAGCCAAGTATCGATCCAAGGAGACTCTGGATAAGTAAAAATTGCTTAAGTATACTATATTCTATCTCACTTCTATATATGCTGACAACAACGTAACCAACAATTGAAAAGTTTGTTTTATAAATTATGTACTAAAACTACTAACAATTATTTACTTTAAATTGAAACTATGGTTATGAGCATGCCAAGGTTAAGAACATGTAATGAACTTGATTATAATCATAAATTGGTTAATCTTTCTCTTCCAATTGCTAGCCAAGAACATTATCCAAGAGATTAAAACTCTCGTATTTAATCTCACTTAAGAATCATAAACCATTCGTCTACATTTCTGTGATCAAATGCAATTCATGACCTAGCAATACAATTCCGGTTCCTAAATTGACTAATACGGCTTTCAAGTATATTTCTATCAGGAAAGCACATCAAAACTCAATTTTCCCAAATCAAGTTAAGAACAATACCCTATTAATTCACAACTTTCCAATTTCGTTCTCTCTCAAGTGAAATCGGACTTTTTAGATGTACATTAATGTCGGCCACACACCAATGCAGGAGAAACAAGAATTAATGGAACAACATGGAAGAAGAAGATGAAAAACCATATAATTCAATAATCAAAATTCATCACAAATGTTCATAACCTCAGCAAGGAAGGGAATTAGCAACTCATTTGTGGATTAATCATCCTAAAACAAGTGTTAATCATACAAACAATTGAGTGAAAGAAGAAAGAAGGAGAGAAAAACCCTGAGCTTTTTCGTCCCTCAACTGCCTGTAACCCACGTCCTTGCTCCACCAAGTCTGAATTATAAAAAATACATTTAAGTGTTCTATTTATACTAGTGGGAATTTTTCCCGGAATAACAAGCAACGTGTAACGGAGTGCATCGCGGAGCACTGCCTCCGTGACACGGCGTGGACGTGGACCTTTACTGGAAATTTGGGGTCCGGGTATATAGCAGCAACGTGGCACGGTGAGCAACGCGGAGGCTTGCCATCGTGCCACGGAGCTGTCGCGAGGCTCCACTGGAATTTGACTATTATTTCACCCTCCAGGCAGAATGCCTCCGCGATGGCAGCGTGACACGGCTCCATCGCGGAGCCCCTTTATACTGTGCAGTCCAATGCCTTTTCCGTGCTCGCATCCAAGTCCAACTCCGATATTGTTCCAACATGCATTTTAGCTCCTCAAAATCACATTTTACCTACAAAACAATGCTAATCATGTTGGTTAGTATAAATTCACATTTTATGACCAATTACATGAAAATGTATACATATTGCTAGATAAACAAGGCGAAAATGATACGTTTGAGTATCACTTGGGCATATAAATCTTCCCAAGATCACTTACCCCACACTTAAATCCTTGTTCGTCCTCGAACAACAAACACACACATCATGCAAATTACATCCCAACCTTCGCCACTATGGTGCGACAATTTGAGCTACGGTCATACCGATCATTCAATATTGCAAATCATCAAGAAAACATGCATGGTCTTAACAATGCAATGACCTTCAATACATCAAGACTTCCTAGACTTTAAGAATCGACTCTCGATATCGGCAAACTCATGCAAATCAGCTAATCAAGATATCCGACACGAAAATCAATCTTTCATCAAGCATGTGCCCTCACAACTCAAGAGAATCTTCCCCTTCATGCTCATGTGACACACAAACATTCAAGTAGGGGCATGTAAAAATTAATTTCACTCTCTCTCCCAAAAGAATTCACATGCATCATGTCATGACCCATAAGCTTGCCCTTAGTGTATTACTCCACTAATATAAAGAAATGCAATGTAAGATCACGTAGGACTTTAATGGGTTGTAATGGAAGCTATGGAAATAGTACATATTGGATTAGCCAATAATAGCCACTAGCATCATTAAACGCCTTTTTCAACACATTCCCATCAACTCATGGACATTGTTTCTCTCTTTTCTTTTTTTCATCATCCCATTCATGATGATTTACTTTCGTCTGGCCCATTTCATCCAGCACACTTGACAAAAAAACAAAGGTTTTTCATGCACCTTCATTATCATTTAATTATAGCAAGTGCACCTTCAACCTTTTCTTTTCTTTCCTCACTCTGCTTTTCTTTTTTTTCTCTTCACCATTCTCACTCTTTGACACTTTGGGAAAATTTTTGTTATTCTTAAGCGCTTAAGAGTTTTGTATAGACTTTATGGCTAATGAAAAGAAAGAATTAAGCTCAGTTTAAGCTTTTTGGGCAAAAGAAAGAAATAATAGGTTAAAGATTCAACGGGCTGACTAGGGTATACAATCACATCAAAAGGGGAGTATGACAAGAAAAAAATAGAAACTCTCGGTTAAAGCAAAGAAATGCCTACATCCTTTCCAACACTACACCTCCTTCGTTTCGTTTTGTACACACACCAGGCAAGTTCTAGACACTTCACAATAACATGGAATAACAATACCTAACTTCACACTTTATGCACATGCTCGACTCAAGATGCATTCACAGACTCTTCAATTGGCTAATTACATGAATTCAAAAATTAAGCCTCAATTACACCGAATCGAACTCTACAGCCTAGGTATCTCAACATATTTACAAAATTGCATGCTTTCATACGAATCACTTTTACATTTTGAATATCATGTATAACACGCAACCAACATTTCACAACCATATAGTGACTACAGGTTCCGTGATGCAATCCACCAAAGAAAAAACTGGAAAATAAATTAAACTAACTACTCCTACCGACTACATTTCCCTTAAGATGGTCATCATCCATCCATCATAGGGAACAGTCACTAACTATGACGTCGGTTCAATGGGACTATTCTCGGTAAAAGAACCGAAAACAAACTCCGAGAAACCCAAAATAAACATTGAAAAATTTTTCAAAACATCGATCATTTCGATGGAAAAATTATTTACAAAATATTTTAATATGTACAAAATATTTTCGCAAAATTTTAAAAATATCGATCATTTCGATAGAGAAAAAAAAATATTAAGAAAATATTTACAAAATTTTTATAGACTTAGCTGGCAACCACAACATTCCACAACACACATCAATACCACAAATCTGTACAGCTACAGAACAGTTTGCAATTCACAAACACAGGGAAACATACATACAAAATAGAGGAAAGCATACAAGCAAACCAGCCCAGCCCCAGCACGTAACTACTCCCCACCCCACACTTAAATCGAACACTATCCCCAATGTTCACAAAAATTAAAAATCACAAAATTGGGTGGTGGAACTCCCTGATCAGTCAAAGTATTCCACTTCTTCATCAGGTGCTGCTGCCTCATCGCCCATGTCCGAGTCGCCTCCGTCGTCATCATCGGACTCCACATCGGAGTCCTCCCGACGTGTCTCCTCGTCCGTGGGGACATCATCGTCAGTCGGCTCTACAAAGGCTGGCCCCACTTGGCATAGAGCCCTGGCGTTTTCGCCAAACGGGTAATCCAGCTCGAGCTGCCATAGCTCCTCCTCTGTGGCTGGTCTCCCACCGATCCTGAGCTGGAGCATTTGCATTCCAAACATCTGTGCCATGTACTGGTCGTCACGAGCATGTCGCTCGCCAAGCGTCAGCACTGGCCCATGTGTGGTGTCGGGGGCCTTAGTTTTGGTCACGTCAAGGGCCCTCCGCTCTAACTGCGGGATGTAGTCCAAAGCCTCTTCCTCGACGTCGAGGCCCCGGAGAAAGGTGGTGATTAGTCCCCCGAACCCATAACTGTGGCCCTGGTGTAGTCGGGCTTTCTTCATGGCGGATATGATGACCGCCCCAACATTAATCTCCAGCCCTTTCATCAGGGCATACACCAGGCAAACACGGTCCCGGGTCACATCAGTCATGTGCACCCCCGGGATTAGGCACGAGCAGACTATCTTCAACCATATTCTGGCCTCCCTGTTCATTTGAGAATATGGCAGAGTCTGGTGGTAACCCCTTTCCTAAGGTCTGCTCCATCTGGCTGTGGATCGATCCCCACACAATGTGCGTCTAATATCGGCATATGGTGGGGTGATGTTCAGCTGACGGAGAACGTGGGCGTCTGTGTCCCGTGCTCCGATGATGGCATTTAGCTGCTGGGGTTCCAGACTGACTATCTGCCCTCTTATCTTGATTGTGTGGCTTCTGATTGCCGGGTTCCAATTAGCATAGAACTCCCGGACTAGATGTAGGTTGCATTCCATGAGCTCCTGAAATATGAAGCTGAGCCCAGCTGCCTCGATCCTTTGAACTATGCGGGGGAACTCCTGTGCTAATGGTTCCCGTGCGATATGCTCCTCGGGGAAGTATTTATTCTCCTTGTGTTTGGCGTACCACTTCTTCCCCTCATCAGTTACCCACCTCGTTCCGTATTGGCGGCGCTGGCCATGTGGAACTACTGGTGCAGCTGGGACTGCTGTGCCCAACCTAAGTCTTTTCCTCCCGGTGCCTGAAGTTGATGCACCTTTACCCTTATCCTGCCTACTTGCCATTTTACCTGTCAACACAAATAAACAAGTGCAATGTCAAGCTAAATGAATATTAACTTTGGCTAAGGTCGGGTTAAGCTAAGTTTACCCCACACTTAGTCCTTAGCTACGGTTACGATACTACAGCAAGAATAACTTTATTTACACCAAAAACAAACAACTATACAATTCATGCTTAGTGCGTTCGCAAAGAAAAATTCGACAGTCTAACTTTAGTGTACTACTCAGACTTCATACAGCTAATCCCAATCACTACCATTGCTAGCAATTCAACCATCGCACTCAGCAAAGACAAACAACAAACAAAAACAACAACAAAAATTCTATATACACACGAACCTATATAATCAACCCAAATTGAACCATTTTCAACATTTTCCCAAAAACCCGAGAATTCGTCGTCTATTACATTCAAACAATATTCTACAACGACTTATCTCCTTCAATACATACAACCCGGCATATAATTCACAAATTTAACAAGTTACCCATTTCGCTTCCAACAACCAAGCCCTAAAATTGAATTTCGCAAGCAAATTCGAATAATTCATGCAATCGACAAGTTCAAACGATCATTACAACAATTCAAACTTTTATCAATCAATAAATAACTCAAATTCATGCTAAATTTCGACTTGGGGTGATTTAGTTCACCTCCCATGCTTAAATTCGAATGAAATCGACAAAAACTTAAGAGATAATCGGAAAACATACCTCGTAGTTGAAGAACCGAAGAAAACTTGATAATTCTTTGCTTTATACCGTGGCACGTTGATGGGCAAGGGAATTTTGGGTGTTTGGTCACGGAGAAGTGTAAAAATGAGGGAAAAAGGGCAAAATCGGGGGTTTAAAATGAAGAAAACACGCGGGTCACCCGGCAACCCGGTGTGACCCGTCACAACTTGTATGGCAACGTGTCACGAAGTGCATCGCGGTGCACTGCCTCCGTGACATGGGGCCATCGCGATAGCTTACTGGAATTTTAAAAAATTCTAGATTACACTTCAACGTGTCACGGAGGGTAACGCGGAGGTCCTCCTCCGTGACACGGAGCTATCGCCCCAGCTCACTGTCTCAGTATTTTATTAATTTTTTTCATACCTCGCCTTTTCCTTCACGATTCCGTGCACATTTTTCTCCGTTTAACCTGAAAATCATCTCACTAAATAAAATTGGTTAGATTAATAGGTTTCACCTTACTAAAATAAAAAATAACTACTAAAATAAAAAATTTGTACTGAATCAAGAAAAAGCAAATTAAAAATCTATTTACACTTTACAAAATGAAAAGAAAAATTTTCCACGGGTTGCCTCCCGTGCAGCGCCTGGTTTACCGTCGCGGCTCGACGTCCTTTATGTTCAATTGTCCGCTAGGGTGATGGACGATTTCTCACGATCATTGTCCTCCCCCTAGTAGTGCTCACACCTATCCGGTGGTCTTCCCATCAACTCTCGGGAATCATTCATTTGTTTAGCATTACCATGATCAATTACATTAATCACCGAGAGTTCTTAATTCACCATCGGGAGCTTAGGTGCTTTGTACACATCGAACACCTCCACCTTGTCATGTGCTCGCATTGTAAGTTGACCAGCAGCTACGTCGATTAATGCTTTCCCGGTTGCCAAGAAGGGTCGTCCCAAAATAAATGGGACTTCCGCGTCTAGTTCAAAATCCAGAACGATAAAATCTACCGGGAAAATGAGGGAGCCCACTTGCACTAGAACATCCTCAACAATGCCATCCGGCCTAGCTAAGGATCGGTCTGCCAACTGCAAGATTACTGTTGTAGGTCTAGGACTCCCTAGACCCAACTTTCTATATACCGAAGATGGCATCAGATTTATGCTCGCCCCCAAGTCACACAATCCACGAGCTCGGATGCTCTGCCCAATAGTAAGCTGGATAGTAAAACTTCCAGGGTCTTTTAGCTTCGTGGGCAGTCTATTTTGGATCCGGGAAGTGCATTCCTCCGTCAAAGCCACCGTGGCATACTTAGTCAATCGACTTTTGTTGGCCACGATGTCTTTAATGTATTTGGCATATTTAGGCACTCCCTGCAAGACATCAACAAGAGGTAAATTAACATGTACCTGTTTAAGCACCTCCATGAATTTCTTGAAACACGCCTCCTCCTTGTGTTTCTTGAGTCGTTGAGGGAACGGGGGTGGAGGTCTTTCTGATTCAGCTTCTTTGGTCTTCCCCCTTTCTGAACTTTGTTCCCCCTCAACTTCTGCTGCTCCTGACTTTTGAGGTGGTCTTTCTGGTTCAACCTCCTTCAGCTGCCAACCACTCCTTGTGGTCACTGCATTCACCTGCTTTGGATTCAGATCTGTGTCGCTAGGCAGTCCTCCTCTGGGCCTTGTATTTTGGGCACTAGCAAATTGCCCAAATTGATACTCAAGAGCCTTGGTCGCTAACTGATTATTTTTCACTTCGGCTGCCAATTTAACATAGTCAGCCTGCAATTGCACTTGATTAGCGATCATGGTCTTGAACATTTCCTCAATGCTAGGTGATGGTGGTGGAGGAGGGGCATTGTGATTTCTGAATTGGGATTGGTAGTTCTGTTGCCCTCCTTGATTCCTTTGCATACCCTGACCCGAACTTTGGCCTTGTTGGTTGTTGCTACCCCATGAAAAATTTGGATGGTTCCTCCAATTCGAGTTGTAGCCGCTACCATACTGCTGCTGATTTCTTTGTGCATTGCCCACAAAGTTTACCGAATCTGGGTTTGCTCCACATCACTCAGCTGAGTGCTCACTGCTTCCACACACTTCACACCACATTTGCTCGACCACATTGACTGAAGCTGAAGGCTGGTTCAAAGTCATGTTGCTGAAGTGGTTGTTCAATTGATTCTGCAAGGCAGCTATCTGTGCAGCGATAGCTGTAAATCCATCCACTTCAAGCACTCCTGCTGCTTTCCTTGCTCCACCTCGTGATGAATCAGCATTCCATTCTGGATTTCCCTGTGAAATCCGATTTAGCAAAGTGTACAACTCCTCATAAGTCTTTTCTAGCGCTTGCCCTCCAGCTGCTGAATCTAGCAAAATTTTAGTATGGGGTTCCAAACCCTCAATAAATGTGTGCACCAACACCTCATTGGACTGATGATGATGAGGACAGTCCCGCAACATGGATTTAAATCTTTCCCAGGATTGATACAAATTTTCTCCCTCCCTCTGTTTGAAACTTAGAATTTGACTTCTAAGTCTGGTTGTTTTACCAGACGGAAAAAATCTTATCAAGAACTTCCGTGCTAGATCATCCCACGTTGAAATAGAATTTGGTGGCTCAGCTTTTAACCACCTCTTGGCTTCACCAAGTAATGAGAACGGAAATAGTGTAAGCCGAACATAATCAGGTGACACTCCAGCGGGTATATAAGTGTCACTTATCTCCAAAAAGTTTTGGAGATGTTGTTGTGGGTCTTCATGAGGGAGACCGGTAAATTGCCCGCTTGTGTGCAACAGTTGCACCATGTTTTGCTTGAGTTCAAATCTCCCTCCAGGCTCTGCTTTGCGGATACTTGATGTAACATTGTTGGCATGTGGGATTGCCACCTCGCGAACCGGCCTTGCTGCTGCTTCTTCGGGCACTAACACTGGCCTCACAACCGGTGGATTTTGTTGCTCCATAATAGTTTGTCTGAGCAACTGCAGCTTCTTTTGTAGAGCTTCTCTGCGTTTACTAGGAAATATACGTTCAGGCTCTATATAAGATTCCACCAGCTCTTTGTCTCTTGCCAGTGTTCACAGAAATCAAGTCTGCAAAATATAGGCTAAGACCAAGTTGTCAACACTTAAGAAAGTAAAATAAAAATACAATAAATTTACACTTAATACAATTTCACCAATTGCCTAGTCTCCCCGGCAACGGCGCCAAAAACTTGTTCGGTTGGTTTGTTCGGTGTTAAATACCGACACGCAAGTGCACGTGGTCAAACAAGTAGTAAGTGGCTTAAGTAAGCCAAGTATCGATCCAAGGAGACTCTGGATAAGTAAAAATTGCTTAAGTATACTATATTCTATCTCACTTCTATATATGCTGACAACAATGTAACCAACAATTGAAAAGTTTGTTTTATAAATTATGTACTAAAACTACTAACAATTATTTACTTTGAATTGAAACTATGGTTATGAGCATGCAAAGGTTAAGAACATGTAATGAACTTGATCATAATCATAAATTGGTTAATCTTTCTCTTCCAATTGCTAGCCAAGAACATTAGCCAAGAGGTTAAAACTCTCGTATTTAATCTCACTTAAGAATCATAAACCATCCGTCTACATTTCTGTGATCAAATGCAATTCATGACCTAGCAATACAATTCCGGTTCCTAAATTGACTAATACGGCTTTCAAGTATATTTCTATCAAGAAAGCACATCAAAACTCAATTTTCCCAAATCAAGTTAAGAACAATACCCTCTTAATTTACAACTTTCCAATTTCGTGCTCTCTCGAGTGAAATCGGACTTTTTAGATGTACATTAATGTCGGCCACACACCAATGCAGGTGAAACAAGAATTAATAGAACAACATGGAAGAAGAAGATGAAAAACCATATAATTCAATAATCAAAATTCATCACAAATGTTCATAACCTCAGCAAGGAAGGGAATTAGCCACTCATTTGTGGATTAATCATCCTAAAACAAGTGTTAATCATACAAACAATTGAGTGAAAGAAGAAAGAAGGAGAGAAAAACCCTGAGCTTTTTCATCCCTCAACTGCCTGTAACCCACGTCCTTGCTCCACCAAGTCTGAATTATGAAAAATACATTTAAGTGTTCTATTTATACTAGTGGGAATTTTTCCCGAAATAACAAGCAACGTGTCACAGAGTGCATCGCGGAGCACTGCCTCCGTGACACGGCGTGGACGCGGACCCTCACTGGAAATTTGGGGTCCGGGTATATAGCAGCAACGTTGCATGGCTTGCAACGTGGAGGCTTGCCACCGTGCCACGGAGCTGTCGCGAGGCTCCACTGGAATTTGACTATTATTTCACCCTCCAGGCAGAATGCCTCCGCGATGGCAGCGTGACACGGCTCCATCGCGGAGCCCCTTTATATTGTGCAGTCCAATGCCTTTTCCGTGCTCGCATCCAAGTCAAACTCCGATATTATTCCAACATGCATTTTAGCTCCTCAAAATCACATTTTACCTACAAAACAATGCTAATCATGTTGGTTAGTATAAATTCACATTTTATTACCAATTACATGAAAATGTATACATATTGCTAGATAAACAAGGCGAAAATGATACGTTTGAGTATCACTTGGGCATATAAATCTGCCCAAGATCACTCCTCCACCACCATCACCCAGCATTGAGGAGATGTTCTAGACAATGATAGCTAACCAAGCTCAATTGCAGGCTGATTACATGAAATTGGCAGCCGATGTAAAGAACAATCAGTTAACTACAAAGGCGCTGGAGTACCAGTTTGGGCAATTTGCTGGAGCTCAAAACACCAGACCGAGAGGAGGACTTCCGAGTGACACTGATCTGAACCCCAAGCAGGTAAATGCAGTGACCACAAGGAGTAGTTTGCAACTCAAGGAGGTGGAACCGGAAAGATTACCACAGCAGTCAAAAGCAAGTGAAAAGTAGAGGGAGCATAATGATGATAGGGGGAAGGAGAAGGAAGCTGAACCAGAAAGACTACCACCCCCGTTCCCTCAAAGACTAAAGAAACATAAGGAGGAAGCGTGTTTCAAAAAGTTCATGGAGGTGCTTAAGCAGGTACACATTAATTTACCTCTTGGTGATGTTTTGCAGGGAGTGCCGAAGTACGCAAAATATATCAAGGACATCATGGCAAACAAAAGCAGGTTGACTGAGTACGCTA
This sequence comes from Datura wrightii, assembly GCA_035772735.1. Classification (NCBI taxonomy): domain Eukaryota; kingdom Viridiplantae; phylum Streptophyta; class Magnoliopsida; order Solanales; family Solanaceae; genus Datura; species Datura wrightii. Next base: position 51,699,849 of record JASDFA010000020.1, on the reverse strand, counting down.
CGGTGGCGCTTACGGAGGAGTGCACTTCACGGATACAAAATAGGTTGCCCACAAAGCTCAAGGACCCTGGGAGCTTTACAATTCAAATTACAATTGGGCAGAGTATCCGATCTCATAGATTGTGTGATTTAGGAGCAAGCATTAACTTGATGCCGACATCGATATTGAAGAAGTTGGGGCTAGGGAATCCTAGACCAACAACAGTGATCTTGCAACTAGTGGATCGTTCCTTAGCCATACCTGATGGCATTGTGGAAGACGTGCTGGTGCAAGTGGGCTCCCTTATCTTCCCGGTAGACTTCGTCATGCTGGATTTTGAGCCAGACGCGGAAGTCCCATTTATTTTGGGACGTCCTTTCTTGGCGACCGAGAAAGCACTTATTTATGTAGCGGCAGGGCAGCTAACTTTGTGGGCCCATGACAAGGTGGAGGTGTACAAAGCTACAAAGTTGTCGGCCGTGTACGAGGAACTCTCAGTGATCAACGTGCTTGATCGAGCGAATAGTGCTCAGAGCGTTGAGTCACAGGAGCCATTGGGGAAACCACCGGAGAAGTGTAAGCATGACATGGGTGAGGACGGTAGTCGAGAGAAAACATCCGTCACCCTAGAGGATGAATGAGATTAATGATGTCGAGCCGCGACGGTAAACTAGGCGCAGCACGGGAGGCAACAAGTGAAATTTTTGTAATATTTGAATAGATTTCGTAGAAGAAAAAAAGAAATAAAGAATGAGAAAAATAAAAATAAAAACAAAAAAATTGCATTTCATGTGAAACCTATAAATTCTAACCAATTTCTTGTTGTGAGATGAATTTTAGGTTGAACGGAGGGTAAAAATGCAAAGGATCGCAAAGGAAAAATTGAGGTAAGAAAAATAATAAGAAGTGGCAAAACACTGAGCCTGCGCGATGGCTCCGTGTCACGGAGGAGGGCCTCCGCGTTACCCTCCGTGACACGTTGAATGTGTTTTGGAATTTTTTACAAATTCCAGAACCCCTGCGCGATGGCTCCGTGTCACGGAGGGTGTGCTCCGCGTTACCCTCCGTCACACGTTGAAGTGTTATTCGTAACGAGTCACACTGGGTCGCCGGATGACCCGCGCGAAAAACTTCCTTTTTAACCCTGAAAACACCCAAATTTTCCCATTTTTCACTCCCCTCCGCGACAAACAACCCAAAATCCCCCCTTCCCCAATGTGACACGGACCTAGGAGCTAAAATTCTTCAACTTTTCTTCGATATCATCGAATTGAAGGTATGTTCGTTAACTTCATCTCATTTCTTGTCTAATTTTTCCGATTTTGAGCATGGGAAGTGAGGAAAACTTGCCCTAATTGTAAATTGAGCTTGAATTCATGTAAGCTATTGTTAATTGATGTTCGTAGTATCGTTGTGATTATATAAACTCGATAAATACATGGGTGATTGAAATTCTTGTGAAATTGTAGCTAGGGTTAGAATTTGAATATGAAGAAGTTAAAATTGACTAGAAATGTGAAATTCTTGCTGGTTTGTGCATGTTGAGTGAGGTAAATTATGTTGTGCTTAACGTTAAGATGCTAAAGGCGCGACGGATTTTCGGGATAATGAAATTGTTGAAATTGCATAGAAATTGGGGGAATTGCATCGGTTTTGTTGATAGAAATTTTTGCTAAGTGCCATGTGATGAAATGTTATCGATGGTAATAGTGGATTAGCTGTACGAAGTCTAAGTAGTACATAGAATTTATACCGTTGAACCCTCTGAATGCACGAGGCATTTTTGTTATTGTTTTTTAATTTTATTTTGAAAGTTAGAAAAAGAGGATTTTCTTGCTATAATATTGTGATTGTGGCTAAAGACTAAGTGTGGGGTGGCCTATCTTAACCCAACCTTAGTCGAAGATAATTTTAATTTGAATAACATTGGAACTGTCTGTTTGGTTTGACAGAAACAATGGCAAGCAGGCAATATAAAGGGAAGGGCGCATCTACATCGGGCGCCGGAAGGAAAATAATCAGACTAGGAACAGCAGTCCCAGCAGCACCAGCAGTTCCGTGCGGACAACGTCGTCAATACGGAACCCGATGGGTGACAGAGGAAGGGAAGAAATAGTACGCAAAGCATAAGGAAAGCAAATACTTCCCCGAGGAGCATATTGCTAGGGAACCATTGGCACAAGAATTCCCTAGGATTGTCCACAGAATTGATGCAGCCGGGCTGAACTTCGTCTTTGAAGAGACCAAGGAGTGCAATCTTCACCTGATTCGGGAGTTCTACACCAACTGGAACCCGACACTCAGAAGTCACACCATAAAGATAAGGGGGTAGGTAGTCACTTTTGAGCCCCATCACCTTAATGCCATCTTGGGGGCGCGGGACACAGACGCCTATGTACTCCGGCAGCTAAATATCACTCCACCATATGCAAACATCAGACGCACTCCGTGTGGAGCTTGGTCTACAGCACGGTGGAGCAGGCAGAAGGAAAGGGGCTACCATCAGACATTGCCCTACTCGCAGATGAACAGAGAAGCCAGGATATGGCTTAAGATTGTTTGTTCCTGCCTGATATTGGGGGTGCATATGACAGATGTCACCCGATATCGTGTGTGCTTGGTCTATGCCTTGATGAAAGGGCTGGAGATCAATGTTGGGGCAGTGATTATCTCCGCCATGAAGAGAGTCCGTTTGCATCAAGGGCACAGGTACGGGTTTGGTGGCTTACTGACCACGTTCTTGAGGGGCCTGGATATTAAGGAAGAGGCCCTTGACTACATCCTGCAGATGGAGAGGCAGGCCTTAGATGTCACCAAAACCAAGGCACCCGACACCACTCACGGGCCAGTTCTTACACTAGCCGAGCAACATGCTCGGGATGATCAGTATATGGCCCGCATGTTCGAGATGCAGATGCTCCAGCTGCGCATAGGCGGGAGGCCGGCAACAGAAGACGAGCTGTGGTAGCTCGAGCTAGACTACCCTTTTGGCGAAAATGCCTGGGCTCTATGCAGAGTGGGGCTAGCTTTTGTGGAGGCCACTGATGATGATGTCCCCACAGATGAGGAGACATGTTGCGATGACTCCGATGTTGAGTCAGATGATGATGACGGGGGCGATTCATACATGGGAGACGAGGCAGCGACACCTGACGAAGAAGTGGAATACTTCGATTGATCAGGGAGTTTCACCACCCACTATTGTGCTATGCTTAATTTTGTGAACACTGGGGACAGTGTTCAATTTAAGTGTGGGGTGGGAGTAGTTAGGTGCTGGTTGTTGTTGTTATTAATATCTCTATTTTGTTGTTGTGCTTGGAAAAGCTTGTGACCCTGTGATTTTTGTGTGTATGTCTGTATTGTAATTAACGTGAAGTTGTTGTGTGCTGTTGAATGTTGTTAGCTGGTTTTGTAAATATTTTTGTTTTATCAAAATTATCGATTAAAATTTTTTCGTGAAATTTTTTATTTTTGGGTTTCTCGGTGTTTATTTTCGGTTCTTTTACCGAGAATAGTCCCATTGAACCGAAGTCGTAATTAGTGACCGTTCCTTATGATGGATGGATGACGACCGTCTTAAGGGAAATGTAGTCGATAGCAGTAGATTTCTTTTGTTCTTTTTAAATTTTTTCTTTTGTTTTTTTGTATCCCAAATGTGTTGTTACCTTATGGTTGCAAAATTCTGGTTGCGTGTTGTACTTTATATTTAAAATGCAAAGGGGATTCGTATAAAAGCATGCAACTTGGTAAATATGTTGAGATACCTAGGCCATAGAGTTTGATTCGGTGTGATTGAGGCTTAATGTTTGAACTCTTGTAATTAGCTGATTGAAGAGTCTGTGAATATGTCTTGAGTTGAGACTGTACAATGAGTGTGTGGTGAGGTTTCGTTTCTTCCATGCTATTGTGAAATGTCTAGAACTTGCTTGGTGTGTGTACGAAACGAAATGAAGGATGTATATTGTAGGAAAGGATGTAGGCATTTCTTTGCTTTAACCGAAAGTTTTTCTTTTCATTCATTATCGTACCTACCTTGAATATACATCCTAGTTAGCCCATTGAGCCTTTAGCCTATTTTTTTCTTTTGTAAAAAAGGTGTAAACCGAGTTTAACCCCTGCTTTTCATTATCCGTGAATTTGATCCAAAACTCTTAAGCGCTCAAGAAAAAAATAATTTTCCCACAGTGTCAAGGAGTGAGAATGGGGAAAAGAAAAGAAAAAGTAGAGTGATGAAAGGAAAGAAAATGTCAAAGGTGCACTCGCTATAAATTAAATATAATGAAGACGTATAACAAATCTTTGTTATTAAGTCGAGTGTGCTTAAAGATATGGGAACAAAAATAAAGGCAGACTTCAAGAATGGGAGGATGAAGGAAGAAACAATGCCCATAAGGTTGATGGGATGTATTGGAAAAGCACTTAAGGAGGCTAGTTGTTATTATTGATTAGCCCAGTATTTGCTAGTTTCGTAGCTTACACTACAACTTGTTAAGTCCTACGTGATCTTACATCACGCATCCTTATATTAGTGGAGTAATACACTAAAGGCGAGCCTATGGTTCATGACATGATGCATGTGAATTCTTTTGGGAGAGAGAGCAAAATCTTGTTTATATGCCCCTGCATGTAATGTCTTTGAGTTCATGTGATTAAAAAAGGGAAAATTCTCTTGTGTTGTGAGGGAACATGCTCGACGAGAGATTGAATTTCATGTCGGGTATCTTGATCAGCTGATTTGCATGAGTTTGCCGATATCGAGAGTCGATTCTTGAGTCTAGGAGGTCTTAATGTGTTGAAGGTCATTGTATTGATAAGACTATGCATGTTTTCTTGATGATTTGCTATATTAAATAATCGGTATAACTGTAGCTTGAATTATCGAGCAAAAGTAGCCAGGATTGGGTGTCAATCGCATGAGGTGTAAGATTATTGTTTGGGGACGAACAAGGACTTAAGTGTGGGGTAAGTGATCTTCGGCAGATTTATATGCCCAAGTGATACTCAAATGTGTCATTTTGTCTTGTTTATCTATCGATGTTTGTACATTCTCATGTGAATTGTAATAAAATGTGAATTTATACTAACCAACATGATTAGCATGGTTTTGCAGGAAAAATATAATTTTACGAAGCTAAGATAAATGTTGGGAGAACTCAGGATTGGACTCGGAAGCTAGAAAGTAAAAAACAACAAGGAAAGCACGAATTAAAGGGGCTCCGCGATGGAGCCGTGTCACGCTACCATCGCGGATGCATTCTGCCTAGATGATGAACATATGCCAAATTCCAGTGAAGGTGTGCGTTGGGGCCGTGGCACGTTGGCCTAACCCCGCATTGCACGCCATGCCACGTTGGGTTTTAATACTTGGACGACCGGATTCCAGTGAGGGTTCGCGTTGGTGGCGTGTCACAGAGGCAGTGCTCCCCGATGCACTCCGTGACACGTTGCTTGTTATTTCGGGAAAAATTCCCACTAGTATAAATAGAACACTTAGGTTCATTTTTAATTATTCTGACTTGGTGGAGCAAGAACATGGGTTACAGGCAGTTGAGGGGACGAAAATCTTAGGGTTTTTCTCTATCTCATTCTTCTTTCTTTCAATTGCTTGTATGATTAACACTCATTTAACGATGTTTAATCCACAAATGAATGGCTAAGTTCACTTTTTGCTGAGGTTGTGTATTGAAATGTAATTATTGATAAAGTGGTTTTTCATCTTTTCTTCCATGGTTATTCCATTGATTCTTGTTCTTATTAGGTTATTGTGTGGCCAATGTTAATGTATATCTAAAAAGTCCGGTTTTACTCGAAAGAGCAAGAAATTGGAAAGTTGTGAATTGATAGGATATGATCTTTTCTTAGTTTGGGAAAATTGAGAATTGATTTACCTTCAGGATAGAGATATACCTGAAAGTCGTATTAGTCAATTAAGGAATCGATTTATTATGGCTAGAACAGGAATTTCTTTTTATCACAGAGATGAGGTGGAAGGTTCATGATTCTTAAGTTGGGTTAAATACGAGAGTTTTAATCCATAGGCAATAATTATTGACTAGCAACCGGAGGAAAGGTTAATCAAATTGTATCGATAATTTATGTCTCTAAATGTTCATTTTGGCCTCATCATGCTCATATTTATAGTTCAGACTCAAATTGTATATTCGTTTTAGAATTAGGATAAAATTAGGAAAAAAAATATCAAAATCTTCTTCACACTGTTGTCTGCAGTTTAGAGTTAAAGTTTATTGACACTTGATTAGACTGATACCTTAGTCCAGTCCTCGTGGGATCGATACTTGGCTTACTTGAGCCACTTTACTACTTGTTCGACCACGTGCATTTGCGTGTAGTTATTCCAAACAGACCGAACACCTCCCACTTTGGTTTTTAACTTCATTTCACCATTATATTTCCAGAACACGACCAGAAAATAGAGGGTACAGAGGATCCATTGAAATTTCCTTCCATTTACGCTATTAAACGCAGTCCAAACTCGAATTGATCTTGGGTAGTGGAGTATTAAGCTGCCAGGAGCATTCCTTTGGAGTTAGTTTCATGAAATTCGGCCGGCGAGTCGTCGTCCTACTGAGCTAAGGTAAGTGGAATTGATCCAAATTAGTGTCAATATACTCCTAGCCCTAAAGTGAGTATTTTTCCATTTTGGACTTCCGAGAAATAGCGAGTTTTCGGCCGTTTTTTGATAAGTCAAAGTTTGGGCTATATATATATTAAAGGTGATGTTTTCTCTAGGATATTGTTGAATTTAGTCCTAATTGTTATAAATATGAATGCAGTTGGAAGAAATAGCAGGGTATTGGCCGAATTACGCCAGTTAGTCGGGAAATCAGAAACTGAGGTATGTAAAGCCAGTTTCATCGGCAAGTTAGTAATTCTAGATTAGTAAAATAGAGTAAATTTCACAAGAGAACTCCAGGAGTCGAGTATTGAGCTTAGTATGGATTCAGTAAGTCTGTTTTTTGTTGTTGTGCCATGTTCAGAATAAAAGCCAGTAAATCAGTGCCAGATGGCGAGATATTATTCTATACCCAGTATAGCCCAGTATCAGATGTAGTACTTTTCAATACAAGATTCAGAGCAGAGAACCAGAGTATAAATATTAGTATTATCAAGATCAGTATATTTTCATACGAATTTCACTATAGAACGTTAGAGTATGTTGATCATTCTCAGCTTCAGTTTATATGCTATTTGTGATTATTGTTGTTTGTAGAGACTTGATGGTTGTATGTGGGCACCCTTAGAGCTTCCTTGCCGCCCCAGGATTAATAGTTGTGTCGACTCGCTCGCCAGAGGGTGAGGATACGTCACTCCAAGGAGTGGCATGCCGTCAGCAGTAGGACAAAGATGTGATGCAGCTTTCCCCATAGCAGGCTGATTAACATTACAGTATACCCTGTCGAGCGCTTGCGCCCAGGGCATAGATTACAAATACAGATACAGATATTAGATACAGTTACAGGAGTCCTATGGACTCAGATACAATTATAGTCAGGGGCCCAGAAAGCCCAAACTGCATACCAAGGGGGCTGGTAAAGGTGCTCGTAGTTATTAGGAGAGTGGAGTGACTTTATGTTTGGGTTGTCTGACCCGAGTAGGGGTATATATATTGCGTGTTGGTTGGCACCTTCCAGCTTATGGGGGCTGGTAGAGGTCCTTGAATGCTACATATATAAATATATATATATATATATATGTATGTATGTTATTTATTAGATTAATAACTAGTAGGACGCCGTAGCAACAGGTATGACTTTCACCTGCTTCTCAGTACAGATAAGCTCATTTCAGATTTCACCATCCCCGACACTCTTAGCTATTTTCTTCTATTCAGAACTATCAATACTATTTCTCATCTTCAGTTATATTTAGTTTTTGCTTTTCATACTCAGTACTAGTGGTACTGACGCCCGTTTGAGGTGCTGCATTACTTGCCTGCAGGTACTCATAGACGAGGAGCCGATCCCTCGTGATTCCAGCCAGCATATAGAGTCATCAGCTCCTGTCATCCGGAGCTAGACAGCTAGAGTTTTATTTCTTTTCTTTTGTTGTATAGTATGGATAGGCCAAGGCCCTGTCCCGACCATCTTATCAGCATTCGTAGAGGCTTGCAGATTGTATATTCACTGCGGTTAGCTGTACCAGTCGTGTGAGGCTGTGTGTATGTTTTAGCTTTTTTTATAATGGACGTGTGGGGCCTTACTCAGTTGATAGTGGTGACCTTTTCGGTCACGTAGCATTTTAGCACCTGTTTTGTTGATTCAGAAGTAAATAGACCACATGGTGGCCTTGTCGGCCCGCATAGGTTCCTTTATACTACTGTTGTTCTGGTTAGCTATTGTTGTCTTACAGGTGGCTACAGGCCTAGTCGGCTGGAGACTGTATTTACAACCGTTATATAGCCCGTCGTTTTCTTGAATCCAGAGTTAGAGCCAGCCTGACACCAGAAGTGCTTAGGCTTAGTTGTCCAGTTGTCCTGGTCTTAGTAGGGAACCAGGTGCCAGTCATGCCTCCCAAGGCGGGGCTTGACAAACTTGGTATCAGAGCAGGTCATGTCCCAAGGAGTCTGCAAGTCGTGCTAAGTGGAGTCTTGTCTATGGATGTGTTATGCACCACATACTATAGGCAGGAGGTTGCAAGGCATAATAGGATGGTTACTCTTTCTTCATATTCAGTCGTGCCATAGAGCAGTACAGTATAGGGTTGAGTCCCTAAAACTTATCATACTCTTTGTTTACCGATAAAATGGCAGACCAGCGACACCTTGCCACAGGCAGAAGACTGGATACCGTAGTAGGAGAAGGTACTAGCAGGATGCCTCAGCTTCATTTAGAATTAGCCCGATCTGAGGGCGATACAGAGGCATCATCATAGCCTTCTCAGCAGTCCCCACCTTACCAGGAGCTATTCGGAACGACACCGCCTCCGACAGCTCCTGTACCTACACCATCCGACCAGGAAATTCGAAGTGTAGTAGTGGTGTTGGCACAAATGATGGCCACTCAGTGCCAGCAAGTGCCACCCGTAACAGTATAGCCATCAGGTTGACCTGGAAGTTCGAGGGTCAGGGAAGTTTTGGCACTAGGTCCCCTACAGTTCACATGGTCGGATCAGGTAGAGGACCCCCAGGACTTCCTGGACCAGATGCAGAGAATCTTCAAGGTCATGCATGTAACACCTATAGAATCAGTTGAGTTAGCAGTATTCCAGTTGCGAGATATTGTTGTGTTGTGGTACGAGAGCTGGGAAAGGTCTCGAGGGAGGGATGTTGCCCCTCCGACCTCGTCTAGCTTTTCAGAGGCTTTCTTGGACCTTTATTTGCCACGGGAGATCCGGCAGCCCCGGATGGACCAGGTCTTGCACTTAGAGTAGGGGGCGAGGAGCGTACAAGAATATGTCTTACAATTTGATTCCTTCGCCCGCTATGCTCCAATTTTTGTGGACACCATGCCATCTAGAGTCCACCGGTTTATTATGGGTCTAAATCTAGAATACATTGAGGCATGCATGACAGCTACGCTGCGGGAGGATATGGATATTGCTCGGGTGCAGGCCTTTGGCCAGACTATTGAGGGCCTTAGACAGCAGCAATAGGACAGTAGACGTATAAATCAGGACCAACACCGCAGGGATAGATCAGATGAAATACAGAGGGACATTCAGAGAAGACCTAGGCCCCGATTGTTAGACAGGCCACCTAGACCCCCACCTCCCTCACAGCAACAGAGGGGTAGATTTATTTGCCGAGGACAGTCAGAGTCTGGTGGAAGTTCTCGAATGGTAGATTCACCTCAGCAGAGAAGGGCAGAGCAGAGTAGGTACACACCCCCACCTTTCCCTATTTGTAGCGACCCCACACTGGAGCTTCCAGATATGGCTCCACAGGGTGTTATATATGCGGGCAGGAGGGTCATGTGATGAGAGACTGTCCAGCTAGAGGTCAGGGTAGCCGAGATAATCAGGACAGGACATCAACAGGGCCGCAAGCTCTAGTAGCCTCGGCAGGGCGTAAGCCCTCAGGTCCAGCAGGTAGCGGCCGAGGTATATCAGGGGCTTCTAGTTCAGGTATAGGCCTAAGCCGTACCTATGCATTACAAGGGAGGCAGGACTCAGAGGCATCTCCAGATGTGGTAACAGGTATGATGACTATTTGTTCACACCCTGCTTATGTATTGATTGATCCAAGGTCTACTTTGTCCTACGTTACCCCATTTGTGGCCCAAAAGTTCAATGTTGTACCAGAGTTGCTTCAGCAACCCTTTTCAGTATCTACACCCGTCGGTGACTCCATCATAGCCATAAGGGTTTATCGCGAGTGTACAGTAGAGGTTGCTGACCGTCAGACTATAGTAGATCTGGTAGAATTAGAGACGATTGATTTCGATGCCATTATGGGTATGGATTGGCTGATGCCGTGCTATGCCAATGTAGAATGCTGGACCAAAACGGTCCGATTCCACTTTCCAGGGGAGGCAGTACGAGAGTAGAAGGGCAGTACAGCTATGCCAAAAGGTAGGTTTATTTCCTACGTTTAGGCGAGGAAGTTAATAGCTAAGGGATGCATTTACCACCTTGCTAGAGTCCAGGATATTCGGGTAGAGCCTCCGACTATCCTGTCTATTCCAGCGGTTAATGATTTCGCTGAAGTATTTCTAGATGAGCTACCTGGTATTCCCCCAGAAAGAGAAATAGATTTTGCAATTGATTTACTACCAGGCACTCAGCCCATATCAATCCCTCTGTATCGTATGGCTCATGCTGAACTTAGAGAATTAAAGGAGCATCTGAAAGATCTGTTAGATAAGGGCTTTATCAGGCCAAGTACTTCACCTTGGAGTGCGCCGGTTCTATTTGTGAGAAAGAAGGATGGCTCACTCCGCATGTGTATAGATTACCGACAGTTTAATAAGGTTACAGTCAAGAATAAGTATCCTCTTCCCAGAATAGATGATTTGTTTGATCAGTTATGGGGGACAGATATTTCTCCCAGATTGATTTACGGTCCGGATACCATCAGGTTCAAGTTCATGAAAGGGACATTCCAAAGACTGCCTTCAGGACCAGATACGGCCATTTTGAATTCCTAGTCATGTCCTTTGGGCTGACAAACGCCCCAGCAGTATTTATGGACCTGATGAATAGCATCTTCAGACCATACCTGGACCTGTTTGTCATAATGTTTATTGATAATATTCTGGTGTATTCTCGCTCAGAGGCAGACCACCAGGATCATTTGCGAATAGTGCTCCAGATTCTCAGGGACCGTAAGCTGTACGCCAAGTTCTCTAAATGTGAATTTTGACCGAACTCAATAACTTTCTTGGGGCATATTGTGTCAGATGAGGGTATACAGGTAGATGCGCATAAAATAGAAGCAGTAAAAACATGGCCCAGATCTACCACTCCGACCGAAGTCCATAGTTTTCTGGGATTAGCAGGGTACTATAGAAGATTTGTTGAGGGGTTCTCCACCATAGCGGCACCTCTGACAAAGCTGACGCAAGAAGTAGTAAAGTTTTAGTGGACGGAGGCATGTGAGAAGAGTTTCCAAGAATTGAAAGACAGATTAACCTCCGCCCCAGTATTAGCATTGCCAGAAGGTACAGAGGGTTATGCAGTGTATTGCGACGCTTTAGGTGTTGGGTTAGGATCCGTGTTGATGCAGCATGGTAAAGTAATTGCTTATGCTTCCAGACAGCTGAGGAAACACAAAAAGAATTATCCTACCCATGACCTGGAACTAGCCGCAGTGATCCACGCTCTAATGATATGGAGACATTACTTGTACGGCGTCCATATGGATATTTTCACTGATCATAAGAGCCTACAATATATCTTCACTCAGAGAGAGTTGAATTTGTGACAACATCGCTGGTTGGAATTGCTGAAACATTATGATGTAAATATACTATATCACCCAGGAACAACCAACGTAGTAGCAGATGCTCTCAGCCGCAAATCTATGGGAAGTTTGGTGTACTTGCAGCCTTAACAGTAGGAGTTGGCCAGAGAAATACACCAGTTAGCTAGTTTAGCCGTTCGCGTAGCAGAAACAGAGGACAACAGGGCGGTGATTCAGAACACCGCAGTGTCATCATTATTTGTGGAGGTAAAGGAACGACAGTATGAGTTTCCTGACCTGGTTCAGCTTAAAGACAGATTTCAGCAAGGAAAAGCACCGGATTTTCAGGTAACTAAGGATGAAATTTTGCGATGTAAAGGCCGCCTTTGTGTTCCAAATAATTCAGGGCTTCGCCAGCAGATTATGAGTGAGGTACATTATGCCCGCTATTCTCTCCATCCAGGCGTGACAAAAATGTACCACAATATCAAAGAAATCTATTGGTGGCCAGGTATGAAGAGGGAAATAGCAGAATTTGTAGCCAGTGTCCTAACTGCCAGCAAGTAAAAGAGGAACACCAGAAACCAGGCGGATTGACTCAGGACATAGCTCTGCCTCTTTAGAAGTGGGAAGCAGTAAAAATAGACTTTGTAGCAGGATTACCCTGTATCAGACATAGGCATGACTCAATTTGGGTAATTGTTGACAAACTGACGAAACCAACCTATTTCTTGCCAGTAAAAGCTACTTTTTCTGCCGAAGATTACGTCGAATTGTATATCAGAGAAATAGTTAGGTTACACGGTATTCCAGTATATATTATCTCTTATAGAGGAGCACAATTTACAACTAGATTTTGGCAGTCGTTTTAGAGAGGTCTGGGGACGTAGATTAATTTGAGCACAGCATTCCACCCTCAGACGGATGGACAGGTGGAATGCACTATTCAAACGCTCGAGGATATGCTACGGGCGTGTGTGTTGGACTTTGGAGGTAGCTGGGATGAGCATTTACCGCTGATTGAGTTTACTTATAATAATAGTTACCACTTAGCTATCCAGATGGTGCCCTTTAAGGCATTGTATGGGCGAAAATGTAGATCGCCAGTTGGCTGGTTTGAAGTAGAAGAGTCAACGCTGATTGGGCCAGATATTATTCATCAATCAGAGGAAAAGGTAAAGCTTATCAGAGAATGCCTACTGACTACTTAGAGCCACCAGAAATCGTATGCTGATGTGCGGCGTAGAAACCTGGAATTTAATTTGAATGACTGGGTGTTTTTGAAAGTTTCTCCAATGAAAGAGGTGATGAGATTCGGCAAGAAAGGTAAGCTCAGCCCGAGATTTGTTGGGCCTTATCAGATTCGTCGAAGAATAGGCCAAGTAGCATACGAGTTTAACTTACCTCCAGAATTAGAGTCTGTTCATCTAGTTTTCCACGTATCTATGCTGAGGAAGTATATAGGAGACCACTCTAGAGTTGTTCCAGTTCAGGATGTCTAGGTTACGGAAGAGATAGCTTATGAAGAAGTTCCAGTAGCCATACTAGACAGGCAGATTCGCAGGCTGAGAACTAAAGATATTGCTTCTGTCAAATTATTATGGCGTAACAGGAACCGAGAGGAAGATATGAAAGTCAGATATCCTCAACTGTTCCAGACTTAATCAGCTAAAGGTACGTTAGTATTATTGTCTTATGAATTGCCTTATATTATGTTAATAAATGGAATAACTAACTTATGTAATGAATGCTAGTGTTGTGTGGAGTACCTGTATTGGGCTTTTCTGCATTTCAGGATTTTTGAGATAATCCATATTACAAGGGAGAATCTACCAAAATTTTTCTAAACTAAGTCAAATAAGTTGAAATTTTTGCAAGTAGAAGTTTACATTCAAGAACGAATGTTCTTAAGGGGGGGAGGATGTTACACCCCGTAAATTCTTGACATGTAGATGGCCTATTCGCATGTTGATTAAGAGTTTTAGAATGCCATACGTGCAAGAAAAGGGCGCGGGGAGAGACCGGACAAGCGCCAAGTCGGCGTGCCGCAAGGCAAATGCGACTTATATAAATCGCATTAGACGAATGCGACTTATAAATCACATTTGACAAATGCGACTTAAAGGTCCCTAGAATAAAAGGGCCTCCCACTTCGGTTTTTAACTTCATTTCACAATTATATTTCCAGAACACAACCAGAAAATAGAGGGTACGGAGGATCCATTGAAATTTCCTTCCATTTATGCTATTAAACGCAGTCCAAACTCGAATTAATCTTGGGTAGTGGAGTATTAAGCTGCCAGGAGCATTCCTGCGGAGTTAGTTTCGTGAAATTCGGCCGGCGAATCGTCGTCCTACCAAGCTAAGGTAAGTGGAATATACTTACCTCAAGTGTCAATATACTCCTTGCCCTAAAGTGTCAATATACTTACCAAATTAGTGTCAATATACTCCTAGCCCTAAAGTGAGTATTTTTCCCTACTGGACTTCCGAGAAATAGCGAGTTTTCGGTCGTTTTTCCATAAGTCAATGTTTGGGATATATATATATATATTAAAAGTGATGTTTTCTCAAGTATATTGTTGAATTTAGTCCTAATTGTTATAAATGTGAATGCAGTTGGAAGAAATAGCAGAGTATTGGCCGAATTACGCCAGTTAGCCGGGAAATCAGAAACTGAGGTATGTAAAGCCAGTTTCTTTGGCAAGTTAGTAATTCTAGCTTAGTAAAATAGAGTAAATTCCAGAAGAGAACACCAGGAGTCGATTATTGAGTTTAGTATGAATTCAGTAAGTCTGTTTTGTGTTGTTATGCCATGTTCAGAATAAAAGTCAGTAAATCAGTGCAAGATGGCGAGATATTATTCTATACCCAATATAGCCTAGTATCAGATTTAGTAATTTTCAAACAAGATTCAGAGCAGAGAACCAAAGTATAAATATTAGTATTATCAAGATCAGAATATTTTCGTATGAATTTCAGTACAGAACGTTAGAGTATGTTGTTATCATTCTCAGCTTCAGTTTATATGCTATTTGTGATTATTGTTGTTTGTATAGACTTGATTGTTATTTGTGGGCAACCTTAGAGCTTCCTTTCCACCCCAGGGTTAATAGTTGTGTCCACTCGCCCGCCAGAGGGTGAGGATACGTCACTCCAAGGAGTGGCAAGCCATCCGCAGTAGGACGAAGATGGGATGCAGCTTTCCCTATAGCAGGCTGATCAGCATTACAGTATACCATGTCGAGCGCTTGTGCCCATGGCACAGATTACAGATATAGATATAGATATCAGATACAGTTACAGGAGTCCTCTGGACTCAGATACAGTTATAGTCAGGGGCCTAGAGAGCCCAAGTTGCATACCTAGGGGGACGGTAAAGGTGCTCGTAGTTATTAGGCGAGTGGAGTGACTTTATTTTTGGATGGTTTGACCATGGAAGGGGTATATAGATTGCGTGTTGGTTGGCACCTTCCAGCTTATGGGGGATGGTATAGGTCCTTCTATGCTATATATATATATATATATATGTTATTTATTAGATTAATAAATAGCAGGACGCCACAGCAACAGGTATGACTTTCACGTGCTTCTCAGTATAGATATGCTCATTTCATATTTCGCCATCGCCGATAGTTTTAGCTATTTTTTGCTATTCAGAACTTTCAGTACTATTGCTCTTCTTCAGCTATATTTAGTTTTTGCTTTGCATACTCAGTACCAGTGGTACTGACGCCCGTTTGGGGTGCTGCATTACTTGCCTGCAACTACTCATAGACGAGGAGCCGATCCTTCGTGATTCCAGCCAGCACATAGAGTCATCAGCTACTGTCATCTGGAGCTAGACAGCTAGAGGTTTATTTCTTTTCTTTTGTTGTACAATATGGGTAGGCCAGGGCCTTGTCCTGACCATCTTATCAGCATTCTTAGAGGCTTGCATATTGTATATTCCATATGGTTAGTTGTACCGGTCGTGTTAGGCCGTGTGTGTGTTTTAGCTTGTTTATAATGGTCGTGTGGGGCCTTACTCAGTCGATAGTGGTGACCTTGTCAGTCACGTAGCATTTTAGAACCTGTTTTCTTGATTCAGAAGTAACTAGACCGCATGGTGGCCTTGTCGGCCCGCATAAGTTCCTTTATACTACTGTTGTTCTGGTTAGCTATTGTTATCTTACAGGTGGCTACAGGCCTAGTCAGCCAGAGACTGTATTTACAGCCGTTATATAGCCCGTCGTTTTCTTGAATCCAGAGTTAGAGCCAGCCTAGCACCAGAAGTGCTTAGGCTCAGTAGTTTAGCTTTCCTGGTATTAGTAGGGCAATAGGTGCCAGTCATGCCTCCCAAGGCAGAGCGTGATTGATTCTAGACATATGGCTCTCGGAACATGAGGACTCACCAAATAAGATGATAGTGAACTCTAAAGAACTACTAAGGAGGGTGAGCCTGAGATTCGGGTTCTGTATCATGAAACGATATAACATAGAAAGTATGTGGCTAGTACATAGAATGTACCGAGTATGCAAGGAAAGTAAAACATACATTTAAAATATATAGAACTCATAAATGATTAAAAGAGTAGGATATCATGCTCATATCGTAAACATCGTAACATAACCTAAGGCTTAGGTTTTTAAAACATTCGTAATATATCGAAATCATAATCAAGAAGAAAAGCTTTACTTAACATGACTTTAGCCGAAATACATAATCATAACCTGTATAAATCATGAGGAACAATGAGAGATTCTCTTAATTGACATATCCCATATAAGCACACATGAAGTCTGACTTGTAAGCCTAGTCGGGAGGTCATTCGTACCTTGCCAAGGGTAGAACCATGAAGGGCGTGATATGACCATGAAAAGAGCCATTTGGTCCAGGGATAGTCACAGAGGAGGTCCCAACATACCTACAGTGGCATGTAGTTTATGTGATCTGGGGCATAACTTGGGTCCTGAACCTACTCGGTGTTTGATACTACTCCCAAAACATATGTAGTGCTCATAGTATAACATGCATGAATTCATGGGCTAGTTAAATCATGATAATCACAAATATACTTGTACTTACATGAACTAGCCATGAAACAAGGCCCATGAATCGACCAAAACATAATTCATAAATCATAAAGTTCATACATACTTGTAGATCATGTAGATAGCTTGAAATTCATGAAATAATGATGGGTAATTTTTTAAATGCATAATTTAAATCAGAATTCATGATGGGATTATAAATATCATTAACGGAAAAGTAGATCGTAAATCGATTAATCACGAGTCATGCATAATTAGGCTTAATTTCATAGAATCAAAATCAATAGCATTATAAATAATTTAAATCATAAAAAGCTGGTCAAAAACCCATAGAATATTATAAGATTCAAAAATCACAAAGCCCATTAACAAATCATTAGATTTTTATATAATTCTACTTCAAAACCCAGTAAACTTTTGATAGAATTTTCATGAAATCATAGAGAATGAGCATGGGTGTGGAAGGAAACACCAATTTATAGCCTTACATACCTGAAAAAAACTGATTCTGAACCTCTCTTGAATGCCCAAGAAGGAATTGGAAGGATTTTGAAGAGGAAAGCCTTGAACCACATTTGAGCACCTCTCTATACTCTTGCATGCATGAATCAAGACTTGGAGTAGATTATCCCTCTAAAAACCCACCTTTCATAAGCTAAAAGAACGTATTTTAGGGCCCTAGGACTTAGGAATTATGGAAAAGCCCTTATTAAAATCGCAGAATTTTGTTGACTGCCAGTCCCCATGAGGGACTGGATGACTCGTGAATAGGGTTAACGACTCGTGGCCTAGAGTCATGAGGTACACTACCAAAAATTCACCATGGGACCCCATGGAGGACACCACGAATCGTAGGAGTGACCATGACTCGTCGTCACCATCGGTGGTCCACACTACCCAACAAACATTGCCAAGAATCCAGTCCAGGCCACGGGTGACCTCACGAGTCGTGTAGCATGACCACGACTTATGGTCATGCTCGTGGTGAACCCCAAACCATTCCACCTTCCTACTGGACCGCGAGTAACTCGTGGTCACTCCTCACAAGCCACTTCACGGATCATTTTGTGATCTGGTGCGAAATTTCAACTTCTCACCGTTTTGACTCCCAAGTCTAATCCTTGGGTTCCCGGGGGTATAACAATACTGGTTGTGTCTTGTATTCTAAGTGGGGTGTAGGTGAATGTAGGGTCACAGATCCTGGAGGAGTGGAGGTATTTCGCATCCAAGGACATCATTGGCCTACCTTTTCTCTCTCTTATTACCCTACTTTGCAAAACTGGCCAAGGTGCACCAGAAGGCGACGGATGTCATCATGGCCTGTGACATGCCTTTTGAACCTTTGAGGGTAAATGGAGCCTTGTGTAGGGGCATAAAGAAGAGAAATACCATCTCTGGTGGTAGAGATGGCGGAACTAGCACTTCTAGGCCAGTGGGTCCCTTTGAGCGGATTGAGTAGGAGATGGCTTCCATGCGCGAGTTGTTGGGAGGGTTGCCCAGACCTCCATCCAGTAGCATGCCATCTAGCGCAACTTCTACGGACTCAAAGGGAATGCAGGGAGTGATTACTGCCTTTTCTCAGGTCCACAAGGAGCTCTGAGGGGACTTAGAGAGAGAGAGAAGGAAGTGGCGCTCTTGGGACAAGCTCTTCATCCGCATGTGGAAGGGGATCAAGAAGAACCCGAAGAGCCTCTCCACTGGATCCCGCACAACCTAGGTGACCTGAGAGAACTTTCCAGAAGTCTCCTTCCTCAGCCAGTTTGTATGAGGTGACCAGTGATCTCAGCGATGGCACGGATGAGGACTCCAGTTAGCCCTGGCCGCAGTGTTTCCCCCTCCCCTACTTTCCTGCTTTATTTATCTGATTTGAGTGGCCCCTGTTTGGGGCTTCTAAGACATTTAACTCTTCCTTTCCTATTTTTGGATACTAATCCCTTCTTATTATATGGGTTCCCTTTTGGCATCCGAATAACAATGGCCTAGTTTGGCTCTATTTTTGATTATATTCTGTCATTGTTTCCCTAGATTTGCATGGCTTGTTGTTGTTATTGTGCTTGATATAGCTGTTGTTGCCTTCAAAAGCAGGACTTTCTGGAATCTACCTAGCAGTTGTCTGCTGCAGTGGTTGACTTTCGCTGCCACGGACACACTACTATGGTTCATCCCTCGCTATAGCGAGTCCGTGCTATAGCGAAACTCACTAAGAAGGATACCTATAGGGATCTTGTTCCCTTGACCAATTTAAGTCAATTCCGCCCAGCAGCTTACCCCATATCTTCTACAGTTCATGTTGTTAGATACCAATTGAGCTTGTGGAGATACCAATTGGAGTCCTCTATATACTAATTGGACTCAACCCAGGGGACCAACACACTCGGACAACATGATAAGAAGGAATAAAAGTGAAAACTCCCTAGATGTTTTATAGCTTCCCGAAGATTAGATGTGGATGTCTATACACCAATCCGCACAAGTCTACTCGACATTTCTCTTGTACTTCTGAGATTGATAACCTACAGGCGTTGATACCAACTTGACATGACCAAAATGGGTTAGTTGTGCAGGCACCCATATCGACTCTAATTCAATAGGAGAACCCTTTTTAAAACTACGAAATAATATTTACATTTCTCATTAACTTGCACCAATAAACACTTCCTTGAAATATCAATAAAATGCATTCCCTAAAACCATAAATCTCCCAAAATCTAGTCTAGATAGGTACAAGAGCTCTATATGGAATATTGACAAATAAAAGACACAGCTTCGCCGACTGATGGAATGCTGGAGTCAATGATGAATATCACTTCATGAATTATAAAACTTCAAACATGCCACAAACTACATACCAAAAGGCATAGAAAGGTAGTATCAGTATATCACATGTAGCGTTGGAATCATTGGCCGACCAGGATTAGTCACGCAATAGTATGTAATCAACATGCAATCGATTAATCAATTCTAACAATAATTTTGACTTATAATTATTTTCTATCAAGTTCTTTAATCAATTCATTAATTCATATAACTCAATTAGTATCCATATCCCTTTCCCTTAAAACTCTAGTCATCAATTATGAACCTCTATTCTATTTTCTTAACTCTGTATAGAGGACACTTGCCACTATAGCGGTCTAGTGGTAGCGGAGGTTAGCTCGCTGCAGCGATACCCTATCGAGACAGTGGTTGGGTTTCACTGGCCTTTCCCTTTTTCAATATACCATTTAACCACTTTGAACATGCCCTATTCATCCATACCCTCATTACTATTAACTAAGTTCGTTCTGGTCATCCAAGACTCATTTATTGACTTAACACAATTAGCTGACCCTTTTCAATTCTTTTCCTACTCAATTAAACACTCCCTAATATTATACCTATATCGACCATCTCATAGTTAGTCACTACCATTGTTAAGTTAGTCATGTCATCCTTTACAACTCCCACTTTACATTCCTTAGCGGAACCACCATATACTCACATTAATTTTCCAATATTATCTCAAGTAATCTGTTTTAGACTCTACCGATCGGGCATTCCCTCACAACGCATGGTGACCATATTAAACAAGCATTTAGGCACAAACATCAAACAAAAAACTTAAGTACTTAACAAGGAAAATATCAAACCATACCACCAGAGCTATATCTACCAAAAATAAGGGCACAACCACATACCTGCACCTCCACCATTCCACACTATACCATTCGATACCAAAACTACATCGTGAAGCACCATATCTATATCATATCATTATATATTATTTCATCGTTGTGTCACTCACATCCTACCCAAATCGTATTGGTATATCATGTATCATACTTGTATATCTGTTGTCTGTCAGTCATACGCATACCTATTTTGATCTTTGTCTCATAGTCGTATGCATATCATAACATACCTTTTTTGATCTTTGTCTTATAGTCAAATCATCAGTGGTGTACCGGGAACACGCTTCCATCACACCACTGTACAAACATGTCGGAGAATCTTATTTCTACCATTCCAGTCATGACCTCCAGGGGACTCTAGAAATCCATGTACTATACACCCAGCCATATGAACATGTTATCATACCTGTTTGTGTAGTCATATCTATATACCCAGTCGTATGAGCATTGAGTAATAATTGTCTATGTACTCATTCCATACTATTCACCTGGATGCTCACTTCGGACATGAGCCACTCATATCCAAGCACTCACATACATGCTTTATCATATCAATCCATTCATCAAGATACTTACCTCAATCACGAGCCTCTTATCTCATAATAAGGATGTCTCATTCTTCTTTCTCATCCTGTTTCCTCCTCATCCAAATGGGTTACCATGGGTTCCACCCATAGATTGAAAAGAAATATATCACCATTCCATTCACTTAACAAATGTACATTCAACAATGAGAATTAATCAATACAATTTATAACACAATCATTGTCCAAAGACCATTTCACGAAATGAATTATATTTGTGTCACCCTATTCCCAAAATTATTCACAGTGCAGTGTAAATTAGCCTGCTCTCTGGATTAGGTCTCCCTATGCTGGGGTTAATGGCATGACAATGGTCTTGCTATGGTGGATGTAGTACCATTGCAGCAGTACTGCATAGGTAGTACTCCAATTAGGCTTTCCCCCTTAGATTTCTCCTATAGCGATTCTTCATAGTCAGCTTCCTTACTCAACAATTGCATATTAGCCAAAATCTACTGTCAAATTACCCTTCTTTCACATGGAGTAACAATTAGTTCAGCACATAATGCAAAAATGAGAAACATATAAACCACCGCAAGTGAATTATTAACTTATTAACGAACATGAACGCATGAACCATCCCAACGCTTACACCCATGACCATGCACTAATCACCTTATTCGGAGGCATACCTTGGAAGCTACCCTTAAGACTTTCCACCTAATGCAGAAATCCAACATCCTAGGCTCAAGACTATTTGTATCCATGTGATTGCGTAATATTATAACTCAATCACTTGTTTCTTATCTTTTCCCAATTTCTTCCCTTCGTGCCCATTACTGACTAAAATCTGACTAGTTGCGATTAGCATGATAACTTTTGTTTTTACTCATCAATGACACATAAATCATACACACATATATGAATCACTAATAAAAGTCTAACATGAAGGTAAGCCATAGACTACTTGGATGCCAAGGTAGCATTAGGAAATCTACGGGCTACATGCTTGTCTCGAATTCTGAATTCTTACAGAGAATTATCATAGGAGGTGATAGAGTCCTTTCCCTCTATAGCCTTCTTACTTTCTTTCCTTGTTAGAAATTCTAACTTTTATTTTTGGGCATTTTTATTCACTAAGCCTTATGGAAATAGGCTTTTAATCCCAACCTGAAAAAAATTACGGGATTCTGGTCCACGTCACCTATTGCATTAAGGGTTCTTCCACTGCAGTGGTCTCGTTACAGGGAGATCAGTCCACCGTGGCAGCCCTATGCCTGGGCCCCACCTTATTTTTGACTTAGCCCCTTCTAAATTTATCAATCACATCTTTGCTTAATCCGAGGATATAACCCCGACTCATAAAAATTTTTAAATTCCCCCATGTATATGTCGTCAAGATGCTATAACGATTGGGGGAATCATTACAATATAAGCCTCTTATATTAATTATATGTTGTGATGAATCCTTTAGGCATAATTTCTAAGTGCAGGCAAGCGATTTGCGATTTTCCTACAGGAAGGTTTTCTAATGACAAGTACTGAGATGCTAAGGAAAATAATTTGCAGGCAATGACATCTTTGGGTAGACTTTATAATTGTGGTGGTCAATTATTAATTATCATTCTTGATTCAAATAGGCATGTATTAATGTGGGTTTAAACCTATAGATAGGATATCTGTTAACCACACAGATTAAACATGCTATTCTTAATTCTTACAATTGAATCCTATAGGCAGGATATCTGGACAACATATCATATTTATAAAGTACAAGTCCAGGTCATGACTTATCTAATTTCTGACTTTTAATGCACACGAACAGGTTGCAGACTACAAATTGCATACAAAAAATTTTACAATATGATGTGGGATGAAACATGTTGCAGAATTATTCATGATTCCCTAGAGGAATGGCTTCTAAGAGACATATTCATTCCTTGAATCTAGACCCATGGAGTGGATCGACACTCAAACCACCTTTGTTATCCAAGCGAACCCTTGTCCTGGCTTGCTATCAGTTTAGATCTCAATAAATAATGCGAAAGCTGAAACTAGTGACCTAAATGTAATAAAAGAGAATTTATTCTATAACTGATATAAATGTTAGAAAGTAACATTATTAACTCAATATCTAACTCTATCTATGAAGCCCCTAATAACTTAAGATAGGTGCCAGAACAAGCTCCCATGACTATTTCAAGCTCTATAAACAAAACTAGCTCAATTAAAACTGTGACACTCTATATGTAGGAGGCCTCACCAAAACCAGAATGTGGATGAAGTCCTAGCGAAGCATCGCGTGCTGATCCTATCTACCTGAGTCTGCATCATAATACGATGCAATGCCAAAAAGGGCATCAATTCATGAAATATACGGTATGTAAAATAGTTGAATAAAACAACATTTGCAAGAATATCTCATGTGAAGGATATTACTAGAAACCATAATTTGAAATGAAACAATAACTGAAAATGTATTCTAAAACTCTAAATGATGCATAGACATAATAAGATGATATGATCAGTGTAAAACAATTTATGAAATAAAACTCATGCATCATAATAATCCCTATAAATACATATGCAGGTGATGTATATCTTTAAATTGGGACTTTCTCATAACTGACTACCATCATGAATGAGCGTATGATGATCCCACGTCTGGCCCACGTGGAAGAGGTCCATCCAAAGCCTTGCCAGGGATGAGGATAAAACTAAATTGTGGATTCATAACTGAAGTTCATACAAGGTATTTATCTAAAGAGTCTACCGAGCAAATGGTATGATCCTCTCCTACGTTGGCTACATAGTTTTGGGGCTTAAGGTTTGTCTAAACCCATTCACCCAACTCGGTGGTAGATAATTCTCCCAAACCATATGCACATATAGTTAGCCCTTAGTGAGGCAACTGAAAACCACATTATAAAGCGCTTTAGCTATGACATATGATGAATGTTCTAAAAATCATATGTGGAGCCTTTCGTTCAAAATTCTATTAAACTCTTCTTGTGAGCCTTGGCTCAAAACATGGATTCAAACTATGCTAAGGAGTCTTAACTCCAAACACCTCTTTAAAACTGTACTTGTGAGCCGTAACTCAAAATCATCTCATGACTTTCAAAAATAAGGATCTACTTAAGCTTTTGAAAATCACGCTAAAAATCACCTCTTTATGCTCAAAACCTCATCATGCACACTCTTTTGAAATATGCTTAATCTTTATGAAAATAATGCCTTTACTTCAAATACATACTTTGAAAATCATGTTTCTTACAATCATGCTTTCATGCAATTGGGTACATGGGATCTGACACATGAACCGACTCATCAACCAACAATTGTTAATCAAGAGAGGATTATAAACAATTCAATAGAATAAGGTTAGAATCAATAATTAAGGACATCAATAATCAACTCAATGTGATGAATTCAATAATGGAAATTCAACACATATAGATAGGGTAGAAGATCAATAATTAAATAATAAACCCTAGCTCTAAACTCAATAATCTTAACACATGAATATAGGGCATGAGAAAGATTAGAATTTCTCACTTAGATTAGCCTTACATACCCAGAATGAAGAACTTAGACTCAAGCTTGAAAAACCCTAGGTTGAAGAAGATGAATTCCTTAGTTTTTCCCTTGAGAGCTTGGGATCCTTGATCCTTGATTCTACTTTAAAATAGGGAGGAATGAGTGTCTAGGCTTTAGGAACCCTTAAATTATCCCCTTAGGAAACCCAAAACGTAAAGATTTGGGTGTAAAAATCATAGTAAGTTACAAAATTGCCCCTAAAATGCAGAAAATCTGCAAATTCAATGTGATGGCCAAGTGATAGGTCATCACTCACTTGACCGTCAGTCACTTATGGCGTCACTTTTAACCAAAAGGTGAAAAATCTAGGGCATCCATGACGGGCCGTCAGTCACTTGATGGTCAGTCACTTCTGGTGTCTACCTTAACTAGTAGGTACAAAATCTTGGTATCAAGTGATGGCTAAAGTGATGGGCCATCACTCATTTAATGGTCAGTCACTTCTGGCATAAACCTTTACCAAAAGAGTTCAAAATCTTAGGCATATTGATATTCAAGGTGACAAAATATAGGTTCGAGATTTGAGGTGTTACAGAAATAAAATAGGCTATAGAATTATTAATAGTTTCCTATATTCCATTGCAACCTATTAGGGCTAAAATGTACTAATAGAGAATGAAAGGAAAGGGAATAAGCAAGTCAAAGCAACAGAATCCCTACCCCCAGATGGTAAAACCCCTTTTTCACTATATCATAGCATTTTATCTATTTTTATTTACTGGTCGAATAAAATATGCGAAAAGAAATGAAATCTAAACTACATATGCTCCTATAGTCTCATGTCTTCCAGATCTCGAGTGACTCTTCAACATATTCCAGATATAGTCAGGTGATACTTGTTAAGCACAACAAATACCAAAAAAGCACAGACGGACAGACATATATCGATAACTTAAGGCATCATATTTTAGTTAAAACTATAATATATTTCACATAAGCATACAAACATATTATATGACAAACTCTAAAAAGATATAGAATGCTAAAATATTACAGGTAACATATTTTAACATCATATAATTGTAATGCATAGAAGTCATACTAAAAAATTAGGAAGTAGAACACAATAAACCAAGTTGTTCTGAATGGTGTGTTATCAAACTTAATTTCAACACATCTAAGTTACAATAATCTCAAGTTTTCCATACACTGATGTGTTCAGTTTATGCAATAGAATGACCAAGTTTACCTTGGTTTGTAGTTGACAGAAGAGAAAAAGATGAGAACAAGTAATGTTTGAATGCTAAAGAAAAAAGAAAACAAAGTTGTATATATAAAGAACAAGAAGATTTCGAATGAATCATAAAGAAGGGAGAAGGTATACTTGTATATCTAGTGGAATATAGCCAATTAAGGAATAAAGGGAAAATGAAGTATTCAATAGAACCAATGAAAGGGGATCACTTCCTTAAATAAAATAATTGAATCAATTAAGCAAAGAGATTCTCACAATTTACTTTAAATGAAAATACAC
This sequence comes from Datura wrightii, assembly GCA_035772735.1. Lineage (NCBI taxonomy): Eukaryota > Viridiplantae > Streptophyta > Magnoliopsida > Solanales > Solanaceae > Datura > Datura wrightii. The sequence goes on along the minus strand of JASDFA010000020.1, from coordinate 51,673,707 downwards.
TAAATCAGTTAAGGACAAGACATAATCAGCCACATAGGCCTTCTTTAAACGTTATCAAATAAGTAAGATAATTAAAATTTAACGTAAAAGAAATACTCAAATGAAGGAAATGAGAGAAAAGAAATAATATCATAACTATCAAAGAAGGCAGAATCAATTTATAAGCAAACACACATTCAACTTACTAAGAATATTTAAAACACTAAATTGACATATTAATCGCATAAATATGAGATTTTAGATTACCATAATAACCATATAAAATTTCTAATGAGTCCAATTTAACGAGGGAACAAATTTAATCAACGATAATATGAATCAGAGATAACCAAACATAGACAAACAATAAGGTCATCACATGTTTTATAAGAAGATACACAAAATGGAGTTTACAAATTATCAAACCAATATATGAGAACTAATTGAGGATTATCATGCTTCAAAATTAAGGATATCAGGAAATATGCAATAATGCTAACCATAATTGTCAACTTTAAATCGAAAAAAAGAGCAAATTAGATAGCATGTCATATAGCCTAAAGGCTTAACATAAAATCAGTAAAGTTCTTCTAAATATATAACAACTAGTATCTGGCGCAATAAAAGGAGAAAATCCAAATTACTAAAACTCAACATGTAATGCATTGTCATGAGTTAAGTCATAGAAAGAAAGGAAATCACTTGACACTTTGCTTGTTAAGACAAATATTTATTTCAAGTAAAAAAAATCATAGGGTAGTCTTGCAGCAAGAAAAAGACTTTCCTCTTGGTTTAATCAATAAGTAAAGAAAATGTAAAGAGTCAAACCCTTAAACAGAACATCTGTACAGGTTATAATGTGATAAAAATCCACAATGACCTATTCGTAATAGAGCGATAAAATTTAGCACTTTTCTTCATATGACAATCTAGAGCTTTGACAACTAAGATTAGAAAAATATCAAGCAAAAAATTTGCACTAAATTTCAGTAAAATTTAGACTTCAGAACACATTATCAGTATTATTATGACTAAAACAGAAAGAGTATCAACATAATATAGAGATGATCATACCATGGACAGATCCTCGAGGATCTATCCCAAATTGAAGATCATCTCCACACATAATGGTGGATTCTATGCCTTGTATGGGATTTCATTTGCTGGAATTTTTGTTACGTAGTCGAAATAGTGAGTGGTGAGGTGTTATTGTCATTGTGACGAATGAGAGAGGAAAGTAGTGGAGGGCTGAAATTTGTCCTAAAATGGAGATACGACATTGGTTTCTTACTGGATATTTGTTGACTGGAGCAGCTACGTGGGAGGAAGACAAACGAAACAGGGGAAGGTCTGTGGTGGCAGAGGAGACAGGAGAGGAGGAAGAAAAAGAAGGAGAGATGAGGGATAGGCAAGATGAAGAAAGGGGTTGTGTGGTTGCTACAGTGTGGTGGTTTCGCGGGATTTTTCCAGAGCAGTGGCAATGGTAAGGAGGGAGACAGAGACAGGCGAAGGGGAAGGTAAGGAGAGGGAGGTGCAACTGATTATGGATGAGTGAAAAATTTAGGATTTTGAGTAATTAAAATAGGAAAGTGGAAAGTAGTAATTTGGTCCATTGGACAAAGTGTGATGGATGGCTGAGATTAACATGAGCTAAATGGGTTGGATTGTGGGTTGAATAACGGGTCACGGGTTGGCTAAATGGGTGAAACTTAAGTTACAGCTAAATTGGATTTAAATGATAACAAAATATGGTTTAAATGGTGATTTATCACAAATTGTGTATAAAATGTCTAGATTTTAAATAAATTGGAGAGAAATTGAACTAGTTGCTAAAAAATGAATAAAATACCACAGTTGTACAAAATTTAGCAAATAAATAACATAATAGTGCAAGCCACAATAAAATGAAATTAACTATAAATAATTTACAAAACTTAAGCAAAAATTATGGTTTTTGAAATAAAGCTTATTTAAATAAATATATGTATATACATATTATTATATATATGCAATATGGTGTACATATGATAGACATGAAATAACAAATACGTAATTTTTATAAATTTATAGTTACATATAACTTTATTGATAATTAAAATTAATGCCTTAAATATATTTAAAATATAAGTGTAGATTAAAAGGTGCATAATGGTAAATAATCATGTAAAAAGAGCTAACTATCTATGATAATTAATATCATGGTTAACGAAATGATGTGTGTGTGTGTATTCAGCTTAGATTGGGCACATGGAGGTCAAATTGGGTGTCAATGACTGCCCTTTCTTTGCTCGGGAGTAAAGGATAAATTGGTGAGGAAAGAATATTGACCTAGTAGCCAATTTTTTTTTGACCGAGGAATTGTATCTGTGGGATTGGATGAAAAAAATAAGAGTTGCGAAGGTGTATTGCCGAGACTTTGGCATCAAGTCGCTTACATATCTCAGGTCTATGAGAATCAGGTCTTGTGTAGTTTCTAGATTTAGGAATGAATAAGATTCCTAAAGTGAATCTAAACTATGGGATTTGAATGAAGAACGGAAGGAGTAAGGAATGACAAGAATAGAAAGATCATAGAGACGTATTTATTGTTATGTCAATATCAAATTGTGGTGATCTCAGGATAAGAGTTAATCTAATTGATAAAAGATTGAAAGGTGAGATGAAAGTGAAAATAGCTTCTATTTGATAAAATATCTATTGTTAAGTAATATACGGTGAAAAGAGATAGATCTTAAGAAATAATTATGACAAGTGGAGGTAATTAAAAATAGTATATATATTTGGAAAATAGTACGTATCTAGGATAATTTCTTATGAGGCTAGTTCTTAACTCAAACAATATCCAAAAATAGCAAGACCACACTTAGCCCTTCAATATTGGAGGTAGTGCTTAACCCGTAGGACAGTGCTTTACCCTTAAAAATTGGTAGGTAGTGCTTAGCCTATTGGACAATGCCTAGCCGTTAAAAATTTGAGGGTAGTGCTTAACCAAAAGACAATGCTTTGCCCTTAAAAAATGAAAGATAGTGCTTAACCCATCCAAAACAAAAATAGGACAATGCTTAGCCCTTGAAAATTGAAGGAGTAGTATTTAACCCAACTAGAAAATAAATAGGACAATGCTTAGCCCTTAGAAAATTGAAGGGTAGTGCTTAATCCAAAAGAAAATAATAGGACAATTCTTAGCCCTTAAAATTGGAGGGTAGTGCTTAACCCATTCAGAAGCCAAAATAATAACACTCAGCTTTAAATAAGACAGTGTTCATCTTCGAGTAACTTACTAAGAGGGTAGTGCTTAACCCTGTTCATAATACACAAGACATTGATGTGATTTAAGTAATTTAGTTTTACTGTTGATGACAGATACCTTTTGTAAATTACGATGATATAAAATGTTTGCAAGTTCGTACTTGTCATTTTTGCGCTCAAAGAAAAATTATAAGTTTAAAAAAAAAAAAGAAAATGGTTGATTTGTATCTCTATTTATCTATTTCTTCTTGTCATTATTCCAATCTCATTGACTTTGAATTTGCAATCGGCCTAGGTGTTAAGCTTGAGCTATTATAAGGGACATCCTTCCATAAACCATCTTTTTTCATGAGATGTTGTTTTGATAAAATTTTTGAGGACCTCTCAAAAGTTTCTGCCCCAGTTATTGACTTAGAAAATCTTGTACTTCCTTGCAAAATAAAATAGACTTATTGAGGTCGACTAAAAAATTTTGCCCCAGTTCTGTAGCTCGCTAATCTTTACTGTAATTGTCTGGGAAAATCTTGATTTGCTGAAATTGTTGAGATCCTCACAAAAATTCTGCCCCAACTTCATATTGAAAAGTGGAGAAGATATTTTATTGAGATATAGACTTGACACCTACGTGTCCCGCTTAAACAAGAATCAGGTCAAATGTAGTTCAAAAGTATAAATTATAGCAAAATAACCTTCAAACAGAGGAACAAATCAAACTGAGAACGACCTTCAACTTCAACATCCTGAGTGGGCATCAACTTTCATTTCAGGTGTATCACCTTGGTGTAATAAAGGTTTGAATTCTATCATTTAGAGTTCGACACTCTTCTATGCTTTGTCATTTCATCCCTGAAGGATAATCACAAATATTAGAATATACTCTAAACATCTTTGTAGGCTGCATTTTCAAGTTCTGAAGGTAGTGTAAGTTTGGCGCATTCGCTGCACAAAACCAAAACTTTCCATAAAATCAAAGGCCATGTAAGTCTAATTTGACTATTTTCTTGGATCCTATTGTATATACCATGATAAATGTTCTCCATTGAGACTCCTCATGAACAGTTTCATGCAGAATTTTTCATTTTTCCTCACTCCTACCAGTTTGTCCCAATACATCCTAGGATGTTCCTTTGGATCTTAAGTTCCATTAACTTCTCAATTTAGGAGGTTTGTATCGCTCCGGTAATTCAACGTTCGGGTGCATGTATGATCCTTTATAACTTAAACCTTTTATCCCCTTAGCTCCTTTAATATAGTGTATTCCGTTATTGTCACGACCCGAGTCTATACCCTGGTACTTGGAGTTACAAGTAACCTAAGCCAACCCATGGTCTATCATAACACTAGTAATCTTAGTAAACATAAGCGAAAGCTTTAAATAATTATGAACATTTAAGAAAAACTAATTTGAAAAAAGTCAATACATCTGAAAACGCTACTGAATATTTGGGTCTATGTCTAAAAGTCATCTACTAATGATGAGTGTGCAGGGACAAGCCCCCATCTAACTCTAAAATCTAACTAAAAGAAAATAAATGAAAGTAAACATTGTCCTCGAAAGATGAGGATTCACCAAAAGCTACTGCTGGTGTCATCCAAAGAAATATTGATGATGTTGGGGCTGAGAACCTGTGCCTGTATCATGATAGTGTTAGTACTTTGAATGTATTGAGTAAGCGAGAGATATAATAAACATGAAAGAGCAAGTAACTAAACTGAGATGACATGGAATGACCAACTAAAAATTGAAAAACTAAAATATATTGATATGGTCAATAATGTCCCCAGCTGATGGTCATATACAGTTTGGATATGAGATACTGATCTGAGCTGAACTGAATTGAACTGGCTGAGCTAAACAAAAACTGTACTGAACTAAGCTAAGCTGAAACTGTACCGAACTGATCTAAGATGAAACTATACTGATTAGTGGGAGAGTCTTCAACCGACATAACCACGTGAGCTAAATGTGGAGTTCGATGTATACGCTCCGTTGATAGGACCCAATATACCTTGCCAGGGTATAAAGGCATGAACTGGGTGATCACAAATATGGGGCCATAGGGTCAATAAAATAACCTACGGTGGCAACATAGTTCTGGGAACTTGGATGTGCTAGAAACCCTGGTCCGCTCGATGCTAAGCCCTACTCCCACTGGATAGTCCTAATCTGACTACTAAGTTGATTGCTCAAAATTGGGGTCCAAGACCAAATCAAGGACACTTATCTGTAAGTACCCTAAGTGTCTTATAGGACCAATTCTGTAACTGGTGCTCTAAGACTGGCCAGTGCTGCTTATCTGGAAGCATCACCTTCTAAAGAACAAACTGAAACTAAAGATGGTGGTTCTAAGACTGGTCAGAGATGCTTATCTGGAAGTGTCATAACCGTCTAAAGAACAAACTGATATTTGATAACTAATATCTGGGAGGCATTACTGACATATCAAGAAAAGACTATAGTCAAACTAATCAGCTGACATTTCTGAATATACTAAACATGCTAACATTCTAACTGAAACTGGACTAGCATCCAACTTACATAATCAAGTAACATGAATAACTAATCAATTATGCAAGACCCTAGTTACTGCATTCAAGAGATACGGCTAATACCATATTTACAAGAACAAGTATCAATATGATCATTGGGTACTGGAGAAATAGCAACAATTAAGATGAACAAACATTCCACATGAGTTACATCAGAATCTGACTGAAAAATTATTAATTTTTGAAACCTCAAGGCTAGTACTAATAAGAAAATTTAAATAGGTTTTGGGGGCACAAGGGAAGGACAATTCCCTTGCTAAATTCCCACATACCTGGTGAAAGATTCATGAGAAAATCTTTAAGAAATTTTGAGAAGAAGAAGTCGAAACCCTTGCCCCTTTCTATGCTTCCTGACTGAGATTCTACATTTTGACTTCTGAGGGAATAAGAGGAATGAAGTATGAACATTGATTACCCCTGTAAATCCCCTGAACATAACCCCAAATGACGTAGTTTAGGGATTAAAAAGCTGGGAAGTTACAAAAATAACCCTGGCAAAAATCTGGAAAATTGCCCGACAAGGACCAATGGGTCAGACAACGAGTTGTTGGTTGACACCATGACTTGTTAGGACCAGCCATCTATCTTGGGCTTAAATCTAGGGCTTACTGGAACTGGCAATGGGTAGGGAACATGACTCGTTGGAAGAACCAATAGGTTGTTGGTACCTCCTAGGGCCACTGACAGGGTCTTGAAAAAAAAACTAGGGGTCATCTTATAACGGGTGACACCACGACTCTTTGGTTGAGACAATGAGTCATTGTCACCTCTCATCCTAGCTACTGGAAATCCTGAAGAATTTTGGAGCTTGACACCACAGGTGGACACAACGACTCGTTGTGTGATGCAACAGGTCATTGTTGCCACTTGTTTTCACCAAAGGAGTTGGTCGAAAATACTTGGGAACCCCAACAAATGAGACACACCACGAGTAGTTATACCAAGCGACGACTCATCATTTGACTTGTGGGTTCCTGGAAGGGATTAACTGGGTTTTGAGCTGGGAATGCAATAAGTGATAGGAAAACTCGTTGCTTCTCAAAACGGGTCATTCCATGTCGCGTTGGTTCCAAAAAAATATGACAAGGTTGACCAAGACATAGACAACGGGTAGTTACTGCTGACAACGACTCGATGGTCGTTCTGAGAAAAAAATTTTCTAGTGTTCCCCTGGTTTTTCATGTAAGGTGTGAGTTTGGTCTAGGAAAGTTTTTGGGTGTTACAATATCTCCCCCATGGGATCATTCGTCCTTAAATGGAGGCTAAAACTACTAGGAAACAGGGAAAAGAGTTGCAATTCCCAAATTGAGACTATGAACTAATTTCTGGAGAATGACTGACTCCAAACTGATTTAACCATGCTAAAAGAGTTGATGCAACTAGGATTCATATTGAAAATCTTAATAGAGCTGATGAGTACGAAACTGAATAGAGTATTTAGGAGGAATTTAGTACCTGATGCTAGAACTAAACTATAAAGGAATAAATGAGGGTATTTATCCATCATGTCTGCTTCTGCCTCCCATGTGGCTCCTTCAACTAGCTGGTTACTCTACAAGACTTTCGCTGAAGCGATTTCTTTGTTTGTCAACTTACAAATCTAACGGTCTAGGATCTGAACTCCTCTTTGTAAGAGAGACTGTCCTTCACTTCCACACTGTCTAGTGGCACAATTGAGATCACCAATGCACTTCTTCAACAATGATACATGAAAGATTGGGTGCACAAATGCTAACTGTAGAGGGAATTCTAACTTATATGCCACATTGCCAATTCACCTCAGAATCATGTAGGGTCCTACATATCTCGGACTGAGTTTCCCATTCTTTTCAAACCTCATCAGCCCCTTCATGGGTGAAATATTTTGGTAAACCCAATCATCAACAGAGAATTCTAACTCTCTTCTCCTTACATCAGCGTAGGATTTCTGTCAGCTTGAGTTATTTTCAACCTCTCCTTGATAAGTTGCACCTTTTGCATAGCTTCATGGATTGAGTCTAGCCCTATTAAGGTAGCTTCACCAACTTCAAACCACCCTATAGGATACCTACACCTCCTACCATATAATGCCTCAAACGGAGCCATCTAAATACTGGAGCAGTAGCTGTTGTTGTATGCAAACTCGATGAGATATAGGTGATCATCTCAACTGCCCTTGAAGTTGATCACACAAGCTCTTAGCATATCTTCTAAGGTTTGAATAATCCGCTCAGCTTGTCCATCTGTCTGAAGGTGAAAAGCTATACTGAGCTTGACCTGGTACCGAGTCCTTCTTGAAATGACTTCCTGAAATGTAAGATGAACTAGGTATCTCTATCTGAAAAGATGGACAAGGGCACCCCATGTTGTCTGACTAACTCCCAAATGTACAGCCTAGCATAATCCTCAGCAGAGTCTATAGTTTTAATTGGGAGGAAATGTGCTGACTTGGTCATCTGATCTACTATCACCCAAATTGAGTCATGCTGCCGGCGACTACGAGGTAGACATGTAATAAAGTCCATATCACTTCTTCCTACTTCCATGTGGGTATGCTGATATTCTGAGTCATACCCCAGGTCTTTGATTTTCCACCTTGACTTGCTGGCAGTTCGGGCACTTAGCCACAAATTTTGCAATGTCTCTTTTCATGTATATCCACCAGTAGATATCCCGTAGATCACAGTACATCTTACTGTCACCAGGGTAGATAGAATATCTTGAGCTGTGTGCTTCTTCCAGTATCTATTGTCTCATGTCAGCTACATCTGGTACGCACAATCTTCCCTGGTAATGAAGCACACCATCTCCCCCATTGGAGAAAGCCTCCAATTCTTTTCTGAGAACTACTTCTTTTAGCTTAAGAAGTATGGGATCTTCATCCTACTTTGACTTGACTTCGACAACTAACAAGGAATCTAACTAACATTGCATTACTACTCTGCTCTCATCTGAATCTCCCCATGGACCTGCGGCTTAGGGCATCAGACACCACATTGGCTTTGCCCAGGTGGTATAGCTCACTCATGTCATAGTCCTTTAATAGCTCCAACCACCTTCTTTGTCACGATCCGAATAGACGCCCGGATCGCGACACGGGACAAGGAGCCCTGAGAGACCTCATGTTGACCCATGGCATAAGCATACATCTAAATCAACCAAGATACTAAATAATCGACAATACAGTCATAGCGAAAGGCTAGCTTAAATGTAACATCAGAATATAAAATTCGAAGCCGAATACATACATATGTCTGAATAGCCTCTAAACATGATGAGCTGATGGGACAAGATCCCAACTAACTCAACAAGCTGAAACTGAAATACATAAAGAAGAGATAGATAGTCGAGTCCTCGAAAGATGACGACTCACCAATAAGAAGACGCTAACTCCGATAAACTGTCTAAGGGCGGGGCTGAAGCTGAGAGCTGGGTCCTGTATCATGAAACGATACTGCATAGAAAGTATGCACTCAGTACGTGGAATATACCAATTATGCAAGGTAAGTAAAACCACTAAAGTAAGTAAAAATCCTTTTAAACACAATGCGTTAATTAAAAACAAACATCAGTAAACTGAGAGTAGGGCTTGCATACATTCTTTCTGAAATCATGATCTTTTCATAACATGACAATACATATCTTTATACGTCAACTAACTTGAATGACTCAAAGCTGCAATATGATATTTATAGAAAAGATGAACATTGAGTCAAACCTTGCTTTTATAACATGCATGTGTATATAATAATCATGAGTAATGAATATGTATATCAAAATCATTTAAAACAAAGGGATAATTGTCACCTAATCGACATACCACGATAAAGCTTACGTGATCCGACCGATTACACTCAAGTGGGAAGAGCCGTCCAAAACCTTGTCAGGGATAAGGACGCTCTATGATATCGATATCAAGCTCATGGGCTATTAGGGCCAGGGATAACTCACAAGGGAAGTCCCAATAATATAATAGTGTCATCCTACATTGGCGCGTAGTTCTAGGGCATAGGGTGATCGATCCTTAGCCCGCTCGGTGCTAGACTCTTCTTCCAAAAACATGCAAATGCTCTACACTATATATGATGAAGCTCAACATCGTCTATTGACGAAGCTCAATGATCAAATACATTTTAAATACAAAATCATGCATATGAGAAGCTTTAGTTCAAAACATATCACAAGCTGAAAAAATACTTGGGAACCTTTTCTCCAAAACCATGTGGTAAGCTATGCGTAGGAAGATTTAACTCAAAACATACCACAAGATAAAATATAAAATTTGGGAGTCTTCACCCCAAAACAATGTGGTAAGCTTAGTTCGGGAAAATCCTCATTTAAACTGAACATGTGGGGATTTCCCAAGGCTTTATCATACTTAGAAATACTCAATTCTCATTGAAAACATAGTTATAAACATGGGTAGTTTGAAATCATGCTTTTCATCATAATATCTCATCATTATCACATTTACTTCACAAATCTCACTTTTCATGATCATATCATCAATGGGCTTCCACATTCATAAGGCTAAAAGCATAATTTTAGTTGAAATCATTATAGAATTAGCCTATTCTTCACAATTCGATAATAAAATCTTAATCAATTCATACCCATGTAAAGAAATTGAAGATTCATGCATTTGGGTAGAAACCCCATACTTGATCATAGGAAATTCTCATATTTAGATAGAAATTGGACATGGGTGTTGAAGGAAACACCCAGTGATAACCCTACATACATGGAAGGGATTGATTCTACCACTTCTCTGATTGACCAAGATGGATTTGAATGAAGACCTTGAAGACTTGCTCTAGATCACCTCCTCAACCTCTCAAGTTTACATGCATGGAAGGAAATAACTTAGAATAGGTTTTCCCCTCCTAAAACCCACTAAAAAGAGCCTTAAACGACGTAGTTTAGGCTTTAGGAACTTAGGAATTATGAAAAGGCCCTTACTAAATTCGCAAGAAATTATTGCCAGATGGTCCTAACGGACGACTTGAAGACTCATGGTCCAGGGAAACGACTCGTCACCATGCTCATCAAGTACACTATCTTGTCTATCGTCCTGGCTTCATAACGGAGCACTTCACGACTCATCAGGAGTGACCACGGCTCGTGGTCACTAGTCGTGGAGTACACTGTCTCATCCTCCCTTGGCTCGTGGTCACTAGTCGTGGAGTACACTGTCTCATCCTCCCTTTTCTCACTATTTTTCCTTCCCCACGGCTGACCCAACAACTTGTGGGTCCTGACCACGAGTCGTGGCCTCGCCTGTGGGGTATCAACTCTTCTAGGACTTCTTATCAAGATCTAGGCCTTCCCCACAAGTCACCTGACGACTCATGGGTTGTCCTCAGGAGTCGTAAGATGACTCATCCTGAGGCTGCAGCAAAATTTTTCACTTTTTCACCGTTTCAACTCCCGGGTCTGATCTTTGATCTCCCAAGATATAACAATATCTCCTCCTTGTGAACATTCATCCTCGAATGTAGGAAACAATCAGAAGATAGAAACATGAAATTATCATATTCAAAAACTGATCATTTAAACCACAAAATTAACGGAATGACTACCTCCGATTCATATCACATAGCTGAACTGATCTCATGCTTCACATACACATCTATACACATAAAAGAAACCTGAACAAATGAAACGAACATGAAGACTAAATAGAGTCATGGTGTAAAACTCATATCTCAAGTTAGAATTGGGCCGGTAGAGAATAAGTGTGGGTATTTAGCCATTAAATCTTCTTCAACTTCCCACGTAGCTCCCTCAACATGCTGATTTCTCCATAACACCTTTACTGAAGCTACTTCCTTATTCCTCAGCCTCCGAACCTAACGATCCAATATTTCAACTAGAACTTCCTCATAGCTAAGGTTATCCTTCACTCCAACGCTATCCATCGGGATTACTAGTGTTGGATCTCCCAAACATTTCTTCAAAAGCGACACATGAAACACAGGATGCATGGAAGATAACTTTGAGGGTAAGTCTAACTCATACGCTACCTTACAATCTCTTCTCATAACCCGGTAGGGACCAACATACCGGGGACTGAGTTATCCTTTCTTCCCAAAACCCATGAATCCCTTCATGGGAGATACCTTCAGAAATACCCAATCGTCCACCTCGAACTCCAACTCTCTCTTCCTCACATAAGCATATGACTTTTGACAAGTTTGAGCAGTTTTCAACCTATCCCTTATCAACTGAAACTTTACCCTAGCCTCATAAACAAAAAATGACCCTATCATAGCTGCCTCACCAACCTCAAACCATCCGACGGGCGACCTACATCTCCGCCATAAAGAGCCTCGAATGGTGCCATTTGAATGCTAGAGTGATAGCTGTTATTATAAGCAAACTCAATCGGGGGCAAGTGATCATCCCAACTACCTTTGAAGTCCATCACACATGCTCTCAACATGTTCTCGATAGCCTGGATTATTTTTTACGCTTGACCATCCGTCTATAGAAGAAAGGCTATGTTGAGCTTAACCTGAGTTCCAAGCCCCTTCTAAAAAGACCACCAAAACTGGGAGGTAAATTGAGTACCTCAGTCTGACATGATAGACAAGGGCACTTCATGCAGCCAAACCAACTCTCAGATATACAATTTGGCATAATCATCTACTGAGTCTGTGGTTTCCATCGATAGGAAATGTGTATCCTTGGTCAACCTGTCTACTACCACCCAAATAGAATCGTTGTGTCGACGAGTATGAGGTAGGCCTATAAAGAAATCCATATTGATCTCTTCCAAGTGGGAATGTTAATGTCCTGAAGTATGCCTCCCGGCCTTTGATGCTCGACCTTTACTTGTTGACAGTTCGAGCATCTGGCTACGAACTCCGTAATATCCTTCTTCATGCCATCCTACTAATATATTTCTACCTGGTTCCATGTGACTCATGCAATATTCGACTCCTAAAATCATCGACATCCGAAACACATTGGTGACCCTAGTATCGCGACACACAATCTCCCCCTTGGGAGAAGACCTCCACCTTCTACTTCGAACGGCTTCTTTAGCTTTACAAAAATCGAATCCTCATCTTGTCTAGCTTTTAGATCAGTCACCAATGATGTTTCTAATTCATTTTGGACAATAACATCTCCATCTTTCAAGTCAACCAACCTAACCCCCAACCATGCGAGTCGATGTATATCTTTCACCAACTCCTCTTTTCCTTCATCCATTTGGGACACAGTCTCCACAGAGAGTCTACTAAGTGTGTCCGCTACCACATTAGCCCTACCCGAACAGTAAAGAACACTCATATCGTAGTCTTTGAGTATCTACAACCACCTCCTTTGCCGAAGATTGAGGTCTTTTTGCATGAACACTTACTGTAAGCTCTTGTGGTCCATAAACACATCCACGTGGACCCCATATAAGTAATGTTTTCATATCTTCATTGCGAATACTACCGCTGCGAACTCTAGATCATGGGTTGGGTAATTCATCTCATGGATCTTTAACTATATCAAGGGTGTAGGCTATCACCTTCCCTCACTGCATCAATACACACCCGAGTCCAATTCTCAAAGAATCACAATACACCATAAAACCATCTGTACCCTCGGGTAGGGTTAACACCGGTACGGTAGTAAGTAGAGCCTTTAACTCTTAGAAACTCTTCTCACAAGCCTCCGAGCATTGAAACTTCACCTTTTTCTGAGTCAACTTGGTCAAGGGTGCTGCAATTGATGAAAAACCCTCAAGAAATCTCTGGTAGTAGCCTATTATGCCCAAGAAACTCCGAATATCTGATGAACTTACCGGTCTAGGCCAGTTTTTCACTGCCTTGATTTTCTGAAAATCTACCATTATACCCTCACTCGATACCACATGGCCCAAAAATGCCACGGAGTCCAACCAAAACTCACACTTTCTGAACTTGGCATACAATTGGTGATCCTTGAGAGTCTGGAGTGCTACTCTCAAGTGAGCGACATGCTCCTCCTCGCTCCGATAGTATATAAGGATGTAATCAATGAACATGATCACGAACATATCTAGATATTTCTTAAACACCCTATTCATTAAGTCCATGAAAGCTCCAGGAGCATTCTTTAGTCCAAAAGGTATAACTACAAACTCATAATGAGTATACCGCATCCTGAAGGCTGTCTTCGGGATGTCACTCTCCCGAACTCTGAGCTGATGATACTTGGACATGAGATCAATCTTGGAGAAACACTTGGCACCCTGAAGCTGGTCAAACAAATCAGTGATTCTAGGTAAAGGATACCTGTTCTTAACGGTGACCTTGTTCAATTGTCGATAGTCAATGCACATCCGAAGCTAACCATCCGTCTTCCAGAAAAATAACACTGGTGCACCCCATGGAGACTTTCTTGGTCTAATGAAGCCCTTATATAGCAGGTCCTTCAATTTCTCTTTCAACTCTTTTAGCTCAGCTGGAGCCATTCTGCAGGGAGTAATAATATAGGTTGTGTGTCGGGAAGAAGGTTCATACCGAAATCAATCTCCCGCTCAGGAGGAACACCTAGAAAATCATTAGGAAAGACCTCGGGGTACTCACGTACTATTGGAACTGACTGGATAGTTGGGGTTTCGGACTCGACATCCTAAACCCTGACTGTATGGTACATGCAACCCTTAGAAATCATCGTCCTGTCCTTAAGGTAGGAAATAAATCGACCTACAGGCACAACTGAACTACCCTTCCATTTTATGAAAGGTTCTACAATTAGCTGAAGCATAACATGCAAATAGCCAATCCATGCTGAGAATAACATCGAAATTGATCATGGATAACTCTATCAAATCTGCTGAGGTGACCTTATGAAGGACTTATATTGGACAACCTCTATTCACCCGTCTAACTATAACTGAGGTACCTACTAGAGTAGAAATTGAGAAGGGTTCTGAAAGACTTCGAGACTGACTCCAAATCTACTGGCCACATAAGGTGTCACAAAGGACAAGGTAGCCCTGGGATCTAGCAAAGCATAAACATCAATATGGAAAACTCATAACATACCGGTGGCTACATCCGGGGAGACGTCCTACTCTTTATAGGATGCTAAAGCATAGAATCTGTTCTAGTGCTAACTGCAACCTGTGCTAGTAGATGCCCCCTGATGTGTTGAACATATAGGAGGGGTTGCTGAGCTACAAGCTGGGCCTCAGCCCCCAACCTGTTCCTGTCTATCAGCTGGGCAATGTCTAAGCATGTGTCCAGGCTTCCCACACCCAAAACAAGCACCTGAACTTGCCAAACATTGGCCTGTGTACCCCCAACTATACCTGCGGCATGCTGGGATGCTAGAATCTGTGAGTCTGCTTCTCTGACCCCTCGAGCCTGATGCTCGTCCTCTCTGATAATGTCTAGGTCGGGATGGCACACTTAATGCTGAAGAAGCCGGGGCAGATAATCTCTTGTGAGTCTGCTATCGGTGCCCACCACCGAACCTCTACTAAGAGAATCTGTGGTCCTCAGTCCTAGCCCTCTTGGCCTCCCTCTCTATGGAATGCACCGCCTCCATCTTCTGTGCGTACAACACTATGCGAGGAAAGTCCATAACATGGTGAAGCATGGCAGTCCTACAATCTTTGTCCAAATAACCCACGACTCCATGAACGAATCTACTCACCCATATCCTTTCATTGACTACCAACTCTGGGGCATATCTCGATATGCGAGTGAACTCAAGGGCATACTCTTGTACAGTAATTCTTGCTTGCTTCATATTCACGAACTTAGCTGTCTTCAGCTCCCTCATCTCATGAGGGAAGAACTGGTCTAGAAATGCAACATAGAACTCTCCCCAAGTGACTGGACCTGTTCCTGTAACCCTGCTATAATTCCATTGGCGAAACCAGATATGCACAGCCCCATTTAACTGATAAGAGGCCAACTCAGCGCACTCAACCCCATTTACCCCCATGACTTTGGTGATCTTGAAAATCTCATCTACAAACTCATGTGGGTCCTCATCTACCTTTGGCCCCGTGAACTAAGGAGGGTTCATCCTCAAGAAATCCCTCACTCTAGTTGCCGCCGCATTCCCATTCTGAGGGTAATGCACCACTATCTTGTTATGAACTTGGGCAGCCATAGCCTGTGCCAGTATCTCAATCACTACCCTAAACATCAGCTTTGGCAGCTGGCTCTGATTCGTGCTCCTCATGAATGGGTGAGGTTGGCTGATGCCTGTCACTATTAGCACCCTCCCGATCATTTCCATTGCATTTTCTTATGATGTTCCCTCAGCATGGAGGCATGATTCGACAAATGCGAATAGCATGAATTAGGAGGATAGAAAAACTTTTCATCGCACAACATAGATCATGAAAGAAGGGAATGATTCCTAAATGTATCGTAGCCTCTTCATCATAAGCGTGGTGCGCTTCACAGCCATGAAAAAGACTCCACTTAACGCGGCTTTTAGACACCCTAGGATAGTTCAAACCTATGACTCAGATACCAAGTTTTTCACGACCCGAACGGAGGCCCAGATTGCAACACGGGACAAGGAGCCCCGAGAGACCCCAAGTCGACCCATGGCATAAGCATACATCTAAATCAACCAAGAGATTGAATAATCAATAATACAATCATAGCAGAAGTCTAGCTTGAATATAAAATTAAAATATAAAATCTGAAGCTGAGTACATACATATGTCTGAATAGCCTCTAAACATGACGAGTTGATAGGACAAGACCCTAACTAACTCAACAAGCTAAAAACTGAAATACATAAAGAAAAGATAGATAGTTGGGTCCTCGGAAGATGAGGACTCACCAATAAGCAGAAGCTAACTTCCATAAGCTGTCTAAGGGCAGGGATGAAGCTGAGAGCCAGGTCTTGTATCATGAAATGATATAGCATAAAAAGTATGTGGTCAATACGTGAAATGTACCGAGTATGCAAAGTAAGTAAAACTGCTAAAGTGAGTAAAAATCCTTTTAAACACAATGCGTTAATTAAACACAAACATCATTAAATAGAGATTAGGGCTTTCATGCATATTTTCTAAAATCATGATCTTTTTATAACATGATAATACATATCTTTATACGTCAACTAACTCGAATGACTCAGAGCTGCAGTATGATATTTATAGAAAAGATGAACATTGAGTCAAACCTTGTTTTTAGAACATGCATGTGTATATAATAAGCATGAGTAATGAATATGCATATCGGAATTATATAGAACAAAGGGAGACTCGTCACTTAACCAACATACCACGATAGAGCTTACATGGTCCCAAGTATTACACTCAAGTGGGCAGAGCCGTCCAAAACTTTGTGTCACGCCCCAAAACTGGGGTAGGGCGCAACTAGCACTCGATTCATGATTGATCGAAAAGAAGGCTATATGACATCTATAAATGTAACACTTAGGCCATCTAGGTCATCTGTCATAATCAACTGAAGAATAAATTGGAAACATAAGGTCTCAACAATACGGGGTAAACAATCGAAATGCAACCAAGGCAATTAGTGTGCTAAACCGAGAAACAATAAGCCGATGAGGCCACAAACTGAATAACACTATACACACTAAGTCCACAAAGCCTCTAAAGAGTAAATTGACTGATGGTTGGAATAAGGCTCCGACGTACCCATAACTACATCTCAAAACTCATGAATAAATAACTAAGCCCTAGCTCCAGGAAGAAAGGAGCACACCAGCCATCTATTGATCTCACGAACAGCTACTCAACTGGCAATCCTGACCTCTACCTGCACCTACAACACGAATGCAGGTCCCCAAGCAAGGGGACGTCAGTATGAATGAAATGTACTGGTATGTAAGGCTAAAACTGTAACCATGAGATAACAATCCTGTAATAACTGACTTAGCACATAAACATATAAAGGATAAATATAACCTAGAACTCTGCAACCTGTAATTAATATCAACTTACTATAACATAACTGAACTCAAGATAACTGAACCAATAAGGAAAAGTAACAACCTGGAATCCTTGAAACTGAAACCTGATAATAACACTATAATGAGATGAAAATGCAATTAAGAGATGCACTAGAAAGAGACTAAAATTGTAATGCCAGCGACCAGCCAACTGTAAATCCATATATAAAATTTGTCCAGCCGGTGTACCACACCGGGGTAAAATAAAAATATCTCCAGTCGATGTACCAAACCAGGGTAAAATAAAAATATCTCCATCCGATGTACCACACCTGGGTAAAATAAATATATCTCCGGCCGATGTACCACACTGGGGTAAAATAAAAATATCTCCAGTCGGTGTACCACACCGGGGTAAAATAATAATATCTCCAGCCGGTGTACCATACTAGGGTAAAATAAAAAAAATCTTAATCACACTCATAAATGGAACTAACAGAGCTCATATAGACTATCTGAATACTGGAAACCATAAAATATGTCGATCAGTAACCATAACATGTGTAGGATCTTACCACGACCCCTACTACTACAATTATGCCATACACATATAGGTCTTTAATTTAGCATTTAAATACATACATATGTTGTGAATGAATTTTAGGGAAGTTCCTAGAACTGGAACATCATAAAGACATGTGTATACTCTACTCACGTTCATGATTTTAAACATCTCCTAGCAATTCTAACACAAGCAGAGAGGAATAGCTTAACCTAACATTTCTATTAACAATCTTAGCATTCATTTCTTGCTTATACTCATTTGAATTTCATACTTTCATATCAAGAATTGTGAGCATACCTCATTCGTTGCACATCATATCACATCTCAAGGTAACTTATGAACAGGAAAACATAACTTGTGTATCTTAAACTTGGAGCTCTTTAATATACAAATTCTAGGCAACTGTCTAGGGGTTGCCTTAAGATAAATAAAGACTTATAGTCGTGCTTCAGACAACATAGGGAAGCTCGGGTGAAACATTACAATATATGTGGAGCTTAGAAAAGCTTAGCTGCATTATAAACAGTTTAGAAGCTTCCAAAAAAATCCTTTAAAACTTGAGAAAGTTACTCCAACTCATAGAAAAAATAATCAAAAATAATTGTTTAAAAAGGAGGAAAAAGAACTTCTCCTTAACTTGAGCCACTATCTCAAAATATTCGATTTGAACCATTTCTTAAGAAGTTAACACTTTACTGGCCTTCCATTAGCTTAAAACAATCGAACATAACCAACTTTATTTATAACCTTTTTTGCTAAATGTCATTAGAACAAGGTAAATCTTGTTGTCTATTTGCCTAACTCATTAAAAATTGTTAACACTGATAATCTTAAAACAACCTTTGGCTTTACTTTTTGTATTTATCATAAATTCTTTTCCAACCAGGATTCGTAATTCCCTACTAATTATTTACGTGTTCATTATTCTAGAAATTCTTATACGCACTTATCTTTTTACCTAATTTCAAGCCTTATCTCTTAAATACCGTCTTGTTCATATTTAACATCTCTCAAAGGTTCTTGAAATCAACTATGCCAGAGGGCATATAACTCACATTTTACTTTAAAAGGTTTAATATTTACTCTTACCTCTCCATTGCTACCAGAGCCTCAACCTTTACTCTTAGGTTGATTTCCTTACATATCTACAACTTTCAAAGAACATACGATGTGTGTACTTAAAACCTTAAGCAATTCTCAGGAGGACTAGATAACTCAATACCTCTAATAAACATTTAGCGACTTTCGAAAGGTAATCCTTATTGCTTTAGCGTGTAATTTGAACGTAAGCATAAACGCATATATATATATATATATATATCATGATTTTTGTATAACCTGTTAATATAAAAATGTTGTGCATAACCTGCCAATAAAGATAGTTTCATAGAAATATCAATAGTTTATCCATTCGGGCACTATTTTCCAATTTTAACGTATCGGTTAATTAAGAAACATATTAATTAGTTGCTTAGCTTAAGGAAGAGGGATCGGGGAACCATCTCATGGACCTAGGTACCTTAAAACATGAATATAAGAGGGTAGGTGACTTTAATAAGGAAATTCCATTTCGTTACCCTCGTTAAACCTTATTGAGTTAAAAAGCGATTTCAATTATTAGGTTTGTCTGCGCGTCGTCGTCCTGCCATGCTTACCAAATTTATTAGCAACCATAATGTGAAAAAACTTTGACACCACAAATACATAACATAATTTAAAGTACCAGCTCACAGTGCCCACACTGAGGGGACTTTCGACTCAATTTACAACTATGACCATAATAGAAGGCAATTGCCCTCTCCGCTTCACATTCATGCATTCCAACTCTTTAGCAAATAAACAACTTAATACAAAGTAATTCTAACAACTGGGAGGAACCATAATATCCTAATACAGAAGCTCAAGTACAAGGGAATGCCGAATTAATCCTCATCATGAATTCGTTCTTGAAAATCAAGAGACAAAGAAAGCCTTACATACCTTTCTCCGATAAACTTTTCTCTAGCCGATTCCTATTTCAATGTCATCCTTCAACCTCCTTAATACATTGTTTTTATAGGCCAATTAAAAGCTTAATCTATAGCACAAAATTCCAAAATAACTAAACAATGGCAGTCACCAACAGCAACAACACACGACAACATCAACAACATTTAGCCATTTTCTCAACTAGTTTTCACTAACTTTTAAGGGAGAAAAAAGTGGAAATTTTACCTTATTTCTGCTGTAATTATTCCCCTCAATATGAAGTATAATTCCATCAAAATAAACAGCAAAAAAACCTAAGGAAAATGAGCAATACTTAACTCACAAACAGTCCATCAGCATCTCACTTAGCAGCCAATTTCCAGATTTTCACTTTACAATTTGAGAGGTTTAAAAGGGGTGAAATCCTTACTTTTTGCTGGGGATTTGTTCTAGGATAAAAATAGGATTAATTGACCTCAACTTCTTGTCCAAAAATATAGCAACCTTGTTTTCCGAAACGCTACAAAACAGTTCACCAACAAACCAAACACACCTCCAACTTCTAGACTTATAATAAAAAATTCAAGCAAGGTTAGTAGTAGAATACTTACCTTTTATACTTTTGTTTAATCCCTACCAATAGTGAACATATATGTAGCTTGGGAAAGATTCAAAAACGCAGAAAATTCACCACATCGACACTGCCCAAGTGCAGCCAAAACAGCCACCAACACACCACCTTCACCTTATGGTAGATCCCCTTCACTTAGCTTTAGCTTAATGGAGTTTAGCTTAGTGTTTTCCTTAGTTTTTTGCTGGAAATTTGAGAAAATTTCCAAGGATAAGCAGGAACCTTAATTTTAGAAACAATGAAAATGATTTGATAAGTTATGACTTAAAATATAAAGCAAGTTGGGCGGTGGCCACCTTACTGCCAAACAATGTTACAGTACAATGTCTATAACTTTTTACTCCAAACTGCAATTGATGAGAGGTTTGATGTTCTGAAAACTAGACTCAAATACCTTTAATTTAATAGGTCACGGGGCTTCTAATTCATTATATAATAGGAGATATGATTATTTAAAGTTGATCCTTATTTATGAACTTCACATACTCTTCGGTTTTCCGTTTGTACACATTTCCCTTGTCATCTACGGCCAATATACAACCCGTACTTCCCTTAACATAGCATGCAAACATCAAATAATCACCAAAAATTTTTTGTGGTGTAACACCTTGCCGGGGCTAAGGACCCTACCATGATATCGATATCAAGCTCATGGGACATTAGGGCTGGGGATATCTCACAAGGGAGGTCCCAACAATATAATAGTATCATCCTACATTGGCGCGTAGTTCTGGGCATAGGGTGATTGACCCTTATCCTGCTCGGTGCTAGACTCTTCTCCCAAAAATATTCAAATGCTCTACATCGTGTATATTGAAGCTCAACATTGTCTTTTGATGAAGCTCAATGATCAAATACATCTCAAATACGAAATAATGCATATGAGAAGCTTTACTTCAAAACATACCACAAGCTGAAAACATACTTGGGAGCCTTTGCTCCAAAACCATGTGGTAAGCTATGCATAGGAAGCTTTAACTCAAAACATACCACAAGATAAAATATAAAATTTGAGAGTCTTCGCCCGAAAACAATGTGGCAAGCTTAGTTCGGGAAAATCCTTATTTAAACTTAACATGTGGGCATTTCCCAAGGCTTTATCATACTTAGGAATACTCAATTCTCATTGAAAACATAGTTATATACATGGGTAGCTTCAAATTATATTTTTCATCATAATATCTCATCATTATCACATTTGCTTCACAAATCTCACTTTTCATGATTATATCATCAATGGGCTTCCACATTCATAAGGCTAGAAACATAACTTTAGTTGAAATCATTATGGAATTAGCCCATGCTTCACTATTCGATAATAAAATCTTAATCAATTCACACCCATGTAAAGAAATTGAAGATTCATGCATTTGGGTAGAAACCCCATACTTGATCATAGGAAATTCTCATATTTAGATAGAAATTGGGCATGGGTGTGGAAGGAAACCCACTCATAACCCTACATACCTGGAAGGGATTGATTCTACCACTTCACTGATTGCCCAAGAAGGATTTGAATGAAGACCTTGAAGACTTTCTGTAGATCACCTCTTCAACCTCTCAAGTATGCATGTGTGGAAGGAAATAACTTAGAATAGGTTTTCCCTTCCTAAAACCCACTAAAATGAGCCTTTAATGACATAGTTTAGGATTTAACAACTTAGGAATTGCGAAAAGGACCTTACTAAATTCACAAGAAATTATAGCCAGGTGGTCCTAATGGACGACCTGACGACTCGTGGTCCAGGGCAACAACTCGTCACCCTGCTCGTCAAGTACATTGCCTTTTCTATTCTCCTGGGATCGTAACGGGTCACTTCATGACTCTTCAGGGGTGACCATGACTCATGGTAACAAGTTCCTTTTCCCACTATTTGTCTTTCCCCACGGTTGACCCAATGACTCGTGGGTCCTGACCACGAGTCGTGGTTTTGCTCATAGGGTCTCAACTCTTCCAGGACTTCTTCTCAAAAACCCATGACTTCCCCATGAGTCACCTGATGACTCGTGGGCTGTTCTCACGAGTTGTGAGATGACTCATTTTGAAGATGTAACAAAAATTTCCACTTTTTCCCCGTTTTAACTCCCAGGTCCGATCTTTGAGCTCCCGAGGTATAACATTCTCTGACGAAGATTCAAGTCTTTCTGACTGAACACGTATTGAAGGCTCTTGTGATCGGTGAAAACATCCACATGAACCCCGTAACGGTAATGCCTCTATATTTTTAGCGCATACAACACTACTGCCAACTCAAGTTCATGAGTCGGATAGTTCTTCTCATGAACTTTGAGCTCTCTAGAGGCGTCAAGTATCACCTTACACCGCTGCATTAGAATGCAACTGAGTCCAACTCTGGAAGCATCGTAATATACCATGAACCTATATGTTCCTTTCGATTGGGTTAAAATTGGAGCGGTAGTGAGTTGACTCTTCAACTCCCGGAAACTCTTCTCACACGCATCTAACTAGTGAAACTTCATCTTTTTCTGAGTTAACTTAGTCAGAGGAGATGCGATAGAGGAAAATCCTTCTACAAAACATTGGTAATAACCGGCTAGACCTAAGAAACTTCTGATATTAGTTGGAAAAGTAGATCTTGGCCAGTCTTTCACCGCTGCTATCTTTTGAGTATCTATATGAATACCCTCACCTGAGACCACGTGACCAAGGAAAGTCAACCAAAATTCACATTTGTTTAATTTATTAAATAACTAGCGGTCTTTGAGCATCTGTAGCACTATTCTCAGATGGTTAGCATGTTCCTCCTTGTTTCTGGAGTATTCCAGAATGTCATTAATGAATACGATGATGAACAAGTCTAGATACTGCTTGAAAACCCTGTTCATCAGATCCATGAAAGTTGTATGGGCATTAGTTAGTCCAAAGGACATAACCACAAATTCTTAGTGATCATACCGAGTTTTGAAGGCTATTTTCGGTATGTCACATTCTCCGACTCTAAGCTGATGATACCCCGACCTGAGATCTACCTTGAAAAAACAACTGGCTTCTTGAAGCTAATCTAATAAGTCATCAATGTTTGATAGGGGATACCTGTTCTTAACTGTAAACTTTTTCAATTGAAGGTAATTGATACTCATTCTAAGTGTACCGTCTTTCTTTTGCACGAATAACACTGGAGCACCCCATGGAGAGATGTTGGGCCTAATGAAACCTTTACACAAGAAGGCCTTTAGCTATTCCTTCAACTCCTTAAGCTCAGCTGGAGCCATTCTGTGAGGAGGAATGGAGTTGGGGTATGTGTCTGGAAGAAGGTCTATGCTGAAGTCTATTTCCCACTCGAGAGGGACTCTGGGAAGATCTTCGAGAAACATGTCAGGGAACTCGATGACAACTTGAACTGACTGGATAGTTGGGGTCTCAGAGCTGTATTCTTTGACCTGAACTAGGTGATAAATGCACCCTTCAGTAACGAGCTTCCTTGCTTTAAGGTAGGAAATAAACCAACCCTCAGGCATTGAATTACTGCCAATCCATTCTAAAACTAGCTCATTTGGAAACTTAAATCTGACGACTCTAGTTCTGCAGTCGACTAAGGCATAATCGGAGTGTAACTAATCCATGCTAAGATAGATTGAAATCGACCATGTCTAACTCTACTAGATCCGCTGGAATGACCTTATTCAATACTGAGACTGGGCAGTTTCTATACATCCAGTTGGCTCTAATTGACTCAGCAATTGGGGTAGAGACTGAGAATGATTCAGAGAGGACTTTTGGACTGATTTCAAACTAGACAGCTACATACGGAGTCACAAATGGTAGTGTGGCTCCTGGATCTAGTAGCGCATACACATCTACATGGAATAGACACAACATACCAATGACTATATTAGGTGAGCTCTCATGATCCTGACGAGAGAATAAAGGATAAAAGCGGTTTTGGCACTAACCACCGTTAATACCTGAAATGTTGGCCTGTTGGAGCTGCTGAAGTGGTAGAGTATGATTTTCCTCATCCTATGGATGGACACTCCCTTAGCCAGTGACCTAGATGTCCACACCCAAAGAAACCCTCTTTTCCCTAGAGGCATTCACCTGGATGGTTCTTGTCACAGTTAAGGCAAGCTGGGTTGCGGTTGTTGGCGTTGTGACTCTGTAATACCCTGGAAGTACAAGGACTAGACTCGAGATTTAAAAATTAAAGTAGTAGAATTCTGGAAAACTTTCTTAGAATGGGTCGTTGTAAGAGTCATTGGTGGAACCAATGACCCATTGGATGTGCCCGTGCTGAGATGTTGCAGGTCTGGAGTTGGGACTAATGCGCATAGGAATGACCCATTGGTTGGTGCAACGGGTTATTGGATGTGAGCCGTTGTGAGGTGGGTATGGTGTAAATAGGAAGAAACGAGTCATGGTAGGACCCGTTGCTGGAAGCAACGGGCCGTTGTCAACACTCGTTAGAAAGAAATTCAAGTTAAGGCTATTGTGAAAACGACTGGAAGCAATGAGTCGTCTTGTCCAGTCGTAGTAGGGGATCTGAGACTTGAATCAGGGAATGAAATGACGAGGGCAAGTAATGGATCATGGAATCTAGCAACAGTCTGTTGTGTCGACCGTTGCCACTAGTAGAGTAGTTTTTCCAGGATATTCATTAAAGGGTATTTTCTTCATTCCTAAGCCCTAGGATCATAAACTACATCATTTTAAGCTCAAAATAGAGTGTTTTAAGAGGGGTTATGTCATTCTAAACCTATCCTAATTCATGTACGCAAGCTTAGGGGTTTTGGGAGGTGATCAAGTCTAGTTTTCTACAAGTTCTTCCTCAATTCTCTTTGGGTTATCAAGGAAGTGTGAGAATCAGATTCCTTCAAGTATGTAAGGCCATGAATAGGTGTAATTGTCCACACCCATGCCCAATTCCCTATCAATTCATGATGTCCTAGTTGATGATTCCATGGGGTTCTTACCCAAGGCATGAATTCTTAAGTGTTTTTCATGGGTATGATCTAACAATATTTTAAATGATGAATTATGATTAATGGGTAGCTTTTACAATTTTTAAATTATAAATTATGTTTTTATGTTTTGTACATTATGATGCCCATCTATGAATATTGAAGAAAGTTGAGATCTACGTGTTCTGAGTTCAAGTATGGTGAGATGTTTATGCAGAAAGTATGATTTTTATATTCCCATGTTTATGTACATATTTTCAAAGTGAATCAAGTTTATTTCAAGCATGTTAAAGTATTGGTCAAGCCCATAAGATCAAGTATGTTCTATGATTTCATAAATTAGCTAATCACATGGTTTTGGAGTCAAGACTCCCATTATTTTCAGCTTGGGGTATGGTTTGAGCCAAGGTTCCTCATGTTATGATTTAAGATTATGCATGTATGTTATTATTCAGCTTGTTGAAAAACGATGGAGAGCATATGCATGTTTTTAGGAATAGTGTCTAGCACCGAGTAGGCTAAGGGTCAGTCAATCCGATGCCTAAGAACTACGTACCAATGTAGGTTTACATATATACTTTGGGACCTCCTTTGGAGATTTCCCCTAACCCCAAGGGACCTGAGCTTGATATCAATATCATGGTAGCGCCCTTAGCCCTGGAAAGACTTTGGACGGTTCTACTACTTTAGTGTGATACTCGGCACCACATAAGCTCTATCGTGGTAATGTCAATTACATGATGAATCTCCCATTGTTCCTCATGTTTTTCGTTATGCATGTACATCAATCATGATATCATGTTTTCAACAGGTTTTACACAATGTTCAGTTTTACTTATGATTATTAGTTTTCAGCTTTGGGTCATTTGACTTAGTTATGATATGCTGTTATGTTCGGATCATGATTTCAGAAAAATAGCATGCAAGCCTTACTCTCAGAATCTTATCTTGATTATGTTTTATGAAATGCATTATTACTGATTTTACTTAAGCGGTTTTAATTACCTTGCATACTTGGTACATTCCACGTACTGACTGCATACTCTATGTTGTACCATTTTATGATACAGGCTCCGATATCTAGACTCTGCCTCGTCACTTGCTAGATTTCCGAAGTTAGCATCCCTTCTCAGTTTGTGAGTCCTCATCTCCCGAGGACCATTCCTTATTAGTTATCTTTATATTTTCAGTTTCGGAAATAGAGAGTTAGTTGAGGTCTTGTCCCATTAACTCATCAAAAGTAGAGGCTTTTCAGACATAAATTGTATTTGACTTTAGACTCGTGTTGTATGTTTTGATATTATGTTATTTTCAGAATTCCGCTATGTTTATTATATTGATCTTCTACTTTTATTGATTGAGTTATATGTATGTTCGTGCCATGGGTTGACTTGGAATCTCTCGAGGCTCTTTGTCCTGTGTCTAGATCCGAGCACATGTTCAGGTCATGACAAACTTGGTATCAGACCATTAGGTTTTAAAGTGTCCTAGGGTTTTTTAAGTTGCGTTAAGTAGAGTCCTTTTCATGGGTGTGAAGCGCGCCACACTTATGACGAAGAGGAACAAGATTTTTAGAAAATGTTTGATTCTTTAATGATCTATGTCATGCAGTGAAATATCTCTCTATCATTCTAACTCGTGTTATTCGTGATTGTAGAATCATGCCTCCTCGCAATGTTAACGACAGAAGGAATAGAAATGGAAGTGACCAAGAGGATGAAAATGGAGACGGGCACCAATCGGCCCCACCAGCCCATGAGTACAATGCACCAGAGATGGTTGCCCATGATGAATTTAGGATAGCCATTCAAATGCTAGAACATGCCTTGACCACCCAGGACAATCAGCAGGCGGTAGCGTATATCCCTTAGAACGGGAATGTGACGATAACATGATTCAGAGCTTTCCTAAGGATGAACCCTCCAGAGTTTCTTAGGTCAAAGGTGGATGAAGATCCACATGAGTTTATCGATGAGATTCTAAAGATCACCAAGGTTATGGGGGTGACTGGTGAGGAGTGTGCTGATTTGGCCTCATATCAGTTAAAGGGAATCGGGCACGTTTGGTTAATACAGTGGAAGGATAGTAGGGCAGTCAAAGCAGGCCCTATCAGTTGGGATGAGTTTTATACCGCTTTTTAGATTGATTCTTCTCTCATGAGATGATGGAGCTGAAAGCGGCCGAGTTCGTGAATCTAAAGTAGGGAAAAATGAGGTCCAGGAGTATTCCTTAGAGTTCACTCGACTGTCCAAGTACACACAAGATTTAGTGGTTGATCAGAGAGGTTGAGTAAGCAGGTTTGTTCATGGGGTGGCAGACTATCTAGATAAGGATTTTCGGACTGCGATGCTTCATCAGGATATGGATTTTCCTCAGAAAGTCTTGTACACCCAGTAGATGGAGGTGGTTCATGTGAGGGAGAGAGAGGCCAAAAGGGCCAGGACAGACAGTAATGGGTTCTTTCAGCAGAGACCAGGTGGTAGACACCATCAACAGTCCTACCAGAGATCGTCAGCCATAAGTATGTCATCCATATCTAGGCATGACTAGAAAGGATGATCATCAAGCTCGAGAGTCTAGACTAGCAAATCTGTAGAGACTAGCCCTCCAGAGTGTAGCAGATGTGGCCGGAGACACACTAGCCAGTGTTTGATGGGTATAGGTACTTGCTTCAAGTGCTGGAAGCCCGGGAACATGCTTAGGGACTGTCTAGTAGCCATACAAGGTTAGGATAGAGGCCGAGTCCCAGCTTCTACTTCAGAAGCTCCACCAGCACACGCAGCCCAGCAAGGGGCATCTACTAGCACAGGTGGAGGACAACGTCAAAACAGATTATATGCCCTAGCATTTGTCACGCCCCACCTTGGGAGGCATGACTGGTACCTGGTGCCCTACTAGGATCTGGGCTACTGAACTAACTGAGCCTAAGCCCCTCTAGTGAAAGGCTGGCTCTAACTTTGGATTCAAGAAAACGATGGGATATATAGCGGCTGTAAATATAGCCCCCCGGCCGACATGGCCTATAGCCAACTATTAAAAGCAAACAGCTAACCAGAAACAACAAAATATAAGGAGTCCTTTGCAGGCCGACAAGGCCACCATGAAATCTAGTTATAGCTGAAGAAAACGGAATCAGGTTCTAAACTGATATGTGATCGACAAGGTCACCAACTAATAACTGAACAAGGCCCCACACGGCCATCACATACAATCTGACCACAGGGAATATGATACAATCTGCAAGCTCTAAGAATAATAAGATGGTTGGGACAGGGCCCCAGCCTACCCATACTGTACAATCAAAAGGAGAGTAAACCTCTGTCTTTCAAGCTCTGGATGAAAAGAGCTGAAGGCTCTGTATCGCTGACCGAAACTATGAGGGATCTAATCCTCGTCTATGCGCACCTGTAGGCAAGTAATGCAGCGCCCCAAATGGGCGTTAGTACCACAGGTACCGAGTATGTAAAGTAATAACTGAAACCAACTGAAAGTAAGTAATAAAGCTGACAGTAACTAAAGTAATAGGAAACGGAATGAAACTGACTGAGATAGAGGAATCAGGGCTAAAATAGTTGTACTGATAAGAGTAAGAGTCATACCTGATAACATGGCATTCTACTGTCTATCTATAAATCACTAAAACAACATAACATAAACCTTACCTGGCCCCCATAAGCCGGGATGGGAAATCATCACAATCTATTTACCCCTACCCAGGTGATACCACATCACTTAATAGCTATAAGCATCCTGCCGGTCCCTTAAATATGCAGCTTGGGCCTGGTGGGCCCTTGACTATAGTTGTATCTGAGTTTGGAGGACTCCTGAAATCAACACCCGAGGCGCAAGCGCTCGACGGGGGTGTATGAAGGCCAACCACGAAAAAATATAGGGAACTGACATCCCATCTTCGTCCCTGGCGGACGGCATGCCACTCCGTAGAGTGACGTATCCTCACCCTCTGGCGGACGAGTCGATACAACCATTAACCCTGGGGCGGTCAAGGAAGCTATACGAGTAATCCGACCCCAAACAATACAATCAAGTCTCAACTGATAAAAATGACTACATATAATACACATTGAATAAGATAATAATATAATCTCTAACATGTTATACTGAGTCTCATACTGAACATGATATAACACTTTTGACGTGCTTTATTAAATTTCATACTGAGCATAATATACTATTTCTGCAATATCTTTCTGGGATTCATATTGTTTTACTATACTGGAGAAACTAACTTGCCGAAAGAGACTGGCTTTACATACCTCGACTGCCGGTTTACCGATTATTTGGAGAGGTTCGGCTAGTATTCAACTATTCTCCCCAATTGTAATCATATACATGAAAGAATAGAACTACCTTCATTATTATACTGGAAGAAGATAATACTTTAAGTCTATATACTGACTATTCTTTGATTTATCTAAGAACGGTCAAAAACTCATAATTTCTCGGGAGTCTAGAAGGGAGAAATACTCACTTTAAGCCTGGGAGTATATTAACACTAGTTTGGAGCAATTCCAATCACTTTGACTCAGGCAGGATGACGATTCGCCGGGCGATTTTCGTGAAACTAACTCTGTAGAAATGCTCCCTGTATCATTATACTTCGATACCCGAAGTTAATTTGACTTTGGACAGCGTTTGACGGCGTAATCAAACGGAAATTTATGTTAACCCTTCATCGTCTCTATTTTCTGGTCGTTTAACTTATAAAATATCGTGAAAATGAAGAGTAATGCCTTTATATACTTGGAGCCCGAAGCATGTCAACGTGGCACGCTGGCCATATCGCCAATCTATCTCTATGCCACGTTGGCCATCATGGAGGAGGGGCCTCCATGCCACGTTGCCCCTCTGCGCAGCGCGGTTCGGCCTCCTCTTACAAAAATCCAACTTGGCACTCGTTCGGCCTTTCCCCCGGCACTTTTCTCACACGTATGGAATTCTAAAACTCTCAACCAATATGCGAATAGGCCAACTAAGTGCTAGAAACTTATGGGGTGTAACAGCATCATGTCAGGAGTAGGAGGTCTCCCCGGATATCGTCACTCGAATGTTATAAGTATTCCATCTTGATGTATATGCATTATTAGATCAAGGGGCTACTTTGTATTTTGTGACGCCTTATGTTGCTATTAGTTTTGGAGTTAGTTCCTAAATCTTATTAGAACCCTTCTCAGTCTCTACTCTAGTTGGTGAGTCAATTATAGCTAGACGAATGTATAGAAATTGCCCTATCTCAGTCCTTCAGAAAGTAACCTCAGTGGATCTAGTAGAGTTAGCCACGATCGATTTTGATGTTATCCTCGGCATGGATTGGCTATTTTCATGCTATGCCTCAGTGAATTGTAGAACCACAGCAGTAGAGTTCAGATTTTTGGGTGAGCCAGTCTTTGAGTGGAAGGGTAGTTCAGTTGTGCCTCCAGGTCATTTCATTTCCTAGCTTAAGTCTAGAAATATGATCTCCAAGGGTTGCATCTACCGTCTATATAGGGTTAAGGATGCTACATATGATACCCCGACTGTCCAGTCCATTGCAGTAGTATGTGAGCATCCAGAAGTCTACCTAGATGATCTAGCGGGAATTCCTCCCGAGGGGAAGATTGATTTTTGTACTGACCTTCTTCTTGATACACAACCTATATCTATTCCTCCTTATAAAATGGCCCCATCCACATTAGAGGAGTTGAAGGAGCAGTTGAAAGACCTTCTAGACAAGGGATTCATCAAACTGAGCAAATCCCCATGGGGTGCACCATCTCTCTTTGTCCAAAAAAAGATGGTTCTCTTCGTATGTGGATTGATTATCAGCAGTTGTAAAAGGTCACAATCAAGAACACGTATCCACTCCCCAGAATTTGATGATTTGTTTGACCGACTTCAGGGTGCTAAGTGCTTTTCAAAGATAGATCTCAGATCTGAATACTATCAGCTCAGGGTTCGGATGGTGACATCCCGAAGACAGCCTTCATGAATCGATATGGTTATTTTGAATTTGTATTAATGTCTTTTTGGACTAAAGAAGGCTCCTTCAGCTTTTATGGATTTGATGAACAGGGTGTTCAAGCCATACTTAGATATGATCGTGATTGTGTTCATAGATGACATCCTTATATACTCTCGGAGAGAGGACTCAGCAAGTGCAAATTTTGGTTGAACTCAGTGGAATTTTTGGGTCATGTGGTGTCAAGTGAGGGTATAAAGGTAGACTCTCAAAAGATAGAAGCGGTGAAGAATTGGCCTAGACCGGTGAATCCTTCGGATATCAGGAGTTCTTTGGGCTTATCTAGTTATTATTGGAGGTTTGTTGAGGGGTCCTCATCTGTTGTAGCGCCACTGACCAAATTGACCCAAAAGAAAGTGAAATTCCAATGGTCGGATGCTTACGAGAGGAGATTCCAAGAGTTGAAGACTAACCTCACCTCAACATCAGTGTTAACCCTACCTGAGGGTACCGATGGGTTTGTGGTGTATTATGATGCTTCTAGGATCGGCCTTGGTTGTGTATTGATGCAGCATGGTAAAGTGATAGCATATGCTTCTAGGCAGCTGAAGGTTCGTGAAAAGAATTACCCGACCCATGATTTTGAATTGGCGGTGGTGGTATTTGCCTTGAAGATTTGGAGACACTATTTTTATGGGGTTCATGTAGATGTGTTTACGGTCCACAAAATCCTACAATATGTGTTTACTCAAAAGAATCTCAATCTGCGTCAAAGGAGGTGGTTGCAGCTACTCAAGGATTATGATACGAGTGTCCTTTACAATCCGGACAAGGCTAATGTAGTAGCTGATGCTCTTAGTAAGCTCTCTATGGAGAGTGTGTTCCAGGTAGATGAGGGGAGGAAGGAGCTGGTGAAGGATGTGCATCGGCTTGCATAGTTGGGAGTTCATTTGGTTGACTCGACTGACGGGGTGTTATTGCTCAAAATGGGTTAGAATCATCCTTAGTGATTGACGTAAAAGCTAGAGAAGATGTGGAACCTATTTTGGTAAAGTTGAAGGAAGCCATTCAGAATCAGAAGGTAGAGGTCTTCTCCATAGGGGGAGATAGTGTGCTTCGATACTAGGGTCACTTGTATGTTCTGGATGTTAATGTTTCGAGAGATTGCATATTTTACGAGGCTCATGGTTCCAGATACTCCATACATCCAGGTGACACCAAAATATATCGTGACCTACAGGAAGTCTATTGGTGGAATGGCTTGAAGAAGGACATGGCGTAGTTTGTGGCTAAGTGTCTAAATTGTCAGCAAGTGAAGGTTGAGCACCAGAGACCAGGAGGCGTACTTCAAGACATTAGTATTCCTACTTATAATTGGGAGGAGATTAATATGGACTTCGTCACAGGGTTTCCTCGCACTCATCGATAGTATGAATCCATTTGCGTAGTTGGGGATAGGTTGACCAAAGCAACTCATTTTCTACCTATCAAAACTACTGATTAAGTGGAGGATTATGCTAAACTATACACTCAAGAGCTAGTTCGGTTGCATGGAGTGCCCTTGTCCATCATATCATATGGAGGCACTCAATTTACCTCCCAATTTCAGACGTCGTTTCAAAAAGGACTTGGCACTCAGGTCTAGCATAGCACAGTGTTTCATCAGCAAATAGATGGTCAGGAGGAGCGAACTATTCAGACTCTCAAGGACATGTTGAGAGTGTGCGTGATCGACTTCAAGGGTAGTTGGGATGAACATTTTCTGCTTATTGAGTTTGCGTATAACAACAACTACCATTCCAGCATTCTGATGGCTCTGTTTGAGGCTCTTTATGGGTGGAGGTGTAGATTACCTATTGGTTGGTTGAAGTAGGTGAAGCTAAAATGATAGGGACAAATTCAATCCATAAGGCTATGGAGAAAGTCCAGCTCATAAGGGACAAACTGAAAATAGCTCAGAGTTGCCA
Source organism: Datura wrightii (assembly GCA_035772735.1). Lineage (NCBI taxonomy): Eukaryota > Viridiplantae > Streptophyta > Magnoliopsida > Solanales > Solanaceae > Datura > Datura wrightii. Next base: position 51,640,072 of record JASDFA010000020.1, on the reverse strand, counting down.
AAAGTCCTATGCGGATGTGAGAAGGAGAGAACCTGAGTTTGAAGTCGACGATTGGGTGTTTCTAGGTGTCTCTCATGAAGGAAGTGATGCGGCTCTAAAACAAAGGGAAACTTAGTCCCCGTTATGTTAGCCCATACCAAATTGTGAAACGGGTTAGCAAGGTAGAATATGAGTTGGAGTTTCCCTCAGAACTAGGCCTAGTTCATCCAGTTTTCCATGTATCGCTCTTAAAAAAGTTTTTGGGTGATCCAACTCTAGTTGTTCCGGTGGCAGTGATGGTATGAAAGACAGCCTTAGTTATGAAAAGGTTCCGGTAAAAATTCTTGATTGGCAGGTTCGTAAGCTACGGAACAAAGAAGTAGCTTCAGTCAAGGTTTTATGGAGGAATCAACATTTTGAGGGAACAACCTGGGAAGCCGAGGTAGATATGATGGCTAAATACCCACATCTATTCCCTTGCGGATAAGTTCCAGCTTGAGGTAATAGTTTTTGCCCTAAAACTTTATTCAGTTCATGTGTCCAAGTTTCTTTCATGTCAAAGCATGAATGTATGATTTGTGAATTTAGTTTAGTCATGTAGTTCAGTTTAGAGGCAATCACTCCGTCAGTTTTTAGCTTATATGATTAGTATTTCAATATAATGATTGCATTTCTATGTTTTTTGTATGTTCACCCACATTCGAGGATGAATGTTCTCGAGTAGGAGACATTGTAATACCCCAAAAGTACCTAAGACTAGACCCAGGATTTGAAAATGAAAAGTAGCAGAAGTCTAGAAAATTTTCTCAGAACGGATCATTATACGAGTCATTGGTGGGACCAACGACCCATTGGATGTGCCCGCGATGAGATGCTACAGCTCTGGAGTTGGGAGTAACGGGCCTTGGAATGACCCATTGGTTTGTGTAACGGGTCATTGTATGTGTGCCGTTGTGAGGTGGGTCTGGTGCAAGGTGGAAGTGACGAGTCGTGGTACGGCCCGTTGCTAGAAGCAAAAGGCCGTTGTCGGCACTTGTTGGAAGGAAATCCAGGTTAGGGCAGTGGTGACAATGACTGGAAGCAACAAGTCATCAAAGCTTGTAACGACTCATCTTGTCCAGTCGTGGTAGGGGATCTGAGACTTGAATCAGAGGATGAAACGACGAGGGGAAGTAACGGATCATGTAATCCAGCAACGGTCCATTGTGTCAACTATTACCACTAGCAAAGCAGTTTTTCCAGGAAATTCATTAAGGGTATTTTCATCATTCCTAAGCCTTAGGGTCCTAAACTACATCGTTTAAGCTTGAAATAGAGTGTTTTAAGAGGGGTTATGTCATTCTAAACCTATTGTAATTCATGCATACAAGCTTAGGGTTTTTGAGAGGTGATCAAGTCTAGTTTTCTACAAGTTCTTCCTTAATTCTCTTTGGGCTATCCAGGAAGTGTCAGAATCAGATTCCTTCAGGTATGTAAGGCCATGAATGGGTGTAATTCTCCACATCCATGCCCAATTTCCTCTCAATTCATGATGTTCTAATTGATGATTCCATAGTGTTCTTACCCAAGGCATGAATTCTTAAGTGTTATTCATGGGTATGATCTAAGCATGTTTTAGATGATGAATTATGATTAACGGGCAGATTTTACAATGTTTTATACTATAAATTATGTTATCAAGTTTTCCAAATAATGATGCCCATCTATGAATATTCATGAAAGTTGAGATTCATGAGTTATGATTTCAAGTATGGGGGAGATGTTTATGAAGAAAGTATGATTTTGATATACCCATTTTTATGTTCATGCTTTCAAAGTGAATCAAGTTGATTTCAAGCATGTTAAAGTATTGGGCAAGCCCATATGATCAAGTATATTTTATGATTTCACGAATTAGATTACCACATGATTTTGGAGTCAAGACTCCCATTATTTTCAACTTGTGGTATGGTTTTATCCAAGGCTCCTCATGATATAATTTATGATTATGCATGTATGTTATTCATTCAGCTTCTTCATTAGATGATGGTCAGCTTCATTGAAAAATGATGGAGAGCATATGCATATTTTTAGGAGCAGTGTCTATCACCGAGTAAGCTAAGGGTCAGCCAACCTAATGCCTCAGAACTATGCACCAATGTAGGTTTACTTATATACTTTGGGACCTCCTTTGGAGCTTTCCCCTACCCCCAAGGGGCCTTGAGCTTGATATCGATATCATAATAGTGCCTTTAGTCCAGGCAAGGCTTTGGATGGCTCTGCCCACTTGAGTATGATAGTCAGGACCACGTAAGCTCTATCGTGGTAATGTTGTTTACATGATGAGTCTCCCATTGTTCCTCATGATTTCAATTATGCATGATATCATTCATGATATTTTTTTTAGCAGGTTTGACCCAATGTTCAGTTTTACTTATGATTATCAGTTTTCGGCTTTGTGTCATTCAGGTTAGTTTTGATATGCAGTTATGTTCAGAGCGTGATTTCCAAACAATAGCATGCAAGTCTTACTCTCAAAATCTTATCTTGATTATGTTTTATTAAATGCATTATTACTGATTTTACTTACTTAAGCGGTTTTACTTACCTTTCATATCGGTAAATTCCACGTAGTGACTATATACTCTACGTTGTATCATTTTATGATACAGGCTCCGATATCCAGACTCAGCCCCGTCACTAGCCAGATTTTCAGAGTTAGCATCCACTCTCTGTTTGTGAGTCTTCATCTCCTAAGGACCATTCCTTATCAGTTATCTTTATATTTTCAGTTTCAGATATAGAGAGTTAGTTGGGTCTTGTCCCATCAACTTATCATAAGTAGAGTCTCTTCAGACATAGATTATATTCAGCTTCAGACTCATGTTGTATGTTTTGATGTTATGTTATGTTCAGACTTCTGCTATGTTTATTATATTGATATTCCGCTTTTATTGATTGAGTTAGATGTATGTTCTTCCATGGGTCGACTTGGAGTCTCTCAGGGATCCTTCTCCCGTGTCTCAACCGAGCCCATATTCGGGTTGTGATAGACTCTAGGATTAAGAACGAGATGCTCCTCCCTTCCAATCCTTGTGGGACCGAAAAGTAGGGGTGCTGGCTGAGGTTGGTGTTGGAATCCTCTGTTGCTGCTGCTGTGGGCGGCTACTACCGCCAAACCTTTGGTGGAAATAATCTAATTGACCAGTTCTAGCCCCTTGTGCTTTTGCTCCATATATTTCAGCCTCAATCTATTGGGCATGATTGATGAGGTTGGAGAAGTCAATATCCTTTATGAGAATTGCGGTCTTGCACTCCTTAAGTACCTGGTTGATACCCCATTGACGAATTTAAGCATTCGAGCCCTTGGCTCGGCTACCATCTCTGAAGCATACCATGACAATTGCGTGAACTCTAATGCATACTCCTCCACAGTCCTATTACCCTATTTTAAGATCATGAACTCTGTGACCTTAGCCTCCCTCAACTCCGACGGAAGAATTTGTCTAAGCATGCGATAATAAACTCTTCCCACTGTACCAGTTCCACTCCAACTGATCTCCCTTCTTTCCACTCATTGTACCAAATCTGTGCCACCCCTTTCTATTGGTAGGCAGCTAGATCAACACTCTCTGTGGAACTAACACGCACAATCCGAGTGATCTTCCACACCTCATCTACAAAATCTGGTGGGTCTTCTCCCACCTTGGATCTATGAAAGGCTGGAGGGTTCATTCGGGTGAAGTCCCGAACCCTAGCAGCTGTCGTGGACCCGTTTGTGTTTACCGAAACCACCTGCTGGTTCACTTGGTTTGTCACTGTCTAAGCCAGTAGCTATATTGCCACTCTAAATTCTTCCAAAGACACTTAGTCGTCCTAAGGGGCTGCTGGAGCTGGTGGGGCAGGTCGGTTAGCGTTGCCAACCCTTCTTCTGTTTCCTCGCCTTTGAGGCATAGTTTCACTGCAACAGAATAGAGCACGAGTTAGGAGTACATTTCCGGAATTCAACTTTAACGCACGATAAGGAGTATGAACAAAAGGGAGTTTCCCTAATAACGTCTCGTAGCCTCCCCATCATAAGTGTAGCTCGCTTCACACCCACAAAAATGACTCTACTTTGTGCGACTTTCAGATATCCTAGGATACTCTAAACCTAGTTCTCTGATACCAAGTTCTTCATGACCCGAGTCTATACCCTGGACGAGTCACAGTTCTTAAAGTCACAAGTAACCCCAAGCCAACCCATGGTTTATCATAACACTGGTAATCTGAGTAAAGATAAGCGGAAGCTTTAAATAATTAAGATCATTTAAGAAAAATCGATTTGACAAAAGCCCATACATTTGAAAACGATACTGAATATCTGAGTATATGTCTGAAAGCCATCTACTAATGATGTGTTGCTAGGAAAAGTCTCCAGCTAACTCTAAAGTCTAATTGAAAGAAAATAACTTAAAACAAACATCGTCCTTGAAAGATAAGGACTCACCAAAAGCTGTTGGTGGTATCATTTGAAGGAATCTACTGATGATGTTGGGGCTGAGAACCTGAGCCTATATCATGATATGATACAGCATTGAAGGTAAGCGTCAGTAGTCTGAATGTATTGAGTAAGCGAGAGATATAATAAACATAAAAGAGAAAGTAATTAAATTGATATGACATGAAATGACCAACTGAAAAACTTAAAACTAAACAACTGAAACATAATTGATATGGTCAATAATAACCCTGGTTGACAGTCATAGACATATCCAAGATTTGGGATACTGATCTGAGCTAAACTAAAATGAATTGAACTGAGCTAAACTGAAACTGTACTAAAATGAGCTAAGCTGAAACTGTATTGAACTGAGCTAAGCTGAAACTGTACTGATTAGTGGAAGAGTCTATAACCGATATATAACCATGTGAGCTAAACATGGAGTTCGATGTATATGTCCCATTGATATTACCCAATATATCTTGCCAAGGTATAAATGCATGAATTGGGTTATCTTAATTCTGGGGCCATAGGGCCAATAAGATGACCTACGGTGGCAACATAATTCTAGAAACCTGGGTCCGCTGGAACGCCGATCTGCTCGGTGCTAAGTCTTAATCCCATTGAAAAGTCCTAATCTGACTACTAAGTTGATAGCTCGAAACTGGGGTCCAAAACTAAATCAGGGATACTTATCTGGATCGGATTTCGTAACTAGTGTTCTAATACTAGCCAGAGCTGCTTATCTGAAAGCATCGTAACCGTTTAAAGAACAAAGTGAAACTGAAGTTGGTGGTTCTAAGACTAGTCAGAGCTACTTATCTGGATGCATTATAACCGTGTCATGAACAAACTAATATCTGATAACTGATATCGGAAAGGCATTATTGACACCTAAATAAAAGATTATAGTCAAACTAATCAGCTGACATTTCTGAAAATATTGAACATGATAACATTCTGACTGAAATTGGACTAGCATCCAACTAACAGAATCAAGTAACATGAATAACTAATCAATTATGCAAGACTCTAGTTACTGCATTCAAGAGCTAGGACTAAAACCATCTTTACAAGAACAAGTATCAACATGATCATGGGGTACTAGAGAAATATCAATTAACATGAACAAACATTCCACATGAATTACATCGGAATTTCACTGAAAAATTATAGATTTTCAAAACCTCAAGGCTAGGACTGATAAGAAAATTTAAATCGGTTTTGGGGGCACAAGGGAATGAAAATTTCCTTGCTAAATTCCCACATAACTGATGAAAGATTCCTGAAAAATCCTTGAGCAATTCTGAGAAGAAGAAGTCGAAACCCTTTCCCCGCTCTGTAGTACCTTACTGAGATTCTATGCTCTAACTTTTGAGGGAATGAGAGTAATGAACTATGAATGTAGATTACCCCAATAAATCCCCTAAATATATCCAAAAATGACATATTTTAGGTATTAAAAATCTAGGAAGTTACAAAAATATCCCTGGGAGAAAATCTGGAAAAACTGCCTGATAGGGACCAACGGGTTACACAATGAGTCATTGGTTGACACCACAACTCCTTGGGACCAGCTGTCTGTTATGGGCTTAAACCTAGGTCTTACAAGAACTGGCAATGGGTGGGGACCACGACTTGTTGGAAGAACCAATGGGTCGTTGGTACCTCCCGTGGCCATTAGCAGGGTCTTGAAAAAAACACTGGAGCCCCTCTTCTAACTGGTGACACTACTACTCATTGGTTGAGACAACGAGTCGTTGTCACCTCTCATCCTGGCTACTGGAAATCTTGATGAATTTTGGGGCTTGTCACTACAGGTTGACACAATGACTCGTCTTGTGATGCAACAGGTCATTACTGCTACTCGATGTCACTGAAGAAGTTGGTTGAAAATACCTGGGAGACCCAACTAACGAGTCACACCACGAGTCTTTATACTAAGCGGCAACTCGTCGTTTGACTCGTGGGTTCCTGGAAGAGATTAACTGGGTTCTGAGCTGGCAATCCAACGAGTGAAAGTATGACTCATTGCTTGTCACAACGGTCATTCCATGTCCCGTTGGTTCCCAAAAACATCTTATAGGGTTGAGCACGACCTAAACAATGGGTCGTTACTTTTGACAATAACTCGTTGTCTCGATCATTCTGAGAAATTGTTTTTCTGATTTTCCCCTTGTTTTTCATGCAAGGTCTGAGTTTGGTCCAGGAAAGTATTGGGGTGTTATAGTTATTTAACTTCTTGAGCTCCGCAGTCATGGTATGTATTAACCTATCTTTCTTAGAGAGTTCATATTCTCCTAGGTAATGAGTGAGAAGGGAAGTCTCAACATAGATGGGATTTAAAGTATGATTTTGGTTAGCATGAGCATGGGACATGTTGGAGGTGGATGTACGAGGTAAATGACGGATGTGAGATATGGTGGGTGGGCCTTGTGTGATGGCTTGATTTTGATGTACGTTTGATGGAGTTGGGTAATCATTATGCGGATAGTGTATGGAATACTAAGGAAGTGTGTAAAGGAAATTAGGAGTGTTTTGAGGATAAGAAATATGATGGAATGGCAGAAAGAAGCTTGTAAAAATAACATGAGGTTTGGTAGGGGCATGGACCTCTGTTTGTGGTTCCAATAAAGTCTTTAATGGAACCAACAAGTTTTTTGAATTATGAACTTGGATAATTCCCATTGAAGTTCTAAGATCTTTTGTTCCATCCTTAGTACCATCCATAATACTCAGGTGGATACCTTCACTTTGAACTCTTTTTCAAATCACTTGGAGCGGTCGTATCAATTTTGTCTGCTGAACTATCACTGTCATTCATTTTTCCTTTTACTTTTTATGAACCTGACTAGGAGAAGAAGAAGGATATGGTAGGCAGTTATGCATAAATCAACCTTAGAAAGGGGGATAATAAAGATAAACAATAAAATGACATAAAAAAATTACATTAGTAATAAAAATCGAACATAATATGTTGTAAATTAAAGGTTAAAAGAAATAGACACATTGATGTGTTTTCTAATTTTGAGAGCCTCTTTTGCGTCAGAGTAGGCCTAACATATTGGGAAATGAATATGTCATAATGTATCATTCCATTTGATCCTACTAAAATCCCAAATATAAAATAACATAAATAAGTTATATTGCTTTATTTATATAATGAAATGTTACAAGAATGAAAACAATTGCAAAAACCAAAAACTATAGTCTAATTAAAAATGCTCCTCCTTCTGTTTGGTCACTTCATAAATTATATGACATTATATGTTGAATTGGTCCTTAATAACCTGCATCATTAAAACATTAGTTTTACCCTTCCCACATATGGAGTAAAAATTATCTATATTTTTAGGCACATTCATCTCTCAAAAAAATACAAATAAACATGATAGTGTTCTTTTCGGGGTTGTAAACCCTTTTGGACTTTGGGAAAGGTCAAACTATTGTCTTAATACCCCAAGGGTATCAAGACCTCCTAGGGGTAATGCATACATGACTTAATATAAATTTTTATGAATTAAATAGATATGGTCACATGGTAGTAAAGCTATCATTCATCCCACGTATAAGTCAACTCTCTAAATGATGATTGAAAGAACTTTGGAGAAGTGCAAAGCAGAACTCGCGTGTATAGTGTGTGATAGTGAGAAGTTCCCATATGGGGGGAGTATGAGCAGAATGAAAACTATAGAAAGTTATAATATGTAGCATATAAAGAAAACCAATAATATAAAAAGCAGAAAAACAATAGATATTGAATAAAGCAATAAAAGCAAAAACAAAATAAAGAAGATAAGGAAGAGGAAACTCATAAGTTATCTCAAATAAACAAATGAAGGGATAGTTAGATGGGATTAAACATGAAATAATACTTGAAGAAAGAACTTTTAAGGGAAATAAGAAAGCATATTAAACATGGAGAGAAATATTTTAAATAAAAAAAATAAAGGGAATAAGAAAAATGGGTTAAATATGGAAGCAAATAACTCATTCGAGGAATCAAATAAAAGGAAAATGCAAAATAATTATGCAGGCGTCCTTTTTGGAATTTTAAAAAATTCCTTGAGACTCAAGATAAGGTCTACTATTCGTCTTGACACTCCATGGGCGTCGAGATGTATTACGCTGAAATCTTTTTTCTTATTGTAGTGGATCTTTCCAAAAAAAAAAAAGACTGTACATTGAATAATGTATATACTTTGACTTTAACAGGATGTGAATTCCTTAGTAAAGGGATACAAAGTAAAGATATAAAGAAATGGCAGGTATAGATGTAGTTCCCTCAACCAGATAACTTGGGAATGAAAAAGCTCATGGTAGTCGATGCACCTCTGATCGATCAATCCATGAGACATTTCCCGATATATGTGTTTAAGGAATAAATGTCCATGCAACCATGCGACAATTTCAAAAGAAAAAAATGTTTTAAGTGAAGGAAGGTATGAATAAAATAATAGTTATATAAATCCATAACAAGTTATGCAAAAAGTGATAATATAATGATCAATTCTAAAAAGCAATAAGTAATTAACAAAATGATAAATTAAAACATAACAAGTTACAGATATGTCAAATAAATAAATAATGGGAATAAGAAAAAGGGAATGTGCATGAAACTAAAGTAAAATTTATAAAGCAACAAACAAATACGCAGAATAAAAGTGGATTTAGAGATACTGTTTCATCAAGTGGAAAACTTGAGAGTGAGGAAGCTCATGACTGTCGAGGCACTTCTCATCAACCAAATCATGTGGCATTTCTCGAGGGGTGCTTAATATTAAACGACCATGAAATCATACAACCATTATCAAGTGTGAGTGTGTGAAGTTCGCAAGTGGGAAAAGAATGACAATTATAAAATAATAACATTTATCATGTAATGGAAATCAATTAACAGAATACAATATACATAATATGGTAATACAAATTATAAATAAGACAAAGAAGATTGTTAATCATAATGTATTAAAAGAGAATCATATGAGATGCATAAAGAAAGGATGAAAGAAAAGGGATAGGCATGGAAATAATTTATTTAGGGAAACCATTTGAGGAAAATAAAGAAGTAAAGCATGGAAAAAAATAAGCACATAATGAAAAAGGGAAAGAATTTGGAATGAAAGACAAATTTAAAAAGAAAAAAGCAAAATCTAAACATTGTAAGAAAATAATGAAAAATAATTAAAAGAAGAAAAAATATGACAAAAAAATGGATTCTCATAGACCATAAAAGAACAAACATAAATAAAAACATAAAAGTCCCACATAAAAATAAAACCGCAATGGTTAGAATCAAAAATCTCACGCAGAGTCATCATGTTGTCGCAACTCATTTTTCTCGCGGAAAGCAAAACTTGACATATGACAACACTTATAGGATTATTTGAAAAGAAGAGTCACCGCTAAATGGATTAAGGTGCATTAGGAAATCATTCTATACTCAGTAAGCTGATAAATCTGTTTAACAAACTTAGGTGACCAGAAATCAGGTAAGGGTTCAAGTTATCTCAAAAGGAAGGTGTTAGGTATCTTTCAAGGTCTACATAAGTGGGTCCCTTCCGAATTCATTAATTATGTGGAAAAATAGCTAGCAGGTAAAGTCAGTTGTTATTAAATCCTAAAAATAGCTAGGTGATTTTAAATGAAAGTAAACCAGTCAATTTCAGTAATAAAAGTTAGAATACGACAAAGATCATAAAAGAAATCAGATAAGTGAGAAGTAATAATGTTGACCCATATATATGAAAAAATATATTATTATTATTATAGCAATTTATTATGAGCAAAGTAGATCCTTACTATCGTTAGTCAACCAAAAAAATAGACAAATAATTATCAAAATAAATAAATACCATAAAATAGAATAAAAACATTAAAATTTAGATCAAGTCTCATAGAGATGCTTACGTATTCCTCTTAGATGGGAATCAAGTCTAACATTATTCCAAAGTAAGAAAAGGTAGGGGGAGGGTTATTTTAACCTAACGGGATGATCTTATGGAACTAAAATAATAGTTCGCAACCAATTTTAAGTTGCTTATATTATTCAACAAGCACAAACTATCATTTCCGCCTACGTTCCTAATTAGGTAATTATTATCCAAACAACGTTGTAAAAGAAAAAAATACTAATAGTCCTAATGTGTGCCTACCCATCCCAATATTAATGTCCAAGAAGGATTAAACAACTATTTTGAATTTTAGCTCTAAAGCATACTTAAGGTAATTAGAGGTGATTAACATCAAATAAAAGACAAGGAATAAAGAAAGAAGTTAGCAAATAAGGTTCCACATAATCCGCTTATATTAATTATATGGTGTGATGATTCCTATAGGAATGATTTCTAAGGGAAAGCAAACGATTTATGATTTTCCTATAGAAAGATTTTCTAATGACAAGTAATGAGATTCCACGACAAATAATATGTAGCAAACGATATCTTTGGGTAGACTTTATGTCACGACCCAAGTCCTCACCCTGGACGCATCATGGGACTTGGTGCCACATGTGACCCCAAGTTAACCCATGGTATAACATCACACAGGTAAACTAAGTAAGTATAAGCGGATGCTGTATAAAAATAGTTATCTAAATAATACTGTTTTGAAAAGAGTAAACATCACTGAAAAAAATACATAACACTATGTCTGACAACCATCTACTAACTGACGAGTTGTTGGGACAAGGCCCCAGATAACTCTAAAGTCTAACTAAATAAAGAACTGAGTGAAAAGAAATCACTTTCCTCGAAAGATGAGGATTCACCAATAGGGCTGCTGCTGGAATCGTCGGGAGGAACTACTGACAATGCTGAGACTGAGAACCTGCGCCTGTATAATAATACAATACAACATAGAAAGTTTGTGTCAGTACTTTGAATGTACGAGAAACTAAGAAATACATAAGGCGTGAAAATAAGGAACTGAACTGAAGAACATTAAATGACCAATTAATACTGAGTACTACTAGAAGTGGAGCTATAACTATGGAAAGGTCAATAAAGCCCCTGACTGACAATCATAAATATGTCTTAGGACTGAGTGACTTAAATGAACTAAAGAGAGACTGAGCTGAACTGATCTGTTCTAACAAGTGGAAGAGTATATAACCAACATATAACCATATGAGCTAGACGTGGAGTCCGATGCATACACCCCATCGGTGAGAGCCCACTGTACCTTACCGGGGTATAGTGGCTGAGCTGGGTGATCACAAGTCTAAGGCCTGTATGGGCTAAAGACCTATGGTGGCAACTAGTTCTGGGAACCTGGGTGCACTGAACTCTAGTCTGATCGGTGCTAATTCCTACTCCCACTGGATAGTCCTAACTTGACTACTAAACTAATAGCTCAAAACTGATGCCCTAGACTATGTCAGGAATACTTATCTAGAAGCAACCTGAGAGTCTGTAGAACCTGGTGACTGAAAGCTAGTGTTCTAGGACTAGCCATAGATGCTTATCTGGAAGCGTCATAATCGTCTAAGAACAATTTAATTACTAGAACTCGGGAACATTACTGAACTGAACTACTCAAGAACTGACCAGTGTCAAACTGATCTACTAATTTGTTAGAAGATACTTAAAATGCTAATTACTGATTCAGGCTGAACTATCATGCAACTAACTATGAACTCATGTGAGGGTAATAACATGGCAATTCATGAACTAACAGAGTCAAGCAACAATTATATCTTTTAAATTATGCAAGACCCAAATTTGTTGTATTCATGGAACTAGGCTAAAACAATATCACATGAAGAAAATAGCAAAAAATCTATTAAGTAGTGGAAACATAACAAAAACTCATTTGAACTACGAACCACAAGAATTAAATTAGAATCTAACTGAATGTTTACCACAATTCTGACCTTCAGGGCTAGAACTGATAAAGAAATTCAGGAGGGTTTTGGGGCCCAAAGGAAGAGCAATTCCCTTGTTGAATTTCCACATACCTAGAGTAAAATCCTTAGAAATAAATCTGGAGCAGTCTTGAAGAAAACTGGAAGCCCTAGCTTAGCTCTTCACTATCTATTTGGAACTTATATGTTCTAAAAATCGTGAATTAAGAGAAATGAGAGGGATTAAGTCGACATCCCTTTAATTTTGTCCAAAATGTGCCCAATACTATCACGCCCAACCTTGGGGGGTATGACTGGCACCTGGTGCCCTAGTAGGACCTAGACTGCTAACTGGTGAGCCTAAGCACATCTGGTGCCTGGCTTGCTCTAACTCAGCTTTATGGAAACAACGGGCTATATAACGGTTGTAAACACAGCCTCTGGCCGACTGGGCCAATAACCACCTGTATAAAACTTTAGCTAACCAGAAACATACTTACAAAGGAGGAAAACCTATGCGGCCGACAAGGCCACCATGTTGTCTAGTTATCTGTAATTCAACAATAGAATACTGAATAACTATGTGACCGGCAAGGTCACCACTACTATCAGACTATGGCCCCACACGGCCAACATAATCAACAATGCTAAACAGCTAAACAAAACGCACAGCCTCACACGACCGGCACAACTAAGCATAGGGAGATGAATATATATAATCTGCAAGCCTTTATGAGTACTGATGAAATGGTCGGGACAGGGCCCCGTCCTACCCATGATGTACAATAAAAGAAAATGAACTACACCTATGAATATCAAGCTCCAGATGACAGGAGCTGATGACTCTATAAGCTGGCTGGAATCACGAGAGATCGCCTCCTCGTCTATGAGTACCTGCAGGCAAGTAATGCAGCGCCCCAAACGGGCATCAGTACCACAAGTACTGAGTATGCAAAGCAACTAGATACAACTGAATACAAAAAACATAACTAGCAGTTCTGAATAGCAAGAGATAACTGAATCTGTAAGAACTGATATGAAATGAATCAGACTTTCTGTGCTGTGATAGGACAGGAGCGTACCTGTAGACGCGGCGGCCTGCTGTCTATTAACTAATATATAGAACATAAATACATATATATATATAAAACAAGAGACAATACCAAACCCCATAATTCGGACGGCGCCAAGAAAGCAAACAATCTATATACCCCTACCCGGGTTAAAACCAGCCAAAAATAAGTCACTCCACTCATCGGCTAACTACGAGAACCTCTGCCGGCCCGCTGGGTCTCTAGCTCGAGCCATATCCTCTGATATAAATAACCGTCTCTGAGTCCGGAGGACTCCTATATTGTATCTGTAACTGTAACTGTATCTGAATCTGTTCCCTGGGCACTTGCGCACAACAGGGCTATCTGTACTGTAATGCTAATCAACCTGATTTGGGGAAAGCTTCATCCCATCTTCATCCAAACAGGGGACGACATGCCACTCCTTGGAGTGACGTAAACCCACCCGCTTAGTGGGTGACACAGTTACCAACCCAGAGGCGGCGAGGATGCTCAAAAGGGTGCCCTAAAGACACAACCAAGTCTCAACAAACAATAAGCACATATATAGCAAGCATGTTTAAACTGAAAAATACTATCTGTATTCTGATCTCTTTCTGTATTATACTGATTCTCATACTGCTTTATACTGAATCTGTGGTCTTTATCTAACTGCATGGCTAATCTATAGCCACGATACTATCTGACTGTATGGCTATACTGTAGCCAAGATATCATCTGTTTGTATGGCTAATCTGTAGCCAAGCTACTATCTGACTGTCTGATTTTACTGTACTAACTCTTATTCTTAATATCTATCATATTATTCTAGAAACATGCTCTCTAATCACATACTGGGCTATACTGAGTCTGGAATGCTAACTTGCCATTTTGGCGCATGCTTTACTAACTTTCGGACTGAGTACGATATAACAACGCAAACCAGATTTACTGAACTTGCACAATACTCAATATTAAACTCCGGGAATTCTACTATGAAGTTTACTGTGCTATACAAGGCTAAAATTACTAACTTTCCAAAGAAACTGGCTTTACATACCTTAACCTCGGTTTTTCCGACTAACGGACAAAGCTCGGTCAGTACTCCAGCTATTTCTCCCAACTACATTTACATATATGTCAATTAGAACTAAATACACCAATATTCTGAAAGCAAATGTCACTTTCGATATATTTATAGCCTAAACTTTGGCTTATTGAAAGACGGTCAAAAACTCGCTATTTCTCGAAAGTCCAAAGGGAGAAATACTCACTTTAGGGATAGGAGTATATTGACACTAGTTTGGAGCAATTCCACTTACCTTACTTCGGTAGCACGATGATTCATCGGCCAAATTTCACGAAACTAAATCTGTAGGAATGCTCCTTACTACTTAATATCTCGGTATCTGGAGTTAATTTGAGTTTGGACCGCATTTGACAGTGTAATCGGACGAATATTATAAGAGATTCTCGATCCTCCCTGTTTTCCCTTGGTTTCTATTGAAATTATATGAGTTATATCATTAAAAATCGTAGTGAGGGGTTTATATACTTGGGCCTGGACAGGGCCAACGTGTCACGGAGCCAACGCGAAGGCTCCACCTCCATGACACGTTGCCATTGTGGAGGGGCTCTGTCCCGGCTGCTTCCGTGATGGTTTGACAGGTTACTCGTCCGGTCTGTTCCCGGGCCTTTTTCTAGTATGTATGGCTCTCAAATACTCTTAAACAACACGCAAATAGGCCATCTATGTGTTTACGGGGTGTAACATTCTCCCCACTTAAGAACATTCATCCTCGAATGTAAACTTCTATCTAGAGGACTTCTCAACTTACTCAACTTGTTTCTAGAAAAAAAAATTTGGCAGAGTTTCCCCTGTAATATGGATTATCCCAAAAACCTGATATGCAGAAAAGTCCAATGCAGGTACTCCACACAATACAATACTATTTAAATGACAAATTAAAATAGATCTTCTCATTTATATATATACTATAAGGCACTTTATAAAATAACAATACTAACATACTTGTTATCTGACTAGGCTTGGAACAGGTGAGGATATCTGGTTTTCATATCTTTCTCTGCTTCCCAACTCATCTCCTCTCGGTTCCTATTATGCCACAGTACCTTGACAGACGCAATATCTTTAGCTCTCAATCTACGAGTCTGTCTGTCTAAGATAGCTACTGGAACCTCTTCATAGGCCAGCCCTTCCGTGACCTGGATATCCTGGACTGGGACTGCTCTGGATGGGTCTCCTATGCATTTTCTCAGCATAGATACATGAAATACCGGATGAACGGATTCCAATTCTGGAGGCAAGTTCAACTCATATGCCACTCGGCCTATCCTTCGACGAATCTGATAAGGCCCAAAAAATCTCGGACTGAGTTTACCTTTCTTGCCGAATCTCATCACCCCTTTCATCGGAGATACTTTCAGAAATACCCAGTCATTCACATCAAATTCCAAGTCTCTGTGCCGCACATCAGCATATGATTTCTGGCGGCTCTGTGCAGTCAGTAAGCGTTCTCTAATAAGCTTTACCTTATCCTCTGACTATTGAATAATGTCTGGCCCAATCAACATTGATTCTCCCACTTCAAACCAGCCAACTGGCGACCTGCATTTTCTCCCATACAATGCCTCGAAAGGCGCCATTTGGATGGCTAAGTGATAGCTGTTATTATAAGCAAATTCAATTAACGGTAAATGCTCGTCACAGCTACCTCCAAAATCTAGCACACACGCTCGTAGCATATCCTCTAGCGTCTGAATAGTGCGCTCAGCCTGTCCATCTGCTGAGGGTGGAATGCTGTGCTCAAATTAATCTGCGTTCCCAGACCTCTCTGAAATGACTGCCAAAATCTAGCTATAAATTGTGCTCCTCTGTCTGAAATAATAGATACTGGCACTTATTGTAATCTAACTATTTCTCTGATATATAATCCAGCATAATCCTCACCCGAGAAGGTAGCTTTCACTGGCAGGAAATGAGCTGATTTTGTCAGCCTGTCAACTATTACCCAAATAGAATCGTGTCTATGTCTGGTACAGGGTAATCCTGCTAAAAAATCCATATTCATTGCTTCCCATTTCCAAAGAGGCACAACTATGTCCTGAGTTAACCCGCCTGGTTTCTGGTGTTCCGCTTTTACCTATTGGCAGTTAGGACACTAGGCTACAAATTCGGCAATTTCTCTTTTCATTCCTGGCCACCAATAATTCTCCTTGATATCATGGTACATTTTCATTGCACTGGGGTGAAGAGAATAACGGGCGTAATGTACCTCGTTCATAATCTGCTGGCGGAGCCCTGAAACATCTGGAACACAGAGGCGGCCTTTACATAACAGCACTTCTTCCTCAGTTATCTGAAAATCTGGCACTTTACCCTGCTGGATTCTGTCTTTGAGCTAGATCAAGTCAGGATCCTCATACTGTCGTTCTTTTACTTCCACAACTAATGATGACATGGCGGTGTTCTGAATTACCGCTCTGTTGTCCTCTGTGTCTGCTATACGAACGGCTAGGCTGGTTAATTGATGTATCTCCCTGACCAACTCTCGCTGCTCGGGCTGCAAATATGCCAAACTTCCCATGGATTTACGGCTGAGAGCATCTACTACTACGTTGGCTTTTCCCGGATGATACAGAATATCCACATCATAATCTTTTAATAGCTCCAACCAGCGATGCTGTCGCAGATTCAACTCCCTCTGGGTGAGGATATACTGTAGGCTCTTATGATCTGTGAAAATATCCACATGGACGCCATACAAGTAATGTCTCCATATCTTTAAGGCGTGGATCACTGCGGCTAACTCCAGGTCGTGGGTAGGGTAATTCTTTTCGTGTTTCCTCAGCTGTCTGGAAGCATATGCAATCACTTTACCATGATGCATCAACACACAACCCAACCCAACGCCTGATGCGTCACAATACACTGAATAACCTTCTGTACCTTCCGGCAATGCTGACACTGGGGCGGAGGTTAATCTGTATTTTAACTCCTACAAGCTCTGCTCACATGCCTCTGTCCACTGAAACTTCGCTGCTTTCTACGTCAGTTTGGTCAGAGGTGCCTCTATAGTAGAGAATCCCTCAACAAATCTCCTA
Organism: Datura wrightii; assembly: GCA_035772735.1. Taxonomy (NCBI): domain Eukaryota; kingdom Viridiplantae; phylum Streptophyta; class Magnoliopsida; order Solanales; family Solanaceae; genus Datura; species Datura wrightii. The sequence continues at coordinate 51,622,611 of JASDFA010000020.1, read as the reverse complement.
TAATATCCTGCTAACCCCAGAAAACTACGGAAATCGGTCGTAGTGGTAGGCCTAGGCCAGGTTTTAACTACTGCTACTTCTGCGTGTCAACCTGTATACTAGCATCCGACACAATATGTCCCAAGAAGGCTACTGAGTTCAGCCAGAATTCACACTTGGAGAACTTAGCATATAATTGACGGTCCCTGAGAATCTGGAGTACTGTCCGTAAATGAGCCTGGTGGTCTGCCTCTGAGCGAGAATACACCAGAATATCATCGATAAATACTATCACGAACAGGTCCAGGTATGGTCTGAAGGTTCTGTTCATCAGGTCCATAAATATTGTTGGGGCATTCGTCAACCCAAAGGACATAACTAGCAATTCAAAGTGTCCATATCGGTTCCTGAAGGCCGTTTTAGGAATGTCTCTTTCACGAACTCGAACCTGATGATATCCGGACCGCAAGTCAATCATGGAGAAATATCTGCCCCCCTGTAACTGATCAAACAAATCATCTATTCTGGGAAGCGGATACTTATTCTTTACTGTAACTTTATTCAGCTGCCGGTAATCTATACACATGCGGAGCGAGCCATCCTTCTTTCTCACAAATAGAACTGGCGCACCCCACGGTGAAGTACTCGGCCTGATAAAACCCTTATCTAGCAGGTTCTTCAGCTGCTCCTTTAATTCTCTGAGTTTAGCAGGAGCCATGCGATACGGAGGAATTGATATAGGCTGAGTGCCTGGTAGTAAGTCGATTGCAAAATCTATTTCCCTTTCTGGGGGAATACCAGGTAACTCATCTGGAAATACATCAGGGAATTCATTCACCACTGGAACAGACTGGAGTGTCGGAGACTCTACCCGAACATCTTGAACCCTTACTAGGTGGTAAATACATCCCTTAGCTATCAACTTCCTTGCCTAAAGGTAGGAAATAAACCTACCTTTTGGAGTAGCTGTGCTGCCTTTCCACTCTCGCACTGCCTCTCCTGGAAAGTGGAATCGGACCGTCTTGGTCCAACATTCTACGTTAGCATAGCATGGCACCAACCAATCCATACCCATAATGTCATCGGAATTAATCATTTGAAGTTATACCAGATCTACTTTAGTCTGACGATCAGCAACCTCTACTGTACACCCTCCATAAATTCTACTAGCTATAATGGAGTCACCGACGGGTGTAGACACTGAAAAGGGCTGCTGTAATAACTCTGGTGCGACATTAAACTTTCGAGCCACAAATGAGGTAATATATGACAGAGTGGACCCTGGATCAATCAGTACATAAGCAGGGCATGAACAGATAGTCATCATACCTGTCACTACATCTGGAGACGCCTCTGAGTCTTGTATCCCTGGTAATGCATAGGTACGGCTTGAGCCCGTACCTGAACTGGAGGCTCTTAATCTACCTCGGACTCTACCTGCTGTACCTGAGGGCCTACGCCCTGCCGAGGCTGCTGGAGCTCGTGGCCCTGCGGATCCCCTGTCCTGACTATATCTGCTTTCTTGTCCCCTGGCCGGACAATCTCCCATGCGGTGCCCCTCCTGCCCGCAAATGTAACACCCCGAGGAGCCATATCTACAAGCTCCGATGTGAGGTCGGCCGCAATTAGGGCAGGGTGGGGGTGTAAATCTGTTCTTCTCTCCCCTTCTCTACTGCGGGGAATCTATTGTTCGAGAACTGCCACAAGACTCTGACTGCCCTCGATGAGCAAATCTACCTCGCTGCTGCTGCTGTGGTGGAGGTGGGGGTCTAGGGGGCCTATTTGACCACCGGGGCCTGGGTCCTCTCTGAATCTCCCTCTGTATATCGTCTGATCTCTCTCTGTGCAGCTTTTCCTGATTTGTCTGTATACTGCCCTGTTGCCGCTGTCTAAGGCCCTCAATGGTCTGGGCAAAGGCCTATACTCGGGCAATATCCATATCTTCTCGTAACGTAGCCGTCATGCAAGCTTCAATATATTTCAGGTTTAGACCCATAATGAACCAGTGGACTCTAGATGGCATAGTATCCACAAAAGCTAGAGCATAGCGGGCTAGGGAGTCAAACTATAGGGCATATTCTCGTACACTCCTCACCCCCTGCTCTAAATGCAAAAACTGATCCATCCGGGCGTGCCGGATCTCACGTGGCAAATAACGGTCCAGGAAGGCCTCCGAGAAGCTGGACCAGGTCGGAGGGGAAACATCTCTCCCTCGAGACCTTTCCCAATTCTCGCACCATAATACAGCTATATCCCGCAACCGAAACACTGCCAGCTCAACTGATTCTATAGGGGTCACATGCATAACCCGAAAAATTCTATACATCTGATCTAGGAAATCATGGGGGTCCTCTGCTTAATCTGACCTAGTGAACTGGGGGGACCTAGTGCAAAAAACTCCCTGACCCTGGAACTACCTGACCCACCTGAAGGCTCTGCTGCTACAGGTGGCACTGACTGGCACTGTGTGGCCATCATTTGTGCAACCATAACCATTGTGCTCTAAACTTCCTGGTCTGATGGCGAAGGTACAGGAGCTATCAGAGGCGGTGTCGAGCCCAATGGCTCCTGATGTGAGGGGGACTACTGAGAGGGCTGTGATGAAGCCTCTATATCGCCCTCAGATCGGGCTGACTATGAATGGAACTGAGGCATCCTGCTGGTGCCTTCTCCTGCTGCTGTGTCTAATCTTCTCCCGGTGGATGGGTGACGCTGGTCTGCCATTCTTATCTGTAGACAAAGAATATGATAAGTTTTAGGGACCCTGTACCGCTCTATAGCACGACTGAATGAGAAAGAAGAGTAACCATCCTATCATGCCTCGCAGCCTCTTGCCTATAGTATGTGGTGCACAACATATCCATAGACAAGACTCTACTTAGCACGGCTTGTAGACTCCCTGGGACACGACCTACTCTGATACCAAGTTTGTCATGCCCCACCTTGGGGGGTATGACTGGCACTTGGTGCCCTAGTAGGACCTAGACTGCTAACTGGTGAGCCTAAGCACATCTGGTGCCTGGCTAGCTCTAACTCAGATTTCTGGATACAACGGGCTATATAAAGGTTGTAAACACAACCTCTAGCCGACTGGGCCTATAGCCACCTGTATAAAACTTCAGCTAACTAGAAACATACTTACAAAGGGGGAAACCTATACGGCCGACAAGGCCACCATGCTGTCTAGTTATCTTTAACTCAACAATAGAATACTGAATAACTATGTGACCGGCAAGGCCACCACTACTATCAGACTATGGCCCCACACGGCCAACATAATCAACAATGCTAAACAGCTAAACAAAACGCACGGCCTCACACGACCGGCACAACTAACCACAAGGAGATGAATATATACAATCTGCAAGCCTTTATGAGTACTGATGAAAGGGTCGGGACAAGGCCACGGCCTACCCATGATGTACAATAAAAGAAAATGAACTACACCTCTGAATATCAAGCTCCGGATGACAGGAGCTAATGACTCTATAAGCTAGCTGGAATCACGAGGGATCGCCTCCTCGTCTGTGATTACCTGCAGGCAAGTAATGCAGCGCCCCAAACGGGCATCAGTACCACTGGTACTGAGTATGCAAAGCAACTGGATACAACTGAATACAAATAACATAACTAGCAATTCTGAATAGCAGGAGATAACTGAATCTGTAAGAACTGATATGAACTGAATTAGACTTTCTGTGCTGTGATAGGGTAGGAGCGTACCTGTAGACGCGGCGCCTTCTATCTATTAACTAATATATAGCACATAATTACATATATATATATAGCAAACAAGAGCCAATACCAACCCCCATAAGTCGGATGGTGCCAAGCAAGCAAATAATATATATACCTCTACCCGGGTCAAAACCTGCCAAAAATAAGTCACTCCACTCATCTTCTAACTATGAGCACCTCTGTCGGCCGCCTGGGTCTCTGGCTCGGGCCATAGCCTCTGATATAAATAACCGTGTCTGAGTCTAGGGGACTCCTATACTGTATCTGTAATTGTAAATGTATCTGAATCTGTTCCCTGGGCGCTTGCGCACAACAGGGCTATCTGTACTGTAATACTGATCAGCCTGATATGGGGAAAGCTTCATCCCATCTTCGTCCAAACTGGGGATGGCATGCACTTCCTTGGATTGACGTAAACCCACCCGCTCAGTGGGCGACACAGTTACCAACCCAGGGGCAGCGACGGCGCTCAAAAGGGTGCCCTCACGACACAACCAAGTCTCAAAAAACAATAGGCACATATATAGCTAGCATGTTTAAACTGAAAAATACTATCTAAATTCTGATTTCTTATTCTGATCTCTTTCTGTATTATACTGATTCGCATACTGCTTTATACTGAATCTGTGATCTTTATCTAACTGCTTGGCTAATTTGTATCCAAGATACTATCTGACTGTATGGCTATACTATAACTAAGATATCATCTGTCTGTATGGCTAATCCGTAGCCAAGATACTATCTGACTGTCTGATTTTACTGTACTAACTCTTATTCTGAATATCTGTCATATTATTCTAGAAACATGCTTGCTAATCACATACTGGGCGATACTGAGTCTGGAATGCTAGCTTGCCATTTTGGCGCATGCTTTACTAACTTTCGGACTGAGTACTATATAACAATGCAAACCAGATTTACTGAACTTGCACAATACTCAATATTCAACTCCTGGAATTCTACTACGGAGTTTACTGTGTTATACAAGGCTAAAATTACTAACTTGCCGAAGAAACTGGCTTTACATACCTTAACCTCGGTTTTTCCGACTAACGGACGAAGCTCGGTCAGTACTCCAGCTATTTCTCCCAACTGCATTTACATATATGTCAATTAGAACTAAATACACCAATATTCTGAAAGAAAATGTCACTTTCGATATATTTATAGCCTAAACTTTGGCTTATCGAAAAATGGTCAAAAAATTGCTATTTCTCGAAAGTCCGAAGGGAGAAATACTCACTTTAGGGATAGGAGTATATTGACACTAGTTTGGAGCAATTCCACTTACCTTAGTTCGGTAGCACGATGATTCGCAGGCCAAGTTTCACGAAACTATATCCGTAGGAATGCTCCTTATTGCTTAATACCTCGGTATCTGGAGTTAATTTGAGTTTGGACCGTGTTTGACGGCGTAATCGGATGAATATTATAAGAGATTCTCGATTCTCCCTGTTTTCCCTCGGTTTCTCTGGAAATTATATGAGTTATATCATTAAAAACCGAAGTGAGGGGTTTATATACTTGGGCCTGGACAGGCAACGGTCACGGAGCCAACGCGGAGGCTCCACCTCCGTGACACGTTGCCATCGCGGAGGGGCTCTACCCCGGCTCCTTCAGCATGGTTCGACAGGTTTCTCGTCCGATCTTTTCCAGGACCTCTTTCTAGCATGTATGGCTCTCAAATACTCTTAACCAACACGCGAATAGTTCATCTATGTGTAGGGAATTTTTACAGGGTGTAACAAATACGATATAGTTTAGGGATTAAAAAGCTGGGAAGTCACAAAATTCCCCTGAAAGAAAATCTGGAAAACTGTCCGATGGGAACCAACGAGTCAAACAACGAGTCGTTGGTTGATTACATGAATCGTTGGGACCAGTCATTGGTCCGGGGCCACAAATCTATGCTTACTTGAAATGGACCACGGAAGGGAAAACATCTCGTTAGATGAACCAATGGGTCATTGGTTCATCTTGTAGATACTGGAGAGATTTTTTAACCTAAGCTTGGACCCCTACCAACGAGCAACACAATGATTAGTTGGTCTCACCAAGAATCATTTGCCACCAATCATCCTGGCCACTGGGATTTTCTGAACTTGGCTCACGGCTGGCAATCGTGACACGTTGTGTGGAACAATGGGTCGTTGTTGCCACTCATTGCCACAAGAATGGATTTCTTACCTTCTCGGACTTCTCCCAATGAATCAACAAGATGGGTCGTTGGTATTTTCCAAGACCCATTACTTAGCCCATTGGTTAAGGAAGAAAATTTTTTTTGGTTTTATCTGGTTTTTCATGCTATGTCTGAGTTTGATCTAGGAAAGTTTTAGGGTGTTACAATATCTCCCATTTGTGATCTTTCGTCCTCGAATGAAGGCTAAAACTGCTGGAAAATTAGGAAAAGAGCTGCAATCCCAAACTGAACTATAAACTAATTTCTAAAGGAGTGACTAACTCTGAATTGGAATAGGCATACTAACTAAGTTAATGCAACTAAGGTGCATATTGAAAACATCAATAGAGCTAATGAGCATGGAATTGAGTAGATCACTGAGGAGGAATTTAACACCTGATGCTGAAACTGAACTAGAAGGGAATAAATGAGGATATTTAGCCATCATGTGTGCTTCTACTTCCCATGTGGCTCCTTCAACTAGCTGATTCCTTGACAAAACCTTTACTGGAGTGACCTCCTTGTTTCTTAGCTTACGAACCGATGGTCTAGGATCTAAACTAAGACTTCCTCATAAGAGATACTATCTTTCACCTCTACACTGTTTGGTGGCATAACTGAGGTCAGATCCTATGCACTTTTTCAACAGTGACACATGGAATACTGGGTGCACAGATGGTAATTTCAAAGGTAATTCTAAATCATAGGCCATATTGCCAATTTTCCTCGAAACCCTATAGGGTCCTACATACCTCAGACTAAGTTTACCATTCTTTCCAAACCTCATCACCCCTTTCATAGGTGAAATCTTCAGATAAACCCAAGCATTTGCAGCAAGCTCTAGTTCTCTTCTCCTCACATTTGCATAAGAATTTTGTCGGCTCTGAGTTGTTTTCAACCTTTCTCTAATAAGCTACACTTTATGCATAGCCTTATGAACTAAATCTAGCCCTATCAAGATGGCTTTTCCAACTTCATACCACCCTATAGCAGACCAACACCTCCTACCATGTAATTCCTTAAATGGGGCTATCTAAATGCTGGAGCAGTAGTTGTTGTATGTAAACTCAATGAGAGGTAGGTGATCATCCCAACTGCCCTTAAAGTCGATCACATAAGCTCTCAGCATTTCTTCTAAGGTTTGAATAGTCCACTTAGCTTGTCCATCTATTTTAGGGTGAAAAGTTTTCCTGAGCTTGACCTAACTACCAAGTCCTTTCTGAAATAATTCCAGAAATGTGAGGTGAACTGGGTACCTCTATATGAAATGATGGACAAGGGAACCCCATGCAGTCTGAATAACTCCCAGATGTATAGCCTAGCTTAATCCTCCACTGAGTCTGTAGATTTATTTGGGAGGAAATGTGCTAACTTTGTCATCCGATCTATTGTCATCCAAATTGAATCATGCCGCCGATGAGTACGAGGTAGACCTTTCTTCTCACTCCACATGGGTATGTTGATATCCTAAGTCATACCCCCAGGTCTCTAATGTTCAACTTTAACTTGCTGGCAATTCGGGCACTTAGCCACAAATTCTGCAATATCCCTCTTTATGTCATTCCACCAGTAGATTTCTCATAGGTCACGGTACATCTTAGTGGCACTGGGTGGATAGAATATCTAGAGCTTTGTGCTTTTGCCAATATTCGCTACCTCAAGTTTTCTATGTCTGGAACACATAGTCTTCGCTTGTAGCGAAGTACACCATCACCACCTTTGGAGAAGGCCTCCACCTCATTTCTTAACACTGCTTCTTTCAGCTTGAGCAGTATGAGATCTTCATCCTGCTTTGACATAATCTCAACAACTAACGAAGATTCTGATCCACTCTGCAGTACTACTCAGCCCTCTACTGAATAAACCAACTACAATCCCAACAGAGCTAACCTATGAATATCTTTTGCCAGCTCTTTTCTACCCTCTTTAATATGAGCAACGCTCCCCATGGACATCCTGCTGAAGGAATCTTCCACCACATTTGCTTGCCCAGTTGGTATAGCACACTCATGTCATAATCTTTCAATAACTCCAGCCAACTTCTTTGACAAAGGTTCAAATCATTTTGACTGAACATGTATTGAAGGCTCATGTGGTCGGTGAAAACATCCACGTGAAACCCATTAAGGTAATGCCTCAATATTTTAAAAGCAAACACCAGTGTCGCCATCTCAAGATCATAAGTCGGATAGTTTTTCTCATGAACTTTGAGTTGTCTGGAGTCATAAGCTATCACCTTACCCCCAATGCATTAGAGCGCAACCGAGGCCAACGCAGGAAGCATCACAATAGACTACGAATCCATTTGTTCCTTCTGGTAAAGTCAAAATTGGAGCTGTAGTGAGTCCAGTTTTCAACTCTTGGAAACTTTTCTCACATGCATCTCACCACAGAAAATTCACCTTTTTCTGAGTTAGTTTAGTCAGAGGAGACGTGATAGAAGAAAATCCTTCTACAAACCATCGCTAATAGCCAGCTAAACCCAAGAAACATCTGATATCTATTGAGGAAGTGGGTCTTTGCCAGTCTTTCGCCGCTGCTATCTTTGAGGATCTACTTGAATACCCTCACCTGAGACCATATTACCAAGGAAGGCCACAGACTTACAGCCAGAATTCACATTTGCTGAATTTAGCGAACAACGGGCAGTCTTTGAGAGTCTACAGCACTATCCTCATATGGTTAGCATGATCCTCCTCATTTTTGGAGTATACCAAGATATCATCTATGAACACAATGATGAACATGTCTGGATACTGTTTGAATACCCTGTTCAACAGGTCCATAAAACTTGCAGGGGCATTGGTTAGTCCAAAGGACAAAACAACAAATTCATAGTAGCCATACTGAGTTCTAAAGGCAATTTTTGGTATGTCACATCCCCTGATCCTAAGCTGATGATATCCCAACCTGAGATCTACCTTGGAAAAACAACTCGCTCCCTAAAGCTGATCGAACAAGTCATCAATCTTGGGTAGGGGATACCTGTTCTTGGCTGTAATTTTATTTAGCTGATGGTAGTCGATACACATTCTGAGAGTACCGTCTTTCTTCCACACAAACAACACCAGAGCACCCTATGGAGAGATGTTGGGCTTGATGAAGCCCTTATCTAGAAGGTCCTTTAGTTGTTCCTTTAACTCCTTAATCTCAACTGGAGTCATTCTATAAGGAGGAATAGATATGGGCTGAGTGTTTGAAATAAAGTCTATGCCGAAGTCTATTTCCTGCTTGTGAGGGACTCCGAGAAGATCTTTGGGAAACACATCAGGTAATTCACTGACAACTGGAACTGACTAAATTGTTGGGGTCTCAGAGCTAGAACTTTTAACCCCAACTAGGTGCTAGATGCAACCTTTTGAAATCATCTTCCTTTCCTTAAGGTAGGAAATAAACCGACCCTTAGGTGCTGAAACGCTACCCATCTATGCTAAGACTGGCTTATTGGGTAATTGAAACACGGTGACTCTAGTTTTGCAGTCGATTGAGGCACAAGTGGAATGTAACTAATCCATGCCATCAATGAGGTCAAAATTGACCATGTTTAGCTCAACTACATCAGTTGGAATAACTTTACTCAATATTGAGACAAGGCAGTTTCTATATACTCCACTGGCTCTAACTGACTCACCACTGGGATAGAGACTGAGAATGGTTCTAAGAGGACTTCTGGGCTGATATCGAACTGAATGGCTATGTAAGGGGTCACGAATGATAGTGTGGCTCCCGCATCTAATAGGGCATATACATATATATGGAAAAGACGTAACATACATGTGACAACGTCAGGTGAGCTCTCCTGATCCTGACGAGAGGACAAAGAACAAAAATGGTTTTGGCACTGACCACCATCTGTACCTGAAGTATTACCCTGCTGAGCTAGATGACCTGTTGGTGCTGTTGTAGTATTAGAATGAGTTTTCCCCCATCCTGCTGATGGACACTCCTTTAGCTGTGACCTAGATGTCGACATCCGAAGCAACACTCTTTGCCCATGCAGCATTCACCTAGATGATTCTTTCCATATTTAGGACAAGTTGGGTAGCAGTTGTGGGAAACGTGACTCTAGAACTAGGGACCTAAAACTCCACACCTTCGATCTTTGCGGGATTGGAAAGAAGGAGCATTGGCTGATGTGGGTACTGGAGGTCTCTGCTTCTACTGCTGTGGGCAACTACTACCGCCGAACCTCTGTTGGCTATATTCAAACTGTCCTGTTCTGGCCCGATTTCTTTCCCTCTGTATATCTTTCAAATTTTTCTACCTCTATCTACTAGGCATGAATGATGAGACTGGAGAGGTCAATGTCATTGATGAGCATTGCAGTTCTGCACTCCTTAAGTACCAAGTCTGACACTCTATTGATGAATTTGAGCATGCGAGCTCTTGGCTCAACAACTATATTTTGAGCATACCTTGACAGCCGAGTGAACTCTAATACATACTCTTCCACTGTTTTGTTGTCCTGCCTCAAATTCATGAATTCAGTGACATTGGCCTCCCAAAATTCCCGAGGAAAGAATGTAAAGGAACACCGTGGCGAACTCATCCCATTGTACTGATCCTGCTTCAGCTGGTCTCCCTTCCTTCCACTGGTTATACCAAATCTTAGCCACCCCTTTCAACTGGTAGATGGACAGATCAACACTCTTTATGGAACTAGCACCCATAACCTAAGTGATCTTCCGCACCTCATCCATGAAATCTTGCAGGTCCTCTCCCACCTTAGATCCATGAAAAGCTGGAGGGTTCATTTGGGTGAAGTCCCAAACCCCAAAATCTAATGCAGACCCATTTATATTCACTAGAACGAGCTTCTAATTCACTTGGTTGGTCACAATCTGAGCCAACAGCTGAATCGCCGCTCGAAATTCTACCAAGGACACTAGATCGTCCTGAGGGGCTGTTGGAGCTGGTGGGGCAGGTTGGTTGGCATTGCTAGCCCTCCTTCCATTTCCTTGATTTATAGGCATATTTTTACTGAAATGAATAGAGCATGAGTTCTGAGGAAATTTTTAGAATTAAACTCAATGCACAATAAGGAGTATGAAGAAAGGGAAATTTACTAAAAACGCCTTGTAACCTCCCCCTCACAAATGTGGCATGCTTCACACCTATGAAAAGGACTCTAATTGACGTGGCTTTCAAACATCCTAGGATACTTTAAACCTAGTGCTCTTATACCAAGTGTGTCATGACCCGAGTCTGCACCCTGGACGAAATACGGTACTTGGTGCCACAAGTGACCCCAAATTAACCCAATGTCTAACAAACACTAGTAAACTATGTTAGCATAAGCGGAAGCTATCTAAAAATAGTTATCCAAGTAATACTATTTTGAAAAGAGTAAACATCACTAAAAGAGTACTGAGCACTATGTCTGAAAGCAATCTACTAATTGGTGAGTTGCTGGGACAAGCCCCCAGCTAACTCTAAAGTCTGACTAAAAAAAGAACTGACTGAAGAAATTATTGTCTCAAAAGATTAGGACTCACCAATAGGGCTGCTTCTGGAATCGTTGGGAGGAACTGCTGACGATGCTGAGACTAAGAACCTGCGTCTGTACCATAATACAATACAACATAGAAAGTATACGTCAGTACATTGAATGTACTAAGTAAGTGAGAAATACATAAGGTATGAAAATAGGAAACTGAACTGAAATATCATGAAATGACCAATTGATACTGAGTACTACTAGAAGCTGAGCTATAACTGTGGTAAGGTCAACAAATACCCTGATTGACGGTCATAAACATGTCATGGGACTAAGTGACTATAGTGAGTTAAATTGATACTGAGCTGAACTGATCTGTTCTGACAAGTGGGAGAGTCTATAACCTACATATAACTATGTGAGCTAGAAATGGAGTCTGATATGTACACACCATCGGTGAGAGCCAACTGAACCTTGACAGGGTATAGTGGCTGAGCTAGGTGATCACAAGTCTACGGCCCATCTGGCTAAAGACCTATGGTAGCAATGTAGTTCTGGCAACCTAGGTGCGTTGGAACTCTGGTCTGCTCAGTGCTAAACCCTACTCCCACTGGATAGTCCTAACTTGACTACTAAACTAATAGCTCAAAACTGATGCCCTAGTCTAAGTCAAGAATACTTATCTGGAAGTAACTTGAGAGTTGTAGGACCTGATGACTAAAAGATGGTGTTTTAGGACTGGCCAGATCTAATAACTGGAACTAGGGAGTATTACTGAACTGAACTCAAGAACTGCCTATTGTCAAATTGATCAGCTAACTTACTGGAAGATACTAAAAATGCTAATTACTGACTGAGGCTGAACTAGCATGAAACTGAATGTGAATTCACGTGAGGGTAATAAAATTGATATTCATGAACTAATAGAATTAAGGAACAATTATTTCTAGTCAACTATGAAAGACCCAGATTTACTTCATTCATGTAACTAGGGCTAAAACAATATCATATGAAGAAAATAGCAACAAGTTTATTAAGTAGTGGAAACATAGCAAGAAATCATATGAACTATGAACCACAAGAATTAAATTAGAATCTAGCTGAAAGTTTACCCTAATTCTTACGTTTAGGGCTAGATCTGATAAAGATATGCAGGAGGATTTTAGGACACAAGGGAAGAGAAATTCCCTTGTTGAATTCTCACATAAATGGAGTAAAATCCGTAGAAAGAAATCTGGAGCAGTTTTGAAGAAAACTGGAAGCCCTGGCTTAGCTCTGCACTGTCTGTCTGGAACTTCTGCATTCTGAAAATCATGAATTGAGAGAAATGAGAGGGATTAAGTCGATCACCTCTTTAATTCTCTTCAAAACATGCCCAAAATAATGTACTTTAGGGATTAAAAAGGTGGAAAGTTACAAAAATTTCCCTGATAGAAAATCCGAAAAACTACCCAACGGGAACCAACGGGTCACATAAAAAGTCATTGGTTGATACCACAATTCATTGGGACTAGTCATTGGTCCTGGGCCACAAATCTATGGTTACTGGAAATGGACCACGGATGGGAATAACGACTCATTCGACAAATCAACGGGTCATTGGTTCCTCTTGTGGTCACTAGGGAGATTTTTAAATCTAAGGTTGGACCCCTACTAACGAGCAAAATAATGACTCATTGGCCTCACCAATGGATCATTGCTACCACTCGTCTTGGCCACTGGGATTTTCTATACTTTTCTTACGGATGGCAACGACGACTTGTTGTGTGGAACAATAAGTCGTTGTTGCCACTCGTTGCCACAGGGATGGATTTCTTGCCTTCTCGGACATCTCCCAATGACTCAATAGGACGGGTCATTGGTATCTTCCACGACCCATTACTAGGCCTGGTGGTTCAGGAAGGACTTCCTACAGGGATCGCAATGAGACAACAGGTCGTTATAGTTGACAACGACTCGTTGTCTGGGTCATTCTGAGAAAAAATTTTCTAGTTCATTCTGGTTTTTCATGCTATGTCTAAGTTTGATCTAGGAATTTTTTGGGATGTTACACTTTATAATTGTGGTGGTCAATTATTTATTATCATGCTTGATTTAAATATGCTGCTATTAATCTGGGTTTAAACTTATAGACAGGATATCTATAAGCCACATGAATAAACATATTATTAATTATTATGACTAAATCCAATAGGCAGGATATCTTGACAATATATCATATTTATAAATAACAAGTTTTCGGTCATGATTTGTCTAATTTCTGACTTTTAATGCACATGAATAGGTTGAAGATTATGAATTACATAAATGAATTTTTTCAATATGATGTGGGATGAAACATGCTGTAGAATTATTCATGATGTCCTATAGGCATGGCTTCTAAGCAATATAAAATAGGCTACAAAATTATGAATTGTTCCCTGCATGCTTATCACACCCCGAGCCTACACCAAGGGCGTGGCCGGCACTCGGTACCACTAATAGTTTGAGTGAACCCTTAGCCTGGCTTACAACTAACTAAGATAATAAAGTAGAAGCTAAAACTTTACTAGGCATGAAAAACTCTTTTAGAAACAAATTCAATAGCTTTCAAATTGAATACTTTATAATTAAAAATATAAATGTATAAATGTTTAGAAAATATCTGAAAACATATCTCAACTAACTAGTCTACAAAGCCTTTAGCACTGATAAGAGAGTACCGAGACAAGGCTCCCGGCTACCTTAATAAACTACTAAAAGGAATGTATAGACTAGAGCCCTCCGAAAGTAGGAGGCCTCACCAATGCTGAATGGAGATGATCCGACTACCATGTGTACTACAATTCCTGCACACTTGAATCTGCATCATAAAATGATGCAGCGTCAAATGGCGTCAGCACGTGTGAATGTATGGTATGTAATATAGCTGAATAAAATAACGTGTAAACTGAAAAATTGAGCTGAAAAACTAAATTGAATAAAATTTAATGCTATGAGTGATGCAATAAAACACAAGTATAAATATTATGTAAAATAGTTGTGCAACTAAAATTATACATCAAAATAAGTTCTAAAAATACTTTAGTTTAGTTGGGAGTTTCTCTTAACCGACATACACCATGAATGAGAGCATAATGCCCAACCTCTGGTCCGGTTGGGAGAGATGTCCAAAACCTTGTCAGAGTAGAGGACAAAAATGAACTGTGGATCTATACTAAGCCCTTACTAGGGGCTACCCGAGGAGTTGCCAAACCAACATCACGATCTTAACCTACGTTGGCTATATAGTCTTGGGGTTTTGAGTTAGTTGAACCCTTCACCCATCTCAGTGCTAAAAATCCTTCCAAAATTATGCTCGTAAAAATATGTCTATCTAAGGCAACTAAAACATCTTTACAGAGCCCTTCTAGCTCAAAATCAAAGTAGATCTAGTAATGTTGGTGAGCCTCTATGCTCAAAACTATACTCTGTTGGTGAACTTTTGTTCTCAAAACTGTATTATGGTAGTGATTTTTTATGCTCAAAATTGTAGTCCTAAATTTAGTCTTTACTTTATTTTTGAAAGTTATATGCTGAAGCTAAAACTGACTGAATGAAACTCTTTTATAGAAACCTATCTGAAATATGAAGCTCTTGAAGTAATGAAAACAATGCATATGTCTAATGTCACAAAGCTTTCAAATGTACCCCTTTAGATAAAAATAAGGATTCATGGGAAAGAATGATATGAATCATAACTCGACTATCATGAGAAAAGAGATAACAACATATGTAATAGGGGAACAACAATGTATAACTCATACTATAGGGAAAAACACCAAATTTGTATAATTGGCAAAATCCTAATTCTTAACTTCTTCTAAAACTGAACTGGAGATGTATGGCGTGAGGAAGAATGGAGTTCCTTACTATGACTAGCCTTACATACCTCAAATGCTCCGATCTTTAATGGAGAATTTAAAATTTGTCTTTAAGACCTTACGAGCTGGTTCCTTCAATGATTTCTAGGTTTCACATAAATAAATTCATTAGAACCCATAGATTAGGTTTAGGAATCGCTAATTCACCCTTAGGAATGAAAGAGAAGATTTAACTAGTCTTTGGGGAATGTTTCACGTCGCCGAGGGTTGACAGAAATGATCTAGACTTGGAAAAAAAATAGAAAATTGATTAGGGATCCTTTTATCTCTCTGAAATTTCAAGTTCACATCGTAAGAGGACATTTCTTCCTTCTGATGACAGACCATCCATTGGTCCATAAATAATCTTAGAGGGAAACTATTAGAATTTAACAACTAGATTGATGATTCATCCTCCGGTCCACCAACAACTGGTCCATCCTTTTCTAGGAAGAAAGACTGATAACCTTCAATAGACTGTCCTTCTGGACAACGGAACGTTGACTAGATCATCCTTTTCCCTAAAGTCTGGCCAAACTCTCTGAACTTATTCCATGGGTGAGAGAACTAACTATTAACTAGGAGATGATCCGTGGACTCATTCATACAAAACTCTCTGTGAAGTAGCCATCTCTCTAAATGTTTTTCATGGTTGACTAGGCGGTTCTCCTTCTAGGTAATGGACCATCAAGTCATCCGTGGAAGCCTAGGGAAGAACAAAGTTCTAAGGCAGAACCATGATTCAACCGACAGACCATCCATTGACTTGACTGTCCATGGAATTGATCATGAATTCTAAATAGACCCGTATCATCACTACAAGCTTTCAAAAATGACAGTTCAAAATTTGAGGTGTTACAATATTCCCCTTGGGATTATTCGTCCTCGAATAAAGGTCAACTTAGAGTAAAAGACATTGGAAGTAAATTTCAACTAAAAACTCTAGGCTAAACTTACAAATAATGTAAAAACCACATATAGGGAAAATACCAAGCACAAACACAAGTGCAAAGGCTATGAACACTCAAACATAAGATATATGTGCTGAAACTAACTAAGAGAAAAGTGATTAACTTCGGCATCTTCTTCTTGGAGATTTAACAAGTAAAGGTATCCAATCTTCATATCCTCCCTGCCCTCCCACTTAGCCTCTTCAACAAAATGATTTCTCCATTAAACATTTGCAAACACTACCTTTTTGGTTCTCAACTTACGAACCTGCCGATCAAGAAACTTGAGTGGGATATTCATACAACAAGTTGTCATTTACCGCAATACTTTTTGTAGGAACAATGAGTGAGGGTTTGCCCACACACTGCTTAACCATATAAATGTAAAAGATTGGACAGGCTGCTGCTAGCTCTATTGGTTGGTCCAACTCATAAGATACCTTTCGAACTCTCTTTGAAATCTAGTACGGACCAATATAGCAGGGACTGAGCTTCTCTTTTTTCCCAAATATAATGACACCCTTCATGGGTGAAACCTTCAGATAAACCCAACCATCCCTCAAAAACTCTAAATCTCTACACCTAACATTAGTATAAGACTTTTGGCTACTCTGTGCAGTCTTCCATCTTTACTGAATGGTTTTAACCTTCTCTATCACTTTTCCTACTAAATCTAGCCCAATCAACTCTATTTCACTAACTTGGAATCAACCAATCATAGATTTGCACCTCCATCCATAGAGAGCCTTATAAGGAGCCATTTGAATACTAGAGTAATAGCTGTTATTATATGCAAATTTTATATGTGAAGGCAAGTGGTCGTCCCAATTTCCCTTGAAATCAATAACGCAAGCTCTTCACATATCCTCTAAAGTATGAATAGTACGCTTTTCCTGGCAATTTGTTTGCAGATGAAAGGTAGTACTGTGGTTCACCTATAAACTCAAACCTTTCTGGAATGAATTCCAAAACTAGGCGATAAACTGAGCACCCCTATCTGAAATGATGGATAATGGGACTCCATGAGGTATGAATACCTCACAAATGTACAGTCTGGTGTAGTCCTCGACTTAGTCTATAGTCTTTATGGGAAAGAAATGGGTTGACATGGTTATGCGATCTATTATTACCTAAATAGAGTCATGTTATCTTCGGGATCGCATAGACCTGTGATAAATTCCATATTGATCATCTCCTACTTCAACTTAGGGAGTATTTTATTCTGAGCCATGACACATGACCTTTGGTGCTTGACCTTAACCTACTTACAATATGGACATTTAGCAACAAAGTCCACAATATCTCTCTTCATACCATTCCACCAATAGACTTCCCTGAAGTCGTGGTATAGTTTTGCGGAACTTGGGTGAATTGAAAACCTAAAGCTATGTGCTTCTTCCATGATTCTACCTCTAAGACCATCTACATATGGAACACATAACTTGCCTTGATACCTTAAGACACCATCTCCCCCTTGTGTGAAAACTACACCTTTTGCTTATGGACATATTTCTTTAGTTGGAGCAAGGTGGGGGTCTCTGTTCTATTTTTCCTTAGCTTCCACTACTAAAGATGATTTATCCCACTCAATACAAGCACACTTCCCTCTTTAGAGTCTAGAAGATGAACTCTCAAGCGTGAGAGTCTATGCACGTCCTTAGCAAACTCTTTCTTTCCTTCTTCTACATAGGTTGTATCGCCCATAAACAGCCTAATAAGAGCGTCAACAACCACATTTACTTTACCTAGATGATAGACAATGCTCATATCATAATCCTTATGAAATTCGAGCCATCTCCTCTATCTGAGATTCATCTCCTTTTGGGTGAAAATATACTGAAGAGACTTGTGATCTGTGAAAACGATAACATGCACACAATAAAGATAATGAAGGAAAATCCTTAATGCAAACACTATCACCACCTATTTAAGGTCATGTGTTAAATAATTCTTCTCGTAGACCTTAAGTCGTAGACAAGTAAAAGTTATAACCTTACTATTAAGCATCAATACACAACCAATGCCCATTCTACACACATCGCAATGCAAAACAAAACCCTTTGTGCCCTCCTGTAGGGTCAATAATGGAGCAGTATTTAAGTGAGTTTTTAATTCCTGTAAGCTATTCTCACAAGCTTTAGACCATTGAAACATAAACTTCTTCTGAATCAACATAGTTAACGGGGCAACAATAGACGAAAACCCTTCTACAAACCTTCTGTAATAGCTAGCTAGACCCAAGAAACTGCTAACATCTATTGGAGATGTGGGTCTGGACCTACTCTTTACTGCCTCAATCTTCTGGGAGTTAAGAACACAGACGCTGGAGACTATGTGGCCTAGGAATTCTGCTGATTTCAACCAAAATTCACACTTAGAAAACTTGGTGAACAACTCACGGTCCTTAAGAGTCTGAAGAATTATTCTAAGATGTCTAGCATGATCCTCCTCACTCCTGGAGTAAACAGGATGTCGTTGATTAACATAATAATTAACATATCAAGGAATTGTTTAAACACTTTGTTCATGAGGTCCATGAATGCTGTAGGGGAATTAGTCAAAGAAAAATGCATGACAAGGAACTCAAAATGACCATAACGAGTTCTAAAAGCTATTTTTGGAATGTCACTTTCTCTAACTTTAAATTTATGATAGCGTGATCTGAGTTCTATCTTAGAGAAACATGTAGCACCCTAAAATTGGTCAAACAAGTCATCGATCTTAGAAAAAGTCATCGATTTTAGAAAGGATATACTTATTCTTGATGGTGACTTTGTTCAACTAGCGATAATGGATACATATTCATAGAGTATCGTCTTTCTTATGCATAAAGAGAACTGAAGTGCCCCAAGGTGAAACAATTGGGCAAATAAAACCTTTATCAAGGAGATCTCTTAACTACTCTTTCAACTCTTTTAACTCAACTCGAGCCATTTTATATGGAAAAATAGAGATAGGCTGAGTGTTCGAAGGACACCTATTTTGAAATCTATTGTCCTATCGGGAGGCACTCCAGGAAGATCATCTAAAGAGGCCTTTGGGAACTCATTCACACTTAAAACTGACTGAAGGGGTGGTGCCTCAGAATTAGAGTCTCTAACTCTGACTAACTGATAGATACACCCCTTAAAAACTAACTTTCTAGCCTTAAGGTAATGAAACAATCCTTAGGCATAGCTGGACTACCTTCCCAATCTAATACTGGCTCATTTAGAAATTGAAAGTTTACTACTCAGGCCTTACAATCGACTGAGGCATAATATGAATATAACCAATCCATGCCAAAAATAACATCGAAACTCACCATGTCTAACTCAACTACGTTAGCTGTGGTGTTTCATGATGGACTAAAATAGTGCAATTTGTGTAGGCTCTCTTTGTTATAAGTGACTCACTAACTAGAGTAAAAATAGTGAAAGACTCTAAAAGTTATTTTGGGTAGATCTGAAACTTTATAGCAACATAAGGAGTCATGAGGGATAAAGTAGTGCGCGAATCAAGTAAGGCATACATCAATAGTAAAGAATTTTAACATAATAGTAATGACGTCTATGGAGCAACATATACATGGCTTACAGATGGTTCTAATCGTCTGTCCATAAAGTAGTACCCTTTTGAGCAATACTGCCTACTGAAGTGGTAGACTGGTCTTTGTTACCTCCATTTTCCTATCTTACAGATGGATAATCTCTTAAAAAATGGCCCTATTGGGCACACCCATAACATCCATCTCTATTTGAATGACATTTCCCCAAGTGGCTCCTGCCACACTTATAGCAAGATGGGTTCGAGTAGATTCCTCAATTGTACTACCCTATATTTGCTAACTATAAGCTCTGAGATTTTGACTATTTTGAAACCTCTAATCACCTTTGTTTCCTAGAGCTGGCGCACTAGCGGCTGATAGTGCAGGTCTAGAGGACTTCTTCAGAATGAAGAACCTATTATCATTCCCACTCTTCCACTTATTAAAGTCATAGCCTGCTAACTTTTCCTTCTTACACTGATGTTCCTCCCTTTCTTATACTTATCCTCCTCTAGTTGTTAGGCATACACCATAAGTCTAGAGATATCCACGTCGCTAATCAATAGTGTATCCTTATGCTCTTTCTTCACGTGCTTACCCATTCCAGACACAAACTTCCTAATCCTAGATCTCATATTTCGCGCCAGCTCCAGAGAATGTCTAGATAGCTAGGTGAACCTTAGACCATATTCTTTCACACTCATGATGCCTTGCTACAAGTTCACAAACTCTTTTGCCTTAGACTCTATCAACTCTTGAGGGAAGAAATAGTTCAAGAATACATCCTTGAAAGCACCTTAGATTGTTGGAGCTGCATTCTCACCATGACACTGCTCCCACTAATCATACCACACATTCGCAATATCCTTGAGTTGATATAAAGCAAGTTTAAATATTATGTTTTTATTACATGCATTGATCTTAGGATTTTCCACAACTTATCAATGAATTTATTCGGGTCCTCATCAACCTTAAAACCCTCTAATCCTTAATGCTCTTGACGAGTTATAAGAATAAGAGTTGGTAGGTGCTGAGCCCTGACGGCCTGGTTGAGCAGCAACTAACTGTGTAAGCATCTTTATAGCGCTCTAAAATCGACCTTTGAAGTGCCAACATAGGGAGGCTGAGGAATAGGTGCCTTTGGAACTCCGTGTTGGTAGCATGCACATCTTGAGCTCTGACACTAGAATCCTGAACTAACAAATGAGCCCCATTCCTAGTATGCATCCTAGTATGTGGATGCAAATTGGCTGTATTATTTGCAGCAAAAACCTCAGCACTTGCAGTATTCCTCTGACTTGCGATATATTTTGGAGGTATGATCTGAAATACATGAATGCACGAGTTAGGTGAAAGTCTTTATAGACTTAAAATCTATGAAACGAACTAGAGTAAGAAATAAGGTTGGTATTTCCTAACACCCTGTAGCCTCCCTATTATAGGTATGGTGCGCTTCACACCTATTAGAAGGACTCTACTAGATGCGGCTTTATAGACATCCTAGGACTCTTGAACCTAGGGCTCTAATATCAAGTTTGTCACACCCCAAGCCTACACCCCAGGTGTGACCGAAACTAGAGACCAATAATGACCCAAGTAAACCTTTAGCCTAGCTTACAACTAATTGAGATAACAATGCAGAAGCTAAAACTACAATGGGCACGCAAAACACTTTTAGGAAAGTAAATTCAATAGCTTTCAAACTCAATACTTTATAATTAAAAATCTAAATATATAAATGTTTAGAAAATATTGGAAAACATATCTCAACTGAGTAGTGTACAAAGCCTCTAACACTGATAAGAGAGTATTAGGACAAGGCCCTGGGCTACTTTAATGAACTACTAAAAGGAGGGGATAGATTGGAGCCATCCAGAGAGTATGATGCGTCACCAATGCTTAATGAAGATGATCCTACTAATACGTCTGCTGTTGACCCTAAATACCTGAGTCTGCATCATACAAAGATGCAACACCAAATGGCATCAGTACATAAGAATGTACGATTTGTGATATAGTTGAATGAAACAATAGGCTAAACTGAAATATTGAGCTGAAAAAATAAGCTAAATAAAATTGAATGCTTTGAATGATGTAACAAAATACAAGTACAAATATTGTGTAAAATAGTTATGCAACTGAAAAGTATACATCAAAATAAGTTCTGAAAATACTTTATTTTGGTTAGGAGTTTCTTTTAACTGACATTACCATGAATGAGCGCATGACGTCCAACCTCTTGTCCAGTTAGGAGAGTTGTCCAAAGCCTTGACAGAGCAGAGGACAAAACTA
Organism: Datura wrightii; assembly: GCA_035772735.1. Classification (NCBI taxonomy): domain Eukaryota; kingdom Viridiplantae; phylum Streptophyta; class Magnoliopsida; order Solanales; family Solanaceae; genus Datura; species Datura wrightii. Next base: position 51,600,629 of record JASDFA010000020.1, on the reverse strand, counting down.
AATTGTGGATCCATTAAAAGACCCTACTAGGGGATGTCTAAGGAGTCACTGAAACCAATGAAACAATCCTAATCAAGTTGGCTACGTAGTTTTTGGTTTTTGGGTTATCTAAACCTTTCACCTATCTCAGTTCTAAATAATCCTCCCAAAACTGTGCTCATAAAAATATGCCTATCTGAGGAAACTGAAACATCTCTATAGAGCCTTTCTAGCTCAAAATCAAAATATATGTAATAATGATGGTGAGTCTCTGTAAAACCCCATAAATCCTTGGGACTAGTCCCTAGATTTAAAACTTGATCAAGCAGAAAATTGGAAAAAAATCCTCAGTACAAGTCACAATGTGACTCATGATGAGGTGGTACAAGTCGTACTAAGACTCGTGGGATGAGGTCCTGAGGAATAACATAAATTTTTCAATAAATCACAGGTGATTCATATGTGTAATACCATGAATCATGACAGCCTCGAGAAGTGTCTAATAGGAGGTGATTGTAATGCCCCAAAAGTCCTAAGATCAGACCCCGAAGTTGAAACAGAAATAGTAGGACATTTTACACCAGGCCACAGGACGAGTAGTCCAATGACCCATCAGGATGACCATAAGTCATTAAGTGACTCGTGGTGAGGTGTTTGACTTAAGATGGAATTTAATGTTTATCGGTAACCACGAACATATCCATGAGTTGTGGTCAGCACCACAACTCGATGAGTAAGTCGTGATCAAAGGCAGTGAAGGATGGAGGAAGGACAGGCAATGTACCTAACGACCAGACACCACCAGTCATGGTCAAAGCCACGATTCGTTAGGTAGGTCATGGTCAGCAGTTGGTTGAATGTTTTATGTTTTTGGCAGTGAAGGAGACAAATTGTGACCACGAGTCGTGGTCACTAACAATGACTCGTCTAGTTTCTCATTGGGACTGACAGTCTATTTTTCCCTCTGAGTTTATTAAGGGCATTTTCATAATTCCTACGATCCTAAGGCCTAAACTACGTCGTTTTTAAGCTCTGAATAATGAGTTTTAAGAAGGGTAAGTTCATTCTAAGCCATTCCTAATCCATCCATGCGAGTTTAGATGTCTAAAGAGGGTGATCAAGCTCAATCTCTTAAAGTTCTTCCTCAATTATTCCTTGGGAAATCAGAGATGTTGTAGAATCAGATCCTCTCATGTATGTAGGGTTATGAATGGGTGAAATTTTTCATACCCATGCCCAATCCCTCTATAATTTATGAAAATCTATATGTTGATTCTATGGGATTTTAACCCAATGCATGAATTCCCTATGTTTCTACCATGGGTATGATCTAAGCATGTCCTATTGTTGAATTATGATTCATGTGCAAGTTTTACAAGTTTTCAATTATAAATCATATTTTCAAATTTTATAAATTATGATGCCCATCCATGAAAGTTTACGAAAGTTGAGATCTATGATGTATTTTCAAGTATGATGAGATATTTATGAGAAAAACATGTTTTCAAGTTACCCATGTCTATGATCATGTGTTCAAGTTACCCATGTATATGATCATGTTTTCAAGTGAATCATGTATTTTCAAGCATGTTTATGTATTGGGAAAGCCCATATGTTCAAGTATAATTTATGATTTCATGTCAATTAGCATATCACATGATTTTGGAGTCTAGACTCCCAATTATGCTCAACTTGTGGTACGATTTGAGCCAAAGCTCCTCATGTATGATTTCAATTTTATTGTGTATATAATTATTCATCTTCGTCACTCGACGACGGTCAGCTTCATTGAAAAATGATGGAGAGCATATGAATATTTTTTGGGGTAGTTTCTAGCACCGAGTAGGCTAAGGGTCAGTCAACCCTATGCCTCAAAATTACAAGCCAACGTAGGTACGATCAGATTATTCGAGACCTTCTTTGTGAGTTTTCCCATGCCCCAAGGGGTGTTCATCTTGATATCGATATCATGGTAGCGCCCTTAGCCCTGCCAAGGGTTTGGACAGCACTGCCTACTTGAGTGTAATAGTCGAGACCACTTAAGCTCTATTGTGGTAATGTCGGTCGAGTCTCCCATTGTTCCTCATGATTTCAGTTATGCATGTACATCAGTCATGATATTAGTTTTTTAGTAGGTTTGACCCAATGTTCAGTTTTACTTATGATTAGTAGTTTTAGCTTTGGGTCATTCAATTCAGTTATGATGTTAAGATATGTTCAGATCATGATTTCATAAAATAACATGCAAGCCCTATTTTTAGAATTTTATATTGATTATATTTTATATTATTCATAATTTAATGATATTACTTACTTAAGTGGTTTTCTTACCTTTCATACTCGATACATTCCATGTACTAGCCACATACTCTATCTTGTATCATTTCATGATACAGGCTCCGATATTCAGACTCAGCCTTGTTGCTAGCCAGCCTTCCAAAGTAGCATATCTAGTCTCCATTGGTGAGTCCTCATCACCCGAGGACCATTCCTTATCAGTTATCTTTATATTTTCAATTTCAGACTTAGAGAGTTATTTGGGGTCTTGTCCCATCAACTCATCAGAAGTAGAGGCTTTTCATACAAGGATTGTATTCAGCTTCAGACTCGTGTTGTATGATCGGATTTCATGTTATGTTTAGATTTCTCTATGTTTAATATGATTGATCTTTCTCTTTTATTGATTGAGTTAGATGTATGTTCATGTCATAGGTCGACTTGGAATCTCTCGGGGCTCCTTATCCCGTGTCTTGAGCCGAGCACATGTTTGAGTCGTGACAAACATTGTATCAGAGCCATAGGTTTTGAAGTGTCCTAGGGTGTCTGAAAGCAACGTTAAGTAGAGTCTTTTTCATGGGTGCGAAGTGTGCCACACTTATGAAGAAGAGGCTACGAGGCATTTAGAAATGTTCCCTTCTATCATGTATATGTTGTGCGATTGAAATGTCTCTCTATCCTTATAAGTCATGTTATTTGCATTTGCAGAGTCATGCCTACCTACAGAGTTAATGGAAGGAGAAATGGGAACGAAAATGGCCACGAGGGTGGCAATGGAGATGGGCACTAACAAGCCCCACCAGTCCATTCATAGCATATACCTAAGCCGGTTGCCCACGTAGAGTTCAGGGCAGCCATTTAGATGTTAGCCCAGCCTATGGTCGCCCAAGTCAATTAGCAGGCAGTGGTGCATGTCCCTCAAAATGAGAATGCGGCGGCAGCAAGGGTTAGAGACTTTCTGACGATGAACCCTCCCAAGTTCCCTTGATTGAAGGTGGACGAGGATCCACATGAGTTTATCGACGAGATTCTAATGATCACCCAGGTCATGGGGGTGACTGGAGAGGAGTGCACCAATTTATCCTTATATTAGTTGAAGGGGGTTGCGCACATTTGGTTTAAACAGTGGAAGGATAGTTAGGCAGTGGGAGTAGGCCCTATTGGTTGGGATGAGTTTCATGCCGCATTTCTGGAGCAGTTCTTCCCTCATGAGATAAGGTAGATTAAAGCAGCTGAATTTGTTAATTTGAGACAAGGGAAGATGACAGTGTAGGATTATACCTTAGAGTTCACTCGTATGTCCATGTACGCACCAGAGTTAGTGGTTGATTAGAGGGATCGAGTGTACAGGTTTGTTCACGGAGTGGTAGACTACCTAGATAAGGATTCCCGAACTGCAATGCTTCATCGAGATATGGATTTTCCTCGGATAGACTTGTATGCCTAGAAGATGGAGGCGGTGCATGTGTGAGAGAGAGAGAGGCCAAGAGGGCCAGGACAGACAGTTATGGGTTCCCTTAGTAGAGACTTGGTGGTAGACACTATCAGCAGTCCCACCAGAGATCGTCAGCCCCAACATCATCAGTTATGAGTGTGCCATCCAGATCTAGGCATGACCAGAGGGAAAGAGCATCAGTCTCTAGAGGCTAGAGAAGTATACCTATAGATTCTAATAGCTCAGTTTGCAACAGGTGTGGCTGGAGACACATGGGTAAGTGTTTGGCAGGACAGGTGCTTGCTTTAGGTGTGGGAAGCCCTAACATATGCTCAGAGATTGCCCAGCAGCTAGACATGGCCATGATAGGGGCCGAGGCCCAACTTCGATTCAGCAGCTCCACCAGCATGCCCAACTTAGCAGGGCGCGTCTATTAGTGCAGGTGGCGGACAGTGCTAGAACAGATTTTATGTCCTAGACGTAGTCAGTGGTATGCTGTGAGTTTTCCACCTTGATGTATATACTTTGTTAGATCTAAGGGCTACTTTGTTCTTCGTAACGCCCTACGTTTCTAGTAGCTTCATAGTCAGTCCCAAAATCCTATCATAACCCTTCTGAGTCTCTACTCCAGTTGGTGATTCAGTTATAGATCAATGGGTGTAAAGAAATTGCCCTATCACAGTTCTTTAAAAAATCACCTCAGCAGATCTAGTAGATCTAGCCATGAACGACTTTGATGCTATCCTAGGCATAAAGTGGCTATTTTCATGTTATGTATCAGTAAGTTGTAGAACCCGTGCGATAGAGTTTCGATTTTCAGGTGAGCCAACCTTAGAATGGAAGTGTAGTTCAGTTGTGCCTATAGGTCATTTCATTTCCTACCTTAAGGCCAAAAAGATGATTTCTAACGGTTTCATGTACCTTCTATTTAGGGGTAAGGATGCTATGTCCAAAACCCTAACTGTCATGTCAGGTCTAGTAGTATGTGAGTATCCAGAAGTCTTCCTAGATGATTTATTGGGAATCCCTCTCGAGCGGGAGATTGATTTTGGTATTGACCTTCTTCCTGAAATGCAGCCTATATCTATTCCTCCTTACAGAATGGCCCCATCCGAGTTAAAGGATTTAAAGGAGACGTTGAAAGACCTTTTAGACAAGGGATTCATCAGATCGAGCAAATACCTATGGGGTTCACCAGTCCTCTTCACTCGAAAGAAAGATAGTTCTCTTCGTATGTATATTGATTATCGATAATTGAACAAAGTCACCATCAAGAATAGGTATCCTCTCCCCTGAATTAATGATTTCTTTGACCAGCTTCAGCGTGCTAAGTGCTTTTCGAAGATAGATCTCAAATCCAGATACCATCAGTTCAGGGTTTGGGAGAGTAACATCCCAAAGACAGCCTTCAAGACTCGGTATGGTCATTAAGAGTTTGTAGTTATGTCTATTGGACTAATGAATTCTCCTGCAGCTTTTATGAATTTGATGAACGGGGTTTTCAAGCCACACTTCGATATGTTCATGATTGTGTTCATAGATGATATCTTGATATACTCTCAGAGTGAGGTAGAGCATGCCGCTCATTTGAAGGTGGTGCTATAGACTCTCAAGGATCACTAATTATATGCTAAATTCAGTAAATGCAAGTTTTGGCTTAACCCAGTTGAGTTTTTGGGTCATGTGGTGTCAAGTAAGGGTATACAATGGACTCTCAAAAGATAGAAGCGGTGAAGAACTAGACCGGTGAATCCTTCGGATATCAGGAGTTTCTTGGGTTTAGTGGGGTATTACCGGAGGTTTATTGAGGGGTTTTCATCTATTGCGGCGCCATTGACCAAATTGACTCAAAAAAAGTGAAGTTCCAATGATCGGAGGCTTATGAGAGGAGCTTTCAGGAGTTGAAGACTCAACTCACCTCAGCATCGGTGTTAACCCTACTTGAGGTACCGATGGGTTTATGGTATATTGTGATGATTTGAGGATCGGCCTTGGCTTTCTATTGATGCAGCATGGTAAAGTGATAGCATACGCTTCCAGGCAGCTGAAGGTTCATGAAAAGAATTACCGGACCCACGATCTTGAATTGGCAGTGGTGGTATTTTCCTTGAAGATTTAGAGACACTATTTGTACGAGGGTCCATGTAGATGTGTTTACGGACCACAAAAGTCTACAGTACGTGTTTACCTAAAAGGATTTGAATCTCAATCAAAGAAGGAGGTTGGAGCTACTCAAGGATTATGATATGAGTGTCCTTTACAATCCGAGCCAGGCTAATGTAGTAGCAAACGCTCTTAGTATGCTCTCTATGGAGAGTGTGTCCCATGTGGATGAGAGGAGGAAGGAGCTGGTGAAGGATGTGCATCGGCTTGCACGGTTGGGAGTTCATTTGGTTGCCTCGACTAATGGTGGTGTTATAGTTCAGAACGGGCCATAATCATCCTTGGTGAATGATGTGAAAGCTAGATAAGACGAGGATCCCATTTTTGTAAAGTTGAAGGAAGCCGTTCAGAATCAAAAGGTAGAGGTCTTCTCCAAAGGGGGAGATGGTGTGCTTCGATATCACGGTCACTTGTGTGTTCTAGATGTTGATGATTTGAGAGATCTTCTCCAAACGGGGAGATGGTGCGATTCGATATCAGGGTCACTTGTGTGTTCCAGATGCTGATGATTTGAGAGATCAGATATTGCACAAGGCTCATGGTTCCAGACTCCATACATCCAGGTTCCACCAAGATGTACCGTGATCTACGGGAAGTCTATTGGTGGAATGGAATGAAGAAGGACATTGCGGAGTTTGTGTCTAAGTGTTCAAATTGTCAACAGGTGAAAGTGGAGCATCAAAGATAGGGAGGTGTGTTACAAGACATCAATATTCCTGCTTGGAAGTGGGAGGAGATCAATATGGACTTCATCACAGGGTTGCCTCACACTCATCGATAGTATGACTCCATTTAGGTGGTTGTGGACAGGTTGACAAAAGTCGCTCATTTTCTACCGATCAAAACCACTGATTCAGTGGAGGATTATGCCGAACTATACATTCGAGAGCTAGTTTGGTTGAATGGATTTCCCTTGTCCATCATATCAGATAGAGGTACTCTATTTACCTCCCAGTTTTGGAGATCGTTTCAAAAGGGACTTGGTACTCAGGTCAAGTTCAGTAAAGCATTTCACCCATAAATAGATGGTCAAGTTGAGCAGATTATTCAGACTCTTGAGGACATGCTAAGAACATGTGTGATTGAATTCAAGAGCAGTTGGGATGATCATTTTCCTCTCATCTAGTTTGCGTATAACAACATATACTATTCCAGTATTCAGATGGCTCCGTTTGAGGCTCTCTATGGGCGGGGGTGTAGATCGCCTATTGGTTGGCTTTAAGTAGGTGAAGCTGCGATGATAGAACCAGATTCAGTCCATGAGGCCATGGAGAAAGTTTAGCTCATAAAGGATAGGTTGAAAACAGCTCAATCGCCAACAGTCCTATGCGAATGTGAGAAGGAGAGAACTTGAGTTTGAAATCTATGATTGGGTATTTCTAAAGGTGTCCCCATGAAGGGAATGATGAGGTTCGAAAAGAAAGGGAAACTCATTCCCAGTTATGTTGGCCCATATCGGATTGTGAAACGGGTTGGCAAGGTAGCATATGCATTGGGGTTTCCCTCAGAACTAGCTTCAGTCCATCCAGTTTTCCATGTATCGCTCTTCAAGAAGTGTTTGGGGGATCCAGCTCTAGTCGTTCTGGTGGATAGTGTCGGTGTGAAAGACAGGCTTAGTTATTAAGAGTTTCCGGTGGAGATACTAGAACGGCAGGTTCATAAGCTAAGGAACAAAGAAGTAGCTTCAGTCAAAGTTTTATAGAAGAATCAACATGTTGAGGGAGCTACATGCGAAGCCGAAGTAGATATGATGGCTAGATACCCACATCTATTCCCTTTCGGCTCAATTCTAGCTTGAGGTATCAGTTTTTTCCCTATAGCTCTATTTAGTTTCATGTTTAGCTCGTGTACCTCAGTTTCTTTCATGTAAATGGATGTATGTGTGGTTCAAGAATCAGTTGAGTCATGTAGTTTAAATCGGAGTCAGTCACACAGTTAGTTTTCAGCATGTACGTTCAGTATTTAAGTATAATGATTGAATTTCTCTACTTTTCTGTATGATTTTCAATATTCGAGGATGAATGTTCCCAAGAGGGAGATATTGTAATGCCCCCAAAACCCTAAGATCAGACCCTCGAGTTGAAATGGAGAAAACATGATTTTCTGCACCAAGCCACAGGACGAGTCGTCTAGTGACCCGTCAAGATGACCACGAGTCGTTAAGTGAATCGCGGTGAGGTGTTTCACTTAAGTTGGAATTTCATGTTTTTGGGTAACCACGGACGTGACCACGAGTCGTGGTCAGCACCACGATTTGTTGAGTCAGTTGTGGCCAAATGCAATGAAGGATGAAGGAAGGACAGGCAGTATACCTAATGACCAGACACCACGAATCATGGTCAAAACCATGATTCGTTAGGTGGTTCATGGTCAGCAGTTGGTTAAAGCTTTTATGTTATGGGAAGTGAAGGCGATAGATTGTGACCAAGAGTCGTGGTCACTGACAACGACTCGTCCATTCCCTCATTGGGACTGGTAGTCTATTTTTTCCTCCGAGTTTATTAAGGACTTTTTCATAATTACTACGATCCTAAGGCCTAAACTACGTCGTTTTAAGCTCTGAATAATGAGTTTTATGAAGGGTAAGTTCATTCAAAGTCATTCCTAATTCATGCATTCAAGTTTAGAAGTCTAGAGGGGGTGATCAAGCTCAATCTCTTAAAGTTCTTCCTCATTATTCCTTGGGCAATCAGAGAAGTTGTAGAATTAGATCCTCTTAGGTATGTAGGGTTATGAATGGGTGAATTTGTACACACTCATGCCTAATCCTTCTTTTATTCATGAAAATCTGTATGTTGATTCTATGGGGTTTTAGCCCAATGCATGAATTTCATAGTTTCTACCATGGGTATGATCTAAGAATGTTTCTATTGTTGATTTATGATTCATGGGCAAGTTTTACAATGTTTCTAGTATAAATCATATTTTCAAGTTTTATAAATTATGATGCCCATCCATGAAAGTTCATGAAAGTTGAGATTTATGAAGTATGTTCAAGTATGATGAGATATTTATGAGAAAAGCATGTTTTCAAGTTACCCATGTCTATGATCATATTTTCAAGTGAATCAACTATTTTTAAGCATGTTTAAGTATTGGGCGAGCCCATATGTTCAAGTATGATTTATGATTTCATGTCAATTTTCTTACCGTATGATTTTGGAGTCTAGACTCCCAATTATGTTCAGATTGTGGTATGGTTTGAGCCAAGGTTCCTTATGTATGATTTCAGATTTTATATGTATATGATTATTCAGCTTCGTCACTAGACGATATTCAGCTTCATTCAAAAACGATGGAGAGAATATCCATATTTTTGGTAGTAGTGTCGTCATTGAGTAGGCTAAGGGTCAGTCAACCCTATGCCTTAGATCTACAAGCCAACGTAGGTATGATCATATTATTCGGGACCTCCTTTGTGAACTTTCCCCTGCCCTAAGGGGCCTTCGGCTTGACATCGATATCACGGTAACACCTTTAGCCATGGCAAGGATTTGGACGGCTCTGCCCACTTGAGTGTAATAGTCGGGACCATGTAAGTCTATCGTGGTAATGTCGGTTATATGACTAGTCTCCCATTATTCCTCATGATTTCAGTTATGTATGTACATCAGTCATGATATTATGTTTTTAGCAGGCTTGACCTAATGTTCTATTTTATTTATAATTATCAGTTTTCAACTTTGGGTCATTTGATTCAGTTATAATGTTAAGATATGTTCAGATCATGATTTCAGAAAATAGCATGCAAGCCCTATTCTCAAAATCATAACTTGAATATGTTTTATATTATGCATGATTTAATGATTTTACTTAAGCGGTTTTACTTATCTTGCATACTCAGTACATTCCACGTACTGACTACATACTCTATGTTGTATTGTCTCATAGTACAGGCTCTGATATTTAGACTTAGCCTCGTTGCTCGCCAGCCTTCTAGAGTAGCATATCCAGTCTCAATTGGTGAGTCCTCATCTCTCGAGGACCATTCCTTATCAGTTATCTTTATATTTTTAGTTTCAAACTTAGAGAGTTAGTTGGGGTCTTGTCCCATCAACTCATCAAAAGTAGAGGCTTTTCAGACATAGATTGTATCCAGCTTAAGACTCGTGTTGTATGTTAAGATTTCATTTTAGTATTAGATTTCCGCTACGTTTAATATGATTGATCTTCTGCTTTTATTGACTGAGTTAAGTGTACGTTCATGCCATGGATCGACTTCGAGTCTTTCGAGGCTTCTTGTCCCATGTCTCGATCTGGGCCCATGTTCTGGTCATGACAGTGATAAGGAAACCATGACTGCATACCACCATTTGTACCACCATGGCACGAATCGTACTAACCAGTTGTGAGATGAGTTTCAGAGAAGTTTTGAGGAGAATTTGGGAAGCCATAGATCATGGTATGACCTATAGCATGATTGCACGGATCATGGTAGGCTCCCGTGGAAACACTTCAAAGAATGGTGTTGGGGCAGGCCCCTACCCACGAGTGCCTGTACGGATCGTATGTTCCTGGTACGACTCATAGGATGGGTCATACAATCAAATGGGTAGATTTTTAAAATGGTTTTCTAGGGGGATTTTTATTAAATCATAAGTTTCTAACTCCTAAACTACGTCATTTTGGGGTACGGTTAGAGGGGAATTAAGGGAAATAATCGACATTCTCCTCTTATTCTCTCCCAAACATACAGGAATAGTACGTAGAAACTCAGACAAGGTTTCTCAAGGCAAGAGTTAAGGTTCTGCTTCTTCTCCAGATATTCATGAGTTTCCTCAAAGGATTCTTCTTTAGTTATCTGGGGTTTTAGCAATGGTATTTCTTTCACCCTTGTTTCTAAGTACTTTCAGAATCTTTCATAAATTTTTTCCCTATAGAAATCATGAGTTAGTGTACTAAACATAACATGATTTTCCTTGTATTTTATTAGTTCTCTTAGTTCCCCTTATTAATACTATGTGAAATTCATGATTTGACTTCATTTTACATGTTCCTTTTAGCCCTAATGTTAGCATGACTCTGGGTACAATATTGCATGATTTAAAAGCTAATCAGGAAGGTTGTTTTATCAGGCTATTATCACTCAAGTATGAATTCTAGCGTAACTGCTTTAAACAAAAGTCAATACTTTCAACTTGTGAGTATGCTCAATATTTTTAGACATATCACTTATCAGTTATCAGTATACCAAAATTTTTAGTTTCATTCTGTCTATCACGTCTTTTATAATTTTAGGACACTTCAAGACAAGTATTCATGACCTAGTCTTAGGACATTAATTTTGTGCTATTAGTCAGGGTCGTTTCATATATTTTAGCATGTTTATTTATAATATCATTTCAGCATGATTATTTTCTAAAATTTCATGACCTCGCATACTCATTACATTTCAAGTACTGATTACATATTTCTATGTACTATATCATTTTATAATATAGGCTAAGTACCCAGCCTCAGCATCACAGCCAGTTTCTCCCGACGATTTCCAGTAGTTGACAATGGTGAGTCCTCATCTATCCAGGGAAGGGGTTTTCATCTTTAGCTTGGTTATTTTCAGTTTTTGTTTCAGACGTTAGAGTTAGCTGGGGGTTTGTCCAAGCAACTCATCAGTTTCTTTTTGAAGGCTTTTAGAAAAAAATGATAGTTTTAGCTTGAGTTGCAGTATTTGAGCAAATATTAGTTATTTATCAAATGCTATTTACTTATAAGTGTTTGGTTATTGTTTTCAAACAACTTTTGCTTAATAGTCTTTTACAGTAGTTCAGTAATTACAGAATTATGCCATGCCATAGGTTTGCTTGCGGTCCCTTATGATCCTAAGTACCGTGTCGCGTCTAGGGCGCAGACTCGGGTCATGACAACCTCTATGCCAAAAATTGTACTCTACTAGTTAGCCTCTATGCTCAAAACTGTTTTATGTTGGCGAGCTTCTATGTGTTAAGATATATTATTAACCGTGCGGTTTTAGTGTAGTATTATGTTTCAGTTTTGTAAGACTTTTATTTTATTAATTGGATTGATAAAGTCTTGCTTTAAATAGATCGTTTTTGCATGTGCGTCCTTTACTTATATAGTAGATGATTTGGTGTATAGAGTTTAGCTTATACATAGAAGATTAAATCATCAGTTCTTATAAGTATAAAGTTTATATATGTTCACAATCTAAGATGAAAATTGGACGAATTCATCGGTATGATTGTAACACAGGATTAAAGTAATTTATCTTGATTATGGGAATGGTGTTATTTCAACTTCTTGTGCTAGCACATTTTGAATGTATTGGATGAACCAAGTAGAAAAAATATTTTGTCTGACTTAGTAAAATAAATTCTCTAGATCATTAAATGTACTCATACTCTTAATCTTGATATAATTATTATGATCAATGTCATTTGCTTATTATTTTGATCTATCAAAGGGTGAAACTCTTTCATGAGATAAAATATTCCTGATAGGTTAGATGATGACAAATGATATTTGTGAAATAATAATTAGTTGATAGAATCCATGTCTCGACCTTGAGATTGATGATATCCCTTTATGATTGCTTATAAGGTTTCATGAGAAAACCCTGCAGGTGGATTCTGTATCCATCACATGAAATAAGTTAAGCATTTGAATAAAGGATTAAATTGATCAATTAATTAAATAGTCATAAATTTAATTCAATTGGTTGGTATCTATAATCTTAACATGGGGAGTTAAATAAGAATTTAATGATTGATTTTGAAACTATACCGAGGAGTGCAACTACGAATTTTTAGTGCATAACATGTGATTTATTATGGTAGGTTAATTCATTCATTATTTCTAATTAATAACATAATTGGAAGCCACACTAATTAAATCTATGTTCCTTGCTATGTCTCATTAATTAAAGAACTTGAAAAAGGAAGAAACCTGTTTTTCTAAAGTAGTAAAATCCTACAAGATTTTGGACAACTTCATATAAGGTAAGTAGTACATGTTTGGGTTTTACACCCTTAAAAACGTGTGAATGTACAACGAAAGAAGGAATGTTATACCTTTTGGGATTAGGGTTTTATACCCTAAAAACGTGATTATAAATAGGGTTTTTTCCTTCTTGAAAGATACACCTTTTTCTGAAAAGCAGTACTTGCCCACACAAGTATTCTCCACTCGGAGATTATTGAGGACATAGCAGAAGACTGCAGACCTGGAGAGCGAGTAGGATGCGTTGTGTGAAAGCTTCAAGAGGTTAGTATTTGGTAATCTAACTCATTTTTGTTATCTAGTGATTCATGTAAGATTGTTGATCCAATTTATGCCTGCTTCTGTTGCACATGTTCTAATACTATGGTCAAAATTCTATTTTTAAAAATAAGTCTTTACTTTATTTATAAATATTATATGTTGAAGCTAAAACTTACTGACTGAAACTCTTTAATGGAAATCTCTCTGAAAGGTGAAGCTGCTAAAGTATGAAAACAATGCATATTTCTAATATCACAAAGCGTTCAAAAATATCCCTTTTGACAAAAATAAGGGTTCATGCGATAGAATGACATGAATCATAACTCAATAATCATGAGAGGTAGAGGTAACAACAATATATAATACAGATTATAGGAAAAAAACCAAATTCGCAGCAAAATATCTCTTTTGATAAAAATAAGGGTTCATGCGATAGAATAACATGAACCATAATTCAACAATCATGAGAGATAGAGATAACAATAATATATAATATAGATTCTAGGAAAGAAACTAAATTCGCAGAATTAGCAAAACCCTAGCTCTTAACTTCTTTCAGAACTAAACTGGAGATCTAGGGCGTGACGAAGAATAGAGAGTTCCTCACTATTTAAAGCATTACATACCTCAAATGATCCAATTTTCAATGGAGATATTGAAAATTTGACTCTAAGACCTGACAAACTGGTTCCTTCAATGATTCCTACGGTTTCATATATCAACATAACACAAGAAGATGATAAAGGATGCAGTTTTAAGAAATTAAGTTATACCAGTTTCTAAACATTTTGCAAACATATGAGCCACTAAAATTCATAATACTTGAAAAATCTATAAAAATCCAAAAATAAACCAACATATCAACATAACATAAGAAAATAAAAAGAACATTTTCTACAAACTCGAAAATCAAATTTTAACCAATAAACTATACCAATATGAGTAACAACTTGTCAACGAATAAATTAAAAAAACTGCTTTCCCTTGCATTCAACTTTATCGGGGCTACGTGAATCAGTGGGTTTCTTCCCCGTACTTTCATATTTTTATGTGGATATCAAAAACAATTATTTTTTTTGTTCTTCTCAATTTTTTTACTGGAGATTCAATAAATGCATTTAACTCAAAACTCGATTATGATAAAGGTTTACTGAGGCTATTAATTGGGTTGATCGATGTGTTTTATGAATAAATTTTTTTTATTTAGATTGAGATTTCATTGTAGATAAAGATTTGAAGATAGATTATTTCTTAGAAAAATCATTAGATTCAGATGATGAAGAAGAAGAGTTATTGTTTATGAGTGAGATAAGGATTGTAAAAGGAAATAAATTATTTTAAGAAAGAGAAAAAACACACGATTTAATGAAAAAATCACGTGTATATTCAATTATTTATGCTGATAGTTTAATTTGATATGCAACAGTAATTAATACTTTCCATAGATGTTTATGCTACTTTTAAGGGATAATTATTGATAGTTTGATTTGATGTATAACAGTAATTAATATTTTTCATAGATATTTTGGCTTCTTTTAATGGGTAATTATTGCTCTAATCAGATATTGTTAACTACCTTTTTAAAATTACTGATATTTTTATAAATTAATTATTATTTTAGTAAATAAAAAAAATATTGATATAACATGTAATTAAAAGTCTAATAGTAATATTTTATGTAATTTTCTCTTAAAAGAAAGTAATTGTATATATTGGTCTTTACAAATCATGGCCCTGTATAGAGATTTAACTCATGGCCCTTACTCAATAAGCGCTGAAAAAATAAAAAGAAAGAAAAATTCTCAACTAGAATCAAACCAGCGACCACAACAAAAAAATGAACCCCCTAACTCATTGAGCTAAGATTCTCACTTGTGTCAAGGGTATTTATTATAATAGATATATACATGAATTTGAAATTTAACCTTATATATATAGTGTAATTTTTCAGCGAAGGGGGTTCGGATAAACCCCCTCCCACCCCTAGCTCCGCTCCTGAGAGCTAACATAATGGTGCAGTTAATGTACAACAAAACATATAATTTCTTTGAATAACAACCTTTTTCCTCTTCATATATGTATTATTCATTTATGAAATAGTAATCCTCTTCCTATTCACATTTATACACATCTTATCTTTCATTTTGTTTTTTTCATCATTATGTTTATGCATTTTATTTATATTTTTCTTTGAAAAAAGCAAAAAAAAAAATCACTAAAATAAATAATATTGCTCTTCTTTGTAGGATATTTTAGATGCACTGATGATTTATCACAGTTAGAAAGTCGTTACCATTCAACGATACATTTGCTTGAAATTGACATTTTAGGAAGCAAAAACTTTTGACAAACAGAAGAAAGAACCTTCAAAGTGGAAAGTAAGCTCCATATATAATCACATATTCTACGAATTAAATCTCTTTCTCTCACACACACAGAGTGAAGGATAATTTTGTGTGAGTTCACTTTTTATTTTTTATTAAAATTCTTTGTATATTTTTTTTTCATCCTACTTTTGGATGATTAAATAAAGTTTTTCTAAAATTCTTTATCAAAAAGGGTTTTTCTAAAATTCTTTAATCTGTTGTTATACAATTTCAATGACTAAAGATTTTTGTGTTGATTCCTAATCCTGGTTTTTTATAGGTTTAATTTTTAGGATCATGAATATTTCTTAGGGAAAGTAGGCAATTGAAGCTCTTGGAATCTACCTATAACGTAATTTTGAAGAATGATAAACTAATGATAATAAGTATTGTTAAAATATATATTCGTGTTTCAATCACTCTGAAATATTTGATATTATTATAGTTTGTTATTGATAGACAAGATATATTTTTTATGATCAAATAATTATTAAATTGTTTGAATATTTAGAAAGAATGAGCACCATATATATACTATGCCTATTTATTGTTATCATCATCATATATATATATATATATATATATATATGAGCTAGGCTTAAAAGAATTGAGTTGGTACCTCTCTATGGGAAGCATTAGTATTTATTTTTTCTGTCAAATTTTTGACTTGTTACCTAATTTTTTTAATTAAAAATTAAATATATTCATAAAAAAATTTAATTCAATGAAAGCAGAATAAGATTACTTTTGTAATTAAATTCTCAATGTTCATCTTTAGAAGAACGTTAAGTATATTTTAATACCTCCTCTAATATTTTGTGAAATCCAACTATTTTGTGATTCTTTCAGTTACAACATAATTCTCCATAACTTAATTATGGAATTAGAAAGGTTTTCACACCATTAAAATTTAATACAATAATACAAACAAACATATAATGTGCATTCACTATCTCACTTTTTCATGAACCAAAAATAAAATTTTGTGCAGTATAAATTTATAGAAATAGATAGGATAGAAAGAATGAGGCAAAGGAATAAGGTCATAACAATCCAAGATTATTTTGTAATTTCAAGCATCAGTACTATGCTGTGCTCATGTAATTATCTTGGATCAGCAACTCTTCCTTCTCCTTCCAAGATACCAAACATCTATCACGTAAACATAAAAAGGTGAAGCAAGAAGAAGAAACGAAGCAGGAGCTAGACTTTTTAAAGAAGTTTTAGTCCAAAGCTACAGTTAATTTGATATATTTTTTTGACTCAAACTCTTGTCTGAGTGTAACTATTTTTCTTCTTCTGTCTTTACTAACATTTTTTATTCGAATACTTTGAATTTGTATGAAAAGAAGATGATGATATTTTAGGAATTCTTTATATTTGAGAGATTTTGCTAAAAAATTTAAAAAGACAAAATAAAATATATCTGAAATAATGAGAGAAAAAGAAAAATAAAAACAAAAAAAGGAATAAGAAAAAAAGAAAAGTGAGATCAAGAAAAAGAAAGGAAAGAAAATCCTCCCTGTATAGTATCGCCAAAATTAAAGTTTAATTTGCAAATAATAATTTATTTATTTTGTTCCATATATAGTTTTAGCTTGTTACACACATAGTCTCCCTAAATTATAGATAATAATCATAAATTATTTAATTGGTAGAAGATATTATTTACAAAAAAAATAAGAAAAATTAAAATATTCTCGATACGACCCCAAATAAACGGTCGTGCAGGCACCTACATCAACTCTACTCAATCGAAGAACCCTTGCAGAACACTACAATCAAAATCCATGAATTTTCATTAATTCTCATTAATCAATAATAACTTCAAAAATAGTACTACAAGATTCCCAAAACATGACTCTCCCAAGATCTAGTCTAGACAAGTACAAGAGCTCTAATTGAATAAATGACAAGACCAAAGACACAACTTCATTTGAGAAGAAGAACAAGGAAGTTGATGTTGAGTACTCCATGCCAATCAAGGGCCATCAAAACTGCCACAACCTACACCCAAAAATGTGTAGCAAGATAGTTTTAGTACACAACACGTAACAGAAGACATCATCGACCGACTAAGGTTAGTTAACATAACAACATAATATTCAACATACAATCAATGTCATTAAATTCAACAATTATTCCACTTATACAACCACTCATTAATTTCGATAACTACATTCTCTTTTCTTAGGTGTCATCAATGTTCGTAAAATTACCCTACAATTCTAGCCACCATCTTATCATTAATCTACCTCCTTGCTATTCCACTGCAACTCTTACTCAGACCGCCACAGTGATCCTGCTATCGTGGTTATGTGCCCACTACAGCGCTATTTTGATTAGTCAGTAGCCAATTTTCCTAATTTAGTTCTGTTCTATTCTATTCTCCCATATAATTTTATAACACATCTACCTTTTTTACCACTTCCCTATGGTCGACTAAGTCAGTCTATTACCATTTATTAACCTACCTAATTATGCATAGGATTTCTCGACTCTTCCTAGTGAGGTGCATATAATAAATAAGTCTATTCGCTATCTCGCGATAACTCACTATCTTTATTTAAACTTGTTATTCCATCTTCTGTAACCCACCAAACCATTTAAAACAACATTTAATTCATAAATATAGATTAACTAACTCAAGTATATACAAGAAGTCATCAACACCTGCTAAGGGAGTCATTTTTCCAAATATTAAAGTACATGCACATACCTGTCTTCATAACATGAAAATGCCACAAATATCATAGTTACATCGTATAACCATATACGGTATTCCAAACATGTTTCTCACCTCAAACCCGAATCATGTCGGTATATCTGTATAACACTTGTATACCTATGCCTTTTTGTCTCAACAGCTGTATATCAAAATATACCCGCACATTCTCTGTCTCACAATCATACCATTGGTGATATGTCGGGCACACCCCTCCGACACATCACTGTACACACATGCCAGAGGGTCTTATGCTTGCCCTTCTATTCATGACCTGTAGTGGACTCTAGATATTCATGTACTACACACCCAGTCGTATCAGTCCTTTATCATACTTGTCTATGTACTCATATTCGTATACCCAGATGCATGGTCTTTTAGCCATACCTGTCTATGTACTCCCGCATATCGTTCTCCAAATACTTACCTTGAGCACGAGCATCTCACGCATCCAATTCTCATTCAGAGTCTGATCATATTAATTTGTTCATCCGATTCCTTTACCTTGGCCCCAGGCCTCACATTCTCGATCACATCAATGATTTTCCTTCTGTATCAACCATTAACTCTGTGACATGTTTGTTCAATACCAATTCGCCCCTCAATGTATAATGCCCCCAAAACTCAAAGTCTAGACTTGGGACTTAAATTAGAAAAAACTGAAAAATCTGTATCAAGTCACAGAACGAGTCATTCTGTGACCCGTGGGGAGTGACCACGAGTCATTAAGTGACTCGTGGTGCGACCTGGGGTTTAATTTGATATTTGGTGTTTGGGTAACCACAAGCGTGACCAGAAGTCTTAGTCCACCCCTATGAGTTTTGTGATGACCCGTGGTCAAGGATAATTTGAAGACCAAGAAGAAATTAACAGTGGGTTATTTGAGGGATTTAGAGGGGGGAAAACGATTTTCCCCTTCATTCCAACTCATTTTTAGAAAAAAATACCGTAAACTTTCCTCTCAAGAAGCTATTAAGCAAGAATAGAGTTTTCCTCCATTGCAACAGTCCAAGCTTCCTTCTCCAAGAAAATTCTAACTCAGATATGTGGGAATTCAATAAGGGGATATTTCTTCCCTTGTGTCCCCCAAAATCCTTCTCTAGTTTCTCTATAAATCCTAGCCCTAAGCTTTTGATTGTGAGGAGAATATATGTCAGTTTTCTTTGAATTAACCTACAATGATATCCATGATTATTTTAGACATGATTTCCATCAGTTCATGATTAATTGATGTCATTCGCGTAAAAGTGAATTCTATCCCTACAAATTTCCAAATGTTAAGAAATTCTTGATAATGCTTCACTTAATCCATGTGGAATTATTATGTTATATTAATTTATGGATATTTTTTCACCAGTTAGTGACAATATTGATACTTATCATTGTACATTGATTTTAGCCCTAGTCCTTGAGAGTGGAAAAGACCATAATCTTACTAAAGTGATTAACCATGAAATTTTTCTAATTATATCTGTGTGGTGAATTTCCATATTATTTTATATGATAAATTCTCATTTAGATACATGGATTCCTAGACTTTAGTTAAAATGTGAAAATACTCAGTGTCTGTATGAAATATCAGTTGATCAATTTGACTACAGTATTTCCCGAGGAGTCAATATTACCTCCCAGTTATCAGAATCAGATTCAGAATTCAATTTATTGGTCCACTAGGCGGTCATGAAACTTATATATATATATATATATATATATATATATATATATATATATATATATATATATATATATATATATATATATATCTCAGACTAGTCTTAGGACCCTAGTTTAGATCTAGTTTGTACTTAGACGGTTATGATGCTTCTAAATAAGTTGCTCTGACCAGTTTAGAACCCAGTTTCAGAATTTGGTCCAATAAGACTGTCAGGGTACTTTTAGATATGTATCCCTGACTAGTCTTGGGCCTCATTTTCTAGCTATCAGCTTAGTATTCAGTATAGGATTATCCAGTGGGAGTAGGACATAGCATCGATCAGACCGGGACTCTAGCGCACCCAGGTTCCCAAAACTACGTTGCTAGCATAGGTTATAGTATTTATTGACCTATTTGGCCCCAGACTTTTTTGATCACCCAGTTCATGCCTTTATAACTTGGCAAGGTATATTGGGTCCTACAGGTGGGGTGTATACATCAGACTCTACGTCTAGCTCACGTGGTTACATGTCGGTTATAGAATCTCCCACTAGTCAGTTCAGTCGAGTCTTAATCCAGTTCAGTTCAGATCAATATTCTAGACTTAGAACATGCTTTGACCATCAAACAGGGTCTATCAGATCATCTCAGTTATATTAGTATTCAGTTCAGTAGTTTACTTGGTCATAACATATCTTTTTAGTTCAGCATTTCCTTTTATTTATTCAATTGTGTTATGTTCCTCCCACTTACTCAGTACATTCAAAGTACTAATACAAACTTTTATGTTGTATCATTTTATGATATAGCTGCAGGATCTCAGTCTCAACATCATTAGCGGACCGCTCATCGAAGACCTCAACTTTACCAGTTGGTGAGTCCTCATCCATCGAGGATGGAAATTTATTCGTTACAATTATATTTTCATTTTCTTCTATTTACATTTGGAGTTAGCTGGGGGCTTGTCGCAACAACTCATCAGTCATGGTGGCTTTTGGACTGAGATTGATATTTTAGACATGTTGTGTTGTTTTTAATATTTTCAAACACTATGAACCAGCTTTATTTCTTTCATGTCTTTGTATTTTTGCTTTAAACTTCCGTTGTATGTATTTTTATATTACTCAGAATTCTAGTGTGTGATAGACCAAGGGTGGACTTGCGGTTATTTGTGACTTCAAGTATCATGTTTTGTCTAGGGTGTAAACTTGGGGCATGACAAACTTGGTATCAGTGAACTATGTTCAGAGTATCCTTAGGTGTCTGAAAGTCGCATCAAGTAAAGTTCTCTTCATGGGTGTGAAGCGCGCCACACTTATGACGGGGAGGCTATGAGATGTCATTGGGAAACTTCCCTTTATTTCATACTCCTTATCGTGCGTTGAAATTTAGTTCCAGAATCATGCTCCTAACTCGTGCTCTGCTTCGTTTCAATGAATTATGCCTCCATGATGAGGTAATGGATGGAGGGCCAGTAATGCTCAGCAGCCTGCCCCACCAGCCTCGGCAGCCCCTCAAGATGAGTCAATATTTACCGCAGAATTCAGGGTGGCCATTCAGCTGCTAGCCCAAACTGTGACCAACCAGGTGAACAAGCAGATGGTTTCAATCAACAACAATGGTTCCACAACAACTACCTGAGTGTGGGATTTTACCGGGATGAACCCTCCAAACTTGCATGGATCTAAGGTAGTAGAGGACCCATAGGGATTTGTGGACGAGATTAAGAAGATCACCTGAATCATGGGTGTCAGTCCCTCAAAGAGTGCCAATTTGGTTGCCTACAAGTTTAAAGGGGTAGCCCAGGTCTAGTACAAGCAGTGGAAGGAGGGCAGGCCAGCAGAAGCAGAATCGGTGGAATGGGAGGAGTTCAATATAGCCTTCTTGGACAAATTTTTCCCTTGAGAGCTTAGGGAGGCCATGGTAGTGGAGTTCATGAACCTAAGATAGGGAAATAAGACCGTAGAAAAGTATGCTCTATAATTCACCAGGTTGTCCAAATACGCTCCAGAGATGGTGGCTGAGCCAAGGGATCGCATGTTAAAGTTTGTAAATGGGGTGTCGAATTCGGTCTTCAAAGAGTGCAGGACAGCAATGCTAATTAAGGATTCGACCTCTCCAGCATGATTGTCTATGCTCAGCAGATAGAGGCCAAAAAACTAAGGGACATGGAGAGAAAGAATAAGGGGGCAAGGACTGGTCAATCAGATTATGTCTAGTAGAGGTCTGGCGGTAGCAGCCGTCCACGACAGAAGCAACAACAATAGCAGCAGTAGAGGGCTCTAACGTCGACCTCAACTAGTGCCCCTAACTTTTGGTCCCTCTAGGATTGGTGTGGTGGAGTATCTGGCTCTCAGTCTCAGAGCTACAGTGGCGGGAACAGGTATCCAGCTTGCCCCAAGTGCGGCAAGAACCATCCAGGATAGTGTCTTCAGGGTCGAGAGGGCTGTTTTGGTTTTGGGAAGCTTGGGCATTGGCTTAAGGAATAACCATCAGCAAGATGGAGGAGATCACAATCCACTACCTTAACAACTCTAGCAGACCGACCGACTCAGCAGGCTAACACATCAGGTACGGAGGGCGGTCAACGCCAAAACCATTTTTGTGCATTATCATCTCTTCAGGATTAGGAGAACTCACCAGATGTGGCCACAGGTATGTTATGTCTTTTCCAGCTAGATGTATATGCCCTGATTGATTCGGGGGACACACTATCATTCGTGACTCCCTACGTAACTGTTCAGTTCAATACCAGTCTAAAAGTCCTCTCAGAACCCTTCTCAGTCTCCACCGCAGTTGGTGAGTCATTTAGAGACATCTAGGTGTATAGAAATTGTCCAATTTTAGTTAGTAATAAAGTCATTCCAGCTGACGTTATAGAGTTAGACATGGTCGACTTCGACCTCATTCTTGGCATGGAATGCTTACACTTCGGTTATGCCTCAATCGACTACACAACTAGGGTCTTCAGGTTTCAGTTCCCTAATGAGCCATCTCTAGAATGGTCGGGCAGTAGTTCAATGCCAAAGGGTAGGTTTATTTCTTACCATAAGGGCTGGAAGCTTATTTCTAAGGGATGTATTTATCATCTAGTTGGGGTAGAGGATTTCAACTCTGAGACCCCAACTATCTAGTCAGTCCTTGTTGTCAGCGAGTTTCCATATGTGTTCCCCGAAGATCTTCCAGGAGTTCCTCCTGAACGGGAAATTGACTTCGGCATAAACCTTATTTCAGATACTCAGCCCATGTCCATCCCTCCTTATAGAATGGCTTCAACTAAACTTAAGGAGTTGAAGGAGTAGCTAAAAAATCTTCTTGATAAGGGTTTTATCAGACCCAACATCTCTCTCTGGGGTGCTCCAGTGCTATTCAAGAGAGGTATCCCCTACCTAGAATTGATGACCTATTCGACCAACTTCAGGGAGCCAACTGTTTCTCCAAAATAAATCTTAGGTCGGGGTATCATCAGCTAAGAGTAAAAGAGTATAACATACCAAAAAGCAACTTTCAGGAGTCGGTATGGCCACTTCGAGTTTATGGTTATGTCCTTCGGACTAACAAATGCCCCTGCAACCTTTATGGACCTGATGAATAGAGTCTTCAAGCAGTATCTGGATATGTTCGTCATTGTATTTACGGACGACATTCTGGTATACTCCAGAAATGAGGAAGATCATGCTAATCACCTGAGGATTGTGCTTCAGACAATCAGAGACAACAAGTTGTTCGCCAAGTTCAGCAAGTGCGAATTCTAGTTGAAGTCTGTGACTTTCTTGGGTCATGTGGTCTCGGGTGAGGGTATTCAGGTTGATCCTCAAAATATAGAAGTAGTGGAAGACTAGCCTAGACCTACCTCTCCAATCGAAATAAGAAGTTTCTTGGGTTTGGTCGGTTATTGACAATGCATTATAGAAGGATTTTCTCCTATAGCATCTCCATTGACAAGGCTGACTCAGAAGAAGGTGAAATTTCAATGGTCAGATGCATTTAAGAAGAGTTTTTAGGTGTTAAAAACTCGACTCACTAGCTCTCTAGTGTTGACTCTACTAGAAGGATCAGATGGATTTTGTAGTATATTGCGACACTTCCAAAGTTGGACTTGGTTGCGTTCTGATTCAGCGGGGCAAAGTGATAGACTGCGCCTCTAGACAGCTCAAGCTTCATGAGATGAATTATCCAACTCATGACTTGGAGTTGGAAGCGGTAGTTTTTGCATTGAAAATATGAAGACATTATCTATATGGGGCTCATGTTGATGTTTTCACGCTCATAGGAGCCTTCAATATGTATTTAGTCAGAAGGACCTGAACCTCCGTCAGAGAAGGTGGTTAGAACTCCGGAATGATTATGACATAAGCATCTTGTATCACCCAGGAAAATCCAATGTGGTGGCTAATGCTCTAAGCAGAGTGTCTATGGGTAGCGTGTCTCATATTGAGGAAGGAAAAAAGGAGTTGGCGAAAAATATTCACAGACTAGATCGGTTAGAGGTGTAGTTGGTTGACTCAGTTAAGGGTGGGTGGTGATGCAACGCGGGTCAGACTCCTCTTTACAGGATAAAGATCCCAATTTACTCAAACTCAAGGAAGCGGTTCTCAGGAAAGAAGTTGAGGCTTTCTCCAAAGAGGGAGATGGTATGTTCCATTACCAAGGCAGATTGTGTATACCAGATATTTGTGATTTGGGACAGCAGATATTGGCTGAAGCACAAAGTGCGAGGTAATCCATCAACCCTGGTGCTATCAAAATGCATCGTGATTTGTGGGGTATTTACTGGTGGAACGGCATGAAGAGAGACATCGCTGAATTCATAGCTAAGTGCCCGAACTGCCAGCAAGTTAAGGTAGAGCATCAAATACCGGGAAGTATGACCCAAGATAAAAGTATACCCATGTGGAAGTGGGAATAAGTAAATATGGACTTTATTATTGGTCTACCTTGAACTCATCGGCAACATGATTCCATTTGGGTAGTAGTAGACCGAATGACTAAGTCAACAGATTTCCTCCTAGCTAAAACTACACATTCAACTGAGGACTATGCTAGACTTTACATTCGGGAGTTTTCCGACTTCATGGGGTGCCATTATCCATCATCTCTGATAGGGGTACCCAGTTTACCTCACATTTCTAGAAGTCTTTTCAGAAGGGACTTGGTACCCAGGTCAAGCTCAGCACAACTTTTCTCCCGCAATTATATGGGCTAGCTGAGTGGACTATTCAAACCCTAGAACATATGTTGAGAGTGTGCGCGATCGATTTCAAGGGCAGTTGGGATGACCACTTGTCTCTTATTGAGTTTGCGTACAATAATAGTTATCACTCCAGGATCCAGATGGACCCGTTTGAGGAATTGAATGGTAGGAGGTACAAGTCTCTTATTGGATGGTTTGAGGTTGGTGAAGCTACAATAATCGGGCTAGACTCTGTTCATGAAGCTATGCAGAATTTACAACTCATCAGAGAAAGATTAAAAACAGCTCAGAGCCGTCAGAAATCTTATACTAATGTAAGGAGAACAGAATTGGAGTTTGCAGTGAATGACTGGGTCTGTTTAAAAATTTCACCCGTGAAAGGGTGATAATGTTTGGGAAGAAGGGTAAGCTTAGTCCGAGATATATAGGACCCTACAAAATTTCGAGGCGAATTGGCAAAGTAGGTTATGAGCTGGAATTACTTGTAGAGTTGGCTTTTGTGCACCCAGTATTCCATGTGTCACTATTGAAGAAATGCATTAG
The DNA here is from genome assembly GCA_035772735.1 of Datura wrightii. NCBI lineage: Eukaryota > Viridiplantae > Streptophyta > Magnoliopsida > Solanales > Solanaceae > Datura > Datura wrightii. The sequence continues at coordinate 51,575,075 of JASDFA010000020.1, read as the reverse complement.
TGATCCAATTTCAATTATGCCATTGGACAGTATAGAAATAAAGGATAGCCTCTCATACGAGGAAGTCCCAGTCCAGATCCTTGACCGTCAGGTTCGTAAGCTTAGCAACAAGGAGGTAGCTTCAGTCAAGGTCTTATGGAGAAATCAGCAGGTTGAGGGAGCTATGTGGGAGGCCGAAGCAGATATGATGGCCAAATACCCACATTTGTTCTTTTTCGGCTCAGTTTCAGTTTAAGGTACCAATTTCCTCCCTAGAACTCCATTTAGCTCATGTGTTCCAGTTTCTTTCATATAATTGATCATGTGTATGATTAGTGCATTCAGTTCATACTAGTAGTTGAGTTCGGAGGTAGTCATTCCATTAGTCTCCAGCCTCTACAGATAGTATTTAAATATAGTGATTGTAATTCTATGCTTTCCTGTATGTTTTCCAACATTCGAGGATGAATGTTCCAAAAGGGGAGATATTGTAATGTCCTAGAAACTTAATGACTATACCAGGGAGTTAAATTAGAGAAAATTGGAAAATCTGCATCATGTCATAGAATGAGTCGTTCTGTGACCCGTGGGGAGTGACCGCTAGTCGTTAAGTGTCTCATGGTGAGACTTAGGGGTTTAATTTGAAATTTGGTATTTGGGGTGACCACGGGCATGAGCACGAGACATGGTCCACCCACACGAGTCATGTGATGACCCATGGTAAAGGATAATTTGAAGACCAGGAAGAAATTGGCAAACTTCACGATTAATCACCAAGATCGTGGTCCAGGCCATGATTCATTATGTGACCCGTGTTTCAAAATAGATGGGAGAGTAATGAGGTTGGCAGTGTAGTTAATGAGTGGGTCACCACGGGTCGTAGGATACACCACGAGTCGTGGTGTCCCTTGTAGTGTCCAATAGGGGATTTTTTTGCAGTGGACTCAACGACCGTGAACACGAGTTATGGTCACTAGGCACGACTCATAGGGTTCCCCGTGGGGACTAGCAGTCAGTTTTTCCTGCAAATTTCCTAAGGGTACTTTGGTAATTTTCTAACCTCCTAGATCCTAAACTAAGTCGTTTTGGGTTATTTTGAGGGGATTTAGAGGGGCAAAACTGTTTTCCCCCTCTTTCCCACTCATCTTCAGAAATAAATACTGTAAAATTTCCCCTCAACAAGCTCTCAAACAAGACTAGGATTTTCTTCCATTGTAGCAGTCTAACCTTCCTTCTCTAAGGAAATTCTAACTCAGGTATATGGGAATTCAACAAGGGGATAGTTCTTCCCTTATGTCCCCCAAAACCCTTCTTTAGTTTCTCTATAAATCCTAGCCTTGAGCTTTCGAATGTAAAGAGAATATATGTCAGTTTTATTTGAATTCACCTAGAATGATATCCATGATTATTTTAGACATGATTTCCATTAGTTCATTATTAAATTAATGTCACTCCCGTAAAAGTGAATTCTAGCCCTGCAGATTTTAAAATGTTAAGAAAGTCTTGATAATGCTTCACTTAATCCATGTAGAATTATTATGTTATATTAATTTATGGATACTTTTCCACAAGTTAGTGACAGTATTGATGCTTATCCCTGTACATTGAATTTAGCCCTAGTCCTTGAGAGTAGAAAAGACTAGAAACTTGCTAAGGTGATTAACCTTGAAATTTTCCTGATTATATTAGTGTGGTGAATTCCCATATTATTTTATATGCTAAATTCTCAGTAAGATACATGGTTGCCTAGATTTATTTAAAATGTGAAAATACTCAATGTTTGTCAGAAATATCAACTGATCAGTTTGACTACATAATTTCTCGAGGTGTCAGTGTTACCTTCCAGTTATCATAATTAGATTCATAATTTAGTTTATTGGTCCACTACGAGGTCATGACACTTAATATATATAACTCTGACAAGACTTAGGACCCCAATTCAAATTATTGTTTTTTCTTAGACGGTTACAACGCTTCTAGATAAGCAGCTCTGACTAGTCTAGAACCCAGTTTTAGAATCTGGTCCAATAAAATTCTCAAGGTACTTTCAGCTATGTATCCCTGACTAGTCTTGGACCTTAGTTTTGAGCTATTAGCTTAGTATTTAGTTTAGGATTATTCAGTGGAAGTAGGACTTAGCACTGAATGGACTAGGGTTCCAGCGTACCCAGGTTCCTAAAACTACGTTGCCAGCGTAGGTTACAGTTTTTATTAGCCTGTTTGGCCCTAGACTTTTATGATCATCCAATTCATGCCTTTATGCCCTGGCAAGGTATATTGGGTCGTACAATTGGGGTATATACATCGGACTCCATGTCTAGCTCACGTGGTTACATGTCGGTTATAGACTCTTCTACTAGTCAGTTCAGTCGAGTCTCAGTCCAGTTCAGTTTAGATCAGTATTCCAGACTTAGAACATGCTTTGAACATCAGACAGGGTCTATCAGATCATCTCAGTTATTTCAGTATTTAGTTCAGTAGTTTTACTTGGTCATTGCATGTCTTTTCAGTTCAGCATTTCCTTTTATTTATTCCATTGTGTTATGTTCCTCCCACTTACTCAGTACGTTCAAAGTATTGATGTATACTTTTGTGTTGTACCATTTTATGATACAACTGCAGGATCTCAGTCTTTTTATCATTAGCAGTCCGCTCATCGAAGACCTCAGCTTCACCAGTTGGTGAGTCCTCATCCTTCGAGGACGGAAATTTATTCATTACAGTTATATTTTAATTTAGTTCTATTTAGAGTTGGAGTTAGCTGGGGGCTTGTCCCAGTAACTCATCAATCATTGTGGCTTTCGGACTCAGATTGATTTTTCAGACATGTAGTGTTGTGTTTAATATTTTCAAACAGTATGAACCAGCTTTATTTCTTTCGTGTATTTTTATTTTTTCTTTAGACTCCGCTTTATGTATTTTGATATTACTCAAAATTCTAGTGTGTGATAGGTCAGGGGTTTACTTGGGGTCACTTGTGACTTCAAGTACCATATTTTGTCCAGGGTGTAAACTCGATGTGTGACACACTTGGTATCGGAGCACTAGGTTTAGAGTATCCTCGGGTGTTTGAAAGCCGCATCGAGTAATGTCCTCTTCATGTGTGTGAAGCACGCCACACTTATGATGGGGAGGCTACGAGATTTCATTAGGAAACTTCCCTTTATTTCATACTCCTTATCTTGCATTGAAATTCAGTTCCAGTATAATTCCCCTAAGTCTTGCTTGGCTTTGTTTCAGTGAATTATGCCTCCATGACACAGTAATGAAATGAGGGCCAGTAATGTTCAGTGGCCTTCCTCACCAGACCCTCAGGATGACTTAGTATCTACTGCAGAATTCAAGGCAGCAATTTAGCTTCCCACCCAAACTGTGACCAACTAGATGATCCAGCGGGTGGTCCCAATCAACAACAACGGTTCCGCAGCAGCTGCTCGAGTGCAGGATTTCACTATGATAAACCCTCCATACTTTCATGGATCTAAGGTGGGAGAGGACCCACAGGGATTTGTGGATGAGATTAAGAAGATCACCTGAATCATGGGTGTCAGTCCCTTAGAGAGTGCCGACTTGGCTGCCTACCAGCTGAAAGGGGTAGCCTAGGTCTGGTACGAGCAGTGGAAAGAGGGAAGGCTAGCCGAAGCAGGACTGGTGGAATGGGAGGATCTTGCTACAGCCTTCGTTGATAGATTTTCCCCTCGAGAGCTCAGGGAGGCAAAGGTAGCGGAGTTCATGAACCTGAGATAGAGAAACAAGACAATAGAAGACTATGCTCTGTAATTCACCAGGTTGTCCAAATATGCTCCAGAGATAGTGGCCGAGCCAAGGGCTCGTATGTTAAAGTTTGTAAATGGGGTGTTAAATCTAGTCCTCAAAGAGTGTAGGATAGCGATGCTAATTAATGATATCAACCTCTTCAGCCTGATTGTCTATGCTCAGCAGATAGAGGCCAAAAAACTGAGGGACATGGAGAGAAAGAATAAGCGGGCAAGGACTGGCCAATAAGATTATGGACACTAGAGGTCTGGCAGTAGTAGCCGTCCACAACAGCAGTAGAGGGCTCCAACGCCCAGCTCAACTAGTGCCCCTACCTTTCGATCCCACCAGGATCTGAGGGGTGGAGCATCTGGGTCTCAGTCTCAGAGCTACAGTGGTGGGAACAGGTATCCAGCATGCGCGAACTGTGGCAAGAATCATCCAAGAGAGTGTCTTCAAGTCGAGAGGGCTGATTTGGTTGTGGGTAGCTTGGGCATCGACTTATGGAATGCCCGTCAACAGGACGGGAGATCACAATCCACTACATCAACAGCTCCAGCAAGCCGACTGACTCAGCTGGCTAACACATAAGGTACGGAGGGCGGTCAACGCCAAAACCGTTTTTATGCATTATCATCTCGTCAGGGTCAGGAGAACTCACCGGATATGGCCACGGGTATGTTATGTCTTTTCCATCTAGATGTATATGCCCTGCTTGATTCGGGGGCCACACTATCATTCGTGACTCCCTACATAGCAGTTAAGTTTAATATCAGTCAAAAAGTCCTCTCAGAACCCTTCTCACTCTCCACCCCAGCTGGCGAGTCAGTTACAGCCAGTCAGGTGTATAGAAATACCCAATTTCAGTCTGCAATAAAGTCATTCCAGCTAACCTTGTATAGTTAGACATGGTTGACTTCGACCTCATTCTTGGCATGGATTAGTTACACTTCGGTTATGCCTCAATCGACTGTAGAACTAGGGTCATTAGGTTTCAATCTAAGGCTAGGCAAAAGCTTAGCAATCTACTACAATCAAAATATGAATTTTTCAATGTCATCAAAAGTTCCCTATGAAAAATACAAGAACTCCTATTTATACTATGTAAGGAAATGTAGAGACTATTACAAATATGCCCTTAATGAGTAAAAGCCTTGTTTGGTTCAATTCCCTTTTCTTGAAATCAAAGAATGGTTATTTGCAACATTAGCCCATCTTCTTTATCACATTGGACACGTTGCACTCCCGTCCATCCTTTACGCTCCCAAGCTATCATCCATCTATAGGCACCTTGGATTGTATCACTCTCCCCTTCTTGAAAAGGATTCGTCCTCAAATCTAGATCCTGTAAGACAATAGAGAAGACAAACAACAACAAGAACCTCATAGCACGAGGGTTAGCAAAAATGTGATTAGGCCAAACAAAAACACATACAATCAAAGAGCCACTTGGGTCAAAAGGAAACGATATCCATCCATTTTGGTTAAATCCACAACCAATCGTCTCAATATAACCCCATTTCTTACAAGGCAAACCCTCAAAGCAACCATGAGTATCATCATAAGCAAAGAGATAATAAAGGAAGGTGTCTGACAAAGCAACTTCATTCATAGTGTTCCCAGAGGTACGATCACTGATAGACATGAAAACATCATCAAGCACATTATGAAGAACAGGAACACTAAAAGACAAAGTACCTATTTGATCATAAACATCACTTTCTTCGTCAAAATTCAATAGTGGGTTATCATACAAGGTATATGCATGGATAATAGCTACACCACTATCATGTTGAACAATACTATGCTCGACATTAAAAGAGATCTCATCATCATTAAATAAAATATTGTACTTTAAGAGAAAACAACTAAATAAAGATGAAGAGTCAAAGCATGCAATATCATTCCCAAAAAGATTAATGCCATTATTTAAAGCATTTTCATTCACGTAACTTCTATGAGCAAAACAAGCAATGGGATCCAAAAGGAAGATGATAAAAGAGTCATGCTTTTTTAAATGACCAACTTCATCCACATCATCACTAAATTGAGACTCATTAACCACATCACAAAATTCCTCAATTAGTTGACAAGTATCACAAACAAGTTGATCATTACAAGCTTCAAATGACAATGTACTATCATTCACATCGCAAGTGTTAACACTAGGTGGACACAAATCAGTCTTGTAAGAAGAATTGATTTGGTAATCAAAAGGATCAACTAGTGTTTGGGTACTCTCAACATTAACATTATCAAGACATGGAAGAGAATCATTAAGCACACAAGAATATAATCTATCACTAGCACTTTGTTCATTGAAAATATTTGAAGTGTTAGGTTTAGCGATTATAGCTTGACATTCACAAGAATGATCATCCATAGCTTCACTTATCATGGGTCTCCTCATTAGATATAATGCAACGGTGAGCTACCCTTCTTTAGGAAAATACTTGATTACCAAACTCCGCTTGGCTAGTCCACAAGGAACACCAACATCATCACCATCCCCACACTTCTCATCAACTACAACATCACCCTCCACTTAGGGGTCATCAATGTCAACCCCCTCAACAACGTCAACATTATCATAACAATTAAGACCATTGGCCAACACAACGAATGCCCTCCAATTAGGGCACTCAATCATCTTATGACCAAAACCTTGACTTTTGTGATAATTAAGAGGGCGAGAAGTGTTACCACCTTTGTTTGGAGGAAGCATGGGAGTGGGATGCTCCACTTGATTGCTTTTGGAAACGGGCCTCTTAACATCTTGCGTGGTACCCTTGTTCTTTTGCCAATTAGAAGAAGAAGTTCCTCCAACTTTGTTGTAGTGCCAAGTACCTTTCAAACCCCTTAATTTTTCAAGCTTCTCCTCTTGGAGCTCCTCCTCTATCTCAAAAGCCACCTCAAGAGTTTATCAATATCACGATAATAGTGGAGTCTCATGCGGGAAGCAATATCCTTATTCAACCTAGCTTTAAACTAATTCATAGCATTCAAAGGATCTTCAAAAAAATCAATCCGCATCTTTAAGAGTTGGAATTCATCAGAGTATTGCTCTACACTTTTGGTGCCTTTGTTGTAAATTGAACATCTTTTATAGTTTCTCTTAGAAGTACCTCTCGGAAACATACTTCTGCCTCTTCCAAGGTGGGGTGGAAGACAAGCCATGCATCCTTCGTGCCTTAACTTGAGTTTCCCACCATGTGGAAGAAAAGCCCTCAAATTGAGCAATGGCACAAGACAACTTTCAAACATTGGACATCTCATTCGTCAAAAAGATCCTATCATGTTGCATCACCCAATCATGAAAGACATCCGCGTTGCTTTCACCTTCGAAAGAAGGAAAAGTCACTTTGATAGAGTTGAGACTCGTGTGCCGACCTCCATTGTTGGCATTGAACTCATGAACCGTATAAGGATCCTCAACATAGAACTAATCATGGTAGCGCCTACCATGTTGACCATTTCTTCGATAATTACCTCCTTTTCTACCCATGTGATGGATAGGACCATGTCGACCTCCTTTTCCATGGTGAGGACCTTGAAAGTTCAAGTGTGGCCTTCTCAAATGATTATGGTAATCATTGGGAACGTCACGAAACTCCTCTTGGAACTCCTCATAGAATGCACCATCCAAAGTTTGGCAATTGCGGTTTGGATGGACATTTCAAATTGGATGAAGGGTATTTGGTGGAGGAAAAGGCATATGTGAGTATGGTGGAGGAGCATGTGGTGGTGGTGGTGGAGGAACATATTGTTGTGGTGGAGGAGCATATGGTAGGGTAGTAGTAGTTAAATGGGTGGTAGAAGATGGTAGGGGAGCAGTGATAACGCTCAAACCATATCTCCTACAAAAATATGAAGCGAACGTTTTCAATAAAAAACCTGCTAGAGGTTGTGGTCGATCCCACACGGAATATGGAAGAGCTAGACTAAAGCCGATAAGTGAACTTATTAGGGAGTTACTCCAAATAGGGGGTTCTAAAGAAAACAATAATTAAAAACACAATTAAAGCTTTAGTTGAAATCATAAACGAAAGAGAACTGGGGTTTTTTGTTCCCTATGGGTTCACAACTACATCAGGTATACATACGTGACCATCACCAATGCTTACTTGTAGAACTGATAACCTAGGTTCGTTCAAACGACTGACCAGTACCTATGGAATGACTATACTCAATTACCATACTAGGTCTCATGAGCGATTGCAAATTAACCGTTATCAATATGTCCCAAATTTAACTATCCTGCAACTACAAATCAAGTTAATACAATGATCATCAAGATCAAGGCTTTGTTGTATTTCCTTATCTCTACCTCTCTAGACTCAAGCAAGTAAAGAATTCGGGCATGTCCTAAGATTTTACACTGTTAAGAAACATTTAAGAATGAAGAGAATACAATACAAATGTTTTGCATTGATTTTCAATCACTTTTCTGTAACCCTAGCTTGTTAATCCACCACGATTCCCACAACCCTAGCTATGGAGGTTTTAGCCTCTCAGAGTTGTAAGGTTGTGAGTTGAATTCATATTTAAATACATAAGTCAATACTTACAATTATGGATGAGAGAAAAACTTCTTTGTATTAATTAGCAAAATCCTCAAGAACAATATGAAGATCAAGAAAAGGTTGATCACAAGTTTGAAAAACTCAATTCTCACGTCTAATTCTCTCTAACTTGAGTTCTAATCTATTGCAATAACTTCTAGTCGCGTCCCTTATGAAAATTAAACATAAAACATATTGATACAGACATAAAAATCCTTTTCCTAGGCTAACAGGGTGAATTTTCATAACTGAAGCCGCCTACCTCACGAACCATCCTATGACCCGTAACAGGTTGGTACGAATTGTACCTACTTTCCATATGTCAGTTGGCTGGCTAAAATTAGGATAAGTGTTGGATCCTGGTACGAATCGTACATTCTTTCTATGATTCGTATTGTGCTTCCGTGGCTTGACTCTAAGACTTTGCAACTTTTATGAAGTTCTTCACCAGTGCTATGGTACGACTAGTACCTTCATTCCACGACTTGTACTGTCTATACATAGCAGGAGTCAGCCTCTTGTGCAAATATTCTGAATCTTTTCACGACTTCTCCACCAAGACTTGTACCAGTTTTATATGACTTGTACTGAGATTCGTATGATTCACTCTTATAAGTGACTATCTCTTCCTTGGAACTACATACATTGGCTTCACTCTTCACCTACTTCACCCATTATGCTTTTCATTCCTTTTCTTCCCTTTTCACCTCTTTTATGTACATTTGTATGGGTGTGGTGTATTTTCACCTTTTTCCAAATATTTTATTTCTTTTGAAGTTTCTTTCTCAAGCTTTTCAAAAAAAATTCTTCATCTCTTTTTTTTTACACCACACCTCATTTTTAACCTTTTTCTTTTTTCTCCCTTTTTCTCATCCCACCATTTATGCACCCCTATTCTAGCCACCCTCAACTTAGGCATTTTGCCTATGTTGAGGTTCATAGTATCCAAGGAAAGACCAAGGCCAAAATATGTTTATTATAAACAAATGGGTACGGTTAATCGGTTAATTAAAGAAAAATGGTCTATAATGGCTCAAAATTGGGATCAAGGGATTCATATGATTTTGGTAGGGTTATTTACACTAAAAGTGAGCTAAAAAAATGGTCTATGATCCTATCCTAATCAACCATACTTAACCTATGAAAAGACCAACCAGGAAAGTTCTAGATCTTCAACACAATATCGAACTAAGTAGTACACCTCACTCACTCATGGTACATGACTTATATTCACCTTACCTGATTGGTTTACACATGGCTTGACGAGAATCCTCATTCTAATAAACTAAATGACATCAAAAGATCCACAGAAATCATGCATTCAGTCACAAATATATAGCTAATGCATCAAAAGTTTTTAAGAAAGGTCAATTTTTTTTAAAAAAATCAAAACTTGTGCATTTTCATTGGCTGAGTACTCCTAAGTTATTCCTAATTAAAACAAAATCACAAAATAAAGAATAAAATTCCTAAACATGCCGGTTCTACAACATAGCATGTTCGAGGAAAAAGAAATACGACAAGAAAAAACCTCGGACAAGTCAAAATTCCAAAAATCACAAGTACACCCCTTCTCCTCTTTGAAAATTAAGCTTCATCCCCAAATCATTAACTACAATAACATAAGGAAGGGAACATACATGTGGCGCTCTAGGCGCGTCCTGCGGAGGGGGTACCTCTGTTGTAATCGTGGCGCTAGCCGTGGTCGGCGCACTCAATGAAGTATCCACAGGGAGCGGTTACCCCCTCAATATTTTTGTCCGCTTCAATGACCTCGGTGTCTATCTGGGCTGAATGTGGCTCACCCGAAAGTTCACGACCACTAATAAGACTGGGCTGAGTCATGGTGGAGTTGCCTGCTCTCTAGCTTGCTCCTGTAGCTCTAACATATGTACATCATAAGTGTGCAGGCTCTCTTCTCTGGACCACTTGCGTTCCTTCCCCTCTTTCTTCCTATTCTTTCTCAGACTCTCTTCTCCAGCATCCTCAGCAGCTCTTTTCTTCCCCTTATCTCTAGCAGCTATCTTTGGCTCCAAATAAGCCGTCAAGTTAATCTCTTTATTAAGCTCCACATCTAGATCTAGAAAAGTGGGGGCTGCTATAACTATCGTTGTCGTGATGACAACTCAACTACTTGACTCTGAAGAGCCCCTAACTCCTCACGGAGACCTCTAGTTTCTGCCTGCTCTGTGATCCGCACATTGAAGCATCTTTCAAATTCATCCAAGAGAGCATGTAGAGCTTGAGATGCTGCATCTATCTCCGCGTTGACCCATGGCTTTACATTTTCCATCATAGCTTGAATATTTCTCTCTGCCATGATCAATCATTTCGCTAGCTTCTGGAGGAAGTTATGAGGCACCAAAATATGCCCTACTAGTGTTTGAGTCTGCGGGCTAGGCTGTGGTGTAGCTGAGGTGCTGGGAGCTGACTCTGATTGACCGGTATCTGTAGCTGGTGTCTCGCTCTGCTACTGTAAAGTAGGGGCATTCACCTGTGCACCCCCTGCTGGCTGGGCTGTTGGAATCGCGATGGGAATCCTTGCTCAGCTTATCGAGTTCATCTCATCACGGATAAGGCCTATGTCTGCAATCCTATAGCCTCCAATCAACCTCTCCTCACCCTGTGTATTGGCACCCCTACCTCTGTGCATAATTTGAATACAAGACTCGAGAGTGGGATAGTAGTGCTCACCCCCACTGCCCAGTCTCGTATCTCCTCTGCAATGATCCTCGGGATGTCGATGGGGTAACATGATATGAGGCATGCCACCAAAGATGCTCTGTTAGCACTCAATGTACTCACCAGTGGTGTACTAGTGTCCAATAAGCTTTTTCTATGAAATTGAGCGAGTTCTTTGTCACCTTCTTTCCACCAGTAAACCATTCAGCTTCTTTCTTGTTCTCAGCAATCATATCTGCCAACCATTGCAGCTGCCTTTGCCTTTCCAGCAAGCCCAAATTCCTAATCTACTTCTTTGCCTCTGCCCTGTAGTCATACTCAGGCATCATCCATGTAGGCACGAACTGTGGTCCATAGAGAACTCAAGAGATGGTCTGCTCTGATATATCTACCTCTCGTCCTCGGACCAACGCACTCTTAAGTCGGGGCTAGTCTTTTCTGCCCCTCCTTTTCCTTTTGCTCCATCGTGGCCAAATAGTTGGCGTAGAACTCCCGAACTATTTCTGCTGTATACTGGGCTGGAGTCTGGGCCATCCATTCCAAACCATAAAAACTAAAGATCTGCTTCATCTCCTCAACTTCATTCACTATGCTTGTGAAGATCCAAAGTTCTTCCTGGATGCTTTGCCTTGGCTTGTTCTTGGCGATGAGAGAGATGCCTTGCCCATAAATTTCTCTAGCTCCCAACACTCTCCACCGAACTGTGCGGTTCTCTATGGGTAAGGTTTGTGCTTGTGTAGCATTTGGGGCCTCCTGCTCTGAGTCATCGCTTCCACTTGCTTCACCTGATTGGGTCTCCTCAGACCCTTCCTCTGCATTTGAGTCATTTCTTGACTCCTGATTATCTTCTCTAGCTTTTCCTCAGACTGTGGAGCTTGGGCAGATGTTGCAATTGCTGCCTTAGCTTGCGCTCTTGCTCTTTCCCTAGTGGTTCTTGTTCCATTAGTGTCTAAATTATCTACCTGGTAATCCTCCACCGAACCACTAGGAGAGTTTCCTGCTTGCCCAACCTCGCACTTAGATGTTTCAGCAATTAATGTCCTCTGGGTTGTTGCTTTGGATGCTTTGCGCTTCAATGTCATTGTTCTTGTAGAGAATGAAATTCCATATTTGAAAAAAAAATCAAGAAAAAAATCCGAGCAATCCTGTATACATGTTGCAGCTCACAGGTACAGTTCGTACCACGAAGGTACGACCCGTACCCTAAGTCGTTTGATGAAGCCTCACACTATGATTTCCTATGTATTTTTCCATGACTCGTGGTATAACTCGCAAGTAGATTCCACGAGTCATAGGAGGGACTCTTCTGGTTAGCCCTCCTCAATTCTTGGTATGAATGCTCAGTACGGTTCATAGTGAAAAACAATTAGCCGTACTGTGTTTCATACCGTTTTCATGACTTAATTGATTTTTTTTAGTTTGCAGGGGTTCTTTTCACAATTTGGGTACTAAGATTTCCCCAGGTCTAGACATATCATTCAATCAATTAAACACTACTCACCCCTCCCCTTTTTAATCACTACCTGTAACTCAAGTTTTGAAAACTTAAATTCATAAGTTTTACCCAACAAAAATATGATGTTTCCCAGTCGATAATGGTTTGTTAACATCCCTGATCATTGTATTTTTAAAATTTTTTGAGCAAATTCAATACTCACAGGGGTTTTGATAGTGAAAGCTTCAAATAAGCTATGATTATTTTGATATTTAATGCATTACTTACTTGTTTCTTCTTTCTTCAACTAGTAATCACAAATGTGGGTGGAGTCGCACTTAATTTGAGTATGAAATTACTTGAAGACTGTTAGCTTTTGAGTTACGGGTGTGAGAGTTTTGAAGTTACGGTTTGTAGGTTTGTTTGTTTACGTGGGAAGAGGGGTCGTGTGAGAGTTTGATTTAAAATAGGAAAAAAGGAAGATGTGAAAACCTGGGCTGAGTTAGGTGATTTTAAAATTTTGACCCGTCATGACTCATACCACGAGTCGTATGAAGGATGTATGACTCGTCCCTTGGACTCGTCAGTTATAGTTTTAAGAAACTTTCCTGGAGACCTACGAGTGCATCTTATGACCCATACCACGAGGGTACGGGTCGTACTATGACTTGTAGGTCTTTATCTCTTATGATTTGGCCAGTTTATTGGCATAGTGAGTACTACGATCCGTATACATACGTCACTAGTCGTAGGACCAACCGTACCCTGAACTTCTACTCTGAAGAATCTCTCTGAAGTTTTCCATGCCTCCTAGTACGGCTCATACAACACTGTCACGAGTCGTACTAAGAGCCGTAGCAGCTGCTTTTGCAGTAGTTTTATGCCACTTGTATTTGTCTTCCCTGCACACTTAACCACACATTAGTTCAATTACTTCGGTTGCCTCCCAAGAAGCGCTTGATTTAATGTCGTGGCATGACACGGGTGGCCCAGTTACTCATACTTCACTAAGCCACCACTTGGGTATCTTCCCAAGAAGCGTCTGATTTAACATCGCGACACGACACAAGTCTCTTGACTATTCAGAATTCATCAAGTGACTCATATTCATCCTCTAGTGCTTAGACTACACTGAATTCCTTTGGTTTTTGCATTGAACAATAGTTGTTAAAGGTGGCCTCTTCTTTGTTTAGTCCAAATTTCAATAGGCCCACCTCCACATCTACTAGAGCCCTCTCGGTTGCAAGGAATGGTCGCCCCAAAATGATGGGGACATCATAATCAACCTCGCCATCCAAAATCACGAAGTCTTGCTGGGAATATAAATTTTTCTACCTTGACAAGAACATCGAATAGGATCCCCTCTAGCTTATTAACAATTCTATCCGCCATCAATAGCCGCATAGTGGTCGGTGTGTGGGTTCCCAAGACCAATTTCTTAAATACTACCAAGGGCATCAAGTTGATGTTTGCTGCCAGATCACATAGTGCCCTTGCAAACTCGACATTGCCAATTTTGCACGGTATAGTGAAAGCACCTGGGTCTTTCCTCTTTTGAGCCAAGACCCATGTAGCTATGGCACTACAGTGATGTACATTGTCTACCAGCTCATAACTTATGGATCTCTTCTTCGTCACCAAGTCTTTCATAAACTTAGCATATCCCAGCATTTGTTCCAAAGCCTCTACCAATGGTATGTTCACAGATAGTTGTTTAAGCATCGAAAGGAAATTTTGGAACTTACCATTTTCCGCCTTCTTCTTCATTCTTTAAGGGAACAGTGGTGTTGGTCATGGGATAGCTCTGTGCACTTGAGTTGCTCCTTGATCAATGTCTGATACTTTCTCCTCTATCGGGGCCTCTGGCAACTCAGCACTTTCCGTCTCAGCACCCTTATAACTTTCCTGAATAACGCTCTCTTTCTTCTATTTAACTACAACCGAAAAAGGGGGTAAAATATGGTCTTACCACTCCTAGTCATCACCACCATGCAATGGCCATCATTCTTTGGATTCTGGACAGTGTACCCTTTTGTCTAGGGTTTAGTGATGCTAAGAGTTGCCCAAGCTGCTGCTCAATCTGCTTGATGGCGGTTGCATGAGGCTCCACTCTCTGATCCATGCTTTATATGTCACCACAGATCTCCTTCAATTGCTTATCAGTGGACCTCACTTTATTTTGCATCTTAGTCATCATGCTCTCCAACTTCGATTGCCCAGCCATTGCGGTAGCCATCGTTTCTTCTCCAATCTCAATCGTGCTCACAACAGTGGGTTCTATCTATGTAATTGTTTCAGTTGTAGTTGACTCTATATTGGTTCCGACCTTTATTTCCAGAACCTTGGCGGCAATTTTCTTGTCTAGACGCTTGGGCGTTGGCTCGGAAACTAGCCACTTGGCTTTCCAGGAAATTTGCCTCTTTCTCAAAATCAAAGTGATCAGCTCCCGGCTCCATTCCTTGAGTTTCCATTGCATTTACCTTATTGGCTCCTGCTCCCATGATGTGCTTTATCAGCAAGTCCAATGATGTGTGCATGTGAGCCAACTCTTGGTGACGTTCTTCTTTCTTTCTTCGTTGGTCTGCAGTCAAACCAACAACATATGTACCGACCACTGCATCAGCCTCCCTTATATGCCATGCCCTGTTAGTCCTAGTCACCCTGTCAAGGATTGAAGCAGCTTGCTCCCAGGTGTGACTCATCAATGCTCCTCCTACCATCATGTCCGCCGTAGCTTTGGTGCTATTATTCAAAGACCTGTAAAAAAGTTCCAACAAACTGTCATCTAGGATCTTATAGTTCAGGCACTTTGTCAACTTCTTTTTCAACCTCAATCAGGTTTCATGAAGTGCCTCTGTCTTGATTTGCTGGAAGTTGTAGATCTCATCTGTTAGCTGCAACATTCTTGAGGGGGGAAACAATCTCTCCAAGAAGGCCTGTTTGAGTTTCCTCCCGTGGGTTATGGAGTTGTTAGGCAACTTTAATAACCATAAAGTGGCTTCCCTTAATAGAGAGAAGGGGAAATGTCTGCGTCGTATGGTATCCTGGCTAACACTAGGAAACCTGTATGCCTTGCATATTCCTACAAAGTTCATCAAGTGCAGGTTGGCTTCATCCGTTGCATGACCATTGAACACCCCATTCAGTTTAACAATTGAATCATGGTGCTCGTGATATCGAACTTGGTCCCAGCAGGCAGTGGTGGTGGCACAATTGCTCCAGTTCACAAACTTCATCGATGTCTGGGTCCTCATGATCGAAGAATTTAGGGGCAAGTCTATAACCTCTGTTGCCCCTCCTGTGTCAAAAAACATTAACTACTTCTTTAACATCTTCCACATCTTGAAGTTCAGCTTGCTAAGCTAGCTCAGCTTGCCTAACTTCTTCAGCTATGCAGGCATCTCTTTGTTCCTGGTATTCCATTCTGTGTAGTGTTTGTTCAATTTCTTGGTTCAATGGAATCAGGGATCTCCACTACTTCGAGTGCTTGGCATTTACTAGAGAATAACTGGGTATCAAAAACAAAAAGAAAACTTAATTGAGCAAATAACCAGCAAAAAGTCAAATACAAGCAAATAATCTAGTCTTAACAGTATTCCCCATAAACAGTGCCACTTTTTGATAACGCTCAAACCATACCTCCTACCAAAGTATGAAGAAAATATTGTTAATAAAGAACCCAACTAGAGGTTGGGGTCGATCCTACAGGGAATATGAAAGAGCTAGACTAAAGCCGATAAGTGAACTTACTAGGTAGTTACTCCAAATTGGGGGGGTTCTAAAGAAAACAATATTTAAAAAGATAGTTAAAGTTTTAGTTGAAATCATGAAAGAAAGATAACTAGGGTTTTTTGTTCCCCATAGCTTCATAACTGCTTCGGGTATACACACGCGATCATCACCAATGCTTACTTTTAGAACTGATAACCTAGGTTTATTCAAATGACTGACTAGTTCCTATTAAATTACTATACTCAATCATCAGATCAGGTCTCATGAGAGATTGCAAATTAGCTGTTATCAATATGTCCTAAATTTAACTATCCTGCGACCACAACTCAAGTTAATACGATGATCATCAAGATCAAGGATTTGTTGTAATTCTTTTTTCCTAATATCTACCTCTCTAGACTCAAAAAAGCAAAGAATTTGGGCATGTCCTAACGTTGTGCACCACAAAGAAACGTTTAAGGATGAAGAGAATACAATACAAGTGTTTTGTATTGGTTTTGAATCGCTTTTATGTAACCCTAGCTTTTTAATCAATCATGGTTCCCACAACTCTAGCTATGGAGGTTTTAGCCTCTCATAGTTACAAGGTTGTGATTTGCATTCATATTTAAATACATAAATCAACACTTACAATTGTGAATGAGAGAAAAACTTCTTTATATTAATCAGCAAAATCCTCACGAACAATATGAAAATCAAGAAAAGGTCGATCAAGTTTGAACAAATCAATTCTCACATCTAATTCTCTCTAACTTGAATTCTAATCTATTCTAATCACTTCTAGTATCCTTCCTTATTAAAATAAAACATAAAACATATTTATACAGACATAAATTCATTTCCTAGGCTAACAGGGTGAATTTCCATAACTGAAGCCGCCTGCGTCACGACCCATCCTACGATCCATAGCAGGTAGGTACAAATTGTACCTTCTTTCCGTATGTGAGTTGGCTGGCTGAAATTCGGTAAGTGTTGGATCCTGGTATGACTCGTACATTCTTCCTACGATTCGTACTGTGCTTTCATGGCTTGACTCTGAGACTTGCAACTTTTCTGAAGTTCTTCACGTGTGCTATGAAACAACCTGCACCTTTATTCCACAAACTCGTAATATCTATCCTTAGTAGGAGTCAGCCTCTTGTGCAAATCTTCTTAATCTTTTCAAGATTTATTCAGCACGACTTGTACAAGCTTTGTACGACTCGTACTAAGAGTCGTATGATGCACTCTTCATGCTTAGCCTTCTGAAACTTCTCAAGATCAGCAGTACGGCTCGTAGAACCTTCCTACTGCTCATACTATGAACTGTGAATTGAGCCTATTTTGTACACTTTCAGGCTATCTTTTGCACATTTTTGCTCCAACACCAATTTATTCCGTAACAAAAGGAAAAGTTCCTTATATCCACATAAATATACCCAAGTCCATGATATTTTCTTAGTTTTGAGAGTCGAAAGTGCTGTAATCTCACATCACATCAAGAGGTGGAGGTGGGGTAGAATACTCTATGAAAAGTCCATGGTGAAATTGGGGAAGAGGAGTCATGAAGAACTCCACTTGTTTGTCCATAGTGATAGAAAAGAGTAGAGTCTATATTCCTTGATTCAAGGTGCAAAATATGATTTACCAAGTTAACCATCCTCTCTTCCATACGGGAAGATAAAGTGGTTGTCATGTTAACCGCATCATGCAAAGTGGGTTCCTCGGTGGGCACCCTATTCACCTTTTCTTGATTGGAAATCGTACCTATGGAAGATACAAAAAAACACAGTAAAAAAACTCGTTACATTAGTGAAAATAATTCACACCCGCTCAAGGAATGCTTACCTTAGATGCCGCACAATTTCCATGACAAAAGGTTGTATCTTGTGTAAGTCGTTGTGTTTCAAGTGGCCAAGCTCAACTCAAGGTCTAGAATGGATTCTTGTTGACTCAATGAAGAAAGACTCAAGGTAACATGATGGAATCAATAAATTTCACGAGAATAAAGAGAAAAAATGTAGAAGAAGAAGCATGAAAAAATTCAGACTGAAAAAACTAAGTAACAAAAAGTAGGTAAAGTATTCGATGTTAGTAGTTTTTTGGAATTAAAGAGATGAAAACTATGAAGAACTAATTAAATGTTTTAATTAGATGTTAATTAGTGTATAAATTGAAAGAAAAATGAGTTTGGAAGAAGAACCGTGAAGTTTGGACACTTACAAAAATTTTGGGGTCCAAAGAGTCCCAACACTTAAAATTTTTTTTAACTAAAAAGCCAAATATCTGCACACTTGCTCTCTGAAAGTGAGACTCACATGCCAGAAGTTAGAGTGGGGAAGGCTGGAGCTGCTTCAGCTGATGTGGCTGCTGACTGGCGCAGATGTGGCACTGAGTCAGTGCTGACGTGGTTGCTGACTAGGCTTCTGAGTTGACTGCTTTGCTGGCAGTCCAGTGGTTGATATCTACTAACTGGGTGCTGACATGGTATCCACGTGGATTTTTAAAATTTTTTTTAACAAATCTATTTTTTTTTCAATTTCGAATTTTTTCTTCAACTAATAATTTCCATAAATGGACCCACAACATATTTTTCACATAATTAAAAGGAAGAAATGGATCAAAGTACCTTTGGGTCTTCTTCTTCACCTTGAAGATATTAAGATCTTCAAGAACACCAAGAACATGAAGAACAAAACCCTTGATCAAAATTTTTCCAAATGGGCTCAAAATTTAGAATTATGTTTCCCTTAATGTAGAGAAAAAACTCCAATTAAAATTAAGTTTCAATTTAATCCCAATCACCAAGACCCAATTGGAATTTTCATAAAATCTTCAAACCTTGAACATCATTAATAGTGGAAGTTTCTCTACAACTCCAAATCACTTCAAACTTTAGGATTATGTTCCCCTTGATGTACAGAACAAAACCAAATCAAAATTAAGCTACAAATGAAGCTCCACCAATGAAGCCCAATTGTCAATTTCTTCAATTCTTCAAGCTCCAAGGTCTCCAATGATAGAAATAATTTCCAACTCAAACTTCAAGATAAATCCTAAGATCTTGACTCAATAAACATTAGGGAACAAGAATCTAGTATCAAAAACACGAGAAAAACAAGAAAAATAAATTGGATCTTTTTTAAAATTTTGTAATTTGTTTTTGATATTTTTTTAATACCTAAATCCCAAGATTACTATTGTAAGAAAAATATTAATTCTAGCTCTAAATATCAAATGATACAAGAAAAGTAAAGGATAGATAAATGATAACTACTTTGACACAAATTTGGAAGGAAAAACAATCCTTGTTAAGAAACA
This sequence comes from Datura wrightii, assembly GCA_035772735.1. Classification (NCBI taxonomy): domain Eukaryota; kingdom Viridiplantae; phylum Streptophyta; class Magnoliopsida; order Solanales; family Solanaceae; genus Datura; species Datura wrightii. The sequence continues at coordinate 51,555,629 of JASDFA010000020.1, read as the reverse complement.
AGGACCTCAAATTCGCAATCTAACAAGCACAAAGTTCTTAGAAAGACCTAAAGGGAGATTAATTACCCATGCAACACTCCTCTCTACATAATTAACAATATAAGGCTACGCAAAATCTTAGCAATCTTCTACAATCAAAATATTATTTGTTCATTGTCATCAAAATATCCCTATGAAAATTACAAGAACTCCTATTTATAGTAAGTAAGGAAAAGAAGAGACCATTACAAATATTCCCTTAATGAATAAAGGCCTTATTTTGTTCTCTTCCCTTTTATTGAAATCAAAGAACGGCCATTTGCAACATTATCCCATCTTCTTTATCAACATGGCCACCTTGCGCTCCCGTCCATCCTTTACCCTCTCGAGCTATCATCCACATATAGGCACCTTGGATTGTATCAATGAGGAAGACGAAGAAGACAGTGAGGGAATAACACTAATCAACTGAGGAGATAGACACATTCTTCACAAAAAACGGCAGAAGCCTCAGCCTAGATATCGTAACAATAAAAAGAATGAATACCGATGTTATGATTGTGGAAAACCTGGGATACATAAGGCAAAGCTGTCCTGAATTGAAAAAAAGGAACTTTCGCAAAAACAACAAATCCATGGGAGCATGGAGTGATGAAGATGTGTCCTATGAAGAAAAAGAAGAGGCTACCGACATCTGCTTTATGGCCCTTGAAGGATCAAACAAGGTAAGATCAAATCTCTGTAATAAGTGTCAATATCTTTAAGACTCCCTAGATCTTGTCATAGATGAACTGTGAAAACTTATTGATGAATAGAATAAACTGGCCAGAGAAAACAAGAACTGGTAAATTCTTGTTGAAGTAACTCAAATTGAAGTAGATTTTCTTGAATAAGAGCTAGGTGAAGTCAAGATGCAATTAAACAACATAAAGAAATCACCCAGTCACAGCTCAGTCCACTCGAATAAATCACATTCTAATTCTTCCTCAAGAGCCTCAACTAGTTTTCACGCTGCTAAATGCTTCTCTTCTTCCACATGCTACTCATGTGGGAAACATGGTCATAAGTTATTGTAAATTCAATTCTCGTAGCAAACGGGTTTGGAAGAAAAAATAAACAACCTATGAAACCACTTCTACTAACTTACTAGGACCCAAGAATGCTTGGGTACCAAAGAAAAATTAATCTTCTTGTTTAGCAGGAGCAATCCAAAGGCAGCTATAAAAAGGAAATATGGGTAATTAATAGTGGATGCTCCAGAGACATGAGAGGAATGAAAAAAATTTAGATCTGTTAAAAGAAGTGATGGAGGATATGATCTTGGGCATAATTACATGCCAAAGTGATACTTTATAACTTAGTTTTGTCTTGTTTATGTATTTAAATATGTACATTTTCATGCCTTTTTATATAAATGAGAAGAAATATTAACCAACATGATTAGTCTATTTGAAGGAAATAATGCATTGGAGGACCCAATCTATGATTTGGTGAAGTGGAGGAATGATATCGGGAGCGAAACACCAAAGTTGGAATAAATTGGGCGATTTCCAGAGGGCTTCCACGATACCTCCGTGTCACGATGGCAGTGCTCCGCGATACACACCGTGTCACGGAGGCAGTGCTCCGCGATACACTCCATGACACGTTGCTTGTTATTCCGGAAAAAATTCCCACTAGTATAAATAGAACACTTAAGTTCATTTTTAATAAAAGGCTGACATGGTGGAGCAAGAACGTGGGTTACAGGCAGTTGAGGGGACGAAATTGTCAGGGTTTTTCTCTATCTCCTTCTTCTTTAATTCAATTGCTTGTATGTTTAACACTCATTTAACAATGTTTAATCCACAAATGAGTGGCTAATTCCTCTTCTTGCTGAGGTTAAGAACAATTGTATTGAAATGTAATTATTGATAAATTGGTTTTTCATCTTTTCTTCCATGGTTGTTCTATTGATTCTTCTTCTTACTGCGTTAATGTGTGGCCAACGTTAATGTATATCTAAAAAGTCTGGTTTCACTCGAGAGAGCAAGAATCAATAGGATATGATCTTTTCTTAGTTTGGAAAAATTGAGAATTGATTTACCTTCAGGATAGAAATATACCTAAAAGTCGTATTAGTCAATTAAGAAATCGGTTTTGTATGGCTAGAACATGAATTTCTTTTTATCACAGAAATGTAGGTGGACGATTTATGATTCTTAAGTTGTGTTAAATACGAGAGTTTTAATCCATAGGCAATAATTCTTGACTAGCAACCGGAGGAAAGATTAATCAAAAATTGAATTGATAATTTGTTTCTTTACATGTTCATTTAACCACAGCATGCTCATATTCATAGTTCAGACTCAAATTGTATATTCGTTTTATCATTAGCATAAAATTAGAAACCAAAGTACCAAACTCTTCTTCACACTGTTTTCTGCATTTTTAGAGTTAAAATATAGTGACACTTGAGTAGATTGTTACCCTAGCCTAGTCCCTGTGGGATCGATACTTGGCTTACTTAAGCCACTTTACCACTTGTTCGACCACGTGCACTTGCGTGTAGCTATATACCCAAAAGCAGCCGAACAAGTTTTTGGCGCCATTGCCGGGGACTGGCAATTGGTAAAATTGTTTTCTTAAATGTTAGTTTACAAATTCTATATAAGTGCTGACAACTTAGTCTTAGCCTTTCTCTTGTAGGTATAGAATTCTTGTGTTAGTCTTATTTTTGAAAAAAAAAATTAAAAAAAAAAATTCTTTTTTTTATTTCTTTTTTATTTTTTTTTCTCGGATACCCTTCTTGACATGACATCATGGAATACAAAAGGTTTAAATGGTGGATACTCATATTTTGGCGAATCTGCTCTGAATTGCAGAGGACCCCACTTGTGGCAACACTGTAACACGTGCAATATATGTGGTGGTCAAGATGGCCATTAGGATGGCTGTCCGAATGCATATTCCCCTCCCCCAAGCCCCTACTATGATCCTTTTGTTGTTTTTGCTGAATATAGGCATGCTGAAAATGAGGACTTGGGACGCCAAGCTCAAATAGAAGACATGCTGAAATAACTCCTGGAGCAATCAGAAGCAATGGAGGAGGCGATGGTAGTATTGAGAATTCAGCAAGAAGAGAATGCAGAGGCTCTAGAAAGGATGAGCGTCAAAGTCATGGAGATGATTGCTGAGGCTGAAGCTTGTGATAAATTGCAGGTAACAGTTTTAGCCGATATTCAAGAGGAACTACAAGAGGAAGACAAGGGTGAATTTTTGGATGAAGCCCAACAATTAGAATCTCTTGAGTGTCCCCGTGATGGGCTCACACTTATGGAAAATCCATTCATGGAAGAAGAGATAGAGTATCCCTCAGTTGACATTAATGGAGAGATAGATGTTGATGCTGAGAAGGTGTATACAAGTAAGGAGGTCAAGCATAATGCAGTTTCAGAGTTGAGGTGTATTGTATCCCACTCAAATCATTTTTCGACATTGAGTTTGGCTGACAACATAGAAAAAGAGTCTTCCAAGCTTGTGGAGAAAGATCTTGAGGAGGAACAAGCCCCATATATTCTGAAATTTGCTGAGCCCAATAAACAAAATGACTTCGCTTACTTAAGGGCCAATAAGTGCAAAAGGCAACATCTACTACTTGGTCCTTAAAATTTTTCACCACCACCCCTAGAACATAAGAGGAAATTAGAAAAGAAATTAGGGGTGAGATTCATATCCTCAAGGTGGAAGAAAAAGTGGTGAAACTTGTTACATCGTGCCGCGACGTAAAATCAGGCGCTGCTTGGGAGGCAACCCAAGGGTACCACAGGTACCATTTTAATTTCTTGCATTTGAGTTGATTTTTGTTTATTTTCATCTTGTGTTGTTTTGGTGGAAAGTTAAGCACAGATGGAGGGGAAGTCTGAGTACCCTTGAAGGAGGAAAGTAGCAAGCATGGAAGAGAAAAAGTGTGGGGTCAAACACCCACTTGTGCAAGTTGAAGAAAAGCATGTTGTAGCTTGGCCTAAAGGCCTCAGGGAGTATTTCTCACCCTCTTTAAATGTTAATTTGATGTTATGAGGACATAGCATGATTCAAGTGTGGGGTGAGGTAAATTTCAAGGGAAATTTCAAATTTTTGTGCTTAACGATTGTTGGTGAATGTAATGCTTGTGAGAAAATTGAAAAATTTTTGTGAGTTAAGCATGACTTCATCACCCGTTGGTTTTTCTTTTCGGTTCTTTTCCTACCGGGGGTCTTTGTACCGAAGAATAAAAAAAATTTCTTTGTCTGTATATAATGTTTTTAGTCATAGTTAGGGACTGTTTCCGATGATGGATGGATGACGATCGTCTTGAGGAAATATTAGTCAATAGGTTTTGGTTTTTGAACCCATAGCTAATTGATGGCTTGATATTCTTTTTATGTGCTATAAATGATTGTAAGATGCAAGAGTTTAGTGTTGAAGCATGCAAGTGGTATACCTATGTTTGAGACACCTAGGCTCTTGAATTTGACTTGATATGATTGAAGCTTAATGTTTGAATTCTTGTGATTAGCTGAGTTAAGAGTCTGCGGAATATGTCTTGAATTGATCATGTGCCATAAGTGTAAGGTTTTTTATTATTACATACTATTGTGGAATGTCTAGAACTTGCCTGGTGTGTATATAAAATGAAATGAAGGATGTGAATTGTAGGAGATGATTTAGGCATTTCTTTGAATGAACCTAAATGTTATCCCTCACTTTACCTACCTTGAATATTTAATCCTAGTTAGCCCGATTGAGCCTTGAGCCTATTCTTTGATAGCTACAACATAAGCTTAATAATTTTTCTTTCATTAGCCTTGAATTTGATCCAAAACTCCCAAGCGCTTAAGTGGAAAATTCCAAAGAGTGAAGGAGTGAGAAGCGTGAAAAAGAAGGAAAAGTAGAAGTTGTGAAAGTTGAGAAAAGGACAAAGGTGCACTTGTGTAAAAATGGAAAAAAATTTTTTTTGCTTAAGTACTCCTTACTACTAAGTTGAGTGTGCTTAAAGAAAGGGGAACAAGAAGAATTTTTTTTTTCAGGATTGAAAAGAATGAGGGTGAAGTAAGAGAAGAGATATCCTTAATGAAGGTTGAAGTTATTAAAAGCGCTTGGGGAAGATAGTCACTATTACTGGCCAGAATAGTACCTACCCGTCCCTTAGCTTACATTACAACCCATTAAGTCCTACTTGATCTTACGTTCATACATCCTTAAATGAGTGTAGTAAAAAACTAAGGGCAAGCTTATGGGTCACTACATGATGCATGTGAATTCTTTGTGAGAGTGAGCGTAATTTTCATTCATATACCCATACTTGGTGTGATTTGAATATTTGTGAGTAAAAAGGGGTAACTCTCTTGTTGTGAGGGCACATGTTTAATGAGAGATAACATCAATGTCGGATTTCTTGATCAGTTGATTTGCATGAGTTTGCCAAGATTGAGAGTCAATTCTTGAGGTTAGAAAGTCTTAACGGAGTTGTATATCATTTCATTGATTAAATCGTGCATGCTCTATTTTTAACTTGTTATCTTAAATAATCATTATAGCCATAGCTTGAATTATCTTGCTAAATTAGCTATGTGTGAGTCTTCATGTGCATGAGATGTAACAGGTTTGTTCGAGGACGAACAAGACTTTAAGTGTGGGGTTGTGATCTTGGGCATAATTACATGCCAAAGTGATACTTTATAACTTAGTTTTGTCCTGTTTATGTATTTAACTATGTACATTTTCATGCCTTTTTATATAAATGAGAAGAAATATTAACCAACATGATTAGTCTTTGTTTTTGAAGGAAATAATGCATTGGAGGACCCAATCTATGATTTGGTGAAGTGGAGGAATGATATCGGGAGTGAAACACCAAAGTTGGAATAAATTGGGAGATTTCCAGAGGGCTTCCACGATAGCTCCGTTTCACGTTGGCAGTGCTCCGCGATACACACCGTGTCACGGAGGCAGTGCTCCGCTATACACAATGTGTCACGGAGGCAGTGCTCCGTGACACGTTGCTTGTTATTCCGAAAAAAATTCCCACTAGTATAAATAGAACACTTAGGTTCATTTTTAATAAAAGGCTGAATTGGTGGAGCAAGAACGTGGGTTACAGGCAGTTGAGGGGACGAAATTGTCAGGGTTTTTTCTCTATATCCTTCTTCTTTAATTAAATTGCTTGTATGTTTAACACTCATTTAACGATGTTTAATCCACAAATGAGTGGCTAATTCCTCTTCTTGCTGAGGTTAAGAACAATTGTATTGAAATGTAATTATTGATAAATTGGTTTTTCATCTTTTCTTCTATGGTTGTTCTATTGATTCTTATTCTTACTGCGTTAATGTGTGGCCAACGTTAATGTATATCTAAAAAGTCCGGTTTCACTCGAGAGAGAAAGAAATTGGAAAGTTGTGAATCAATAGGATATGATGTTTTCTTAGTTTGGGAAAATTGAGAATTGATTTACCTTCAGGAGAGAAATATACCTGAAAGTCGTATTAGACAATTAAGGAATCAGTTTTGTATGGCTAGAACATGAATTTCTTTTTATCACAGAAATGTAGGTGGACGGTTCATGATTCTTAAGTTGGGTTAAATACGAGAGTTTTAATCAATAGGCAATAATTCTTGACTAGCAACCGGAGGAAAGATTACCAAAAAATGAATCGATAATTTGTTTCTTACATGTTCATTTAACCACAGCATGCTCATATTCATAGTTCAGACTCAAATTGTATATTCGTTTTATTATTAGCATAAAATTAGAAACCAAAGTACCAAACTCTTCTTCACACTGTTGTCTGCATTTTTAGAGTTAAAATATAGTGACACTTGAGTAGATTGTTACCCTAGCCCAGTCCCTGTGGGATCGATACTTGGCTTACTTAAGCCACTTTTCTACTTGTTCGAACACATGCACTTGCGTGTAGCTATATACCAAAAAGCAGCCGAACAGGATACATCAAATTTGGTGACAATGCCAAAGGCGAGGTGGTTGGTGTAGGATGTATCACTATAAGTCCCTCATGTTACTTAATTGAAGTGTATCTTGTGAATGGACTGAAACACAACTTGTTAAGCATTAGTTAAATATGCGATGCTGGGTTGACGTTCTATTCAACGTTATCATATGCACCATCAGCAATGCCTCTAGAAACATTTTTCTTATTAATGATCGCATTGAAAACATTTATGTGTTAAATAATGTTGATCTACCTACTCTAACTTGTCTTGTAGCTGCCTCAAATGATACAGGTATTTGGAATAGGAAGATGGGCCATGCTAGCACGCACATCATTGAAAAACTTTCTAAACTAAAACTAGTTCTTGGTTTGCCTAAATTAAATTTCTCAAATAACCCTATGTGTGATGTATGTCAACTGGGAAAACAAACCAGATCCTCCTTTAAGTCTAAAGACATTGTGAGTACTTCTATCCCTCTTGAACTTCTTCACATGTATCTATTTGGCCCTACCAGAACTGCTAGCATTGGTGGTAAGAAATATGCTTTTTTTATTGTTGACAATTTCTCACGATTCACTTGGGTCATGTTTTTAGCTCACAAGGATGAAGCCTTCTCAAATTTCGAAATTTTCTACAAAAGGCTCCAACGAGAAAAGGGATACTTTATCTCATCTATTCACAGTGATCATGGAAGGGAATTTGAAAATCAGTCGTTTGAAGAATTTTGTAATCATCAGGGTTATACTCAAACCTTCTCTTCACCTCGAACTCTTTATAAAAATGGAGTCATCCAAAGGAAAAATCAAGCCCTTCAGGACAGTGCCAGGAAAATGCTCATAGAACATTATCTTTCTAATCATTTTTGGTCTGAAGTTGTAAGCACTACATGTCATATCCTTAATCGATGTCTCATTCAGCCTGTGCTAAAGAAGAAGACTCCCTACTAATTATGGAAAGGAAAGAAGCAAAATATAAGTTACTTTCATCCATTAGGATGCAAATGTTTCATCCACAACAATGGTAAGAACAATCTCGGTAAGTTTAATCCTAGAAGTGATGAAGGAATTTTTCTTGGGTATGCACCACTGAGCTGTTCTTTTAGAGTTTCCAATAAATGTACTTTAACTGTTGAGGAATCTATTCATGTTGTAATTTAACGACTCTAACCCATCGACAATCCTTATTGAGCATGATACAGGGGAGGATGGTCGAACCAACTCACAAACTTCTAAGACATTAGCAAAACAAGATTCAACCATCTCTGAGGAAGAAATCATTATTGAAATACCCAAAACCTCTCCTTCAAAGAAACCATACCAAGAGGAAGAAAATCAGCAAACTAAAGTCTCAAATACTCCAAGAGAATGGAGAAACGAAGCCAGCTACCCAAATGACTTTATTATTGGGCATCCAAATGCTCAGCGACAGACAAGATCTTCTTTAAAAAATCAATCATCAGTTTGTGTCTCAAATTGAACCAAAGAAAAGTGATGAAGCTCTTATTGATGAATACTGGCTAAAAGCTATGCAAGATGAACTGAATCAGTTTGAAAGAAGTCGCGTCTGGACTCCCATTCCAAGGCCAACAAACGCATCCATTATCGGTACAAAATGGGTGTTCAGAAACAAATTAAAAGAAGAAGGTATGCACGTCAGAAATAAAGCCAAGTTAGTTGCACAATGGTATTCTCAACAAGAAGGTATTGACTACGATGAAACCTTTGCTCCAGTTGCTAGACTAGAATCTATTCTCATTTTGTTAGCATATGCAGTTTCTAAACGTTTTAAACTATTTCAAATGGATGTTAAAGTGCTTTCTTAAATGGACTTATAAAAGAAGAAGTCTTTGTCAAACAACTACCTGGGATTTGAAAATCCCTTATGTCCCGACTATGTTTTTAAACTCTGTAACGCTCTCTATTGTTTGAAACAAACTCCAAAATCCTGGTATGAACGTCTAAGCCCTTTTCTAATCGAAAATAATTTTCATCGAGGAAAAATTGATAATACTCTTTTTATTCAACGTTCCTTTACTACTATTCTGATTATTCAAATTTATGCAGGTGATATTATATTTGGAAGTTTTGACGCTACCCTATGTAATAATTTCACGGATTTAATGATAGGGGAATTTGAAATGAGCATGATGGGAGAACTGAAATTCTTTTTAGGTCTTCAAATCCGTCAATCGACTGAAGGAACATTCATCGGTCAAACTAAATATACTAAGGCGCTGATAAAAAAATTTGGTCCGGGAAAAAGAAATGTTGTTGGAAGCCTAATGAGCCATTCAACATGCTTGAAGAATCAATCAACTGGGAAAAGTGTCGATGAAAAACTCTATAGAGGAATGATTGGATCACTTTTGCATCTTACTGCTAGTCGGCCAAACATCATATTTAGTGTGTGTAAGTTTGCTAGATTTCAATCAACTCCTAAACAATCCCACCTGCCTGTAGTAAAACAGATCATTTGTTATGTCATTGGAACTCAAGATTTTGGTCCATGGTATCCTCATTCTAACAACTTTGATTTAATTAGTTACACATATGCAGATTTTGTAGGTGACAATTCCGATAGAAAAAGCACTAGTGGATCATGTCAAATTCTCGGAGAAGCTCTCACTTCTTGGCAAAGAAAAAAATAAAATTCTGTAGCACTATGTAATACAGAGGCAAAATATCTGGCTGTTGGAAACTATGGAGAATAATTACTATGGATGAAACATCAGTTGATAGACTATGATTTAAATTATGAAAGCATTCCTATTTATGTGATAACACCAGTTCCATTAGTCTCTCTAAATATATTGTGCATCACTTTAGAGCAAAGCATATAAATATTACACATCATTTTATTCAAGATCATGTTGAAAATGGAGATATTTACTAGAATTTATTGACTCTAAAAATCAATTGGCTGACATTTTTACTAAACTCTTTCTAGAAAATCGTTTTTGCTTTCTAAGGAAAAGTCCTGGTGTTATTTCCTATTCTTTAATTAATTTTTTTAATTATGTGTGGTATTTCTTTGCCTAAATTTACTTGTTTTTTTTAAATTATTTCTTTTCCTTAATTAACGTGCTTAAAATCCTGCATATCTTTTTTCCCTATTTAATCCTGCTGTTTTAGTTTCCTAGATCATCATTGCTACCTCTGTTTGAATGTCATCCTTTCAACTGATCACCTCTTCAAATCCCTCACCTCTATCTTTCTTCCTTTAAGATCACCTTCTTGTTTCTCTTTCTCCCTCATCAAAAATGGAGAAATCCTCTATTCTTAATGCTTGTCGTTCTAGCAAAAGACTTAAAATATCATCCCTTTCTCCATCCCAAGTTGAAGTTTATGACTCCTCCTATGAACAGTCACCTGACTCCTCTTCCATTCTTGACAAAAAATCCACGAGTTCACGCTCTAAAAAAGAAAATCCTAAATCTCCTGTTTCTTTTAACCTAGAAGACATGCAGAAGTTTTGGAGTGTGTCTGAAAAAAGGAAATTTCTATCCTTCAAAGATTGCCCCTTAGCTCATGAAAGAGTAATCTGCCTCACCAAGCTTGAAGCCTCTCACTACTCCGTAAGTCATCTCTTCTCCTTTCAAGGGATAGGTAATATATTTCTTCATTGTGATAATGAAGCATTCGAAGATCCCATCCGCATGTTCTATGGAAATTTGAAACCTTCCAAAGACAATAGTGATCCTGAAACCCTTATTTTGGGCACCAGAATTTTTCTGACCAAAACTCTCTTTGAAAAGGTCTTCAACTCTCGTTTCTCTAGCAATATTCCCTTCTTCATCGGTGGTTTTCCTGAAGACTTTGAAGTATCTCTCAATGAAGAAAAGTTGTTCATTGTTGATGATTGTACTGATCTCACCGACTTTGGCCCTGCTTCTATTTGTTTTGAGAATCGTATCATTATGCGCATCATTGCAAGTACCCTACTGCCTCAGGAAGGATCTATAAGAACACTATCAAACAGAGATGTATTCATTGTGTAATGCCTTCTTAAGAAGCATAAAATAGAGTGGTCTAAATGGTTCCTTGGGTACATGTTTGAAAGTTGTCAAGATACCAGTGGCAACTACTAGTCTTCCCTATGGAATGCTTGTGAGTCGAATTATCAAAGTTATGGGTGTGGATGTTTGTGAATTCCCTGTAAAAGAAATCACTTCTACCTACAATGATCGTGCTTTTGCTAGTATGGGGTACATTCTTGATGAGGATCGTTGGATCAGGAAGGCAAGTTTTAAGCCCAAAGACAAAATCTCCACTATTGAAAGCTCTAACAATATCCTTCCAGATGGCTCCTCCAACTCTGCTCTCTCCTCTCTCTTGACTGAACTTAAAGATGTTAAGGAAACTCTTGGTGCAGTGGCTAGTGATCTGCAAAAGAGAAATGAATCGTTGGATGTCCTAAACTAAAATGTTGCCGATCTAAAGAATCAGTTGACCCTCATCCAACATGAAGGAGTTAAGTATTTCAATAAGGTTCTATGCCAAGTCGACTCACCCGCTGCTCGAGCTGAAATATCTGACAATGAGGCCGTTCAAAACTCCTACTCTTCTCTGTCTACTCGAATCGAGAAATCCTATCACTCCTTCTTCGAGCGTATCATCAATACGCTTAAATATTTCCTTGGTCGTTCCTGATCTTTTGTTGTAACCTAGTCTCCCTTGCCCCTGCGTGGGCTTATGTTTTGAATTGTTCCCTTTTTGTGACGAAAGGGGAGCTGTAACTGCTGTTTTTTCTGTTGTTGGTGACTGCTGCTGTTAAATGGAATGAACAATGTTCTATTTTGTGGATATCAAATGTTTTGTTTATCACTGCTCCTATTGTTTTATTTTTATGTTTTAAAACTGTCACTAAGTTTTGATCAAATTACATTTCTCTAATATACTATTTTCCTCACAATTTAGTGTTCGAGCCTTAAGAATAGGTCACTTCAATTTAGGGGGAGGAAGCTGCTCGGTGCTTTGGGCTACGGGTAAAAACCGACACGCAAGTGCACGTGGTCAAACAAGTAATAAAGTGGCTAAGTAGCCAAGTATCGATCCAAGGAGGCTCAAGATATGTAAAATTGCCTAATTTACTATATTTCTATTCAACTTCTAATTATGCCAACAACAATGTAACCAAGAGTTACTTGAGTTTTTGTTTCTAAACTATATATACTACAATTACTACAACTATTTACTTTTGAATTCAGACGATGGATATGAACATGCCAAGGTTAAGAACAAGTAATGAACTTGATAATCATGATAATTTTGGTTAATTCTCTTCTTCATGTTGCTAGCCAAGAACATTTGCCTAGAAATTAAAACTCTCGTATTTAATCTCACTTTAGAATCATAAACCATTCGTCTACATTTCTGTGATCAAATGCAATTTATGAGCTAGCACTACAATTCCGGTTCCTAAATTGACTAATACGGCTTTCAAGTATATTTCTATCAGGAAAGCACATCAAAACCCAATTTTCACAAATCAAGTTAAGAACAATACCCTATTAATTCACAACTTTCCAATTTCTTGCTCTTTCGAGTGAAATTGGACTTTTCAGATATACATTAATGTTGGCCATTCACTAATGCAGTAAAGAACAAGAATTAATAGAACAACATTAAAGAAGAAGAATAAACCATATCAATGAAAATCAGAATTCATTACACATGTTCAAAACCTCAGCAAGAAAGAGAATTAGCCACTCATTCTTGGATTGATCATCCTTAAATGAGTGTAAATCATACGTACAATTGATAGGAAGAAGAAAAGAAGAGAAGAAATCCCTTAGCTTTTTCAATCTTCAACTGCTACTAACCCACGTTCCTGCTCTCCACCTCTGAACTCAGTCTAAAAACTCAAAAACTAATTAAAATAAACCTAAGTGTGCTATTTATACTAGTGGGAAATATTTCCCGGAATAACAAGCAACGTGTCACGGAGGCCAACGCGGAGCACTGCCTCCGTGACACGGCGTGGACGCGGACCTTCACTGGAATTTCCAGTGTCCAGTAAATTAACCTCAACGTGGCACGGAGGCCATCGCGGAGGCCTATCTCCGTGCCACGGAGCTGACAAGCAGGCACACTGGAAATTGCCATTTTAATTTGTGTCCAGGCAGTGTGCTACCGCGATGGTAGCGTGGCACGGCTCCATCGCGGAGCCCCTATAAAATATGCATTCCAAGGTCTTTTCCACGCTCGCATCCAAGTCCAACTCCGACATAGTTCCAACACGCATTTTAGCTCCTAAAAATCACATTTACCTGCAAAACAAATGCTAATCATGTTGGTTATTATAAATTCGCATTTTATTACCAATTACATGATATTATATACACATTGCACAACAAACAAGGTAAAAATGATACATTTGAGTATCACTTGGGCATATAAATCTGCCCAAGATCACTTACCCCACACTTAAATCCTTGTTCGTCCTCGAACAACACATACACAAATCATGCAAATTACATCCCAACCTTCATCACTATGGTGCCCCAATTTACGCTACGGTCATACCGATTATTCAATTCTTGCAAATCATCAAGAAAACATGCTTGGCCGTACAGTACCATGACCCTTAATACATCAAGGCTTCCTAGACTTTTTAAGAATTGATTCTTGATATCGGCAAACTCATGCAAATCAACTAATCAAGAAATTCGACACGAAAATCAATCTTTCATCAAGCATGTGCCCTCACAACTCGAGAGAAATTTCCCCTTTATGTTCATGCAACACACAAACATGCAAGTAGGGGCATATAAAAATTAATTTCACTCTCTCTCCCAAAAGAATTCACATGCATCATGTCATGACCCATAGGCTTGCCCTTAGTGTATTACTCCACTAATATAAAGAAATGCAATATAGGATCACGTAGGACTTTAATGGGTTGTAACGGGGCTATGGATCTAGTATGTATATATTGGATTAGCCAATAATAGTCGCTAGCATCCTTAAGCGCCTTTTCAACACATTCCCATCGACTCATGGACATTGTTCCTCTCTTTTCTCTTTTTCTCCCATTCATGCTGGTTTACTTTCATACAGCCCATTTCATCAACCACACTTGACACCCAACTAAGGGTTTTCAAGTACCCTCAATAACGTTTAATTACAACAAGTGCCTCTTCAACATCATCCTTTCTTTCTTCACTTTGCTTTTCTTTTTCTTTTCACTCTTTTCACTCTTTAACACTTTGGGAAACATTTTATTTTCTTTGTAAGCGCTTAAGAGCTTCTTATAGACTTTACGGCTAATGAAAAGAAGGAATAAAGCTTAGTTCATACAATTTTGGACAAAAGAAAGAAATCGGCTAAAGGCTCAATGGGCTGACTAGGGTATACAACATATAAAGAAGGTAGAATTTGACAAGAAAAAAAATGGAAACTATCGGTTAAAACAAAGAAATGCCTACATCCTTTCCAACACTACACCTCCTTCATTTCGTTTTGTATACACACCAGGCAAGTTCTAGACAATTCACGATGACATGGAATAACAAAACCTCACTTCACACTTCATGCACATGCTCGAATCAAGATGCATTCACAGACTCTTTTAATTAGTCAATTACATGAATTCAAGATTAAGCCTCAATCATACTGAACCAAATTCTATAGCCTAGGTAACTCAACGTATTTACAAAATTGCATGCTTTCAAACGAATCACTTTCACATTTTGAACATCAATTACAACACGCAACGAAATTTTAGCAACCATAAGCAACTACAGTTTATTGATGCAATCCACCAAAGAAAAACTAAAAACACTTAAAAATCCTACTCCTACCGACTACATTTCCCTTAAGACGGTTGTCATCCATCCATCATAGGGAACGGTCACTAACTATGACATCGGTTCAATGGGACTATTCTTGGTAAAAGAACTGAAAACAAACTTCGAGAAACCCAAACAAATAAAAATTGGAAAAAATTTTGCAACACATCGATCATTTCGATAGAAAGAAAATATTTACAAGTGCAAAATATTTTCGCAAAAATTTTTGAAAAATATCGATCATGTCGATAGAGAAAAAAATATTTACAAAATTTACAAAATATTTACAATGGCAACCATACTTAAAAAAAAACACACATCATTAACCACACCACATATATACACATACATCGCAAAATAGTTCACAACAGGGAAAGCACAAACATACATAAACATCAAGGAAAAATATACAGCAGTTTAGAGCCTATGTCCCAGCACCTAACTACTCCCCACCCCACACTTAAATCGAACACTGTCCCCAGTGTTCACAAAAATACAAAGCACAAAATTTGGGTTGTGGAACTCCCTGCTTAGTCGAAATATTCGACTTCTTCATCCGGTGCTGCGGCCTCGTCGCCCATGTCTGAATCAGCTCCATCGTCGTCATCGGAGTCCTCACGACGTGTCTCCTCATCAGTAGGGACATCGTCATCGGTCGGCTCCACGAAGGCTGGCCCCACCTTACATAAGGCTCTGGCGTTCTCGCCAAAGGGGTAGTCTAGGTCCAACTGCCATAACTCCTCCTCGGTGGCTGGTCTCCCACCAATCCGTAGCTGCAGCATCTGCATGCCGAACATACGGGCCATGTACTGATCGTCACGAGCATGTCGCTCGCCCAAAGTCAGCACAGGTCCGTGTGTAGTGTCGGGGGCCTTAGTCTTTGTCACATCGAGGGCCCTTCGCTCCAGCTGCGGAATATAATCCAAGGCTTCTTCCTCGATGTCGAGGCCTCGGAGGAAGGTGGTGATGAGTTCGCCAAACCCGTATCTGTGGCCCTGGTGCAGTCTGGCTCTCTTCATGGCGGATATTATGACCGCCCCAACATTAATCTCGAGCCCTTTCATAAGGGCATACACCAAGCAGACACGGTCCCGGGTCATATCTGTCATATGGACTCCCGGGATTAAGCACGAACATACAATCTTCAGCCAGATTCTGGCCTCCCTGTTCATCTGCGAATAAGGCAGAGTCTGGTGGTAACCCCTCTCTTTGTGTCTACTCCATCGGGCTATGGATCGAGCCCCACACAACGTACGTCTGATATCGGCGTACGGTGGGGTGATGTTTAGCTGGCGGAGAACGTGGGCGTCTGTGTCCCGCGCTCCAACGATGGCATTCAGCTGCTGGGGTTCCAGAGTGACAATCTGCCCTCTGATTTTAATAGTGTGGCTTCTGATGGCCGGGTTCCAGTTGGCATAAAATTCCCGGACCAAATGAAGGTTGCACTCCTTGGGCTCCTGAAAAATAAAGCTGAGCCCAGCTGCCTCAATTCTCTGTACAATGCGAGGGAACTCCTGTGCAAGCGGTTCCCTTGCAATATGTTCCTCCGGGAAGTACTTGTTTTCTTTGTGCTTCGCGTACCATTTCTTCCCTTCATCGGTGACCCATCGTGTTCCGTATCGGCGGTGTTGGCCGCGCGGAACAGCAGGTGCAGCTGGGACTGCAGTGCCCAGTCTCATCCTTTTCCTGCCGGTGCCTGAGGTAGAAGCACCCTTGCCTTTATCTTGTCTGCTAGCCATTGTACCTGTCAATTTACACAAACAAGCACAACGTTAAGCTAAATACTTGTTAGCTTCAGCTAAGGTCGGGTTACACAAAATTTACCCCACACTTAGTCCTTAACAATATTTACAAAATTACAGCAAGGATAGCTCTATTTACACTACAGACAACACTATTTACTCATGCTTAATGCGTTCACAACAAAAATTCGACAGCATAACGGTTAGTGTACTACTCAGACTTCATACAGCTAATCCCAATCCTACTATCGCTAACAATTCAACCATCGCACAAGCAACAAAAACAACAACAACAATAAAAACAACAATAAAAACATTTTATATACAAGCTAATCTAAACAATCTAACCAATTCACACATTTTAGGCATTTTCCCACAAAAATTCGAGAATTAGTTGTCTTGGAACATTTACACAATATTTACCACGACTTATCTCAAATAATAAACACACCCCGGCCTCAATTTCACCAAACTATCAAGTTGCCCATGTCAAATTCAACAACCCACGCCCTAGAATACAATTCGACAATCAATTTCGAATTATTCACATAATTGACCAGTTCAAAGGCTAACTACAACAATCCGAACATAATCAATCACAAAATAATTCAATATCATGGTTAATTTCTACCTAGGGTGATATATCTCACCTTACATGCCCAAATTTGACAAAAATCGCCAAAAAATTGAGTTAGACGATGAAAACATACCCTTAGAATTGAAGAACCGAAGAAACTTGACGTTTTTCCTTGCCTATTAACGTGGCACGTTGCTTGGGGAGGGGGAAATGGGTGTTTGGTCGCGGAGGGAAGAGGGAATGGGGAAAAATGGGCGAAAATTGAGGGTTTATTTAAAGAAAACACGCGGGTCACCCGGAAACCCGGTGTGACCCGGCACTGGATAAGGGGCAACGTGTCACGGAGGGTAATGCGAAGCCCCTCCTCCGTGACACGGAGCCAACGCGTTGGCTTACTGGATTTTTGAAAAATCCAGATTTTGCCTTCAACGTGTCACGGAGGCCAACGCGGAGCATTGCCTCTGTGACACGGCGCCAACGCGCCAGTGCTCTGTTTCACCAATAAATTTAATTTTTCATTCCTCGCCTCATTTCCTCGATTCCATGTATATTTCCTCCGTTATACCTGAAAATCATCTCACTAAACAAAAATTGGTTAAATTAATAGATTTCCCTAACTAAAAATAAAAAATATTAAATAAAATGAAAATCTAAACCTAGTTAAGAAAAAGAAAAGAAACATAAAAATTATTTACACTAAAAAAAAAGAAAGAAAATATTTTTTTTTTCACGGGTTGCCTCCCGTGCAGCGCCTGGTTTACCGTCGCGGCTCGACGTCCTTTAAGCTCATTTGTCTACTAGGGAGATGGACTATTTGTCCCGATCATGATTATCCCCCCAGTAGTTCTCAACCTTATCCGGTGGCCTACCTGGTAACTCTCGAGAATCACTCAATCCATTAGCATTCCCATGATCAATTACGTTGATCACGGAGAGATCCTTATAAACAGTCGGGAGCTTAGGTACCTTGTACACGTCGAACACTTCGACCTTGTCATGCGCTTGCATCGTGAGTTGACCCGCAGCTACATCAATTAATGCCTTTCCGGTTTCCAAAAAGGGTCGTCCCAAAATAAATGGGACTTCAGAATCTGGTTCAAAGTCCAGAACAATAAAATCGACCGGAAAAATGAGGGAGCCTACTTGCACTAACACATCCTTAACAATGCCATCCGGCTTAGCTAAAGACCTGTCTGCTAGCTGCAAGATTACCGTTGTAGGTCTAGGACTCCCTAGACCTAACTTTCTGAATACCGAAGATGGCATCAGATTTATGCTTGCCCCCATGTCGCATAATCCACGCGCTCGGATACTTTGCCCAATAGTAAGCTGGATAGTGAAACTTCCAGGGTCTTTCAGTTTTGTGGGCAACCTATTCTGAATACGGGAAGTGCATTCCTCCGTTAAAGCTACCGTGGCATACTCAGTCAAACGACTTTTGTTAGCCACGATGTCTTTAATATATTTCACATATTTTGGCGCTCCCTGCAAGACATCAACAAGAGGTAAGTTAACATGTACCTGTTTAAGTACCTCCATGAATTTCCGAAAACACGCCTCCTCCTTGTGTTTCTTAAGTCGTTGAGGGAACGGGGGTGGAGGCCTTTCTGGTTCAGCTTCTTTAGTCTTCCCCTTATCTGAAATTTGCTCTCCCTCAACATCTGCTGCTCCTGACTTTTGAGGCGGTCTTTCCGGTTCCACCTCCTTCAACTATAAACCACTCCTCGTGGTCACTGCATTAACCTACTTCGGATTAGGATCCATGTCACTAGGTAGTCCTCCTCTGGGTCTGGTATTTTGGGCACTAACAAACTGCCCAAACTGATATTCAAGAGCCTTGGTCGCCAATTGATTATTCTTCACTTCGGCTGCTAATTTGACATAGTCAGCCTGCAATTGTGCCTGATTAGCGATCATGGTTTTGAACATCTCCTCAATAGTCGGTGATGGTGGTGGAGGAGGGGCATTATGATTTCTGAATTGAGCTTGATAATTTTGTTGCCCTCCTTGGTTTCTGTGCATACCCTGCCCTGAACCTTGGCCTTGTTGATTGTAGCTACCCCACGAAAAATTCGGATGGTTCCTCCAATTTGAGTTGTAGCCACTACCAAACTGCTGTTGATTTCTCTGTGCATTGCCCACAAAGTTAACAGAATCAGGATTTGCACCACAGCATTCAGCTGAATGTTCACTACTACCACACACTTCACACCACATCTGTTGAACTGCATTGACTGAAGCTGAAGGCTGGTTCAAATTTATATTGCTGAAGTGAGTGTTTAGCTGATTTTGCAAAGCAGCTATCTGTGCAGCGATAGCTGTGAATCCATCCACTTCAAGCACTCCCGCTACTTTCCTTGCTCCACCTCTTGAAAAATCTGCATTCCATTCTGGATTGCCTTGTGAAATTCGGTTGAGCAAAGTGTACAGCTCCTCATAGGTCTTCTCTAGCGCTTGCCCTCCAGCTGCTGAATCTAACAGAATTTTAGTGTGGGGTTCCAAACCCTCAATAAAAGTGTGTACCAACACCTCATTGGACTGATGATGGTGAGGACAGTCCCGCAACATGGATTTGAATCTTTCCCAGGCTTGATATAGATTTTCCCCTTCCCTTTGTTTAAAACTTAGGATTTGACTCCTCAGTTTGGCTGTTTTACCAGAAGGGAAAAATCTGATAAGAAACTTCCGTGCAAGATCATCCCACGTTGATATAGAGTTGGGTGGTTCAGCTTTTAACCACCTCTTGGCTTCACCAAGTAAGGAAAATGGAAATAAGGTGAGCCGAACATAATCAGGTGACACTCCAGCGGGTATATAAGTGTCACTTATCTCCAAAAAGTTCTGGAGATGTTGTTGTGGATCTTCGTGAGGGAGACCGGTAAATTGCCCGCTTGTGTGAAAAAGTTGCACCATATTCTGCTTTAATTCAAACCTCCCTCCAGGCTCTGGTTTGCGGATGCTAGAATGTACATTATTAGCGTGTGGGATTGCCACCTCGCGAACCGGCCTTGCTGCTACCTCATCGGGCACTAACTGCCCGCACAACTGGTGGATTTGGTTGCTCCATCATAGACTGTTTAAGCAACTGCAGCTTCTTCCGAAGAGCTTCTCTACGTTGACTATGAAATTCACGCTCAGGCTCTAAGTAAGATTCCACCAGATCTTTGTCCCTTGCCAGTGTTCACAGAAACAAAATCTGCAAAATACAGGCCAAGACCAAGTTGTTAACACTTAAGAAAATAAAAATACAAATACAGTAAATTTACACTAAACAAAATTTTACAAATCACCTAGCCTCCCCGGCAACGGCGCCAAAAAACTTGCTCGGTGCTTTGGGCTACGGGTAAAAACCGACACGCAAGTGCACGTGGTCAAACAAGTAATAAAGTGGCTAAGTAGCCAAGTATCGATCCAAGGAGGCTCAAGATATGTAAAATTGCCTAATTTACTATATTTCTATTCAACTTCTAATTATGCCAACAACAATGTAACCAAGAGTTACTTGAGTTTTTGTTTCTAAACTATATATACTACAATTACTACAACTATTTACTTTTGAATTCAGACAATGGATATGAACATGCCAAGGTTAATAACAAGTAATGAACTTGATAATCATGATAATTTTGGTTAATTCTCTTCTTCATATTGCTAGCCAAGAACATTTGCCTAGAAATTAAAACTCTCGTATTTAATCTCACTTTAGAATCATAAACCATTCGTCTACATTTCTGTGATCAAATGCAATTTATGACCTAGCACTACCATTCCGGTTCCTAAATTGACTAATACGGCTTTCAAGTATATTTCTATCAGGAAAGCACATCAAAACCCAATTTTCCCAAATCAAGTTAAGAACAATACCCTATTAATTCACAACTTTCCAATTTCTTGCTCTTTCGAGTGAAATTGGACTTTTCAGATATACATTAATGTTGGCCATTCACTAATGCAGTAAAGAACAAGAATTAATAGAACAACATTAAAGAAGAAGAATAAACCATATCAATGAAAATCAGAATTCATTACACATGTTCAAAACCTCAGCAAGAAAGAGAATTAGCCACTCATTCTTGGATTGATCATCCTAAAATGAGTGTAAATCATACGTACAATTGATAGGAAGAAGAAAAGAAGAGAAGAAATCCCTTAGCTTTTTCAATCTTCAACTGCTACTAACCCACGTTCCTGCTCTCCACCTCTGAACTCAGTCTAAAAACTCAAAAACTAATTAAAATAAACCTAAGTGTGCTATTTATACTAGTGGGAAATTTTTCCCGGAATAACAAGCAACGTGTCATGGAGGCCAACGCGGAGCACTGCCTCCGTGACACGGCGTGGACGCGGACCTTCACTGGAATTTCCAGGGTCCGGTAAATCAACCTCAACGTGGCACGGAGGCCATCGCGGAGGCCTATCTCCGTGCCACGGAGCTGACGCGCAGGCACACTGGAAATTGCCATTTTAATTTTTGTCCAGGCAGTGTGCTACCGCGATGGTAGCGTGGCACGGCTCCATCGCGGAGCCCCTATAAAATATGCATTCCAAGGTCTTTTCCACGCTCGCATCCAAGTCCAACTCCGACATAGTTCCAACACGCATTTTAGCTCCTAAAAATCACATTTACCTGTAAAACAAATGCTAATCATGTTGGTTAGTATAAATTCGCATTTTATTACCAATTACATGATATTATATACACATTGCACAACAAACAAGGTAAAAATGATACGTTTGAGTATCACTTGGGCATATAAATCTGCCCAAGATCAGAAGCATCAAGCCAGAGGGAGAAATCTGTAAAAGAATCTCTGAAATAAGGAAATACCCCCTAAAAGTCACTTCTCTAAATTTATGTCATAATCAAAAAGGGGAGATTGTTGCACTAATATATTTCAATGGCGACAAAATTATTACAGGATTAGCAAAATCAAGATATATCCAGCTGACTCGATTATGCACCAAGGAAAGAATCAAGGAACGTATCATGATACTTATAGGAGGAAGATCGACTCCAAAAGGAAGGAAACTAATTAATATTTAGAGAAGTTATTCCCAGGAATATTCTAGAAGAATATAATGGCTAAACAAGGAAGGAATCATTCCCAAAATCAATCAGCCTCAATCACTGTCCTATATCCATCGCCTCAAAAGGAAGAAATCTTTCTGAAATCAATTGGGCCTATATCACAGATCGACATCTTTTTCAGAGGATATGACTAGAGCAAAATATCTTGGGTTATCCCTTGATGAGTGATAAAATAAGATTAAAAGAATTGATCTTGTTCTCATACAATGATAGCCTTTAAATACGAAGTTTGAAGACTATTCTCGGTGTACAACTTCACTTGATGAAACTGAAATGTTTGTTGTTATTTAATCATTATAATCCTAAAAGCATTACTAGTTAGATTAAAAGATAGAAATAGTCATATTGATATACAGGGAGAGGCTATATCAAGTTCATTACTATTCACCAAAGGTTGGTGAACATACTCTTGTAACCATTGACAACTTAAAAGCTCAAAGGGAAACCCTTGCAACCCAAGACGACTGGACTAGGCAACACAAGGGTTATCCGAACCAAGATAAATCTTCGTGTTTTTATTTTTCATGCTTTGAGATTGATTTATTATCACTAACATCTTCTGCAGGAACTGAGTCGACTAATTCACTCCAACAATCGACTAAGTGTTAATTTTTAAAATTCACCCCCCCCTTTTATTATCAACCTTGATCCTCGACATCATCACAACCATGTGGTGCTTGTGGAATCTCATCCGATTCTTTTACATTACTTTCCATTGGAGCAACAACATCATTGGTCTTAACACCCGCATCTCCCAGCATCTTGCCACTCCTAGTGACAATAGTCATGCATTGATTATCCTTTTTGGGGTTTGGCATTATATCACTAGGAAGTGTTCCCTTCATCTGGGGGTTCATTTGATAAGATACGTAGTTTATTTGGGCTTCCAAATGCTTCATAGAAGCCAGGTGTGAAGTTACTGTTTGGGCAAGGCTAGACACCTCCTCTTTTATTTTTTGACCCCGCTATTAGTTGACTCAACTTTCTTGAGAACTGTTGCCAACATTTATTCAATTTTTGAGTTCCCTACATCACTCACACCTAATTGGAATTGGGTATTCTCATCATTTGGAGGGGGAACCTACAGATTTGTTCTTCTATGATAGCGGTCCCCCTCATGAATTTGCTCTCTATTGCCCTATCTCTCATTCCGATCAAGTCACCCTTGAGCGTCACGATGCCTCCAACCTTGGTTCTCTTCCCTTGGGTGCCAAGGGCCTTGATTAGTCCCTTGGTACCCGAGTATAGAACCTCACATTTGGTTTTTCCATATGTTGATACTCCTCCTTGGACCTTGGTGCCAAAGACTCTCACTCGAAATGTATTGGATCTTGCATTCCCACAACATTTACACCTTTAGGCCCGACTCCCGTCACATGCTTAGTCATTAACTCCAGCTGAGTCATTGTTTTGGCAATATTTTCATCTCACTCTTCATCTTTCTTTCTCATTTCAGCTGTTAGCATACTAGAACTAGCATCATGTGAAGATACATTTGTCTCCCGGGTATGCCACGCTCATCGTTGTCATCCTATCCAAAAGGGATTTAGCTAGACCATACGTATGGTCCATGATTGAGCTTCCAGCTAGGGTATTGGCGATTGATTTATTGATGGAGTCTAGGGCTTGATAAAAGATTTGAAGTAACACTCCATCTGGAAGACTATGGTTGGGGCAAAGAGACACCTTCTTCTTGATCCTAAACCATGCTTCATGTAAAGGCTCACCTAGCTCTTGAATAAAGTTTGTAATATCATCCATCAGCTGCAACATCCTTGAGGGCAGGAAAATTCAATCCAAAAATGCTTCTCTCAACTCTTGCCACGAGGTGATGCACCTCGGAGGCAACTCTTCTAACCATATAGTTGCTTCTCCCATTAAGGAGAATGGGAAGAGCCTCAACCTGAAAGACTCTTGTCTTATGTCAGTTATATTAAAAGGTTGGAAAACCTCAAGGAAGTTCCTCAAATGGCGATTTTCATCCTCACTCGATTTACCACCGAAGAGCCCTTTCATTTGAAATAGTTTCAACATTGTACTAGTGGCATGAAACACCACATTACCCATCATAGCCAGTACGCGAATGTCACCTGTGACCTCAGGCATGACGGGATTATCCTCTTCAAGTTACATATTTCCTTCCACCGAGCTATCTCCCGCTTGCGAATGTTGGCTCATATGAATACACCATAGATGATCAAAAAAAAGAACAACGTCAAAAACAAATAAGATTGTTAATCAATTCAAATTAACAAACAACTCAAGGATATCAAGCGTTATTCCCTAGAAACAGAGCCATTTATGATAACTCTCAAATACATTCCTCTTTTAGAGAAAATGTAAGTGATCGTTGTTTCAAAACAAATAACCCAATGGGTGTCAAGGTAGAATCGCACAAGGAATAGAGAATGACTTACACAAGAGTTGTTTAGTGAATTTAATTGATTCACATCCAAGCAATAAAAACATAAAAGTAAATTTTAGGGGAAGTGAATGCGATGAGATTATAAAATCTAAACTCAGCTAATCAAGAGAGCAAGATAACCAAAATCGAGAAACAACAATGACCAAAGGCCAAAGGTGTGGTGTAGATGGGATGTCAATAAAATCAACTGTAACAGCCCTAGACCGCCGCTTGTAGAAATTGTCCGCTTTGGGGATCACCCCCTCACGGTTTTAAAACACTTCTGGGGCTGAGGCCCAAAGCGGACAATTTCTACAAGCGGCGGTCTAGGGATGTTACAGTTGGTATCAGAGCCGGTGCCGGGCCGGTGGTGGGGCAAACCTCAGCGAGGACGTTGAGTCCCAAGGGGGTGTGAGTATGAGGCTTGCCTTAGGCAAATCCCACATCGGTTGGGGAGGAGAATGAAGAGTACTTTATAAGTGCTTGGATACCTCTCCCTTGTATACGTGTTTTAAAACCGTGAGGGGGTGAGCCCCAAAGCGGACAATTTCTACAAGCGGCGGTCTAGGGCTGTTACAGTACAGTGTGAGGCTTGCCTTAGGCAAATCCCACATCAGTTGGGGAGGAGAACGAAGAGTACTTTATAAGTTCTTGGATACCTCTCCCTTGTAGACGTGTTTTAAAATCGTGAGGGGATGAGCCCCAAAGCGGACAATTTCTACAAGCGGCGGTCTAGGGCTATAACAGTCCAGACAATCAAGTTTTTACTAATACGTGTAAATAACCTTGGAAAAGATGGAGTTCGATGTTTTTCAACCACTTGGGCCCCTTATCCTCATGTCCTTTCGAACCTCAAGGTGCAATTCAACTATTCAAATATGGCTTGGGTTAGGGGTTAAGCTATGTCTAGCCATCAACATCTAAAGGGATTATGACCATGGGTTTTGGCTATTTCTAGCCCAATCCCACCTAATCAATTCTCAATCCATTATTAAGTTCTACCCCATTAATTAATTCTTCTTTTTTAAGCCAAAATTAAGTAAGAAAATAATACCCATATTTGCAGTTATGAGCAATCAAGTATAATTCAAGGAGAATTTAATAGATTTACACTAATTGAGTAATAACAAGATAAATCTAGCAATACCCAATTAAATCAAACACCCATCATCACACACCTCTAGGTATAGATTTAGCTACTCATTATTGAGAAACACAAGAGCATATTTATCAATAAACTCAACAATTTCATCATTAAGAGTAAGCACAATCAAGCTCAAAATATCTCTTCAATAGTGGTTATACCTTGCTGAAGAAGATGAAGATGAAAAAGTAATATTCAAATATTTCTTCTTTTCTCCAAAGGAGTTCTATCTCTCGCAAAAGTAATAGGAATAATCAATCCTCTATTCAAACTACTTTTTTCTGGAATATGTACAAAGTAGGTCATAACATTCTCCTCTTTTTCAGGACTGGATGCTTTTGCCTTTTTCAGGCGTCTTTTAGTTGCAACGGAATCGATGGTTAGCTGGTGTCTATCCCTGGATCGCTGATTGGTTGAGGCTAGTATCCAGTGAAGTCTTGGGTAGTTCAGCATTTGGAATCGGTGCTTCACCGAATGCGATTTCGCAAGCCACGAGTTGCATTTGTTATTCATTTCAGTGGATACCTGCAGTCAGCTGGCGTTTTGTCGGTGTCCTCAATGGAGTGCTGGTTTCCACCTGAATTTCTTCCTTTTTTCTCTATTTCATGCTCCTTCTCTTCAAGTTAGATACCTGAGACATCCAAAGGAAAAAGGGCATAGAATCAAACTAAAAGACTTGAAAACTAAGCTAAAGCTCATGCTTAAAAGCCTACTGAATTGGTAAATTACCAACTCACCATCTCTCCTCTAGGTGTTTTCTCATTAGGGGGATGTCACTACCCTTTTTATACTAATCGAAAATGAATTATCTAAGTTTCAATCTTATCCATCAAAAGAATATTATCCATACACACGTATATGTTTAGCTAATCAAAGTATAACACAAGAGTGAGTAAACCATAGCATACCTGGGCGCCAAGCTATCGTCCAAACATTCCCAACTTCATTGTTGCATCGGTTTCTTGAGTTCTTGCGGGATTTCCTAGCTATGGAAGTTGAATATTTACCTCTTGGACCTTCTTATTTTTCTAGAACACCATTTTCTATTTTTGGGGGAGTTTCTACTAAGCCTTTTCTGAGGGAGTATGTTTTATGAAAAGTCAAGTTATGATTTCGTTATGATCTTGATCTAGATTAGCCCAACTATGGTTTATGCTTGATGATACGATTTCTCTCAAGTACTTATCATGGATTTATGAGATATTAGGAATATACATGTTTTCCTAAGTATGCATGAATTTCATGGTTTATTGATTTATGATTATGGCCGACTCATGGGCTTTATTTCATGGTTAGTTCACATATTTCAAGCATGCTTATGATTATGATGATTTAGCTAGCCCATGAATCTCACGTATGTTTTCTCTACTATCCTATGAGCACTATATATGTTTAGGGAGTAGTATTTAACACCGAGTAGACCTATGGTCCAAGCATACCACGAGTCTCAAAACTACGTTCCAACGTAGCCATGATGGGACTTCCTTTGCAATTGTCTCTTTTGCCCGAATGGGCCTTTCATGAGTTATATCACCCTCTTTTCATGGTTCTACCCAGGCTAGGTACAAAAATCTCCCGACTAGGAGTTTATAGGTTGGGCTCCATGTGTGCTCATATGGGGTATGTCGGTTATAAGAATCTTCCACTATTCCTCATGATTTATCATGGTTATGATTATGTACTTTGGCTCAAGCCAAGTTTAATAAATCTTTTCTCTTATGATTATGGATATGATTGATTTATAAATATTTTGAAAACCTTAAGCCCTAATGTTAATATTATGATATTTACGTTATGATCACATTGTCCTACTCTTATGAACTCTTATGCATTTTAATTGTCTGTTTTAATTACCACTTACTCGGTACATTCCAAGTACTAACCACATACTCTATGTGGTATCATCTTACGCATAGGCTCTGATATCTAGGATCAGTCCCACAGCTAGTCAGCTTTCCAGAGTTTGTTTCCCTCAGCCTCAGTTGCTAAGTCCTGTTGCGCCCAGTGCATGTGCAAGCGTACGCGGTCATACAGGTAATACAGTTGCTCTTTTAAGAGTCGGATGTCGAACTCACAGAGACTGGACTTATTTTAGTGTATATTCAAGTTCGAGTGCTATATGAAATTTCACTAGTGTTGATTATAGAGATTTTGGTTGTTTAAACTAAATCTAAGAGATGATCATAAATACTCGAGAAACAATAATAAGAAGCATGTAGAGTTAAGGCCTGACAATCATGCAATGCTACAATTTACAATGGTTCAAGTATATAAATTTCAATTGTTGCTCACAGAGTTAATATTATGTTTTAATGATATCTCGAGCCTCTAAACACAACAAACTAGTCTCAAACCTACATCGTTCATAGGAGATGTGACGTCCTAATTCGTAAGAAAGTAACACTATGGATGTGGTCTACGGGGTTTATGCCCTTGATTATGGACTTTTGTACCTCTAATCATTTAACCTAACTTAGATTCACAACTACTTCTATGAGCGGTGATGTGACAATTCTAAGTTGGTGTCTAGATATCGTCCCATTTTAGTAACCAAGAAAGGTGAATCAGGTATAATTATTAATTCTATCATAAAGACAAGAACTTTCTCCATGCATTTTTTTGTTCTAGCCTAGGGTTACTCTTTTGAACTTTTGCCTATGTTTAACGAGTTCGTTTTCATGGTGATCAATCATAAAAATAACAATGATTAAGAATGCAAGAGAAAACAACAACTAAAATTCAAACAAAAGATGAAAATCGAGAATTACATTCATATCACATGGCCTCAACTCTAGAGGAAGGGTTTTAGCCACTCATGTTCATACAATTCCTTAAAAACATGTTTTAAAGTAAAGTATTTACAAATATGGTAAAAGAGAATGAAAGTTGTTGAACCCCGCATAGAGTTTTCTTCATTCTCCCTTCGCTCCTTTTTGTGTCTCCAAAAATATTTCGTGGTAATGAAATTAGAAGCTAAGGGTTCAATTTATAATATATTTGAAATATGCAAATTTTGGCCTGTGGTGAAATAGATCCGTGTCACATTGGCTATCGTGGAGATTTTCCTCCGTGACACGTTGGCTAGCATGGAGATTTGCCTCCGTGACACTATACTATCATGGATGCTCACTGTTTGGAAGCCCCTACTCATAATTAATTCTTTGCACCGTGGCACATTGTTGAACGCCCCAATGTTTTTCTATGGCACGGAGTTGACTCCAAATGTCCTTTTTAGCTTGTCTCATCATGCATAACCATCCCTTAACAGTTGTCTTCAAGATTAGGACCATTATCTTCACATTGAGATCCATACATTGGAAATTTCAACCACAAACAAAGGGCTAATCATATTGGTTAGTGTATGCACTTAAATATTCAAAATCACATGAGAATATAATCAATTAAATTGACAAATATGACTAAATCATGATATAAAGTAGCACTTGGGCACGCAATTATGCCCAAGATCACTACCCTACACTTAAAGCCTTGTTCATCCTCAAAAAACTCTATTACATCCCATGCACATAAAGGCTCACACGTAGCTAAATAAAGCAAGACAATTCAAGCTACGGCTACACCGAATGTTTTAGATAGAAAGTTAAAAATAGAGCATGCAAGATATAACCATTAAAATCCCACATAACTACGTTAAGACTTCCTAGCCTCAAGAATCGACTCTGAAACTTTAAAAACTCATGCCCATTATCCAATGAAGTAGTGCAACATGAATTCTATCTTTACTCAAACATGTGCCCTCACAATGAGATACCCATTTTTCACTCGCAGTTTTTCAATTATAATTTATATGGGTATATGAAGAAGAATTCAACTCACTCCTACAAAGGATTCACATACATCATTATTGATCCATAAGCTTGCCTTTAGTGTATTACTCCGCTAATTTAGGAATGTTTAAAAGTAAGATCAAGTAGGACTTATCAGATTGTAATGTAAGCTAAGGGACGGGTAAGTACTATTCTGGCCAGTAATAGTGGCTATCTTCACCAAGAGCTTTTAATACATCACACTTTCATTACGGACATCTCTTCTCTTACTTCACCTTTATTCTTTTCACTCATAAATTTCCTCTTTTGTTTCCCCATTTCTTTAAGCACACTTAGCTTATTACTAAGGATTACTTAAGCAAGTTTTTCATTCTTTTGTTCTCTTACTCCCTACCTATACTCATTCATTTTCAAACAAGTTCATCTCTAATCTTTACCTCAACTCCCACAACAGTTATTTTTCCTTCAGTTCACGATTCTCACTCCTTTAATCTTTTGGATTTTTCACTTAAGAGCTCAGGAGTTTTCGATCAACTTCAAGGCTATTGAAAGAAAAGGATTAAGCTTATGTTACAACTATCAATGAATAGGCTTAAGTCTCAATGGGGCTAACTAGGATCAGACATTCAAGGTAGGTAAAGCGAGGTATAAAAATTAGGCTCATTCAAAGAAATGTCTAAATCATCTCCTATAATCGACATCCCTCATTTTGTTTTGTATACACACTAGGAATGTTCTAGACAATACACAATAGAATGGAATATTCAGAAACCTTACACTCACATCACATGCTCAATTCAAGACGATTAAGTAGACTCTTAACTCAGCAAATCACAAGAATTCAAAATTAAGCTTTAAGCACATTGATGTAGGTATACAATTGGTTATACAATTGGTTAACATACTGCTCAATTAAAACCACTTGCATCTAACAATCATATACATCACATAACAAGAACATCAAACTATCAATCAACTCAGGGTTCAAATAAAACACCTATTGAATAACTTTCCCTCAAGACATTCGTTATCCATCCATTATCGGGAAAAGTCCCTAACTATGACAGAAA
The DNA here is from genome assembly GCA_035772735.1 of Datura wrightii. Classification (NCBI taxonomy): domain Eukaryota; kingdom Viridiplantae; phylum Streptophyta; class Magnoliopsida; order Solanales; family Solanaceae; genus Datura; species Datura wrightii. The sequence goes on along the minus strand of JASDFA010000020.1, from coordinate 51,525,075 downwards.
AGTTATGTACAAACAAATGAAAATTTTTATTTCTCGGTTAAAAGTACCCCTTTAGGAAACGAACCAAAAAGAAAAATCAAAGGGTGGGTGAACTGTGCTCAATTAAAATTTTTTTCAACAAAAACATTATACCCAGTACCACATTCACCCGAAATAACTTAGCACAAAATTATGAAATTTCCCTCACCCTACACTTAAAATATGCTATGTACCCAAAGAATCAATTATAATTAAAAAAAGGGTGACAGATACTTATTAAGGCCTCCAGGCCTACCTAAAAACATGTTTTTCTCCATTTTTGGACACGTGGGTCATCGACCCCACACTCATCTTTTTGTCATGCTCCTTAGCTTTCACTTTCATGGGTACTCAGACTTCCCCTAAATCATTTCTTAAAAATCAAAACAAACAATAACAAGTGAAAAATAACCAAAATTACAATCATAATGAAAAGAAAGTGTACCTGTGATATTCTTTGGTTGCCTCCCAAGAAGCGCCTTTTTTTACGTCGCGGCACGATGCATCAAGTTTCACCACTTCTCCCTCCAGTTTGAGTATATGAATCTCACCCCCTAATTTCTTCTCCAGTTTTCTCATATTATCCAGGGGTAGTGGTGAAAAAATGAAAGGACGAAGCAGTAGATGTCGCCTCTGGCACTTATTGGCCCTTACGTAAGTGAAGTCATTTTGTCTCTCGGAATCAGAAAATTTTAGGATATACGAGGCATATTCCTCTTTTAGACTTTCTATACATGCTTGGAAGACTCTATTTCTAGGTTGTCAATTAAACTTAATATCGAGAAATTCTTCGAGTGGGGTACAATACACCTCAACTTGCAAACTGCATTATGCTTGACCTCCTTATCTATGTACACCTTCTCCACATAAACATCTAACTCCATATGAATGTCAAATGGTTGGAAATCTATCTCTCCTTTCATGAATGGATTGGCCATATGTGTGTGACCATCATGGAGACTCTCAGGAGCTTCTAACTGTTGAGTTTGTTCCAAGAACTCACCATTTTATTCTCCTTGCAGTACCTCTTGAGTATTAGCTAAAACCATTACTTGCAAATCAACATAATCGTCAGCCTCAGTTAACTCCGTGAACTTGGCGCTTATCATTTTTAGGGCCTCTCCATTTTCCTTAGTATGAAACCCCATTACTTCCATCTGCTCCCTCATCACTTTTGTTTGCTCAAGGACCTGTTTTAACATGTTTTGTATCTAAACTTGGTGTTCCAAGTCCTCCTTTTCATCATTCTTGTACTCATCAAAAACAATTGAAGGATCATAGTAGGGGCTTAGGGGAGGGGCACATGAATTTGTACAAACATTCCAATGGCCATCCTAACCACCACATATACTGCAAGTCAAACAATGTTTCCATAAGTGGGGTCCTCCATAATTCAGACAAGAATTATTGACATAGGAGTATCCACCAATCAACCCATTTGTACTCCATGATGTCGTATTAAAAAGGGTATCAAGCTAAAAAATAAAAATAACAGAAGTTACAAAATAATTTTTTTTTTCAACACATACAAAATTCTACATCAACAAAAAAAACAAGAAATTCACCAATTTCACCAGTCCTCGGAAACGGCGCTAAAAACTTGTTGCACCCTAGTGTACTCGCAAGCATATGCAGTCGTACAAGTAATACAGTGGCTCTTTTAAGAGTCTGATGTTGAACCCACAGAGACTGGACTTATTTAATTGAAAATTCATGTTTGAGTGCTATATTAAATTTCACTAGTGTTGATTATAGAGATTTCAGTTGTTTAAACTAAACCTAAGTGATGATCACAAATACTCGTCCAGAGTTAAGGCATGACAATCATGCAATGCTACAATTCACGAAGGTTCAAGTATATAAATTTAAGTTGATTCTCAAAGAGTTAATATGCAGTGTTCATGATCTATCGAGCCTCTAAACACAACTAGTTTCACACCTACATCGTTGAGCGGTGATGTGACGTCCTAATTTGTGAGCATTTAACACTGTGGATGTGGTCTATGGGGTTTATGCCCTTTATTATGGACTTTCGCACCTCTAATCATTTAACCTATATTAGATTCACAACTACTTCTATGAGCGATGATGTGAAAGTTCTAAGTTGGTGTCTAGCTATCGTCCCATATTAGTAACCAAGTAAGGAGAATTAGGTATAATTATTATCCTAACCGTGAATCCTATCATAAAGACAAGAATTTGCTTCCTGTATTCTTTTGTTCGAGCATAGGGTTACTCTTTTGAGCTTTTGCCTAAGTTTAGATAGTTCATTTTCATGGTGATCAAGCATAAAAACAACAATTACTAAGAATGCAAGACAGAACAACAATTAAAACTCAAACCAAAGATGAAAATCAAGAAATTACATTCATATCATGTGGCCTCAACCCTAGAGGAAGCGTTTTAGGCACTCAGGTTAATTCAATTACATAAAAACATGTTTTAAAGTAAAATACTTACAAAAATGGTAAAAGAGTACGAAAGTTTTTGAACCCTAGGTAGAGATTCATTTGTTCTCCCTTCGCTCCTTTCCGTCTCTCCAAAAATATTTCATGATAATTAAATTAGAAGCTAAGGGTTCAATTTATAATATTTCTGAAAAATGCAAAATTTGGCCTGTAGTGAAACAACTCCGTATCACGTTGTCCATCATGGAGATTTGCCTCCGTGAAACACTGGCTACCACGGAGATTTGCCTCCATGACATTCTACTATCGCGGATGCTCACTGTTTGGCAGGCCCTTCTCATATAAATTAATTCTTTGCTCTGTGGCACGTTGTTGAATGCCCCAATGCTTCTCCGTGGCACGAAGTTGACTCCAAATGTCCTTTTTAGCTTGTCTCATCATCCATAATTCGTTCCTTAATATTTATCTTCAAGATTAGGACCATTATCTTCACATTGAGATCCATAGATTGGCAATTTCAACCTACAAACAAAGGGCTAATCACAATGGTTAGTGTATGGACTTTAATATTCAAAATCACATGAGAATTTAATCAATTAAATTGACAAACATGACTAAATCATGATATAAAGTAGCACTTGGGCACGTAATTATTCCCAAGATCAAGTCCTCATCTTGCAAAGGACGTTCTTATTAGTTGTATGTAGTATTTTCAGCCTTTAGATTCTAGTGAGTTAGTTGGGGTCTTGTCCCATTAACTCAGCAATGTTAGAGGCTTTTCGAACATAGTATTTGTTTTAGCTTTTGATTCATGTATGTAATCAGTTGTTATGTCCTGTTAGACTCCTTTGGATTGAGCCCAAGCCTCATATTACCATATAGCAGTGTCACACAGTCTTAATGCCGCCAGCTCTATTCCTTCTATCACTGTGGCCTGCATCACCTTCAATACTCTGTATGTCTGATCAATAAAGTCCTGGGGGTCATCACTCGAGGTTGATTAGGTAAACACTGTAGGGCTCAAACCCAAGAACTCACGGGCTTTGGAACTCTCAACCACATGAAATCTATGTTCTTTCATCACCTCCAACTCTCACTCCTATTCAGTAGCAATACGAGCTATCAACTAAACATCTCCCTCAAGACCCAATCATTTTGTCACAACCAGAGGTCCACAGCCGTGGGAGGGTCTACCACTCTACCACCCTCGGTACTACAAGTCTGGGACAAGCTGAACATCTATCTTCCACTGTCGTAGATGGGGCTAGAGGAACTATAATACCTGGGGTAGGAGACTCACTCTAAGCCTCTAACCTGTCTCCTTGATCCACTAGAGGGCGACTAGTACCTTACTCCTGCGGTGGTGACAATAAGACGCATAGTCATCTTCCTTGTCACAGGTACAATTTGAAATAATAACACAATTTAGATATCGCAATACTTATGACCCCACTCTATAGAATGAACTATTAGTAAAAAAACTGAAATGACTCCTAGATGTCCCGTAGCCTCCTGATTATAAATATGGTACACAACATACCCATAATAAAGACTATACTGGACACGACTTTGTGAACTCCCCGGGACACACTTCACTCTGATACAATGTTTGTCATGCCCTAGAACTAGAGAAGGGCCTAGCTGGCACTCAATCCTAAAATAAATGAGAAACTGGCAATATAACATCTATACTGATAATGTTGAGGCCAACTAGGTCACCTGCTGAAGTCAATTAAAATAGATATTGGACCCATGAGGTCTCCACAATAACAATTAAACAACTGAAAAACTTACAAGGTTACACAAAACTAAACTGCATAACGAGAGGCCAATAAGGCAACACAACCAAAACCACTATACAACTAGTCCACACAAGCCTCTAAGTGTAGGTAACTGAAATGCATGGGACAAGGCCCCAACCTACCCAACTGTACATAACTCAAACAGTTAAAATGGAAACATAGCTCCTAGAACAAAGGAGAATACCACCATTCTTCTAAGAAAAGGTGCCTATTGCAACTATCGATCCAAGCCTCTGCCTGTACTTGAAGCATGATTGCAGGAAGGGGGTCCCCAGGCAAAGGGACGTCAGTACGAATAAAATGTATTGATATGTAAGGCTGAAACAATAAACATAGATATATCCAAGATACTAAAAACCAAAATATTGAATGGATACAACTTGTGTCTCTGGAAGATGATATCTAAACAAAATACGATACATCATAAGAATACAATCAAGTAAGAGCATATATAGGTCACACTGAATTATCCATAAGCTATACTATCCCTAATAAAATAAAAATGACCTAGTTTTGTCAATCAATACTGTCATGTTGAGATGTCCATCTCGGAGGTTTCATAACTGAAGGGACATCTACCCACCTAACATAACCACATCGGTGGTAAGGTCATAGTCTCATATTATAAGGACAACTGCCCACCTAATATAACTGCATCGGGGGTAAGGTCACATGTCTCATATATCCGATATGCGAAAGGACAACTGCCCATTGGATGTACCAGGTCAGTGGTAAGTTCATAATCTCATATCTGGAGCCGATTGGGCTAATATCATGTCTGTCTAACACATATGGCATAAAAATGACAAATTTCGTGACTGCAACCTAAATAGGCCTCTTTCATAATTCAGAGCGGAACATAAAAGTTATATCACACAAACCTTTCTAATAACACTTAGATGTTTATACTCAATGACTTTCATAGTTATAAGAAGGTTTGGACGACATAAGAAATTCAACAAGCTCCACAGGCAACACTTAGGCCTATTTTGGATTTGGGAACTCGATAACTTGACGTTTAGCTTATGGGAGAGGAATCACGGTTATCTGCCATTACACTCACATACTTAATAACATATGCAAGAACTAAAGGACAACCACGATAAGGCATTTTCACTTCAACAAACTCATTTACCATTACTTGCTTGTGACATCTTTACTTAGCTTAAACTAATTTACACATCATCATGTTGGCTCTTTCACCAATTTCACCTAGTAACCAGACCTTTAAACAAATTTAACATCATATATAGAGAGCATACAGTAAAGGATTATCTCATGGTTTCCACAATAAGGGGAATGCAGAATCAATTTATACGTATGACGTAATTGGAAGTAACACGTATTTCAACTCACATTTACTTGTTCTAAACAGGTTTAATGATTCAAGAACAATGTCATGAAATTTTGTACCTTCAGATAGAATTATACTTGCTTCAATATGAGTGTGAAGAGATAGGAATATTGGCCACTTTTGGCAGTATATATTTGTGCTTGAACAACAAGGATAGGACGCCTTAACATACCTTCTCTCGACTAGCTTTCTTTAGACGACTTTACTCTTCACAACCAGCCTTCAACCTCCTTAACTCTTTTGAATTAATAGGCAAGGAAAAATCCTAATTTAATGTGCAGCCAAAACAATTCCGCAACTGGCAGCCACAATGACCACAACAACACCAGTAGTCATTTTCCAAACATGTTTTCATCAATTTTTGAGGGGGAAAAGAAGAGGAGAATTATGTAGCTTCTCCTACAGTTCACAACTAGAATATGAAGTATATTACCATCCAGAAATACTTTTCAAAGTCCAGGGGAAATGAGAAAGAGCTTAGCCAAAAACAGTCTGAGCTACCAATTTTCTAGCTTTTTTAGCTTGCAATTTGATGAATTTAAAGGGATAAAATCCTTACCTTACTTCTTCACTTCAATCCCTGTTCGAAGGGGAGCATATAGGAACTTCACACAGCTTCAAAAACACAGAAACTTACCCCAAACTATCTGCCAAAACGAGCTCCAAATAGCCAACAACACACCTTGCACACTTGGAACCAACTCCCTCTCCTAGTATTGAAATTTGGTTGAGTTCTTCTTGGCGTTTTCTCCTTTCTCCTCCTTGAATTAGATGGTAGAAGCTATAGAGAATTTATGTGTAAACTAGCCATTCATGTTCTAGAAAGATTGAAAGTGATTCCATAATAGAACACATAAAATATAAAGGGGTGGGGCGGTGGCCGTTTTTAGCATTATGGCCATGTTATTGCTTGACAATGTCCCTGTAAAATGCCTCTAAATTGTTACTCCAAACTCCAATGGATGAGCAGTTTGATGTTCTACAAACTTGAATTAAAGACCTTTAATTTGATAGTTGTAGGATATCTAACTTGTTATAGATTGAGAGATTTGGCCATTTAAAATTGACCCTTACTTATATACTTCACATACTCTTCTCTTTTCCCTTCATACATGTTTTCCTCCCTGCCTACAACAAATATACAACCCGTACTTCCCTTAACATAACATATAAATATAAAATAATCACCAAAATTTTTTTGGGGTGTAGCACCTTTGTAATACATAACTGTAAGTGAACATATATAACATGTAAAGCTAGAAAATAAAACTTAAATTCATTTATTCAAGACTCATATAAATCATAAGGAACTGTGGATGACACATGAGTTACAACAGTATTTATAAATCATGTTAAAAGGGATATTAGAGATCAAAGACTTGCTAGCTTATCGATCGGCTCAAGGCAAAGGGATTATGAGGTCTCCTGTTTGTCTCACATATTTTGTAACATAAACATAAGATAATGGACAACCATAATAAGGAAGTTGTAGTTCAATAAGCTTATTTACCTTTAATTGATCGCAACCTCAATCCTTAGCTTAGATTTGCTTAGCTATCGTGGTTTAGCTTTTCTTACTAAATTTTCCCAGCAACCAGCATGCCAATCACATTTAAAATCACATATGTAATATGATGTAAAGGACAAGACCACATTTCCCATATTGTGGGGTCTCGAGACTCAATATATAGCTACGACAATCATCATACGACAACAAATGTAAGTAAAACATTTTTGCAAAACATTTACTTATTCCAATCCACTGTTTCCATCTCAAACTTAATGAAAAGCATTTCTAATTCCTTGGAAAGAATCACACACATCCAAATATGATTACATAATGAAGAAGTATAGGTCCTTTGAACGGTACAAAATCGTGCTTGAAAAATAAGAGGAATGGGACCTTTACATACCTTGTTTTTCTGTGTTCTTCTAGCCAAATTCTATTCAATAGTTAGACACCGAAAACCCCATGAACGTCCTAGTCCATAATTCATGAAATGAGCCTTGACTTAGGTATATAATCCCATCCATAAAACATGACCAAAACATACCACAAAACAGCCACAAAATCAACAACATTCGTCAACATTCATCATTTTATATGCTTGAAGTACCTCAAACTTGAGAGGATTCAAAAGAGAGTTTCACTTACTTTATTGATGATTAACTCCAAATAATATGGAGTTTAACTACTCTAGTTCTTTGCCTGAATTCAAAACCAAGGTTGCTACACCAACACCTCCAAAATAGGCAGCCACACATCACAAGAAACCAACAATTTCAACAATTTGCTATGACTTATTTTTACAAAATCTTAACGGTAAAATGAAAGTAGGAGATAACCTCAATTACCTTACTCAATACTTACAAGCAAAGGAGCATCTATTTGGCTCCAACATAGTGGAAACAACCACAAAAAATAGGCAGCTACTGCACCTCAAACATCACACAGAAATACATATCAAACCATACTTCATTTTCTTATTTTACTTGCTAGTTTGAGTGACTAAAACAAGTAGAAATACTTACCTTTATCTTGTGATTAACTCTTGAAAATATAAATTATCTTATTAGCCAAGTTTGCTCCATAAAATGTAGCAACCACTGCCCAAAAAGGCATCAAAATGCATTCACAAGATCACACACACAACTTGCAAAGACTAGCCAACTTACCTTGTGTTCTTTCTTGTGATTGATGGAGTTTTTAACTTGATTTCCCTTGTGTTTCGCTAAAAAATATAGAGAGAACATAGGGGTTCCAACACTTAGTGAAATCTGGAAGTATCACGAAAGTGATCCAACAAGTCAATAAAAAGATACTAGTTTGACCCGCTAGGTTATCATGATCGCGTCATCACGCCATGGTGTGCGGTAAAATACACATAATGTTTTTCTTGAACTCTGATTGAAGAGCTGTTTGATCTTTTCAAAATCAAACTCAAAGACCTTTAATTCGATAGGTACTAGAACTTCTAGCATATGATATATTGGGAGATATGATCATTCTAAATTTAGACATATATGAGACATGTAAAAAAATATTTTCTCATAATGAAGCGTGAACTCAAATTTTATTACCAAGATCCCTTTGTCATAAAACTTCAATCTAATCCTTTAATCAACTCCATATATCCATTCCTTGATTTAATCGCCCATTTGGAATTATGTTCTCCCAACACTTTTAAACATCAATTTCTTTTTTCTTTTTCGAGGGTCTAACGTCCTCCCTTCCCTAGAATATTCTTCCTCGAATGAGGGTTAGCTTCCCCTAGCATTGCTTAAGAGTACTTAACAGTAAGTTAAAAGAATAACACATCAAATTCATACCTCGGTATCATATTGATGACGTCCAAATTCACTCCTCACAAGAAGAAAGTGTAAATATTCATTGCAATATAATTACCCAACTCGTTAATCGGGGTCAAATCCACAAGGAATAGAGATATGATGGAACAAAAGTTGTCTATTGAATTAAACTGAGTCACATTATTGTCTTAAAAATGGAAAAGTAAATATTGGTGATTGATAATGCTCAAACTCACACTTTCTAGTGAAGTATGAAGTGGCATTGTCAATAAAGAACCCGATTAAGAGATTGGGGTCAAACCCACAAGGAATACGGTAAGATCTAGACAAATGCCGATAATTAACCTTGTTGGTGAGTTATCTCCAAATTGGGGGTTTTAAAGAAAACAATATTAAAGAAAATATTATAATTGTGATTTAAAAAAATATTTGTAACTAACTAGGATAGGTGTTTCCCATGGGTTAATAGATACACACGTGATCAATCCTAATGCGTACTTGTAGAACTAATAACTAGGGTTCATCCAAACAACTGGTTCTTCCCTATTGGATGACTATACTCAATCACCGGGTGAGGTCTCATGAGCAATTTCAAACTATAATCTGTAAGTTCCAAATTTAACTATCATGCGACCACAACTCAAGTTAATACAACAATCATAAAGACCAACGCTTTGTTTTAATTCTATTTTCCTAATCTCTACTTCTCAAGGTTCAAGAACGCAAAGAATTCGGGAAAGTCCTAACATTATACATTGTTAAGAAACGTTAAAGATGAAGAGAATATAATACAAGCGTTTTAGCATTAGTTTCTAATCACTTTTTGTACCCCTATTTGTTAATCCACCATGGTTTCCACCAGCACTAATTGTGGAGGTTTTAGCCTCTCATGGTTGTAAGATTACAATTTACATTGATAGACAAAGACATAATTAAATACATATGCAATAGTTGGAAGAAAACCAGATCTGAATATCAAAGAACAATCTTAAGAACAATGGATGAAATCAAGAATTTGATCCAAAGAGTTGCTCTCCAAAACTTGATAAAAATAAACAAAAATATTCTTCACACGTCTACTACTTTGTTTCTATGTTCTCTAACTAAAATAAAACATAACAACTATTTATACAAACATTAGAAACCTTTTCCTAATCTAACGGAGAATTTTTCATATCTGGCGTCGACTGTGTCACGACTGAACGTACGATCTGTAGAAGGATTGTACGGGTCGTACTTTCTTCTCATACGTCCTTGTCTGCTGTAAATTTTTCTAAGTGTTGGTAGGCTGGTACTACCCGTACCATAGTCCTACGAGTCGTATAATGTATCCGTGGCTTGGCCCTGAGAACTCTGCCATCTTCTGAAGTTTTCCACGAGTGTTGTGATGAGCCTCGTACCTTTCTCCTATGTCTCCTACTGTTTGTTGTGTATGAAGTTCTGCCAAGTCTTGGAGAATCTTCTGAATCTCACCACGGCTCATGGTACGCGTCCTATGTTCATGCTACGATCCGTGAGTCCATCCGTACCAAGAGACTGCCTTTGTGCAATTTTCTCTGAACAATTCTACGACTCCAGTTACTACTCGTATTGAGAGTCGTACGTTGTCTTCCTCTTAATCCAACCTTCTGACTTTCACCACAATTCTCAGTATAGCTAGTACAATCAAGGCACGACTCGTAACTGAGATTTGTACTTGGCTGATTTTCTACATTTGTAGGTTTTTCTTTTGCATATTTTTGCTCCAACACTTTTTTTTCCTGAACATTCAAAGTAAAAGTGCCTCATATTCATATAAACATACCAAAGTCTATGCTATTTTCTCAGTTTTAAGCATCGAAAGTGCTGTAAACTTACAGCACATCAACACTCTAAACTTAAAACTTTTTCATGTCCTCAGGCAAAGAAAACAAAAACTAAACACGATGCTTAACTAGAAAATAAACCTAGTATACTACAACCAACAAACAACCAACACTTATACTATAAACTCAAACAACTATCGACCCTTTTTCCTTTAACCAAATCAGCACATGTACATCAACTAACCACAAACATGATAAATAGGTATCAAGATATGTCATCTAGCTATTAACAAATAGTCAAGTAATCACCGATGCTTTTTACACAGACACTTGGTAGAATTGAACACAAACCATGTACCCTCATAATAAATGAAGTCCCCCACTCCCAAATATAGTAAAATATGAAACACGGGACTAAACAAGTAAGAATCTCACTCACACAAAGAAGTTCCAAATACTCTATGTCAGACACCATAGGCTTGCTCTTATTTTCTCTACTTTGGTTTGTCAGATGGTCAGCTAGGATCACTACAGGACTTGTTTTGGCTTGTAGTGTAGGCTTTTGTGTTTGGTATGATAGAGATGGAGTCTTTTAAGTAACTAAACCCCTCCTTGGCACTACATACATGTGGCTCCATTCTTTTTTCACTTTTTCACCCTTTTTGCTTCTTTCCACTTTTTCCTCCTTGTTCACCCTTTTTTATGCATTTGTATGAGTGTGGTGTGTTTCTTCAAACCTTTCATGCATCATTCTCTTTTTGTATTTCCTTTTACAATTTTTTATTCTTTTTCTTTTTCTATTGTCACACTACACCTCATTTTTCACCTTTTTCTTTTCTCTTCCCTTTTGACCTTCCCAATTTTTATGCACCCCTACTCTAGCTACCCTCAACTTAGGAATTTTTCCTATGTTGAGGTTCACAATGTCTAATGAAGGACCAGGGCCAAAATAGGCTCATTATAAAAATGAGTATGGTTAATTAGTTAATCAAAGAAAAATGGTTCATTTAAGCCTCAAAATAGAGATCAAGGGAATTACATTAATTTGGTAGGGTCCTTTAAGCTAATAATGGGCTGAACAAAAATGACCTAATGATTCTTTTCTAATCAACCATCCTATAACCTATGTAAAGACTAACAAGGAAAGTTGTAGATCCTCTACACAACATTGAACTAGGTATCAGATCTCACTAACTCATAGTACATGTCTTGAATTCACTCTACCTATCCGATTTATACATGGCTTAACAGAAACTTTTCATGCCAATATACTAAAAGACATAAAAAGATCCACATAAATCATGCTTGCAATTACAAACACACAACTAATAATCAAAAAAAATTTAAACAGGGTCAATTTTTACAAATCCAAAAAACTAGTGCAATTTTTTGGCAGAGTACTCCTAAGCTACTTTCTAATTAAACAAAAATCACAAAAATAAAATCCTAAACATGCCGGTTCTACTAGATAAAATGCTCGAAGGAAAAGAAACACGGCAAGGGAAGCCCTCGGATGAATCAAAAAACCCAAAAATACAAGTATACCCGCTCCCTTTTTAAAACGCATGCTTCGTCCCCGAAGCATAGAATGTAAAGAAGAGGGAAGGGAACATACCTGCGGCTACATAAAATTCATCATCCATGGGTTGTCTCCCATGCAAAACTTGATTTAACGTCGCGGCACGACATATCTTTTGTGATTCTTCAGGCATCATCAAGGTACACCACCTCGATTCCTCTTATTTCCTCTGTCTCTCCCAGATATAGCTTTATTCTTTGCATATTCACCTTGAAGACTTTTCCATCTTTGTTTTCAAGCTCCACTACAACGTATGGGGACACATTCACCACTCTATAAAGTCTCATCCGCCTAGATTTCAATTTTTCAGTATGCAAATGGAGCCTTGAGTTGAATAGTAGCACTAAATTGCCAGTATTGAACTCCCTTTTTGCAATCTTCCTATCATGATAAATCCTTATTCTTTCTTTATAAATGGTCGCACTCTCATAAGCTCTAAGTAGAAATTCATCCAACTCATTGAGCTGGTCAAGTCCCAACTTGACTACTTCATTCCAGTTTAAGTTCATCATTTTCAAAGCCTATAATGCCTTATGCCCTAATTCAACCGGCAGATGACATGATTTGACATAAACCGGCTGAAGTGGAGATGAACCAATGGGGGTCTTATAAGTTGTTCTATATGCCCACATCGCATCATCGAGCTTCCTAGACCAATCTATCGAATTAGTATTCACTATTTTGGAAAGAATAGTCTTCATCTCCCTATTTGAAGCTTCCACCTTCCCAATTGACTGAGGATGGTAAGGTGTTGCCACCTTATTCTTGATGCCATATTTCTCCAACAGGGTTCTAAAGAGACGACTACAAAAGTGTGATCCACCATCACTGATGAATGCTCTAGGAGTACCAAATCTAGCGAATATGTGCTTTCGCAGAAATGCCGTGACACTTTTTCCTTCAGTGTTAGGTAGTGAAATAGCCTCCACCCATTTGGGGACATAATCCACTCCCACCAAGATGTATTTCATCCTAAACGAGCTAACAAATGAGCCCATGAAGTCTATACCCCATACATCAAATAACTCAACCTCCAGAATAGCAGTCAATAGTAACTCAAGCTTGCGAGTATTGCCACCCTGTCTTTGACATTGATCACATGCCTTTGTATAATCATAGGCATCTTGATGAATAGAGGGATTGTAATACCTGCATTGTAGGATTTTATATGGAGTTTGGATACCACTATGATGACCTCCAATTAGGGGTGATGACAAGCCTCCAGATTGCTCAACATTTCCACCTCTAGCACACACCTACGAATGATCCAATCTGCACAAATGCGAAATAAGTATGGTTTATCCCAGTAGTATCTTCGGGAAACAAATAAGAACTTCTTTTGTGGGGGAGCTATATCTACTGGGATCATGTTGCTGACCAAATAATTTACAAAGTCAGCGAACTGGGAAACCAAGTCCTGGGATGCAACTAGCACCTACTCATCTGTGAAAGCGTCATTGATATCAATCTCATCTCTTTCCCTACCCTCAAACACTAATATGGATAAGTGGTTAGCTACCTAATTTTCTATTCCTTTTCGGTCTTTCACCTCAAACTCAAATTTTTGAAGCAACAGCACCTACCTAATCAACCTAGGTTTAGCATCCTTTTTAGACATCAGGTATCTTAATGAGACATGGACTGTATGGACGATTCTTAATTCTAGGCAAATATGCTCAAATTTTCTTGAATGAAAACACTAATGCTAGCAGCTCCTGTCCTATGACAGTGTAGTTCTTTTGGGCGGTGTTGAGTGTTTTACTAGCGTAATAGATAGGATGGAAAATTTTTTCTCTTTGTTGGCCTAAGATAGCATCGAGAGAAACCACACTAGCATCACACATTACTTCAAACAGAAGAGACCAATCTGGAGCTATGATAATAGGAGAAATGGTGAGTTTCTCTTTTAAGCACTCAAAGGCCTTTAGACATGCCTCATCAAATATTAACTTCACCTCCTTCTCAAACCATTTTCATAATGGTTGTGCAATCTTTGAAAAGTCCTTAACAAACCTCCTATAGAATCCTGCATTCCCTAAAAAGTTTCTGACCTCTTTTACAGAAATGGGTGGTGGTAATCCTGCTAAAACTTCAATTTTCGCCTTGTCCACCTCGATCCCCTTTCTAGAGATTTTGTGACCCAGCACTATTCCTTCCTTGACCATAAAATGACATATTTCCCAATTTAGGACCAGATTAGTTTTTCTCATCTGTTCAACAGTTTGCCCAATGTTTGAAGCAAGATTCGAATGAGTCACACACAACGGTGAATTCATCTATGAATACCTCGATGGTGTCCTCCACCATATCTAAGAATATTGACATCATGCAGTGCTGAAATGTGGTCGGTGTGTTGCACAATCCAAAAGGCATTCTTCTGAAAGAAATGTTCCATACAGATAGGTGAAGGTAGTCTTTTCTTAATCTTCCGGGGCTATAGAGATCTGATTGTACCACGAGTAGCCATTAAGAAAATAGTACCAGCCTCTACCTACCAATATATAAAGAATCTGATCCATGAATGGAATTGGTAAGTGGTCCTTTTAGGTCCAGTGGTTGAGCTTCCTGTCATCCATGCATACATGCCATCTTGTGACTGGTCTTGCCGGTATCAGTTCATTCTTCTCATTAGGTACCACTAAGATCCCACCTTTCTTTGGCACACACTATACCAGACTTACCCACTTGCTATCCGCAATGGGGTGAACTACACTAGCTTTTAGCCACTTGATAATCTCCTTTTTCACTACTTCTTGCATTAGTGGGTTCAGGCTTCATTGATGTTCTATATATTGTGTGCAGTTTGGCTCGAGATATATTTTGTGAGTGCATATGCCTAGAGGGATCCCAAAAATATCAGTTATAGTCAAGCCAATTGCCTTTTTGCGCCTTGTTAATACTGTGACCAAAGCTTCTACTTGCCAGTCAGTCAAATCTGCAGCAATAATCAATGGCAATGTGTTGTCTTCACCCAAGAATGTGTCTTTGAGATGGGGAGGTAGTGCCTTTAGTTCAAGGACTGGTGGTTCCTCTACTAATGGCTTTTCTGGCGGAGTCAAACGCTTTTTCAAATCAAGGTCTTAACTTCTTTTGTTTGAAGTTATATGACCCTATTCCACCAAGGGCATTCACCAGCTCCGTGTACCTCGGTACCCCGTCTCCTTCGTAGTTCATCAAGACAGCTACTAGTGTCTCAATATTCATAATCTTTTCCATAGGCTCTAGTAGCCTCTTGTCTTCCATCTACGTGTTTACAAAGGTAGCTCTCTTGTTGTTGGCCTAAATGCATCCCAAAAGAAAAACAAACAAAACGTAAACAGGGAAATAACATCCAAAAACCAAATACAAGCTATTAATCTAATCTTAGTAGTATTCCTCGGCAACAGTGTCACTTTTTGAGAACGCTCTAACTCACATTTCCTGGCGAAGTATGAAGAAGATGTTGTCAATAAATAACCCAACTAAGAGGATGGGGTCAAAACAACAAGGAATAGGGCATGATCTAGACTAATACCAGTAATGGAACTTGTTGGTGAGTTATCTCCAAATTGGGGAGTTTTAAAGAAAACAAAATTAAATCATAGTTTATAATTGTGATTTAAATTGAGATTTGCAAGTAACTAGGGTAAGTATTCCCCATGGGTTCATAACTACATTGATTATACACACGTGGTCATTCCAAATGCTTATTTGTAGAACTGGTAACTAGGGGTCATCCAAATGACTTGTTCATCCCTATAGGATTATTATATTCAATCATCGGGTTAGGTCTCATGAGAGATTTTAAACTAACCATTATCAATATGCTCCAAATTTAACTATCTTGCAATCACAGCTCAAGTTAATATAATGATCATAAAGACCACGACTTTGTTGTAATTCTCTTTTCCTAATCTCTACTTCTCTAGGTTCAAGCAAGTAAAGAATTCGGGCAAGTCCTAACATTGTACATAATTAAGAAACGTTAAAGATGAAGAGAATATAATACAAGAGTTTTAACATTGGTTTTGAATTACTTTTATGTACCCCAATTTCATTAGTCCATTATAGTTCCCACAATGCTTAGTTGTGGTGGTTTTAGCCTCTCCTTGTTATAAAATTACAATTTGTACTCATACACAAACACATAATTAAATATTTACAGCAATAGTTGGAAGAAAACCATATATGAATTTCAAAGAAAAATCTCAAGAACAATGGATGTAATCAAGAAATTTATCCCAAGAATTGCTCTCCAAAACTTGACGAAAATTCCCAGAAAATATTCTTCACATGTCTACTACTTTGTTTCTATGTTCGCTGACTAAAATAAAACATAAAATCTATTTAACAGACATTATAAACCTTTTCCTAAGCTAATAGGGAAGTTTTAATATCTAGTGTCGACTGTGTCACGACTGGACCTATGACCTGTAGCAGGATTGTATGGGTCATACCTTCTTCTAGTACATCCTTGGCTACTGAAGATTTTTCTAAGTGTTGGTACGCTGGTACAACTCGTACCACAGTCATACAAGTCATGCAATGCATTAGTGGCTTGGCCTCGAGAACTCTGACATCTTTTGAAGTTTTCCACGAGTGTTGTGGCATGCCTCGTACCTTCCTCCTACGGCTCGTACTATTTGTTGTATCTGAAGTTCTGCCAAGTCCATGCTATTTTATCAGTTTTAAGTGTCGAAAGTTCTATAAACTCACAACACATCAGTTGTTAAGATGAGCTCAATTAGAATTTAAACTCAATCAATCGACTACAAGGAAACCAACTTGAATAAGCAAAGATGAGTAAGAGTTACGGGTATGCTATTGACGGGGTGTCAATTAGATTGAGGTTGACTAGGAAATAAAATCAATAATCACAAGCATAAAAAGCTATGGATGAGGTGGCACTCTATGTTTTTCAACCACTTGGGTGCCTTTTGCCTCAGGTTTTCTCAAACCCCAAGGTTCAAAACAATTCACTGACTACGACTTAGGTAATATTTGAGCTATTTGTAGTCTAAATTCTCTAGTAGGTGTAAGAAGGTGGGTATTTGCTATCTCTAGCCCAATCCCACACACTCAACATCCAAATACCCATCATTATTTTCTCACTCATACTCTTTTCTTCTTTTTCAAGCAACAAAAAAGTAAGTAAGCATTATCTACACTTGAAATTGAAGAAATATCAAGTATAAACTATAGAAAATAGTGGATTTATAGTAGATGAGTAATTATAAGATCAATCTAGCAATACCCAATCCAATTTAGCCCCTATCATGCACACACTCCTAGCAAAATAATTAGCCACTCATAGATGAAAATTATAAGACTATATTGATAAATGAACCCAAAAAATTCATCATCAAGAGTAAATTACAAGCTCAAATTTTCATTTAATGAAGGTTTTTAAGTTTAAGAAGAAGATGATGAAGAAAAGCTCTCTATCCTTTTTCTCTCCCTAGAAAATTTAAAAAAATCTCCCCAGTGGAATGGAATTTTTAGGTACTTTACAAGGAATGTAAAAAAATAGGTTAAAGATGTTCCTCCTGTCCTGTGTTGGACGACTTTACCCCTATGATGATGGTCTCACTTGTGAGGCACCGACATTTCGCTAGTGGCCATCTACAGGACGTCGCTTGCTCACAGTTGTGGGCTGGTAAGTCCCGGTATGATCTGGCGTTGGCACCTACATTTCACCGATGCAGACCTGCATTCTGCAGGTGTGCCATCGACTTCCCAGTAGTTCCCTTTTGTGTTTGGCCTGCGTTTCGAAGGTGACAACTTTCAAATGCAGGTCCTCCTCTTTTAGCCCAAATCATGCTTTTTGTTCAACTTCTTCACTTTTCTTGTTTAAATCGAATACCTACCAACATTCAACAAAAATGGCATAAAACCTTCCTAGTTGACTTGAAATCCAAGTAAAATCTCATGTTTAAAAAACTAATGAGTAGGTAAATTACAAACTCATCAAACCCCCAAACTTGAACCATTGCTTGTCCTATAGCAAGACATTACTTTACAGTTGAATAATGGAATAAAGCATGTCACACTACATGAGTTTTTTCACAAGGGAACACTAGGACTAAGACAACCCCAAAATCGCTCCCCTACATAAAGGAAAAGAGAAGACTCAACAATTTATGCAAATGCCTTAAGAGGTAACCACAAACAATTGGAATGATTCACAAGTGTTTCCAACATTTAAAATAAGGGGCATGGTTGATCAAAATGACCTAATAGAGCATCTTACATCATTGAAAATTTACATTTAAATGTCTGCCTTGAAGCTCACTGCATTCTTTTCTTAATCACATCATTTAACACATGCAAGCATGTTCCCCAAGGAAGTGATGCCACTCACTTTAAGAGATAATCCCATTTAAATTTCAAGCAATTCACACACAAAGGGATTATAGAATAAGACAAATATGCTAGCTCTTACAAGGAAATTCTCATGCACACAATTTGACCCATAGGCTTGTCATTCGTGTAACTCGCCACTAATGTTGAGTTGCTTCACATAAAATCAATTAGGACTTGGAGGTCATAAGAAAGGCTAGAGGTAATGGCAGAATAACTTTTTAGTTCTAGTGACTATAACCTCCCTAATGCCCTTTTTTGGAATATTTTTGCATACTCCATTTTCTCTTGAGATCACCCCACCTTATCTCTCCTTGATCAACATTTTCACTTTTGTATCAAGAGCAACCCTTTTATCTCCTTAATTTCCACTTTTAAGCTCTCTAAGTAAGAAGTAGAACTTTTAAAAAATTTCCTTTCTTCTAAGGTTTGAATGTTCTTTTCAACCAACTAATTTATTCATTTCCTCATAATTTGGTGCTACCTCACATTAGAGCTCACATAATTTTTTTTTCCATTTTCTTGCAAACCCCAAAACTTAGGCTTTTACCTCATTTCTCCCTTTTCTAATCTTACACTTTGGGCCTCAAGCATCATTTTTATTTTTATTTTATTTTATTTTATTTTTTAATTTAATTTATTTTTTTCACAACTAGCACTAGGGAGGATGGGTGCCAAAAGAGGGATTACAAAAGGGTAATAAGCTTGTAATGTGATTCTCAAGGAATAGGTTTAAAAACTCAACATTGGCTAGCAAGGATGGATGTTCAAGGAGGTCATATAGGTGAAGTAGCTATCAAAAGAAAGCCTAAAATCATGTTCTAAGTGCAGTTACATCTAGGATTTTGCCTTGAGTCACACTTGGAGCAAGTTCTAGATAACCATTTATGAATGAAAATTAAGCTAAAAGCTTACCCCCAAAATATCACTCTCCGAGGAGTTTGCATAATTTTCATAATCACATCAAGTGTATGACTTTACACAAGATAACATGTGAATCAAAAATCCAAACAAAGAATGTGCAAATTATGACAAAAGAGTACTCAACTTGTAAATTCAAATGCCCCTTTTTCCTCAAAATTCATTTTTTTCAATGCCATTTAAGAAATTCTTGGTGGTACCTCTTATAATCAATCACAACAACTGCCTCAAAAAGACTCTAAACTTGGCATTTTCACTTAAGAAAGTCACCTCTCAATCTATCATTAGAAAATGCCCCCCCGGTTCGAAAATAAAAGAAAAGAAAAGGAAATCACTCTTTCGGAAAGAACCGTGGCATAAAGAAAACCCTTGGATTTTATTTTCTAACTACAATGAACAAAGGCAATTATTAAGACATGTTTCATTAATATTTGACAATTTAGAATGAACCCATTGATGTGCTATGAGTTTACAACACTTTCGACGCTTAAAATTAAGAAAATAGCATGGACTTATGTATGTTTATATGGATATAGGAAAATTTTACTTTGATTTCAGAGCAAATAAGTGTTGGACCAAAGATGTGCAAAAGAAACCTCAAAATGCAGAAAAGCAGCAAAAGTACCAATTTAATGCGAGCCGTACCTAGATTGTACGAGCCGTACTGAGAACCGTGATGAAAGTCAAAAGGATGAGTTGGGAAGAAGGAAACATGCAAATCTTAGTACTAGCCGCACCACGATGGTATTAGCCGTAACTTGTGTCGTGGAAATATTCAAAAGAAATTGCATAAAGGAAGACTCCTGGTACGGATGGACTCACAACCGGGAACCAATGTATGAATCGTACCAGGAACCATGGTGAACTTCAGAAGATTTGCAGTACTTGGAAGAACTTCAGATACTATAGACAGTCCAAGTCATGGGAAGAAGGTAAGAGTCGTACCAAAACACTCCTGATTCCAAAAGATGCAAAGTTCTCAGAGTCGAACCACGAAAGCAATGTACAACTCGTAGGATAAAGATACGAGTCGTACCAGGACACCAACACTTAGCCAGTTCTGTAGAATCCAAGAACTTACAGAAAGCAGGTACAACTCGTATAATCCTGCTACAGGTCTTACGACAAATCGTGGTACAGACGACACTAGATATGGAAAACTCTCTTCTAGCTTAGGAAAAGGTTTCTAATGTCTGTATAAATATCCCTTATGTTTTATTTAAGTTAGAGGAGGACAGAACTGAGTTAGTAGATGTGTGAATAGTTACTTTTGTGAATTTTTATCGAGTTTTGTGAAGCAATTATTGGGATCAAATTCTTGATTTCTTACATTGTTATTGAGGTTGTTCTTAGATAATAAAATCTGATTTCCTTCCAATTGTTTCTATAAGTATTTAATTATGTGTTTGTTTATGAATGCAAATTACCATCTTACAGCGATGAGAGGCTAAACCCCCCACAACTAGGGGTTGTGCGAAGCATGGTGGATTAACAAACTAGGGTTGCACAAAAGTGATTCAAAACCAATGTGAAAAGCTTGTATTGTATTTTTTTCATGTTTAAATGTTTCTTTATGGTGTACAATGTTAGGACTTTCCCGAATTCTTTACTTGCTTGAATCTAGAGAAGTAGAGATTAGGAAAAGAGAATTACAACAAATCCTTGATTTTATAATCATTATATTAACTTGAGTTGTGGTCACAGGATAGTTAAATTTGGAACATATTGACAACGGTTAGCTTTACATCGCTGATGAGACCAGACCCAGTGATTGAGTATAGTCATCTAATAGGGAAGAACTAGTTGTTTTGATGAACCAAAATTATCAGCTCTACAAGTAAGAATTGGGATTGATCACGTTTGTATACCGAAGTAGTTATGAACCCATGGGAAACACTTACCTAGTTCTTTGCAAATCATGATTCAAATCACAATTATAATCCTTGCTTTAAAATTGTTTTCTTTGAAACCCCCCAATTGGAGATAACTCATCAACAAGTTCATTTACCAACATTAGTCTAGACCATCCATATTCCCTGTGGGTTTGCCATCCATATTCCCTATGGGTTTGACCCCAACCACCTAATTGAGTTCCTTATTGACAACGTATGATTCATACTTTGTCAGGTAAGAGTGAGTTTGAGCATTATAAAAAAGTGGTGCCGTTGCCGGGAAATATGACTAAGATTAAATTAATTACTTGTATTTGACTTTTGGTTGTTATTTCTTGAATTATGTTTTCTTTTTATTTTTGGATATCCACAAGTTGTTTCTTGGTGAATGCCAAGTACTCTTCGGAGTGGAAACCCCCTAATTCCATTGGATCTCGAGCTCGAACGAACACTCTAAAGGATGGAAAACCAGGAGAAAGGAGATGCCCGCATAGCTGAAGAAGCTAGGAAACCTAAGATAGCTCGGCAAGCTGCACTTCAAGATGCGAAAGATGCTCGAGATAAGGTTGTGAATGCTGGTCGACATGGGAGGGGCAATAGAGGCCAAAGACCCATAGTTATTTGATGAAGTTGACCCGAAAATAGATGATGTCGGGTCAACCAGAGCAATTGTACCACGACCATTTCCTTTTGGGGCCAAATTTTACATCACGAGCACCCATGATTCAATTGTTAAGCATGAAAGGGGTGTTCAGTGTTCATGCAGCTGACGATGCCAACCTGTACTTGATGAACTTCGTGGAAATATGCAAGGCGTACAGGTTTCCCAAAGTCAACCAAGATGCGATCAGACTTAGAATTTTCCCCTTTTGTCTGTTTGGGGAAGCCACTTTATGGTTATTAGAGTTGACCAACGACTCCAAAACCAACTAGAGAGAGCTCAAGAAAGCTTTCTGATATTCTTTCCACCCTCCAGAATGCTACAGGTCAAGGACAAAATTTATAACTTTCGATAATTTAAAATCAAGGAACTTCATGAAACCTGACTGAGGTTTAAGAAAAATTCGACAAAATGCCCAAACCATAAAATTTCAGATGACACATTGTTGGAAATCTTTTATAGGTCCTTAAACAGCAGTACTAAAGTTGTAGTAGACACAGTGGGGGGAGGAGCACAGATGAGTCACACCTCGGAGCAAGCCCTACCATTCTTGACAGGGTGACCAAAATAAACAGGGCATGGCACACTCGGGAGGTAGACACAGCGGCTGATACATATGTTGTTGGTTTGACTGCACACCAATGTAGGAAAGAAGAAGAGCATGACCAGGGATTGGCTCATATACGCACATCGTTGGATTTTCTTACTAAGCACATCATGGGAGATGGAGCCAGAAAGGTGAACGCAGTTGGGACACAAGGACAGGAGCCAGGGCAAAACCACTCAGATTTCGAGGAGGAGGCAAACTTCTTGAACAACTAAGTGGCTGGTTTCGGAGCATATTCCCAAGGGTCTGGATAAGACACTTAGCGCCAAGGTTCTGGAAACTAATATAGAGACAACTATAACCATAATTGGTACAGAGACAGAAGTCGAGGTCATGAGTACGAAGGAGATTGGAGAAGGAATGATGGTTACCGTAACGACCAAGTTGGAGTGTACGTGCCTCCTAGTGCACGTGAAGGGGAGGCCGGATAGTCAAAGTTAGAGAGCATGATGGCTGAGATGCTGAATTAGGTAAGGTCCACAAATGATCACTTAAAGGAAATATGTGGACATATATCAAGCATGGGTCAGAGATTGGAGTCACATGTGACGACTATCAAGTAGATTGAATAGCATCTAGGGCAACTGTCAGCATCTATGAACCCTAGGCAAAAGGGTATGCTACCTAGCAACACAATCCAAATTCCAAAGAATGATGGTCAATGTATGGCTGTGATGACTAGGAGCGAAAAGACTACTGTTGACCCCCCTTTACCGGTTGTAGTTGAAAGGAAGAAAGAGAGCATGATTAAATATGATGACCATGTTGCTAAGAAGGAACATAATGAGGATGCTGAGTTTCTTTAGGCCCCAATGCTGAAAAAGGGCCTAAAGTTGAACAAGGAGCAATGCAAAGATACAAGGCTATTCTGCGACCACCGCCATTGTCCCCCCAAAGAATAAACAAGAAGGCGGAGAATGGTAAGTTTTAGAAATACTTGTCAGTGCTCAAATAATTATCTGTGAACATACCATTGGTCGAGGCATTAGAGGAAATGCCAGGATATGGTAAGTTTATAAGGGACCTTGTGATGAAGAAGAGGTCCGTGAGTTATGAGCCTGTTCATAATGTACACCATTGTAGTAACATAGCTTCATGGGTCCTGGCCTAGAAATAGGAAGATCCAAGTACAATTAGCGATGTTCAGTTCGCAAGAGCACTATGTGATGTGGGATCAAAAATCAATCTGATGCCACTGGCTCTGTTTAAGCTATTAGGCTTGAGAGCCCCCACACCAACTACCATGCAGCTACTGATGGCTAATAGAACTATGAAGAAGCCTATGGGAATCCTATTCAATGTGATTGTCAAAGTTGACAGATTTATATTCCCAGCAGACTTCCTGATCCTTGATTGCGCGGTTGATTATTAAGTCCCCATCATTTTGTGGTGTCTATTCCTTGCTACTGGGAGGGCCTTAGTAGATGTAGAGGCTATCCAGTTAAAGTTCAGACTAAATAAAGAAGAGATCACCTTCAATGTCTACCGGTCAATGAAGAAACTAAAGGAATACAGAGTGGTCTAAGCGATAGAAGGTGAATCCGAGTTCCTTGATGATGTTTGAGTAGTCAAGAGACTTGCATCGTGCCGTGACATTAAATCAGGCGCTTCTTAGGAGGCAACCCAAGTGGTGGCTTGGTGAATTCTAAGTAACTGAGCCACCTGCGTTGTGCCGTGATGTTAAATGAAGCACTTCTTGGGAGGCGATCCAAGTGAATTAAATAATATATGTTTAGTGTGCAGGGAAAACAAAAATAGGTGGCAAAAAATTTGCTGAAGAGGCAGGTGCTACATTTTTAGTACGACTCGTGAGAGATTTGTACGAGTCGTAGTACGGGTCATGGTGAGAATCAGAGATGTACTTCAATGCATGATTTTGGGGTACGGTTGGTCCTAAGACTCGTAACTTCATTTTATGGATAGTAGTACTCACTATGCCTATGAACTATGCAAGGCATGGACCACAATGAATAGCAAAGACCTACGAGTCATTATATGAATCCTACTCCAGTTGTATAAGTCGTAGGAGGCGCTCGTAGGTCCACAGGTAAGTTTCTCAATCTCTCTATTACGGGTCCAAGGGATGAGTCCTAGGGCCTTCCTACGATTCATTGTATTAGTCATGATAGGTCAAAAATTTTAAAAACATGCGACTCAGCCCAGATTTTTTCAAATCTACCCTATGACCTATTTATGCTCAAAACAAATCGTACCCTTATCCCATGCAGTCAAAACTGAAGTCACGACCAAGACTCACGACATCCTCATAGACGTAACTCACAATCAAAGATCAATCAAGCAATTTCTTGCTTAATTAACATTGAGAATCCCAACTTCCAATCCTAAATTTCTAACTGCCGGGTGAAGTAAACAGTTATCAAGTAAGTATATTTCTTAAAATTTGATAAAACTTGTATGAGTGATGTAACTGTGCTAAACTGCCTGTGATTCCTTGTTGTTTCTTGAAAATTTTGAAAAAGACAATGACCAGGGGGTGTGATTCAGCCATGTGTGACTGCGAATGAACACAAATTTGATGAAATTGTGCATTGAACCACTAACAATTGAGTTACAGGTAGTGATTAAGAAAGGGAGGGATGAGTAGTTGTAAAATGGGTTAAATTACATTCCTAGACCTGGGAAATTCTGAGTAACCCAAAGT
This sequence comes from Datura wrightii, assembly GCA_035772735.1. NCBI lineage: Eukaryota > Viridiplantae > Streptophyta > Magnoliopsida > Solanales > Solanaceae > Datura > Datura wrightii. Next base: position 51,499,718 of record JASDFA010000020.1, on the reverse strand, counting down.
GTAAGATAGAACTCCCTGTAAACTGAACCAAAATCGAGGCAGGGACAAGCTTCACGAGCCTTCTTACAAATCGTGGCTACATACTATGACTCGTAGGATGGCTCGTTGGAACTTCCCCAAACCAAATTTGAAAATATAGAAGGTACGAATCCTAGTACGGCTCATGGTTTAATACTGCGAGTCGTACCTAGCAGTCGTACCAAAAATCTGGAAATGGTCAAGTCTACAACTGACAGTACGATCCTTCCTACGACTCGTGGAATCGACCTACAAGTCGTACCATGAGTCGTGGAAAAATACAAAAAGAGTGGTGAATAGGGGTATCCTAATACGACTCATGGTACAAACCATACCTTCATGATACGAGTCGTACCTCAGAGGCGTAGCACTAACCTTAGACATTACGGGTATCAGTACGAATCATACCTCCAAGGTATGACTCATACTGTCGACCTGTGATAAACTTCAGGGGACTTTGTTCTTGCTTTCTTTTTTCTTAGTTTTGGAATTGTAACCCTCTTTCTCTATAGGTACAATGACGCTGAAGCGCAAAGCATCAAAGGAAACTGCACAGAGGACACTAATAGATGAAACCTTTGAATCTGATCAAGCAGGCAGCTCCCCTAGTGGTTTAGTAGAGGAGTATAGGGTCGATACATCGGACACTGATTGGACCCGAACCACTTGGGCGAAGGCTAGTGCCCAATCTATGGCGGTTAGTGCCATATCTTCCAAAGCTCCCTAGTTTGAGGAGGGAGCTGAGAAAGGAGCTCAGGAGTTAGGAATCAGCTCTAATGTAGAAGAGGCGCCCAAGGAGACCTAATCCAAAGAGGCAAGTAGTGATGTTGGTTCACAGGAGGAGGCACCAAATACTGAGCAGGAGCAGACTCTGCCTAGAGAGAATCGCACTATCCGGTGGAGAGTTCCATGAGCTCAGGAGATATATGAGTAGGGCATTGCTCTCACTTCAAAAGAAAACCTAGGCAGGGCATTCAGAAGAGCCACAGATCCTCACAAATTCATTGAACAAGGTGGAGGAGATGAAGCATATATTTAGTTTCTACGACTTCAATTGGATGGCTAGTGCTCCGGACCAATACACTCCAAAAATTGTCTAGGAGTTCTATGCCAACTATTTGGCAATATGGAGCAGAAGGCCAAAGAGGGGCAAAAGTTGAAAGATCAGCCCAAACTGGAGACTGTTCTAGTCAGAGGCCAAGAGGTTGACATATCCGAGTGCACCATTGCTCGGATACTTTATGGGCCCCAGTTCATACCTCCACATGCTACACCAGAATATGATTACTAGGTAGAGGCACTAAAATAAATCAAGCAATTGGGTTTTGATGAAAGGAGGAGGCAAATACAGTGGTTGTCTGGTGTTGGTACTTAGGACAAAGAGGAAGAAAAATGGGTCACTAGCGGGAAGAAGGTTAAGAAAAATCCTCTCAACTTTATAGAAAAAGCCTACTAGACGTTAGTACGCCACCAGTTGGCACTGACAGTCAATGAAAATACCCTCAGTGTGGATAGAGCAGCTCTGGTGTCCTGTATTATGTCCAGATACCCCATCAACGTACCGAGGGTCATCACAGAGAAGATGCAAGATCGAGCCATGGGATTGAGCACTAGCATCGTATTCTTGAGCCTTGTCTTCAAATTATGCACAAAGGCAGGCATCACAGTGCGCTAGGGTGAGCAGTGCTTGATTGGAGGACAACAGATAAAAGATATTGGCCTAATCTGGGATGAAATGAATACGGTGAGACGGGCCCAACTTTCCACTGATTCGACCTATTAGGGGCGCACAGGTGAATGACCCCACCTCATAGGAGAAGGGCAAGACACCGACTACAGATGCTGTTTATTTAGATGCAGCTCCTAGCACTTCTGCTGCACCACATACCAGCCTACCAAGTCATACCCCAGCATGATATGTCCTAGTGCCCCAGGATTTTCTCCAGAAGTTTGCCAAAAGACTGACCATAGCAAAAAGAAAGATACAATCAATGATGGAGAATTCAATCCCGGGGTGAAATTCGAGATCGAGAAAGCTGCATAGGCCTTGCATGCCCAAAGTGACCGATAGTTGATTCAATATGTGCATAGCTTAGCAGACAAATACAGGAAGCCTCCGTGAAGAGTTGGGGGCTCTTTGGAGCCAAGTGACCTAGCTATCATCACAGCAGCCGTAGTCATAGTAGCCCCCACATTTCCTAACCTTGATGTGGATCTAGATGAGGAGGTTGATCTGGTGGCCTACTGGGAGCCCACAACAGTAGGAAGAGAAAAAGGGAAGAAGAGGGTCTCCGAGGATATTAGAGATGAGAGCCCGAGAAAGAGACAAAAGAGAGAGAAAAGAGAACGCAAGCAGGCACGAGTAGAGAACCTGCAGACTCATGAAGCACACTTGTCAGAGTTGTAGGTAGCTCTACCATGGCCCAGACTAAGCTTGCCAGTGGCAGGGACACTTTGGGTGAGCCACATTCATCCCCGTCCATTCCAGAGGTCGTAGAGATGGCCAAGACTACTGAGGGGGTAGCAACTTCCCCTGTTGACCCACCAGTGAGTGTGTCGGCCATTGCCAGCGCCACGATTGCAATGGAGGCACCTTCTCCGTAGGATGACAGGAGCGCTTAGAGCACTGCAGGAATGTTCTCTTCCCTCTATTCTTACATTCTATGCTTCAGGGACGAAGCATGCTTGTTAAAAAATGGAGGGGTTGTACTTGTATTCTTTTGGGATTTTGATTCTTCTGAGGATTTTTCTTGTCGTGTGTATTTTCCCTCAGGCATGCTATTTAGTAGAATCGACATGTTTAGGATTTTATTTTTGTGTTATTCTTATTTAATTAGAGGATTACTCAGCCAATAATGTGTACTACATTTAATATTTTGAAAAATTGACCGTGTTAAATTATTTTTTGATGAGTTAGCCGTGTACTTGTGATTGCATGCATGATTATGTGGATCTTACTGTGTCATTTAGTATATTAGAATGTGTAATATTTTCTAAGCCATGAATAAATCAAATATGTAGAGTTAATATAAATCATGTACCACGAGTGAGTGAGGTCTGATACCTAGTTCAATGTTGTGTGGAGGATCTAAAACTTTCTCGGTTGGTCTTTACATAGGTTTTAGGATAGTTGGTTAGGAAAGGATCATAGAATGTTTTTGTTGAGTTCATTTTTAGCCTACATAACCCTACCAAAATCATATGATTCCCTTGATCCAAATTTTTGATCCTTAAGTAAACCATTTTCTTCTTTGATTAACCGATTAATCATACCAATTTTTATAATGAACTTGTTTTGGCCTTGGTCCCTCCTTGAACAATGTGAACCTCAACATAGGCAAAATGCCTAGGTAGAGGGTGGCTAGGATATGGGTTCATAAAAATTGGGAAGGTGAAAAAGGGAGAGAAAAGAGAAAAAAGTGAAAAATGAGGTGTGGTGTGACAAAAGAAAAGCAAAAGAAAAGAAAAATTGAAAGAGAAAATTCAAAAAGAGAATCTTTTTTGCAATTTCATCCATCTTTTTTAACCTGATACCTTTGCAGAGGCCATATCTCAACCCTGCTGGCAGCTCTATGCAGAAAGAGATCGTAGCACCAGAATGGTTTGCTACTTGGGATTGAGTCTCTCTTCCTCTAGGGAAAGAAGCCATTGGCTACAAGTAGGTCTATAAAGTCAACAAAAAGCATGCATGAAAAGTTTTAAAACACACCAGACTCATACAAGTGTATAAAAAAAGGGTGAACAGGGAGGAAAAAGTGGAAAAAGTTAAAAGAAAAAGTAGAAGAATGGAGCCATATGAATGTAGTGCCAAGGAGGGGTTTTAGTCACTCGAAAATTTTCATATCTACCTTACCCAGCCCGAAATCCTAAATTACAAGCCAAAGCAATTCCTATATCGATCCTAACCTAACCATCTAACAGACCGAAGTAGAGAAAATAAGGGCAAGCCTGTGGTATCCAATATGCAGTATTTGAAACTTCATTGTGAGAGTGGGAGTTTCGCTTGTTCAATCCCATGTCATATATTTTTCTATATCTATCAGTGGGGGACTTCGTTTTCTGTGAGTGTACATGTTTCATGTTTTATGTTTAACTTCACCAGCCGTCAGTGTGAAAAGCAATAATGGTGATGAATTGACTACCTGTTAATAGCTAGATGACATATCTTGATCCCTGTTTATCATGTTTTTTGGTTGCTTGCAGTGCATGTGTTAATTTGGTTCACGTGAAAAGGGTTAAAAGTTTTTGGAGTCATGGTGCAAATTTTGTTTGATATTGGTTGTAGTGTCCTAGGTTTATTTTCTAGTTAAGCGTCGTGTTTAGTTTTTCCTTTTCTTTGCCTGAGGACACGCAAAAGTCTTAAGTTGAGGGTCTTGATGTGCTATGACTTTACAACACTTTCAATGCTTAAAACTGAGAAAATAGCATGGACTTATGTATGTTTATATGTATATAAGACACTTTTACTTTGATTTCGGGGAAAGTAAGTGTTGAAGCAAAGATGTAAAGCCTCCAATTGCTGTAAATCAGCCAAAGTACCAGTTTCAATATAGGCCATACCTTGATTGTACGAGTCGTACTGAGAACCATGATGAAATTTAGAAGGCTGAATTGGGAAGAAGGAAACATACGACTTTCAGTACGAGCCGTATCATGATGGTACGAGCCATAACTAGAGCCGTGGAAATATTCAGAAGAAATTGCACAAAGGAAGACTCCTGGTACGGATGGACTCATGAACCATGGCACCAATGTACGAATCATACCAGGAGCCGTGATAAACTTTAGAATATTTTTAGTACTTGGCAAAACTTTAGACAATATAGATAGTACGAGTCATGGCAAGAAGGTACAAGTCGTACCATAACACTCGTGAAGAATTCCAAAAGATGTCAAAGATTCAGAGCCAAACCACACAAGCAATGTACGACTCGTAGATTAAAGGTACGAGTTGTACTAGGAAACCAACACTTAGCCAGATATGTAGCAGCCAAGAACTTACGGACAGAAGGTATGGCCTGTATAATCCTGCTACGGTTCATAGGACAAATAGTGGCACAGACGACACCAGATATGGAAAACTCCCTATTAGCTTAGGAAAAGGTTTTTAATGTTTGCATAAACATCCTTTATGTTTTATTTTAGTTATTGGAGGACCGAACTAAGTTAGTAGACGTGTTAATAGTTACTTTTGTGAATTTTTATCGAGTTTTGAGGAGCAATTCTTGGGTTCAAATTCTTGATTTCTTACATTATTCTTGAGGTTGTTCTTAGGTAATGAAATCTGATTTCCTTCCAATTGCTGCTATAAGTATTTAATTATGTGTTTGTCTATGAATGCAAATTATAATCTTACAACCATGAGAGGATAAAACCTCCACAATTAGGGGTTGTTGGAAGCATGGTGGATTTACAAACTAGGGTAGCACAAAGGTGATTCAAAATCAATGCGAAAAGCTTGTATTGTATTCTCTTCATGTTTAAATGTTTCTTAACGGTGTACCACATTAGGACTTGTACAAATTCTTTACTTTCTTGAACCTAGAGAAGTAGATATTAGGACAAGAGAATTACAACAAATCCTTGATCTTTATGATCATTTGGAAGATAGTTAAATTTGGAACATATTGAGTTATGGTCGCAAGATAGTTAAATTTGGAACATATTGATAACAGTTAGCTTGAAATCGCTCATGAGACCAGACCCGGTTATTGAGTATAGTCATCCAATAGGGATGAACCAATTGTTTGGATGAACCCTGGTTATCAATTCTACAAGTAAGCATTGGGATTGGTCACGTGTTTATACCCGAAGTAGTTATGAACCCATTGGAAACACTTACCCTAGTGGTTTTCAAATCTTGACTTAAATCACAATTATAATCTTTGCTTTAACATTGTTTTCTTTGAAACCCCCAAATTAGATATAACTCACCAACAAGTTCACTTACTTCCATTAGTATATATCTTCCATATTCCCTGTGTGTTCGACCCCAACCTCTTAGTTGGGTTATTTGTTGACAACGTCCGCTTCATACTTTGTCAGGAAGTGTGAGTTTGAGAATTATCACCCATCAATGGCACTAACAAGCCAACAAGCAACATTTCTTTTAACAAAATCCCAGCAATGGCATTCTACCAATTTAAGAAAAAATTAAAACTAACAACATCCAAAGCATAAGAGATTTAGCCCGACAAGGGCAATAAAACGACCAAGACAAGACCAAACATGTCCAACAAAAGGGATACACAACACACACCCAATTATTAATTTACATTATCCCCAATGTATATATGAAGAATAAAGGATGGAAGGAACTCCCTAATGCGGCTACTCGTCCTCATTATCATTGTCCGCCTCATTCTCATCAAGACCGACCTTGCCTATGTTTGTCTTATCAACACCACCTAAACCCTTAAATAGATCATCAATGGGACCCCGGGATGTAGGTGGGGCAGCCATGGCTGCATGAAGTAGAATCATGTTCAGGTCCTCCATTGGTCCCCCGTTCCTCAACTCTCGCACCTTAGCTCAGATAGAAGAGACTGCTTCCTCAACCATATCCACTCGGGAGCATAACTTGTTCAAACTATCAAACATATTCTTCATCTCCCTCTTCATTGTTTTGACGATAAGAGAAGGGAGATTTTAAGCCAACTTTTGTAGTTGGGTCTCATGAGATTATGTCATCTCAGCTAGCTTTTGTATTCCGCTTGGGCGAGAGGATGAGGGAGGAGGTGAAGGCTCCCTAAATGGTGCTTCTTCGAATGCATGACCTGAAGAATGTCATGAGAAGTAGAATCCTTGTGAGTCTCCCATTCTTGCATCCTCTTTCTTTTAATCTATGGTGCATCTGCATCCCTCTTTCTTTAAATATGAATTACACCAGTAGTGGAGTTGTAGGATTAATCGGGGAATAATGGTACCCCTGCATTGAGGGATAGTTTAGAGATGAGAACAACATATGGAATTGATGTTCCTTGTTGTATAGACTTATGGTTCATTTATATGGCCACTATTTCCCCAAAGTTAATACGCACCCTTGTCATGATGCAGGCAATGAGTATGGCTGCCTAGAGTTTCATTCTTTGGTAATTTTTAGAGGGCATAATTCGGCTGTAAACAAACTCCAGCCACAACTTGGCCTCAAACTTTAGATCATGCCTTGTGATTTCACCACACATGGAACCCCATATATGCTGACTAGTGGTGTTTATGGGAGTTATCCAACCGAAACGATGTTCTTTGGTTGCCACTTTTGCTGCATACTCCATTATGGTTCTCGAAGTGATATCTACCTCAACATCCCAAACCCTAACTGAGGGAAGGCAAGGGAACTCATCAACCTTCCCCTTGTCCTTCATTGCTTCTTCTTGTGCTTGGTAGGATGCATATAATTCTGGTACAAGGTTGGTGTGGTACTCCGATAGAGGCTCAGAAAATATGTGCCATTGTCTATCGTTGAACTATGTAGTGATGTTTGGGAAATCATTCCCCAGTCCCGCAAGATCACAGTGTTTCTTAGTGGTGATTGGCCTCCCTTCATAGATGAAATAATGTGCCTTTATGTCAGCCACATAGTAGATGATAGCCTCTTTGGTATTGGTGGGGTCTGGGATTACTTTCGCTTTCCCCTTTCCTTTACTCTTTGACGTGGAGGGTGACTCTCCCTTGTCTGCTTGCTTAGATGAAGTCATGATGCTGCAAAAGAAATGTTAGTGTCATATGCTACTATTTTTGTGTTTTTGATAATATGAAAGTCAAAGAAACACCAAAACTAAGCTAGAAATAAAAATCTAAGAATTGGCTGACAACAGGTTGAAACATCTAAATCATGTGTTGGCAGCACCTACGCTACAACTACGAAATATAGGTGGAGACCCGTAAGTCGCAGTTGAGTTGCAGGCCTGGGCAGACAACTGGGCAGAATTGTGCGCTCCTTTTGCTACACCAGCATTTCACCAGTCTTGACCTATGACGCGCAGGTGAAATGAAGGTGTTGAGCAGTAGCCTGAAGCCTCAAACCCGTACCTACGCCTCAGCCAGCATTTCGCATAATCTGACCGACGATTTGCAGGTGAAACACCGTTCAACATTGACCACTCTAAACTAGTTAAACAAAATTACCTCAAGTTCATGATTTACTCAATGCACCGCCACATTATGATTTACCCACTCAAATATCATAACAGAATAAAAATAATTAGTTTCCCTTAAGAAAGACGTCAACTTATCTATCACCGGGAAAATCATGCATTTTAAGCACACGGGGTTACTTAACTTTTCCCAAAACTACTATATTAGACACACAACTTCATATAGACACATATACCAATATTATATAATTATCACTTCCCCCAACATACCCACAGTATTAGAAAATCATTCAATAATGGAAGAGCACAACATGGGAAATTGGGAACATGGGTTCAGAAAATTTTGATTCTAGCGTGCATAATTTTGGACTACCATTCTCAAACAACAAGAAAAATAAGAGCAAGAAACCCACACACCAATTGAGAAACAATAAAAAGCAACTAGATTGGAACTCGGTGTCTTGATAAACAATTGGTAATTCCCCAAAGAGCAGAAATTCTTTTTCTTAGTGAGAGTTTAGTAAGAGATGATGAAATGAAGAGAATGGTAAAGGGGGATTTTATAGGAGGAAGAGAGTAAGATTGATTGGTGCATTGAGAAGGTGGGTTTAATAAGAGTTAATGGGGTGAAGTTATTAAGGTATAATTGTAGGTAGTAGGTTATGGGGAAGGTGAAAAGGTGGAGAAGAAGGATTTTTGAGGATTTAAAAAGGGATTTGACCATTTTGGAAGAACCGTGGTTGGGTCGGTCAACGAGTTTGGTCAATATTTTAAAATCAAGTACTTACCTGCGCCTACGCTGGACCTATGGCTGTTGGTGGTTACCTACATTTCGCAGTTCCAAGTGCAGGTGACCCGTGCTCTTCCCCATCTCACTATTTACAGGCTGCATTTGACTGGCGTTTTGCGTCTTGCCACTCGCGTTTCGCCAGTGGTTTGCAGTTCAAATTTCAATTTCCTAGTCTCTTCCAGGTTCACTAGTTTAAGCCTGCGCCAAATTGGTGTTTTGCGGGTTGTCACTGGTGTTTCGCAGGTGAGGCGCCGACTCTCTCCTTTTTCCTTCAACATTCTGGACCCCTCTTGCACTTGGGCTGCGGCTCACGCTTGAGCACCTGCATTTAACAGGTCTTGCGCAGGGCTTGCCCTATTTTTCTTTCACTTGGTTCCTCATCCAATCAACCTACAATTCAAAAACAAAAAAACCATCAAAGTACCAAACATAAAAATACATAGGTTGCCTCCCAAAAAGCACCTTATTTAACATCGTGGCATGATAGACCTTCTCAATCATCAATTCTTTGGAGGGTCATCCTCCAAACCTACTTCATCCTCACCATTTCGTGTTGCTCCTCATCTTCATCGAGGACCGCTATGACCTTGCATTCATTCGGGGGTTTTTTAGGTTGACACACCTTAAAGGTGACTTCCTTACCTCCACTCTAAACTATAGCTCTCCAAGCTCCACATCCATCAATGCTCTACCCATGTTTAGTAATGGTCACCCCAAAATGATAGGCACAACAACATTCATATCACAATCCAACACAACAATGTCAGCTGGAAGGATAAATTTGTCTACGTGAACCAGACATCTTCTAACACACCCTTAGTTTTCTTGATTGTCTAGCCTGTCATTAATAACCTCATTTAAGTGGGCTTTGGATTACCTATAATACCTAGAAAATCCTAAGATCATACCTGAGAGTTGAAATGGAGAGAACAGAATTTTTTGCACCAGGTCACAGGACGAGTTGTCCAGTGACCCATTAGGAACCCCACGAGTCATTAAGTGACTCGTGGGGAGAGGTTGGGACTTGGTTAATTTTTTTTTAGTTGGGGTGACCAGGGTTGTGAGCACGAGTTGTGATCATCCCCATAACCCGTTAAGTCACCCGTGGTCAAAGGAGGTTGAAGTGAGAAGGAAAGTTGGAAAGTGGACCTAAAGTCTTGTCACCATGAGTCATGATCAACACCATGATTTGTTGGGTGGCTCGTGGTCAAGAGTTGGTTGAAGATTGGAAAAAAATCGACAGTGTTGGCAAGGATTGGTCACCACGAGTTGTTGGGTACACCATGAGTCGTGGTGTCCCTCGTGGTGACCACAGAGGAAGGATTGTTAGTGTTCATGACGACTGGTGACCACGAGTCATGGTCACTGGTAACGAGCCGTCCAGTCCCTAATTGGAGCTGGCAGTCTGTTTTTCCGTACGAGTTTATTAAGGACTTTTCTATAATTCCTATGTTCCTATGGCCTAAACTATTTCATTTTAAGCTTAGTTAGAAGGTTTTTAAGAAAGTTAAAAATATCCTAAGCCTTACCATTACATGCATGCAGGACTAGAAGGCTATTACGGGTGATCATGGCTTGAATTCATCAATTCTTCTTCAATTTCCTTTGGGTGTTCAAGGAAGAGAGTAGAAAAAATTTATCCAGGTATGTGAAGCTATGGATGAGAGTTCCTTCCTCTATCATGCCCTAAATTCTTCTAAAACTCTATGGATTTCAATTCTATAAGTCAAGTTTTTAGGATCCATAAGGTTTATGCCAATTCTTGTGAGATTTGATGTGATCTAACGATGGGTCAATCTATGTGTTAAACTAAGTTTTATGAATCACAGACAGATTTTATGACTAATTTGAGTATAAATTTATATATTTGAGTTTAAATCTAATTATGCCTAATTATGTATGCTTTTATGAAAAGTCAAGTTATGATTTTGTTATGATCTTGATCTGGATTAGCTCATCAATATATATGCTTGATGATATGATTTCTCTCGACTACTTATCATGGATTTATGAGGTATCAAGTTTATACATGATTTACAAGTATGCATGAATTTCATGATTTATGGATTTATGATTATGGCCATCACACATGCCTTATTTCATGACTATTTCGCGTATTTCAAGCATGCATATGATTATGATGATTTAGCTAGCCCATGAATCTCATGTATGTTTTCCCTATTATCCTATGATCACTATATATGCTTTGGAAGTAGTATTTAATACCGAGTAGACCCGGGGTCTGAGCATATCCCGAGTCTCAGGACTACGCGTCAATGTAGCCATGATGGGACCTCTTTTGCAATTGTCCCTTTTGCGCTAATGGGTCTTTCATGAGTGATATCACACTTTTTTTCATGGTTCTACCCTTGGAAAGGTATGAATACCCTCCTGACTGGGGGTTTACAGGTCGGGCTCCATGTATGCTCATATGGGGTATGTTGGTTATAAGAATCTCCAACTGTTCCTCGTGAAGATGGCAATGGAGACAGGCATCAGCAGGCCCCACCGGTCCGTGAGGAGTAGATACCTGAGTCAGTTGCCCACACAGAGTTCAGGGCAGTCATTCAGATGTTAGCCCAAGCATTGAACGCCCATATCAATCAGCAGGCAGTAATGCATGTCCCTCAGAACGGGAATGCGGCAGCGGCGAGAGTTAGAGGCTTTCTGAGGATGAACCTGTCACGACCCGAACATAGGCCCGGATCGAGACATGGGACAAAGAGCCATGAGAGACCCCAAGTCAACCCATGGCATGAACATTCTTCTAGCTCAATCATGTAAAGTGGAAAACATAACATAATAAACATAGTGGAAGATTAAGCATAACGTACAATCTGAAATACAACACGAGTCTGAAGCTAAAAACAATCTATTGTCTGAAAAGCCTCTATGTCTGATGAGTTGATGGGACAAGATCGCAACTAACTCTCCAAATCTAAAAACTGAAGGTACATGGTTATCTGATAACAAATGGTCCTCAGTAGAAGATGACTCACCAATATAGACTGGATTTTAACTTCGAAAACTGGCTAGTGGCGAGGCTAAGTCTGAAGATCGGAGCCTATATCATAAAATGATATATCATAGAGTATGCGGTCAGTATGTATAATGTACCTAGTATGCAAGGTAAATAAAACTGCTTAAATTAAATAAAATTATCTAATTCATGCATAATATAAAATATAATCGTATAAAGAATCTGTGAGTAGGGCTTGCATTCTATTTTCTAAAATCATAATCAGAACATAAATGAACACCATAATTGAATCGATTGACCCAAAGCTAAAATTTGATAATTATAAATAAAACTGAACATTGGGTCAAACCTTCTTTAGAATATATATATATATATATATATATATATATATATATATTATATTTATATCATGAGTGATAAACATGCATAACTGAAATCATGAGGAACAATGGGAGACTCGTCATATAACCGCCATTACCACGATAGAGCTTATGTGGTCCCAACTATCACACTCTAATGGTAGAGCCATCCAATGCCATGTCCGGGCTAAGGACGACACCATGATATCGATATCAAGCTTGAGGCCCATTCGGGCTAGGGGATAGCTTGCAAGGGAGGTCCCAAAGTATATAAGATATGTAAACCTACATTGGCGCGTAGCTCTGAGGCATAGGGTGAATCGATCCTTAGCCTACTCGGTGCTAGACACTATTCCCAAAAACATGAGTATGATCTCCATCACTTTTCAACGATGTTGACTATCGTCTATTGGTGAGGCTGAATAATCATTTACATATCAAATCTGAAATCATATACGGGGAGTTTTTCTCAAACCATACCACAAGGTGAACATAAATGCGAGTTTAAACTCCAAAACCATGTGGTAAGCTATTTTGTGAAATCATAAATCATGCTTGAACATATGGGCATTTGCCAATACCTTAATCATTCTTGGAAACACATAATTCACTTGAAAACATTATCATAAACATGGGTAATTTGAAAATATTTTTTTCATCAATAATATCTCATCATACTTGAACATTCTTCATAAATCTCAACTTTCATGAACTTCTCATAAATGGGCATTTTAATTTATAAAGCTTGAAATCATGATTATCATTGAAAACAATGTAAAACTAGCCCATGAATCATAATTCAATAGTAGAACCATATTTAGATTATACCCATGTAGAAAATTAGGAATCTCATGCATTGTGTTAAAACCCCATATGATCAACATATGAATTTTCATGATTTAGAGAGGGATTCGGCATGGGTGTGAACGAATTCACCCATTAATAACCCTACATACCTTAGAGGATATAATTCTACCACTTTTTTCATTGCCCAATGAAGGATTGGAGAAAACTTGAAGAAATATGAGCTTGATCACCTCTCTAGACCTTAACTCTTGCATGCATGAGTGGGAATAGCCTAAAATGAATTTACCCCTCTTAATATTCACTATTCATAGCTTTAAACAACGTAGTTTAGGCCTTAGGATCATAGGAATCACGGATAAGCCCTTACTAGATTCGAAGAAAATAACTAACTGCAAGTCCCCACGAGGGACGGGACAAGTCGTTACCCAGGGAATGAATCATCACTAACTGCCATCGTTTGCACTGCCACTTTTCCTAGAAGGGTCCCCATGAGGGACCTAATGGATCATCATTGGTGACCACGACTCGTGGTCACCACTCGTTACCTTCACTGCCCAACATCTCAAGATCCTACCCAACTGCTGAGCACAACTAACTAGACTAATCGTGGTGCCTAACCACGAATCTTGGTGCAAACTGTAGGGTACACTGCCAACCATTCTTCACCTTTCTAAGACCCTTGACCACGATTGACTCAACAAGTCGTGGGGACTGAGCACGACTCATGCTCATGCCAGTGGGGTCTCAAACCAACATTTTCCAACTCAAGTCCAACCCCTCACCATGAGTCACTTAACGAATTGTGGTCAACCTGATGGGTCACAAGACGATTTGTTCTATGAACTGGTGTAGAAAGTCCTATTTTCTCCGTTTTAACTCCCTAGTATGATCTTAAGGATTTTGGGGTATAACAGAACCCTCCCGAGTTCCTTGGATCAAAGGTGGATGAGGATCCATATGAGTTCATTGAGGATATTTTGAAGATCACCCAACTGGGAAGGAGTGCGCCGATTTGGCCTCATATCAGTTGAAGGGGGTCACACACATTTGGTTCAAACTACGGAAGGATATTAGGGAAGTTGGACAAGGCCCTATTAGTTGGGATGAGTTTCATACCGCTTTTCTAGATCAGTTTTTCCCTCGGGAGATGAGGGAGATCAAAGAAGCCGAGTTTGTGAATCTAAGGCATGGAAAGATGATGGTTCAGGAGTAGTTCCTAGAGTTCACTCACCTATCTAAGTATGAACCTGAGATGGTGGCGGATCAGAGGGCCCGTGTTAGCAGGTTTGTACACGGAATAGAAGACTACTTGGTCAGGGATTGGCGGACCACGATGCTTCTTCACGATATTGACTTTTCTAGGGTAGTCCTATACGCCCAACTGATATAGGAAGTACAGGTGAGTGAGTGGGAGAAAGAGGCCAAGAGGGACAAGACGGATAGTGTTGGGTTCACTTAGTAGAGATCCGGTGGTGGTCACTGCCCTCAGTTTCAGCAAAGGTCATTAGCCCCAGCACCATCATCAGCTAATGTCACGTCCCAACCCAGACATGATCAAAGGGGTAGAAGATCAGGCTCGAGGGGCCAGGGGAGCATTTTAGGAGATCTCACTTTTCTAGCCTGTGCGAAATGTGGCAAGAACCACTCAGAGAGGTGTTTAGTTGGCTCAGACACTTTTTTCAAGTGTGGGAAACTCGGACACAGGCTAAAAGATTTCCCTTCAGCCAGATAAGGTGATGGTGGAACCCGTACCCTAGCTTCTAGTTCAGCAGCTCTGGCAGCGCATCCATTCCAACTAGGTGCTTCTACTAGTTTAGCCAGCATCCAACATCAGAATAGGTTCTATGCCCTTACACCTCAACAGGAGTAGGAGACTTCACCAGATGTGGTCACTATTATGTTATGACTATATCACCTTGATGTTTATGCATTGTTAGATCCAGGGGCTACTTTGTCTTTTATCACTCCCTTTGTTGCTAGTAGTTTCAGAGTCAATTCTGAGATCTTATCAGAACCCTTCTCAGTCTATACTCCAATCGGTGATTAAGTTATAGCTCGACATGTATATAGGAATTGCCTTGTCTCAACCCTTCGAAAAGTCATCTCAGTAGATTTAGTAAAGCTAGCCATGACAGATTTTGATGTTATCTTTGGCATGGATTCGTTACATGCATTCTATGCTTCAGTAAATTGTAGAACCCGTGTAGTAGAGTTCAGATTTACGGGGGAGCCAGTTCTAGATTGGAAGGATAGTTCAGTTGTGCTTGTAGGTTGTTTCATTTCTTATCTTAAGGATAGAAAGATGATCTCTAAGGATTGCGTGTACCATCTAGCTAGGGTTAAGGATGCTACATCTGAGACCCCGACTATCCAATCAGTTCCAGTAGTATGTGAGTATCCAGAAGTCTTCCCCAATGATTTACCGGGAATCCCACTTGAGTGGGAGATTGATTTTGGTATTGACTTTCTTCTCAATACGCAGCCTATATCTATTCCTCTTTATAGAATGGACCCAACCGAGTTAAAAAAATTGAAGGAGTAGTTGAAAGACCTTTTAAGCAAGGGTTTCATCATACCGAGCAAATCCCCATGGGGTGCACCAGTTCGCTTTGTCCGAAAGAAATATGGTTCTCTTTGTATGTTAATTGATTATCGGCAATTGAACAAGGTCACCATCAAGAAAAGGTATCCTCTCCCCAGGACTGATGATTTGTTCGACCAGCTTTAGGGTGATAAGTGCTTTTCGAAGATAGATCTCAAATCAGGATACCATCAGCTCAGCGTTCGGGAGAGTGACATCCCAAAGATAGCCTTCAGGACTCAGTATGGTCATAATGAGCTTTTGGTTATGTATTTTGGACTAACTAATGCTCTTGCAACTTTTATAGATTTGATGAAAAGGGTGTTCAAGCCATACTTGGATATGTTCATGATTGTGTTTATAGATGACATCCTAATATACTCTCGAAGGGAGAAGAAGCATGCTGCTCATTTGAGGGTGGTGCTAAGGACCTTGAAGGATCATCAATTGTATGCTAAATTCAGTAAGTGTGTGTCTTGGTTGAGCTCGATGGCATTTTTGGGTCATGTGGTGTCGAGTGAGGATATACAGGTAGACTCTCAAAACATAGAAGCAGTGAAGAATTGGCCTAGACCAGTGAATCTTTCGGATATCAGGATTTTCTTGGGCTTAGATAGTTATTATAGGAGATTTATTGAGAGGTTTTCAATTATTGCAGCATTGTTGACCAAACTGACTCAAAATAAAGTGAAATTCCAATGGTCGGAGGCTTGTCAGAGGACCTTCCAAGAGTTGAATACTCGACTCACCTCAGCAACGCTGTTAACCCTACCTGAGGGTACCGATGGGTTTGTGGTATATTGTGATGCTTAAAGGATCGGCCTTTGTTGGGTATTATGCATCATGACAAGGTTATAGCATATTCTTCCAGGTAGCTAAATCAGTGGTGGTAGTATTTGCCTTGAAGATTTGGAGACACTATTTGTACGGTTTCCATGTAGATGTGTTTACGGACCACAAAAGCCTATAAGATGTGTTTACCCAAAAGGATCAAAATCTACGCCACAGGAGGTGTTTGGAGTTACACAAGGATTATGATATGAGTGTCCTTTACCATTCAGGAAAGGCTAATGTGGTAGCAGACGCTCTTAGTAGGCTTTTTATGGAGAGTGTGTCCCATGTAGGCGAGGAGAAGAAGGAGCTGGTGAAGGATGTGTATCGACTTGCACGGTAAGGAGTTCATTTGGTTGACTCGACCGATAGTGGCGTTGTTGTGCAGAATGGGTCAAAATCATCCATAGTGACTGATGTAAAAACTAGACAAGACGAAGACCTTATTTTGGTAAAGTTAAAGGAAATGGTTCAGAATCAGAAGGTAGAGGTCTTCTCCTAAGGGGGAGATGGTGTGCTTCAGTATCAGGGTCGTTTATGTATGCTGGATGTTGATGATTTGAGAGATTGAATGTTGCACGAGGCTCATGGTTCTAGATATTTCATACATTCATGTTCCACAAAGATGTAAGGTGACATACATGAAGACTATTGGTGGTATGGAATGAAGAAGGACAATGCGGAGTTTGTGGCTAAGTGTCTGAATTGTCAACAAATGAACGTTGAGCATCAGAGACTAGGAGGTGTACTTAAAGACATCAATATTCCTACTTGGAAGTGGGAGGAGATCAATATAGACTTCATCACAGGGCTGCCTCGCACTTGTCAATAGTATGACTCCATTTGGGTGATCGTGGACAGGTTGACCAAAGCAGCTCACTTTCTATTGGTCAAAACTACCGATTCAGTGGAGGACAATGCTAAATTATACATTTGGGAGTTAGTTCGATTGCATGGAGTGTCATTGTCCATCATATTGGATAGGGGTACTCAGTTTACCTCCCAGTTTTAGAGATCGTTTCAAAAGGGAATTGGTACTCAGGTCAAGCTTAGTGCAATATTCCACTTGCAAACCGATGGTCAGGTGGAGCGGACTATTCCAACTCTGGAGGACATGTTGAGAGCGTGTGCAATTGACTTAAAGGGTAGTTGGGACGATCAGTTTCCCCTCATTGAGTCTGTGTATAACAACAACTACCATTCCAACATTCAGATGGCTTCGATTAAGGATCTCCATAGGCGGAGATGTAGATCGCCTATTAGTTGGTTTGAAATTGGTGAAGTTGTAATGATAGGATCGGGTTCGGTTCATGAGGCCATGGAGAAAGTTCATCTTATAAGGGACAGTTTTAAAATAGCTCAGAGTCGCCAAAAGTCCTATGCAATGTGAGAAGGAGAGAACTTGAGTTTGGAGTTGACGATTGGGTGTTTCTAAAGGTGTCTCCCATGAAGGGAGTGATGAGGTTCGGAAAGAAAGGGAAACTCAGTCCCCGTTATGTTCGCCCGTACCGAATTGTAAAATAGGTTGGCAAGTTAGCATATGAGTTGGAGTTGCCCTCAGAATTAGCTTTCGTCCATCCAGTTTAGCATGTATCGCTCTTAAAGAAGTGTTTGGGTGATCCAGCTCTAGTTGTTTCGGTGGCAGCGTCAGTGTGAAAGACAGCGTTAGTTATGAAGAGGTTCCGGGGGCGATACTAGATCGACAGGTTCGCAAGCTAAGGAACAAAGAAGTAGAAACAGTAAAGGTTTTATGGAGGAATCATCATGTTGATGGAGCTACGCGGGAAGATGAAGCAGATATGATGGCTAAATACCCACATTTATTCCCTTCTGGCTCAATTTCAGCTTGAGGTATCATTTTCCTCCTTTATAATCTATTCAGTTTCATGTTCAGCTCACGTACCATAGTTTCTTTCATGTAAATGGATGTATGTGTGGTTTAAAAATTCAGTTCAGTCATGTCGTTCAAATCGGAGTCAGTCACTCCATTAGTTTCAGCATGTATGTTCAATATTTGAGTATGATGATTGCATTTCTCAACTTTTCTTTATGATTTTCAACATTCAAGGATGAATGTTCTCAAGGGAGAGATATTGTAATACGTTGAAAACCCTAAGATCAGACCTGGGAGTTGAAATGGAGAAAATAGAAATATCTGCACTAGGTCATAAGACAAGTCGTCCAGTGACCCGTAAGGAGCCCCATGAGTCATTAAGTGACACGTGGGGAGAGGCTGGGACTTGGTTAAAATTTTTTTAGCTGGGGTGACAGTGAGTGTGACCAGGAGCCGTGTTCAACCCCATGACCCGTTAAGTCACTCATGGTAAAAGGAGGTTGAAGTGAGAAGGAAAGTTGGACAGTGGACCTAATGTCTAGTCACCATAAGTCATGGTCAACACCATGATTCGTTGGGTGGATCGTGGTCCGGAGTTGGTTTAAGATTGGAAAAGACTCAATAGTGTAGGCAATGATTGGTCACCACGAGTTTTTTGGTACACCACGAGTCGTGGTGTCCCTCGTGGTGACCCTCAGAGGAAGAATTGGCAGTGTTCATGACGACTGTTGACCACGATTCATGGTCAGGTAACGAGCCATCCAGTCCCTCATTGGAATTGGCCATCTGTTTTTCTCTTTGATTTTATTAAGAGCTTTTCTATAGTTCCTAAGTTCCTAAGTACTAAACTACGTCATTTTAGGCATAGTTAGAAGAGTTTTAAGAGAGTTTAACCAATTCTTAGCCTTACCATTCCATCCATGTAAGAGTAGAAGGCTATTAGGGGTGATCATGGGTTGAATTCATCAATTCTTCTTCATTTCCTTGTGGTGTTCAAGGAAGAGAGTAGAATCAATTTACTTAGGTATGTGAAGCTATGAATGAGAATTCCTTCCACTCTCTTACCCTAAACTCTTCCCAAACTCTATGAATTTCAATTCTATAAGTCAAGTTTTCAGGATCCAGAAGTTTTTTACCAATTCTCATGGGATTCGATGTGATCTAATGAGGGGTCAATCTCCTTCATGTATTAAATTATGTTTTATGATCCATGGGCAGATTTTATTACTAATTTGAATATAAATTTATAGATTTGATTTTAAGTCCAATTGTGCCCAATTTTTATGAAAACTGAAGTTATGATTTCATTATGATCTTGATCTAAATTAGCCCAACAATGGTTTATGATTGATGATATTATTTCTCTCAAGTACTTATCATGGATTTATGAGATATTAGGTATATACATGTTTTAAAAGTATGCACGAATTTCATGATCTATGGATTTATGTGTCATACCCCGTAAAATTCCCGGCACCTATACAACCTATTCGCACGTTGGTTAAGCACATTTGAAGGCCATACGTGCTGTAGAAAGGCCCGGGAAAAAGAGCGGACGAGAAACCCGTCGAACCATCGCGGGAGGAGCCGAGGCAGAGCCCCTCCGCGATGGCAGCGTGTCACGGAGGTGAGGCCTCCGCGATGGCTCCGTGACACGTTGCCCTTGTCCAGGCCCAAGTATATAAAGGCCACTTTGGTGTTAAATCATTTAATCACATATAAATTTCCAGAGAACAGAGCAAAGCGGCAGTGAGAAGGTAAGAACGAAGGAAATTATATAATTTTCATCCGATTACGCTGCCAAACGCTGCCCAAACTCAAATTAATCCCAGATACCGAGGTATTTAGTAGCAGAGAGCATTCCTATGGATTCAGTTTCGTAAAATACGGCCGACGAATCGTCGAGCCATCGAGCTAAGGTAAGTTGAATTGCTCTAAATTAGTGTCTATGCGTTCCTAGCTGTGAAGTGAATATTTCTCCCTTTTGGACCTCTGAAAAATAGCGAGTTTCTGGCCGTCTTTCGATAAGCCTAAGTTTAGGCTATAAACTATATCGAAAGTGACGTTGCCTTTTGAAACAAAGTTGTATTTAGTATTGATTGACATATTTATGAATGCAGTTGGGAGAAAACAGTTGAAGTATCGGCCGAGCCTCGTCCGACAGACGAATAGCTCACGAATAAGGTCTGTAAAGTTAGTTTCCTTCGGCAAGTTAAGTGATATCAGTATAGTGTAATAAATTACAGACCAGTAGAATGTTCAGAAGTCGAGTATTGCGTTATTATGAATATCGATACGATGCGAGAAACATTGGGTTGTAATGTGTATGAAATCTATCAGTATGATATAGATTCTAACGCAAGTGTTAGAGATTACCCAGTATACTCAGTATGTGATGTGATATGCCATGTTAAGATATTGTTGTGTTCAGTCGAAACCCCGTGAAGTAGTACAGTATCCGTAAAGCATTTCAGAAACAGAATAGCAGACTAAAATGACGTTTAGAAAGCATGCCAGGAATAGTAAATTTGGTTACTATAGAAAATCAGTATACCGCATAGTTCAGCAGAAAGACTATATTGGTACATACATATATAGTACTTCCAGCCTCAGCATGTATTAAGTATGTACATATTTCTATCACTAGTCCAGCATATAGTGTATACAGAAACTTAGTAAACAACAGAGTTTTCAGCAGAAACATTATCTTATATAGCATTTGCCCAGTACAGTCCGGCAGGAGACTACATTCATATTTATACATCTTTACCTGCCTCAGCATGTATTAAATACGTACAGATCACTATCATTAGCTCAGCATGTAATATATATGATACTTTACCCCTATTAGCCTCAGCATGTGAGATACACAGACAGCATTACTAGTTGAGACCGTTGTATTGTTTGGGGTTGGATTACCCAGCATCCCTGACCGCCCCAGGGTTAATAGCTGTATCGACTCGTCCGCCAGAGGATGAGGATACGTCACTCTACGGAGTGATATGCCGTCCCACAAGGGGAAGAAGATGGGATGCTAGTTTCCCCATATTGTGCCTTGGTCGGCCCTTATACACCCCCGTCGAGCGGGTACACCCAGGGTGTTGATTCAGGAGTCCTTCGGACTCAGGTACAGTTATAGTCAGGGGCTCAGCGAGCCCAAGTGCATACCCAGGGGACCGACAGGATGCTTACAGCCAGTGTAGGAGATGGGATGACCGGGGTAGGGGTATAGATTCTGTGCTGGTTGTACCTCCCGGCTTTTGGGGGCCGGGTAAGGTTTGTGTGTGCTGTGTTATGTTATTTCATGTTATGCCATGCTATGTTAGATACAAGTAGATCAGTAGTAGAGGGATATATCTCCAGGTATGACTTCTATTTCTTCCTAGTGTAAACGAGAAGGTATGACTTACATTATCAGACAGTTAAGCTATTCTTTCTATTTCAGTTTCCTCAGTTCTATTATTGTGTTCATATGTTTCTTTCAGTTATTGCTTTACATACTCAGTACCAGTGGTACTGACGCCCGGTGGGGCGCTGCATTACTTGCCTGCAGGTACTCATAGACGAGCAGGCGACTCTACGTGACTCCCTGTCAGCGGTTGAGTATTCAGCTCCTGTCCTCCGGAGGCTGAATTTCAGAGGTGTAGCTCAGTTCCTTTTATTGTATATTATGGGTAGGTCGGGGCACTGTCCCGATCAGTTCTATTGCTATTCCTAGAGGCTTGCAGTCTGTATATTTCCCTGTGGTCAGTTGAGCCAGTCGTGTGAGGCCGTGCAGTTGTTAGCTATTAGTACTCTTACTTCTTGTATGTTGGCCGTGTGGGGCCATAAGTTTGACAGTAGTGGTGACCTTGCCGGTCACGTAGCCTTCTAGTATTTTATTGCTGAATGCAGATAACTAGACAGCATGGTGGCCTTGTCGGCCCGCATAGGCTTCCCTATAGTTGTTTGTTCTGGTCAGCTGTTATTACAGGTACAGGAGGCTATAGGCCAATGGGCCGGGGGCTGTGTTTACAGCCGTTATATAGCCCTTTGTTTCCAGAAATGTGAATTAGAGCCAGCCAGGCACCAGATGTGCCTAGGCTTAGCAGTCCAGTAGTTCAGGTCCTAGTAGGGCACCAGGTGCCAGTCATACCCCCCAAGGCGGGGCGTGACAAACTTGGTATCAGAGCAGGTCGTGTCCCAGGGAGTCTGCAAGCCGTGCTAAGTAGAGTCTTGTCTATGGATGTGTTGTGCACCACATACTATAGGCAGGAGGCTGCGAGGCATGATATGATGGTTACCCTTCTTTCTCAGTCAGTCGTGCTTTAGAGCGGTACAGTATAGGGTTGAGTCCCTAAGAA
This sequence comes from Datura wrightii, assembly GCA_035772735.1. Taxonomy (NCBI): domain Eukaryota; kingdom Viridiplantae; phylum Streptophyta; class Magnoliopsida; order Solanales; family Solanaceae; genus Datura; species Datura wrightii. Next base: position 51,477,079 of record JASDFA010000020.1, on the reverse strand, counting down.
CTTACCGTATTCTTTGATTACAGATACAAAGGCAGATCAGCATTACCCTATCACAGGCAGAAGATCAGAAATAGCAACGGAAGAGGGCATCAGTCAGTTATATGATAACTACAGCAGCAGGAGGAGGTATCAGAGACCTCCCAGCGTGATACCTTTATTGGCATTATTCCTAGTATACGTTGATAACGTCAGAATAGGAAGTCAGCAGTATAATGTACATATGAGTTGATTTACTTATTAGTTATATAAGATCTGATTATGATTACAGATAAGGTTAGACCACCAGGTAGGTACAAGAAAGAGAGAAAAAAAGTGTAGGAATCCCAAATACATCTTTTTGGATATGGTACAGTCGAATGCTTTTATTGTTGTAATAAGAAAAGGGTTATTCCTACACCTTAAGTTCGATACCAGTACAGAAAAGGAGCATAAGACTTGAGAGGGGGTTGCCGAATCATGCAGTAAGTAAAGATGGGTTGATTGATCCTAGTAAGTAGTAGAAAATATAGAGAGCCCTTATGATTACGTAAGTTGTGCAGACCCTTATGATAACAAGCTAGTAAAGAAAGTAAGACTGTTAGCTTACCCGAAGTAGGGGTAACAGACCTGCTAGTGATAAATGCCTAATAATAGTCAAGTTTGAGTCAGAAAAAGGGCAAGTCCGCCATATACGCCAGAAGAAGTATAGGCCGAGGCTTGATCAGTAATCTCATTAGCAATGAAAGGCAAGTACCTTGAACCCCAGAGTTCAGTCTAAGCAAGGTGAGAGGAAGAAGCAGGAATGTCAGATCTTGTGGGGAAATTAGAACTACCCCGGATTGATAAAGTATCGTATTAAGGATTAAGCTTCGCGCTGACAGTAAGATTGCGGTTCAGAATACCGCAGTATGTCCGCTATGGAAAGGTTAAGAAGTTACCGATACAGCAATTCTAATCGAGTGTAGCCTAGAGATGAGGCCCAGCAGACAGTTATGGACTCTCAATATATGCCTAGTAAGGCTACAGGATTCGAACGTCGACCCCCACATCGCAAGAGTGGCGGGATTTTAAACAGCAGATAATAACTAGAATGTTTATGTTTGTTACTTTCAGAATGGGGTGACAATACAATGAAATGATAAGTCAGGGCAGGAGATATTATTAGGCCGTAGAAGAAATGTATCATGTACGATGTGAGACTCAGCAGAACATGTCGGAGGTTATGAATTACCGCAGGAATTAGTACATATTGTACGTAGCCAGCGATATATAGATATACAGATAATAGATAGGTTGTGAGTGGCTGCCTATAAGGGCTACAATCACAGATGTTGATTAGTAATAGAAAGCCTATACAAATTGTATTGGGGGACCAAAAAGAGAAGAACGAGGGGGAAGAAAGAAAGAAAAGAAGGAGGGAAAGGGCGGATTAAGTGTGAGTTACGTATGAAGTCATAGAAACTTAAACTATCTCAGTTATCAGTTATTAGATTAAAAGACTTATGTGTTGTTGTCAGATCCAGGCTCTAGGAGTTTACCCGAGTTAATGGCCTAAAGCAGATGGCTAGATGATAAGGGCGCAGTTAGACAGTCTACCGACCAGCTGGCGCCTGCACTAGCAGGGAGGCATCCCTGAAGATTGGTAACAGTAGTGCGTGTGCCAGAACCAGGATTAGAGGCCGAATAGGCAAATTTCAGAGATTAGCAATATCAGAATTGTTCTAGCATGTTAAGTGGTCGTACGTCGTTTTCCCAGCCTTGTGGGCGACAGTCGGCCTTAGTCAACCTAGCAGTTGTTATGTAGAACACCCCATAAGTCAGCCGGCCGTCCCAGTCAAAATACCCGTGGGTACCCCAAGGAAGGGTCCACATCAGTAGTCAGCGATAGATTAGTATTTCAGCTGGTGTTCGTAAGATATTTAGATACAGAGCCCTAGCAGAAGGCCAGTATTTACAGAATAGCTCATAAGACTGAGAATCCCCCAGAATAGCAGTATAAATCCAAGTGGATACACACAAGGCATAAGAAATTGATAGTACCCTGCTAGCACAGTGTTTATTAAGACCAGGGGATCAGTAGACTCCCCGTGATGATCCAGAGATTGATCGCCTGGGAGTAAGTTGATTAAGTCCAGCCTTACAGTGGTTCAAGTAAAATAACAGAGCAATTAGATGCCCACGAGGTTGCGGTTATGCACGAACTATAAGCACTCAAGTAGTACAGTTAGAGCATTATTAGACTACTGCCACGTTTGGGTCATTCAACCCGACTATTCAGTTATGTAGGATTATGCAGCCAGATCATTAGAGGTCATGAACAGTATCAGGACCCCCTGATCAGATACAGGCACACGGTGTGCAGATAGTCGTTCAAGGTTACCTTAGCAACAAGTGGCCTTAGCATGCGGCCAGAAGGCCAGATAAGCTCTAGTTATACCGGTAGACTACTTGTCAGATTCTCCGGCATGATAAACCAGTATGACCGTCAGTTATATGTCAAATTTTGTAAATGTGAATTTTGGTTGAGTTTAGTAGTCTTTTTGGTCACATTGTGTCAGAGGCTGGTGTACAGATAGATATGCAGAAAATTGAAGTAGTGAAGACATAGTCTAGACCTACCACTCAGATCGAAGTACGCAGTCCCTGCGGTTAGCCGGGTACTGCAAAAGGTTTGTGGAAGGATTTTCCACCTTAGCAGCACCTCTGATTAGATCGACACAGAAGGCAACAAAGTTTCAGTAGACTGAGGTGTGTGAGTAGAACTTCCAAGAGTTAAAAGCCAGGTTAACATCAGCTCCAGTGTTAGTATCGCCAGGAGATACAGAGGGTTGATGCAGCATGGTGAAGTAATAGTTTATGCTTTCAGGCAGTTGAAGAGACATGAAAAGAATTACCTTACCCCCTGATCTGGAGTTAGCGGCAGTAGTTTATGCTTTAGAAAGGGAAGATTTTGTATCACCCAGGAAGGGTTAATGTGGTTGCAGATGCCCTTAGCCTGAACTGCCTGAACAACGAGGATAGACTCGAGGATTACACCAGTTAGCTAGTTAGCCAGTCACATAGCAGAAATAAAGGATAACAGAACGATAATACAGAATGCCGCAGCGTTATTGTTAGTGGTGGAAGTAAAGGAACGGTAGTATAGAAACTCTAGCCAGGTTCAATTTAAACATAAGATTCAGTAAGGAGAGATGACATATTTTCAGATAACCGGGGATGAAGTGTGGCGATATAAAGGCCGCATTGCGCTCCAGATATTTTGGGGCATCGCCAGCAGTTTATGAGCGAGGCGCATTGCGCCCGCTATTCTTTTCATCCCGATACGACAAAGAAGTACCATGACATTAAAAAGAACTACTGGTAGTCTAGTGTCCTAACTGCCAACAGTTAAAGGCAGAATATCAGAAACTAGGCAGGTTAATTTAGAACATAGCTGTGCCTCTTTGGAAATGAGAAGCGGTGAATATGAATTTTGTAGCAAGATTTCCCCGTACTAAACACAAACATGGCTCTATATGAGTGATAAGTGACAGATTGACAAAAATCAGCTCATTCTTGCCAGTAAGAACTACTTTCTCGGCCGAAGATTATGCTGAGTTGCATATCAGAAAGATAGTCAAATTACATGAAATACCAGTAGCCATTATTTCAGACAGAGGAGCACACTTCACAGCTAGATTCTGGCAGTCATTTCAGAAGAGTTTGGGAGCGCAGATTAATTTAAGCGCAGCGTTCTATCCTCAGACAGATGAGCAGGCTGAGCGCACAATTCAGACGCTCGAAGACATGTTGCGAGCGTGTGTGCTAGATTTCAGTAATAGCCAAAAATGAGCATTTACCATTAATCGAATTTGCCTCCAGAATTAGAATCCATTCATCCGGTCTTCTATGTAACTATGCTGAGGAAATGCATAGGAGACCCGTCCAGAGTAGTCCCAGTCCAGAATATTCAGGTTACGAAAAAGCTGGCCTGCAAAGAGGTTCCAGTAGCTAGCCTAGACAAACAGATTCGCAGTTATGAGGACCAGATATCCTCACCCATTTAAGTGACAGGTATGTCCGTATTATTGCTATGTAGTATCTTATGGTCCTGTATGTATAAGTGAGACAGATTGATATTTAATTATCCAGTGGATCCTAGAATATTATGTGCAGTGCCTGTGTTGGACTTTTCTGCATTTCAGGTTTTTGCTATAGTCCATATTACAGGGGAAACTCTGCCAAAATTTTTTTTCCAGAAAGTAAGTAAGTAATCCTCCAGATAACAGAGTACATTCGAGGACGAATGTTCTTAAGGGGGGGAGAATGTCATACCGCGTAAAATTCCCGGCACCTAGACGACCTATTCGCACGTTGGTTAAGCACATTTGAAGGCCATACGTGCTGTAGAAAGGCCCGGGAAAAAGATCGGACGAGAAACCCGTCGAACCATCGTGGGAGGAGCCGAGGCAGAGCCCCTCCGCGATGGCAGCGTGTCACGGAGGTGAGGCCTCCGCGATGGCTCCGTGACACGTTGCCCTTGTCCAGGCCCAAGTATATAAAGGCCACTTTGGTGTTAAATCATTTAATCACATATAAATTTCCAGAGAACAGAGCAAAGCGGCAGTGAGAAGGTAAGAACGAAGGAAATTATATAATTTTCATCCGATTACGCTGCCAAACGCTGCCCAAACTCAAATTAATCCCAGATACCGAGGTATTTAGCAGCAGAGAGCATTCCTATGGATTCAGTTTTGTAAAATACTACTGACGAATCATCGAGCCACCGAGCTAAGGTAAGTGGAATTGCTCTAAATTAGTGTCTATGCGTTCCTAGCTGTGAAGTGAATATTTCTCCCTTTTGGACCTCTGAAAAATAGCGAGTTTCTGGCCGTCTTTCGATAAGCCTAAGTTTAGGCTATAAACTATATCGAAAGTGACGTTGCCTTTTGAAACAAAGTTGTATTTAGTATTGATTGACATATTTATGAATGCAGTTGGGAGAAAACAGTTGAAGTATTGGCCGAGCCTCGTCCGATAGACGAATAGCTCACGAATAAGGTATGTAATGTTAGTTTCCTTCGGCAAGTTAAGTGATATCAGTATAGTGTAATAAATTACAGACCAGTAGAATGTTCAGAAGTCGAGTATTGCGTTATTATGAATATCGGTACGATGTGAGAAACATTGGGTTGTAATGTGTATGAAATCTATCAGTATGATATAGATTCTAACGCAAGTGTTAGAGATTGCCCAGTATACTCAGTATGTGATGTGATATGCCATGTTAAGATATTGTTGTGTTCAGTCGAAACCCCGTGAAGTAGTACAGTATCTGTAAAGAATTTCAGAAACAGAATAGCAGACTAAAATGACGTTTAGAAAGCATGCCAGGAATAGTAAATCAGGTTACTATAGAAAATCAGTATACCGCATAGTTCAGCAGAAAGACTATATTGGTACATACATATATAGTACTTCCAGCCTCAGCATGTATTAAGTATGTACATATTTCTATCACTAGTCCAGTATATAGTGTATACAGAAACTTAGTAAACAGCAGAGTTTTCAGCAGAAACATTATCTTATATAGCATTTGCCCAGTACAGTCCGGCAGGAGACTACATTCATATTTATACATCTTTACCTGCCTCAGCACGTATTAAATACGTACAGATCACTATCATTAGCTCAGCATGTAATATATATGATACTTTACCAATATTAGCCTAAGCATGTGAGATACACAGACAGCATTACTAGTTGAGACCGTTGTATTGTTTGGGGTTGGATTACCCAGCATCCCTGACCGCCCCAGGGTTAATAGCTGTATCGACTCGTCCGCCAGAGGATGAGGATACGTCACTCTACGGAGTGATATGCCGTCCCGCAAGGGGACGAAGATGGGATGCCAGTTTCCCCATATTGTGCCTTGGTCGGCCCTTATACACCCCCGTCGAGCGGGTACTCCCGGGGTGTTGATTCAGGAGTCCTTCGGACTCAGGTACAGTTATAGTCAGGGGCTCAGCGAGCCCAAGTGCATAACCAGGGGACCGACAGGATGCTTACAGCCAGTGTAGGAGATGGGATGACCGGGGTAGGGGTGTAGATTCTGTGCTGGTTGTACCTCCCGGCTTATGGGGGCCAGGTAAGGTTTGTGTGTGCTGTGTTATGTTATTTCATGTTATGCCATGCTATGTTAGATACGAGTAGATCAGCAGTAGAGGGATATATCTCCAGGTATGACTTCTATTTCTTCCCAGTGTAAACGAGAAGGTATGACTTACATTATCAGATAGTTAAGCTATTCTTTCTATTTCAGTTTCCTCAGTTCTATTATTGTGTTCAGATGTTTCTTTCAGTTATTGCTTTATATACTCAGTACCAGCGGTACTGACGCCCGGTGGGGCGCTGCATTACTTGCCTGCAGGTACTCATAGACGAGCAGGCGACTCTACGTGACTCCCTGTCAGCGGTTGAGTATTCAGCTCCTGTCCTCCGGAGGCTGAATTTTAGAGGTGTAGCTCAATTCCTTTTGTTGTATATTATGGGTAGGTCGGGGCACTGTCCCGATCAGTTCTATTGCTATTCCTAGAGGCTTGCAGTCTGTATATTTCCCTGTGGTCAGTTGAGCCGGTCGTGTGAGGCCGTGCAGTTGTTAGCTATTAGTACTCTTGCTTCTTGTATGTTGGCCGTGTGGGGCCATAAGTTTGACAGTACTGGTGACCTTGCCGGTCACGTAGCCTTCTAGTATTTTATTGCTGAATGCAGATAACTAGACGGCATAGTGGCCTTGTCGGCCCGCATAGGCTTCCCTATAGTTGTTTGTTCTGGTCAGCTGTTATTACAGGTACAGGAGGCTATAGGCCAATGGGCCGGGGGCTGTGTTTACAGCCGTTATATAGCCCTTTGTTTCCAGAAATGTGAATTAGAGCCAGTCAGGCACCAGATGTGCCTAGGCTTAGCAGTCCAGTAGTTCAGGTCCTAGTAGGGCACCAGGTGCCAGTCATACCCCCAAGGCGGGGCGTGACATTATGATTACGGCCAACTCACGGGCCTTATTTCATAGCTAGTTCACGTATTTCAAGCATTCTTATGATTGTGATGATTTATCTAGCCCATGAATCTCAAGTATGTTGTCCCTATTATCCTATGGGTACTATATATGCTTTGAAAGTAGTATTTAACACCGAGTAGACCCAGGGTCCAAGCATACCTGAGTCTCAAAACTACGTGCCAACGTAGCCATGATAGGACTTCTTTTACGACTGTCCTTTTAGCCTGAATGGGCTTTTCATGAGTAATATCACCCCTTTTTTCATGGTTCTACCCTTTTCAAGGTACGAACACCCTCCCCAACTAAGGGACTACAGGTTGGGCTCCATGTGGGCTCCTATGGGGTATGTCGGTTATAAGAATCTCCCACTGGTCCTCATGATTTATGTATGGTTATGATTATGTACTTTGGCTCAAGTCAAGTTTAATAAATCTTTTCTCTTATGATTATGAATATGATTGATTTACAAATGTTTTGAAAACCTTAAGCCCTTATGTTTATATTATAATATTTACGTTATGATCATGCTGTCTTACTCTTATAAACTCTTATGCATTTTAACTGTCTGTTTTACTTACCTTGCATAGTCGGTACATTTTAAGTACTAATCGCATACTCTATGATGTATCGTCTTATGATACAGGCTCCGATATCCAGGATCAATCCTGTAGCTAGTCAGATTTTCGGAGTTTGTTTCCTTCAACCTCAGTTGGTGAGTCCTCATCTTGCGAGGGACCTTCTGATTTATTGTATGTCATATTTTCAGCCTGTAGATTCTAGTGAGTTAGTTGGGGTCTTGTCAGTGTTAGAAGCTTTTCGAACATAGCTTGTGTTTCAGCTTTCGATTCATGTATGTAATCAGATGTTATGTCTTGTTAGACTCACACTATGTTATTTATGATGATCTTGCGCTTATCTATGATTGAGTTAGATGTATGTTAATTCCATGGGCTGACATGGTGCCTCTCGTGCTTTCTTGTCCCGTGTCTCGATCCAAGCCTATGTTCGGGTCGTGACATTACCTAACCCCCAACTTCTTGAAATGATAAGAGGCATCAAATTTATACTTGCCCTAAGGTTACATAAGAACCTTTTTGAAAATGCACAGCCCAATGGTACAAGGGGTAAGTAAAAGCTCTAGGGTCCTCTCCTTTGGGAGCAAGATTGCTCGCCGTCATTGCACTACAATGCTATGTTACTTCCCCTGTACTAGCATCAATAACCTTCTTTTTCTTTAATAATTTCTTCATAAATTTTGCATAGCCAGATATTTGGAGCAATGCATCCACCAAAGGTATGTTTATGGACAACTTTCTAAACATCTCAATGAATATCTTGAATTTGTTGCCCTCTTTCTTTTTTTCTAACCCGCTGAGGGTAAGGAGGCGGGGTTCTAGGCTCCTAGCCTTGTGCATTTTGGGCCTCCTTGCCTTTTTTATCAGCATCAACATCCTTGGGCGCAATAGCCCCTCCTTCTCCAAGCACATCTTCATCATCAACAACATTTGGTTAGACATCTCCCTTTTTAACTCTTTGACCCCACAATCTGTGGACTCAACCTTTTTAAGCACTCATGCTAACATTTCTTCAATCTTTGAATTCCCCATATCACTTACCCCGGGTTGCATTTGGCATGATTTATCCTTTGGAGGTGGCATGTATGGGTTTGAAGTTCGATGGTATAGCTCCCCGTCACATCTTTGCTCACGATTTCCACATTTTTTATTTTTATCAACCCAATCTTAATTATCACGATTTCTCCAACCTTGATTCTTTACCCGTGGATGCCAAAGGCATTGGATGGCCCTTTGATATCCCAATGAGAACTGCTGATTGACCTGCCATGAATTGACACTCTTCCTCTTACCTTGGCGGTGAAGCTTCACCCTCATATTGCATGGGACCTTGAGTCCCCATAACATTGACATTCTTGGACCCGATTCCCATAACATGCTTGGTCATTAGTTTGAGATTGGTCATCATCTTTTCTAGGGTCTCATCTCTCTCTTCATCACTTTTCCTCCTCTCCTCATTCACAAGGCTTAAACTAGCACCATTTAAGGGCACTTCACTGTCCCTAGTGTGCCAAGCTTGATTTGTTTTTGTCATCCTATCCAAAAGAGCCTTGGATATTCAATACGTATGGTCCATGAGGGATCCACAGATAAATTATTGGCCACTGACTTATTAATGTAATCCAGGGATCGATAAAAATTCTGAAGTAGCACTCCATCCTGTAGCCCATGGTTTGGACGTAAAGCCACTTTCTTCTTGAATTGAAGTCATGCTTCATGTAAGGGTCCACTCAGAATTTGCCTAAAGTTGGTAATGTCATCTGTCAACTGCAACATCCTCAATGGAGGGAAGAACCTATCTACGAAAGCTTTCATCAATTTATTCCACGAAGTAATACACCCCGAGGGAAGCTCCTCTAGCCATATGGTAGATTCTCCCGTCAAGGAAAATGTAAAGAGCCTTAATCGACTCTTGGCTAATATTGGTAGTGTTGAAAGGCTGACATATCTCAAGAAAATTTCAAAGGTGGTAGTTGGCGTCTTCTCTAGGTTGTCCTACAAATAACCCTTTCATTTGGAGCAAATGGAGCATAGTGCTCGTCACGTGAAACACAACATTCTCCACCGTAGGAGGTAGGCGAATAGCTCCAGCTATCTCAGGTATCATTGGATAATCATCCTCTTAGTCCGTGTGGCCGTCCATAGAACCCATTAAGAGTGCTGGCTTATGTCATTTAACCTAAAGAGACCCTAAAACAACAATAAATGTAAAAACAAAACACAAAATGCTTAATTAATTCAAGTCAACATCTAGGAGCTATCTAATACTATTCCCCGCAACGACACCAAAATTGATGATGTCCAAATCCACTCCTCACATGGAGATAGTGTAAATGTTCATCACAACAAAATTTCCCAACTCATGAATCGGGGTTTGAATCCATAGGCGAGATTTGATGGCACAAAAGTTGTTGATCGAGTTGAACTATGTCGCATCATTGTCCTAAAAATGGAAAAGTAAGTATTGGGGGTTAAAATGATCTCAATTAGAATTTAAATTCAATCAATAAACTACAAGGTAACCCACTTGAATAAACAAACATGACCAAGAGCTTGGTTTGTGCCCCATCAATTTGATTGGGGTTAACAGGAAATCAAATTATCACTCACAAGCATAAATAGCAGTGGACGAGGCGGCAATCTATGCTATTCACCCACTAGGGTGCCTTTTGCCTCGGGTTTGGTCCCAAAAAATTCACTCACTATGACTTGGGTAAGATTTTAGCTATTTCTAGCCTCAATTCACTAATGTGTGTAAGAAGGTGGGTATTGGCTATCTCTAGCTCAATCCCACACACTCAACACCCAAATACCCACCATTATTTTCTCACCCATACTCTATTCTTCTTTTTCAGGCAACAATAAAGTAAGTAAGCATTATCGACACTTGCAATTGCAAATATATCAAGTATAACCTAGAGAAAACTGTGGATTTATACTAGATAAGTAATTATAAGATCAATCTAGCAACACCCAATCCAATTTAGCCCGCAAAATATTTGGCCACACATAGCTGAAAAACACAAGATTATACCAATAAATAAACGTATAGAATCCATTATCAAGAGTAAATTGCAAGCTCAAATTTGTTTTCAACAGAGCTTTTTACAAGAAGAAGAAGATGAAGAAAAGCTCTCTATCTTTTTCTCTCCCTAGCAAATAAAAAAATCAACTCCCCCACGGAATGGAACTTTTAGTTACATTAAAAGGAATGTACAAAAATAGGTTAAAGCTGATCCTCTTTTCTATGTTGGATGATTACCCCTTTGATGAAAGCCTCACTTGCGAGGCACCAACAAAATCACGGGGCGCCGCTTGCTCACAGTTGTGGGTCAGTTAGTCCAGGTGTGATCTGGCATTGGCACCAGCATTTCACTGGTGTTGACCTGCATTTTGTAGGTGTGCCACTAATTTCCCAGCAGTTTCCTTTTGTGTTTGGCCTATCTTTCACAGGTGTTAACCTATGAAATGTAGGTCATCCTCTTTTATCCCAAAGCTATGCTTTTTGATCAAGTTCTTCTCTTTATTTGTTTAAATTGAATACCTACAAAAGTTCAACAAAAAGGACGTAAAACCTTCCTAATTGACTTGAAAACCAAGGAAAAGCTCATGCAAAAGCCTAATGAGTAGGTAAATTACCAACTCATAACATACTTGTGTCAGAAATAAGTGAGGGTACTTCTTTCCCATCTCCTCCTCAACATCCCAAGTCACTTCCTTGATATTGTTATGTCACCACAACACTTTAACTGAGGAGACTTCCTTAGTCCAAAGCTTTCTAACATACCAATCAAGAATGTGAACTAGGACTTTTGTATAGGTCATCTTCTCAGTAATTTGGACATCCTCAATAGCTATTATATGATATGGTTATCATATGCACTTTCGCAACATTAAAACATGAAATACATGATAAACTACCACCAGCTCTGGTGATAACTCCAACTCATAGGCCACTTTGCCTATCCTGCGAATGATTCTATCAGGCCCAACATATTTAAGGCTCAATATTCCCTTTCTTCCAAAATGCATAACGCCCTTTATAGGAGACACCCTCATGTAAACCCAATGACTAGCAGTGAACTGTACCGCTCAACAGTGTACATCCACATAAGACTTCTGCCTGCTCTAGGATGTCTGAGGTCGATCTCTAATAAGTTTCAGATTGTCTATAGCCTGCTGCACTAAGTAAGTCTCCAATAGCTTTTCCTTACTTAGTTCGAACCAGCCCACTGGCGACCTACACTTTCTCTTATATAAAGCTTCATACGGGGCCATCTGAATGCTCCCCTAATAGATATTATTATATGCAAACTCAATCAAGGAAACATGATCATCCCAACTTCCACCAAAATCTAAAACACATGCATACAACATATCTTCAAGCATCTGAATGGTGCATTCAGCCTGTCCATATGTCGGAGGTTGAAATGTGGTACTGAGGCTTACCTAAGTGCCCAGGCCTTTGTAGAAAGACTTCCAGAAGTTTGATGTGAACTGAGCACCCCTACCCAAAATAATGGATAAAGGGATGTCATCTAGGCTAACTATCTCTCAGATATAAAGCCTAGCAAAATCCTCTATATCATATGTAGCCCTGAGTGGCAAAAAGATAGCTGATTTAGTCAATTAATCTACTATCACCTAAATAGAATCATGTTTCCTGCTCGACTATGGTAATCCTATGATAAACTTCATATTAATAACCCCCCCATTTGCATGTTGGAATCTCTATGTCCTACATCAGACTTCCATGTCCTAGTGCTTAACCTTTACCTACTGACAATTAGGACACTGAGCAACAAAACATGTGATGTCCTTTTTCACGCCATTCCACCAATATAGCTGGCTCAGAGTCATGATACATTTTCGTGGCACATGGTTATATTGAATATCGAGAGTAATGAGCTTCATTCATAATCTATTCCCATAGCTCACCCAAATTAGGTACACATAGATGGCCCTAGTATCAAAGAACTCCATCAGGTCCACAATCAAATAGGATCTACTTTTGCTGCTATATATTATCTCTTAGTTAGACTAACTTTGCGTCGTCATATTGTTGCTGCTTAACTTTAGCTACCAAGGATGATTTGCAGTGTTATGGACAATAACACCCCAGTCTTTGAAACCCAGTAACTGAATCTGTAAGTAAGCCAATGGCTATAGATTCTTTTCTATTTCAATCCTATCAACTTGAATATGAATCAAGTTACCCATATACTTGCGACTTAGCGCATCGACTACAATATTTTCCTTGCTCGGATGATACAAGATACATCATAATATTTTAGTAGCTCTAACCATCTTCTTTTCCTCAAATTCAAATCTTGCTACTGAAACAAGTACTGGAGGCTCTTATGATCTGTGAAGATATGAACATGTACCCCCATATAAGTAGTGATGCCAAATCTTCAATGCTATTACCACTGTGGCAAACTCAAGATCACGGGTAGGATAACTCTGCTCGTGCTTCCTCAAGTGTCTAGAGACATAAGCAATAACCTTAAAGTGTTACATCAGAACATAACCTAGCCCAAATCTATAAGCATCAGAATACACTACATAACCTTGACACCCTTTGGAAGAGTCAAGAGACTGCTGAAGTCAGCCTATCCTTGAACTCCTAAAAACTCTGCTCACATGCCTCTTTCCACTAAAAGATAGTTGCTTTATGAGTCAACTTTTTTAATGGCAAAGAGATAGTAGAGAAATCTTCCACAAAACAGTTGTACCAACCTGGTAATCTCATTGGTTGTTCCCAGATTCCATTATCAAGAAGTGTATCCACGGCTTCTTGTACTAATTTCTCCTAGCATAGATCTACTTGTTGTTAATAGATCAGTAAGGGTATTGTTGTGATAGATAACTCTTCTATACAGTTCATTAATGTCGGAGCTCATTAGTTTACCCCCATATATCTGAATGATCGATCTCAACTCAGGAGGAATAACTGGTAATAGACACAAAACCATCCATTCTGGATCCATATTTGTTCGAATAAAATGCTTAGCCAGTTCCACGCATCTAACCAAAAAGTCCTTTCTTCTTCCAACTTTTCGTTCTTCCTATTCATTCCCTGTGTGCCCTTCTTCCCCCTAATTCTTCCCACTCTACCAACGAATTCTCTATAATAATTCATAAATCTAGATCAGCTAATTATTCTCGGATAGCACCTATTCTAGTAGAGATTTCTCGATTGCAAAATGTATTGGGTAGTAAAAAAAATGGGATGCTGTATTTTCAAGATTGGATTTCATATTCAAACAAACCTCGTAATCACAAGAAAGTGGGCTTTTTAGTTATGGGCCTAGCAAAAGCAAAATTGGGATAGGATTCTATAGGATATCTCCCCTTCAAAATCGGACGTGAAAGTTTCCTTTCATCCGGCTCAAGTAGGTACACCAAATAAGGAAAGGAGTTCTCGTTTTCAAACTCTAGAAAATCCCAAAATAAAAAGGTCAACTCCTTACTCAAGTTCCCAATGAAGACGAAACAAGATTTCAGTGATTCCATCATTTATTAATTCTTTATTCAATTTCAATTCCAACAAATAAAATAGAAAATAATCCCAAAAAGCTACGGACTTCTGTATGGTTCAAGTGTTTGGGCCTGTTCTTCGCAGCTTTTATTTTCTGGCTATCTACCCTTATACCTTCAGCTGTAATCACATGGTGAAGAAAAACTACAGAGGTCAGCAAAAACTTGCATTTAGAAAATTTAGCATTTAACCTATGCTCCTAGAGAGTCTGCAATACTACTTTCAGATGATCTGCATGCTCGGCTTGTAATTGCGAGTAAATCAGAATCAACGAAGATGATTACAAATATATCAAGAAAGGGCCTAAATTATACAATAAAAAGGAATTATAGATAAAGGAAAACTAAATTGAGACAAAATTGGAAGGAAAAGCAACTCTTGTTAAGAAACAAAGACCTCAAATACGCAATTCAACAAGCACCAAGTTCTTAGAAAGACCTCAAGGGAGATTAATTAACCCTGCAACCCTCCTCCCTACACAATTAATAATTTAAGGCTAGGCAAAAGCTTAGCAATCTACTACACTCAAAATATGATTTGTTCAAAGTCATCAAAATTCTCCCATGAAAATTACGAGAGCTCCTATTTATACTATGTAAGGAAAATTATGAATATGTCCTTAATGAGTAAGGGCCTTGTTTGGTTCTCTTCCTTTTCTTGAAATCAATGAATGGATATTTACAACATTAACCCATCTTCTTTACAAACATGGCCACCTTGCGCTCCCGTCCATCATTCACCCTCCCAAGCTATCATCCATATATAGACACCTCTGATTGCATCTTCTCCCCTTCTTGAGAAGGATCTGTCCTCGAATCTAGACCTTTTAAAAACATAGAGAAGAAAAACAACAACAAGGATCTCACAACATGAGGTTTAGCATAAGTGTAATTAGGCCAAACCAACACATCTATTACAAGGAACCACCTAGGTCAAAAGGAAATGATGTCCATCCATTTTGGTCAAGAACACAATCAATTTTCTCAATAAAACCCCTTATCTTACAAGGAAAACCCTGAAAGCTGCCATGAGTATCATCATAAGCAAAGAGATAATAAAGAAAGATGTGCAACAAGGCAACTTCATTCACAGTGTCCCCAGAGGTAAGATCACCGATAGATACAAAAACATCATCTAATCTCAGTCAGAGTGTTAGAATACTTAGTGATATTCAAAAAATTGTCCACTGATCCATTTGACTTTAGTTTCTCCTCGAGGTATTAGTGAAACCACCCAACTATTAGAATTAGACTCAGATCATAATGTATTTGGTCTATTCAGCGGTCATGACCTTCTAGTTTATAGTTCTGACTGTTCGGTCTTTGTTATATGGGTGTATAACTACACGCAAGTGCACGTGGTTGAACAAGTAGTAAAGTGGTTTAAGTAAGCCAAGTATCGATCCCACAGGGACTGGGATGAGGTAACAATCTGCTCAAGTGTACTATATTTTAATTCTAACAATGAAGACAACAGTGTAACCAAGAGTTAGATATTTTGGGTTCTAATTTTTATTCTAATTCTAAAACAAGTATCTAATGTGAGTCTGAACTATGAATGTGAGCATACTGAGGTTAATTGAACATGTAAGGAAAATAAATTATCGATATAAATTGGTTAACTTTTCCTCCGGTTGCTAGTCAAGAACGAATGCCAATGGATTAAAACTCTCGTATTTAACCGAACTTAAGAATAATGAACCGCCCACCTACATTTCTGTGATTAAACGAAATTCATGCTCTAGCCATACAAAACCGGTTCCTAAATTGACTAATACGACTTTCAAGTATATTTCTATCCTGAAGGTAAATCAATTCTCAATTTTCCCAAACCAAGAAAAGATCATATCCTATTGATTCTCAACTTTCCAATTTCTTTCTCTCTCGAGTGAAACCGGACTTTTTAGATGTACATTAATATAGGCCACACATTAATGCAGTAAGAACAAGAATCAATAGAACAACCATGGAAGAAAAGATTAAAAACCAAATTGATCAACAATCACATTTGAATACAATTGTTCTTAACCTCAGCAAGAAGAGGAATTAGCCACTCATTTGTGGATTAAACATCGTTAAATGAGTGTTAAACATACAAGCAATTGAATGAAAAAAGAAGGAGATAGAGAAAAACCCTGATAATTTCGTCCCCTCAACTGCCTGTAACCCACGTTCTTGCTCCACCATGTTAGAATAATTAAAAATGAACCTAAGTGTTCTATTTATACTAGTGGGAATTTTTCCCGGAATAACAAGCAACGTTTCACGGAGTGCATCGCGGAGCACTGCCTCCGTGACACGCCACTGAGGCGGACCCTCACTGGAAACTGGGTGTCCAGGTAATAAGGCCTAACG
The DNA here is from genome assembly GCA_035772735.1 of Datura wrightii. Classification (NCBI taxonomy): domain Eukaryota; kingdom Viridiplantae; phylum Streptophyta; class Magnoliopsida; order Solanales; family Solanaceae; genus Datura; species Datura wrightii. Next base: position 51,460,594 of record JASDFA010000020.1, on the reverse strand, counting down.
TGGCATGGCGTGCAACACGGAGCTAGGCCACCGTGCCACGGACCCAACGCGCACCCTCACTAGAAATTGCCAAAAATTCCCTAGCCAGGCAGAAGGCCTCCGCGATGGCAGCGTGACACGGCTCCATCGCGGAGCCTCTTTATTTTGTGCCTTCTAATACCTTGTCCTTTGCTAACATCCGAGTCCAACCCTGATCTCTCCCAACACGCATTTTAGCTTCCCAAAATTACATTTTACCTGCAGAACAATGCTAATCGTGTTGGTTAGTATAAATTCACATTTTATTAACAATCATATGAGAATGTATCAACATTGCTAGATAAACAAGGCTAAAATGACATATTGAAGTATCACTTGGGCATATAAATTTGCCCAAGATCACTTGCCCCACACTTAAATCCTTGTTCGTCCTCGAACAAAAATCTTACACCTCATGCAATTTACACCCCAACCTCGCTACTTTGGTTCGACAATTTAGGCTACGGTCATACCGATTATTCAATACAGCAAATCATCAAGAAAACACACATGGTCCAATAAATGCAAGGACCTTCAATACATCAAGGCCTCCTAGACTTAAGAATCGAGTCTCGATATTGGCAAACTCATGCAAATCAACTGATCAAGACGTCCGACACGAAAATTAATCTCTCATCAAGCATGTGCCCTCACAATCACCAGAGAATTTTCCCCTTTTTGATCATACGAACTCAAATGATTACATGCAGGGGCATATAAACACAATTTCGCTCTCTCTCCCAAAAGAATTCACATGCATCATGTCATGACCCATAAGCTTGCCTTTAGTTTATTACTCCACTAATATAAAGAAGAGTGATGTAAGATCACGTAGGACTTTAACGGGTTGTAATGTAAGCTACGGAACTAGTAAATATTGGGCTAGCCAATAATAGTCACTAGCATCCTTAAGCGCCTTTTCAATACATCCCATCCAACTCGTGGGCATTGTTTCTTTCTTCGTCCTCCCATTATTGAAGTTTGTCTTTAGTTTGGCGCATCTTATTAAGCACACTTTACCCAACAACAAAGATTATGCATATACCTTCATGATAGTTTATTTATAACAAGTGCACCCTTAAACCTTTTCTTTCCTTCCATCACTCTGCTTTTCTTTTCTTTTCACCATTCTCACTCTTTGACACTTTGGGAAAATTATTTTCTCTTCTTCAGCGCTTAAGAGTTTTGGATCAAATTTACGGCTAATGAAAAGAAGGGATTAAGCTCGGTTTACAACTTTTTGACAAAAGAAACAAATAATAGGCTAAAGGCTCAACGGGCTGACTAGGGTGTACAATCAAGGTGGGTACTATAATGAAAAAGAAAAACTTTTGGTTAAAAACAAAGAAATGCCTACATCCTTTCCTACAATACACCTCCTTCATTTCGTTTTGTACACACCAGGCAAGTTCTAGACACTTCACAATAGCATGGAATAACAAAACCTCACTTCACACTTATTGCACATGCTCAATTCAAGACATATTCACGGACTCTTCAATCAGCTAATTACAAGAATTCAAACATTAAGCCTCAATCACACTGAATCAACTCTATGGCCTAGGTATCTCAACATATTTACAAAGTTGCATGCTTCCATACAAATCACCTTTGCATTTCAAATATCATGTACAACACGCAACCAGAATTCCGCAACCATAAAGTAACTACAGGTTTTGGGATGCAACCCACAAAAGAAAAACAACTAAAAAATAAAACAAAAAATCTACTCCTAACGACTACATTTCCCTTAAGACGGTCGTCATCCATCCATCCTAGGGAACGGTCACTAACTAAGACTTCAGTTCAATTGGACCATTCTCGGTAAAAGAACCGAAAACAAACGCCGAAAAACCCAAGAATTGAAAAAAAAAGAAAAATTTAAAAAATATCGATCATTTTGATAAACAAAAATATGTACAAAATCAGCTAGCAACATTCAGCAACACACAACAGTTTCACAATTCACATATAATTATAATACAGAACAACAGCTTCATAATCACAAATTACAGGGTCTTTCACAGGCACAACAACAGAACAAAACAACATACCCAACACCTAACTACTCCCACCCCACACTTATATCGAACACTGTCCCCATTGTTCACAGAAATTAAAATAGCACAAAAATTGGGTGGTGGAACTCCCTAATTAATCAAAATACTCCACTTCTTCATCAGGTGCTGCTGCTTCATCTCCCATGCCTGAATCACCCCCATTGTCATCATCGGACTCCACATCGGAGTCCTCCCGAAGTGTCTCCTCATCTGTGGGGACATCATCATCCGTGGGCTCTACAAAAGCTGGCCCTACTTGGCATAGAGCCCTGGCATTTTCGCCAAAAGGGTAGTCTAGCTCGAGCTGCCATAGCTCCTCCACTGTTGCCGGCCTCCCGCCTATCCTCAGTTGGAGCATCTGCATCCCGTACATGCAAGCCATGTACTGATCATCTCGAGCATGTCGCTCGGCAAGTTTAAGAACAGGCTCGTGGGTGGTGTCGGGTGCCTTAGTTTTAGTTACATCTAAGGCCCGCCGCTCCATTTGCGGGATGTAGTCAAGGGCCTCTTCCTCGACATCCAGGCCCCTCAGGAATGTGGTGAGTAGTCCACCAAATCCGTATCTGTGCCTCTGATGCAACCGGGCTCTCTTCATGGTAGAGATTATCACCGCCCCCACATTGATCTCCAGCCCTTTCATCAGGGCGTACACCAGGCATACACGATCTCGGGTTACATCCGTCATATGTACCCCCGAGATTAGGCAGGAACACACGATCTTAAGCCATATTCTGGCTTCCCTGTTCATCTATGAGTAGGGCAAAGTCTGATGGTAGCCCCTCTCCTTGGGTCTGCTCCATCTAGCCATCGATCGGGTTCCACACAAAGTGCGTCTGATGTCAGCATATGGTGGAGTGATGTTCAGCTGTCGAAGCACGTGGGCGTCTGTGTCCCACGCCCCTAGGATAGCATTGAGGTGGTGGGGCTCAAAGGTAACTATTTGCCCTCTTATTTTGATGGTGTGACTTCTGAGAGTCGGGTTCCAATAGGCATAGAATTCCCAAATCAAGTGCAAGTTGCATTCTTTGGGCTCTTCAAAGATGAAGTTTAGCCCAGCTGCCTCGATCCTGTGGACGATCATAGGGAACTCCTGTGCCAACGGTTCCCGTGCTATGTGTTCCTCGGGGAAGTACTTGCTCTCCTTGTGCTTTGCATACCACTTCTTCCCCTCTTCTGTCACCCACTTGGTTGCGTATTGGCGGCGTTGGCCGCGTGGAACCACTGGTGCTGCTGGGACCGCATTGCCCAATCTGATTCTTTTTCTGCCAGTGCTAGATGTTGATGCGCCTTTTCCCTTGTCTTGCCTGCTTGCCATTGTTCCTGTCAACCCAAACAGACAAGTTCAATGTTAAGCCAATGAATATTAGCTTCGACTAAGGTTGGGTTAAGCTAGGCTACCCCACACTTAGTCCTTAGCTAAAATTACAACATTACGGCAAAATCATACTTATTTACACAAACAAACAACTAAATATAACAAACATGCTTAGTGCATTCGAAGAATTCGACGGTTTATATTCTATGTACTACTCAGACTTCGTACAGCTAACCACAATCATCACCATCGACAACATTTTATCTCATAGCACTTAGCAAGAAGAAACAAAACAAAAGAAAGGAAAAAAAAGTGAAAAAATTAACTACGTGATCCTATACAATTCAACCAATTCTTGCAATTTTCGATATTACCCTAACCCGAGAATCTGTCAGTTTTTGAGCATAGTAACAGTTAACACAATCGACTCAACTCACTCAACATGTGCAACCCAACATGAATTTCACTAGTTCAACTAAATTTTCCATTTCAAACTCAAAGGCAAGCCCTAGCTATGATTTTATCACAAATTCGATTAAACTATGTCATTATCGCGTTCAAGCAATCACAATGATACTCCGAACATCAATCAACAATAATTCAATAGAATTTAAGCTCAATTCCTACTTAGGGCAAGTTTAGCTCATATCACAAGTTCAATATCGAAAAAATTCGACAAGAATTGAAATAGAGTTGAAGAACATACCTTGGATTCGAAGAATTGATGAACACTTGATGAAATTCTTGTCCTAAGTTCGTGTCACATCGAAGGGGGATGAGTTTTTGGGAGGTTGGTCGCGGAGTGTGTGAGAAATGAGGGAAAAAGAGGTAGAATCGGGGTTAAAAAGGGGGAAAATCGCGCGGGTCACCTGGCGACCCGGTGTGACCCATCACGATATAAATATCAACGTGTCAAGGAGGGTAACGCGGAGCGTGCCCTCCGTGACACGGAGCTATCGCGAGGGCATTCTGGAATTTTTTTTAAATTCCATATTTACACCTCAACGTGTCACGGAGGGTAACGCGGAGTTCCTCCTCCGTGACACAGAGCTATTGCCCTAGCTCACTGTTTTACCACTTTTTATTGATTTTCATACCTCGAATTTTCCTTTGCGATCTCTTGCATATTTATCCTCTGTTCAACCTGAAATTCATCTTACGGCAAGAAATTGGTTAGAATTATAGGTTTCACTCAAAATAAAAATAAAAATAAAAACAAAAATAAAACTAAAAGTTTTGTTGTTAATCAAGAAAAAGAAAAAGAAATCTATTCACAATTTACAGAGAAAAATTTCATGGGTTGCCTCCCGTGCAGCGCTTGGTTTACCGTCGCGGCTCGATGTCATTCAGCTCAATTGTCCTCTAGGGTGATGGACGTTTTATCTCGACCACTGTCCTCACCCCAGTAGTGCTTACATCTCTGCCCATTGACTAAGAACGTGGCACTCCGATCTTCTTGCCAAAACTCTACTGCCCCATGCGGGGTCATTCTCACCACTTCAAATGGCCCCGACCATTTCGACCTCAGCTTTCCCGGAAACAACTTCAATCTTGAATTGAAGAGCAATACCTTCTGCCCTGGTTCAAAAATGCGGTGCACCACATGCTTGTCATGCCACCTTTTTGTTCTTTCCTTGTAGTACTTAGCACTCTCATAAGCATGCCAGTGGAACTCTTCAAGTTCACTGAGTTGCATTAATCTCTTCTTGCCCGCTAGCTCCAAGTCCATATTCAATTTCCTCCTTGCCCCGAAGGCTCGGTGCTCTAGCTCCACCGGTAGATGACACTCTTTCCCATAGACCAATCGGTATGGTGAGGTTCCTATCGGTGTCTTGTAAGTAGTTCGGTACGCCCACAATGCATCATCAAGTTTGCTTGACCAATCAATCCGTTGTGTATTTACCGTTTTCTGGAGAATCTGCTTCACTTCTCTATTTGACACCTCTACTTGCCCACTAGTTTGGGGGTGGTATGCTGTTTCCACCTTGTGGCGCACCCCATACTTGGCTAGTAGTTTCTTGAAACTTACATTGACAAGATGAGCCCCTCCATCACTGATAATGGCTCGGGGTGTCCCGAACCTGGTAAGAATATGTTTTTTCACAAATTTTGTTACCACCTTGTTGTCATTCCTGGGGCAAGCTATTGCTTCCACCCATTTTGATACATAGTCTACAGCCACCAAGATGTAACGATTACCAAATGACGGTGGGAACGGGCCCATGAAATCAATGCCCCATACATCAAAGGTCTCTACTTCCAGTATATTCTGCAGCGGCATCTCTTGTCTTCTACCAATTGTTCCTGTACGCTGACATCTGTCACACATTTTGACGTATGCCATAGAGTCTCTGAACAGTGTAGGCCAAAAGAATCCTGACTGTAGAACCTTGTGTGCTGTTCGCTCGCCTCCATGGTGACCCCCATACAACGAAGAGTGACAGCTCCTCAACACCTCTACAATCTGACTCTCTGGGATGCATCTTCTCATCACCTAATTCGGTCCCTGTTTAAATAAGTATGGTTCATCCCAAACAAAATGCCGGCAATCATGCCTCAATTTCCTTCTCTGTTGGTCTGTTGCCTCAGGTGGGTAGACTCCACTCACTAGCAAATTGACTATATCTGCGTACTAAGGAACTTCAGCTTCCCCTACTGCCAAGAGCTGCTCATCCGGGAACTCCTCATTGATGGTATCACTTTCCATCACATGCGACCGGCTCTCCAATTGCGATAAGTGATCTGCCACCTGATTCTCGCTCCCCTTTCTGTCCTTGATCTCAAGATCGAACTCTTGCAATAACAGGATCCATCTGATCAGTCTGGGCTTAGCATCCTTCTTGTTAAATAGGTACTGAATCGCTGCATGATCGGTGTACACCACTACTTTTGAACCCACCAAATAGGACCTGAATTTGTCAAATGCAAACACCAACGCAAGCATTTCTTTCTCTGTGACTGTGTAATTGCTTTGGGCCGTATTCAGCATTTTGCTTGCATAATAAATAGAATGAAAGATTTTATTTTTCCTTTGCCCCAATACAGCTCCCACAGCCATGTCACTCGCATCACACATTAACTCAAATGGTTGTCCCCAATCCGGAGAAGTAAGGATAGGTGCTTCTATCAATTTCTGCTTCAACTCCTCAAATGCTTTAACACTCTCATCATTCAACTCAAACTTTACCTCTTTTTCTAACAACCTGCATAATGGTCTAGAAATTTTGGAAAAGTTTCTGATGAACCGTCTGTAGAACCCTGCATGCCCAAGAAAACTGCGAACACCTTTCACCGACACAGGTGGTGGCAACTTCTCAATAACCTCGATCTTAGCGCGATCGACTTCCAACCCCTTTTTAGACACTTTTTGGCCAAGGAAAATACCCTCCTTGACTAAGAAGTGGCATTTCTCCCAGTTTAGTACAAGGTTGGATTCCTCACAGCGAGCCACCACCCTGTCAAGATTCTGCAAACACGTAGCAAATGAATTACCGAAAACAGAAAAATCATCCATAAATACCTCAACAAAATCCTCCACCATGTCGTGGAAAATAGCCATCATGCATCTCCAGAATGTGGCAGGTGCATTGCATAACCCAAATGGCATCCGCCTAAAAGCATATGTCCTATAAGGACAGGTAAAAGTAGTCTTCTCTTGGTCCTCAGGAGCTATGGCTATTTGGTTATAACCAGAGTACCCATCAAGGAAACAATAATATTCCTGTCCAGCCAACCTATCTAGTATTTGATCAATGAATGGGATGGGATAATGATCTTTCCTTGTGGTTTCATTTAGCTTTCTATAGTCCATGCAAATCTGCCAGCCTGTGACGGTTCGTGTAAGAATCAACTCATTTTTCTCATTGGTGACCACGGTCATCCCTCCTTTCTTTGGAACGCATTGAACGGGGCTGACCCATTCACTGTCTGAAATCGGGTAGACCACACCTGCATCAAGCCACTTGATTATTTCTTTCCTCACCACATCCTTCATTGCTGGATTTAGCCTTCGTTGCGGCTGAACAGTTGGTTTTGCTCCTGTCTCCATGAAAATCCAGTGTGTGCAAAAAGCTGGATTGATACCCTGAATATCTTACATTTGCCAACCCATTGCTTTCTTCCTTTTTCTGAGGACACCCAATGCTTCTTTCTCCTGTGCCTCTGTCAATTCTGCGGAGATGATGACTGGTAATGTATCATTTTCCCCCAAAAAGACATATTTTAAATGGGGAGGCAATTCTTTCAATTCCAGCTTTGGTGCCTCCTCAACGGATGGTTTCGGCAACGGTTCTAGGGACCTCATCAATGATTGAAATTCCTGTTTTCTCGGTTTCCTTTGTGCCTCATTCAACATTTGTACCACCTCATAGGCGTCTCTATCTCCAAAATGATCGGAGTGAATCAACACTCTTTCCAGTGGGTCTTGAGATTCAACAATCTGATGAATTTCTTCGTGTTCAACCACACTGATTGTTGAAAGCTCCTTATGTATTGTCGGCAGCTTCATGGCTTTAAACATATCAAATACCTCAATCTTATCATGTGCTCGCATGGTTAGCTGCCCTGCAGCTACGTCAATCAGTGCTTTCCCGCTCGCCAAGAAAGGACGTCCCAAAATAAATGGGCGCGTCTGGCTCAAAATCCAGCACGACGAAATCTACCGGGAAGATCAAGGAGCCAACTTGCACCAGAACGTCCTCCACAATGCCATCAGGTCTGGCTAAGGACCGATCCGCTAATTGCAAGATCACTGTTGTGGGTCTAGGACACCCTAGACCCAACTTTTTGAATACCGATGACGGCATCAAATTAATGCTCACTCCCAAATCACATAATCCACGAGCTCGGATACTCTTGCCCAATAGTAATTTGTATAGTAAAGCTCCCAGGATCTTTGAGATTTGTGGGCAGTCGGTTTTGTATCCAGGAAGTGCACTCCTCCGTGAGAGCCACCGTAGCATACTCAGTCAACCGACTTTTGTTTGCCACAATGTCCTTTATGTACTTTGCATATTTCAGCACTGCCTGCAAAACATCAACAAGAGGTAAGTTAATATGTTCCTGTTTCAGCACCTCTATGAATTTCTTGAAACACGCCTCCTCCTTGTGTTTCTTTAATCTTTGAGGGAACGAGGGTGGTGGTCTTTCTAATAACAGCTTCCTTTTTCTTCCCCCTCTCATCACTTTGCTCCCTCTCAACTTCTGATGCTCCCGATTGTTGAGGTGGTCTTTCTGGTTCCACCTCTTTCAGCTGCAAACCACTCCTTGTGGTCACCGCATTCACCTGCTTGGGGTTGGGATTGTGTCACTCGGAAGTCCAACTCTAGGTCTGGTGTTTTGGGCTCCAGCAAATTGCCCAAATTGATATTCAAGTGCCTTAGTAGCTAACTGGTTGTTTTTCACCTCGGCTGCCAATTTCACATAGTCAGCCTGCAATTGAGCTTCGTTAGCTATCATCGTCTGTAACATCTCCTCAATGCTGGGTGATGGTGGTGGAGGAGGTGCATTGTTGTTTCTATATTGTGCCTGATAGTTCTGCTGCCCTCCTTGATTCCTCTGCACCCCCTGACTTAAACTTTGCCCCTGATGGTTATTGCTACCCCAAGAGAAATTCGGGTGATTCCTCCAGTTGGAATTGTAGTTGTTGCCATACTGTTGGTGGTTGTTCTTCTGTACATTTCCCACAAAGTTCACCGAGTCAGGATTTGCTCCACAACACTCAGCTGAGTGCTCACTGCTCCCGCACACTTCACACCAAATCTGTTGCACTACATTCACTGGGGCTTGAGGCTGGTTCATTGTCATGTTACTGAAGTGGGTGTTGAGTTGATTCTGTAAAGCAGCTATCTGTGCAGCAATAGCTGTAAAACCATTCACTTCTAGAACTCCTTCTGCTTTCTTTGTCCCTCCTATTGATGAGTCAGCATTCCACTCCGGATTGCCCTGCGAAATACGGTTCAACAAGGTATATAGCTCCTCATAGGTTTTCTCCAGCACTTTTCCCCCAGCAGCTGAGTCAAGCAATATTTTTGTATGGGGTTCCAAACCCTCTATAAAAGTGTGCACCAGCACATCATTGGATGGATGATGATGAGGACAATCCCGCAACATGGACTTGAATCTCTCCCAGGCCTGATATAGATTCTCTCCCTCTCTTTGTTTGAAACTTAGAATTTGACTTCTAAGTCTTGCTGTTTTATAGAATGGAAAAAATCGTATCAAGAATTTCCTTGCAAGATCATCCCAAGTAGTAATAGAATTTGGTGGCTCAGCTTTCAACCACCTCTTGGCTTCTCCCAATAGTGAAAATGGGAACAATGTAAGCCTGACATAATCTGATGACACTCCAGCGGGGATGTAAGTGTCACTTATCTCCAAAAAATTTTGGAGATGTTGCTGCGGATCTTCATGATGGAGACCTGTAAACTGCCCGCTGGTGTGCAGCAATTGCACCATGTTTTGGTTGAGCTCGAACCTCCCTCCTGGCTTAGGTTTGCGAAGCTAGATGTGGCATTGTTAGCATGTGGGATTGCCACCTTGTGAACCGGCTGAGCTACTACTTCCTCGGGCACTAACATTGCCCGTACTACTGGTGGATTCTGTTGTTGCTCCATGATTGTTTGTCTGAGCAACTGCAGCTTCCTTTCTAGAGCTTCTCTCAGCTGACGATGAAATAATCTTTCTGGCTCTAAATACGAGTCCACCAACTCCTTGTCTCTTGCCAGTGTTCAACAGAGATTAAATCTGCAAAATACAGGCTAAGACAAAGTTGTCAACACTAAGAAAATAAAAATATAGTAAATTAACACTTAAGAAAAATTCACCAATTGCCAGTCCCCGGCAACGGCGCCAAAAACTTGTTCGGTCTTTGTTATATGGGTGTATAACTACACACAAGTGCACGTGGTCAAACAAGTAGTAAAGTGGCTTAAGTAACCAAGTATCTATCCCACAGGGACTGGGATGAGGTAACAATCTGCTCAAGTGTACTATATTTTAATTCTAACAATGAAGACAACAGTGTAACCAAGAGTTAGATATTTTGGGTTCTAATTTTATGCTAATTCTAAAACAAGTATCTAATGTGATTCTGAACTATGAATGTGAGCATACTGAGGTTAATTGAACATGTAAGGAAAATAAATTATCGATATAAATTGGTTAACTTTTCCTCCGGTTGCTAGTCAAGAACGAATGCCAATGGATTAAAACTCTCGTATTTAACCCAACTTAAGAATCATGAACCGCCCACCTACATTTCTGTGATTAAATGAAATTCATGCTCTAGCCATACAAAATCGGTTCCTAAATTGACTAATACGACTTTCGGGTATATTTCTATCCTGAAGGTAAATCAATTCTCAATTTTCCCAAACCAAGAAAAGATCATATCCTATTGATTCACAACTTTCCAATTTCTTGCTCTCTCGAGTGAAATCGGACTTTTTAGATGTACATTAATATAGGCCACACATTAATGTAGTAAGAACAAGAATCAATAGAACAACCATGGAAGAAAAGATTAAAAACCAAATTGATCAACAATCACATTTCAATATAATTGTTCTTAAGCTCAGCAAGAAGAGGAATTAGCCACTCATTTGTGGATTAAACATCGTTAAATGAGTGTTAAACACACAAGCAATTGAATGAAAGAAGAAGGAGATAGAGAAAAACCCTGATAATTCCGTCCCCTCAACTACCTGTAACCCACGTTCTTGCTCCACCAAGTCAGAATAATTGAAAATGAACCTAAGTGTTCTATTTATACTAGTGGGAATTTTTCCCGGAATAACAAGCAACGTGTCACGGAGTGCATCGCAGAGCACTGCCTCCGTGACACGCCACTGAGGCGGACCCTCACTGGAAACTGGGTGTCCAGGTAATAAGGCCTAACGTGGCATGGCGTGCAACGCGGAGCTAGGCCACCGTGCCACGGACCCAACGCGCACCCTCACTAGAAATTGCCAAAAATTCCCTAGCCAGGCAGAAGGCCTCCGCGATGGCAGCGTGACACGGCTCCATCGCGGAGCCTCTTTATTTTGTGCCTTCCAATGCCTTGTCCTTTGCTAACATCCGAGTCCAACCCTGATCTCTCCCAACACGCATTTTAGCTTCCCAAAATTACATTTTACCTGCAAAATAATGCTAATCATGTTGGTTAGTATAAATTCACATTTTATTAACAATCACATGAGAATGTATCAACATTGCTAGATAAACAAGGCTAAAATGACATATTTAAGTATCACTTGGGCATATAAATTTTCCCAAGATCACTGACCAGCCTCGGGACCCCAGTTTAGTTATCAGTTGTTCTTTAGACGGTTATGATGCTTCCTGTAAGCAGCTCTGACCAGTCTTAAAACTCATTTACCAGATCCGGTCCGATAAGACGGTCAGGGGACCCTCAGTCAGTATCCCTAGGTCAGTACATTCTTGGGCCCAAGTATCTAGCTATCTGCTTATTAGTAGCAGTCGTGATAGGATTAATTAGTGGGAGTAGGACTTAGCATAGAAAGGTCTGGGGTTCCAGAACTGCATTTCCACCATAGGTTATATTTTCTTGGCCTCATGGTCCCTTTGACAGTGATTCTCACAGTCCATGCCTTTATACTCTAGTAAGGTATATTGGGTCCTACCGATGGGGTGTATACATCGGACTCCATGTTGAGCTCACGTGGTTATATGTTGGTTATAGACTCACCCACTAGTCAATTAGTTCACTCTCAGATTTCTCAGTTCAGAGTAGTTTAGTAAGTATCACAGACTCAGTCTTTATGATTTAGGGCATGTTTATAACTATCTTCTGGGGTCATTATTGACCATATCAGTATATCCTATTTGTGTCAGTTTTCAGTATTTTAGTTGGTCATTTCATGTCTATTCAGTTCAGTCACAAGAATTTTCATGTTATCTAGTCTCTTACATACTTTGTATATTCAAAGTACCGACACATACTTTTTTGTTGTATCATTTCATGATACAGCTGCAAGTTCTCAGACCTAACACTGTTAGCCGACGTTGTCAGATACCTCTCAGCTACGGAAACATGAGTCCTCATCCTCCGAGGGCATCAGTTCATTATTCAATTTTTTTTCTACATTGTTTCCAGATATATTTTCGTGTTAGCTGGGGGCTTGTCCCTGCAACTCCTCAGTTAGAAGGATTTATACATAGACATGCTTTTCTTTCAGAATTACAGTATTTATCATGATGTTTAAACTTTATGATTCAGTCTTGCTGTTATGAATGTTTCATGATATTATTTTAAAAGCTTCTGCTATGCATGTGTTACTCAGTATACCGGTGTATGATAGACCAAGGGTTGACTTGGGGTTACTTGTGACCTCAAGTACCGTGTTTCGTCCAGGGTGAAGACTCGGGGCATGATAGGAACTCACTTATAATAGGAATTTACTGGAGTGTCGCAGGATCACGTTCCAAGTCTCTTACACAAACAAAGTGAGAAATACAACCTTTGGATATCAACTTAAGAGCCTTAAAGTATGAAATAAACTGACCTTTACGAGTAGTAGCATTACCTTTCCATTCTCTTAATGGCTCATTGGGAAAATGGAATCTAACAACCTTGTCATTGCAATCAACATTAGCATAAAACACCACCAACCATGCTATACCCATAATGATATCAAAATGGACCATTATAAGCTCGACTAGATTAGCTAGGGTTAATCTATCACATACCAATACTACACAGTTCCAGTAAACCCGTCTAGCTAATACAGATTTGCTAATTGGCATAACAAATGGTCTAGACAATTACTCAAGAACTATCTCAAACTAACTCAAAACAAGCGGTGTACCATAAAGAGTGTAGAACCAATATCAAGCAAAGCTTATACTGCACGAGAAAAAATAATTAGAGTACCTATAATAACATCAGGACTCCTAGTCTTACCAATCTCTCAAAGAATAAAATCAGCTCTGGGTTGCCCCAAAACTAGAAGCCTCTCTACCTCTGCCTCTGCCATGGCCTGATGCCAACTGAGGATCAGGTTTGGCAAGTGAAACTGAGGATGATGAAGAACCTGCTGATCCCTTTGACCATGCCTGATCCACCTCAACCTTATCTGGATAATCCCTCATAAAGTACCCTGGCTGCCCACAATGATAGCATACATTCTGTCCCTAAAGTAACTGTCCTAAATAGGATATCCCACACTAAGGATAAGGTGGAAATGGTGGTCATCTCTTTCTCACCCGCTCCTATTTTCTAGAGGTAAACGGAGCTGTGACGCCCTAAAAATGGTGTAGGGCGCAACTTGCACTCGATTAATGATTGATCTAAAAGCTGACTATATGACATCTGTAACTGTAACACTTAGGCCATACAGGCCACCTGTCAGAATCAACTGAAGAATAAACTAGACCCATAAGGTCTCAACAATATGGGGTAAACAATCGAAATGAAACCAAGGCAGTTAGTGTTCTAAACCAAGCAACAATAAGAAGACGAGGCCACAAACTGAATAACACTGTACACACTAAGTCTACAAAGCCTCTAAAGAGAAAACTCACTAATGGTCAGAACAAGGCTCCGACCTACCAATAACTGCATCTCAAAACTCGAGCATAAATAACTAAGCCCAGCTCCAGGAAGAAAGGAGCATACCAACCATCTTTTGATCTCACGAACTGCTACTCAGCTGGCCATCCTGACCTCTACCTGCACCTGCGGCATGAATGCAGGTCACCAAGCAAGGGGACGTTAGTACGAATAAAATGTACTAGTATGTAAGGCTGAAACTGTAACCATGTGATAACAATCTTGTAATAACTGACTTAGCACATAAACCTATAAAGGATAAATATAACCTTGAACTCTACAATCTGTAATTGATAACAACTTACTATAACATAACTGAACTCAAGAATTGAACCAAGAATAAGGAATGGTAACAACCTAGAATCCTGGAAACTGAAACCTAATAATAACTCTATAATGAGATGAAAATGCAATTAAGAAATGCACAAGAAAGAAACTATAACTTTAATGCCAGCGATCAGCCAACCGTAAATCCATATATAAAATTCGTCGAAACAGTGTACCACACTGGGGTAAAATAAAAAGATCTCTAGTCAATGTACCACACCTGGGTAAAATAAAAAGATCTCCAGCCAGTGTACCACACCAAGATAAAATAAAAATATCTCTAGCCGATGTACCACATCGGGGTAAAATAAAAGTATCTCCAGCCAATGTACCGCATCATGGTAAAATAAAAATATCTCCAGCCTATGTACCACACCAGGTAAAATAAAAAGATCTCCAACTGGTGTACCACATCGGGGTAAAATAAAAACAAATCTTAATCACATTCATAAATTGAGCTGACAGAGCTCATACAAACTATCTGAATACTTGAAACCATAAAATATGTCGATCAGTAACTATAACATGTGTAGGATCCTACCACGACCCTAATACTGCAATTATTCCGTACTCATATAGGTCTTTCATTTAGCATTTAAATACATACATATGCTGTGAATGAATTCTAGGAAAGTTCCTAGAAATGGAATATCATAAAGACATATGTAGACTCACGTTCATGATTTTAAACATCTCCTAGCAATTCTAACACGAGGACAGAGAGGAATAACTTAACCTAACATTTTCTATTAACAATCTTAGCATTCATTTCGTGCTTATACTCGTTTGACTTTCACACTTTCATATCACGAATTGTGAGCATACCTCATTCATTGCACATCATATCATATCTCAAGGTAACTTATAAACAGGAAGACATAACTTGTGTATCTAAAACCTAGACCTCTTTAATATATAAATTCTAGGCAACTGTCTAGGGGTTGCCTTAAGACAAATAGACTTATGGTCCTACTTTAGACAACATAGGAAAAGCTCATGTGAAACATTACATATATGTGGAGCTTAGAAAAGCTTAGCAGCATTATAAACAATTTAGACGCTTCCAAGAAAAAAAATCCTTTAAATCTTGAGATAGTTACTCCAGCTCATAGAACAAATAATCAAAAATAATTGTTTAAAAAGGACGACGGAGAAATTCTCCTTAACTTGAGTCACTATCTTAAAATATTCAATTCTAATCATTTCTTAAGAAGTTAATACTTTATTGGACTTCCATTAGCTTAACACAACTGAACATAACGAACTTTGTCTATAACGCTTTTTGCTAAATGTCGTTAGAACATGATAAATGTTGTTGGCTATTTGCCTAACTCATTAAAAATCGTAACACTTATCATCTAAAAACAACCTTTGGCTTTACTTTTCGTATTCATCATAAATTCTTTTCCAACCAGGGCACGTAATTCCCTACTTAATTATTTACTCTCGTGTTCATTATTCTAGAATTTCTTATACGCACTTACCCTTTTACCTAATTTCCAACCTTATCTCTTAAACATCGTCTTGTTCATATTTAACATCTCTCAAAGGTTCTTGAAATCATCTATGGACAGAGGGTATATAACTCACATTTTACCTTAAAAGGTCTAATATTTACTCTTACTTCTTCATTGTTACCCGAGCCTCAACCTTTACTCTTAGGTTGATTTCCTTACACATCTACAACTTTCAAAGAAGATACGACGTGTCTACTTAAAGCCTTAAGAAATTCTCAGGAGGTATAGATAACTCAAGAGCTCTAATAAACATATAGCGACTTTCAAAAGGTAATCCTTACTGCTTTAGCGCGTAATTTGAATGTAAGCATAAACGCATATATATATATATATCATGATTTTCATATAACCTGTTAATATCAATATATTGTGCATAACATTCCAATAAAGATGGTTACATAGAAATATCAATAGTTTATCCATTCGGGCCCTATTTTCCAAGTTTAACGTATCGGTTAATTAAGAAACGCATTAATTGGTCGCTTAGCTTAAGGAAGAGGGATAGGGGAACCATATCATGGCCCTAGCTACCTTAAAACATGAATATAAGAGGGTAGGTAACTGTCATAAGGAAATTCCACTTCATTACCCTCGTTAGCCCTTATTGAGTTAAAACCCTAATTCAATTATTAGGTTTGTCTGCGCGTCGTCGTCTTGCCATGCTTAACAAATTTCTTAGCAGCCATAATGTGAAACAACTTTGACAATAAAAATACATAACATAAAGTAAAGGTACAACTCACAGTGCCCACACCGAGGGGACTTCAGGCTCAATTTACAACTATGACCATAATAGAAGCTAATTGCCCTCTTCGCTTCACCTTCATGTGTTCCAACTCTTTAGAAAATACACACCTTAATACCAAGTAATCTTAAAAACTGGGAGGAACCGTAATATGATACTACAAAATCTCATGTATAGGGGAATGCCGGATTAATCCTCAGCATGAGTTCGTGCTTGAAAATCAAGGGACAAAGAATTCCTTACATACCTTTCTCCAATGAAATTTTATCTAGCTGATTTTCTATTTCAATGATCAGCCTTCAACCTCCTTAATCTAGTGGTTTTATTGGCCAATAAAAGGATTAATCTATAGCACAAAATACAGCCAAAATAACTAAAGAATTGCAGTCACAATAGCAGCAACATCAACAACATTTAGCCATTTTCTCAACTAGTTTTCACTAACTTTTAAGGGAGAAAAACTAGAAACGTTTACCTTATTTCTGCGGTAATTCTTCCCCTCAATATGAAGTATAATTCCAGCAAAATAAACAGCCAAAAATCCTTAGGAAAATGAGCAATACTTAGCTCACAAACAGTCCATCGGCAGCTCACTCAGCTGTCAATTTCCAGAGTTTCGTTTCACAATTTGAAAGGTTTAAAAGGGGTGAAATACTTACCTTGAGCTGGGGCTTTGTTCTTGGTTAGAAATAGGAGTAATTGACCTCAACTTCTTGTCCAAAAATACAGCAACCTTGCTGTCCAAAACGCTACAAAATAGTTCACCAACACACCAAACACACCTCCAACTTCTAGTCTTGTAACAAAAAATTTAAGCAAGGATAGTAGTAGAATCCTTACCTTTTATAATTGTGTTTAATCCCTACCAAGAGAGAAAGTATATGTAGCTTAGGAAAGCTTCAAAAACTCAGAAAATTCACCACAAAAACACTGCCCAAGTGCAGCCAAAACAGCCACCAACACACCACCTTCACCTTATGGTAGATCCCCTTCACTTAGCTTTAGTTTAATGAAGTTTATCTTGGTGTTTTAATTAGTTGTTTGATGGAAATTTGAGTGAATTTCAGAGAATAAGCAGACTCCTTAATTCTAGAAACATTGAAAATGATTTTATAAGTCATGAATTAAAATAATAAGCAAGTTGTGCGGTGGTCGTTTTTAGGGCGGTGGCCTCCTTGCTTCCCGACAGTGTCACGGTAAAACATCCATAACTTTTTACTCTGAACTCCGATTGACGAGATTTTATGAAAACTAGAATCAAAGACCTTTAATTTGATATGTTGTGGGGCTTCTAATTCTTTATATATTAGGAGATATGGTTATTTAAAGTTGACCCTTCCATATGAACTTCACATACTCTTCAGTTTTCCATTCGTACACATTTCCCTTGTCATCTACGACAAATATACAACCCGTACTTCCCTTAGCATAGCATAAAAACATCAAATAATCACCAAAAAATTTTTGGGGCGTAATATGAGTTGGGTCTTGTTCTCCTGTATCTCTAAAGTTAAGGTGGGGCACTCCTTGTAGGTCTAACTGACTACCGAATGATTGATCCCCTGGGTCACTCTGCGGCCCTCTAAGGACCCACAGTCCTAGCTATCTTCTTATGCTCCTATTGTATTTGAGTATCTCGTAACTGATGAACCAAATCTTCCACCTTTCTAGACAAAAGCTTGAAAACATGAAATCTACATATGCTCCTAAATATATGCCTCCAAAGAATCTCGAGCTATATAAGGCCCTAGCCCTAACACGAACCGATGAAATCTATCCTCCATCATCTGAACCATGTGTGGAGCATACCTGGCCAGAGAATTAAACCTAAGGAAATAATCATGCACACTCATGCTACCCTGCTGTAAGTGCCAAAACTGCTCAGCTCGAGCCTATCGGAGCTCCTAGGATAGATAGTAGTGTATAAAGGCCTTGGAGAACTCTTTCCACTCAGTTGGTGGTGCATCACCTCCTCTAGATTGATTCTAAGCCTCAAACCACAATATAGCCACATCATGAGTCTGAAGGTTGCCAACTCTACTCCTTCAGTCACTGTATCCTGCAACACCTTCAACACCCTATTTTTCTGATCAATAGAGTCTGAACGATCCTCGTTCGGCTCTGATTCGGTGAATACAGGAATGCTCAAAATCAAGAACTTGTGGGCCTTGGAACACTCTATCGCCTAGCCTATGTGTCCCTCTATCACCTCTAATCACTGCTCCTAGCCTGCAGCTATATGAGCCGTCAATTGTATAGCCCCTCAAAACCATACCCTTTCAGATCCATCAAGGTTGCCACAGGTGTTGAGGGTCTGCCACTCTATCATCCTCATATACCTTTGGGGCAGGAAGAGCTAGATCTATCTGCCGAACACTAGTTATGGCTAGAGGAACTATGATATCTAGGGTAGGATACCCACTCTGAGCCTCTAATCTATCTCCCTAATTTGCTGAAGGGTGACTGGTACCCTCTCCCACGGCTGTGTTGATCCACTACGTAGTCATCTTCCTTGTCACCGGCATGCTCTGAAATAATTGCATGATTTAAATGTCATAATGTTGATGGATTCGCTCTATAGCACGAACTATTAACTAAAGAAATGAAACAACTCCTTAATTCCCTGTTGCCTTCTGATTATAAGTATGGTGCAAAACATACCCATAAGAAAGATTCTACTAAACATGGCTTTATAGACTCCCTACGACACGCTTCACTCTAATACCAATTCTGTCATGTCTCAAAACTAGGGTATGGCATGATAGACCTCGGTACTATTAGACCGGGAAAGCAGCTATATAACATCTGCACTATAACATTTAGGTTGACTAAGCCACCTGTCATAATCAGCCGAGATAAAATAGTGGACCCATTATGTCTCAATAATAGCTAATAAGAGACTTGAAAGCTGATAAGACTACAATAAAGCTAAACAGAGCAATGAAAAACCGACAAGACTACACAACCAAAACAAACTACGCAAACTAGTCCACATAAGCCTCTAAAATGTAGACAAATTGAAATACACGGGACAGGGCCTCAGCCTACCTCTGCTTTACATAAAATTTAAAATAATCAAAACTAGGATATGGTTTCAGGAAAAGAGGAGCATACCACTACTTCGCTGAAATTTGTCCCCTAATGTGATTGATGATCTGACCCTCTGGTTGTACCTACAACATGATTGCAGGAGGGGTCTGATAATTCTAAACTTACACCCCTAAAGAATTATAACACGGATGTTGCCAATAAAGATCCCAATTACGGTTGTGGTCGATCCCAAAGGAAATATGGTCAAGATACATACTAATGCTTGTATTCATATTTTTAGTTCAATTATTTCCTATAATGGGGGTTTTAAATCAAGTAAAAGTATTGTAAACTGGAGTAGTGATCAATAGTTATGCAATTAACTAGGGAAGTGTTCCCCATGGCTTCCTAACTAGGTCAGATTATTACATTCATCATCTATCCCAATACTTATCCCATAGAATCTCGTGAGGGATTTCACTTTAACCTTTATAAATAGTTCCAAACTAACTCTGCTGCGATCGTAGCTAAAGCTACTCAAATAAACTCAATTTCAAGGATTTGATGTTCTTGTATTTTTCTAATCTCTACTTCTCTAGATTCAAGCAACAAGATAATTTTGGCTCGCCCAATGTTAAGCACTATTAAGAAACATTAAGCGTGATGAAAAAATGATACAGGCATTCGTACTAAATAATCACTTTGCGTAAACCTAGTTTGTTATTCCATCAAGGTTGCCATAATCATAGTTGTGGAGGGTTTTGCCATTCATGATTGCAAGAATGAAATCATATTTCATAGAACAACACATAACTAAATACTTATAATATTAATGAAAGAAGAACCCTAGAATCAACTACACAACCAACTTGTCAAAAACAAAGAATAATGATGAACTCTGTCAAAGTAGCCAACTAGTCGAGTATTTTCTCTCCAAGAAGTTAGGAAACCCAAAACCAACAATTACAATTGAAAAGTGTCAGATTTTCATTAGGAAAATAACCTAAAAGTATTTATATAATTAATGAAATTCCTTCCTAATTTAATAGGGATTTTGCTACCGGGTCGTCTGACAAGTTGTAGCATGATGCTACGATTCGAAGGAAGGTTCTGTAACACAAACCTACAACTTCTGTCTCCTCAGGCACTGAAGATTGGTATGACTCATACAATAATACTATGATTTGTTGGAGCTTGTCGTGATTTGAACATTTGAAACATGGCATCTATGTTGTTCCTCATAAGGGTCCTTGTCATGGTTCATACCATGCTGGTACGACTTGTACAATCTTGTCATGCCCTGAATCTTCCAACTACCCAACTCTCTAAATCTTACCACACATCTGTCAGTATGACTAGTACCTTGCTATCACGACTTGTGGCTTCCGTTCATATCACTAGGTTCAGCAAGTGCACATCTTCGCATCTCAAGGAAGGACATTCAGTCCGGGTCGTACCAGGATGGTACAACTCGTGATGCTAGTTGAATGTTAGCCCTGTAATTTTGCATTTTCTCTGAAGTTCAGCCACGGGTGCCAGATACTACTTGTACTAGGATTGTGTGACTTGTACTGAGACCTTCAACAAGTCAGCTTCTACTCTATCTATGCTCCTTTTACACAATCCAACTTCCAAACCTGATTTCCCTAAAAAGAAGGTAAAATCACCCCATATCTGTATAAACAAACCTATGTACAAGAATTTTTCCTATGTTTAAAGAATTCAAACTGCCGTAATTCTGTGGCACATCAACACCCTCAACTTAGAACTTTTGTATGTCCTAGGAAAAAAAATACCACAATAAACTCGATGCTTAACTAGAAAGTAAAATAGAAAACCTACAGCCAACAACACCAATATTTGCACATGTGATAATTATCAAGAATTGACCCTCTTTCTATCATCTATTCAAAACCAAGAGTACTATGTACACATGAAACTACAACTCTTGACACAAAGGGATCTAGGAATGGCATCAAACTATTAACAGACAACTAAGCTATCATTAATGCTATTAACACAGATAACTAGCAGATTGCAATACAACCCATGTACCCTCACAACAATTGAAGTCCCAAACACTCATAATGATATTGTAACACTCCAAAAGCTCCTAAGACTAGATTCAAGATCGGAAATATGATTAGCAAAAAAAATTGAAAAATATCACAAAATGACTCGTTGTACGAGTCATGGTGTGGAGTAAGAGGATGTGGGATTGAGTTGTGGTGAACTTTTTGTTGGAAAGTCATAGACCAACGAGTCAAGGTATGACCCATTGGTTGATGTGATGACTCGTTGTCACGAGCTGTGGTTCATCTCTATTTAAAAAGTCTGGGGATAAAGAGTCATGGTAGGACTCACAGGTCCCTATAATGGGCCATTTTAAGGAGTCATTGTTGGATTTTGGTGTGCCTGGGCTGGGTAGTACAAGCCATGATATGACTCATTATGGGAAACAATAAGCAGTGGTAAGTGGTCGTGGTGAGAAGCAATAAAGAGTTGGGAAGCTTGGTCCAGTGGCAACAAAAGGATGCAACAATCCATAGTCACCAGTAATGATCCATTGTATGTGACCGTTGAGAGGATTCTAGAAACCATGCATAATATTAGTGGTGAAAATGAGAGGCAGTGACGAGTTAGTGTGATGAGTAATGACTCATCCTGTCTAGCCGTCATTTTGGAGGTCTGAGAACTGGGAAAATTGGATGTTGAGACGAGTGATACCATAAGAAGTGGTATGGAAGGACGACTCGTGGTACGAGTCATGGCACCTTATAGTGAGGTTTTTCCTGCGAAATCATTAAGGGCATTTACATAAATTCTAAGCTCCTAAGTCCTAAACTATGTAATCTTAAGCTTGAAAAAGAGTTTTTTAAGGGTATTATTCACCCTATATCATCCATTCCTCTCCTAACACCCTAATTAGAATATCAAAGTCTCTCAAAACCTGTCAAGAATTTCTAGGGTTCTTCCTCAAATTCTCCCTATGTGCAATTAGGGTTTCAAGGGCTAGTTGTTGCTTGTCAATTCATGTTATATGGGTTTATCAATGATGGGTTCTTTAACCCATATTCCCTTTCTTCAAACAAATTCATGATCACCCATACCCCAAGCCCTTAGTTTTGAAATTCTAGGGTTTATATTGTATTATGAAATTCTTCCATGATTCTCTTATGGGTATAGTTGGATTGATACAAATTTATTATTTCCATAACTGGGATTTTATCATTCCTACAAGTTCTCTTGAAATTATGGTTCCTTATGCTACAAGTATAACTATGAACTATTAGGGCTAAATCACTTTTTATGAAATTCTATGATCCTCTTATAATTTTAATGCTCTCAAGCCCTAATTTATTTTTTATGATGTATGATACATGCTTTCCAAAAAGTAGTTTACATGAATTTATGAACTCTAAATATGAGGATTTTCTCAAGTATGTATGACTTTTCATGGTTATCTGGTTTACGATTATGGACGACTCATGAGGCCTTATTTAATGGATAATTCATGTATTAAAAGCATGTTCATGATAATTATGATTTAAACTAGGCCATGAACTTCATTTATGATTTCACGGTACTCATTATGAGCCATATGCTTGTTTTTGAGAGTAGTGTCTAGCACTGAGTAGGCCCAGGGTTCAGGAAAATCTTAAGTCTCAGAATTACATGACAACATAGGTTTATATTCACGTTAACCCTTTAAGGTCTTGTTAGATCAGGGTTTAGGTAATCGTTCTTTGCGCTGGCAAGGCTTAGGATGGCTCTGCCCACTTGAGTGAGGTAGTTAAGATATCATGTAAGCTCTATCATGATAATGTTGGTCCTGACAAGTCCTCCCATTATTCCTTATATTTTATGCATGACCATGTTCACGATACTTTGGCTCAAGTCATGATTTACATGGTTTCTCTTATGATTACGATTATGACTAGTTTATGAATAATTTTGAAAACCTTGAGCCCTCATGTCTAAACTATGTTTACTATATCATGATTCGAGAATGTTCTATTCTCATGAAATTTTATGTATTTTAATTTTCCATTTTTACTTATCTCGCATACTCAGTAAATTTCAAGTATTGATCACATACTCTATGTTGTATCATTTCTTGATACTGGTCAAACCAATCAGGCTCAGTCTCGCCATTAGTGTACCTCAGTCCTGCTTAGTACCCGTTGTAGGTGAGTCCTCATCTTGCAAGGATATTCAGTTTAGTGGTTTTGATTATGCTATTTTGATTTTTGACTTTAGCGATCTAGTTAGGGGTGTTTTCCTATCAGCTCATCAGATAGTTTAGAGGCTTATCAGATATTATGTGAATATTAGCTTTATCGAGTGTTGGCTCTGTTTATGATCGTTGATATATGTCAAACTTCTGCTTAAAAATGTTTTGATTTAATTTTTACTTTAATTATGCTCTTGGATTCGTTATGCATGTGTCATGGGTTAGCTTGGAGTCATTCATGGATCTAGGCCCCGTGTCTATATTCAGGGTCCATGCTCAGGTCGTGACAAACTTGTTATCAGAGAAAAGGTTTAGAGTGTCCTAGGGTATTTGAAAGCTATGTTGAGTGGAGTCTTTTTCGTGGGTGTGAAGCACGCCACACTTATGAGGAAGCGACTACAAGGCGTTTTAGGAAAATTTCCCTTTTTTCATAATCTATGTCGTACGATGAAGCATCTCTCTATTCCTATAACTATACATTTACGCGCTTGCAGAATCATGCCTCCTCGATAGGTTAATAGTAGAAAAATTGAAATGGAAATTTCCATGTTAATGGCAACGGAGATGGGCATCAGCACGCCCCACCAGCTCTAGCGGATCTCTTCCCCAAGTTGGTTACTCATGCAGAGTTTAGTGTATCCTTCCAGATATTGGCACAGGCCATGACCACTCGGTCAACCAGCTAGTGGTGGCTCATGCTCCTCAGAATGGGAGACGCTAGCGGAGAGAGTGTGAGATTTCCTCAAGATGAACCCACCTGAGTTTCTTAGATTGAAGATGGTTGAAGACCCACATGAGTTTATTGAGGAGGTGCAGAAGATCACCCAGATTATGGGGTGACCAGAGAGGAAAGTGTGGATTTAGCCTCCTATCAGCTAAAGGGTGTTGCCTACATATGGTTCCCCTAATCGAAGGAGGGTAGAGAATCAAGAGTAGTTCCCATTAGCTAGGACGAGTTCGTGATTGCCTTCTTAGACATGTTCTTTCCTAGAGAGTTAAGGGAGCAAAGGCGGCAGAGTTCGTCAACTTGAACCAGAACCATAGGACCATCAAAGAGTATACCTTGGAGTTTACCCGACTTTATAAGTATGCGCCGGAGATTGTTGCAGATCAGAGGGCTCGCATGAGAAAGTTTGTGAATGGGTTAGCAGATTCACTGGTCAAGGAGTGCAAGATTTCTATTCTAATAGTGACCTACATTTATCATGGTTGGTTATATACACCCAACCGATTGAGGCAGAATAGATGAAGGCGAAGGAGAGAGAGGCTAAGAGGGCCTGGACATGTAGCTTTGGCTTCTCCCAGCAAATGTCTGGTGGCGGACGTTGCCACCAGTCCCACCAGAGATCATGGGCCCCAGCGCCGTTATTAGACAGTGTTCCATCCAGACCTCGGGGTGATCAGAGGAGTATGGTGTCAGGTTTTAAGGGATAGAGGAGCACACCAGTAGAGGCACTTTCCCACTCTATGGTAAATATTGCTAGAACCACATAGGAGAGTGCCTACTTGGTTCAGATGTTTGAATTGGGTATGGGAAGCCTGGACACATGCGCAGGAAGTGTCGTTTAGCTACGTAGCATGACTGTTAAGGACGTGCTCAAGCCACAAGTTTAGCAAATCCAACAACACGTCCTCTATAGTAGAGTGTTTCTACTAGTGCAATTGGCGGTTAGTGCAAGAACATATTTTATGAACTTTCATCGTGCCAAAAGAAGGAGACTTCACCCAATGTGGTTACTAGTATGTTATGAATATTTCATCTTGATGTGTATGCATTGTTAGATCCTGGAGCCACATTATCATTAATGAAACCCTATATTGTAGTCCATTTTGGTGTTAGTCCCGAAACGCTATTAGAATCCTTCTCAGTCTCTACCCTAGTCGGTGAGTTAGCTATAGCTCGATGGGTATATAGAAATTGACCTGTGACAGTCCTTCAGAATGTCACTTCAACCGACCTAGTAGAGTTAGACATGTCCAATGTTGATGTCATATTCTGTATGGACTGGTTACATGCATGTTATGCTTTAGTTGATTGTAGAACCTATATGGTAGAGTTCCAATTTTTGAGTGAGCCAGTCCTCGAGTGGAAGTGCAGTTCAGCGATGCTTGTAGGTTATTTTTTATATTATCTTAAGGCTAGAAAGATCATCTCCAAGGGTTGTGTGTAATATCTAATTTGGGTTAAGGATACTACGTCTGTGACTCCGACTGTCCTGTTAGTTTTTATTGTATATGAATATCCGGAGGTGTTTCCATGTGATTTACCAGGAGTCTCTCCGAGCGGGAAATTTACTTTGGTATTCACCTTCTTCACGATACACAGCCCATATCTATTCCTGCTTACCGAATGGATCTAGTCGAGCTAAAGGAGTTGAAGAATAGTTGAGAGATCTCCTAGATAAGGGGTTTATTCGCCCTAGTAAGTTCTTATGGGGTGTGTCCGTTCTTTTTGTTCAAAAGAACATTGGTTATCTTAGTATGTGCATTGATTATCGGTAGTTGATCAATGTCATAATCAAGAATAGGTATCCCCTCCAAAGGATTAATGACTTGTTTGACCAGCTTGAAGGTGCTATGTTCTTTTCTAAGATAGACCTCAGGTCTGGCTATCACCAGCTCAGAGTTAGGGAGAGTGACATTCCTAAGATAACCATCAAGACTCAATATGGTCAATACGAGTTGTAGTTATGTCTATTGGACTAATGAATACCCCTGCAGCTTTTATGGACTTGATGAATAGGGTGTTCAAGCAGTATTTAGACATGTTCATGATAGTTGATGTCGCCCAAGAACATGCAAGCGCACACAAGTGCTTGTGGTCCTCAAGTAATATAGGATTGGAAACCCTGATTATCGTACCCACAGAGACTTATCAATTCAATCATTATAAAGTTATTACTTTATTAAGCTATTATAACAAAATAATTAATTAGGAAATGGTTTGATAAATTAACAACTAAAACTTTAAATGCAAGAATAACTAAAATAGTTACAAGCTTGATTTTAGTTGGATGATGATGAAAATCTAGGGTAGTGGCACTTGATTGGTTTCAGGTTGAGTTTGGAAGACATATTTCGCTAGAGCGATTCTTCCTATGGCTGCTAGTTGCAATTTACTATTCCCTTTGTTGCCACTATCCCTAGAATGCAAGAACTATCTCATGAACCCTAATCCCAATATCCCTATGGTCGAAAGAGAAGCATGAAATGGTGGTTATTCCTAATCGTATTTCAACTAAACGTGGTTGGAGGGTATATCCCTATCCTTCACAACAACTTCTATTCTTTCACCAATGGGTTTAAGTGTCTTTGAATTGCCATTTTGTATTTACCTTTAACCCTTTTGATTCCCTTTCCTAAGTTCAATCATGTACGGGTTAGCATCTCCTACTCACTTAGGCAAATCCCACATCGGAAAAGAGAGGGAGAGTCCTGGGGTATTTAGTAGTGGACTGGAATTAATACTATGAGGCACCTTTTGGGTTTAGCGTACCTATGGGAACAAAATCATGTTGGGCTTCGGCCCAAGAGTGGACAATACTTCACAGTGTTTGGCCAGGGTTGTTATAGATGGTGTTAGAGTCGACTCTCAACTAGTACAATGGTGGGGAAAATCTCAGCTAGGACGCTGAGTCCCTACGTGGGGTGAGTGTAAGGGTTGGCTTCTCCTACTCACTTAGACAAATCCCACATCGAAAAAGAGAGGGAGAGTCCTGGGCTATTTAGTAGTGGACTGGACTTGATACTGTGAGACGCCTTTTGTGTCTAGCGTACCCATGGGGACAAAACCATGTTGGGCTTTGACCAAAAGGAGACAACACTTCATAATGTTGGGCCAGTGTCGTTACAAATCGAAAGCCAACAGATTACTTATAAGGTGATCAGTCTCATAAATAATAAATTACTTATCAGTCTCAAAGAAGAATCAAATCTAGATTAAATCAGTCTATTCAACAACAACCATAAACTTTGGCCAAAAGCCTAGAATATGGGTTTAGTCACTCACAGAAAAGTGGAAAAACAAATACTTACTCGTCATCTTACAAAGTAAAGAGTAAAGAAGAGAAGAAACCTAGTGTAGACTTGGTCTTTCTTCAAAACAGGTTACAAGCATCCAATGATAAACTACGGAATGTTCCACTCTACAAAACTTATCGAATGATCTGTGAAAAAATGACTAATGATTTCTTAACACATGCCCTAGAGGATATATTTATATTTGATCTTTGAATGTAACACCCCAGAAGCCCTAAGATCAGACCCGGGAGTTAAAATGGAGAAAACAGAATTTTCGCACCAAGTCTCAAAACGAGTTGTCCTGTGACCCATCAAGATGACCACGAGTTGTTAAGTGACTGTGGTGAGGTGGGAAACTTAAGTTGGAAAATTTTTTTTTTGGGTCACCATGGACATGACCACGGTCGTGGTCAGCCCCACAACTCGTTGAGTTGGTCATGGTCAAGGATGAGGCGGAGACAAGAGAAATTGGGTAGTGCACCTAATAGGGTGGGTTACCATGACTCATTGGGTACACCATCTGTCATGGTGTGCCCCATGGTGAGCCCTAGGTGAGATTTGGCAGTTTGGGGAAACGGATGGTGACCATGAGTCATGGTCACCTGTGACGAACCGTTAGGTCCCTCATGGGGACCCTTTGAGGGAAAGATGGAAGTGTATTTAACGACTTTGACCATGAGTCGTGGTCTAGTGGTAACGACTCATCCTGTCCCTTATTAGGACTGGCAGTCAATTTTTCTCTGCGAACTTAGTAAGGGATTTTCCGTAATTCCTATGATCCTAAGACCTAAAATACATCGTTTTAGGCTATGAATAGTGAGATTTTAGAGGGGTAAGTTCATTCTATGCTATTTCTATTCTTGCATGCAAACTTAGAAGTCTAGAGAGGTGATTAAGCTCAATTTCTTCAAGTTTTTCATCAATTCTTCACTGGGCAATTAAGGGAGTTGTAGAATCTATTCTTCTCAGGTATATTGGGTTATGAATGGGTGAATTTATTCACACCCCTTTCCAATCCCTCTCTAATTCATGATAATGTATATCTTGATCCTATGGGTTTTAACCCAATGCATGAATTACCTAAGTTTCTACCATGGGTATGATCTAAGCATGTTTCTATTATTGAATTGTGTTTCATGGACAAGTTTTAAAATGTTTTCAGTTATAATCATGTTTTCAAGTTTTATAAATTATAATGCCCATCAATGAGAAGTTAATGAAAGTTTAGATCTATGATGTATGTTCAAGTATGTTGACATATTTATGAGAAAATCATGTTTCAAGTTACACATGTCTATGATCATGTTTTCAAGTGAATCAAGTATTTTCAAGCATGTTTATGTATTAGGAAAGCCCATATGTTCAAGTATGATTTACGATTCATGTCAATTAGCTTACCACATGGTTTTGGAGTCTAGACTCCTAATTTTATTCAGCTTGTGGTATTGTCACGACCCGAGCATAGACCCGAATCGTAAACATGGGACAAGGGAACTCGAGAGACCGTAAGTCAACCCATGGCATAAGCATTCAACTAACTCATTTTATGAACATGAATAAAACATAATTATAAACTCAGCGGAATTCTCATACAACCACACATCAGAATAATATCCGAAGCTATACATACATAAGTCCGAAAGCCTCTAGTCCAGATGAGTTGATGGGACAAGATCACAACTAACTCCATAAAACATGAAACTGAAATACGACATGAAACTGAAAGTCTAGTCCTCGAAAGATGAGGACTCACCTCTCACACAGGTGCCAACTCTGATAAGCGATTACGGATGGGGCTGAACCTGGAAAACGGATCCTGCATCATGAAACGATGCATCATATAAGGTATACGGTCAGTACATAGAATGTAGCGAGTATGAAAGTTAGGTAAACCCGCTTAAGTAAAATAAATCATTTAAAGTATTTCATACATATCAAAAGCTTTTAAGTGTTAGTAGAAGGCTACATGCATTCATTTTGAAATCGTACATTTATAATAACATGACCATGCATAGCTTTTAGAACATCATGATTGACTTGAATAATTCAAAGTTTAAACATAACATTTATATCAAAAGCTGAACAATGAGTCAGATATTGCTTTTTGAACATGCATGCATAAGTAATCATCCTGAGGAATGAATATGCAAATATTAATGATATAGATAGTGGGAGACTTGTCACTTAACCGACATACCAAGATAGAGCTTACATGGTCCCAACTATTACATTCAAGTGCGCAGAGCCGTCCAAAACCTTGCTAGGGCTAAGGACGCTACCATGATATCCATATCAAGATGAAGGGTCAATTGAGGCGGGGATAGCTTACAAGGGAGGTCCCAATAATATAATAGTATCGACCTACATTGGTGCGTAGTTCTGGGGCATAGGGTGATCGACCCTTAACCCATTGGTGCGAGACTCTTCTCCCAATAAATGCACTGCTCTACATCATATATAACGAAGCTCAACATGAAATCATGCATAACCCAACATCGTATGAAACGAAGCTCAACGTTGTCTATTGACAAAGCTCATAATGATATCATGCATAGACTCAACATTATATGAAAATAAAGCTTAACATTGTGTATCGACAAAGCTCATAATGACATACATCTCAACTATGAATTCACGCATGTAGAATGCTTTATTTAAAAACATACCACAGGCTCAATCATAGGTGGGAGTATCTACTCCAAGTCCTGTGGTAAGCTATATGTAGAAATAGTTATTCAGCATACCACAAGCAAGTATTTATAATAAAAATTGTGAAATTTAACTTCAAACAATATGGTAAGCTTATACCGGGAAAATCCTCACTTTAAAGCAACATGTGGGCATCACCCAGAGCATTATCGTACTTGGAACTAATCAATTCATTTTGGAAACAACAACATAATCATGGGTAGTTTTAGAATCATGCTTTTCATCATCAATCTCCTCATCATAACACATTTATCATAAATCCCTTCTTTTATAAACTCATCATCCATGGGCGTTTTCAATTCACATTTTTGGAAAACAAATTTTATAAGGAAAAACAATTTAGAATCCGCCCAAGCTTCACAAATCAGAAATATAATACAATCTAATCATACCCATGTATAGAGATTGAAGAACCATGCAATTGGGTAAAACCCCACACTTGATGATAGATAATTTATCACATTTTGATAGGGATTGGGCATAGGTGTGGAAGAAGACACCTACTCATAGCCTTACATACTTGGAAATGGTGAATTCTAACACTGTCTAATTGCCCAAGCTAATATTCCAATGAAAACCTTGAGATTTTTCCTTGAATCTCCTCTTCAAACCTTCAAACTTGCATGCATGAGAACAATGGCCTATGATAGGGTTTCCCCTGCTAAAAACCCACTAAAATGAGCTTTAAACAACGTAGTATAGGCCTCTAGAACATAGGAATTACGGAAAAACCTTTACTAAAATCGCTGAAATTAACTGTCAAGGGGTCCCAACGGATGACCTAACAACTCGTTACCATGGCCAACGACTCGTTGGGTTGCTCGTCAAGTACACTGAATGACATTATTGCTGGGGCTTGCAACGGATGACTTAACGACTCGTCCCCTGTGACCACGACTCGTGGTCACCTCCCCTCAAGTACATTGCCTTAACATTAATGAAAACCCATTTTTCTTGACCATGACTCACCTTAGGAGTCATTGGGACTGATAATGAATTGTGGGGTCCTATCCGTTAGGGACACTGGATACTTCTTCCAATTTTATTCCAACATCACCCCATGAGTGACATGAAGACTCGTGGTGGATGACCACGAGTCGTTCTCTCCCTCGTGGGGACCTCAAATTCTTCACTTACTACAAGCCTGCCCAAAAGTCACTTGATGACTCGTCCCATGACTCGTCCTGTGCCTGCAACATCAATTCCACAATTTTCCCGTTTCAACTCCCAGGTCCAATCTTTGAGCTTTCGGGGTATAACAATATCTCCCTCTTGGGGACATTCATCCTAGAATGTTAGAAACACACAAACAACACTGAATCATGCAATCATCATATGCAAATACTAATTATTTAATGAAAAACTAACGGAAGGACTACCTCCAAAAAGAACTACATAGCTGAACTGAATTCAAACATCACATACATTTATCATAACATAATTCAAACTTGCACAGATGAGCTGAACATGAAAACTGATTAGATAATTAGAGTAAAAGTTGGTACCTCAAACTAAACTGAGCCGGTAGGGAACAGGTGGGGATATTTAGCCATCATAGCTGCTTCAGCTTCCCATGTAGATCCCTCAACATGATGGTTTCTCCACAACACCTTCACCGAAGACACATCTTTGTTCCTCAGCCTCCGAACTTGACGATCCAAGATTACAATCGGGATTTCCTCATAACTGAGGCTATCTCCCACACCAATGCTCTCCACCGGGACAACTAAAGATGGATCATCCAAGCACTTTTTCAAGAGGGATACATGAAACAGGAGGTGAACTGAAGCTAACTCCGATGGCAAGTCCAACTCATATGCTACCTTACCAACTCTCCTCATAACCCGATAGGGACCAGTATAGCGGGGACTGAGTTTTCCTTTCTTTCTAAACTTCCTGACTCCCTTTGAAGGGAGATATCTTTAGAAAAACCCAATCATCAACCTCAAACTCCAATCTCTTCTTCTCACATCCGCATATGATTTTGATGACTCTAAGCGGTTTTCAGCCTGTCCCTTATCAACTGAACCTTCACCATAGCTTCGTGAATCGAGTCTAGCCCTATCGTAGCTTCCTCACTAACCTCAAACCATCCGATGGGCGATCTACACCTCAGCCCATAGAGGGCCTTAAACGGGGCCATTTGGATATTGGAGTGATAGCTGTTATTGTAAGCAAACTCAATCAAGGGCAGGTGATCATCCCAACTACCTTTAAAATCCATCACACATGCCCTCAACATATCCTCGATGGTATGAATTGCTCGTTCCGCCTGGCCGTCTATTTGCGGATGAAAGGTTGTACTGAGCTTAACTTGAGTCCCAAATCCTTTTTTGAAAAGAATGCAAGAATTGGGAGGTAAACTGAGTACCTCGATCTGAAATAATAGACAAGGGCACTCCATGAAGTCAAACCAACTCCCGAATATAAAAATTGGAATAGTCATCCGTTGAATCTGTGGTCTTGACTGATAGAAAGTGTGCAGCCTTGGTCAACCTGTCGACCACTGTTCGATGTGTGTTATATGAGTATCTAAACTGACACGCAAGTGCACGTGGTCGAACAAGTAGTAAGTGGCTTTAGTAAGCCAAGTATCGATCCCTCAGACACTCGGATTAAGTGAAGTTTGCTTAAGTATACTATACTATATTTTATTTAACTTCTAATTATGCTAACGACAACGTAACCAAAAAGTGAATAATTTGTTTTATAATTCTATACTAAAACTACTAACAATTATCTATTTTGAATTTAAACTATGGATATGAGCATGCCAAGGTTAAAGAACATGTAATAAAACTGATTATAATCATACATTGGTTAGTCTTTTCTTCCAGTTGCTAGCCAAGAACATTAGCCAAGAGATTAAAACTCTCGTATTTAATCTCACTTAAGAATCATAAACCATCCGTCTACATTTCTGTGATCAAATGCAATTCATGACCTAGCAATACAATTCCGGTTCCTAAATTGACTAATACGACTTTCAAGTATATTTCTATCAGGAAAGCACATCAAAACTCAATTTTCCCAAATCAAGTAAAGAACAATATCCTATTAATTCACAACTTTCCAATTTCGTGCTCTCTCGAGTGAAA
Organism: Datura wrightii; assembly: GCA_035772735.1. NCBI lineage: Eukaryota > Viridiplantae > Streptophyta > Magnoliopsida > Solanales > Solanaceae > Datura > Datura wrightii. The sequence goes on along the minus strand of JASDFA010000020.1, from coordinate 51,426,951 downwards.
TCGGACTTTTTAGATATACATTAATGTAGGCCACACACCAATGCAGTAAGAACAAGAATTAATAGAACAACATGGAAGAAAAAGATGAAAAACCATATAATTAATAATCAAAATTCATCACAAGTGTTCATAACCTCAGCAAGGAAGGGAATTAGCCACTCATTTGTGGATTCATCATCCTAAAACAAGTGTTAATCATACAAACAATTGAGTTAAAGAAGAAAGAAAGAGAGAAAAAACCCTGAACTTTTCGTCCCTCAACTGCCTGTAACCCACGTCCTTGCTCCACCAAGTCTGAATTATGAAAAAATGAACCTAAGTGTTCTATTTATACTAGTGGGAATTTTTCCCGGAATAACAAGCAACGTGTCACGGAGTGCATCGCGGAGGCTAGCCACCGTGCCACGGAGCTGTCGCGAGCCTCCACTGGAAAATGGCGAATTTTTCACCCTCCAGGCAGAATGCCTCTGTGATGGCAGCGTGACACGGCTCCATCGCGGAGCCCCTTTAATTTGTGCAGTCCAATGCTTTTTCCCTTGCTCGCATCCAAGTCCAACTCCGATATCCTCCAACATGCATTTTAGCTTCCCGAAATCACATTTTACCTACAAAATAATGCTAATCATGTTGGTTAGTATAAATTCACATTTTATTACTAGTTACATGAAAATGTATACACATTGCTAGATAAACAAGGCAAAAATGATACGTTTGAGTATCACTTGGGCATATAAATCTGCCCAAGATCACTTACCCCACACTTAAATCCTTGTTCGTCCTCGAACAACAAACACACAATTCATGCAATTTACATCCCAACCTTCGCCACTATGGTGCGACAATTTAAGCTACGGTCATACCGATCATTCAATATTGCAAATCATCAAGAAAACATGCATGGTCTTAACAATGCAGTGACCTTCGTTACATTAAGACTTTCTAGACTTTAAGAATCGACTCTCGATATCGGCAAACTCATGCAAATCAGCTAATCAAGATATTCGACACGAAAATCAATCTTTCATCAAGCATGTGCCCTCACAACTCAAGAGAATCTTCCCCTTTTTGCTCATGTGACACACAAACATTCAAGTAGGGGCATGTAAAAAAATAATTTCACTCTCTCTCCCAAAAGAATTCACATGCATCATGTCATGACCCATAAGCTTGCCCTTAGTGTATTACTCCACTAATATAAAGAAATGCAATGTAAGATCACGTAGGACTTTAATGGGTTGTAATGGAAGCTATGGAACTAGTATATATTGGATTAGCCAATAATAGCCACTAGCATCCTTAAGCGCCTTTTCAACACATTCCCATCAACTCATGGACATTGTTTCTCTCTTTTCTTTTTTTTCATCATCCCATTCTTGATGATTTACTTTAGTATGGCCCATTTCATCAAGCACACTTGACACGATAACAAAGGTTTTTCATGCACCTTCATTATCATTTAATTATAGTAAGTGCACCTTCAACCTTTTCTTTTCTTCCCTCTCTCTGCTTTTCTTTTTCTTTTCACCATTCTCACTCTTTGACACTTTGGGAAAATTATTTTTTTCTTCTTAAGTGCTTAAGAGTTTTGTATAGACTTTACGGCTAATGAAAAGAAAGAATTAAGCTCAGTTTATACTTTTTGGACAAAAGAAAGAAATAATAGGCTAAAGGCTCAAAGGGCTGACTAGGGTATACAATCACATAAAGGGGGAGTATGACAAGAAAAAAATAGAAACTCTCGGTTAAAACAAAGAAATGCCTACATCCTTTCCTACACTACACCTCCTTCATTTCGTTTTGTACATACACCGGGCAAGTTCTAGACACTTCACAATAGCGTGGAATAACAATACCTCACTTCACACTTTATGCACATGCTCGATTAAAGATGCATTCACAAACTCTTCAATCAGCTAATTACATGAATTCAAACATTAAGCCTCAATCACACCGAATCGAACTCTACAGCCTAGGTATCTCAACATATTTACAAAATTGCATGCTTTTATACGAATCACTTTTGCATTTTGAATATCAGGTACAACACGCAACCAACATTTCACAACCATATAGTAACTACAGGTTCCGTGATGCAATCCACCAAAGAAAAAAACTGAAAATAAATTAAAATAACTACTCCTACCGACTACATTTCCCTTAAGACGGTCGTCATCCATCCATCATAGGGAACGGTCACTAACTATGACGTCGGTTCAATGGGAACATTCTCGGTAAAAGAACCGAAAACAAACGCCGAGAAACCCAAAATAAAAAAATTGAAAAATTTTGCAAAACATCGATCATTTCGATGGAAAATTTATTTACAAAATATTGTAAATATGAACAAAATATTTTCGCAAAATTTTAAAATTATCGATCATTTCGATAAGCAAAAATATTTACAAAATTTTTACAGACTTAGTTGGCAACATCAACATTCCACAACACAAATCAATTCCACAAACATGTACAAATACAGAACAATTTGAAAATTCACAAACACAGGGAAACATACATACAAAAATACAGAGGAAAGCATACAAGCAAACCAGCCCAGCCCAGCACCTAACTACTCCCCACCCCACACTTAAACCGAACACTGTCCCCAGTGTTCACAAAATTAAAAATCACAAAATTGGGTGGTGGAACTCCCTGATTAGTCAAAGTATTCCACTTCTTCATCAGGTGCTGCTGCCTCATCTCCCATGTTCGAGTCGCCTCCGTCGTCGTCATCGGACTCTACAACGGAGTCCTCCCGACGTGTCTCCTCGTCTGTGGGGTCATCATCGTCAGTGGGCTCTACAAAGGCTGGCCCCACTTGGCATAGAGCCCTGGCGTTTTCGCCAAATGGGTAATCTAGCTCGAGTTGCCATAGCTCCTCCTCCGCGGCTGGTCTCCCACCGATCCTGAGCTGGAGCATTTGCATCCCAAATATCCACGACATGTACTGGTCATCACGAGCATGCCGCTCGCCAAGCGTCAGCACTGGCCCGTGGGTGGTGTCGAGGGCCTTAGTTTTGGTCACATCCAAGGTCCGCCGCTCCAACTGCGGGATATAATCCAAAGCCTCTTCCTCGACGTCGAGGCCCCGGAGAAAGGTGGTGAGTAGTCCACCGAACCCATACCTGTGGCCCTGGTGTAGTCGGGCTCTCTTCATGGCGGATATAATGACCGCCCCAACATTAATCTCCAGCCCTTTCATCAGGGCATACACCAGGCAAACACGGTCCCGGGTCACATCAGTCATGTGTACCCTCGGGATTAGGCACGAGCAGACTATCTTCAGCCAGATTTGGGCTTCCCTGTTCATTTGAGAATATGGCAGAGTCTGGTGGTATCCCCTTTCTTTATGTCTGCTCCATCTAGCTGTGGATCGAGCCCCACACAGTGTGCGTATGATGTCGGCATATGGTGGGGTAATATTCAGCTGGCGGAGAACATGGGCGTCTGTGTCCCGCGCTCCTATGATGGCATTTAGCTGTTGGGGTTCCAGAGTGACTATCTGCCCTCTGATCTTGATGGTGTCGCTTCTGATTGCCGGGTTCCAATTTGCATAGAACTCCCGGACCAAGTGTAGGTTGCATTCTTTGGGCTCCTGAAATATGAAACTTAGCCCAGCAGCCTCGATCCGTTGAACTATTCTGGGGAACTCCTGTGCTAATGGTTCCCGTGCTATATGCTTCTCGGGGAAATATTTGTTTTCTTTGTGTTTAGCATACCACTTCTTCCCCTCATCAGTCACCCATCTAGTTCCGTATTGGCGGCGTTGGCCGCGTGGAACTGCTGGTGCAGCTGGGACTGCTGTGCCCAGTCTAAGTCGCTTTCTTCCGGTGCCTGAAGTTGACGCACCCTTACCTTTATCTTGCCTGCTTGCCATTTTGTCTGCCAACACAAGTAAACAAGCACAATGTCAAGCTAAATTAATATTAACTTCGGCTAAGGTCGGGTTACAATAAGTTTACCCCACACTTAGTCCTCAGCTACAGTTACGATACTACGGCAAGAATAACTTTATTTACACCAAAATACCAGCCATACAATCATGCTTAGTGCGTTCAAACGAAAATTCGACGGTATAACTTTTGCGTACTACTCAGACTTCGTACAGCTAATCCCAATCACTACCATCGCTAGCATTTCAACCATCGCACTTAGCAAAGAAAAACAATGAAACAAAAACAACAACAAAAATTCTATACACATGAACGTATACAACCAACCCAATTTGAACAAATTTCAACATTTTCCCCCAACCCTGAGAATTCATCGTCTATTACATTCAAACAATTCTTACAACGATTCATCTCATTTAACAAGTACACCCCGGCATAGAATTCACAAATTCAACACATTACCAATTTCAAATTCAACAACAAAGCCCTAGAATTGAATTTCGCAATCAACTTCGAATAATTCATGCAATCGACAAGTTCAAACAATCATTACAACACTCCGAACTTTTATCAATCAATAAATCACTCGAATTCATGCTTCATTTCAACTTAGGGTGATTTAGCTCACCTCTCATGCTTAATTTCGAATAAAATCGACAAAAACTTGAGAGATAATCGGAAAACATACCTCGAAGTTGAAGAACCAAAGAAAACTTGGTAATTCATTGCCTTAAGCCGTGGCACGTTGGTGGGGGGGGGGGGGATTTTGGGATGTTTGGTCGCGGAGGAAAATGAGAATGAGGGAAAAAAGGGAGAAATCGGGGTTTAAAAAGTAGAAAAACACGCGGGTCACCCGGCAACCCGGGGTGACCCGTCACAATTTATACGACAACGTGTCACGGAGTGCATCGCGGTGCACTACTTCCGTGACACGGAGCCATCGCGATAGCCTTCTGGAAATTTTGAAATTTCCGGATTAAACCTCAACGTGTCACGGAGGGTAACGCGGAGGTCCTCCTCCGTGAAACGGAGCTATCGCCCCAGCTCACTGTCTTCTACATTTTATTAATTTTTCATACCTCGCCTTTTCCTTCACGATTCCGTGCACATTTTTCTCCGTTTGACCTGAAAATCATCTCACTAAACAAAATTGGTTAGAATAATAGGTTTCACCTAACTAAAATAAAAAAATAAAAAATACTCACTAAAACGAAAAATTTTGTAATAAATAAAGAAAAGAAAAAAAAAGAAAAATTTATTTACACTTTACAAAATGAAAGAAAAAAATATTTTTTTCACGGGTTGCCTCCCGTGCAGCGCCTGGTTTACCGTCGCAGCTCGACGTCATTTATGCTCAATTGTCCGCTAGGGTGATGGACGATTTCTCACGATCATTGTCCTCCCCCCAGTAGTGCTTACACCTATCCGGTGGTCCTCCAATCAACTCTCGGGAATCATTCATCTGTTTAGCATTACCATGATCAATTACATTGATCACCGAGAGTTCTTCATTCACCATCGGGAGCTTGGGTGCTTTGTACACATCGAACACCTCTACCTTGTCGTGTTCTCGCATTGTAAGTTGACCCGCAGCTACGTCGATTAATGCTTTCCCGGTTGCCAAGAAGGGTCGTCCCAAAATAAATGGGACTTCCGCGTCTGGTTCAAAATCCAGAACAATAAAATCTACCGGGAAAATTAGGGAGACAACTTGCACTAGAACATCCTCAACAATGCCATCCGGCCTAGCTAAGGATCGGTCCGCCAACTGCAAGATTACAGTTGTAGGTCTTGGACTCCCTAGACCCAACTTTCTAAATACCGAAGATGGCATCAGATTTATGCTAGCTCCCAGGTCACACAATCCACGAGCTCGGATGCTCTGCCCTAAGCTGGATAGTAAAAATTCCAGGGTCTTCTTCGTGGGCAGTCTATTTTGGATCCGGGAAGTGCACTCCTCCGTCAAAGCCACCGTGGCATACTCAGTCAAACGACTTTTGTTGGCCGCGATATCTTTAATGTATTTAGCATATTTAGGCACTCCCTGCAAGACATCAACAAGAGGTAAGTTAACATGTACCTGTTTAAGCACCTCCATGAATTTCTTGAAACACGCCTCCTCCTTGTGTTTCTTGAGTCGTTGAGGGAACGGGGGTGGAGGTCTTTCTGATTCAGCTTCTTTGGTCTTCCCCCTTTCCGAACTTTGCTCCCCCTCAACTTCTGCTGCTCCCAAATTTTGAGGTGATCTTTTCGGTTCCACCTCCTTCAGCTGCAAACCACTCCTTGTGGTCACTGCATTTACCTGCTTCAGATTCGGATCCGTGTCACTCGAAAGTCCTCCTCTGGGCCTTGTATTTTGGGCACTAGCAAATTGCCCAAATTGATACTCAAGAGCCTTGGTCGCTAACTGGTTATTTTTCACTTCGGCTGCCAATTTAACATAGTCAGCCTGCAATTGCGCTTGGTTAGCGATCATGGTCTTGAACATCTCCTCAATGCTGGGTGATGGTGGTGGAGGAGGGGCATTGTTATTTCTGAATTGAGATTGGTAGTTCTGTTGCCCTCCTTGATTCCTTTGCATACCCTGACCCGCACTCTAGCCTTGATGGTTGTTGCTACCCCATGAAAAATTTGGATGGTTCCTCCAATTTGAATTGTAGCTACTCCCATACTGCTGATGATTTCTTTGTGCATTCCCCACAAAGTTAACCAAATCAGGATTTGCTCCACAGCACTCAGCTGAGTGCTCACTGCTTCCACACACTTCACACCACATTTGCTGGACTGCATTAACTGGAGCTGAAGGCTGGTTCAAAGTCATGTTGCTGAAGTGGTTGTTCAATTGATTCTGCAAGGAAGCTATCTATGCAGCGATAACTGTATATCCATCCACTTCAAGCACTCCTGCTGCTTTCCTTGCCCCACCTCGTGATGAATCAGCATTCCATTCTAGATTGCCCTGTGAAATCCGGTTTAGCAAGATGTACAACTCCTCATAGGTCTTTTCCAGCGCTTGCCCTCCAGATGCTGAATCTAGCAAAATTTTGGTATGGGGTTCCAAACCCTCAATAAATGTGTGCACCAACACGTCATTGGACTGATGATGATGAGGACAGTCCCGCAACATGGATTTAAATCTTTCCCAGCCTTGATATAAATTTTCTCCCTCTCTCTGTTTGAAACTTAGAATTTGACTTCTAAGTCTTGCTGTTTTGCCAGAGGGAAAAAACCTTATCAAGAACTTTCGTGCAAGATCATCCCATGTTGAAATAGAATTTGGTGGCTCAGCTTTCAACCACCTCTTGGCTTCACCGAGTAATGAGAACGGAAATAATGTAAGCCGAACATAATCAGGTGACACTCCAGCGGGTATATAAGTGTCACTTATCTCCAAAACGTTTTGGAGATGCTGTTGTGGGTCTTCATGAGGGAGACCGTTAAATTGCCCGCTTGTGTGCAACAATTGCACCATATTTTGCTTGAGTTCAAATCTCCCTCCAGGCTCTGGTTTGCGGATACTGGATGTAACATTGTTGGCATGTGGGATTGCCACCTCGCGAACCAGCCTTGCTGCTGCTTCTTCGGGCACTAACACTGCCCTCACAACCGCTGGATTTTGTTGCTCCATAATAGTCTGTCTGAGCAACTGCAGCTTCTTTTGTAAAGCTTCTCTCCGTTTACTATGAAATATACATTCAGGCTCTAGATAAGATTCCACCAGCTCTTTGTCTCTTGCCAGTGTTCACGGCAATTAAGTCTGCAAAATACAGGCTAAGACCAAGTTGTCAACACTTAAGAAAAGAAAATACAGATACAGTAAATTTACACTTAACACAATTTCACCAATTGCCAAGTCCCCGGCAGCGGCGCCAAAAACTTGTTCGGTGTGTGTTATATGAGTATCTAAACCGACACGCAAGTGCACGTGGTCGAACAAGTAGTAAGTGGCTTTAGTAAGCCAAGTATCGATCCCTCGGTGACTCGGATTAAGTGAAGTTTGCTTAAGTATATGATACTATATTTTATTTAACTTCTAATTATGCTGACAACAACGTAACCAAAAAGTGAATAATTTGTTTTATAATTCTATACTAAAACTACTAACAATTATTTATTTTGAATTTAAACTATGGATATGAGCTTGCCGAGGTTAAAGAACATGTAATGAAACTGATTATAATCATACATTGGTTAATCTTTTCTTCCAGTTGCTAGCCAAGAACATTAGCCAAGAGATTAAAACTCTCGTATTTAATCTCACTTAAGAATCATAAACCATCCATCTACATTTCTGTGATCAGATGCAATTCATGACCTAGCAATACGGTTCCTAAATTGACTAATACGGCTTTCAGGTATATTTCTATCAGGAAAGCACATCAAAACTCAATTTTCCCAAATCAAGTAAAGAACAATATCCTATTAATTCACAACTTTCCAATTTCGTGCTCTCTCGAGTGAAATCGGACTTTTTAGATATACATTAATGTAGGCCACTCACCAATGCAGTAAGAACAAGAATTAATAGAACAACATGGAAGAAAAAGATGAAAAACCATATAATTAATAATCAAAATTCATCACAAGTGTTCATAACCTCAGCAAGGAAGGGAATTAGCCACTCATTTGTGGATTCATCATCCTAAAACAAGTGTTAGTCATACAAACAATTGAGTTAAAGAAGAAAGAAAGAGAGAAAAAACCCTGAACTTTTCGTCCCTCAACTGCCTGTAACCCACGTCCTTGCTCCACCAAGTCTGAATTATGAAAAAATGAACCTAAGTGTTCTATTTATACTAGTGGGAATTTTTCCTGGAATAACAAACAACGTGTCACGGAGGCAGTGCTCCGCGATGCACTCCGTGACACGACGTGGACGCGGACCCTCACTGGAAATTAGGGGTCCGGGAATAAAGCACCAACGTGGCACGGTGTGCAAGGTGGAGGCTAGCCACCGTGCCACGGAGCTGTCGCGAGCCTCCACTGGAAATTGGCGAATTTTTCACCCTCCAGGCAGAATGCCTCCGCGATGGCAGCGTGACACGGCTCCATCGCGGAGCCCCTTTAATTTGTGCAGTCCAATGCTTTTTCCCTTGCTCGCATCCAAGTCCAACTCCGATATCCTCCAACATGCATTTTAGCTTCCCAAAATCACATTTTACCTACAAAACAATGCTAATCATGTTGGTTAGTATAAATTCACATTTTATTACCAATTACATGAAAATGTATACACATTGCTTGATAAACAAGGTGAAAATGATACGTTTGAGTATCACTTGGGCATATAAATCTGCCCAAGATCAACCACGACCCAAATGGAATCGTAGTGTCGATGAGTATGAGGTAGGCCTATAATGAAATCTATATTAATCTCTTCCCACTTTCAAGTAGGAATGGTAATATCCTGCAATACGCCTTTTGGCCTTTGATGCTCAACTTTCACTTGCTAACAGTTCAGGCACTTAGCCACAAATTTTGCAATATCCTTCTTCATTCCATTCGACCAATATATTTCCTGCAAATCATGATACATCTTGGTGGCACTAGAATGGAGGAATACCTAGAGCCATGTGCCTCATGCAATATCCAGTCCTTCAAATTGTCAATATCTTGAACACATAGACGAACCTGGTACCACAGCACCCCATCTCTCCCTTGGGAGTAAACCTCCACCTTCTGACTTGTAACGGCTTCCTTTAGCTTTACTAGAATTGGGTCCTCATCTTGCCTGGCCTTCACATCCTTCACCAAGGACGAATCTGATCCGTTTTGCAGAACGACATCACCATCGGTCGACCAATCTAACTCCCAACCTCACAAAGATATGGAAATCCTTCACCAACTCTTTCATTCCCTCATCCACGTGGGACACACTCACCATAGAGAGTCTACTAAGTGCGTCCGCTATGACATTAGCCTTACTCGGGTGGTAAAGGACACTAATGTCGCAGTTCTTTAGTAACTCCAAACACCTACTTTGCTAAAGATTGAGATCTTTCTGCATGAACACATATTGCAAGCTCTTGTGATCCGTGAATACATCCACATGGACCCCATCCAAGTAATGCTGACGTATCTTCAACACAAACACCACCACGGCCAATTCAAGATCATAAGTCAGGTAGTTCTTTTCATTAATGTTCAATTGTCTCAAGGCATATGCTATAACTTTCCTATGTTGCATCAACAAACACCGAAGTCCAACTCGCGAAGAATCACAATACACTACAAAGGCATCCATACCCTCGGATAGAGTCAACACTGGTGTTGAAGTGAGTCAGGTCTTCAAATCTTCGAAGCTTTTCTCACAAGCCTTTGACCATTGGAACTTTACCTACTTCTGAGTCAACTTAGTTAATGGTGCGGTAAAAATTGAAAAACCTTCCACAAATCTCCAATAGTAACCTAGTAAGCCCAAAAAGCTCCTAATATCTGATGGGTTCACTGGTCTGGGCCAATTCTTTACCGCCTTGATCTCTGAGAGTCTACGTTTATGCGCTAACCTGATACCATATGGCCTAGAAATGCCACTGAGCCAAACCAAAACTTACATTTGCTGAAGTTTGCATGCAATTGACAATCCTTGAGGGTCTGAAGCACTATTCTCAAGTGAGTGGCATGCTCCTCCTCGCCGAGAGTATATAAGGATGTCATCAATGAACACAATCACTAACATGTCCAAATATTCCTTGAACACCTTGTTCATTAGATCCATAAAAGCTGCAGGGGCATTGGTTAGTCCAAAAGACATAACAACAAATTCGTAGTGACCATACCGAGTCCTGAAAGCGATTTTTGGGATGCCACTCTCCCGAACCTTGAGCTGGTGATACCCATATCTGCGATCAATCTTGGAGAAATACTTGGCACCCTGAAGCTTATCAAACAAATCACCGATCTTGGGTAGAGGATACCTTTTCTTGACGGTGACCTTGTTCAACTGGGGATAATCAATGAACATTCGAAGTGAACCATCCTTCAAATAACACTGGTGCACCCCATGGATACTTACTCGACCTAATAAAGCCCTTATCTAATAGGTCCTTCAACTCATTTAGCTCAGTGGGAGCCATTCTGTAAGGCAGAATGGATATAGGCTACGTGTTGGGAAGAAGATCTATACTGAAATTAATCTCCCGCTCAGGAGGAACACCTAGAAAATCATCAGGAAAGACCACTAGGTACTCACATACTACTAGTACGGATTGGATAGTCAGGGTTTCAGACTCCACGTCCTTAAGCCTAACTAGATGGTACATGCAACCTTTGGAAATCATCTTCCTAGCCTTAAGGTAGGAAATAAATCAACCTACAAGCATAGCTGAACTACCCTCCCATTCTAAGACAGGCTCAACTGGAAATCTAAACTCTACTGACCAGGTCCTGCAATTAATAGAAGCATAGCATGCGAATAGCCATTCTATGCCGAGAATAACATCGAAATCGGTCATGGCTAACTGTATCAAGTCTTCTAAGATGAACTTAATGAAGAACTGAGACTGGGCAACCTCTATACACCCGTCTAGCTATGACTGAGTCACCTATTGGAGTAGAAATTAAGAAGGGCTCTGACAAGACATCGGGACTAACTTCGAAGCTACTGGCTATATATGGTGTCATAAAATACAATATAGCCCCCAGATCTAACAAAGCATATACATCAACATGAAAGACTATAAACATACCAGTGACTACATCTAGTAAGTCCTCCTACTCCTAACGAGTGGCTAAAGCATAGAATCTGTTCTACCGTTATCCACCAGTTGTGCCCCCTGATGTGTTGTGCGTGGGGGTGGGGATACTAAACTAGAAGCTGGGCCTCGACCCCCGACCTGATCCTGTCTCGTAGTGGGACAATCTGTAAGAATATGTCCAGGCTACCCACATCCAAAACAAGCTCCTGACCCTGCCAAGCACTGGCCTGTGTTCCCTCGGCCGCACCTGCGACAAGCTGGAATGCTAGAATCTGCGGGTCTGCTGCTATGACCCCTCGAGCTTGACGCTCACCCACTCTGATCATGCTGGGGCCTAGATGGCACACTCATGATGGATTATGCTGGGGCTGACAACCTTTAGTGTGTCTTCTGTCGAAGCCCACCATTAGACCTCTGCTGAGAAAATCTGTGGTCCTCAGCCCTGGCCCTCATTCCTTCCCTCTCCCTTGAATGTGTCATCTCCATCTGCTGAGCACACAACACAATGCGGGGGAAGTGCATGTCCTGATGGAGCATAGCTGTCCTGCAGTCCTTGTCCAAATATCCTGCTATAGCATGCACAAATCTGCTCACCCGTGACCGCTAATCAACCACTAACTCTGGGGCATACTTAGATAGGCAGGTGAACTCAAGGGCGTACTCCTGAACAATCATCCTTCCTTGCTTTAAATTTAGAAACTCGGATGCTTTCAACTCCCTCATCTCTCAAAGGAAGAACTGATCTAGCAATGCAACCTGAAACTCCTCCCATGTGATCGGACTTGCTCCTGCGAACCTGCTGTCCTTCCACTAGTGGAACCAAATATGAGCAACCCCCTTCAACTGGTAAGAGGCCAACTCCGCGCACTCAACACTACTCACCCCCATGAACTTAGTGATCTTGACAATCTCATCAATGAAATCATGCGGGTCTTCACCTACCTTGGACCCCAAAAACTCCGACGGCTTCATCCTCAAGAAGTCCCTGACTCGAGCTGCCGCCGCATTGCCATTTTGCGAAACATGCGAAATGGCCTGCTGATCAACCTAAGCAGTCAGGGCCTGCACAAGCATCTAAATGGCAGCTCAGAACTCAGCATGAGCGGCTGGCTCCGGTGCTTGAGGCTCTTAAACTAGTGGGGCTGGCTGATGCTCATGATCGTTTCCATCCTCGTGGCCCTCACCACCTCCATTCCTCCTTCCATTTACTCTTCGAGGTGCCATGATTTTGCAATTGCGAATAGAATAAATTGGAAGGATAGAAAGGCTTTTCATCGCATAACATAGATCATGAAAGAAGGGAACATATCCTAAAACGTCTAGTAGCCTCTTCATCATAACTGTGGCGTGCTTCACGCCCATGAAAAAGACTCTACCCAACGCAGCTTTCAGACTCCCTAGAATACATCAAAACCTATCGCTCTAATACAAAGTTTGTCACGACCCAAGCGTAGACCCGAATTGTAGACACAGGAAAAGGGACCCCGAGAGACCCCAAGTCAACCTATGGCATAACCATTCAACTAACTCACTCAATAAATAGGAAGAAAACATAATTATAAGCTTAGCGAAAGTCTCATACAATGGCACCATCAGAGTAATATCCGAAGCTATACATACATAAGTCTGAAAGCCTCTAGTCCAGATGAGTTGATGGGACAAGACCCCAACTAACTCAACAAAACATGAAACTGAAATACGACATGAAACTGAAAATATAGTCCCCAAAAGATGAGGACTCACCACTCACGCAGGCGCTAACTCTGATAAGCGATTACGAAAAGGGCTGAACTTGGGAAACAAATCCTGGATCATAAAATAATGTGACACAGAAGGTATGCAGTCAGTACGTAGAATGTACCGAGTATGCAAGTTAAGTAAAACCTCTTAAGTAAAATAAATCATTTAAAGCAATTCATACATATCAAAAGCTTTTAAATGTAAGTAGAAGGCTACATGCATTCATTTTGAAATCATACACTTATCATAACATGACCATGCATAGCTTTTAGAACATCATGATTGAGTCAAATGACTCAAAGATGAAACTTAACATTTATATCAAAAGCTTAACAATGAGTCAAACCTTGCTTTTTGACCATGCATGCATAAGAAATCATCTTGAGAATATGCAAATATGAATGATATAGACAGTGGGAGAAACATCACTTAACCGACATACCATGATAGAGCTTACATGGTCCCGACTGTTCGGTGGTCTGCTATATGGGTTAAAAACCGACACGCAAGTGCACGTGGTCAAACAAGTAATAAAGTGGCTAAGTAAGCCAAGTGTCAAACCTAGGAGACTCTGGATAAGTAAAATTGCTCAAGTATACTATATTCTACCTTACTTCTATATATGCAGACAACAACGTAACCAAAAGTTAAATAATTTTTGTTTATAAATTATATACTAAAACTATTAACAAATATCTACTTTGAATTGAAACTATGGATATGAGCATGCCAAGGTTAAGAACAAGTAATGAACTTGATTATAATCATAATTCGGTTATTCTTCTCTTCTAGTTGCTAGCCAAGAACATTAGCCTAGAGATTAAAACTCTCGTATTTAATCTCACTTAATAATCATAAACCATCCGTCTACATTTCTGTGATCAAATGCAATTTATGACCTAGCAATACAATTCCGGTTCCTAAATTGACTAATACGGCTTTCAAGTATATTTCTATCAGGAAAGCACATCAAAACCCAATTTTCCCAAATCAAGTTAAGAACAATACCCTATTAATTCACAACTTTCAAATTTCGTGCTCTCTCGAGTGAAATCGGACTTTTTAGATGTACATTAATGTCGGCCACACACTAATGCAGTGGAAACAAGAATTAATAGAACAACATAGAAGAAGAAGATGAAAAACCATACAATTCAATAATCAAAATTCATCACCATTGTTCATAACCTCAGCAAGGAAGAGAATTAGCCACTCATTTGTGGATTAATCAGCCTAAAACAGTTGTTAATCATACAAACAATTGATTGAAAGAAGAAAGAAAGAGAGAAAAACCCTTAGCTTTTTCGTCCCTCAACTGCCTGTAACCCACGTCCTTGCTCCACCAAGTCTGAATTAATTAAAAATAAGCCTAAGTGTTCTATTTATACTATTGGGAATTTTTCCCGGAATAACAAGCAACGTGTCACGGAGGCCAACGCGGAGCACTGCCTCCGTGACACGGCGTGGACGCGGACCCTCACTGGAAATCTGGAGTTAGGGAATAAAGCCTCAACGTGGCACGGCATGCAACGCGGTGGCTTGCCTCCGTGCCACGGAGCTGTCGCGAGGCTCCACTGGAAATTGACAATTAAATCACCCTCCAGGCAGTGTGCCTCCGCGATGGTAGCGTGGCACGGCTCCATCGCGGAGCCCCTCTACATTGTGCAGTCCAATGTCTTTTTCGTGCTCCCATACAAGTCCAACTCTGATATTGTTCCAACATGCATTTTAGCTCCTCAAAATCATGTTTTACCCACAAAACAGTGCTAATCATGTTGGTTAGTATAAATTCACATTTTATTACCAATTACATGAAAATGTATACACATTGCACAATTAACAAGGCAAAAATGATACGTTTGAGTATCACTTGGGCATATAAATCTGCCCAAGATCACTTACCCCACACTAAAATCCTTGTTCGTCCTCGAACAACACATACACAACTCATGCAAATTACATCCCAACCTTCGCCACTATGGTGCGACAATTTGAGCTACGGTCATATCGATCATTCAATATTGTAAATCATCAAGAAAACATGCATGGTCTTACAATGCAATGACCTTTAATACATCAAGACTTCCTAGACTTTAAGAATCGACCCTCGATATTGGCAAACTCATGAAAATCAGCTAATCAAGATATCCGACACGAAAATCAATCTTTCATCAAGCATGTGCCCTCACAACTAAAGAGAATCTTCCCCTTTTTGTTCATGTGACACACAAACATTCAAGTAGGGGCATGTAAAAATTAATTTCACTCTCTCTCCCAAAAGAATTCACATGCATCATGTCATGTCCCATAAGCATGCCCTTAGTGTATTACTCCACTAATATAAAGAAATGCAATGTAAGATCACGTAGGACTTTAAGGGGTTGTAATGGAAGCTATGGAACTAGTACACATTGGATTAGCCAATAATAGCCACTAGCATCATTAAGCGCCTTTTCAACACCTTCCCCTCAACTCATGACATTGTTTCTCTCTTTTCTTTTTTTCATCATCCCATTCATGCTGATTTACTTTCGTATGGCCCATTTCACCAAACACACTTAACACAACAGCAAAGGTTTTTCATGCACCTTCATTATCATTTCATTATAACAAGTGCCTCTTCAACCTTTTCTTTTATTTCCTCACTCTGCTTTTCTTTTTCTTTCCACTATTCTCACTCTTTGACACTTTGGGAAAAAATTTTCTATTCTTCTTAAGTGCTTAAGAGTTTTGTATAGACTTTACGGCTAATGAAAAGAAAGAATTAAGCTTAGTTTATACAATTTTGGACAAAAGAAAGAAATAATCGGCTAAAGGCTCAACGGGCTGACTAGGGTATACAATCATATAAAAAGGTAGTGTATGACAAGAAAAAAATAGAAACTCTCGGTTAAAATAAAGAAATGCCTACATCCTTTCCAACACTACACCTCCTTCATTTCGTTTTGTACACACACCAGGCAAGTTCTAGACACTTCACAATAGCATGGAATAACAAAACCTCACTTCACACTTCATGCACATGCTCGATTCAAGATGCATTCACAGACTCTTTAATTAGCCAATTACATGAATTCAGAATTAAGCCTCAATCACACCGAATCGAATTCTACAGCCAAGGTAACTCAACATATTTACAAAATTGCATGATTTCAACCGAATCACTTTTACATTTTGAATATCAGTTACAACACGCAACCATAATTTCACAACCATATAGTAACTACAGGTTTCGTGATGTAATCCACCAAAGAAAAAAAACTAAAAACAAAGTAAAATCACTACTCCTACTGACTACATTTCCCTTAAGACGGTCTTCATCCATCCATCATAGGGGACGGTCACTAACTATGACGTCGGTTCAATGGGACTATTCTCAGTAAAAGAACCGAAAACAAACTCCGAGAAACCCAAAAATAAAAATTGAAAAATTTTGCAAAACATCGATCATTTCGATAGAGAAAAAAAAACATAAGAAAATATTTACAAAATTTTTTTTTACAGACTTAGCTGGCAAACCACAACATTTCACAACACACATCATCAATTACCACAAATATATACATATACAAACCAGTTTGCACTTCACAAACACAGGGAAACTTAAACATACAAAACAAACAGAGGAAAGAACATACAAGCAAACCAGCCTAGCCCCAACACCTAATTACTCCCCACCCCACACTTAGATCGAACACTGTCCCTAGTGTTCACAAATATTCAAATCACACAATTTTGGGTGGTGGAACTCCCTGATCAGTCGAAATATTTGACTTCTTCATCCGGTGCTGCTGCCTCATCGCCCATGTTCGAGTCACCTCCATCGTCGTCATCGGACTCCACATCGGAGTCCTCCCGACGTGTCTCCTCATCCGTGGGGACATCATCGTCAGTGGGCTCTACAAATGCTGGCCCCACTCGGCATAAAGCTCTGGCATTTTCGCCAAATGGGTAATCCAGCTCCAGCTGCCATAATTCATCCTCCGTGGCTGGTCTCCCACCTATCCGAAGCTGAAGCATTTGCATACCAAACATCCGTGCCATGTACTGGTCGTCGCGAGCATGTCGCTCGCCAAGTGTCAGCACTGGCTCGTGTGTGGTGTCGGGGGCCTTAGTTTTGGTCACATCAAGGGCGCTCCACTCCAACTGCGGGATGTAGTCTAAAGCCTCTTCCTCGACGTCGAGGCCTCGGAGGAAGGTGGTGATAAGTCCTCTGAACCCATACATGTGGCCCTGGTGTAGTCGGGCTCTCTTCATGGCGGATATGATGACCGCCCCAACATTAATCTCCAGCCCTTTCATTAGGGCATACACCAGGCAGACACGGTCCCGGGTCACATCAGTTATGTGCACCCCCGGGATCAGGCACGAACAAACTATCTTCAGCCATATTCTTGCCTCCCTGTTCATTTGAGAATACGGCAGTGTCTGGTGGTAACCCCTCTCCTTATGTCTGCTCCATCTAGCTGTGGATCGAGCCCCACACAATAATATCGGCATATGGTGGGGTGATATTCAGCTAGCGGAGAATGTGGGTGTCTGTGTTTGATGACATTTAATTGCTGAGGTTCCAGAGTGACAATCTGCCCTCTAATCTTTATTGTGTGGCTTCTGATTGCTGGGTTCCAATTTGCATAGAACTCCCGGACTAGATGTAAGTTGCACTCCTTGGGCTCCTGAAATATGAAGCTGAGCCCAGCTGCCTCGATCCTCTGCACTATACGGGGGAACTCCTGTGCTAGTGGTTCCCGCGCAATATGCTCCTCAAGGAAGTATTTGTTTTCCTTGTGTTTAGCGTACCACTTCTTCCCTTCATCGGTTGCCCATCTCGTTTCGTATTGGCGGCGTTGGCCGCGTGGAACAGCTAGTGCAGCTGGGACTGCTGTGCCCTGTCTAAGTCGTTTTCTCCCGGTGCCTGAAGTAGATGCACCTTTACCCTTATCCTGCCTACTTGCCATTGTACCTTTAAGTTGAATAATCGAAGAAACTCGACAACTTGGTTGCTTAATACCATGGCACATTGGTTGGGGTGGGAAATTTGGGTGTTTGGTCGCGGAGAAGAGAGAAAATGAGGAAAAAGGGCCTAAAATCGGGGTTTAAAATGAAGAAAAATACGCGGGTCACCCGGCAACCCGGTGTGACCCGTCACAAAATATAGGGCAACGTGTCATGGAGGGTAACGCAGAGCCCCTCCTCCGTGACATGGAGCTATCGCTATGGCTTACTGGAATTTTCAAAATTCCAGATTAACCTTCAACGTGTCACGGAGGGTAACGCGGAGCCCCTCCTCTGTGACACGAAGCCATCGCCCCAGCTCACTGTCTCTTCATTTTATTCTTTTTTTAATACCTTGCCTTTTCCTTCCCGATTTCGTGCACATTTTTCTCTGTTTGACCTGAAAATCACCTCACTAAACAAAATTGGTTAGATTAATAGATTTCCCTAATTAAAATGAAAAATACTAACTAAAACGAAAAATTTTGTACTAAATCAAGAAAAAGAAAAATAAAATAAAATCTATTTACACTTTACAAAATAAAAGAAAAAAAATACTTTTCACGGGTTGCCTCCCGTGCAGCGCCTTGTTTACCGTCGCGGCTCGACGTCCTTTATGCTCAATTATCCACTAGGGTGATGGACGATTTTTCACGATCATTGTCCTCCCCCCAGTAGTGCTCACCCTTATCTGGAGGTCTTCCCATCAACTCTCGAGAATCATTCATTTGATTAGCATTCCCATGATTAATTACATTGATCACCGAGAGTTCTTCATTCACCATCGGGAGCTTGGGTGCTTTGTACACATCGAACACCTCTACCTTGTCATGTGCTCGCATTGTAAGTTGACCCGCAGCCACGTCGATTAATGCTTTCCCGGTTGCCAAGAAGGGTCGTCCCAAAATAAATGGGACTTCAACATCTGGTTTAAAATCCAGAACAATAAAATCAACCGGAAAAATGAGGGATCCCACTTGCACCAGCACATCCTCAACAATGCCATCCGGCCTAGCTAAGGATCTGTCTGCTAACTGCAACATTACGGTTGTAGGTCTAGGACTCCCTAGACCTAACTTTCTGAATACCGAAGATGGCATCAGATTAATGCTCGCCCCCAAGTCACACAATCCACGAGCTCGGATACTCTTCCCAATAGTAAGCTGGATAGTAAAACTTCCAGGGTCTTTTAGCTTCGTGGGCAGTCTATTTTGGATCCGGGAAGTGCATTCCTCCGTCAAAGCCACCGTGGCATATTCAGTCAGACGACTTTTGTTGGCCACGATGTCTTTAATATATTTGGCATATTTTGGCACTCCCTGCAAGACATCAACAAGAGGTAAATTAACATGTACCTGTTTAAGCACCTCCATAAATTTCTTGAAACACGCCTCCTCCTTGTGTTTCTTGAGTCGTTGAGGGAACGGGGGTGGAGGCCTTTCTGATTCAGCTTCTTTGGTGTCCCCCCTATCCGAACTTTGTTCTTCCTCAACATCTGCTGCTCCTGACTTTTGAGGTGATCTTTTCAGTTCCACCTCCTTCAACTGCAAACCACTCCTTGTGGTCACTACATTTACCTACTTCAGATTAGGATCCGAGTCGCTAGGCAGTCCTCCTCTGGGCCTTGTGTTTTGGGCACTACCAAATTGTCCAAATTGATACTCAAGAGCCTTGATCGCTAATTGATTATTTTTCACTTCGGCTGCCAATTTAACATAGTCAGCCTGCAATTGCGCCTGATTAGCGATCATGGTCTTGAACATTTCCTCAATGGTAGGTGATGGTGGTGGAGGAGGGGCATTGTGATTTCTGAATTGAGATTGGTAGTTCTGTTGCCCTCATTGATTCCTGTGCAGACCCTGACCCGAACTTTGGCCTTGTTGGTTGTTGCTACCCCACGAAAAATTTGGATGGTTCCTCCAATTTGAGTTGTAGCCGCTACCAAACTGCTGCTGATTTCTCTATGCATTGCCCACAAAGTTAACCGAACCTGGGTTTGCTCCACAACACTCAGCTGAGTGCTCACTGCTGCCACACACTTCACACCACATTTGCTGGACTGCATTGACTGAAGCTGAAGGCTGGTTCAAGTTCATGTTGCTGAAGTGGTTGTTCAACTAATTCTGCAAGGCAGCTATCTGTGCAGCGATAGCTGTAAATCCATCCACTTCAAGCACTCCTGTTGCTTTCCTTGCTCCACCTCAAGATGAGTCAGCATTCCATTCTTGATTGCCCTGTGAAATCCGGTTGAGCAAAGTGTACAGCTCCTCATTAGTCTTTTCCAGCGCTTGCCCTCCAGCTGTTGAGTCTAACAAAATTTTAGTATGGGGTTCCAAACCCTCAATAAATGTGTGTACCAACACCTCATTGGACTGATGATGATGAGGACAGTCCCGCAACATGGATTTAAATCTTTCCCAGGCTTGATATAAATTTTCTCCCTCCCTCTGTTTGAAACTTAGAATTTGACTTCTAAGTCTGGCTGTTTTACTAGAGGGAAAAAATCTTATCAAGAACTTTCGTGCTAGATCATCCCACGTTGATATAGAATTTGGTGGTTCAGCTTTTAACCACCTCTTGGCTTCACCAAGTAAGGAAAACGGAAATAGTGTGAGCCGAACATAATCAGGTGACACTCCAGCGGGTATATAAGTGTCACTTATCTCCAAAAAGTTCTGGAGATGTTGTTGTGGGTCTTCGTGAGGGAGACCGGTAAATTGCCCGCTTGTGTGCAATAGTTGCACCATGTTCTTCTTTAGTTCAAATCTCCCTCCAGGCTCTGGTTTGCGGATATTTGAATGTACATTGTTGGCATGTGGGATTGCCACCTCGCGAACCGGCCTTGCTGCTGCTTCGTCGGGCACTAACACTGCCCTCACAACCGGTGGATTTTGTTGCTCCATAATAGTCTGTCTGAGCAACTGCAGCTTCTTTTGTACAGCTTCTCTCCGTTTACTATGAAATATACGTTCAGGCTCTAGATAAGATTCCACCAGCTCTTTGTCTCTTGCCAGTGTTCACGGCAATTAAGTCTGCAAAATACAGGCTAAGACCAAGTTGTCAACACTTAAGAAAATAAACCAAAAATACAGTAAATATACACTTAACACAATTTCACCAATTGCCTAGTCTCCCCGGCAACGGCGCCAAAAACTTGTTCGGTGGTTTGCTATATGGGTTAAAAACCGACACGCAAGTGCACGTGGTCAAACAAGTAATAAAGTGGCTAAGTAAGCCAAGTATCGAACCAAGGAGACTCTGGATAAGTAAAATTGCTCAAGTATACTATATTCTATCTTACTTCTATATATGCTGACAACAACGTAACCAAAAGTTAAATAATTTTTGTTGATAAATTATATACTAAAACTATTAACAAATATCTACTTTAAATTGAAACTATGGATATGAGCATGCCAAGGTTAAGAACAAGTAATGAACTTGATTATAATCATAATTCGGTTATTCTTCTCTTCTAGTTGCTAGCCAAGAACATTAGCCTAGAGATTAAAACTCTCGTATTTAATCTCACTTAAGAATCATAAACCATCCGTCTACATTTCTGTGATCAAATGCAATTTATGACCTAGCAATACAATTCCGGTTCCTAAATTGACTAATACGGCTTTCAAGTATATTTCTATCAGGAAAGCACATCAAAACCCAATTTTCCCAAATCAAGTTAAGAACAATACCCTATTAATTAACAACTTTCCAATTTCGTGCTTTCTCGAGTGAAATCGGACTTTTTAGATGTACATTAATGTTGGCCACACACTAATGAAGTGGAAACAAGAATTAATAGAACAACATAGAAGAAGAAGATGAAAACCCATACAATTCAATAATCAAAATTCATCACCATTGTTCATAACCTCAGCAAGGAAGAGAATTAGCCACTTATTTGTGGATTAATCATCCTAAAACAAGTGTTAATCATACAAACAATTGATTGAAAGAAGAAAGAAAGAGAGAAAAACCCTTAGCTTTTTCGTCCCTCAACTGCCTGTAACCCACGTCCTTGCTCCACCAAGTCTGAATTAATTAAAAATAAGCCTAAGTGTTCTATTTATACTATTGGGAATTTTTTCCGGAATAACAAGCAACGTGTCACGGAGGCCAACGCGGAGCACTGCCTCCGTGACACGGCGTGGACGCGGACCCTCACTGGAAATCTGGGGTCCGGGAATAAAGCCTCAATGTGCCACGGCATGCAACGCGGTGGCTTGCCTCCGTGCCACAGAGCTGTCACGAGGCTCCACTGGAAATTGAAAATTAAATCACCCTCCAGGCAGTGTGCCTCCGCGATGGTAGCGTGGCATGGCTCTATCGCGGAGCCCCTCTACATTGTGCAGTCCAATGTCTTTTTCGTGCTCGCATCCAAGTCCAACTCCGATATTGTTCCAACATGCATTTTAGCTCCTCAAAATCATGCTTTACCTACAAAACAATGCTAATCATGTTGGTTAGTATAAATTCACATTTTATTACCAATTACATGAAAATGTATACACATTGCACAATAAACAAGGCGAAAATGATACGTTTGAGTATCACTTGGGCATATAAATCTGCCCAAGATCACCGACAATTGCACTCAAGTGGGCAGAGCCGTTCAAAGCCTTGCCAGGGCTGAGGACACTACCATGATATCGATATCAAGCTGAAGGGCCAATCAGGCCGGGGATAGCTCACAAGGGAGGTCCCAATAATATAATAGTAACAACGTATGTTGGCGTATGGTTCTGGGGCATAGGGTGATTGACCCTTAACCCGCTTGGTTCTAGACTCTTCTCCCAAAACATGCAATGCTCTACATCATATATAGTGAAGCTCAACATCGTCTATAGACGAAACTCAACATGAAATCATACATAACTCAACATCATATGAAACGAAGTTCAACATTATCTATTGACAAAGCTCATAATGATATCATGCATAGACTCAACATCATATGAAAATGAAGCTTAACCTTGTCTATCGACAAAGCTCATAATGACATACATCTCAACTATGAATTCATGCATATAGAAGGCTTTATTTCAAACATACCACAAGCTCAATCAAAGGTGGGAGTATCTACTCCAAATCATGTGGTAAGCTATATGTAGAAATAGTTACTCAACATACCACAAGCTAGGAATTTATAATAAAATTTGGAAAATTTCACTTCAAACAACGTGGTAAGCTTATAGCAGGAAAATCCTCACTTTGAAGCAACATGTGGGTATCACCCAAAGCTTTATCATACTTGGATTTAATCAATTCATTTTGGAAACACAACATAATCATGGGTAGTTTTAGAAACATGTTTTTCATTATCAATCTCCTCATCACCACACATTTATCATAAATCCCTTCTTTTATAAACTCATCATCCATGGGCATTTTAGATTCACAATTTTGGAAAACAAATTTTATAAGGAAAAACAATTTAGAATACACCCAAGCTTCAATAATCACCAATAAAATACAATCTAATCATACCCATGTATAGAGATTGAAGAATCATGCAATTGGGTAAAACCCCACACTTGATCATAGATAGCTTATCACATTTTAATAGGGATTGGGAATGGGTGTGGAAGAAGACACCCACTCATACACATACATACTTGGAAATGGTGAATTCTAACACCCTCAAATTGCCCAAGCTAAAATTCCAATGGAAACCTTAAGATTATGCCTTGAATATCCTCTTCAAACTTCAAACTTACATGCATGAGAATAATGTCTTCGGATAGATTTTCCCCTACTAAAAACTCACTAACAAGAGCTTTAAACGACATAGTATAGGCCTCTAGAACATAGGAATTGTGGAAAAAACCTTACTAAAATCGCTGAAATTAACTGTCAGGGGGTCCCAATGGACGACGTGATGACTTGTTACCATTTCAAATGACTCATTGGGTTTCTTGTCAAGTACACTGGATGACATGACTGCTTGGGTTCACAACGGATGACTTAACGACTCGTCCCCCATGAACATGACTCGTGGTCATCTCTAGCTAAGTACACTGCCTTAACATCAATGAAAACCCATTTTTCTTGACCACGACTCACCTCACGAGTCGTTGGGACTGATAACAACTCGTGGGGTCCCATCCATTAGGTACACTGGATACTTAATCCAATTTTATTCCTACATCACTCCACGAGTGACATGACGACTCGTGGTGGCTGACCACGAGCCGTTCTCTCCCTCATGGGGACCTAAATTCTTCACTTACTCCAGGCCTACCCAAGAGTCACTTGACGACTCGTGGGGTCTCCTCACGAGTCATCCCATGACTCTTCTTGTGCCTTCAACATCTATTCCACAATTTTCCCATTTCAACTCCCGGATTCAATCTTTGAGCTTACTGGGTATAACATGTATGATTTGAGCCAAGGCTCCTCATGTTATGATATTTGATTATGCATGTATGCTATTGCTAAGCTTTGTCACTATATGATGGTTAGCTTCATTGAAAACGATGGAGAGCATATGCATATTTTTGGAGTACTGTCTAGCACCAACTAGGATAAAGGTCAGTCGACCCGATGCCTCAAAACTACTCACCAATGTAGGTTTAGTTATATACTTTGGGACCTTCTTTTGAGGTTTCCCCCTCCCCAAGGGGCCTTGAGCTTGATATTAATATCATGGTATCGACGTTAGCACTGGAAAGGCTTTGGGTGGCCCTATCCACTTGAGTGATAGTTGGGACCAGGTAAGCTCTATCGTGGTAATGTCGCTATATGAAGAGTCTCCCATTATTCCTCATGATTTCAGTTATGCTTGTTTATCATTCATGATATATATACATATATATGTTCTAAAGTAGGTTTGACTCAATGTATACTTTTGCTTATGATTATCAGATTCAGCTTTGGGTAATTTGATTCAGTTATGATGTTTAGTTATGTTCATATCATGATTTCAGAAAAATAGCATGCAAGCCCTACTCTCAAATTCATATCTTGATAATATTTTGTATTATGCATGTTTTAGTTATTTTAATTACTTAAGCGATTTTAATGACCATGCATACTCGGGACATTCCACGTACTGACCATATAATCTATGTTGTATCGTTTTATGATACAAGCTCCGATCTTCATACTTAGCCCCGTCACTATCCAGTTCTCTAGAGTTAGCTTCCAGTCTCAGTGAGTGAGTCCTCATCTCCCGAGGACCATTTCATACCAGTTATCTTTGTATTTCAGTTTTCAGACTTGTTGGGTTAGTTGGGGGTGTCGTCCCTGATCACGGGCAAAAATATATTCCCGAGATACGCTTTACGACTTAAATTAGTCTTGTTTATCTAAGATTATTGTATACATTTTCATGTAATTTTAGATAAAGTAAAGATATGTGCTAACCAACATGATTAGCCTTTGTTTTGTAGGTTTTGATGACTTTTGAGCAACTAATCCATGAGTTGGTGAGGTAGAGGCTTGGAAACGGAATCAACATGCGAACGTCGGCAAAGAGGAGGCACAAAACAGCCCACCGGCCCGTCGACAAGGTGCCACGGCAGGCAGGCCGCTCACAATAGCCAACCTGCGCATTGGCAACGTGCCACGGCAGGTGGCCTCCGCGACCAAGGGCTGCCAACGCGCTGCCCAAGCAGCGTGACACGCTGCCAACGCGGCAGGGTGCTGCCCGGGCCAATTTCGGGTGATTTTCAGAGGGCTTCCGCGTCCGTAGCGTGTCACGGAGGCTGTGCTCCGCGATGCACTCCGTGACACATTGCTTGTTATTTCGGGAAAGAGTCCTACTACTATAAATAGCACACTTAGGTTTATTTTTCATAATTCAGACTTGGTGGAGCAAGGACGTGGGTTACAGGAAGTTGAGGGACGAAAAAGCTTAGGGTTTTTCTCTCTTTCTTTCTTCTTTCAATCAATTGTTTGTATGATTAACACTTGTTTTAGGATGATTAATCCACAAATGAGTGGCTAGTTCTCTTCCTTGCTGAGGTTATGAACAATGGTGATGAATTTTGATGGTTTTTCATCTTCTCCTTCCATGTTGTTCTATTAATTCTTATTTCTACTGCATTGGTGTGTGGCCGACATTAATGTACATCTAAAAAGTCCGATTTCACTCGAGAGAGCACGAAATTGGAAAGTTGTGAATAAATAGGGTATTGTTCTTAACTTGATTTGGGAAAATTGAGTTTTGATGTGCTTTCCTGATAGAAATATACTTGAAAGTCGTATTAGTCAATTTAGGAACCGGAATTGTATTGCTAGGTCATAAATTGCATTTGATCACAGAAATGTAGACGGATGGTTTATGATTCTTAAGTGAGATTAAATACGAGAGTTTTAATCTCTAGGCTAATGTTCTTGGCTAGCAACAGGAAGAGAAGATTAACCAAATTATGATTATAATCAAGTTCATTACTTGTTCTTAACCTTGGCATGCTCATATCCATAGTTTCAATTCAAAGTAGATATTTGTTAATAGTTTTAGTATATAATTTATAAACAAATTAATTAACTTTTGGTTACTGTGTTGTCAGCATATATAGAAGTAAGATAGAATATAGTATACTTGGGCAATTTTTACTTATCCAGAGTCTCCTTGGTTCGATACTTGGCTTACTTAAGCCACTTACTACTTGTTTGACGACGTGCACTTGCGTGTCAGTTTTTAACCCCTAACGAACGCACCGAACAGTCCCATCAACCCATCAAATACGCTAGAGGCTTTCAGACTTTGCATAGTAATCAACTTGTCGTATATGATGTAAAGTATAGTTCTGATGTTGTGTTGTGTTTAGACCTTCGTTATGTTTATTATGTTATGTCTTCCACTTTTATTGATTGAGTTAGATGTATACTCATGCCATGGGTCGACTAGGAGTCTCTTAGGGCTCCTTATCCCGTGTCTCGATACGAGCCTATGCTCTAGTCGTGACAAACTTTATATTAGAGCCATAGGTCTTGAAGTGTACTAGGATTTTTGAAAGCCGCGTTAAATAGAGTCTTTTTCATGTGTTTGAAGTGTGCCACACTTATGATGAAGAGGCTATGAGATGTTTAGGAAATGTTTCCTTCTTTCATGATATATGTCCTGCGGTGAAATATCTCTCTATCCTTCTAATTCGTGCTATTCGCAATTGCAGAATCATGCCTCCTCCCACGGTTAACGACAGATGGAGTGGAAATTTAAATGGCCACGAGGATGGCAATGGGGATGAGAACCAACATGCCCCACTAGCCCATGAGCACCATGCACCGGAGCCGGTTACCCACGTTGAATTCAAGGAAACCATTTAGATGCTAGAACAGGCCTTGACCGCCCAGGTCAATCAACAGGTTGTAGCATATGTCCCTCAGATGGGAATGCGGAGGCAACATGAGTTAGAGATTTCCTAAGGATGAATCCTCCAGTGTTTCTTGGGTCAAAGGTGGATGACGATCCACATGAGATTATTGATGAGATTTTAAAGATCACCCAGGTCATGGGGGTGACTGTAGAGGAGTGTGTTGATTTAGCCTCACATCAGATAAAGGGGGTTGCACGCATTTGGTTCAAAGAGTGGAAGGATAGTAGGGCAGTTGGAGCAGGCCCTATTAGTTAGGACGAGTTTCATGCCGCTTTTCTAGATTAGGTCTTCCCTCGCGAGATGAGGGAGTTGAAAGCGAACGAGTTCACGAATCTAAAACAGGGAAAGATTACGGTCCAGGAGTATGCCTTAGTGTTCACTCGTCTGTCCTAGTGTGCCCTAGAGTTAGTGGTTGATCAGAGGGCTTGAGTGAGTAGGGTTTGTTCATGAGGGACTATCTAGGCAAGGATTGCCGGACTGCGATGCTTGATCAGGTTATGGATTTTCCTCAGGATAGTCTTACATGCCCAGTACATGGAAGCGGTGCATGTGAGAGAGAGAGAGATAGGCCAAGAGGGCCAGGACAAATAGTTATAGTTTCTCCAAGCTGAAGCCTAGTAAGCACCGTAAGCAGTCCCACCAGAGATCGTAAGCCCTAGCATCGTCAGCTATGTGTGTTCCATCCGTATCTAGGCATGACCAGAGAGAACGAGCATCGGACTCTAGAGGTCAGAGCAGCAGGCCCTCGGATTCCAGTATTCCAGAGTGCCGCAGATGGGGTTAGAAACATAAGGGTCAGTGTTTGGTGCATACAGGTGCTTGCTTCAGGTGTTGAAAGCCCAGACATATGCTTAGAGATTTCCCATCACCTAGATAGGGGCATGATAGGGGTCGAGGCCCAGCTTCCATTTCAGCATTCTCCACCAACGCGCCCAGCCCAGTAGGGCGCATCTACTAGCATAGGTGGCGGTCAGCGCCAAAATAAAGTCTATGCCCCAGCATCCCGCCAGGAGCAGGAGGTCTCCCCAGATGTAGTCACTGGTATGTTACGAGTTTTCCACCTTGATATATAGGATTTGTGAGATCCAGGGTGGCTAGTAGTTTCTGAGTCAGTCCTGAAATCTTGTCAGAAAACTTTTTAGTCTCTACTCTAGTGGGTGATTCAGTCGTAGCTAGACGAGTGTATAGAAATTTCCCTGTCATAGACCTTAAAAAAGTCACCTCAGCAGATCTAGTAGAGTTATCCATGACCGTTTTTGATGTTATTCTCAGCATAGATTGGCTATTTGCATCTTATGCTTTATTTAGTTGTAGAACTCATGCGGTAGAGTTCCAATTTTCGGGTGAGCCAGTCTTAGATTTGAAGGGTAGTTCAACTGTGCTTGTAGGTCGTTTCATTTCCTACGTTAAGGCTAGAAAGATGATCTCCAAGGGTTTCATGTACAATTTAGTTGGGGTTAAGGATGCTATATCCTAGACCCTGACTATCCAGTCCATTCCAATAGTATGTGAGTATCCAAAGGTCTTCCCAGATGATTTATCGGGAATCCTTCATGAGCAGGAGATTGATATTAGTATTGACCTTCTTCCCGATATGCAACCTATATCTATTCCTCCTTACAAAAGGAGCAGTGAAAGACCTTTTAGATAAGGGATTCAGCAGACTGAGCAAATCCCACTAAGGTGCACCAATTCTCTTTGTCCAGAAGAAATTTGGTTCTCTTCGTATGTATATTGATTGTCGGCAATTGAACAACGTCACTATCAAGAACAGGTATCCACTCCCAAGAATTGATCATTTGTTTGACCAACATCAGGGTGTTAAGTGCTTTTTGAAGATAGATCTCAGATATGGATACCATCAGCTCAGGGTTTGAGAGAGTGACATCCTGAAAATAGCGTTCAGGATACGATATGGTCATTATGAGTTTCTAGCTATAACTTTTTGACAAACGAATGCTCATGCAACTTTTATGGATTTGATGAACAAGGTGTTCAACCTATATTTGGATATGTTCGTGATTGTGTTTATCAATGACATCCCGATATACTCTCGGAGCGAGGAAGAGCATGCTGCTTATTTGAGGGTGGTGCTACAGACTCTCAAGGACCGCAATTATATGCTAAATTCAGCAAGTAAGAGTTTTGGTTAAACACTATGGCATTTTTGGGCCATGTGGTGTCCAGTGAGGGTATAAAGTTGGACTCTCAGAAGATAGAAGCAGTAAAGAATTGGCTTAGACCGGTGAATCCTTCAGATATCAAGAGCTTCTTGGGCTTAGCGAGTTATTATCGGAGATTTGTTGAGGGACTTTCATCTATTGCAGTGCCACTGAACAAATTGACCCAGAAGAAAGTGAAATTCCAATGGCCAGATGGTTGTGAGAGGAGCTTCCAGGAGTTGAAGACTTGACTCACCTCGGTACTAATGTTAACCCTACCTGAGGGTACCGATGGGTTTGTGATGTATTGAGATGCTTCCATAACCGGCCTTAGCTGTGTATTGATGCAGTATGGTAATTTTATAGCATACACTCCTAGGCAGCTGAAGCTTCATGAGAAGAATTACCCAACCCGTGATCTTGAATGGGAGGCGGCGGTGTTTGCATTAATGATTTGGAGACACTATTTGTACGGGGTCCAAGTAGATGTGTTTACGGACCACAAGATCCTACAATATGTGTTTACCCAGAAGGATCTAAACCTACGCCAAAGGTGGTGGTTGGAGTTACTCAAGAATTATGACATAAGTATCCTTTACCATTTGGGTAAGGCCAATGTAGTAGTAGATGCACTTAGTAAACTCTCTATGGAGAGTGTTTCCCATGTAGAGGAGGGGAGGAAGGAGCTGGTGAAGGATGTGCATCGACTTGCAAGGTTGGGGGTTCGTAGTTGACTCAACCGACAAAGCTGTTATTGTTGAGAACGGGTCAGAATAATCCTTGGTGAATGATGTGAAATTGGACAAGACAAGGATCCTATTTTTGTAAAGCTAAAGGATGTCGTTCAGAATCAGAAGACAGAGGTCTTCTCCAAAGTGAGAGATGGTGTACTTCGATATTAGTGTTGCTTATGTATTCCAGATGTTGATGATTTGAGAGGTCGAATATTGCATGAGACTCATGGTTCCATATATTCCATACATCCAAGTGCCACCAAGATGTACCGTGACCTACGAGAAGCCTATTGGTGACATGGCATATAGAAGGATATCGTAGAATTTGTGGCCAAGTGTCCAAATTGTCAGTAAGTGAAAGTGGAGTATCGAAGACCGAGAGGTGTACTTCAGGATATCTGCATCCCTACTTGGAAATGGGAGGAGATCAATATGGACTCCATAAATATTCGGCTAGAATGATTTAGTTTCAGAATTGCGTTTCCTTCCCTAGACTTCAGTATGCTTATCCTATATTCGAGGAAAAATGTTATCAAGGGAGAGATAATGTAATTGCCCAAAAGTTCTTTAGACTAGATTCGGGATTGAAAATATGATCAGCAGAAAAAGTTAAAAAATATCTCAAAATGACTCATTGTACGAGTCATGGTGTGGAGTAATGGGTCATGGGACTGAGTCGTGGTGATCTTTTGGTTGACAAGTCCTTGACCAACGAGTCAAGGTATGACCCATTGGTTGACGTGATGAGTTGTAGACACGAGCCATGATTCATCTTTGCAGAAAAAGGCTTGGGACGATGGGTCATGGTATGACTCGTAGGTCCTTATAATAGGCCATTGTCAGGAGTCGTTGTTGGATTTTGGTATGCCCAGGATAAGTGGTATGAGTCATGGTACAACTCATTTTGTGAAAAAGTGAACCATAGTAAGTGGCCATCGTGAGAAGCAGTAAAAAATTGGGAAGCTTTGTCCATTGGCAACGGAAGGGTGCTACGATCTATTGTCACCAGTAATGATCTGTTGTATGTGTCCGTTGGGAGGATTCCCAAAACTATGCATGATGTCAGTGGTGACAACGAAAGGTAGTGACGAGTCATTGTATTGAGTAACTACTCATCCTATCTAAGTGTCATTTAATGATATGAGAATTGGGGAAAATCGGAATGTTAAGACGAGTGATACCATGAGTCGTGGTATAGAAGGACGACTTATGGTACAAGTCATGGCATCTGACAGTGAGGTTTGTCCTACAAAATTATTAAGGGCATTTTCATAAATCCTAAGCTACTAAGTCCTAAACTACATCATTTTAAGCTTAAGAAAGAGTGTTTTAAGGGTATTATTCACTCTAGATCATCCATTCCTCTCCTAACACCCTAATTAGAAGATCAAAGTCTCTCAAAACCTCTTAAGAATTTCTAGGGTTCTTCCTCAAATTCTCCCTAAGTGCAATTGGGGTTTCAAGGCTAGTTGTTGATTGTGAATTTTAGATATGTGTGCTTATCAATGATGGTTTCTTTCACCCACATGCCCCTTCTTCAAACAAATTTATGATCACCTATAACCCAAGCCCTATTTTCTAAATTCTAGGGTTTATATTGGGTTATGAAATTCATCCATTATTCTCTTATGTGAATAATTGAATTGATACGAATTTATGATTTCCATGATTAGGGTTTTATGATTCCTACAAGTTCTAATGAAATTATGGTCCCTTATGCTACATGTATGACTATGAAATCTTACGGCTAAATCACCTTTTATGAAATTCTACGATCATCTTATGATTTCAATGCTCTCAAGCCCTAATTTATATTTTATGGTGTATGATACATGATTAAGCCCTTTTACATGAATTTATGAACTCCAAGTATGAGGATTTTCTCAAGTAAGTATGACTTTTCATGATTATAAGGTTTAAGATTATGGCCGACTCACAGGCCCTTATTTCATGGCTATTTCATGTATTATAAGCATGTTTATGATTATTATAATTTAAACTAGCCCATGAACTTCATGTATGATTTCACGATATTCATTATGAGCTATGTGCATGTTTTTGGAAGTAGTGTCTAGCACCGACTAGGCCTGGGTTCAGGAAAATCACTAGTCTCAAAACTATGTTCCAAAGTAGGTTGATGTTCATGTTAACCCTATGGGATCGCTTCAGTGATCATGCCATGTTATCGTTCCTCATGCTATAAAAACTTAGAACGACTCTGTCCTCTTGAGAGAGATAGTTGGGACATTATGTAAGCTCAATCATGATGGTGTCGATTATGACGAGTCCTCCCATTGTTCCTTATGTTTTATGCATGATCATGTTTACCACACTTTGGCTCAAGTTATGATTTACATGGTTTCTCTTATGATTAAGATTATGACTAGTTTATAAACAGTTTTGAAAACCTTGAGCCCTCATGCCTAAATTATGGTTTACTACATCATGTTTCAGGAATGTTCTATTCTCATGAACTTTTATGTATTTTAATTATCCATTTTTACTTACCCCACATACTCAGTAAATTTAAGTACTTATCACATACTCTATGTTGTATCATTTCATGATACAGGTTTAAGCGATCAGACTCAGTCTCGCCATTGGTCTAGCTCCCACCTGAGTCCAGCTCAGTCCCCGTTGTTGGTGAGTCCTCATCTTCCAAGGATATTCAGTTTAGTGTTTTGGTTATTCTATTTCAATTTCTGACTTTGGTGAGCTAGTTGGGGGTGTTGTCCCATCAGCTTATCAAATAGTTTAGAGGCTTATCAAATATTATGTACTTTCAGCTTTATTGAGTGTTGACTTCATTTATTATCATTGATATATGTCAGACATTTGCTTAAAAATGTTTTTCTTAATTTACGATTTAATTATGCTCTTGGATCTGTTATGCATGTGCCATGGGTTAGCTTGGAGTCATTCATGACTCTAGGTACCGTGTCTCGATCCGGGGTCCATGCTTGGATCATGACAGATATACATACATATATGTGTATATACATACATACATACATACATACATACATACATACATACATATATATATATATATATGAAACTGGAACTATCAAGTAAAGCTCACTCTTACAAAGAAGTTCCAAATAATGCATAAGTGATACCATAGGCTTCCCCTTATTTTCTCCACTCTAACTTTTAAGACAGTTAGGTTACGATTACTATAGGACTTTTATTTGATTGTAATGTAGGCTTGGGGATGGGTGTGGTAGGAAAATAGTGACTAAACCTCATTGGTGCTACACAATCATTGGCTTCACTTTGAAATTTTTCCCCTTTCAATTTCTTTTCTCCCTTTCTCCATTTTTCTTCAGCTTTCAACTGGTGGGGATGGTATATTTTTCATGATTTTTTCACACCACACCCCACCTTTTTGACTATCTTTTTCTTTTCTACCCCACCTAATCTATGCACTCCTACAATAGCCACCTTCAACTTAGGCATTTTTTTTTGAGTTGAGGTTCACAATGTCTAAGAGGGGACCAGGTCAAAAACAGGTTCATCATAAACAAAATAGGGACAGTGAACGGGCTAGTCAATGAAAAGGTCAACTTTAGGCTCAAGAAATTCATTTAATTTGGTTGGGCAATTTAAGCTAAAATGAACTAAATCAAAAATTGCCTATGATCCTTTCCTAACCATCAATCTTATGAATTGAGCAAAGACTAACTGGGCAAGTTCTAGATCACCTACTCAGTATTAAACTAAGTGAGAATTCTCACTAACACATGGTACAAATTTGCATCAAACTACCTATCTGGTTCATGCATAACAATGCTACAGATAATTATGCTAATCTATCAAATGTTATAAAAAGATCTACATTGGTCATACTTCGCAGCTAATCATACAAAAAAAATTTTAGAAGGGTCATTTTTTTTCAAAACATCCAAAGCATGTGCATTTTTATTGGCTGTTAAGTACTCTTAAGCTACTTCTAGTTACAAAAACAAAACATCCTAAATATGTCTTTATTACTAGATAGCATGTCCGATGAAAACAAATACTGCAACTAAGACCCTCGGATGAACAAACTAACCAGATACACCCCCCCCCCAAAAAAGTATGCTTTGCCCACAAAGCAGAGAAATTAAAACTTGGAGAGAGACATACCTATGGCACTCTAAGTGCTCTTGTTAGCTAGTGGAGGCGAGTGTGGAGGCGGGTATGAAGGCACACTCTCCACCTCTACAATTGTGGTGTCAGCTTTGGCTGCTGCACTCAATGGTAGGGTGATGGCATGGCTATGGTCACTCACTCAGAAATCTTTGCTACCTTAGCGACCTGTCTCAACCTATGTTGAATGTAGCTCACCCAAAGGGTCCTCTCAACTTGAAGGCTCCCTAGGCATAGCAGCTGAGCTCCTAGCTTCTCTAGTTCTCTCCTGTACCTCAGACATGTGGAGGTTATGAGTTTACTGACTCACTGTTGTTGCCTACCTATTTCTCATTCTTCTTCTCTCTCTTCCTTCTCTTCTTGGAGATCTCCTCATCAACTACCTCCAATGATCTCCTCTTTCCTCTATCTCCATCTATCAGCTAATGAGTCTAGAATGCCCCAAAATCAAACTCCTCATCAGGCGTATCCTTAAATAATATAATTGTGGGGACTAGTAATATGGCCGACTATCAAGATGAAAACTCAACTACTTGAATCCTGACCGACTCCATCTCATCCCACAAACTCCTCATGTCTTGAAGCTCTGCTAGATGCTCATTTAGCCGAAGTTCGAAGATATCAAGTCTCATATTCAAGGCTTTCACTGTTGTATAAATCTTGGCCCTTACCTATGTCTGACCTTCTCCATCAATACATTCACTTTCTTCTCTATCAAGTTCAGCCTCTTGGCTAGCTTTTTCAAGAAATCCTATCACACAAGGACATATCCAGCTGGGACTTGGCCTTGTGTGGCTAGTAGATTAGCGGAGGAAGTGTTGGGCGGAATCTGCTATGTGGCCAACCTCAGTTGCAAGCATCTCACTCTAATCAACTGATGTGGGGGGCATCTACCTTCTCTCCCCTTACTATCTGTGGTGTTTGAACTGCTGTTGGTGCTCTAACCCAGCTTATGGGGTTTATCTCATCCCCTATCATTTCGATATTTATAGGACGTGTACCTCCCACTCTAGAGTGTATCTTTGCTTCACCCACACACTTGGCTCCCTATAAAGCCTGTATATGAGACTTTGGAATGGAATCATAGTGTTCAAAGCTACAGCTTGATCCTGAATCTCCTCTACTATAATCCTCGGGATATTGATAGCATACCCCGACATAATGCTCGCCACCAAACCTACTCTATCCAAACTCAAGGTATTATAATTAGCTGTCGCTGTCAACCTTTACTTAACTAATGTCCATCAAGACTTATCTATGAAATTATGCGAGGCTTTGGTGACCTGCCATCAACTAGTCGCCCTATCCGCATCCTTTTTGTCCTCAACTATCGCCCTGGCTAGCCACCACAGATGTCTCTGCCTCTCCTCCACATTTATATACTTGACCTTTTTTAGGGCCTCCATGTTGTGATCAAACTATGTTTTGGCGGCTAGGGCCTGATAATCTAGCCTATATAACATTCGGGTAACGGACTTCTCTGAGATATCTACCATTCACCCCCAGACTATCACACTATCCAATCTAGGTTGATCCTTCACCTTCTACCCAACCGAAGTCTATGCTCTATAGTCACCAAGTAATTGGCATAAAACATCCTGACCATGTTCGTACTATAGCTGTCAGGGGTTCTAACCATCCAACCGAAGTTGTAAAAGTCAAATAGCTGCTTCATCTCCTCAACATCAATCAATGCAATAGTCAGGAATCATGGCTCCTCCTCAATCCTTCACCTAGGGTTCTGCTTTGATGTGAGGGTGAGGCCCTGCTCATAAATTTCTCAAGCACCTAGCACACCCTACCTAATTGCATGGCTCTCCAGGGGTGGGGTCGAAACATCATCATCCTCCTATGCCTCCTCCTTATACTTGGCCTCAGCTGAAGCCTTCTCTGCATTTGAGCCACTACCATACTCATGGGACTGGGTATCATCTCCCTTCTCAGACTGGGGAGCATCTACTGGAGTGGCTGAAGTAGCTACAGACCGAGCCTTGGCCTACTCCCTAGTGGTTCGTGGCTCATCAGTCTCATATGTATCCACTTCATACTCCTCCACTCAACAACTAGGAGAGTCTACCTACTACTTAGATGTAGAGGATTCATCCTACGAAGCCCTCTGGGCTGCAATCTCATCTCTTGCCCTCTTGTCCTAGGAATCCTTACTTACTTGTCTTTTGTGTGCCAAAGTACTTGTGGAGAAGAGTTTAGTACACATGATATCAGAGAAGGAAAGCAAGAAAGAGTAACTATAACCTCCTTACGGTTTATAAGTACGAGTTGTTCACCAAACCACCTCATGGGTTGCCTCCTATGTAGTGCTAGATTTAACGTCACGACATATCGCTACTCTCTTGACTACACAAAATTCATCAAGAAGATCAAACTCATAATCAATAGCTGAGACAGATCGAAACGCATTTGGTTGCTTTAATGACCTACAAACAATGAAGGTAACCTCTTCTTTGTTCAGCCTAAACGTTAGCT
The DNA here is from genome assembly GCA_035772735.1 of Datura wrightii. Taxonomy (NCBI): domain Eukaryota; kingdom Viridiplantae; phylum Streptophyta; class Magnoliopsida; order Solanales; family Solanaceae; genus Datura; species Datura wrightii. The sequence continues at coordinate 51,389,789 of JASDFA010000020.1, read as the reverse complement.
GGCCCACTTCAACATCAACTAAAGCTCTCCTAATAGCAAGGAATGGTCTCCCCAAGATGATAGGAACCTCAAAACCTACCTCACAATTTAGGATCACGAAGTCAGCTATAAAGATGAACTTGTTAACTTTAACTAGGATATCATGGAGAATACCCACGAGCTTCTTCACTATGCGATCCGCCATCAATAGCCACATTATCATTGGTGTGGGGGCTCCCAAGCCCAACCATATGAGCACAGCTAGTGGCATCAGATTGATTTCAGCTCCTAGATCACTATATTCTCTGGCAAACTTAAAGTCTCCAATAGTGCATGGGATGGTGAAGGCACCTTCGTCTTCCTTTTTCTGTGCAAGGACCTGTGAAGCTATGGCACTACAATGGTGCAAATTTCAAAAAGGCTCGTACTCATAGATCGTTTTCTGGTCACCAATCCTTCATAAACATTGCATACCCGGACATTTGCTCTAATGCCTCGACTAAGGGAATATCCATACAAAACTGCTTCAGCATAGACAAAAACTTTTTGTAATTCCCATCATCGACCTTCTTCTTCATTATCTAAGGGAATAGTGGAGGTGATTGAGTGATAGGCTTGAGAATCTATGGGGCCTCTTAAACTTTCCCCTCTTCTACCGCAAGCTCCTTTGAATCAACTAGAGTCTTCGTTAAATCAGCATCTCCTTCAATCACCTACTCTACAGTCTTATATTCCTCATGTACATCCATCTCATTCTATTTTCTCATCTAAACTACAACTGGCATGGGCGAATCAACTGTGGTTTTTCCACTCCTAGTAGTTACAACTATGCAGCGGCTTCTGATTCTTTGGATTTTGCATAGTGTTACTAGGAAGTGTGCCCTTCTGTCTTTGGTTTAGGAATGCAGACATCTGGTCCAACTGTTGTTCAATCTGTTAGATCGCAGTGGCATGTGACTCAACTCTCTACTTCATGCCAAATATATCTCCATGACTCTCATTCAGGTGATCATGAGTGGATTTTGCCTTTTTTAGCAACTCAGCCATCATGCTCTCCAACTTTGAGGATCCAACATTTCCTTATGAGACTTTGGAGGAACATAGAGGCCTGTGTGATTATTCCATAATACATCATTCATCCTCCAATCACCTTCCTGGTCTTGTCCTCTGTTCCGATTCCTGTATCTATTCCTGTTGTAGTTGTCATGTATTAGTTCCATGCTTGGTTTCTAGAGCCTTTGTTCCACGTGTCTTGACCAGACCCTTAGGAATTTTCCAAAAAACCCGCCACCTGATTATCTAAGAAATTTGCCTCCTCCTCGGAATCAGAATGATAAAACCCATGTTCTTGACCTCTTTCTCCCACTACATTTACCTTTTGTGGCCCAGACCCCATGATATGTTTTGTGAGTAGGTCTAAAGATGTTCTCATATAAGATAATTTCTAATCATGCTCCTCCTCCTTCCTGCGCTACTCCGCAGCAAACCTAATAGCATATGTACATGCAGTTATCTCAACCTCTATAATATGTCAAGCTCTGTTTGTCTTGGTCACTCGATTTGGTATAGTAGTTACTTCTTCCCACGAGTGACTAATCGATGCTCCACCTACCACTATATCCGGCACAACCTTAGTGCTCCTATACAGAAACCTGTAAAATATCTCCAGCAAGCTATCATTGGAAATTTTGTGATTCGGGCACTTAGTCATTTCTTTTAAACCTCAGCCATGTTTTACAAAATGCCGTCGCCTTGACCTGTCAGAAATTATAGATCTCATCCTTTAGTCACATCATCTTAAAAACTGGAAAGAACCTCTCCAGAAAGGCATGTTTCAGCTCCCTCCAGTTAGTGATGGAGTCATTTGGAAACTTCGACAACCATAAAGTAGCTTCACCAGATAGAGAGAAACCAAACAACCTTAGCCTAATAGCATCCTGGATCACTCCTGCTAACCTACAAGGCTTGAAGATCCCCATGAAATTCATCAAGTGGAAAATTGTATCATTAGTTGCATTACCGTTAAACACTCCCTTCATGTTGAGCAATTGAATCATTGTGCTAGTGATATTGAATTTTGCCCTAGCAGGCAAAGGTGGTTGTACAAGAGCTCCTGTTGACCTAGCTTCATCAACATTTGGGTCCTCATCATCATCAATGTGAGGAGCACATCTATAGAACTGGTGTGGACCCTTATGTTCCGGCCAGAACTGTCAACCCTCTTTTGGGAATCATCTGCCTCTTGAAGAGTAGCTTGTTGGGAAAATTTAGCCTGATGGGCCTCATTAGCTCGACGAGCTTAAATCGCCAACCTAGCCTCCATCTATTCTAGGGTCTGCAAACCGGACATTCTTTGCATTGTTCTTTCAAGCTCTTGGTCAATTGGGACTAGAGGGTTTTTTCTACTCTGCGTACTTGACATTCAGCATGTGGTAACCTGTCTAAAAACAAAAAGAAAAGAAAACGAGAAGGAGAAAATAATGAATACAAGTTAAACAAAAGAAATTAATCTAATCTTGAGCCATATTCCCAGCAACGACGCAATTTTTGATAAAGATCAAATTACACCCCTGAAGAAGTATAATATAGACATTGTCAATAAAGAACCCAACTTAAGTCGGGGTCGATTGCATAGGGAATATAGTCAAGATACAAGCTAATGCCAGTATTCGCACTTTTAGTTCAATTATTTCCTAAAAAGGGGTTTTAAATCAAGTAATAATATTGTGAACTGGAGTTGTGATCAATAGTTATACAATTATCTTGGGAAGTGTTCCCTATGGTTTCCTAACTAGGTCAAATTATTACGCTTGTGATCTATCCCAATTTTTCGTATAAAATTTACAAATTATGTTTATGTAAACGACTGATTTGTTCCTATTAGATTACTCTACTCAATCACCTATTTAGGACTCATGAGCGATTTCACTTTAACCTTTTTCAATAGTTCCAAACTAACTCTTCTGCAACCGTAGCTCAAGCTATTCAATGAGACTCAATTTTAAGGGTTTGTTGTTCTTGTCTTTTCCTAATCTCTACATCTCTAGGTTCAAGCAAGAAGAACATTTGGACTAGTCCTAATGTTGCGCACTGTTAATATATATTAAGCATGAAAAAAAGATCAATGCATGCATTTGTATTAGTTTAGAATCACTTTTGTCATACCCCACCTAGGGAGGCATGACTGGCACCTAATGACACACTGGGATCTAGGCCGACCTGGCTGGGCATATGCACCTCTGATGCCTACCAACCACTCAAAATTAAGAAAACAAACTGCTATATCTCTATTGTAAACACAGTCTCAGGCAAACAAGGCCACGCAGCACCTATAAAAAATAGCTAACCCAGCCAACATAAAAATAAAAGGGATCTTATGTGTGCCGACAAGACCACCATGCTAATAGGTAGTCATATTCGTACCATAAACGACAAGGCTGCTAACCAACTAGCTAAACTAGGCCCCACATGGCCAACACGTAAATTAAGACATACATAGGCCCCAAAAGGCCAACATGCACAACTAACTAAAGACTGTACTCTGCAAGCCTCTACGAGTGGAAATATTGGTCAGGATAGGGCCCTGACCTACCCAAATGCTATACAAATAAAAGACAGATATACCTCTACAACCAGGAAACTACGATTGAAAGGAGTTGTCCACTTAGTTGACTCTGAATAACATCTAGGAGAGCGTGCAATCTACATGTCTAAACCTACAAACAAGTATGCAGTGCCCTATAGTTGGAAATTAGTACAATATGTATCGAATATGCAAGGCAGTAAATAAGACTAATAGAAGCTGATAAAGAGCTGAAAATGAAAAGCAAGAAGGGACAGAAGTTAACATGTAAGCTTTCTTATCCATAACCTGCATCTAATACATCACTACACTAGTAAGAGCCGAAATTGTACAACTATACCTTTGTATGCTATAACTATCAAGCACGCATACAAACAATAAGCTAACCTTGCCCCCATAAGCCTGAAAAGTGCACCCAACACAAAAATAACCTATCGAGGCCCCCATAAGCTCTAGCAAGTACAATCTAATCTATATACCCCTAACCAGGTTCTTATGATTCTACTGGTACGATAGCCAACCTACCTAGCTTATGGATCTTCATCTGAGCCCGCTGAACTCCTATAACTATGTTTGGGCCCTTTGGGCTCCTGTAACTGCACCTTGGGCACACAAGGCTCGATGTAAGGTCAGTGATGCCAATACGATATAAAAGTAGAAGCCTATTTATGGATGGACTGTATTATGGCCCTTGGGATTGATAAGAATCCCTTGGGACATTACATAACTCGTCTGAGCAACATCATATAGCTCCTCTGAGCGATCGATGGCCTTGTAGGTGATGACACAACTAGCAACCCTGAAGTTAGTCAATGGAAGGCTATCCTAGGTGGGGTCAATCCCAACCAATATACTATATTATAGTCTCAATCTAGCCATTCAAAAGGCATATCTGCATCTTAAGGCCTAATGCAACCACTACTCCCCCTAGAATTGTCTGTATAGCTGCCAACAAGCACAACGCATGTGTCTACATCAGATTAGAGGATTCTGGCTGTGATCATAATCTCTAACGGCCTGACAGGTTAGGGCGAGATCTGTAGTGGCCTAAATGATGCTCTTAATGTCATGCTAGAACCATGATAACTCATAAGAGAACCATAAGGTCGCGAATGACCAACAATTTAGTTCCTTCGCTTAGAACAACTTTAGGGCTGGTACTAATCACACATGCTCCTAAGCAGTCAACCCCTAACCTTCCACAGACAGCTTACTATAATTCTTAGCCTGAAGGTAATACTATACTACTATGGTTCTAGTCCCTTAGACATTAACTTTGTCTAGTTAGATTTCATATGGCATCTCTGGGCAATTCATAGCCTCGTAGGCAGGTTTATCTAGACCTAGCCCCTCTAGACAAATTATACATGGATACCTATATGAGTAAGCTGGGGCGCCAGCCCCCACATCGAACTACTAATAAAGCTTCCTCCTTAAGGTATCAACTAGTCTATCAGACTTTTAAAACCTAGGATTGTTTCCTAGACGACCTGTATAAAAAACATTAAGTCGATTGATACTAACGGTCACTGACAGTAGCCAATCATATGGCGAGCTATCGCTCAATTTGTTAGGCAATTGGTGCAATCAACTCGAGAATAAGCCCACCCTATCTAGATTCTGGCCCTAGAGGCCCATCAGCCTCTAGGCGAGCCTTATTGACAATACAAGCGTCAAACTAAAAGTTATACCGTCCGGCTATGCCCTATGCGGTCCAACTTACCAAATAAGGCCCAATTGCTAACCCTAAACTTTTAAGGCCTTGGAATGATAGAAAAACATCAAAATTCTACTAATACTGTATACAAAAGAACAAGGAAGTCTCTGTGACGCTCCTAGCATTAGTTAAAATGAACATGCTCTGTCTCGACGAGGAATACTACGTTATAATCTCAACTTGTCTCATAACAACAAACCATAACATACATAATCATTATCTACTTGCAACAGCCAATCATAACATATAGAATGTTTATCTACTTTCAAAGACACCAGTCCTATCACCATACGACGAGCATAACTTGCCAAAGAAATAAGCCTTAACATACCTCAAATTCTGATTCTGATTCACCCAAAAAGTTTTCAACATGAAGCCAGCAATTTCACTTAATTGCAGCCTTTACGCTATGAGAATAAGGTTATTTCAATAGTAGGAGTTGGCAAACAACAATATCTTTCAAAGACAATATCTACAATTCAAGCTTCATTCAATTCAACCAGAAGCTTACAAATTCCCAAGGAAGGTAGAAATGCTTACCAATCACTTTCAGTTTCTTAGGACTCAATTTGAAGTGATTCCGACAAATTTTACTCGGCAGGGTTTCGGTACTCTGAGCGAATTTTTAAGAAATATCTCCGCAAGGATATTCTTCATAGGAATGATACTCGTTATCCAAGATGAATTTGCATTTGGGCAAAGTTTAATGGCATAATTTGATGAAAAACCAAAAAAGTTGTTGCTCACTTTCTCTTCTTAGCCGAGGGGAAATATTTAAGAAATGATTAACTCAAGTCAAGGAGAAACTTCTACGTTATTGAGGCGGTGGGATAGGGGGTGCGGCATGCCTCTTGTAGTGCCAAGAATTAGGAACGACGTGCCACTCAAGGCACCGGACTAGCCAGCATGGCACGGTGCCCCGTGCGCTTGTCCTTGGCCTTGACTTTCTGCTCGCTCGACTCTATACTCGTATTTTCATTGACAAAGCATTTTTTCATATGTGTTGTACTCTAATACTCTTGGCAACATATGAAAGCATTGGTTAAATGATAGGAACTTACGGGGTTTAACATCATCCCCCCTTAGGAACATTCGTCCTCGAATGTAATCTTAGACTTAAGAACTTAACACCTTTAACTATTGCCAGAAAAATTTTCATAGAGTCTCCTCTGTAATCTGGACCATCCAGATACCTGAAATGCATAAAAATCCAACATAAGCATCTCATAGGATGCTATCAACAACTACTCCACAACATCTAGCGAATAAATGAACAGTACTGATAGTGTAAGCAATCAAATAACAACTAAACAACAATCTTACCTCAACTGCTCAATCTGGGTTAGGTATTGAATAAGTGAGGATATCTAAACCTCATGTTGTCCTAAGCATCCCAAGCAATTCCTTCTACCTTTCTGTTTCTCTATAAGACTTTACTAGGCTACAACTTTGGTTCTCAAAATAGCCCCTATAGACATCCCAATCTAATATCACTATTGGAGTCTCTTCGTAGGACTACACAATTGGGTCAGCCTGAGAAAAGGTCTCCTACACGCTTGCGTAGTGTTGATGAACAGATCCTAGCCTTGAAGGCAACTCTATCTCATAAGCCGCTTGGCCAATCCTTTAGAGGATCCGGTATAGCTAGTAATTCTAGTGCTAGGCCTGCCCTCCTTATTAGATCTCTTAACGCCCTTCTTTTGGAGAAATTTTTAGAAATACCCAGTCATTGATTTAATCCTTCACTCCCTATGCCATACGTTAGAGTAGGACTTCTGATGACCCTAGGCTGTCGGTACATATCTTCTAATAAGTTTAACTTTTCCCCCCTGACTGATGTAGTATGCACGGTTCAACTACCCCTGATTTACCTACTTTAGGTTGTCATGTAGGGGACCTACCTTCCCACCCGTAACATTTCTCTAAGCATTTGAATCATGTACTCTGCTTGGCTAGTTGTCTGGGGGCATCGTTAAATGAGTGTTAATCATACAAGAAATTGAAATCAAGAAAAAGGAGATAGAGCAAAACCCTGAGATTTTCGCCCCTCAATTGCCTGTAACCCACGTTCTTGAACCTAAGTGTTCTATTTATACTAGTGAGAATTTTTCCCGAAATAACAAGCAACGTGTCGCGGAGTGCATCGTGGAGCACTGCCTCCATGACACGCCACCAACGCGGACCCTCACTGGAATCCAGTCGTCCAGGTATTAAGGCCCAATGTGGCACGGTGTGCAACATGGGGCTAGGCCAACGTGCCATGGCCCCAACGCGGACCTTCACTGGAATTGGGCATAATTTCACCATCCAGGCAGAATGCATCCATGATGGCAGCGTGACACGGCTCCATCGCGGAGCCCCTTTAATTCGTGGTTTCCTTGTGCTTTCTCCCTTGCTAGCTTCCGAGTCCAATCCCGATCTCTCCCAACATGCATCTTAGCTCCATAACTTTATATTTTTCCTGCAAAACAACGCTAATCATGTTGGTTAGTAGAAATTCACATTTTATTACAATTCACATGAGAATGTACAAACATCGATAGATAAACAAGGCAAAATGACACATTTGAGTATCACTTGGGCCTATAAATTTGCCCAAGATCACATGCTGCCACTATGGCTGGCCAGATGGACGAGATCTCTGACACAAGATATTTTTGAGGCTGATAATTACTGGGAAGGAGCATGACCTATTTTGGAGGATCACAAAAATTAATCTTCCCACCTTTTACCACACTGAGGCTAAGGATGCTTAAGAGTTTATCATAAACTGGCATGAAAGGCTTCACAAGATTGTAGCAGTGGAGAAGAATGGAGTGGAGTTTGTTACCTTTCAGCTGATAGGAGATGCCAAGCTATGGTGGAGGGCTTTCCTAGAGTGCAGACCAGCTAGGTCACTTCCATTGAATTAGACCTATTTCTACTCTATACTCTTAGGAAAATATGTTTCTCGCACTCCATGAGATAGGAGATGTGACGAGTTCACCAGTATTGAGAAGAACATCATTAGTTGTAGCTTATAAGGCTCGGTTCCACTACCTGTCTAGGTATGCTTTACCTTTACTGCCCACTAGCAGTTTATAAAAATATTGAATGTGGGACATCGGTTGTCGGCCTTGCTGATGGTTCCATGGGGTAGGACTTTTCCGGAGGTGGTAGAGTATGTCAAGAATGTTAAGGGAGTGAAGCAGGATGGATACACAAAAAATGCGAAGAAAAATGTCCTAAAAGGGGAACATTATAGTGGATCTTTCTCTAGGGCTGAATTCCTCAGTGGTACTCTGGATGCCCCATTCAGTTAGCAATGTAGGTTATAGATGGGGGCCTGCCATGGGCCAGTCAGCTCACTTTGGGTCATGCACAGAGTGCACCATCGGTTTGTTCGGATTTTGGGTTCATCCTATTTTCTGGATCTAACTTAGAGGCCTACCATAGACAAGGTATGTCACGTGTATGTCGAATATGGTCACATTCGGAGGTGGTGTCCAATTTTTGGATAGGGTGGTCAGATTGTTGCACAACAACTTTCCCAGGCCTCAATTACAACAGGTAGGGGAAGCAATGTTATTAGTAGAGATCACCCTCAGCTTAGGTGGAAAGGCCACTCAGCAGGTAGAGGTGGGGCCCAGCCTGCAGAGTTGGTGGTCAGATTAGTAGAGGTGGTATATAGCTTGATAGGGGCAGGTCATAAACAAGCAGATGAGCCTATGTCTATGCTTTTTCAGGTAAACCTAAAGCAGAGGCTTTAGATGAAATTATCACAAGTACCATCCTTGTCTGCGACTACATGGCTACTACTTTATTTGATCCTTGTTCTACTTTCTTGTATATGTCTTTTTATTTTTTTGTGGGCTTGAGCCATGTATATGATGTACTTGATACTTTGATTCATGTTTCTACTCCCCATTGGTTATTATGTGATTGTTGATAGAGTTTATTGTTCATGTTTGCTAGAATTCATGGGGTATAAAAACCTAGGTAGATTTGGTTATCCTAGACATAGTTGATTTTGATATTATCTTGGGGATAGTTGGCTGTCTACTTATCATGTGATTCCAGACTGTCATTCCAAGAATGTCACTATAGTGATGCCTAGTATGTCTAGACTAGAGTGGAAGGGTGATTATAGCCCTACTTCTCTGAAAATTATATCCTTTATTCATACCTGAAAGCTGGTAGAGAGGGGATGTTTGGTGTACTTAGCACATATATAATATATCTCAATTCTAGTTGTACATGAATTTTTAGAAGTATTTCCCGTGGATTTTCCTAACATGCCACTAGTTCGCAACATTGACTTTGGCATAGTCTTAGAGCTAGGAACTCGACCTATTTCCATTCCACCATATCTGATGGCACCAGCTGAGTTGAGGGAGCTAAAAGAATAGCTTCAAGAGTTGCTTAGTGATAACGCTCAATACATCTCTTCCAATTAAGGGAGGTGGCAGCAGTCGTTGTCAAAGATAAACTCCCAATGGATGGCGGGGTCAAATCCCATAGGAATTCAGCTATATCAACAAAGAGTTATAAAATAAATCAATTTAGCATGAATCATTGTTTATATGAAAATTGGGGGAAAGGAATGAATTATAGAATTCTAATTTCAAAACAAAACACAACAAGTTTTATTGTTGCAAGCAATGAGAATGAATCAGGGATACAATTTTGATTGGGCATCAACTATATTGGGGTTAATTAACTAGTCTCAAATATTAATTAAAGTATGAATATCAATGGCTAAGGCTACACTTGATGTTTTTCAACCACTTGATTGAATTTGCCTTGGATTTTCTCAAACCCCAATGTCACAACTATCAAATCCACCACCCAAAAACTTGAGGAAGAACTGATTTATCTCTAGCCTCAACCCTTTAATGGATTGTGGAATTGATTTTTTCTATCTCTAGCTCAACCCCACAAATTCACAACCCAATTCCTTACTAATGCTTCCTCACCCAAATCTTACTTCTCTCTTTCAAGCAAAAGCAAGATAAGAAGAGTACATGAATTTTCGCAACCCTGAATTTTAGCATTCAAACTTAGAGGAAACACTAGATCCATGAATTATAATTAAATTTAAGACTAAATCAACAACACCCAATCCATTTTAAACCCCAATCATGCGCACATCCCTAGAAACTAAATTAGCTACTCATAGATGGAGTCAAAAAGAAGATGCCCATGGCTAATTCGTTAATAATCATCAGATTGAATAGAAACTGAAGCTTTCAACAATCTTCTACAATAGTATACTTATCTCAAAATAGCGAAGAAGAAGAAGAAGAAGAAGAACAATGTACTCTCCTCTTTCTCTCTCTACTTATTCAAAGCTAAGATATAATGTGTTGTGTTGTGAATTGGGTGTGTGCAATTTAGGGTAAAAATAATTTGAAACTTTCTTATGTACCACTTTACAAAATTTCCCTTGGAAGCTTCTACGTACTTGGGAGCTTTTCTAGATGTTCTTACCCTCGAATTAGTTAAATGGTCACTTGTTTTACACCTGTGGTTCGCAGATGCAAATCTTCTACAGCAGGTGCAAGGCAGTCCCATCTACTTTACAACTGCATTTAGTAGATGCAAATATGCTAAAACAGATGCAAAAGCAGGTGCAAGGCAGTCCCATCTGCTTTACATTTGCATTTAGCAGATGCAAATCTGCTGCAACAGATGCAAAATTAAGGATGGAAATGGGACAGTGTGAGTGCGGGGAGAGGAGGGTTTCATGCTATGCGGGGTGCAGCAGGTTTTAGTCTATTGATGAGTTGGTAATTACGAACTCATTAGGCTTTTAAATATAAGCTTTTTCTTAGTTCAAGATATTAAAGAGGATTTTATGTTCTTTATCTTTAGTTTTTAGAGGTATTTAATTTAAGGAGAGAAAGTAAGAAACTTGGCAAAAGCATGGAATTTAAGAAGAGGACTAAAGCCTGACTCGATGGGATCGGCGCTCCACCGAATGAAGCCATCAAAATGCCGAATGGAACGCAAAAGCTTACGGTCAGAATGGAAGGTGCACCGGTGAAACGTGGGTCAGTACCTATGAACCACTGGTGCCAAGGTCGTTTGAACCCAAGTTCATTACCCTCGCAACTGCGATGCAGCGATGTCGCGTGAAAGGGAAAACTCATCCAGCACTAAATTTTAGGAGTATTTTGACCTATTTTTTTACATTCTTTAGAAAGTACAAAAAGTTCCTTGCAGATTTGTAGAGAGTATAAAGTCAGAGAGATAGAGTATTGAGTAGCTTTTTCCTTCTTCTTCTTCGATGTAAACAACCTCCATTGAAGACAATTGTCAGCTTCAACTTAACTATTGATAATGAATGACATGATTTTAGCTGTTGATTTAATGTTGTATTTCTCATCAATGAGTAGCTAAATCTCTTTGCTAAGGGTGTGCACATGAATTGGGGTTAAATTGGATTGGGTGTTGCTAAATTAATCTCAGAGTAACTCATTTAATATAAATTTTTTGTTTTCTCCTAATTTAGAATTAAATCACTGATAGTTGCAAATGTGGGTGATGTTTACCTACTATATTTTTGCTTGAAAAAGGAAAATTGAGTATGGGTGAGAAAGCAATGGTGGGTAATTGGGTGTTAATTATATGGGGTTAGGCTAGTGATAGATAAAACCATAATCATTCATCCATGAGTGATTTGAGGCTAGAAATAACTTAAATCTGACCTAAGTCTTAATGGATATATTATTAGGGACCTTGGGGTTTGAGAAACCCGAGGCAAAAGGCACCCTGGTAATAGAAAAATATCAGGTGTCACCTCGTCCATGGCTATTTATATTTATGAGTAACAATTTCGATTGTCTAGTTAATTCCAATCCAATTGACAACCCATTCAAAAGCATACCCCTCGCTCTTGCTCACTTTTGTTAATTCAAGTTGTCTATCTTGTTTATTTATTAATAGTTATTTTTCTATTTTAATTGCAATCTTTTGAACCTTGAAATTTTTCTTTGTTTGTTTTAAATACAATGATGCTTCTTAGTTTGACTTGATAGACAAATTTCGTGCCATAAAAGTACTATTTCATATTTGATTCAACCCCGACACTCGTCGGGTATATTTGGTTTACCAATGACCGTTTACACTCCCTCTATACAAGGATTAAATTTGGACTTTATTAAAATATGGCACTGTTGTAGGGGAATGGTGTTAGATAGCCCCTAGTTGATTGTTGAGTTAAACTAATTTATCATCTTGTATTTTATTTTTACAATTGTTGTTATTTTTGGGTACCCTTATAGGATGACTAACATTTGCCAAAAATCTGAAGAAGGTTACGTGGAGGGTCATATGGACCACGAGTATGATGATTCCATGATGCCAGACATAGCAGGTGCCATTTGCCTACCACCTACGGTAGGGAATACGGTGTTCGATGTGACAAGCACAATTTTAAATTTGCTACAAATGAAAGGACTATTCGGAGGTCGGCCAAGTGAAGATGCAAATCTCCATCTTCAAAATTTTCTTGAGATATTCCAACCTTTCAACATCACAAATATAAGTCAAAAGTCTATCAGATTGAGGCTCTTCCTATTTTCTTTGACTGGGGAAGCAATTATAAGGCTTGAGGAACTCCCTCCGGGATGTATCACTTCATGGAAAGAATTGACAGAAACCTTCCTAGATAGGGTTTTCCCTCAATCGAGGATGTCGCAGCTACGAGATGATATCACCAACTTCAACCAAATCCCGGGGGAAACTTTACATGAGGCTTGGTAGAGGTTCAAGAAAAAAGCGGCCCTATGTCCCAACCTCGGGCTTCCAGATGGAGAGCTCCTTCAACATGTTTATCCTTCCTTGGAATTCATTAACAAGACCATGGTAAATAACATCGGGGGTGGATTTCTCATGGACCAGCCCTATGGAATAGCTAGAGCTTTATTGGATCGGATGACTAAAATGTACCGCGCTTGGCATATGAGGGAAACTGAAGTACCCCTGAATGGTGCAGGTTCAAGTTTTATGACCACCAAGATGAGAAAAAAGGATGAGGGGTGAGATGAGACTTTAGCAAAAAGGATGACCCACCTTGAGTTGATGAAGAAGCATGTGATGGGAAGTGGGTCTAAGAGCGTTATTCCATGGAGACTCAAGGTCCAAATCCATATGAAGGAGATTCCTCGCCACCTAGGTTTGAAGTGGAGTTCCAATTCATGGAAAATCAAATAGGAGGATGGATACTTCCTAGTGACACTGTACCCAACCCAAAGAAGGATGGACATTGTATGGAAATTGTGACTAGAAGTGGAAAAGTGTTGGAATATGTGGGTGTGAAACCCAAAGATGTTCTTTACCGAAAAATAAGTAGTGATGAAGTGAAGGATGCGGTGCCAAAAGCATTAAGGATTTTGAATGATGAAGAGGAATGGGACAAGGGAGAAGTTTATGTAGCTCCCATGCATGATGTTGTTGAAAAGGAAACGAGCAAAGAGGCTTTACTCGACATAGTCCAAGAGCCTAGGATGCCTCCTCCGTATCCTTAGAGGTTAGCCAAGAAAAAAGAGGATAACCAGTTCCAAAAAATCATTGAGATGTTTAGTAAATTGTCAATCAATATACCTCTAGTGGATGCTTTGCTTCAAATATCTGGGTATGCCAAGTTTATGAAAGATTTCTTGAGCAAAAGGAGGACCATAGATGCTGGTGCAGGAGAGGTGACACACCATTGCATTGCCATGATGTCAAGCAACATCACTCCCAAAAGAGAGAACATGGGAGCCTTTACTATTCCCTGCACCATTAGGTTGTGTGTGTTCAAAAAGGCCCTATGTGATCTTGGGACAAGCATAAACCTAATGCCTCTCATTATTTTCAAGAAGTTGGGGTTAGGGAGTCCCAAACCCACCTAAATAAGGTTGTTGATGGCTGATTGATCCATAAAGAAACCAATGGGAATATTGGAGAATGTCTTGGTTCGATCAACAAGTTAATCCTTCCAGCGGACTTTGTCGTGATTGATTGTGATGTGGATGTTGAAGTACCTATCCTCTTGGGGAGACCATTTCTTGCCACAGGCAGAGCGCTGGTAGATGTGGAGCTTGATGAGCTGAAAATTCCAGTGGGAGGTGAGAAAGTCACTTTCAAAGTTTGTCGAACCACTGAGCCGCCGAATGAATTAAAGTTGATAGGGTTTTTGAATAATGAAGCAGCACAAGATGAAGGTTGTTTTGATGAGGTCGATTCAGAGGTTTATCCTCCGAAGTATTGAGAAGTGAGTTGGTATCTGTCAAGCCACGACGTTAAATAAGGCGCTTCTTGGGAGGAAACCTAAATGTGTTTTCTTTGGGCAATTTGATGTTCTTTTTGTTTTTATTTTGTAGGTAGATTGGATGAAAAACAAGGAGAAGAAAAATAGGGTGGCCACTGCGCGACATCGGCGAAATGATGGTGCCTAGTCGCAAGCCACTGCACTGTCGCAAGAGAGAAGCAGAATATAGGAAAGAAAGAGTGGAAGCCGGCATTTTACCAGCGAAACACCAGTGGCGTTTTGCGGGCCGCTGGTATGGCACAGGTGTGAACTAGTACCCCTAGAGAAATTATGGAAATCTAAGGGTGAGCTGTGACTTACCATTGAAATACAGGTGAAGACCCGCGAACGCTAGTCGAGCGCAGCCTGAACACAGTGAACTCGGAAAAGGGCCAGGTCACTGGCATTTGAACCGGCGAGACGAGGGGTTACTGGTCTAGCGTTGATAGAGGTAAGCGAGAGTATTTTGTGACCCTTGACCGACCCGTTGACTAACCTGACTTGTACCACTTTAAAAATTACCCACACTGGTCAACACACCTTTTTACCTTCTCAAAACCTCCTTTCGCCTCCTTTTCAGCTAACCACACCTTTTTCTCTTTCCCACCTTCCCTTCATTAAAACCCACCATTAGCTTCCACCTTTCCACTACCCAATCAAATTCCCTTTCTTCAACCTATATAAACCCCCATTCTCTTTTTTCATTATCACTTCTACTGACTCAAAACCTCTCTTAGCAATAAAAACTTTCATTCTTTGCACCACCATTGTTGGGAAAGCTCCATGCTTTAACTTCTGCACTTCTTTTCAAATTCTCAAATTGATATATGTCCATGAGCTTTTACATTGCTTTAACCTTGCTGATTGAGTGAGAATGTGAATCATGTTGCATATGATATTTTCGATACTCTTGTTCCCTACTACCCATTTTGTGTGCTTTTTCATTGATTGAATAATTCTCAATTTGCGGGTATGTTGGGGGTAGTGATAAAATGTTGAATATTGATGGGGGTATCTTTTGTGGTAAAATGCTTTATTTATGGTGTGCTTGATATATTAGTTGGGGGTGAAGTCTGAGTAGCCCCATGTGCTTAGAATGCACGATTTGCCCAATGGTAGATAGAGTGACATCTTTCTTGAGGGTAAATCATCATTTTTATTTTGGTTGTGTTTCTTAAGCGAATAAAATCATAATGTGAAATGAGTTAGTGAAAAAAATGTGATGAAATTCTATTTAATTGAGTTTGGAGGTGAAATTCACTAAACGACATTCACCAGCAAAATGTCGGTCGAAGCTCATGTCGAGGTGCAAGGCTTCAGGCCACTGTCTAAACTCGCATTTCACCGTCCTTCGAGGGAACAAGACTGTCGAAACGCCGGTGTGGCACCGGATGAGTGATGTTTACCCATTCTTCTATATAGCACCGGCGGCTCATTGGCATCTCGCGGGTCTCCACCTACGTATCGCCGGCGTTCTGTCGATACTGCCAACATTTAAATTTTGAACCCTTCAATTTATTTGATATAAAATCTTTATAATTTCTTTCCTTAGTTTAGAATAGATTTTAATTTTTCTTTTCCATTACGAAAAATACAAAAATACAAAAAGAAGTATTATTTGTTTGGCACTAACATGGATTTATAGATTATGACTTCATCCAAACAATCCAGCGAAGGAAAAACCCTAGCTACATCCAACAACAAGCGAAAAGGGAATGCCAAGGAAACCTCAGCCCCTGCCAACACATGAGAATCCATCATATTTTGTGTGCTCGACATGAAGGGCCATTATTCTATTTGTAAAGGGCACTCTATCACAGTTGATAAGAGATTGATTTGGTGGGGTTGAGGGGCGACTTCTTAAACTTCATTGCCATGTTCGACCACCACCAATGGAATGTTTTTTCTATGTTGCTGCCAGAACACTACACCAACTTGGTGCTTGAGTTTTATGCTTCAAACTAGGCATGACGGGAAGCCATGAAGTATAGAGGGGAAGTCGGTGAATTCCCTTTCCTACCTTAAGTCCGAATCAGGGGTGTGGAGGTCATTATCACTCCAGATTCCATAAATGCATTATTTTGGGTTGACAAGATTAACCCAGGAACTAAATACGCCGAAAAAGTGGCCAACAAGGAAAATCAATTTAGATGGATAGCTCCGGTCATTGCTAGAGGCCAGCCATTTTTGACTTCCATGGGGGGTTAAATCTGCAGGCAGGATTTGAAGTTTGAGACCAAGTTCTTGCATGATTTCATTTGCGGCCGCATCATGTCCTCGAAGTGTGATCAACGGGTCAACTTGGAGGAGGCCATTCTCGTTGCTTTCTGTATGATTGGGTTACCCATAAACTTTAGGGAAACGGTGGCCATGCAAAAGAAAAGAAAGCCAAGGAAAGATGGAACTTCAATGCCCTATTCCGTGCTCATATCCCAGCTTTGCCTTAGAGCAGGAGTGCTACTGTTCCCTAATAAATCCCCCAGCTTCGCTACCGGTGTGATTACTGTTGCAGGAAGAGGATCCCCAGAGCAAGTGGAAGAGGATGCGAGACTTTAAGGTCCCCAAGGAGCCTATTTCCCATTGTAGAGGGAATCCCATTTCCTGCAATCTCAAAATCCACCATCTTGAGGCATCGGGAAGCACCTGTTAGAGGATGCTCACCCATTCCCACATCTTCCGGCCCAAATGGCCTTTATAAGCTTGCAGAGATGACACATTAATTTGAGAGCCAACTAAGAAAATTGGCTAAAATTCTCACTGCTCTGATTGCGAAGACTGTGAAAAAGGAGATTAAATTTGTGTATAATAGCTTGAGCAAGTTGTGCTCTCGAGTGGATGTTGTAGAGGGGGATGTCACATCTCTCTGGGTGAAGTGAGGAAATTGAGAGTTCTGGTAACAACGGAGGTTCCCGGAATGAGCACATTTGATACAACCATGGCTGCCCTGTCTACAGCTCGAGGCCCCATAGATGACTCGTTCGAGGGCTTCAATGATGATGAGAAGGATTTTTAAGATGTTGGCCATGATGCAGATGTTGTTGCCAATGATGATGAGTGACCACATCAGGGTATTCTTACCCTCATTTTTTTTCATACTTGCACTAGGGACAATGTATTCTTATAGTTGGGGGTGGTATGAGTGTCTCCCTTGTGGTTTTAATTATTATTATTGAATTGTTATGCCCTTGTCGGGCTTGGTTTTGGTATTTGTGTTGCACTTGTCATGAAAAATTTCTGAGGTTGTGGATAGTTCATGATTTTGAATTGTTGTTTATTTCTTGACCTTGTCGAGCATGTGATGAAAGTTAGGAAAATTAATGAATGAAAAATTAATCGTAAATTGTTGATGCTGATGATGGGTCATTGTAAAGTGCAAAATGTTGTTGACTTGTGTTTTGATTATCGTCTTTTGTTTATAGTAGTTAGTGAATAAACTCCTATGGGTTTTTTTATACCAAGGTTCTTTCCCGAGGAGCGATTTTCTTTTCTTTTCTTTTATTGTCGAACCGGGTAGAATTTTGTCGCGACCTGAATATGGGCTCGGATCGAGACACAGGACAAGGAACCCTGAAGGACTCCAAGTCCACCCATGGCATGAACATACAACTAACTCAATCAATAGAAGCGGATAATTCAACATACATAACATAGCAGAAGTCTAAACATGGCATAAGATCTTAAATACATCACATGCATTTAAAGCTGAATAAGAACTATGTCCAAGAAAGCCTCTATCACTGACAAGTTGATAGGACAAGACCCTAACTAAATCTCTAAAACTAAAACTGAAAATATACCAAATAACTGAATAAGAGAGGATCCCTCGACAGATGAGGACTCACTAACAGCGACTGATGCTACTCTGAAAGCTAGCTAGGGTCGAGGCTGAATCTGAGTATCGGAGCCTGTATTATGAAATGATACAACATAGAGTATACGGTTAGTACATAGAATGTACAGAGTTTGCAAGGTAAGTAAAACGGACATTTAAAAGTATAAAACTTAAGAGTAGGACAACGTGATCATAACATAAATATCATAATGCAAAATAGGGCGCAAGGTTTCAAAACATTAGAAAATCATTCACAATCATGCTCACGAGAAAAAAGAATTATTAACATGACTTGAGACAAAGTATATAATCATAATCATACAATAATCATGAGGAACAGTGGGAGATTCTTATATCCAACTTACCCTATATGAGCACACACGGAGCCCAACCTGTAAACCCCTAGTCGGGAGGGTGTTCGTACCTTGCCACTGGTAGAACTATGAAAGGGAGTCATATAACTCAGGAAAGGCCCATTGGGGAAAAAGGGTAGAGCCTGACATACCTGGGTATATTGATTTTCCCTCTTCCTTGAACACCCAAAAGAAATTGAAGAAAAATTGATGGGTTTTTAAGCTTTGATCACCTCTAAGAGCCTCCTAGTCTTGCTTGCATAGGATGGTAAGGATTAGGATAGGTTTTACTCTTTAAAAGCCTCATAACTAAGCTTAAAACAATGTAGTTTAGGCCTTAGGACCATAGGAACTACGGACAAGCCCCTACTAAATTTGCATAAATTAACTGACTGCCTCTCCCTTGGGAACGAGTCATTGCCTGCTAACGTCGTGTGCACTATCATTTTTCCTCAAAGGGTCCCCATGAGGGACCTAACAGATCATCGTTGGTGACCACGACTCTTGGTCACCTCTCGTGATCTTCACTACCTAAAAATCCCTGATTTTTCTCCAACCCTGACCACAACTGATGTTATGCACCGTAAGTTTCTAGTATGTAGTTGGCCTATTCGCATTTTGGTGGGAAGTTTTATAATGCCATATGTGTGAGGAAAGGGCCGAGGGAAAGGCCGAACGAGTGCCAAGTTGGAATTTTGCAAGAGGAGACCGAATCGCTACCCAGAGGGGCAAAGTGGCATGGAGCTGGGTCCTCTGTGTTAGCCAACGTGGCACGGAGCCAAAACGGCACGTTGGCCAATGTGCCACGTTGCTATGTATTTTGCTGCAAGTATATATAGGCCTCACCCTTTAACTTTATGTCATTTCTCACATTTAAATTATCAGAACAGAGATAAGGACGAAGGGTTCATATAATTTTCTCCCGATTACGCCTCCAAACGCCGTCCAAACTCAAATTAACTTCGGGTATCGAAGTATAAGGCTGCAGGGAGCATTTCTACGGAGTTAGTTTCATGAAATTTTCCCGGAGAATCGTCGTCCCGCCAAGCCAAAGTGATTGGAATTGCTCCAAACTTGTGTTAATACAATCCCAGGCTCAAAGTAAGTATTTCTCTCTTTTAGATTCACGAGAAATTACGAGTTTTAAATCGTTCTTCGATAAGTGGAAGAATAGTCAGTATATATATATATGTAAAGTTATAGTTTTCTTTAAATTTAGTAAAGAAGATAGATCTATTCTTCCGTTAATGTGATTACAGTTAGGAAGAACATCTGAATACCAGCCGAACCTTGCTAGTTAACTAGTAAACGAAGGATGAGGTATGTAAAGCTTAACTCTCGGCAAGTATCCTAGTCGTACAGTGTTACGACTAGTGTTTCTCGAATAGAAATAATGATCTCAGACGCTGTAGATGGTTTCTACCATTAGATTGTAATTTGATAAGTTGTAATTAGCTGTTATTGATATACGTGTATAAATATCAGATATTTGGCGATTAGCTGCTAACAGGGATTAAAGTTACATAAATTCTGGTTAGCTATTAGAACACATGTACAGATTGTACTATAGGATTCCTAGTTAAAAGGAAGCAGGTTAAGTGTGATTCACGTTATGAACGCTATAGAAACTCTTGTAATTCTTAGTTTATTGTGATGGTAGACTTATATGTTTGTTGACAGGTCTAGACTTCAGAGGCTCGTAAGAGTTAGTTGCCTGAATTAGTTTGTTAAATAGTATGGACGCAGTTAGGCGGTCTAGTGACTAGTTGGCGCCTGTATTAGCAGGAAAGCATCCTTAGAGGTCATTAACGTTAACGCACGTTCCAGAATCAGAAATAGAGACAGAATAGGTATATTCCAGAATTAGTGACACCAGGGTTCTCCTGTGCATTGAGTGATCGTATGTCATCTCTTTAGCTATATCAGTGAATGTCAGTCTTAGTCGGTTTAACAGCTATCATGTAGAATACCCAGCAAGCCAGCCAGTCTTCCAAGTCAGATAAACCCGTGGATACCCCAAGGAGGGGCCCACATAAGTAACCAGTGACGGGCCAGTACCTTAGCCGGTTCTCATAAGGTATTCAGGTACAGAGTCCTAGAAGAGGGCCAGTCTATATAGAATTGGCAATAAGACTGGGAATTGCCTAAAACAACAATACAGATCCAAGTGGATTAAGACAAGGCCTAAGGAGTCAGTAGTATTTTGCTAGTACAGTGTGACCAAGTTCTGGATATTAGTAAGCTCCTTATGGAGAACCAGGGACCGATCGCCTAGAAGCAAGTTCGACCAGGCCCAGCTCTATAGTTGTTTAATTACAAGAATAAAGTAGTTATCTGCCCGCAACTCCACAGTTATCCATGAGCTACAGATGTCCGAGTAGGACATTCAGAGTATTGTCATACTTCAAACCTCACTCTATTCAGCCCAGATTATCAGAGATCATGATCACTATCAGGATTCTCTGATCAAATACGTGCACATGGCATGCCTGTAGACAGTCATACAAATTATACCAAAAGTGAGTAGCATTAGCATGAGGCCCAGAAGGCCAGGTATGCTCTCACTATACAGATAGATTTATTTGTCAATTTCTCCAGTATAGTAATCCAGTATGACTCTAAGTAAAGCGTGTCAGGAGTATGTGATTTTGTGCAGTTATTGTTATCAATTGAGACCTGTATTTGCATTTTGTGGGCTGGATTACCTGTATAGCTTCCATGACCGCCCCAGGGTTAATAGTTGTGTCGACTTGTCCACCAGAGGGCGAGGATACGTTGCTCTACGAAGCGGCATGCCATCCCCAAGGGACGAAGATGGGGAGCCAACTCCTCATATTTTGCCTTGGTTGGCCTATACACACCCCCGCCGAGCGCTTGTGCCTAGGGTGTAGATATCAGGAGTCCTTTGGACTCAGGAAGCTATAGTCAGGGGCCCAGCGAGCCCAAGTTGCATACCCAGGGGATCGGCAGGATGCTCGTAAATAGTAGGTGATGGGGTATGACCTGGATAGGGATAAATAGATTGACGTGTACTCACTAGGGCTAATGGGGACCCGTGTGTGTTGTTATGTTTTGATTGCACCTTCCGGCTTATGGGGGCCAGGTAAGGTTTATGTTTATGTTGCTAGTTACTAATAGTTAGACAACAGGACGCCCCATAGTCAGGTACGACTCCTACTCCTCTCATTATAGTGAAGTATAGTCCTGATTTTACTACTTCAGTCAGCTTCAATCCGTTTCCTTTACTTTAGCTAAGATCATCTTTACTCTTTACTTTCAGTCATTTACAACTATTGCTTTACATACTTGGTACATATTGTACTGACGCCTTCCCGGGACGTTGCATTACTTGCCTGCAGGTACAGATAGACGAGGAGCAGATCCCTGGTAGTTCTAGTCAGCCGCACAAAGCTACCAACTCCTTTCTTCCAGAGCTTGTGCGACAGAGGTTTAATTCTTTTGTTTATACAGTATGGGTAGGTCGGGGCCCTGTCCCAACCATCTTATTACTGCTAGAGGCTTGTAGATTGTATCATCTCCCTGTGGTTAGATGTATCGGCTGTGTGGGGCCGTATGTGATTTAGATTATGTGCGTTGGCCGTGTGGGGCCTTATTTAGCTATTTATTTTTTTCAGGTGGATATAGGCTTTGTCGGCCGGGGGTTGCATTTGCAGCCACTATATAGCCCATTGTTTTCTTGATTCTAGAGTTAGAGCCAGCCTTGCACCAGAGGTGCTTAGGCTCAGTCAGCTCAGTAGTTCAGATCCTAGTAGGGCACTAGGTGCTAGTGATGCCTCCCAAGGCGGGGCGTGACAGCTGACGCAACGAGTCGTGGGGTCTGACCACGACTCATGGTCATGCCCATGGTGATCTCAACTCAGAAATTCCAAAACTTAAGGCAAGTACTTCACCATGAGTCACCTAATGACTCGTGGTAAACCCCACAAGTCTAGTAATGACCCGTTCTGTGACCTGGTGCAAACCTTCAAGTTTTTTGTCATTTCAACTCCGGGGTCTGATCTTAGGGCTTCCGGGGCATTACAATATCTCCCCCTTGGGGTCTGATCTTAGGGCTTCCAAGGCATTACAATATCTCCCCCATGGGAACCTTCGTCCTTGAATGTTGGAAAACATATAGAAAAGCAGCAAAATGCAATCATCATATGCAAATACTGGTCATTTAAGCTGAAAACTAACGGAATGACTAACACCGCTTAAACTACATGGCTGAATTAAATTCATGAATCATGCATACATACTGTGACATAAAAGAAACTTGGGCATATGAAAACTAAATAGAGTTTTAAGTCAAAACTGATACCTCAAACTGAAACTGAGCCGGAAGGGAATACGTGTGGGTATCTAGCCATCATATCCGCTTTGGATTCTAAGGTAACACCCTCAACATGTTTATTCATCCATAACACCTTGACTGAAGCTACCTCCTTGCTCCTTAGACTCCGAACTTGATGATCCAATATCACCACCGGAATCCCCTCATAGTTAAGGTTGTCTCTCACACCCACATTCTCCATCGGAACCACAAAAACTGGATCACCCAAACACTTCTTTAAGAGCGATACATGAAATACAGGTTGCACGGAAGATAATTCGGAAGGCAAATCCAATTCATATGCCACCTTGCCAACCCTCTTCACAATCCTGTAGGGGCCAACACAATAAGGGCTGAGTTTTTATTTCTTTATGAATCTTATCGCACCCTTCATGGAGGACACTTTTAGAAACACCCAATCATCAACTTCGAACTCAAGTTCCCACCTTCTCACATCAGCATAGGACTTTTGGCGACATTGAGCTATTTTCAACCTATCCCCTATGTACTGAACTTTCTCCATAGCCTCATGGACTGAATCCGACCCTATCATTGTAGCTTCACCGACTTCAAACCAACCAATAGGCAATCTACACCTCCGTCTGTAGAGGGCCTTAAACAGAGCCATCTGGATACTGGAATGATAGTTCTTATTGTATGAAAACTCGATAAGGAGCAAATGATCATCCCAACTACCTTTGAAGTCAATCACACTTTCTCTCAACATGTCTTCGAGAGTCTGAATTGTCAAATCCGCTTGACCATCCGTTTGTGGGTGAAATATTGTGCTGAGCTTAACTTGAGTACCCAGTGCTTTTTGAAACGACCTTATAAACTGAGAGGTAAACTGAGTACCTTGATCTTGGGCAGATTTATATTCCCAAGTGATACTCAAATGTGTCATTTTGTCTTGTTTATCTATTGATGTTTGTACATTCTCATGTGAAGTAATAAAATGTGAATTTATACTAACCAACATGATTAGTATGGTTTTGCAGGAAAAATATAATTTTACGAAGCTAAGATGCATGTTGGGAGAAATCGGGATAGGACTCGGAAGCTAGCAAGGAAAAAAAAGCACAAGGAAAGCACGAATTAAAGGGGCTCTGCGATGAGCCGTGTCACGCTGCCATCGCGGATGCATTCTACCTTGATGCTAAAATTATGCCAACATCCAGTGAAGTTGTGCGTTGGGGCCGTGGCACGTTGGCCTAGCCCCGTCGTTGCATGTCGTGCCATGTTGGGTTTTAATACTTGGACGACCGGATTCCAGTGAGGATCCGCGTTGGTGGCGTGTCATGGAGGCAGTGCTCCGCGATGCACTCCGTGACACGTTGCTTGTTATTCTGGGAAAAATTGGCACTAGTATAAATAGAACACTTAGGTTCATTTTTAATTACTCTGACTTGGTGGAGCAAGAACGTGGGTTACAGGCAGTTGAGGGGACGAAATTCTCAGGGTTTTTCTCTATCTCCTTCTTCTTTATTTCAATTGCTTGTATGATTAACACTCATTTAATGATGTTTAATCCACAAATGAGTGGCTAAATTCCTTTCTTGTTGAGGTTAAGAACATTTGTATTGAAATGTAATTATTGATAAATTGGTTTTTTACCTTTTCTTCCATGGTTGTTCTATTGATTCTTGTTCTTACTGCATTAATGTGTGGCCAACGTTAATGTATATCTAAAAAGACCGGTTTCACTCGAGAGAGAAAGAAATTGGAAAGTTGTGAATTGATAGGATATGATCTTTTCTTAGTTTGGGAAAATTGAGAATTGATTTACCTTCAGGATAGAGATATACCTGAAAGTCGTATTAGTCAATTAAGGAATCTGTTTTGTATGGCTAGAACATGAATTTCTTTTTATCACAGAGATGTAGGTGGAAGGTTCATGATTCTTAAGTTGGGTTAAATACGAGAGTTTTAATCCATAGGCAATAATTTTTTACTAGCAACCGGAGGAAAGATTAATCAAATTGTATCGATAATTTATTTCTCTACATGTTTATTTTGGCCTCAGCATGCTCACACTTATAGTTCAGACTCAAATTGTATATTCATTTTAGACTTAGTATAAAATTAGGAAACAAAATATCAAAATCTTCTTCACACTGTTGTCTGCAATTTAGAGTTAAAGTTTATTGACACTTGGTTAGATTGCTACCTTAGTCCAGTCACTGTGCGATCGATACTTGGCTTACTTGAGCCACTTTATTACTTGTTTGACCACGTACACTTGCGTGTAGTTATTCCAAATAGACCGAACAAGTTTTTGGCGCTGTTGCCGAGGACTGGCAATTGGTAAAATTTTTCTTAAGTGTTAGTTTACTATTTCTTCTTAGTGTTGACAAATTGGTCTTAGCCTGTATTTTGCAGACACTAATTTCTATTGAACACTGGCAAGAGACAAGGAGCTGGTGGACTCATCTTTAGAGCCATAAAGACAATACCATCGTCAAAGGAGAGAAGCTCTAGAGAAAAAGCTGCAGTTGCTCAGACAAACAATCTTGGAGAAACAACAGAATCCACCAGTTGTAAGGGCAATGTTAGTGCCCGAGGAAATGGCAGCTAGGCCGGTTCACGAGGTGGCAATCTCATATGCTAACAATGTCACATCTAGCATCCGCAAACCTGAGTCAGGAGGGAGGTTCGAGCTTAAACAGAACATGGTGGAATTGCTGCACACCAGCGGGCAGTTACAGGTCTCACTCATGAGGATCCACAGCAACATCTCCAAAATTTTTTGGAGATAAGTGACACTTACATCCCTGCTGGAGTGTCATCAGATTATGTCAGGCTTACATTGTTCCCATTTTCACTTTTGGGAGAAGCTAAGAGGTGTTTGAAAGCTGAGCCACCTAATTCCATCATCACGTGGGATGATCTTGCAAAGAAATTCTTGATACGGTTCTTTCCATCCGGTAAAACAGCAAGACTTAGAAATCAAATTCTAAGTTTTAAACAGATAGAGGGAGAGAATATGTATCAGGCCTGGGAGAGATTCAAATCTATGTTGCGGGATTGTCCTCATCATCACCAATCCAATGATGTGCTGGTGCATACTTTCATAGAGGGTTTGGAACCCCACACAAAAATCATGCTAGACTCAGGAGCTGGGGGACAAGCATTAGAGAAGACTTATGAGGAGTTGTATACCTTGTTAAATCATACTTCCCAGGGGAATCCGGAGTGGAATGCAGACTCGTCAAGAGGGGGAACAAGGAAAGCAGCAGGAGTCTTAGAAGGGGATGGTTTTACAGCTATTGCTGCACAGATAGCTGCATTACAGAATCAACTCAACACCCACTTCAGTAACATGAGCATGAACCAGTCTCAAGCCCCAGTGAATGTAGTGCAGCAGATTTGGTTTGAAGTGTGCGGGAGTAATGAACACTCAGCTGAGTGTTGCAGAACAAATCTTAATTCGGTGAACTTTGTTGGTAATGTACAGAGAAATAACCACCTACAGTATGGCAACAGCTACAATTCCAACTGGAGGAATCACCCGAATTTCTCTTGGGGTAGCAACAACCATCAAGGGCAAAGTTCGAGTCAGGGGGCATAGAGAAATCAAGGAGGGCAGCAGAACTATCAGTCGCAATACAGAAGCAACAATGCACCTCCTCCACCATCATCACCCAGCATTGAGGAGATGTTCAAGACAATGATATCTAACCAAGCTCAATTGCAGCCTGATTACGTGAAATTGGAAGCCGATGTAAAGAACAATCAGTTAGCTACAAAGGCGCTCGAGTACCAGTTTGGGCAATTTGCTGGAGCTCAAAACACCCGGCCGAGAGGAGGACTTCCAAGTGACACTGACCCCAACCCCAAGCAAGTAAATGCAGTGACCACGAGGGGTGGTTTGCAACTCAAGGAGGTGGAACCAGAAAGACCACCACAGCAGTCAGGAGCAGTGGAGAAGGAGAGGGAGCACAATGATGATAGGGGGAAGGAGAAGGAAGCTGAACCAGAAAGACCACCACCCCCGTTCCCTCAAAGACTATGGAAACACAAGGAGTAAGCGTGTTTCAAAAAGTTCATGGAGGTGCTTAAGCAAGTACACATTAATTTACCTCTTGTTGATGTTTTGCAGGGAGTGACGAAGTACGCAAATATATCAAGGAAATCGTGGCAAACAAAAGTAGGTTCACTAAGTACGCTACGGTGGCTCTTACGGAGGAGTGCACTTCACGGATACAAAATAGGTTGCCTACAAAGCTCATGGACCCTGGGAGCTTTATAATTCAAATTACAATCCGGTAGAGTATCCGAGCTCGTAGATTATGTGATTTGGGAGCGAGCATTAACTTGATGACGTCATCGATATTCAAGAAATTGGGGCTAGGCAGTCCTAGAATGACAATAGTGATCTTGCAACTAGCGAATCGTTCCTTAGCCAGACCTGATGGCACTGTGGAAGACGTGCTGGTGCAAGTGGGCTCCCTTATCTTCCCGGTAGACTTCGTAGTGCTGGATTTTGAGCCTGATGCGAAAGTCCCATTTATTTTGGGACATCCTTTCTTGGATACTGGGAAAGCACTTATTGATGTAGCGGCAGGGCAGCTTACTATGCGGGCCCATGACAAGGTTGAGGTGTTTGAGGTGTACAAGGCAACAAAGCTTCCGGCCGTGTACGAGGAACTCTCAGCGATCAACGTGCTTGATTGAGCGAATAGTGCTCAGAGCGTTGAGTCACGGGAGCCATTGGGGAAACCACCGGAGAAGTGTAAGCATGACATGAGTGAGGACGGTAGTCGAGAGAAGACGTCCGTCACCCTAGAGAATGACTGAGCTTAATGACGTCGAGCCGCGACGGAAAACCAGGCACTGCACGGGAGGCAACCCGTGAAATTTTTGTAATATGTGAATAGATTTCGTAGAAGAAGAAAAAAGAAAAAAAAATGAGAAAAATAAAAATAAAAACAAGAAAAAATTGTATTTTATGTGAAACCTATAAATTCTAACCAATTTCTTGTTGTGAGATGAATTTCAGATTGAACGGAGGGTGAAAATGCAAAGGATCGCAAAGGAAAAATCGAGGTAAGAAAAATAATAAAAAGTGGCAAAATAGTGAGCCTGCGCGATGGCTCCGTGTCACGGAGGGAGTGCTCCGCGTTACCCTCCGTGACACGTTGAAGTGTAATCTGAAATTTTTGAAAAATTCCAGAGTACCTGCGCGATGGCTCCGTGACGCGGAGGGCATGCTCCGCGTTACCCTCCGTGACATGTTGAAGTGTTATTCGCGACAGGTCACACCGGGTCGCCGGGTGACCCACGCGAAAAACCTCCCTTTTAACCCCGGAAACACCCAATTTTTCCCATTTTTCACTCCCCTCCATGACAAACAACCCAAAATCCCCCCTTCCCCAATGTGACACGGACCTAGGAGCTAAAATTCTTCAACTTTTCTTTGATATCATTGAATTGAAGGTATGTTTGTTAACTTCATCTCATTTCTTGTCTAATTTTTCCAATTTTGAGCATGGGAAGTGAGGAAAAGTTGCCCTAATTGTAAATTGAGCTTGAATTCATGTAAGCTATTGTTAATTGATGTTCGTAGTATCGTTGCGATTATATGAACTCGATAAATACATGGGTGATTGAAATTCTTGTGAAATTGTAGCTAGGGTTAGAATTCGAATATGAAGAAGTAAACATTGAGTTGAAATGTGAAATTCTTGTTGGTTTGTGCATGTTGAGTGAGGTAAATTAGGTTGTGCTTAACGTTAGCTTCTAAGTAAGATGCTAAAAGCGCAATGGATTTTTGGGATAATGAAATTGTTGAAATTGCATAGAAATTGGGGGAATTGCATCGGTTTTGTTGATAGAAATTTTTGCTAAGTGGGATGTGATAAAATGTTATCGATGGTAATAGTGGATTAGCTGTACGAAGTCTGAGTAGTATATAGAATTTATACCTTTGAACCCTCTGAATGCACGAGGCATTTTTGTTATTGTTTTTTTTATTTTATTTTTAAAGTTAGAAAAAGAGGATGGTCTTGCTGTAATGTTGTGATTGTGGCTATGGTCTAAGTGTGGGGTGGCGTAGCTTAACCCAACCTTAGTTAAAGCTAATTTTAATTTAAATAACATTGGAACTGTCTGTTTGGTTTGATAGAAACAATGGCAAGCAGGCAAGATAAAGGGAAGGGCGCATCTATATCGGGCGCCGAAAGGAAAAGAATCAGACTGGGAACAGTAGTCCCAGCAGCACCAGCGGTTCCGCACGGACAACATCGTCAATACGGAACCTGATGGGTGACAGAGGAAGGGAAGAAATGGTACGCAAAGCATAAGGAAAGCAAATACTTCCCCGAGGAGCACATTGTTAGGGAACCGTTGGCACAAGAATTCCCCAGAACTGTCCATAGGATTGATGCAGCCGGGATGAACTTCATCTTTGAAGAGCCCAATGAGTGCAATCTTCACCTGATTCGGGAGTTTTACGCCAACTGGAACCCGACACTCAGAAGTCACACCATAAAGATAAGGGGGCAGGTAGTCACTTTTGAGCCGCATCACCTTAATGCCATCTTGGGGGCGTGGGACACAGATGCCCATGTACTCCGACAGCTAAATATCACTCCACCATATGTGGACATCAGACGCACTCTGTGTGGAGCCCGATCTATAGCACGATGGAGCAGGCATAAGGAGAGGGGCTACCATCAGACATTGCCCTACTCACAGATGAACAGGGAAGAAAAGATATGGCTTAAGATTGTTTGTTCCTGCCTGATCCTGGGGGTGTATATGAAAGATTTCACGCGGATCGTGTGTGCCTGGTCTATGCCTTGATGAAAGGGCTGGAGATCAATATTGGGGCAGTGATTATCTCCGCCATGAAGAGAGCCCGTTTGCATCAAGGGCACAGGTACGGGTTTGGTGGCTTACTAACCACGTTCCTGAGAGGCCTGGATATTGAGGAAGAGGCCCTTGACTACATCCCGCAGATGGAGTGGCGGGCCTTAGATGTCACGAAAACTAAGGCACCCAACACCACTCACGTGCCAGTTCTCACACTAGCCGAGCGATATGCTCGGGATGATCAGTACATGGCTCGGATGTTCGGGATGGAGATGCTCCTTCTGCGCATAGGCGGGAGGCCGGCAACAGAAGATGAGCTGTGGCAGCTCGAGCTAGACTACCCTTTTGGCGAAAATGCCAGGGCTCTATGCCGAGTGGGGCCAGCTTTTGTAGAGCCCACTGATGATGACGTCCCCACTGATGAGGAGACACGTCGTGAGGACTCAGATGTTGAGTTGGATGATGATGAAGGGGGCGATTCAGACATGGGAGACGAGGCAGCGACACCTGACGAAGAAGTGGAATACTTTGATTGATCAGGGAGTTTCACCACCCACTTTTGTGCTATGCTGAATTTTGTGAACACTGGGGACAGTGTTGGATTTAAGTGTGGGGTGGGAGTAGTTAGGTGCTGGTTGTTGTTGTTATTAATGTCTCTGTTCTGTTGTTGTGCTTGGAAAAACTTGTGACCTTGTGATTTTTGTGTGTATGTATGTATTGTAATTAATGTGAAGTTGTTGTGTGCTTTTGAATGTTGTTAGCTGGTTTTGTAAATGGTTTTGTAAATATTTTTATTTTATCAAAATTATTGATTAAATTTTTTGTGAAATTTTTTATTTTTGGGTTTCTCGGCATTTGTTTTCGGTTCTTTTACCGAGAATAGTCCCATTGAACCGAAGTCGTAATTAGTGACCATTCCCTACGATGGATGGATGACGACCATCTTAAGGGAAATGTAGTCGATAGGAGTAGATTTCTTTTGTTCATTGTTTAGTTTTTTCTTTTGTTTTTTTGTATCCCAAACGTGTCGTTACTTTATGGTTTGGAATTCTAGTTGCGTGTTGTATATGATATTTAAAATGCAAAGGTGATTCGTATGAAGCATGCAACTTTGTAAATATGTTGAGATACCTAGGCCATAGAGTTCGATTTGGTGTGATTGAGGCTTAATGTTTGAATTCTTGTAATTAGCTGATTGAAGAGTCTGTGAATATGTCTTGAGTTGAGCATGTGCAATGAGTGTGTGGTGAGGTTTCGGTTCTTCCATGCTAGTATGAAGTGTCTAGAAATTGCCTGGTGTGTGTACGACACGAAATGAAGGATGTGTATTGTAGGAAAGAATGTAGGCACTTCTCTGCTTTAACCGAAAGTTTTTTTTCATTATCGTACCTACCTTGAATGTACATCCTAGTTAGCCCATTGAGCCTTTAGCCTATTTTTTTTCTTTTGTCAAGAAGGTGTAAACCGAGCTTAACCCCTTCTTTTCATTATCTGTGAATTTGATCCAAAACTCTTAAGCGCTCAAGAAAAAAATAATTTTCCTACGGAGTCAAGGAGTGAGAATGGTGAAAAGAAAAGAAAAAGCAGAGTGATGAAAGGAAAGAAAAGGTCAAAGGTGCACTCGCTATAAATTAAATATAATGAAGACGTATAACTAATCTTTGTTATTAAGTCGAGTATGCTTAAAGATATGGCAACAAAAATAAAGACAGACTTCAAGAATGGGAGGATGAAGGAAGAAACAATGCCCATAAGGTTGATGGGATGTATTGAAAAAGCGCTTAAGGAGGCTAGTTGTTATTATTGGTTCGCCCAGTATTTGCTAGTTCCGTAGCTTACACTACAACCCGTTAAGTCCTACGTGATCTTACATCACGCGTCCTTATATTAGTGGAGTAATACACTAAAGGCAAGTCTATGGTTCATGACATGATGCATGTGAATTCTTTTGGGAGAGAGAGCGAAATCGTGTTTATGCCCCTGCATGTCATGTCTTTGAGTTCATGTGATTAAAAAGGGGAAAATTCTCTTGTGTTGTGAGGGCACATGCTCGACAAGAGATAGAATTTCGTGTCGGATATCTTGATCAGTTGATTTGCATGAGTTTGCCGTTATCGAGAGTCGATTCTTGAGTCTAGGAGTTCTTAATGTGTTGAAGGTCATTGTATTGATAAGACAATGCATGTTTTCTTGATGATTTGCTATATTAAATAATCGGTATAACCGTAGCTTGAATTGTCGAGCCAAAGTAGCCAGGATTGGGTGTCAATCGCATGAGGTGTAAGATTATTGTTCGGGGACGAACAAGGATTTAAGTGTGGGGTAAGTGATCTTGGGCAGATTTATATGCCCAAGTGATACTCAAATGTGTCATTTTGTCTTGTTTATCAATCGATGTATGTACATTCTCATGTGAATTGTAATAAAATGTGAATTTATACTAATCAACATGATTAGCGTGGTTTTGCAGGAAAAATATAATTTTACGAAGCTAAGATGCATGTTGGGAGAAATCGGGATTGGACTCGTAAGCTAGAAAGGAAAAAAAAGCACAAGGAAAGCACGAATTAAAGGGGCTCCGCAATGGAGTCGTGTCACGCTGCCATTGCGGAAGCATTCTGCCTGGATGCTGAAATTATGCCAACTTGCAGTGAAGGTGCGCGTTGGGGCCGTGGCACGTTGGCCTAGCCCCGCGTTGCATGCCGTGCCACGTTGGGTTTTAATACTTGGACGACCGGATTCCAGTGAGGGTCCACATTGGTGGCATGTCACGGAGGCAGTACTCCGCGATGCACTCCGTGACATGTTGCTTGTTATTCCGGGGAAAATTCTCACTAGTATAAATAGAACACTTAGGTTCATTTTTAATTATTCTGACTTGGTGGAGCAAGAACGTGGGTTACAGGCAGTTGAAGGGACGAAATGCTCAGGGGTTTTCTCTATCTCCTTATTCTTTATTTCAATTGCTTGTATGATTAGCACTCATTTAACGATGTTTAATCCACAAATGAGTGGCTAAATTCCGTTCTTGCTGAGGTTAAGAACATTTGTATTGAAATGTAATTATTGATAAATTGGTTTTTCATCTTTTCTTCCATGGTTGTTCTATTGATTCTTGTTCTTACTGCGTTAATGTGTGGCCAACGTTAATGTATATCTAAAAAGTCCGATTTCACTCGAGAGAGCAAGAAATTGGAAAGTTGTGAATTGATAGGATATGATATTTTCTTAGTTTGGGAAAATTGAGAATTGATTTACCTTCAAGATAGAGATATACCTGAATGTCGTATTAGTCAATTAAGGAATCGGTTTGGTATGGCTAGAACATGAATTTGTTTTTATCACAGAGATGTAGGTGGAAGGTTCATGATTCTTAAGTTGGATTAAATACGAGAGTTTTAATCCATAGGCAATAATTTTTGACTAGCAACCGGAGGAAAGATTAATCAAATTGTATCGATAATTTATTTCTCTACATGTTCATTTTTGCCTCAGCATGCTCACACTTATAGTTCAGACTCAAATTGTATATTCATTTTAGACTTAGTATAAAATTAGGCAACAAAATATCAAAATCTTCTTCACACTATTGTTTGCAATTTAGAGTTAAAGTTTATTGACACTTGATTAGATTGCTACCTTAGTCCAGTCCCTGTGGGATCTATACTTTGCTTACTTGAGCCACTTTATTACTTGTTTGACCACGTGCACTTGCGTGTAGTTATTCCAAAAAGACCGAACATACCTCTGTCCGTTATGATGGACAAGGGCACTCCATGCAATCGAACCAACTCCCAAATATACAGTTTGGCATCTTCTATTGAATCAGTGGTTTTGACTGGTGGAAAATGAGCGGCTTTGGTCAACCTGTCCACAACCATCCAAATGGAGTCATATTGTGAACAAGTGTGAGGCAACCCGGTGATGAAGTCTATATTGATTTCTTCCCACTTCCGAGTAGGAATACTAAAATCCTGAAGCACACCTTTCGGTCTCTGATGCTCAACCTTCACTAGCCTACAGTTTGGACACTTAGCCACAAATTCCGCTATGTCCTTTTTCATGCCATTCCACCAATAGACTTCCCGTAAGTCAGGGTACATCTTGGTGGTACCTGGTTGTATAGAATACCTGGATCCATGAGCCTCATGCAACATCTGGTTCCTCAAATTCCCTACATCCGGAACAAATAAGAGACCCTGGTATCGAAGAACACCATCTTCCCCTTTGGATAAGACCTCTACCTTTTGATTTTGAACGACCTACTTTAACTTTACCAAAATAGGGTCCTCATCTTGTCTAGCTTTTACATCAGTCAACAAGGATGATTCTGACCCATCCTGAACTATAACATCGCCATCGATCGAGTGAACCAGACGGACTCCCAACTTTGCAAGTCGATGCACATCATCAACCAGCTCCTTTCTCCCCTCCTCCAAATGGAACACACTCTCCATAATGAGTCTACTAAGCACGTCTTCTACTACATTGGCCTTACCCGGATGGTAAAGGACACTCATATCGTAATCCTTAAGTAGCTCTAACCACCTCCTTTGCCATAGATTTAGATTATTCTAGGTAAACACATATTGTAAACTCTTGTGGTCCATAAATACATCTATATGTACCCCGTACAAATAGTGTCTCCATATCTTCAAGGAAAATACCACCTCCGCGAATTCGAGATTAGGAGTCGGGTAGTTCTTTTCATGCACCTTCAGTTGTCTAGAAGCGTAAGCTATAAATTTTTTCATGCTGCATTAGTACACACCTAAGTCTGATCTTGGAAGCATCACAATACACCTTTCACGAACCAAACGTACATCCGGATCGTAGACACGGGACAAGGGACCCAGAGTGACCCCCAGTCGACCCATGGCACATGCATACAACTAATCTCATTTAATAAGTGGAATGATAATCATAAAAACCATAGCGGAAAGTAATCAGAACATAACTTTAGAAAATATTGGACGTACACATAAGTTGAATTCTACACGTGGTCTGAAAGCCTCTACAACATACGATGGGTTGATTGGACAACATCCCCAACAAACCCGAACGATACTAAAATGTAAAATAACATAAAAGTATGTCAAATAGGCCTCGAAACATGAGGACTGACCAGGGAGCTGAGAACATAAGTTGAGATGGACTAACGATGAGAATGAGCTTGAGATCTGGACCCTGTATCATGAAACAATACAACATAGGAAGTATGCGGTCAGTACGTGGAATGTACAAGAATGCAAGGTAAGTAAAACAGACATTTCAAGGTAAATCAAACTCATAAATAATATAAGAGAAGGACATCATCCTTACATCAAAATCTCCGTAATGAAACATAAGGCTCAATGCTTTCAAATCATTCATAATCATTCATTTTCATAATCATAAATAAACTTTATCAAAACATAACTTGAGCCACAACATGAACATAACAATGCATAAAACATGCGTAACAATGGGAGGACTCGTCATAACCGACACAATCATGGTAGAGCCTTTCATGATGCCCCACTGTCTTGCTCAAGTGGGTAGAGCCGACCTTGGCTTGCCAGACGAGGGTTGTGCATAAGGCATAATATCACATTTGAGGGGTTCATTATCATTACATCATATTATTAGAATCTCAAGGTGGCACGTGGTTGTGAGACACCGGTGTAGTCCTTTGAACGTCGAGCTTCTCAGTGCTAGACACGACTCCCAAAAACATGCATATAGGCTCATTCGTAAATCAATAACATCATGCATTAAGACTCATTGGCTAAAATATAATATTTATCATCATTGAACCCCTTAAAACATGCTTAGCCAAGAATGAAAGGCCCTTTTAATCGGCCAATATCATAAATTGATAAATCATGTAATTCATGTGGGCATTGCCCAAATACTTCATCATATTCCATTCTTTCAAAATATGCTCATAAACATGAGTAACTTGAATTCATGCTTTTCCATCGTCAATAAATTCAAAATATTGCATATTCAATGTAAATCATAACTTTCATGAACTTTCATCAAATGTGCATTTTGGATTTAAAAGCCTGAAACATGATTTTAAAGAGAATAATAATAAAACCTGCCCATCATTCATAATTCAAGAATTACAACTCAATTAAATCATACACATAAAGAGAAATCACAATTTCATGCATTTGAGTAAAACCCCATAGACTTGAATAGGAGGATTCATGATTTTAAATCGGGATTTGGGCATGGGTGGGAAAGAATTTCACCCATTTTTAAAACCCTGCATACCTGGAAATGGATTGACTCAAAGTTCCTTGAACACCCACAAAGAAATTGATAGAAACTTGGGGAAGAAGACCTTGAATCTCCCAAAAATCTCTCTAAAGTTCTTAAATGAAATTGGGCATGCATAAAGGACTCAACTCCTCTTATCACACTCAGAAAAAATCCAAAACGATGTAGTTTAAGGTCTTAAAGCACGGAAAAGTAAAACATGCCCTTAATAAAAATTTCTTGGAAACTGCTACGGGCGGACACCGATCCAACGGGTCATTGTACCAAACCACAACTTTTGGCATCGAGTCATTGGATCCCGGCCCCATATCATATCACCACTCCTTCAAACGGCTCGTCAGGACGAGTGGTTACTTCAAACAATGAGTCATTGGATCAACCGTCGTCAACTCCATGACCAAACCTGTCATTCCTTTTTAGGAGCCTCACCATGACTCGTGGTGGCATCCAACGAGTCGGGGTCTCCATCCATTGAATGCACTGAAATCCTCCACCATCAAACAGTGACTAGAAACAATGGGTCGTTGCTTCTCGCAATGAATCATGGGATGCCCCGTTGTTTCTCTCTCAGCCTAAGCTCCTTCCTTCCATGACTGGTAACAACGAGTCATTGTTCCTGACAATGAGTCGTTACACCGTCCGTTGCCAGCACTGCTTCCCTGGACCCCCCATTCCACAACTGCTTTCGACGACTCATGGTATCCACCCACGAGTCTTTGAGTCGTCCATTTTGTGATGTTTTGCCAGTTTTCTGCAATTTTTTAAATTCAACTCCCGCGTCAATTCTTAGGACTTCCTGGGGTATTACAATATCTCCCCCTTGGAAACATTCTTCTTCGAATGTAGGAACAAGCACCAAACAAAAACATATAATTTGTCATAACTATATACTGATCATTTTAACCGAAATTTTCACGGAATGACTACCATCGAATCAAATCATACAGCTGAACTGATCTTATACTTCACATACATATTCATACATATAAAAAAAACTTGAACACATGAACTGAATATGAAAACTAGATAGAGTCATAGGAAAAAACTGATACCTCAAGTCGGAACTGAGCAGGTAGAGAACAAATGTGGATATGTAGCCATCATATCCGCTTCGGCTTCCCACATAGCTCCCTCAACATGCTGATTCCTCCATAATACTTTAACTGAAGGTACTTCTTTGTTCCTTAGCTTACATACTTGACGATCTAATATTTTCACCGGAATTTCTTCATAGCTGAGGATATCCTTTACGCCAACGTTGTCCACTAGGACTACTAACGCTGGATCACCCAAACACTTTTTCTATAGCGACACATGGAAGACGGGATGAACCGAAGATAACTTCGATGGAAAGTCCAACTCATACTCTACCTTACCAACTCTCCTCACAACCCGGTAGGGACCAACATAGTGGGGACTATGTTTCCCTTTCTTCCCAAATCGCATGACTCCCTTCATGGGAGATACCTTTAGAAATACCCAATCATCCACATCAAACTCCAATTCTCTTCTCCTCACATCAGCATACGATTTCTGATGACTCTATGCGGTTTTTAATCATTCCCTTATCATCTAAACCTTCACCATCACCTCATGAATCGAATCTGGTTCTATCACAGCTGCCTCGCCAACCTCAAACCATCCAACGGGAGATCTACACCTTCGCCCGTAAAGAGCCTTGAATGGTTCCATCTGGATACTTGAGTGATAATTGTTATTATAGGCAAACTCGATCAAGGGAAGATGATCATCCCAACTACCTTTGAAATCCATAACACATGCCCTCAACATATCCTCGAGGGTCTAAATGGTTCGTTCTGCCTGGCCGTCTGTTTGCAGATGGAAAGTTGTACTGAGCTTAACCTGCATCCCAAGTCCTTTTTGAAAAGAACGCCAGCATTGAAAGGTAAACTAAGTATCTCAGTCTGAAATAATAGACAAGGGCACTCCATGAAGTCGAACAACTCCCGAATATACAACTTAGCATAATCATCCGCTAAATCCGTGGTCTTGACCTGTAGGAAGTGTGCAGCCTTGGTTAACCTTTCGACCACCACCCAAATGGAGTCATATTGTCGGCGAGTACGAGGTAGACCCGTAACGAAATCCATATTTATTTTCCCCCACTCAAAGTGGGAATTCTAACATCCTGAAGTATGCCCCCCTGGCCTTTGATGCTCGACTTTCACTTAGTGACAGTTGGGACATTTAGCTACGAACTCTGCAATATTCTTCTTCATACCATCCCACCAATTGATTTCTCGCAAGTCCCGATACATTTTCATAGATCCTGGATGAATACAATATTTGGTACAATGTGGCTCACGCGATATCCGAACTCTCAAATCATCAACATTTAGGATACATAGACGACCCTGGTGTCGTAGCACACCATCTCCCCATTAGGAGAAAACCTCCACCTTTTGACTCTGCACCACCTCCTTCATCTTCCTCAAAATTGGATCCTCATCTTTCCTGGATTTAACATCAACCACCAAGGACGATTCTGACCCGTTATGTACAATAACACCTCCATCAGTCGAGTCGATCAATCTAACTCCAAATCTTGCAAGTCGGTGGACATCCTTCACCAACTCCTTCTTTCCCTCTTCCACTTAGGAGACACACTCCATAGAGAGTCTACTAAGTGCATCCGCAACCACATTATCCTTGCCCGGGTGGTAAAGGAAACTCATGTCGTAGTCCTTTAGTAACTCCAACCACCTCCTTCGTCGAAACTTTAGATCTTTTTGTGTGAACACATATTACAAGCTCTTGTGATTTGTAAATACATCAACGTGGACTCCATAAAAGTAATGCCGCCATATCTTTAACGCAAACACCACCGCGACCAAATCAAGGTCATAGGTCGGATGATTCTTTTCATAAACTTTTAGCTGTCTTGAGGCATATGTTATTAACTTCCCACGTTGCATCAACATACATCCCAGTCCGACCCTCGAAGCATCACAATACACTACAAAGCCATCAGTGCCCTCGGGTAAATTCAACACTGGTGCTGAAGTGAGTCGATTCTTCAACTCTTGGAAGCTTTTCTCACAAGCATCCGACCATTGGAACTTCACCTTTTTCTGAGTCAACCTGGTCAATGGGGCTACAATTGATGAAAAGCCCTCAACAAATCTTCGGTAGTAGCCTACTAAGCCCAAGAAACTCCGAATTTCTAAAGGATTCACCGGTCTGGGCCAATTCTTCACCGCCTCAATCTTCTAGGACTCTACCCTTATACCTTCGGTTGATACCATGTGACCCAGAAATGCCACCGAGTTTAGCCAAAACTCACACTTGCTAAACTTTGCATACAGCTGACGATCCTTAAGGGTTTGAAGCACTATTCTCAAATGAGTGGCATGCTCCTCCTCGCTCCGGGAGTATATAAAAATGTCACTAATGAACACGATCACGAACATATCCAAATATTTCTTGAACACACTGTTCATCAGGTCCATAAAAGCTGCAAGAGCATTGGTTGGTCCAAAAGACATAACAACAAATTCGTAGTGACCATACCGAGTCCTAAAAGCGGTCTTTGGGATGTCACTCTCCCGAACTCTGAGTTGGTGATACCCAGACCTGATATCAATCTTGGAGAAGTACTTAGCACCCTGAAGCAGGTCAAACAAATCATCGATCCTGGGTAAGGGGTACTTGTTCTTGATGGTAACCTTGTTCAATTGTCGATAGTAAATACACGTGCGAAGGGAACCATCCTTTTTTCGAACGAATAAACTGGTGCACCCTATGGAGACTGGCTCGGTCTAATGAAGCCCTTATCTAACAGGTCCTTTAATTGATCTTTCAATTCCTTTAGTTCGGCTGGGGCAATCCTATTGGGAGGAATAGAGATAGGCTACGTATCGGGTAATAGATCAATACCGAAATCAATTTCTCTCTACGGAGGAACACCGGGCAAATCATCAAGAAGTAGCTCCGGATATTCGCCCACCACCGGAACTGATTGAATAGTCGGGGTCTCGGGCTCCACATCCTTAACCCTAACTAAGTGGTACATGCAACCTTTATAGATCATCCTCCTGGCCTTAAGAAAGGAAATAAACTAACCTACCGGTACTACCGAACTACCATTCCACTCCAACACTGACTCACTTGGAAAACAAAATTCCACTGTACGGGTCCCACAATTAGTCGAAGCATAGCATGAAAACAACTAATCCATGCCAAGAATAATGTCAAAGTCAGTCATGGCTAAATCTACAAGGTCTGCATAGGTAATCTTATGCAACACTGTGACCAGGAATCCTCTATATACCTGTCTAGCTATGATCGAATCACCAACAAGGGTTGAAATTTAACACGACTCTGACAAGGTCTCAAGACTAACTCCAAGGCTACTAGCAATGTAAGGAGTCACAAAAGACAAGGTAGCTCCCGGATCTAGCAAGGCATAAGCATCAATATGAAATACAAGCAACATAGCAGTGACCACGTCTGGCGAAGTCTCCTAATGCTGGCACGAGGCAAGGCAATAGAATCGGTTTTGGCGTTGTCCGCCACCACCACTAGTCGATGCTCCCTATGGAGTAGCACGGGTTGGAGTTGCTGCTGTCCTGGTGGTCTGTGCACAACCCCTATCATCACCCTGTCTAGCGCGTGGGCACGCTCGACGCATGTGCCCAAATCTACCACACCCATAGCAGACATCATAGCTGAGTAGACACTCCCAGGTATGACACTTGCTGCAGTTCCCACAGACTGGTGTGGTATACTCTAATTGGGTGCCCCTCTAATCCCTCGACCCTAAAGCCCTGCACCTCTAGTCACCCCCAAGTCTAGATGGAACACTAGATGATGATGGTGCTGGGGCTAGTGACCTCTGCTGAAATTGTTGATGGTAGCCACCGCTAGACCTCTAGTGTGAAAACCCATAACTATCTGTCCAAGCCCTCTTTGCCTCCCTCTCCCTCGCATGAGTCACCTCAATCTGCTGGGCGTACAACACTGTGCGAGGAAAGTCCATATCCTGGTGAAGCATGGCAGTCCTACAATCCTTGTCTAAATAACCAGCCACACCTTGAATAAATAGGCTCACCCGCGCCCT
Organism: Datura wrightii; assembly: GCA_035772735.1. Taxonomy (NCBI): domain Eukaryota; kingdom Viridiplantae; phylum Streptophyta; class Magnoliopsida; order Solanales; family Solanaceae; genus Datura; species Datura wrightii. Next base: position 51,348,558 of record JASDFA010000020.1, on the reverse strand, counting down.
CTGATCCATCACTAAATCTGGGGTGTACTTTGACAAATGAGTTAACTCAAGTGAATACTCCAACTCTATCATCTTTCCCTTCTTGAGGTTCAAAAACACAACTTTTTTCAACTCCCTCTTCTCTCGAGGGAAGAACCTGTCGAGAAAGGCCATGTGGAACTCATCCCAGATGATAGGGACCTCTCCCGCTGCCCTACTGCCCTTCCATTGCTTGTACCAAATATGAGCGACCTCTTTTAGCTGATTAGAGGCCAAGTCAACACACTCCTCATTTGTCACCCCCATAAACTGAGTCACCTTCAAGATCCCTTCAATAAACTCGTATGGATCCTCATCAACCTTTGATCCCGTGAACTCAAGAGGGTTCATCGTCAAGAAGTCTCTAATATGAGCCGCCGTTGCATTTTCATTCTGTGAGACCAACACAATAGCCTGCTGGTTAAACTGAGTGGTCAAGTCCTGTGCCAACATTTGAATAGCTGCCCGAAACTCAGCGTGGGCAGTTGGGTCTGGTGCTTGGGGCTCCTAAAGCTGATGCCCATGGTCATTGCCATCTCCATGGCCTTCATCATTTCCATTCCTCCTTCCGTTCATCCTTCTAAGAGACATAATTCTAGAATCGTGAATCGCATGAATTAAAAGGATGGAAAGACTTTTCATTGCATGACCTAGAATCATGAAAGAAAGGGACATTTCTTAAACGTCTAGTAGCCTCTTTGTCATAAGTGTGGCGCGCTTCATACCCATGAAAAAGACTCTACTTAACGCGGCTTTTAGACACCCTAGGACACTTCAAACCTATGCCTCTAATATCATGTTTGTCATGACCCGAACGTACACCCGGATCGTAGACACGGGACAAGGGACCCCGAGGAACCCCAAGTCGACCCATGGCTCATGCATGCAACTAATCTCATTCAATAAGAAGAATGATAATCATAAAAACAATAGTGGAACATAATCATAACATAATATTAGAAAATACTGAATGTACACATAAGCTGAATTCTATACGTGGTCTGGAAGCCTCTACAACGTACGATGGGTTGATGGGACAACATTGTTACACCCTATAAATTCTTTAAATTTAGATGGCCTATTTGCATGTTGGTTAAGAGTTTTAGAATGCCATACGTGCTAGAAGAAGGGCCCAAGGAGAGACCGGACAAGCGCCAAGTTGGAGTGTCGCAAGGCAAATGCGACTTATAAATTGCATTCGACAAATGTGACTTAAAGGCCCCAAGTATATAAGCCCCCACTTCGGTTTTTAAGTGATAATTATCAATATTTCAAGTGAGTAAACTAGAGAACAGTAGAGAAATAGAGAGGACGAAGGTTTCCATTAAAATTCCTTCCATTTATGCTGTTAAACGCGGTCCAAACTAAAATTAACTTCGGATAGCGAAGTATAAGGCTGCACGGAGCATTCCTACGGAGTTAGTTTCATGAAATTCGGCCGGCAAATCATCGTCCTACCGAGCTAAGGTAAGTGGAATTTCTCCAAATTAGTTTCAATATACTCCTAGCCCTAAAGTGAGTATTTCTCCCTTCTGGACTTTCGAGAAATAATGAGTTTTCGGTTGTTTTTTGATAAGTTAATGTTTGGTTAGCATATATATTCAAAGTAGTGTTTTCTTCCAGAGTATTGATGAATTTAGTTTTATTTGGTATGAATATGAATGCAGTTGGAAGAAATAGCTGGATATTGGTCGAGTTACGCCAATTAGTCAAGAAGTCGGCAACTGAGGTATGTAAAGCTAGTTTCTTTGGCAAGATAGTAATTCTAGTATAGTAAAATAGAATAAATTCCAGAAGAACGTTTCAAAGCCGAGTATTATGCCCAGTGTGAATTCAGTAAGCATGCTTGAACAATTATTATGTCATATTCAAAATAAAAGTCAGTAAATTAGTATCAGACAGTGAGATATTATTCTAGACTCAGTATAACTCAGTATCAGATTTAGTATAATTCAACAAGGGATTCAGAATAGAATATCAGAACATGGACAGTATTATCAGATTTAATATATATGTTATATTTGATTATTGTTGTTTGTAGAGACCTGATTGTTCTATGTTGGGAACCCTTAGAGCTTCCTTACCGCCCTAGGGCTAATAGCTGTGTCGACTCACCCGCCAAAGGGTGAGGATACGTCACTCCAAGGAGTGGCAGGCCGTCCGCCAGAGGACGAAGATGGGATGTAGCATTCCCCATAGCTGGCTGATCAGCACTATAGCATACCCCTGTTGAGCGCTTCCGCCCAGGGCACAGATTACAGATTACAGATCACAGATTATAGATTACAATTTACAGGAGTCCTCCGGACTTAGATACAACTATAGTTAGGGGCCCAAAGAGCCCAAGTTGCATACCCAGGGGGCCGACGGGATGCTCATAGTTACTAGATGAGTAGAGTGAATTGTTATTTTTGGATAGCGACCCGGGTAGGGGTATATAGATTGCATGATGATTGGTACCTTCCGGCTTATGGGGGCTGGTATAGGTTCTTGTATGCTATATGTGTTATTTATTAAATTGATAGATAGTAGGACGCCACATTGAAAGGTATGATTCTCACCTTCTCTCCAGTACAGTTAAGCTTAGTTTAGATTCTGCCATCCCAGACAGTCTTAGCCATCTTCTGTTATTAAGTAACTACCAGTATTACTGTCTATTTTCAGTTATGTTTAGTTAATGCTTTGCATACTCGATACAGTGGTACTAACGCCTGTTTAGGGGCGCTGCATTACTTTTCTGCAGGTACTCATAGACGAGGAGGCGATCCCTTGTAATTCCAGCCAGCACACAGAGTCATCAGCTCCTGTCATCCGGAGCTTGACAGCTAGAGGTTTATTCCTTTTCTTTTGTTGTACAGTACGGGTAGGTTGGGGCCTTGTCCCGACCATCTTATCAGTATTTAGAGGCTTGCAGATTGCATATTCCCTGTGGTTAGTTGTACTGGTCGTGCGAGGCCGTGTCTATGTTTTAGTTTATTTATGATGGCCGTGTGGGGCCTTATTCAGTTAATAGTTGGTGACCTTGCCGGTCATAGAGTAGTTTAGCATTTGATTCAGCATTTTAGTGAAACTAGTCAGCATGGTGGCCTTGTCGGCCCGAATAGGTTCCTTTATACTACTGTTGTTCTGGTTAGTTGTTGTTTTCTTACAGGTGGCTATAGGCCTAGTCGGCCGGAGGCTATATTTACAGCCATTATATAGCCCGTTGGTTCCACGAACTCGGAGTTAGAGCCAGCCTGGCACCAGAAGTGCTTAGGCTCAGTAGTCCAGTAGTCCAGGTCTTAGTAGGGCACCAGGTGCCAGTCATGCCTCCTAAGGCAAGGCGTGACAAACATCCCCAACTAACCCCAATAATACTAAAACGTAAGATAACATAAAAGTCTGTCAAACAGCCCTCGAAACATGAGGACTCATCAATGAGCTGAGAATGTAAGCTGAGATGGACTAAGGATGAGGATGAGCCCAAGATTCGGGCCCTGTTTCATGAAATGATACAACATAGAAAGTATGCGGTCAGTACGTGGAATGTACTGAGTATGCAAGGTAAGTAATATGGACATTTCAAGGTAAATCAAACTCATAAATAATATAACAGAAGGACATCATTCTTACGTCAAAATCTTCGTAATAAAACATAAGGCTTAAGGCTTTTAAATCATTCGTAATCATTCATTTTCATAATCATAAGTAAACTTTATCAAAACATAACTTGAGCCACAACATGAACATAACAATGCATAAAAATATGCGGAACAATGGGAGGACTCATCATAACCAACACCATCATGGTAGAGCCTTTCATGATGCCCCACTATCTCGTTCAAGTGGGCAGAGCCGACCCTGGCTTGCCAGGCGAGGGTCCTGCATAAGGCATGATATCATATATGAGGGGATCATTATCATCACATCATATCATTAGAAACCCACGGTGGCACGTGGTTGTGAGATACCTGCCTAGTTCTTTTAACCGGGCTGCTCGGTTCTAGACATAACACCGAAAAACATGCATATAGCCTCATACGTAAATCAATAACATCATGCATTAAGATTCATTGGATAAAATATAATATTTATCATCATTTAACCCCTTAGAACATGCTTAGCCAAGAATCAAAGGCTCTTTTCATCGGCCAACATCATAAATCGATAAATCATGTAATCCTCTTCATAAATCATAAGTCATTCTTTAACATGTGGGTGTTGCCCCAATACTTCTTCATATTCAATTCTTTCAATATATGCTCATAAAAATGGGTAACTTTAATTCATGCTCTTCAGCCATCAATATATTCAAAATGTTCCATATTCATTGTAAATCATAAGTTTCTTGAACTTTCATCAAATGGGCATTTTGAATTTAAAAGTTTGAAACATGATTATTAAGAGAATAACAATAAAACCTTCACATCATTCATAATTCAAGAATTACAACTCAATTAAATCTTACCCATAAAGAGAAATCACAATTTCATGCATTTGAGTAAAACCCCATAGACTTGAATAGGAGGATTTATGATTTTAAATTGAGATTTAGGCATGGGTGGGGAAGAATTTCACCCATTTTTAAAACCCTACATACCTGGAAATGGATTGAATCAAAGTTTCTTGAACACCCACAAAGAAATTGATGGAAACTTGGTGAAGATGTAGACACGAGAGGGGACCCGGATTATAGACACGAGACAAGGGACACCGAAAGACCCCTAGTCGACCCATGACATCAGCATTCACTGACTCATTCAATAAACACAAAGAAACATAGTTAAAAACTCAGTGGAAGTATGACTTAATATAACAACAGAATGAACATCTGAAGTTGAATACATGTCTAACTCTGATAAGCCTCTAATTTGGACGAGCTGATAGGACAACACCCCCAACTAGCTCAACAATATAGAAACTGAAAATACATCCAAGATAACTGCAAGTATAGTCCTTGAAATATAAGGACTCACCAAAAAAGCAGGTGGTAACTCTGATAAGCTGCTACGAATGGGGCTGAACCTGTGATACGGATCCTGCATAATGAAACAATGCAGCAAAGAAGGTATGCGACCAGTATGTGGAATGTACCCAGTATGTAAGGTAAGTAAAACCGCTTTGGTAACATAAATCATTTAAAACCATTTATACATATAATAATATTTTAAGAGTAAGTATAAGACTACATGTACTCATTCTGAAATCGTACTCTTATCATAGCATTTTCATGCATGGCTTTAGAACCTCATAATCGACTCGAATGACTCAAAGCTAAAAAATAACATTTATATCAAAAGCTAGACAATGAGTCAAACCTTTCTTCTTGAACATGCATGCATAAGATAATTATCATGAGTAATTCATATGCTAATTTGAATGGTATAGACAGTGAGAAACTCGTCACTTAACTGACATACAATGATAGAGCTTATGTGGTCCCGTCTATTACACTCAAGTGGGTAGAGTCGTCCAAAACCTTGCCAGGTCTTAGGATGCTACCATGATATCGATATCAAGATGAAGGGCCAATTGGGCCAGGGATATCTCACAAGGGAGGTCCCAATAATATAATAATATTAACCTACATTGGCGCGTAGTTCTGGGGCATAGGGTAGTCGACCCTCAGCCTGCTCGGTGCTAGACTCTTCTCCCAAAACATGAAATGTCTACATCATATAAATATGAAGCTCAACATCGTCTAGTGACGAAGCTCAACATGAAATCATGCATAAACTCAACATCATATGAAATGAAGCTCAACATTGTCTAATGACAAAGTTCATTATGAAATCATGCATACACTAGACATCATATAAATATGAAGCTCAACAATGTCATTTCGACAAAGCTTTGAATGAAATCATAGTTAGACTCAACATCATGTGAAATGAAGATTAACATTGTCCTTGAAAAAGCTCGACAATAATATACATATCAATTAAGGATTTACACATAGAGAAGGATTTACTTTGAAACATACCACAGGCTAGAATTCATAATAAGGGTTAAAGGAAAATTTCATCAAAACCATGTGGTAAGCTCATGTCAGGGAAAATCACAATTTGAATTCATCATTTCGGCATCACCTAAAGCTCTACCATATTTGGGTCTATTGAATCTTCTTTGAAGATATCACCAAATCATGGGTAAGGTTGGAAACATGTCTTTCATCATCTACTCCATCATCATCACATTCTTCCACAATCACTTGTATTATGAACTATCCACACATGGGCAATCTAGATTCAATTTGTATAAAAACAATTTTGTAAAAGAAATTAAGTTAGAATCCTCCCAAGCTTGGTAAATCATCAATATCAACTCAATTTAATCATACCCATGAATAGAGATGTAAGAATCATGCAATTGAATGAAACCCCATACTTGATTATTAAAAACCAACCACAATTTGATAGGGAATGGGCACGACTGTGGAAGGAATCACCAAATCATAGCCTTACATACCTGGGATTGAAGAACTCTAACTCTTCCTAATTGCCCGGCTTAGATTCCCCTTTGAAAACCTTGAGAATTCACCTTGATTCTTCTCCTCAAACCCCCAACCTTGCATGCATGAAAGTAATGGCCTAAGATAGGTTTTTCTCTGCTAAAAACCCTCTATTACTAGCTTAAAATGAGTAGTGTCGGCCCTTAGAACTTAAGAATTACAGAAAAGCCCTTACTAAATTCGGTTAAAATAACTGTCAGGGGTCCTAACGGATTACCCGGCAACTTATCACCAGGGCTCACAATCCATTGGTTTGCTCGTTAAGTCCACTGGATAGCTGGTCTGCTAGGGCTCCTAGTGAGTGACATGACGACTCGTCCCCAACAGCCACAACTCATTGCCACCTCCCGTCAAGTGCACTGGATCAATTCTCCAATCTTCCTCTAGAACCACCCCATGACTGACATGACGACTCATGGTGGCTGACCCTGAGTCGTTACATCGCCCGTGGGGACCTCAAGTCCATCCTTCCAAGCCTTCCCACGAGTCACCTGACGACTTGTGGGGTCTCCTTTCTAGTCTTTCAGTGACTCGTTCTACAACTGCTGCAACATTTCTTTTTCAGTTCTTCTCTAATTCACTTTCATGTCCAATCCTTGAATTCTTGGGGTATAACAATATCTCCCCTTGGGAACATTCATCCACGAATGTTAGAAACAAGCAGGAAACAGAAACAAGTAATTATCATACTCCAATACTGATTATTTTAACCGAAATTTCACAAAATGACCACCTCCGAAAAGAACCACATAGCTGAACTAAATTCAGGCATCACATACATTTATCATAACATAATTCAAACTTGCGCACATGAACTGAACAAGGAAACTGATTAGAGAATTACGGCAAAAACTGATACCTCAAGTCGGAACTGCACCTCCTCCTTCAATTTCCTCAAATTTGGATCATCGTCTTTCCTAGATTTAACATCAACCACCAAGGACGATTCTGACCTGTTATGTACACAACACTGCCATCGGTCGCGTCGATCAATCTAACTCCCAGCCTCGCAAGCCGGTGAACATCTTTCACCAATTCCTTCTTCCCCTCATCCACATGTAACACACTCTCCATTGAGAGTCTACTAAGCGCATCTGGAACCACATTAGCCTTGCCCGAGTGGTAAAGGGCACTCATGTCAAAATCCTTAAGTAACTCCAACCACCTCCTTTTCCGAAGATTTAGATCTTTCTGTGCGAAAACATACTGCAAGCTCTTGTGATCTGTAAATACATCCACATGGACCCCATACAAGTAATGCCTCCATATCTTCAATGCGAACACCAACACAGCCAATTGAAGATCAAGGGTCGGCTAATTCTTCTCATGCACCTTCAGCTGTTGAGAGGCATAAGGTATCACCCTTCCACGCTGCATCAAAACACACCTCAATCCAACTCTAAAAGCATCACAATTCACCAAGAAACCATCATTACCCTCGGGTAGGGTCAACACTAGTGCCGAAGTAAGTCGTGCCTTCAACTATTGGAAGCTTTTCTCACAAGCCTCCAACACTGAAACTTTACCTTCTTCTAAGTAAACTTAGTCAAAGGCGTTGCAATGGATGAGAAACTCTACAAAAACCTCCGATAGTAGCCAGCTAAGCACAAGAAACTCTGAATGTCCGAAGGATTCACTGGTCTTGGCCAATTCTTCACCGCCTTAATTTTCTGCGAGTCTACTTTTATGCCTTCGCTAGACACCACATGGTCCAAGAATGCCACGGAGTCCAACCAAAACTCACACTTGCTGAACTTTGCATACAATTGGTAGTCCTTGAGGGCCTGGAGCACTACTCTCAAGTGAGCAGCATGCTCCTCCTCACTCCGAGAGTATACCAAGATGTCATCAATGAACACAATCACGAACATGTCCAAATATGGCTTGACCACTCTGTTCATCAGGTCCATAAAAGCAGCATGGGCATTCATTAGTCCAAAAGACATAACTACAAACTCGTAATGACCATACTATTTTCCAAATCCAGTCTTCGGGATATCACTCTCCTGGACTCTAAGCTGATGGTACCCAGACTTGAGATCTATCTTCGAGAAACACTTAGCACCTTTAAGTTGATCGAACAAATCATCGATCCTGGGTAAGGGATACCTGTTCTTGACAGTGAATTTTTTCTACTGTCGATAATCAATGCACATATGAGGGGAACCATCTTTCTTCCGAACAAATAATACTGGTGCGCCTCATGAAGACTGGCTCGGTCTAATGAAGCCCTTATCTATAAAATCCTTTTACTGATCCTTCAACTCTTTTAGCTTGGCTAGAGCCATCTTGTAGGGAGGAATGGATATAGGCTACGTATCGGGAAGGAGGTTAATACCGAAGTCAATCTCCCGCTCGGGAGGAATACCTTACAAATCATCAAGAAAGACCTATGGATACTCACGTACTACTGGGAATGACTGGATAGTCGAGGTCTCGTACTCAACATCCTTGATCCTAACCAAATGATACATGAAAACCTTGGAAATCATCCTCCTGGCCTAGAGGTAGGAGACAAAACTGGCTAAACTACCCTTCCATTCTAAAACTGGCTTACCCGGGAAACTTAACTGTACTGACCGGGTTCTACAATTAATGGAAGCATAACAAGCGTACAACCAATCCATTCTGAGAATAAAATCAAAATTGGTTGTGGCTAACTCTATCAGATTTGTTGAGGTGACCTTATGGAGGACCAAGACTAGGCAATCTCTATACGCCTGTCTAGCTATAACTGAGTCACCTACAGGAGTGGAAACTTAGAAGGATTCTAACAAGACTTCGGGACTGACTCCGAAGCTACTGGCTACATAAGGTTTTATAAAGGACAAGGTGGCCCGTGGATCTAACAATGCATAAACATCAACATAGAAGACTCGTAACATACCAGTGACCACATTCGGGGAAACCTCCTACTTTTGATGGGATTCTAAGGCATAGAATCTGTTTTGGCGCTAACCGCCAGCTGCACTTGTGGATGCCCCCTGATGTGATAAGCGAGCGGATAGGGCTGCTGAGCTGGAAGCTGGGCCACGACCACAAACCTGATCCTGTCTCACTGCTGGACAATCCCTAAGCATGTGCCCAGATTTCTCGTAGCCGAAACACGCACCCGAACCTGCCAAGCACTGACCTGCATGCCCTTGGCCACATCTGCGATAAGCGGGGACATCTGAATCTGTGGGCTTGTTGCTCTGACCCCTCGATCCTGATGCTCGCGCTCTCTAATCGTGCCTAAGACGAGATGGCATGCCCAAAGCTGATGATGCAGGGGCTGACAATATTTTATGGGTCTACTGTCGATGCCCACCATAAGACCTCTGCTGGGAGAATTTGTGGTCCTCAGTCCTGGCCCTTTTGGCCCCTCTCTCTGTCTAATGTGCCGACTCCATCTAATGGGCGTACAACACCATACGAGGGAAGTCCATATCCTGATGGAGCATAGAAATCTTGCATTCCTTATCCAAGTAACTTGTTATCCCATGCACAAACCTGCTCACTCATGCTCTCTAGTCAGCCACTAACTCAGGAGCATACTTCGATAGGCGGGTGAACTCAAGGAAATACTCTAGTACCCTCATCCTCTCTTACTTCAGATTCACAAACTCTGTTGCTTTCAACTCCCTCATTTCCGAAGGGAAGAATCGATCGAGGAATGCAACATGGAACTCTTCCCTAATGTCCGAACCTGCTCCGGTGACCCTGCTATCCTTCCATTGACGAAATTAGATATGCGCAACCCCCTTCAACTAGAAGGAGGCCAACTCTATGCACTCAGCACTACTCACCCCCATGACCTTGGTGATCATGATAACCTCATCCACGAACTCATGCGGGTTCTCATCTACCTTGGACCCAAGAAACTCCGGCGGGTTCATCCTTAAAGTCCCTGACTCGAGCCGCCGCTGCACTGCCATTCTTCGAAACATATGCAAAGGCATGGTGATTGACCTGAGCGGTCAAGGCCTGTGCAAGCATCTGGATAGAGGCCCAAAACTCAGCGTGAGTAGCTGGCTCCGGTGCTTGGGGCTTCTGAACTGGTGGGACCTGCTGACTTTGATAAGCCGCTACGAACGAGGCTGAACCTGTGACACCGATCCTTCATCATGAAACGATGCAACATAGAAGGTATGTGGTTAGTACATTGAATGTACCGAGTATGAAAGGTAAGTAAAACCTATTTGGTAACATAAATCATTCAAAACAATTCATACATATAATAAGCTTTTAAGAGTAAGTAGAAGACTACATGCATTCTTTCTGAAATTGTACTCTTATCGTAGTGTTTTCATGCATGGCTTTGGAACCTCATAACTGACTCGAATGACTCAAAGCTAAAATATAACATTTATATCAAAAGTTGGACGATGAGTCAAACCTTGCTTCTTGAACATGAATGCATAAGATAATTGTCATGACTAATAGAAATGCAAATTTTAATGATATAGATAGTGGGAGACTCGTCACTTAACCGACATACCACGATAGAGCTTACGTCGTCCCGACCATTACACTTAAGTGGGCAGAGCCATCAAAAACCTTGCCAGGGCTAAGGATGCTACCATGATATCGATATCAAGCTGAAGGTCCAATCGGTCCGGGGATAGCTCATAATGGAGGTCCCAATAATATAATAGTATCAACCTACATTGGCGCGTAGTTCTGGGGCATAGGGTAGTCGACCCTCAGCCCGCTCAGTACTAGACTCTTCTCCCAAAACATGAAATGCTCTACATCGTATAAATACAAAGCTCAATATCGTTTAGTAACAAAGCTCAACATGAAATCATGCATAAACTCAACATCGTATGAAATGACGCTCAACATTATCTATTGACAAAGTTCATTATGAAATCATGCATACACTAGACATCATATAAATATGAAGGTCAACAATGTCATTTCGACAAAGATTTGAATGAAATCATAGTTAGACCCAACATCATGTGAAATGAAGCTTAAAATTGTCCTTGACAAAGCTCGACAATAATATACATATCAATTAAGGATTTATGTATACAGAAGGATTTACATTGAAACATACCAAAGGTTAGAATTCATAATGAGGGTTAAAGGAAAATTTTGTGTCCCATATGGTAAGCTCATGTCAGGGAAAATCACAATTTGAAATCATCATTTGGGCATCACCAAAAGATCTACCATACTTGGGTGTATTTAATCTTCTTTGAAAACATCATCAAAATCATGGATAATGTTGGAAACATGCCTTTCATAATCTACTCCATCATCATCACATTCTTCCACAATCGCTTGTATTATGAACTATCCACACATGGGCGATTTTGATACAATTTTTAGAAAAACAATTTTGTAAAAGAAATTAAGTTAGAATCCACCCAAGCTTGGTAAATCATCAATATCGACTCAATTTAATCATACCCATGAATAGAGATGTAAGAATCATGTAATTGAATGAAACCCCACACTTGATTATTACAAACCAATCACAATTTGATAGGGAATGGGCATGGGTGTGGAAGGAAGAACCCACTCATAGCCTTACATACTTGGGATTAAAGAACTCTAACTCTTCCTAATTGCCCAACTCAGATTCCCCTTTGAAAACCTTGAGAATTCACCTTGATTCTTCTCCTCAAACCCCCAACCTTGCATGCATGAAAGTAATGGCCTAAGATAGGTTTTTCTCTACTAAAAACCCTCTATTACGAGTTTAAAACGAGTAGTATCGGCCCTTAGAACTTAGGAATTATGGAAAAGCCCTTACTAACTTCGCTGAAAATAACTGTCAGGGGGTCCTAACGGACGACCGGACGACTCGTGACCAGGGCTCACTATCCGTTGGTTCGCTCATTAAGTTCACTAGATAATTGGTCTGCTGGGGCTCCTAACGAGTGACATGATGACTCATCCCCAGTAGCCACTACTATTGCCACCTCCCGTCAAGTGCATTGGATCAATTTTCCAATCTTCCTCTAGAACCACCCCAAGATTGACATGACAACTCGTGGTGGCTAACCACGAGTCGTTACATCGCCCATGGGGACCTCGAGTCCCTCATCCTTCCCGGCCTTCCCACGAGTCACCTGACGACTCGTGCAGTCTCCTCACGAGTTGTTCAGTGACTCGTTCTGCAACTGCTGCAATATTTTTTCCTAGTTCTTCTCCGATTCACTTCCAGGTCCGATTCTCGAATTCTCGGAGTATAACAGAAGAAGACCTTAAATCTCCCAAAAATCTCTCTAAAGTTCTTGCATGAGAATGGGCATGCATAAAGGACTCAACTCCTCTTATCACACTCAGAAAATATCCAAAACGACATAGTTTAGGGTCTAAAAGCACGGAAAAGTTGAAAATGCCCTTAGTAAAATTTTCCTGAAAACTGCTCCGGGCGGACCAACGACTGTTCCAATGGGTCATTGTACCAAACCACGACTTGTGGTATCAAGTTGTTGGATCCACTAACCCATATCATATCTCTTCTCCTACAAACGGCTCATCCGGACGAGTCGTTACTTCAAATGATGAGTCGTTGGATCGACCGTCGTCAACTCCATGACCAAACCTGACTTTCCTTTCCACGAGCCTCACCACGACTCATGGTGGTACCCAATGAGTCATGGTCTCCATCTGTTGAACACACTGAAATCCTCGACCCTCAAACAACTACTAGAAAAATGGGTTGTTGCTTCTCACCAAGAATCATGGGATACTCCGTTGTTTCACCCTCAGCCTAAGCTTCGTCCTTCCATGACTAGTAACAACGACTCGTTGTTCCGGACAACGAGTCGTTACACCGTCTGTTGCCAGCACTGCTTCTCTGGACCCCCCCCATTCTATGACTGCTTTTGACGACTCATGGTATCCACCCACGAGTCGTTGAGTCATCCATTCTTTGTTGTTTTGCCAGTTTTTTGCAATTTTTCAAATTCAACTCCAGAGTCTATTCTTAGGCCTTCCTGGGGTGCTACAACACCATGAACCCATCGGTACCATCATGTAGGGTCAACACTACTGCTGAGGTGAGTCGAGCCTTCAGCTCTTAGAAGCTCTTGTCACATGCGTCGACCATTGAAACATTACCTTCTTCTGGGTCAGTTTAGTCAATGGTGCTTCAATAGATGAAAACCCCTCAACAAATCTCTAATAGTAGCCAGTTAAACCCCAAAAACTCCTGATATCTGAAGGATTCACCAGTCTGGGCCAATTCTTCACCGCCTTTATTTTCTATGGCTCTACCTACACACCCTCACTAGACACCACATGACCCAAGAATGCCATAGAATTTAACCAAAACTCACATTTGTTGAATTTTTCATACAATTGATGATCCTTCAAAGTCTGCAACACCACCTTCAAATGAGCGGCATGCTCCACTCGCTCTGAGAGTATATAAGGATATCATCTATGAACACAATCACAAACATGTATAGATATGGCTTAAACACCCCATTCAGCAGATCCATAAAAGATACAGGAGCATTCGTTAGTCCAAAAGACATATCTACAAACTCATAGTGACCATACCGAGTTCTAAAGGCTATTTTCGGAATGTCACTCTCCCAAACCTTGAGTTGACGTTATCCGGACCTAAGATCTATCTTCAAAAAGCACTTGGAATCCCAAATCTGGTCAAACAAATCATCAATCCTGGATAGAGAATACCTGTTCTTGATGGTGACCTTGTTCAATTGCCGATAATCAATACACATATGAAGAGATCCATCTCTCTTTCGGACAAAGAGAATTGGTGCACCCCATGGAGACTTTCTAGGTCTAATGAAACCTTGTATAATAGTTCCTTCAACTGATATTTCAACTCCTTAAGCTCAACTGGAGCCATTCTGTAAGGAGGAATAGATATAGGTTGTATGTCGGGTAGGAGGTCAATACCAAATCGACTCTCCTCTTGAGAGGAATACCTGGTAGATCATTTGGGAACACTTCTGGATACTTACATACCACTAAAACTGACTGGATAGTCAGGGTCTCGAACATAGCATCCTTAACCCTAACTAGATGGTACAGAAAACCTTTACAAATCATCTTTCTGGCCTTAATATAGGAAATGAAATGACCTACAGGCATAGATGAACTAGCCTTCCATTCTAAGAATGGCTCACCCGGAAATCTCAACTCTACCACACGACTTCTACAATTAATGGAGGCATAACATGAAAATAGCCAATCCATGCCGAGGATAATATCAAAATCGGTCATGGCTAACTCTACTAGATCTGCTAAGGTTATTTTTTGAAGGACTGAGACCGGGCAATTTCTATATACCCACCGAGCTATAACTGAATCACCGACTAGAGTAGAGACTGAGAAGGGTTCTGATAAGATTTGGGGAATGACTCTGAAGCTAATAGCAATATAAGGCGTCACAAAAGATAGGGTAGGCCCTGGATCTAACAAAGCATAAACACCAAGGTGATGAACTCACAACATACCAGTAACTACATCAGGGGAAGTCTTCTGTTCTTATCGATACGCAAGGGAATAAAAATTTTTCTAGCGTTGGCCGCCAACTGAGCAAGTTAAAGCAACCCGTTGGGAGGGATGTGTTATTGGAGCTACTGAACTATAAGCTGGCATACGGGCTCCACCACCACTTGATCTTGCTGAAGGGCAACCCCAAAGTCTGTGTTCGGGTTTGCCACACCCCAAAACAAGCATCTGAGCCAACTAAACACCTCCCTGGGTGATTCTTGCCACACTTCGAACAAGCTGGGAAGGTGCACTCTACCTGCATGCTACCCGGGGCCCTCGAATCTAAGGTCCCGCTCCTCTGACCATCCCGTGGTCTAGAAAGTGAACTAGATGATGATGGTGCTAGAGCAAAAGACCTGTCATAAGACTATTGGCAATGTCCGCCCCCCGATCTAAGCAAAGAAGTCCCACAACTATTTGTACTAGCCCTCTTGGCCTCTCTCTCCCTCTGATAGACCGCCTACATCTGCTGGGCATGTAAAACTATGCAGGGAAAATCCATGTCCTGATACAGCATGGTGATCCTACAATCCTTATCCAAGTGGTCCGCCACTCCATGTAGAAATCTGTTCACCCATGCTCTTTGATCTACCACTAACTCGGGTGCATACTTGGATAAAAGAGTGAACTCTAAAGCATACTCCTGAACTGACATGTTACCCTGCTTCAGATTCACAAACTTGTCCGCTTCAATTCCCTCATCTCACAAGGAAAGAACCGATCTAGAAAGGATGCATGAAACTCATCCCAACAGATAAGGCCTGCTCCCACTGTCCTACTACCTTTCCACTATTTGAACCATATATGCGCAAGTCCTCTCAACTGATAAGAGGACAAGTCGATGCACTCCCCATTTTCCACCCCCATGACCAAGGTGATCTTGAGAATCTCATCAATGAACTCATGTGGGTCCTCATCTACTTTTGAACCAAGGAACTCTAGTGGATTCATCCTCATAAAATCCCTAACTCGAGCCGCTGCCGCATTCCCGTTCTGAGGGAGATGCGCCACCACCATTTGATTGACCTGGGCGGCCAAGGACTATGGTAGCATCTGTATGGATGCCCTGAATTCATTGTGGGCAGCCAGCTTTGGTGCATGCTCCTCATGGGCTAGTGGGGTCTGATGGTGCCCCTCTCCATTTCCGTTCTCGTAGCCATTTCTGTTTCTCCTTCTGTTCACTTGACATGGAGTCATGATTTTCCAAACGTATATCACACAAGTTAGAAGGATAGATAGACATTTCATCGCACGACATGAGATCATAAAAGAAGGGGATATTTCCTAAATATTTCATAGCCTCTTCATTATAAGTGTGGCACGCTTCACACTCATGAAAAAGACTCTACTTAACATGGTTCTCGTACACCCTAGGACACTTCAAACCTATTGCTCTGATATCATGTTTGTTGAGACCCGAACATGGGCTCGAATTGAGACATGGGACAAGGAACCCGGAGGGACTCCAAGTCGACCCATGGTGTGAACATACAACTAACTCAATCAATAGAAGCGGAAGATTCAGCATACATAACATAACGGAAGCCTAAACATGGAACAAGATTTTAAATATATCACTATGTGTTTAAAGTTGTATAAGAACTATGTCCGAGAAAGCCTCTATCACTGAAAATTTGATGGGAAAAGACCCCAACTAACTCTCTAAAACATAAACTAAAAATACACCAACAAGATTGAATAAAAGAGGGGCCCTCGACAGATAAGGACTCACCAATAAAGATTGATGCTACTCCGAAAGCTGGCTAGGGTCAAGGCTGAGTCTGAGTACCGAAGCCTGTATCTTGAAACGATATAGTGTAGAGTATGCGGTCAGTACATGGAATGTACCGAGTATGCAAGATAAGTAAAAATTACATTTAAAAGTATAAAAGTTCATAAGAGTAGGACAACATGATCATAACATAAAAATCATAATGCAACATAGGGCTCAAGGTTTAAAAACGTTGGTAAATCATTCATAATCATGCTCATGAGAAAAATTCTTTATTAACATGAATTGAGCCAAATTATATAATCATAATCATACATAAATTATGAGGAACAATGGGAGATTCTTGTAACCGACATACCCCATATGAGCCCACATGGAGCCCGACCTGTAAACCCCTAGTCTAGAGGGTGTTCATACCTTGACAATGGTAGAACCATGAAAGGGCATGATATCACTCATGAAAGGCCCATTTTCATAAAAGGGTACAGTCTCAAGGGAGGTCCCATTGTGACATACGATGGCACATAATTTTGAGACTCAGGGCAAAACCTGGTCCCCGAACCTACTCGATGGTAAATACTACTCCCAAAACATATATAGTGCTCATAGGATAATATACATGAAATTCATGGACTAGTTAAATCATGATAATCATAAAGATGCTTAAAAATACGTGAACTAGCCATGAAATAAGGCCCATGAGTCGGCCACAATCATAAATTCATAAATCATGATATTCGTACAAAATCTTAAATCATTGATACTTGATATTCATATGATCAGCATTTGAGAGAAATATTATCATAAGCCATAAATCATAATGGGCTAAAAGACAACAAGATCATAATGAAATCATAACTTACTTTTTATAAAGCATGCATAATTGGGCATGATTTGATTTAAATCCGAATATATAATTTATATTCAAAATAGTTATAAAATTTGCCCATAGATCA
Organism: Datura wrightii; assembly: GCA_035772735.1. Classification (NCBI taxonomy): domain Eukaryota; kingdom Viridiplantae; phylum Streptophyta; class Magnoliopsida; order Solanales; family Solanaceae; genus Datura; species Datura wrightii. The sequence continues at coordinate 51,330,890 of JASDFA010000020.1, read as the reverse complement.
TAAAAAATAATATAACTCATGAATGGAATTGACCCATAGATAAATCATATAGAAAATCACAAGAATTAGATTAAACCCCATAGGTCATGGAACTTGAATTGTAGAAGTAGAATCTCATGGAATTGATAGATGTTTGGGCATGAGAGTGGGTAGAAATTTCATTCATAGCCTCACATACTTGGGTAGATTGATTTTACCCTCTTCCTTGAACACCCAAAAGAAATTGAAGAAAAATTGATGGGTTTGAGCTTTGATCACCTCTAAGAGCCTCCTAGTCTTGCATGCATGGGATGGTAAGGCTTAGGATAGGTTTTACTCTTCAAAAACCTCATAACTGAGCTTAAAATGATGTAGTTTAGGCCTTAGGACAATAGAAATTACGGACAATCCCTTACTAAATTCACAAAAATTAACTGACTGCCAGTCCCCAGGAGGGACTGGACGAGTCGTCCTCCAAGGGAACGAGTCATTGCCTACTGTCTTCGAATGCACTGTCATTTTTCCTCAAAGGGTCCCCATGAGGGACCTAATGGATCGTTGTTGGTGACCATGACTTGTGGTCACCTCTCATGATCTTAACTACCCAAAAATCCCTGATTTTTCTCCAACCCTGACCACAGCAGACTCAATGAGTTATGGGGTCTGACCATGACTCGTGGTCTTGCCCGTGGTAATCTCAAATCACAAATTCCAAAACATAAGGAAATTATTTCACCACGAGTACCTAACGACTCGTGGACAACCCCACGGGTCCAGTGACGACCTGTTCTGTGACCTAGTATAGATTTTCCAATTTTTCCCCGTTTCAACTCCCGAATCAGATCTTAGGGATTCTGGGGCATTACATATTTCCCTTAAGAAAGGAGACTTTCTTAAAGGAAAATTCTGAGTTTAAGTTCTTTTGAGTCAATGATTTCAATGGCTTTAGAGAGGTCACACCAGAAAAATTTTCTTAAATGGCATGACTGTTGAAAAAAAATTATTTTTGAGAAGAGAGGGGAATTTGAATTTGAGAGTTGATTACTCTTTTGTTACAATTTACACATTCTTTATTTGGCTTCTTGATTCTCATGTGATCTTTTCTTATGACTCTTGATGTGATAATGAAAATGGTGTGAAACCCTTGGATGGTGATGCTTTGTGGGAAAGGTTGTAGTTTAATTCTCTTGTAGGAACGATTGCCAAGAACTTTCCCCATGTGTGACTCAAGGAGAAATCCTAGATGTGGTTGCACTTGAATGATATTTTATGCTTTCTTTTGGATAGCTAATTTACCCATATGACCTCCTTGAACATGAATCTTTGTCAACCAATGTTGAGCCTTTAAGCCTTTTCCTTGGAAACTACATTACAAGCCCAATACCCCTTTTATATCCCTATTTGGAACCCATCCTCCCTATTGCTAATTGTGAGAAGAATTGCACAAAATGATGCTCGAAGTCCCAAAAGTGTGAAAATAGAAAAGGGAAAGATGAGGCAAAATCCTAAGTTTGGGGGTTGCAAGAAGGAAATTGGAAAAAAATTATATGAACTTCAATGTTAGGTAGCACCACATTATGAAAAGAATAATGAATTGCTTGAGTGAAAAGAACTGAATTGTAAAAAGGTGCTTCCTCTTATTCAAATAAGATGAAAGTGGTTACCAAGGAGAGATAAGGAGGGCTCATGCTTCAAAAGTGGAAATGATGTCAAGGAGAGATAAGGTGGGGGTAATCTAATAAGAAAATGGAGCATGCAATAAGATTTACAAAAGAGCATTAGGATGGTTCTAGTCATTAGAACTTAAAAGTCATCCTACCTTTGCCCATAGCCTGAATCATGAACTCCAAGTCCTAATAGATTTGAAGTGTAGAAACTCTACATTAACGGCGAGTTACGCAAAGGGCAAGCCTATGGGTCAAGTTATGTGCATGAGAACTTCTTTATGAGATAGAGAGTATTTGTTTCATTTTATAATCCCTTGAGTGTGAATTTCTTGATTATATGGGATTATCTCTTGTTGTGAGTAGCATCACCTCCTTGGGGGATATGCTTGCACGTGCCAAAAGATGTGATTGTGAAAAAATTGTAGTAAGCTTGAAGGAAAACTTTGAATGTAAATCTTTAATGACTTAAGATTCTCCATAATCTTGTTGTGACCATCAAGGCCCCTTGTTTAGAATGAGGAAATCAAATGTGAATAATGCAAAATTGGTTGTGGTTATCTCTTGAAGCAGCTTCATAAAGTGTTGAGTCTCCTCTTTTCCTTTGTGTTGGAGAGCGATCTTTGGGTTGTTTAGGTCATGGTGCCCCCTTGTGAATAATCGTATATGACATGCTTATTCCTAAGTTCATATGTAAAGAATTGCATTACTTGAGGAAAAACAATGGTTCAAGTTTGGGGGTTTGATGAGTTGGTAATTTACCAACTCATTAGGCTTTTAAACATGAGATTTTGCTTAGGTTTCAAGTCATTCAAGAGGACTTTATGCTCTTTCTCTTTAGTTTTTATAGTTATTTAATTTAAGGAGAGAAATAAAGAACTTGTGGAAAAGCATGGAATTTAAGAAGAGGACTAAAGCTTGACCGGATGCAATCCACATTCCGCCGATGGAGCCGGCAAAATGCCAGCTGGAACACAGAAGCTTACGGGCCAGAGAGGAAGGTGCATCAGAAGAACATGGGTCAGCACTTGTGAACTGCCGGTGCCAGCGCCTATTGAACCTAGGTTCACTGCCCTCGCACCTGTGATGCAGCGGCATTCCATGGATGGGCACCGACAAAATATCGGTGACTCACAAGTGACACTGCCTGAAGGAAGGCTAAAATCATTCATCACAGAATTTTAGGAGCATTTTGACCTATTTCTCTACATTCTTAAGAAAGTATCAAAAAATTACTCGTAGATTTGTAGAGAGTAGAAAGTTAGAGAGATAGAATTTTGAGTAGCTTTTTCCTTCTTCTTCTTCAAGTTAAACAACCTCCATTGAAGACAATTGTGATCTTGAATTTAACTCTTGATGATGAATGTTATGATTTTAATTATTGATTTAATATTTTATTTCTCATCAATGAGTAGCTAAATCTCTTTTCTAGGGGTGTGTATGAATTGGGCGAAATTGGATTAGGTGTTGCTATATTAATCTTAGAGTTGCTCATTTAATATAAATATATTGTTTTCTCCCAATTTATAATTAAATTACTCTTAGTTGAAAATATGGGTGATGTTTACTTATTCTTTTTTTGCTTGAAAAAGGAAAATTAAGTATGAGTGAGAAAGAAATGATTGGTAATTGGTTGTTGATTGTATGGGGTTAGGCTAGAGATAGCTAAAATCCATAATCATTCACCCATGAGAGACTTGAGTTAGAAATAGCTCAAATATGACCCAAGTCTTAATGAATATATTGTTAGGGACCTTGAGGTTTAAGAGTGGTTGAAAAATATCAGGTGCTACCTCATCCATGGCTATTTATATTTATGAGTAGTAATTCAATTTCCTAGTCAAGTTCAATCCAACTGACACCCTATTCAAAAGCATACCCTTAGCTATTGTTCACTTTTGTTAATTCAAGTTGGTTATCTTGTTTATTGATCCATAGTTGTTTTTAAATTTTAATTGCAATCTTTTGAACCCCCAAATTTTTATTTGTTTATTTAAATACAATGATGTTTCTTAGTTTGACTTGATAGACAACTTATGTGCCATCTAAGTACTATTCCATGTGGGATTCGACTTAATATTCTCCCAAGGATATTGAGGTATACATATATCAAACAATAGGCTTGCCCTTCATGTAAGTAGCCACTATCTTGCCAAACTTGGACTCACTAAGGACTTGTGGGTCATAATGAAGGATAGGGATAAAAGTAAGACAACTTTTCATTCTAGTGACTAGAACCTCCCTAATGCCTTTGTGATACACATCAAACATCCTTCTCACACATACCGAGTCAACTCCACCTTATTTTGCAATGAAGTCACTATTCAAGAAGGGCCTAAGGTCATCTCCCAAGTCGGCTACATCTAGAATTTTGCCTTGAGTCACATCTGGAGCAAGTTTTAGATGATATGCACATACAAGAATCAATCAAAACTTACCACACAAGGTATTACACTCCAAGGAGTCTAGCTATTCTCAAGGTCAATTCAACAACATGACGTTTAACAAGCTATTTCTAGTTTTGCATGCTCGTTTTATGAATAAAAAAGACAAACAAAGAATGTAGAAATCATGACAAGAGAAAGTTCTTTTTCAAATTTGTTTGCCCCATTTTCTCAAAAATCACATTGTTTATGCCAAGTCAAAAAGGTACTTTGGTGATGCCTCTTAAAATGAGTGCAACAAGGACTCAAAAGAATAACTAAAACATGGCATTTTCCCTTAACAAAATTGCCTCTAAATCCATCATAGTAAAATGTCACCCAGTTCAACACAAAATAAGATAAACAAAATTTGCTCCTAGGGAAAGAATTGTGATATAAATAAAATCTTCAGAGTTTATTCACTAAATACTATCTACAAAGATGATGCCAAGTGGCAAGCAATGAAGAGCTGAATAGCATGTAATGACGATTTGCCCTTAAGAATAACGTCACCCAATCTATTATAGGCCAAATCATTTATCAATAACGAGTGGGTTACTCAGACTTCACCCCAAGGAAAATAATGCATTTTCCTCAATGCACAAGGTTGAATAAAATAAAGAAAGAATGGGTGAAAGAACTCCTTGGACCGGTAGGTTAAATGCATGTGTGAAGGGAAGTTTGTGCATTAGGAGCTTCGATTATCTGTCAAAGAACCTGTGCTAGACCCGCATTTCACACATTTGGATCTATGATACGTAGATGAGATGCAAAATGCATAACTTTTAGACATTTTTTTTCTATGTATTCTGGTTGGCACATGCATTGGACCTGCTTGCTACACATTTGGATTTGCACTTTGCAGGTCCAACACAGGTGCCTCATTTTGGCTCCTTCCACTTTTTGTCATATTTCATACCTATTTCAACCCTGCACAAGCAAAAACAACATAAACATAGAGTAAAACAGAAATAAAGAAAAAATACTTAGGTTTCCTTCCAATAAATGCCTGATTTAACGCCGAGGCTTGGCGACATTCATTTTACCACTTCTCTTTCCACCTTAAACTTATGAGTTGCACCCTTTTTTTGTTTTCCACTTTTCTACTTCATTCAAGGGGTGGTGATGTAACAATAAAGGTACCAAGCAATAGATGTCGCATCTTTTATTTCTTGGCCCTTAAGGGAGGAATATGCTTTGGACTTGTTGGTACGACAAACATTAAGATGAAGTCACTTTGATCTTTCTCTTCAAAGTCCTCTATAGACTTGGTTGCCTCAATTTACATATCGACAAACAAGTACAATGTTGAAAAATGATTGGAGGATGGTCTAAGTCGCTCCATTCTGAAGCATGCTTCTTTCTTGATATCCGCCCTCTCAAGTGCACTAGATCCCTCAAAAATAATTTGAAGGACTTCTCTTTGGAGCTATACTATCACTTCTTCACTATTGGACTCTTGTGTTGATGTTGGGTTGGTTGGTTGGTAAATTACCCTTACCTCTTCAAAGGCCACCTTGGCCTCGTCTTCTTCATCATGTTAGACAATTTCCTACGAGTCCGTCAGGACAAGGCCCCATTGTTCACTCCTCCTTGTTATGCTCTCAATATCTCTTCAACTTCTTCTTTTTGAGAACTAGAGATTTCTTCTTGAGGGGTAGATAATTTCACGGGCATTGCGGAGTTGGCATTTTTTTCTATGTTAGAGCCCCACTCCAAAAAAGCTCGGAGCATGGATTCCATGCGGTCAGATGTAGTGCTTCATCCCTCACATGCTATGGCATCATTCCTATCAAACTTAAGAGCACAACTAGTATTTATATCATAGTGTCTACATTGCAAAGTGAAATCATTGGGAGAATCCCCCGAATGTCAACCATGAACACCACATAAAGTGCAATTATACCCATCATAGGAGATAGAAGTTGCACACATCTCTCTTCTAGGGGCATATTTGCAATCTTACCAGATATGGGGTCCTCCATAATAGGGACATGGGTTATCAAGATATGGATTGAAAGCACCAAACCACCTTTCATTCCACAATTCCATAATACAAATTAAAACTTACAAAAATAAAAACAAAATAAGAGGTTAAAAATTGAATTAATAAACAACAAATGGCAATCACAACTTAATTCTCCGGCAGCAGCACCACTTTTTTATAACACTCAATACATCTCTCTTGATTAAGGAAGGTGGCAGTGATCGTTGTCAAAAATAAATTTTCAACGGATATCAAGGTCGAATCTCAAATAGAATTGAGATAGATCAACCAAGAGTGGTAAAATAAATCAATTTAGCATGCATCATTGATTATATTTGAACAAGGGAAAATTTAGGAAAAAGGAGTGAATTATAAAATTCTAATTTCAAAAACAAAACAAGGGAAGTTTGATTGTTGCAAGCAATGAGAACGAACTAGGAATATGCTTTTGATGGGGCATCGATTGGATTAGGGTTAATTACCTAGTCTCAAATATCAATTACAACATGAATAACAATGGCTAAGGCTATACTTGATGTTTCTCAACCACATGGGTTAATTTTCCTTGGGTTTTCTCAAACTCCAAGGTCACGACTATCAATCAACCACAAAAAACTCGAGAAAGAACTGAGCTATCTCTAGCCTCAGTCCTTTAATGGATTGTGGAAATGGATTTTGACTATCTCTAGCTCAACTCCATAAATCCACAATCCAATTCCTCAATAATGCTTCCTCAACCAGATCTTACTTCTCTCTTTCAAGCAAAGCAAGATAATAAGAATATATCAATATTTGCAACCATTAATTTTAGCATTCAAACATGGTGGAAACATTAGATTCATGCAATATAACTGAATTTAAGACTACACCAACAATACCCAATCCATTCTAAACCCTAATCATGCAAACATCCCTAGCAACTAAATTAGCTAGACATGAATGGAGTTAAAGAGAAGATATGAATGGGTAATTCATCAATATTCATCATATTGAATAGAAAATCAAGCTTTCAACAATCTGCTATAATGGTATACTTAGCTCAAAATAGCAAAGAAAAAGAACAACAACAATGTACTCTCCTCTTTCTCTCTCAACTTCTTTTTATATACTCAAAGATAAGATATGATGTGTTGTGTTATGACCTGGGTGTGTACAATTTGGAGTTAAAAAAGTTGAAACTTTCTTGTGTACAACTTCCAAAAAATTTCCGTTGGAAGCCTCTATGTACTTGGGAGCCTTTCTTGACATTTTTATCCTTGAATTAGTGAAACGATCACGTGCTTTACACATGTGGTTCGCAGATACAAATACACTATAGAAGATGCAAAAGTAGGTGAAAGGTAGTCCCATCTTCTTAACACCTGCGTTTAGCATATGAAAATCTGCTAATGTAGATGTAACAGTAGGTGCAAGGCAATCCCATCTGCTTTACACCTGCAATTAGCAAATGCAAATCTGCTACAGCAGATTCAAAAGAATGTCCAAAGAAGATTACTTTAAGTTCAAATCCTCAATTATCATTATTTCCTTCTATTATACCCTGAGAGCTCAAAGATCGGACCAGGAGTTGAAACGGGGAAAAAGTGGGAATTGTTGTTGCAGTCTAAGGACGAGTCATCTCACGACTCGTGAGGGCAGCCCACCAGTTGTCAGGTGACTCGTGGGGAAGGACTGGGTATTGAGAAGAAGTCATGGAAGTGTTGAGACCCCATGGGCGAGGCCATGACTCGTGGTTAGGACCCACGAATCATTAGGTCAGTTGTGTGGAAGGAAATATAGTTGGGAAAAAGGGAAGATGGGCAGTGTACCTGACGGGAGTCCCTATGAGTCATTGTCAGACTTAACAATTCATGAGGTAAGTCGTTGGAAAGCTTGGAGTCCAAAGTTTGGAAATGAGATAGTGTATTTAACGGCTGGTGACCACGAGTTGTGGTCACCCCTGATGAGTCATGAAGTGACCCATTACGAGCCCAGGAGAACAAATAAGGCAGTGCACTTGATGATCGATATAATGAGTTGTACCCTCTTTCAACGAGTCATCAGGTCGTTTGTTAGGACAACCTGGCAGTTATTTTCTGTGAGATTAGTAAGAATCTTTTCATAATTCCTAAGTTCCTAAAGCCTAAACTACGACATTTTAGACTATTAAAGGTGGGTGTTAGAGGGGGAAACTATACTAAGTGTTTATTCATGCGTGCAAGAGAATAGAAGAGCGATAGAGAGGTGAGCAAGGGTGATTCAAGGTTTTCTTCTTCAATTTCTTTCAATTCCTTTTTGGGCATTCAAGGGAGAGTAAGATTCAGTCTCCGTCAGGTATGTAGGGTTATGAATGGGTGGTTTCTTCCACGCCTATGCCCAATCCCTCGTCATAAAAGTATGAAATTCTATGATTGATCTATGGGGTTTTAACCCAAATTCATGAGTTATCTATTTCTGCACATGGGTATGAGTTGATTATGATTTTCTTATCGAATTGTGAAGCATGGGCTAATATTATAATTATTTCAATTAAAAATTATGTTTCTAGCCTTATGAATGTTGAAGCCCATTGATTAGATGATCATGAAAAGTGAGATTTGTGAAGTATATGTGATAATGATGAGATATTATGATGCAAAGCATGATTTGAAACTACCGATGTTTATAATTGTGTTTTCTATGAGAATTGAGTATTTCTAAGTAGGACAAAGCTTTGGGCAATGCCCACAAGTTAAGTTTAAATGATGATTTTCCCGAACTAAGCTTACCACATTATTTTGGAGTGAAGACTCTCAAATTTTATATTCTATCTTGTGGTATGTTTTAAGTCTTCCTACGCATAGCTTACCATATGGATTTGGAGCAAAGGCTACCATGTATGTTTTTAGCTTGTTGTATGTTTTGAAATAAAGCTTCTCATATGCATGATTTCGCATTTGAGATGTATTTGATTATTGAGCTTCGTCAATAGATGATGTTGAGCTTCGTTATATACGATGTAGAGCATATGCATGTTTTTAGGAGAAGAGTCTATCACCGAGCGGGCTAAGGGTCGATCACCCTATGCCCCAGAACTATGCCCCAATGTAGGTTTACACTATTATGTATGTATTGTTGGGATTTCCCTTTTGAGCTATTCCGTTGCCCGAATGGGCCTTCAGTTTGACATCGATATCATGGTAGAGTCCTTAGATCTAGCAAAGTTTTGGATGGCTCTGCCCATTTAAGTGTAATAGTGGGGACCACATAAGCTCTATCATGGTATGTTGGTTAAAGGACGAGTCTCCGATTGTTCCTCATGATTTCGCATATGAATATTGATTACTTATGAGATTTATGTAAATGTACGTTTTAAAGCAGGTTTGACTCAATGTTCAGCTTTTACTTATAAATGGCAGAATTCAGCTTTGAGTCAATCAATTCAGTTATGATGTTATGAAGTATGTTATATCATATTATGAAGAGATCATGATTTCAGAAAGAATTCATGCAAGCCCTACTTTTAGTTTTCTGATATCATGTTTTAATTAATGCATTGTCTTTAAATGATGTTTACTTACATTAGCAATTTTACTTACCTTGCATACTCGGTACATTCCACGTACTGACTGTATACTTCTATGCTATATCATTTCATGATACAGGACCCGACTCTCAACTTCAGCCCCATTTTTTGTCAGCTTATCGATGTTAGCGTTGCTTTATTGGTGAGTCCTCATCTTCCGAAGACTAGACTATCCATCTTTTCTTTATGTATTTTAGTTTTAGCTTGTTCAGTTAGTTGGGGTCTTGTCCCATAAACTCGTCATGATTAGAGGCTATTAAGGCATATGTATGTATTCAACTTTGTATTTTATATTTTGATTTTATATTCAAGTTAGACTTCTTCTATGATTGTATTGATGGTTTTTCAGTTCTTGATTGATTTAGATGTATGCTTATGCCATGGGTCGACTTGGGGTCTCTTGGGGCTCCTTGTCCCATGTCGCGATCCGGGCCTCCGTTCAGGTCGTGACCAACATGGTATCAGAGCCGTAGGTTTTAAGTGCCCTAGGGTGACTGAAAGCTGCATTGAGAAGAGTCTATTTCATGGGTGTGAAGTGTGCCACATTTATGATGAAGAGGCTACAAGACGTTTAGGAAATGTTTCCTTCTTTCATGATTTATGTTGTGCGATGAAAAGTCTTTTTATCCTTCTAATTCGTGCTATTCGCAATTACAGAATCATGGATCCTCAAAGAGTGAACGGAAGGAGGAATGGAGATGGTGAAGGCCATGAGGATGGCAATGGTCATGGGCATCATCCAACCCCACTAGTTCAGGAGCCCTAGGCACCGGAGCCAGCTACCCATGCTGAGTTCGGGGCCGCTATTCAGATGCTCTCATAGGCCTTGACCACTTAGTTCAATCAGTAGGCCAGTGCGCATGTTCCATAAATTTGCAATGCAGCGGCGGTTGGAGTCAGAGACTTTTTGCGGATGAACCCACCGGAGTTCCTTGGGTCCAAGGTAGATGAGGACCCATATGAGTTCGTAAATGAGATTGTCAAGATCACCCATGTCATGGGGGTGAATGGGGTTGAGTGCACCAAGTTGGCCTCTTATCAGTTAAAAGGGGTTGCGCATATCTGGTTTCGCCAGTGGAAGGATAGCAGGGTCACAGGAGTAGGTCCGGTCACTTGGGAAGAGTTCCATGTTGCATTTCTAGATCGGTTCATTCCTTGGGAGATGAGGGAGTTGAAGATAGATGAGTTCATGAATTTGAAGCAACAGAGAAAGACAGTACAAGACAATGCCCTTGAGTTCACTAGCCTATCGAAATATGCCCCAGAGTTGGTAGCTAATTAGAGGATGTGGGTGAGTAGATTCGTCCATGGAGTAGCGGAAAATTTGGATAAGGATTATAGGACCGCTATGCTCCATCAAGACATGGATTTCCAAAGAATAGTGTTGTACCGTCCAGCAGATGGAGGCAGCGCACTCGAGCGAGAGGGCGGACAAAAGGGCTAGGACCCAGGGCCACAGATTCTCTCAATAGAGGTCCGGCGGTGGGCATCGACAGAAGACCTACCAGAGATCATCAGCCCCAGCATCTTCAGCATTGAGTGTGCCATCCAGGCCCAGACATGATCAGAGTGGGCCGGCATCAGGCTCGAGGGGTCATAGTAGTAGACCCATAGATTCTAGCATCCCAGCTTGTCATAGATGTGGTCGAGGACACATAGGCCAGTGTTTGGCAGGTTTAGGGTCTTGTTTCAAGTGTGGGCAGCCTGGACACATTCTTAGAAGTTGTCCAGATGCGAGACAGGATCAGGTTGGGGTCCGAGGCCTAGCTTCTAGCTCAGCAGCCCCTTCCGTACGCTCAGCACATCAGGGGGCATCTACTACAACAGCTGGCGATCAGCGCCAGAACAGATTCTATGCTTTACCATCCCATTAGGGGCAGGATGTCTACTCGGATGTCGTCACTAGTATGTTACCAATTTTCCATATTTATGTTTATGCTTTGCTAGATCTGGGGACTACCTTTTATTTTGTGACACCTTATATGGCCAGTAGCTTTGGAGTCAGTCCTGAAGTCTTGTCAGAACCCTTCTTAGTTTCCACTCTAGTAGGTGACTCAGTTATAGCTAGATAGGTGTATAGAGGTTGCCCAGTATCAATCCTTCGTAAGGTCACCTTAGAAAATTTGATAGAGTTATCCATGATCGATTTTGATGTTATTCTCAGCATGGATTGGCTCTTTTCATGCTTACTTCAGTAAATTGTAGAACCCAGGCAGTAGAATTTAGATTTCCGGGTGAGCCAGTCTTAGAATGGAAGGGTAGTATAGTTGTGCCTGTAGGTCATTTCATTTCCTACCTTAAGGCCGGGAAGTTGATTTCTAAGGGTTGCATGTACCATATAGTTAGGGTTAAGGATTTCAAGTCTGACACCCCGACTATCCAGTCAATTCCAGTAGCACGTGAGTATCCAGAGGTAATTCCTGATGATTTGCCTGGTGTTCCTCCCGAGCGGGAGATTGATTTCAGTATTGATCTTCTTCCCGACACGCAGCCTATATCTATTTCTCCCAACAGGATGGCTCCAGTGGAGCTAAAAGTGTTGAAAAATCAGTTGAAAGACTTGCTAGATAAGGGTTTCATTAGTCCGAGAAAGTACCCGTGGGGTGCACTAGTTCTCTTTGTTCGAAAGAAGGATGGTTCTCTTCGCATGTGTATTGACTATCGATAATTAAACAAAGTCACCATTAAGAACAGGTATCCTTTACCTAGGATTGATGATTTGTTTGACCATCTTTAGGGTGCCAAGTGTTTCTCAAAGATAGATCTCAGGTCCGGGTATCATCAGCTCAGAGTTCGGGAGAGTGATATTCCAAAGGTAGCCTTCAGGACACGGTATGGCCATTATGAGTTTGTAGTTATGTCTTTTTGACTAACGAATGCTCCTATAGCTTTCATCGACTTGATGCACGGGGTGTTCAAACAATATATGGACATGTTCGTGATTGTGTTTATTTATGATATCCGTATATACTCTAGAGTAAGGAGGATGATGCCGCTCATTTGAGAGTAGTACTTCAGACTCTCAAGGATCACCAATTGTATGCCAAGTTCAGCAAGTGTGAGTTTTGGTTGGACTCCGTAGCATTTTCGGGCCATGTGGTATCGGTTGAAGGCATAACGGTAGATTCTCAGAAAATTGAGGCGGCGAAGAATCGACCTAGACCGGTGAATCCTTCAATTATTTGGAGTTTCTTGGGTTTAGTTGGTTACTATCAGAGTTTTTTTGAGGGTTTCTCATCTATTGCAGCACCTTTGATCAAGTTGACTCAGAAAAAAGTAAAGTTTCAATGGTAAGGGGCTTGTGAAAAGAGCTTCCAAGAATTGAAAACTCGACTCACCACCGCACCGATGTTGACTCCACCAAATGGTATGGATGGTTTTGTGGTGTATTGTGATCCTTCAAGAATCAGACTCGAGTGTGTGTTGATGCAGTGAGGGAAGGTGATTGCATACGCTTAGAGACAATTGAATGTCCAAAGAAAACCCATGATCTTTAATTAGTCGTGCTGGTATTCGCTTTGAAGATATGCAACATTATTTGTATGGGGTCCACGTGGATGTATTTACAGATCACAAGAGTTTACAATATGTGTTCACGCAGAAGGATCTCAACCTTCGGCAAAGAAGGTGGTTGGAGCTACTCAAGGACTATGATATGAGTGCCCTTTACCATCTAGGTAAGGCTAATGTTGTAGCGGACGCACTTAGTAGGCTCTATATGGAGAATAGTTCCCATGTGAATGAAGGAAAGAAGGAATTGGTGAAAGATGTACATTGACTCGCAAGGTTGGGAGTTAGGTTTGTCGACTCGACTGATGGCGGTGTTGTTGTCCAGAATTGGTCAGAATCGTCCTTGGTGACTGATGTGAAAGCTAGACAAGATGAGGATCAGATTCTGGTAAAGCTGAAAGAAGTTGTTCGAAGTTGGAAGGTGGGGTCTTCTCCCAAGGGGGACATGGTGTGCTGCAGTATTAGGGTCGCCTACGTGTTCTGGATGTTGATAATTTCCGGAGTCGGATGTTGCATAAGGCTCATGGATCCAGGTACTCTATCCATCCAGGTGCCACCAAGATGTACCATGACTTGCGAGAAATCTATTGGTGGAATGGTATGAAGAAGGATATTGCAGAATTTGTAGCCAAGTGTCCAAACTGTCAGCAGGTAAAGGTTGAGCATCAGAGACTGGGAGGTGTACTTTAGGATATCAGCATTCCTACTTTAAAGTGGGAAGAGATCAACATGGACTTCATAACAGGTTTATCCTGCACTCGTAGACAGTATGACTCTATTTGGGTTTTGGAGGACAGGTTGACTAAGGCTACACATTTCCTACCGGTCAAAATTATGGATTCAGCGGAGGATTATGCCAAATTGTATATCTGGGAGTTGGTTCGATTGCATGGAGTTCCTTTGTCTATCATTTCATATCAAGGTACTCAATTTACCTCTCAGTTTTGGTGGTCTTTTCAAAAAGGGCTTGGGATATAGGTTAAGCTCAGCACAACGTTTCATCCGCAAACGAATGGTCAAGCGGAGCGAACAATTCAAATTCTCGAAGACATGTTGAGAGATTATGTGATGGACTTTAAAGGTAGTTGAGATGATCACTTGCGCCTGATCGAGTTCTCTTACAATAAAAGCTATCACTCCAGTATCCAAATGGCACTACTCGAGGTTCTCTATAGGCGGAGATGCAGATTGCCCATTGGATAGTTTGAGGTTGGTGAGGAAGCTATGATATGTCCAGATTCGGTCCATGAGGCTACAGTGAAGGTTCAGTTAATAAGGGACAGGCTGAAAATAGCTCAGAGTCGTCAAAAGTCATATGCTGATGTGAGAAGGAGAGATTTGGCACTCACGGTGTACGATTGGGTATTTCTGAAGGTATATCCCGTGAAGGAAGTCATGTGGTTTGGGAAGAAAGGAAAACACCATCCCCGTTATGTTGGTCCCTATCGGATTATGAGAAGAGTTGGTAAGGTTGCGTACGAGTTGGACTTGTCCTCAGAGTTATTTTCCGTGCATCCTGTGTTTCATGTGTCTCTTTTGAAGAAATGTTTGGGAGATCCTGCTTTAGTAGTCCTAGTGGATAGTGTTGGTGTAAAGGATAGCCTTAGCTATAAGGATATTCCAGTTGAAATACTCGATCATCAGGTTCGGAGGCTGAGGAACAAGGAAGTAGCTTCAGTTAATGTATTATGGAGGAATCAACATGTTGAAGGAGCTTCATAGGAAGCCAAAGCTGATATGATGGCTAAATAGCCGCACTTATTCTCTACTGGCTCAGTTCCAACTTGAGGTATCAGCATTGCTCTATGACTCTATTTGGTTTTCATGTTCATTTCGTGAACGCAAGTTTCTTTTAGGTATATGGGTGTGTATGTGATTTTCGAATTCAGTTCAGATGTATATTTTGAATCAGAGTTAGTCATTCCGTCAGTTTTCGGTTTAAATAAACAGCCTTTGATATTGATAATTGCATATCTTTTCTTTTCTGTGTGTTTTCCAACATTCGAGGATGAATGTTCCCAAGGGGGAGATATTGTTATACCCCGGGAGTTCAAAGATTGGCTCTGGGAGTTGAAATGGGGAAAAAGTGGGAATTATTGTTGCAGTCTCAGGATGAGTTGTCTCATGACTAGTAAGGGCATCCCACGAGTCGTCAGGTGACTCGTGGAGAAGGCCTGGGTATTGAGAAGAAGTCGTGGAAGTGTTGAGACCCCTTGGTCGAGGCCATGACTCGTGGTTAGGATCAACAATTCATTCGGTCAGCCATGGGGAAGGAAAAATAGTTGGGAAAAAGGGATGATGGGCAGTGTACCTGACGGGAGTCCCTACGAGTCGTTGTCAGACTTAACGATTTGTGGGGTGAGTCGTTGGCAGTCTTGGAGTCCAAAGTTTGGAAATGAGACAGTGTACTTAACGACTGGTGACCACGGGTTGTGGTCACCCCTGACGAGTCGTGAAGTTACCCGTTATGAGCCCATGAGAAAAAATAAGGCAGTGCACTTGACGATCGTTATAACGAGTCGAGCCCTCTAGCAATGAGTCGTTAGGTCATCCATTAGGACCACCTGGCAGTTATTTTCTACGAGATTAGTAAGGGTCTTTTCGTATTCCTAAAGACTAAACTACGTCATTTTAGCCTATGAAAGGTGGGTTTTAGAGGGGGAAACTATCCTAAGTGTTCATTCATGCATGCAAGAGAATAAAAGAGTGATAGAGAAGTGAACAAAGGCTGATTCAAGGTTTTCTTATTCAATTTCTTTCAATTCCTTTTTGGGCATTCAATGGAGAGCAAGATTCAGTCATCATCAGGTATGTAGGGTTATGAATAGGTGATTTTTTCTATACCCATGCCCAGTCTCTCTCTAAAAAGTATGAAATTCTATGATTGATCTAAGGAGTTTATACCCAAATGCATGAGTTATCTATTTCTACACATGGGTATAAGTTGATTACGATTTTATTATCGAATTGTGAAGAATGGGCTAATATTATAATGATTTCAATTAAAAATTACGTTTCTAGCCTTATGAATGATGATGCCCATTGATGAGATGATCATGAAAAGTGAGATTCGTGAAATATATGTGATAATGTTGAAATATTATGACGCAAAGCATGATTTGAAATTACCCATGTTTATAATTATGTTTTCGATGAGAATTGAGTATTTCTAAGTATGATAAAGCTTTGGGTGATGCCCACATGTTAAGTTTAAATGATGGTTTTCCCGAACTAAGCTTACCACATTGTTTTGGAGCGAAGACTCCCAAATTTTATATTTTGGCTTGTGGTATGTTTTGAATAAAGTATTCCTATGCATGGCTTACCACATGGTTTTGGAGCAAAGGCTCCCAAGTATGATTTCTGCTTGTGGTGTGTTTTGAACAAAAGCTTCTCATATGCATGATTTCGTATTTGAGATGTATTTGATTATTGAACTTCGTTAATAGAAGATGTTAAGCTTCTTTATATACGATGTATAGCATATGCATGTTTTTGGGAGAAGAGCCTAGCACCAAGCGGGCTAAGGGTCGATCACCCTATGCCCCAGAACTACACGTCAACATAAGCTTACACTATTATGTATATATTATTGGGACCTTCCTTGTGAGCTATTCCCTTGCCCGAATAGGCCTTCAGCTTGATATCGATATCGATATCATGGTAGCGTCCTTAGCCCTGGAAAGATTTTGGACAGCTCTGTCCACTTGAGTGTAATAGTCGGGACCACATAAGCTCTATCGTAGTATGTCGGTTAAAGGACAAGTCTTCCATTTTTCCTCATGATTTCCGATATGCATATTCATTATTTATGAGATTTATGTAAATGCATGTTTTAATGGAGGTTTGACTCAATGTTCAGCTTTTACTTATAAATGTCAGAATCTAGCTTTGAGTCAATCGATTCAGTTATGATGTTATGAAGTATGTTATATCATTATGAAGAGATTATGATTTCAAAAAGAATGCATGCAAGCCCTAATTTTAGTTTTCTGATGTTATGTTTTAATTAATGCACTATCTTTAAATGATTTTTACTTATATTAGAGGCTTTACTTACCTTGCATACTCGGTACATTCCACGTACTGATCGCATACTTCTATGTTATATCATTTCATGATACATGACCCGACTCTCAGCTTCAACCCCGCTCTTAGTCAGCTTATCAGAGTTAGCGTTTCTTTATTGGTGAATCCTCATCTTTCGAGGACTAGACTATCCATCTTTTCTTTATGTATTTCAGTTTCAGCTTGTTGAGTTAGTTGGGGTCTTGTCCCAACAACTCGTCATGATTAGAGGCTATTCAGGCATATGTATGTATTCAGCTTCAGTTTTTATATTCTGATGTTATATTCAAGTTAGACTTCTACTATGATTGTATTGATGGTTATTCAGTTCTTTATTAAGTTAGATGTATGTTTATGCCATGGGTCGACTTGGGGTCTCTCGGGGCTCCTTATCCCCTATCGCGATCAGGGCCTCCGTTTGGGTCTTGACACCTTCAAATACCTGCATGAAGAAAAAAAGACATAAAACCTTTCTAAATTATGTGAAAACAAAGCAATAACTCATGCTTAGAAGCATTTACCAACTCATCACTTAGTAATGCATTTATTCAACTGAGTGTCTATATGTGGGGTGCTCCTGCGTTATTTGTTAAGAAGAAGGATATGGTGTATGCGAATATTCATGGACTACTGTTAAGATTCATGCTGAGAACATTTCAAAAGTGGCCTTTTAGATTAGATATAGCCCTTATGAATTTTTAAGTATGTCATTTGGTCTTACTAATGCTCCAACTACTTTTATGAGTCTAATGAATTATCACGCCCCAAAACTGCGGTAAGGAGCAACTAGAATTCGACTTGGAATTAATCAAGAAGCCATCTACATAGTTTCTGTAACTGTAGCATTGAGGTCGGCCAAGACACAATCAACTAAGACAGATACTAGACACATAAGGTCTCAATAATATCGAACAAATAATTGAAATGTCGACTACGCTACAAATTGAATAACATCGTACATACTAAGTCCACAAAGCTTCTAAAGAGATAACCAAAACTGATGGTAAGAATAGGGCTCTGGCTACCCATAATGATAACTCAAAACTCACATTGAAATAACTAAAACCTATCTCCAGGAAGAAAGAAGCATACTGAGCACCTAAATTACTCCGCCCAATGAAGTATAAATTGGTCACTGTCAAATATAGTAACCCAACTAGGTTAGGGTGAATCCCACAGGGAATACGAAAGAAATAATATGTTAATGATGGTTAAATCAATCGGTAGTCAATATTTTAAAAGGGGGATTACAAATAAAAGAAAGGTAATTCTAAACAGTTATTGAGTAGTTATCAAATCAATAAGAGAAAACCAGGATTGAGTTCTCCATGATTTTATAACGTGCTTATTTTATTCTTTATTTTGAACTAAAAAACTCCCATAGATTCTTGATCTTCATCTCTAGAATTAAATACTTCTTGTATTTTTACCTCTAACGTGCATCCATGTTCCGTTCTTCAAGGAGTTTGTCTTTATTGATAGATCTAGCTCTAATACCAATTATTAGTTCGGGTGTGACCTAAACACTCAATGAACTAGTTTCTTTGAGCAACTATACAAGAAAGTAAATTTCAAAATATAAATCAACATAAGTATTTTACTTGAAAAACTCCTTGCTCAGTAGAGCGAAAAACCATGACCTACCACTATAGGACTTTCTTTAAAACTGTTTAACTAAACTTGGGCCCAAACCTCAAACAAGTTTACAACTACACTTTGAACACTTAAAAAATTGTTTCTAACATTTCTTTCTCTACCCTTATAATAAAAAACAAATACCTACTATGATCAACTATGAAAGTAATCAAGATATTACCTCAGACCCACTCAAACAAACTAACTATTAGAGGTAAGAACTTCGTAGATAAATCCTGATATGAACAAGTTCTTTGTTGTTCTAACATATCATACGATCGTGCTAAGATTTGAAATATTCTATATATGTGAGTAATATCGACCGACCCATAAATTTTTTATGAATAGTAAGTGTTTGGATAAGTTGATCATAAGTTGTAAAGTGTTAACAAAGTTTGTAGTTGATTTGAGTTTGAAGGTTTTATGTCGTTTATGGTGTGAGATACAGTTGTATATATTCGTTATCACTGTACCTCGAGTAGTAGATGGTTATGGAATGGAGGAGCTACAATTAACTGAAGCAGGAAGTTAGGTATGAACCATGTACAGAATGTATGGGTTGTAGGGGAAAGGTTATGCAAAGACGATGAGAATTGTGAATCTTTTGGTGAGTTTATAGGTAAGGGTAAACTTTAAACTAGTATAACACCTAATATATTTTGATATTGAGGGTATTCTACCTACAAAATTAAATCCCTTTGCGTCTGATATCCAATGCATCAAACCATTCCTTCTTTGGACTTTTCTACATGGAGATATAATTATTTACTAGAAGGTAGCAGAAGCAGAAATGTCCGCAACCTCCTCTGCAGCCTAGCAGAGTTATGTGCGACATTCTATTAAACTTCCTATGGGTACTCACAGATTTGAGGCACTACCTTTATGTGGTTCATTTGGATATTTTTAATGACCACAAGATCCTACAGTACGTGTTCAGTCAGAAGGACCTGAATTTGCATTAGAGAAGGTGGTTGGAGTTCTTAAAAGACTACGATATGAACATCTTGTACCACCAGGGTAAGCCCAATGTTGTGGCTGATTCCCTCAACAGATTGTCTATGGAGAGTGTCGCTCCTGTATAAGATTGTAAAAAGGAGCTCGCAAAGGATATTCACACATTGGCTTAGTTAGGGGCCTAGTTGGTGGATTCAGCAGAAGGTGGAGTTGTAGTCTAGAGTGGGTCAGAATCCTCCCTGGTGGTGGAGGTTAAGTCAAAGCAGGATGAAGGCCCAATTCTACTCAAGTTAAACAAAGCAGTTCTAAAGAAATAGGTGGAAGCATTCTCCAAAGTGGGAAATGGTATGCTCCGTTACTAGGGGAGGCCGTGTATTCCAAATGTGGATGATTTGAGACAGGGGATACTAACTGAAGCTCGCAGAAATAGATACTCTATCCACCCAATTTCCACCAGGATATACCATAATCTACTGGAAGTCTAATGGTAGAATGGCATGAGGAAGGACATTGCAAAATTTGTGGTTAAGTGTCCAAATTGCTAACAGTCAAGTTTGAACATCACTGACCTGGGGGTATGACCAAAGATATTAGGATTCCTACTTTAAAGTGGGAAGAAGTGAACATGGATTTTATTATAGGTCTACCTCGTACGCGCTGGTAGCATGACTAAATCTGGGTGATTATAGATTGGATGACTAAGTTAGCACATTTCCTACCAGTTAAGAACAAAGATTCAGAAGATGATTATGCTAGACTGTACATTTGGGAGTTAGTAAAACTGCGTAAAGTCCCCTTTCCATCCTTTCGCTCAGTTCACCTCGCACTTTTGGAAGTCATTTTAGAAAGGACTTGGTACTCGGATAAAGCTCAACACAACTTTTCACCGACAGACAGATGGCTAGCCTGAGCAGACTATTCAGATGTTGGAGGATATGTTGAGGGCTTTTGGGATGATCATTTACCTCTCATTGAGTTTGCATACAACAACAGCTACCACTCCAATATTCAAATGGCCCAGTTTGAGGCATTATATGGTAGGAGGTGTAGATCTCCTATAGGTTGGTTTGAGGTTGATGAAGCAACCTTAATAGGACATGATTTGGTGCATGAGGCCATGAAAAACATTCAGCTTATAAGGGAATGGTTAAAAATAGCTCAAAGCCGACAGAAATGGTAAGCAGGTGTAAGGACAAGGGAGCTGGAGTCTGTTGTGGATGATTGGGTATATCTGAAAATTTCACCTATGAAAGGGGTGATGAGCTTCAGGAAGAAAGGAAGGCTTAATCCTAGATATATTGATCCTTACAAAATCTTGAGACACATTGGCAATGTGGCTTATAAGCTATAATTGCCTACGAAGTTAGCATCGGTGCATCCAGTCTTCCATGTGTCCTTGTTGAAGAAATGCATTGGTGATGCAACCTAAGTAGTGCCTTTAGAGAGCATTAATGTAATGGATAATCTCTCTTACGAAGAGGTTTCAGTTCAGATTCTAGATCGTCAGGTTCGTAAGCTGAGCAATAAGGTCACTTTAGTAAAGGTTTTATGGAGGAACCAACTAGTTGAGGGAGCTACATGAAAGGCCGAAGTATATATGATGGCTATATACCCTTACCTATTCCCTTCCAGTTCAGATTCAGCATCAGGTACTAAATTCCTCCTCAAAATCTAGTCAATTTCATGTTAGTATCATGCTCGTCAGTTCTAATCATGTCTTAGAATGAACCCTTGGTGCATAAGATCAGTTCAGTCATGCAAATCTATCCGGAGTCAGTCACTCCGTCAATTTTCAGCCTTGGTTATTCAGTTTTGGAGATTGTAGTACCTTCCCTGTCCTTTTAGTGTGTTTAATCTACATTTGAGGACAAATGTTCTCAAGGGGGAGATATTGTAACACTCCAAAAGTTCCTTAGACCAAACCCTAGACTTGAAATGAAAAATCATAAAGAAACAATAAAAATTTTACCTCAGAACGACTCAAACAACGAGTCGTTGTCAAGACCAACAACCTGTCAGGAGAGTCATTGTCAGCTTTGTAAATTTTCTCACAGGTACAAATAAGGCGTATAACAACTTTTTTCATGAAGTAATGAGCCATCCTATCTCCAGTTGTAACCTAGTCCAGAAACTTGTCAAAATTCTTCTCCCAAACGATGAGCCATTGTTTGAAGTAACGACTAATCGTATGAAGCTGTTGAATGAAATCCAGGGAGAAATATATGTTTGAATGTTCATCCATTGGTCGATATCTAGAATCTATTTAAACTTCCTCCAATGACAACTTGTTGGACCAATGGCCTATTGTCGCATCCAATAGGTCATTGTTCCCATCTATTGGACAAGTTGAGAAACTGGATTTTTCAACTCAGGACCAACGATAGGTCCTAACGAGTCGTGGTCACCACCAATGACTTGTTGTTTTACCTGTTGGATCTGATCGAGTAGTTTTCAGAATTTTCTCTGGGCATATTTTTGTAACTTCATGCTATTTGAGTTCCTAAACTACGTCATTTTGGGGTATTTTATCAAGGGATTAAATGGAGTTATTCAATCATCCTTCCTCATTTCTCACTTAGCTCTCAAGACCAATACATATAAGCTCAGGAATTCTCCCCAACAAGAACTAGGGTTCTTCCAGCGACCTCAGAAATTCGAGCTTCTCCTCAAGAGTTTTCTTCTCAAGGTATGTGGGACTTCAACAAGGGTTTCCTTCTACCCTTGTGTCTTGATTATTTTTTAGAAATCTTAGCCCTATAATTTTCTCTAGAATTCATGATTTAGAGTAGTACTTAGCACTGAGCAGGCAGGGGTTCAGCACACTAGGTTTTCAGAACTACGTACCACTATAGGATTTGACTCGAATGGGTTTTACGATTAGTTATCATACATCCAGTCACTGTACCCTGGCAAGGTTCGGTAGGACCTATTAATGGGGATTAAACATCAAACTCCACTTCTAGATTACGTGGTTATAAGTTGATTAACAGAAAACCCTACAGTTAAGTACAATTAGAGTTCTCAGTCCAGTCTAGTTTATCAGACTTCCGGAAATGCCTGTGATTCTAAATTAGTTTATCAACTTTTACAATATTCTCATATGTACCAGACTATGTGTTATATTCATGATTTTTGATAGAGTTCTGTCTTGTTATTTCAGTTTAATTTATGAGTTACCAGTATATGTATTTTGCTCTTACGTCTCACATGCTCGGTACGTTTCAAGTACTGATCGCATGCTCTCTATGTGCTATATTATTTTATGACATCGGATCAGGTACCCAATCTCAGCATCACAACTAGTTTCTTTCGATGATTTCCAGCAGTTGATAGAGGTAAGTACTCATCTCCTGAGGATTGGAGTCGACTTCAGACATTGTCATTTTTTAGTTTTTCAGACATTAGAGTTACCTGGTGGTTTTGTCACAGCAACTCATCAGTTTCTTTGACAAGGCTTTCAAACAGAGTATGTTCGGTTCAACTTAAGTTCAGTGTTTTGATTAAATTCCAATATCTTATAAGATGTTCCCTATTTATAAGTATTTGGTTGTTTGTTTAATAATAGCTTCCACTTAATATTCTGTTATAATAGTTCAGTCATTACAGAATTATGTTTTGATATAGGTTTGTGTCATGACCAGAACATAGGCCCGGATCGAGACATGGGACAAAGAACCCTAAGAGGCTCCAAGTCGACCCATGGAATGAACATATCATCTAACTCAATCACAATAAAGTGGAAGATCAGCATAAATAACACAGCGGGAGTATGATAAAATATGTCGATTAATCATAATTCAACATTAGAAATATGCTTAGATCATGCCCATGATTGATACTTAGAGAATTCACATGTTAGGTTAAAACCCCATAGATTCATCAACGAGAATTTCATGAATTGAAGAGGGATTGGGCATGGGTGTGGACAATTGCACCCACTCATAGACTTACATACCTATAGAAAATCTGATTTCACAACTTCCTTGATTGCCCAATGACAATTTTTGGAAGAAGTTGAGGAATATAGGCTTGATAACCCTTAGGAGCTTCTAGACTTGCATGTATGGAAATGAATAAGCCAGAATGTACTTGCCCCTCTTAAAACAATCTATTCTAAGCTTAAAATGACGTAGTTTAGGCCTTATAAACTTAGGAATTACAGAAAAGCCCTTAATAAATTTGCAGGGAAAAACACTCTGCCAGTCCCAATGAAGGACTGGACGATCATTAGCAGAGAGGACGACTCGTGGCCTGCACTCATCACCAACTCTAGAAATCTTACCCCTACTAGTCACCACGAGGGACACCACGACTCGTGGTATACCCAACAACTCATTGTGACTGGTCGTGGGGAGCACTGCCAATCATTTCAACATCCACTTTAGCTACTGACAACGACCATCCCAATGACTCGTGGTCTTGACCATGAATCGTGCCTCTCTCATGGTCAACCCCCAGACCACCATCCGTAGCCATCTTCTCCTCCTTACCATGAGTCACTTAACTACTCGTGGCATACCCAACAGGTCACTGGAAGACTCGTCCTATGACCTGGAGTAGAAAACCCTATTTTTTCCATTTCAACTCCTTGGTATGATCTTGGGGTTTTCGGAATATTACAGTTTTCTTGGGGTCACTTATGATCCTAAGTACAATGTTGTATCCAGGGTATAGACTCGGGTCGTGACAACTGGTATACAATTGGTGGGGAAAAGTGCAACACGATGATGATGGAGATATCCAAAACATGGATTTTTCCATGGAAGGATTTTTTCAAGAATTACAAAGTTCCCATCATGAATCAAAACATGACAAGTGATAGCCAACAACTAACCCAACAATAATTCAATATGTCAGAATTGAAAAAGTGACGATAGTGTTATACCCCAAGAATTCAAAAATTGGACCTGGAAGTGAATCAGGAGAAAAATTGAAAAATGTTGCAGCAGTTGCAGAACGAGTCACTAAATGACTTGTGAGGAAGCCTAACGAGTCATCAAGTGACTCGTGGGGAAGGCCTGAGATGATGATGGACTCGAGGTCCCCACGGGTGATGTAACAACTCGTGGTCAGCCACCACGAGTTGTCCTGACTGTTGTGGAGTAGTTCTAGAGAAAATGGTAAAGGTTATCTAGTGTATTTGACAGATGGTATCTAGCGAGTCGTCGCAAGTCCTCACGACTAGTTAGGAGGGTCATTGTTGAGCAAAAGGAATTTTCATGAGCGATAAGGCAGTGTACTTGACGGGTGAACCAATGGATCGTATGCCCAGGTGACGAGTCATTAGGTCGTCCGTTAGGACCCCCTGACAGTTATTTTCAGTGATTTCAGTAAGGGATTTTCCATAATTCCTAAGTTCTAAGAGCCTATACTACGTCGTTTTAAGCTCGTAATAGAGGGATTTTAGCAGACAAAAACCCATCTTAGGTCATTACTTTCATACATGCAAGGTTGGGGGTTTGAGGAGAATAATCAAGGTGAATTCTCAAGGTTTCCAATTGGAATCTCAACTAGGCAATTAGGAAGAGTTAGAATTCTTCAATCCCAGGTATATAAGGCTATGAGTGGGTGCTTCCTTCCACACCCATGCCCATTCCCTAGCAATTTGTGATTGGTTTGTGGTGATCAATTATGGTTTTTATTCAATTGCATGATTCTTACATTTCTACTCATGGGTATGATTAAGTTGAGTTGATATTGATGATTTATCGAGCATGGACGATTCTAATTTAATTTCTTTTACAAAATTATTTTCCAAAAATTGAATCTAAAACGCCCATGTGCAAGTAGTTCCTAATAGAATGTGATGATGATGAAGTAGATGATGAAAAGGATGTTTCTAACCTTACCCACGATTTTGATGATGTTTTCAAAGAACATTAAATAGACCCTAGTATGATGAAGTTTTGGGTAGTTCCCAAGGTTGAGTATGAATGATGATTTTTCGTGAGTTGACTTTATTACTTCGTTTTGGAGTGAAATCTCCCAAATTATGATGTTTTTAAATGAATTGAGTGGGTTCAATAATGATAAGGTTTTTGGCAAGGCCCTTATATTGATGATGATGAAGTGATATTTCTAAACTAGACTTACCACATGATTTTGGAGTAAGTCTCCCACTATTCATTGAGCTTGTGGTATGTGACATAGTAAAGCTTCTCATATACATGAATTTTGTAATTGAGATGTATGTTGTCATTAATCTTCATTTCACATGATGTTGAGTCTAAGATTGATTTCATTCTAAGCTTTGTCGAAATGACATTGTTGAGCTTCATATTATATGATGTCTAGTGTATGCTTGATTTTATAATAAGCTTTGTCAATAAACAATGTTGAGATTTATTTCATACGATGTTGAGTTTATGCATGATTTCACGTTGAGCTTCATCACTAGACTATGTTGAGCTTTGTATTTATATAATGTAGAGGATTGCATGTTGTGGGAAAAGAGTCTAGCACCGAGCGAGCTCGACTACCTTATGCCCCAGAACTATGTGCCAACGTAGGTTGATTCTATTATATTATTGGGACCTCCCTTGTGAGCTATCCCCAGCCTAAATGGCCACTTTCAGCTTGATATAGATATCATGGTAGCATCCCTAGCCCTGGAAAGATTTTCGACGGCTCTTCCCACTTGAGTGTAACAGTCGAGACCATGTAAGATCTATCATGGTATGTCGGTTAAGTGAGGAGTCTCCCACTGTCTATATTATTCAAATTTGCATATTCGTTACTCGTGATGATTATCTTATGCATGCATGTTGAAAAAGCAAGGTTTGACTCATTCTTCAGTTTTTGATATAAAGATTATGATTTAGCTTTGAGTCATTCGAGTCAGTCATGATGTTCCAAAGCCATGCATGATCATGTATAAAATAAGGATGATTTCATAATGAATGCGTGTAATCTTCTTGTGTCCTTAATGGTTTATTTATTTATGTATGACTTGCTTTGAAAGACTTATATTGCTCTAGCGGTTTTACTTACCTTGTATACTTGGTACATTCCATGTCCTGACCGCATACTTTCTATGTTGCATCATTTCATGATGCAGGATCCAGTTCTCAGGTTCAGCCCCATTCATAGCCGCTTATCAAAGTTAGCACCTGCATGTTTGGTGAGTCCTCATCTTCCAAGGACTAGACTTTCAATTAGCTTGAGCGTATTTTTAGTTTCAGTATTTCTGAGCTAGTTGGGGGTGTTATCCCATCAGCTTGTCCAGATTAGAGGCTTACCAGACTTAGACATGTATTCAGCTTCAGATGTTCATTCTGTTGATATGTTAAGTTAGACTTCCGTTGAGTTATAATTATGTTTATTGAATGAGTTAGTGAATGCTTATGCCATGGGTTGACTTGGGGTCTCTCGGGGTTCCTTGTCCCGTGTCTACGATCTGGGTCTCCTTCGGGGTCTTCACAAACTTGGTATCATAGTCATAGGTTTGAAGTGTCCTAGGGAGTCTGAAAGCTGCATTAAGTAGAGTCTTTTTCATGAGTGTGAAGCGCGCCACACTTATGACGAAGAGGCTACGAAACGTTCCCACCTTTCATGATCTATGTCGTGTGATGAAGAGTCTTTTTATCCATCTAATTCATGCTATTCGCGATTGTAGAATCATGGATCCTTGCAGGATGAATGGGAGGAACGGAGACGGTGAAGGCCATGAGGATGGCATGGGTCGTGGGCAACAGTAGGTCCTATCAGTTTAGAAGCCTCAGGCACCGGAGCCAGCCACCCACGTTGAGTTTCGGGCTGCTATCCAGATTCTTGCACAGGCCTTGACTGCTCAGGTCAATCAACAAATTGTTGTGCATGTTCCATAGAATGGCAGTGCAACAGCGGCTCGAGTCAGGGACTTCTTTAGGATGAACCCACTGGAGTTTCTTGGATCCAAGGTAGATAAGGACCCACTTGAGTTCATAGATGAGGTTATCAAGATCACCCAGGTTATGGGGGTGAGCAGTGTATAGTGTGCAGAGTTGGCCTCCTATTAATTGAAGGGGGTTGCACATATTTGGTTCCATCAATGAAAGGATAACAGGGTCGCCGGAGCAGGTCCATTCACTTGGGAAGAGTTCCATGTTGCATTCCTGGATCAGTTCTTCCCCTCGGGAGATGAGGGAGCTAAAGGTAGCTGAGTTTATAAATATGAATCAAGGGAGGATGATTGTACTAGAGTATTCCCTTGAATTCACCCGCCTATCGAAGTATGCTCCTGAGTTAGTGGCTGACCAGAGGGCACGAGTAAGTAGGTTTGTGCATGGGATAACAGGTTACATGGATAAGGAATGCAGGTTTGCTATGCTCCATAAGGATATGGACTTCGCTCGGAATTGTTTTGTACACCCAGAAGATGGAGGTGGCACATTCGAGAGAGAGAGAGTCCAAGAGGGCCAGGAATGAGGACCACAGATTCTCCCAGCAGAGGTTCGGCGGTGGGCACCATCAGCAGACACACCAGAGATCATCCGTCCCAGGTACATCAGCCTTGAGTGTGCCATCTTGGCCTAGGCATGATCAGAGAAGGCGAGCAGGAGGATTGAGGGGTCAGAGCAGTAGGCCCGCAGATTCAGGTGTTCCAGTTTGTTGAAGATGTGGCCGAGGGCATACATGCCAGTGCTTGGCAGGATCGGGTGCGTGTTTTGAGTGCGGGAAACCTGTACACATGCGTTGAGATTGTCCAGCAGTGCAACAGGATTAGGTTGGGGGCCGTGGCCCAGCTTCTAGCTTAGCAGCCCCACCCCCTCGCTCAGCACATCAAGGGGCATCTACCAGTGCAGCTAGCGGTCAGCGCCATAATAGATTCTATGCCCTTTCATCCCGTCAAGAGTAGGAGGTCTCCCTGGACGTGGTTACTGGTATGTTACAAGTCTTCCATTTTGATGTTTATTCTTTGTTAGATCCATGGGCCACCTTGTCCTTTGTGAAACCTTATGTAGCTAGTAGCTTCGAGGTCAGTCATGATGTCTTGTCAGAATCCTTCTCGGTTTCTACTCCAGTAGATGACTCAGCTATAGCTGGACAGGTGTATAGAAATTGCCCGGTCTTGGTTCTCCATAAGTTCACCTCAATAGATCTAGTAGAGTTAGCCATGACCGATTTTGATATTATTCTCGCATGGATTGGTTGTATTTTTGTTATGCTTCCATTAATTGCAGGACCCGGTCAGTATAGTTCAGATTCCTGGGTGAGCCAGTCTTAGAAAGGAAGGGTAGTTCAGATGTGCCTGTAGGTCGCTTAGTTTCCTATCTCAAGGCCAGGAAGATGATTTCCAAGGTTTTCATGCATCATTTGGTTAGGGTCAAGGATGTTGAGTCTGAAACTCTGACAATCCAGTCAGTTCTAGTAGTACATGAATAACCAGAGGCCTTTCCTAATGATTTGCCAGGTATTCCTCCTGAGTGTGTGATTTATTTCGGTATTAACCTTCTTTTCGACACGCACCCTATATCTATTCCTCCCTATAGGATGGCTCCAGCCGAGCTAAAAGAGTTGAAGGATCAGTTAAAGGATTTGCTAGATAAGGGTTTCATTAGACCGAGCCAGTCTCCGTGGGGCGCACCAGTACTATTTGTTCGGAAGAAAGATGGTTCCCTTCGTATGTGCATTGATTATCGACAGTTGAACAAAGTCGCTGTCAAGAACAAGTATCCCTTACCCAGGATCGATGATTTGTTCGATCAGCTTTAGGGTGCTAAGTGTTTCTCGAAGATAGATCTCAGATCTGGGTATCATCAGCTCAGAGATCGGGAGAGTGATATCCCGAAGATGACATTCAAGACACGGTACGGTCATTACGACTTTGTAGTTATTTCTTTTGGACTAACGGATGCTCCTGCAACTTTTATGAACCCGATGAACAGAGTGTTCAAGCCATATTTGGACACGTTCGTGATCGTTTTCATTGATGACATCTTGGTGTACTCTCAGAGCGAGGAGGAGCATGCTGCTCACTTGAGAGTAGTGCTACAGACCCTCAAGGAACTCCAATTGTATGCAAAGTTTAGCAAGTGTGAGTTTTGGTTGGACTCCGTGGCATTCTTGTGACATGTGGTGCCTAGCAAAGGCATAAAAGTAGACTCACAGAAAATTGAGGCGGTGAAGAATTGGCCAAGACCGGTGAATCCTTCGGACATTCAGAGTTTCTTGTGCTTAGCTGGATACTATCGGAGGTTTTTGTAGAGTTTCTCATCCATTGCAGCACCTTAGACTAAGTTGACTCAGACGAAGGTGAAGTTTCAGTGGTCGGAGGCTTGTGAGAAAAGCTTCCAAGATTGAAGGCTCGACATACTTCGGCACTAGTGTTGACCTCACCTGAGGGTAATGAAGGTTTCGTGGTGTATTATGATGCTTCCATAGTTGGACTTGGGTGTGTGTTGATGTAGCGGCGAAGGGTGATAGCTTATGCCTCTCGACAGCTGAAAGTTCATGAAAAGAATTACCCGACCTACGATCTTCAATTGGTCGTGGTAGTGTTCGCATTGAAGATATGGCGGCATTACTTTTATGGGGTCCACGTGGATATATTTACGGACCACAAGAGATTGCAATATGTGTTCACACAGAATGATCTAAATCTTCAGCAAAGGAGGTGGTTGGAGTTACTTAAGGATTATGACATTAGTGTCCTTTACCACCCGGGCAACGCTAATGTGGTTGCGGATGCGCTTAGTAGACTCTCAATGGAGAGTGTGTCCCATGTGGATGAGGGGAAGAAGGAATTGGTGAAAGAGGTTCACCGGATTGCAAGGCTGGGAGTTAGATTGATCGATTCGACCGATGGCGGTGGTGTGGTGCACAACGGACAGGAATCGTCCTTGGTAATTGATGTTAAATCCAGGAAAGATGAGGATACAATATTGAGGAAGCTGAAGGAGGTGGTGCGGAGTCAGAAAGTGGAGGTTTTCTCCCAAGGGGGAGATGGTGTGCTACGATACCAGGGTCGACTATGTGTTCCGAACTTTGATAATTTGAGGGTTCAGATATTGCATGAGGCACATGGTACCAGATATTCTATTCATCCAGGATCTATGAAAATGTATCAGGATTTACGAGAAATCTGTTGGTGGGAAGGTATGAAGAAGGATATCGTGGAGTTTGTAGAAAAGTGTCCAAACTATCAGCAAGTGAAGGTCGAGCATCAAAGACCTGGAGGTGTACTTCAGGATATTGCCATCCCCAATTGGAAGTGGGAAGAAATCAATATGGACTTCATTATAGGTCTACCTCATACTCGCCAGCAATACAACTGCATTTGGGTAGTGGTGGACAGGTTGACCAAGGCTGCACATTTTCTACCGATCAAAACTACCAACTCAGCAGAGGATTAGGCCAAGTTATACATACGGGAGTTAGTTTGGTTGCATGGAGTGCCTTTTTCCATCAATAGAGGTACTCAGTTACCTCTCAATTTTTGAGGTCTTTTCAGAAGGGACTCGGGTCTCAAATCAAGCTTAGCACGACCTTTCATCCGCAAACGGATGGCCAAGCATAACAAACCATTCATACTCTTAAGGATATGTTGAGGGCATGTGTTATGGATTTCAAAGGTAGTTGGGATGATCATTCTCCCTTGATCGAGTTTGCTTATAACAATAGTTACCACTATAGTATCCAGATGGCACCGTTCAAGGCTCTCTACGGGCGAAGGTGCAGATCTCCCGTCGGATGATTCGAGGTTGGTGAGGTAGTTGTGGTAAGGCTATATTCAGTTCATGAGGTGATGGTGAATGTTCAATTGATAAGTTACCGGTTGAAAACCGCTCAGAGTCGTTAGAAATCGTATGCTGCTGTGAGAAGAAGAGAATTGGAGTTTGATGTAGACGACTGGGTGTTTCTAAATGTATCTCCCATGAAGGGAGTTGTGCGGTTCAGAAAGAAAGATAAACTCAGTCCCCGCTATGTTGGTCCCTACCAGGTTGTGAGAAGAGTTAGTAAGGTGGAGTATGAGTTGGATTTGCCTTCAGAATTGGCTTCAGTTCATCCCGTGTTCCATGTATTGCTTTTGAAGAAGTGCTTGGGTCATCCATCCCTGGTAGTTCCGGTAGACAGCATTGGTGTGAAAGATAGTTTCAGTTATGAAGAAATTCCAGCTGGAATTTTGGATTGATAAGTTCAAAGGCTGAGGAACAAAGAGGTAGCTTTAGTTAAGGTTTTATGGAGAAATCAGCACGTTGAAGGAGCTATATGGGAGGCCGAAGCGGACATGATGGCTAAATATCCACATTTGTTCTCTATCGGCTCAATTCCAACTTGAGGTATCAGTTTTTGCCCTAATCCTTCAATCGGTTTCCATGTTTAGTTCATGTGCGCAAGTTTGAATTATGTTATGATAAATGCATGTGATGCCTGAATTTAGTTCAGCTATGTGGTTCTTTTTGTAGGTAGTCATTTCGTGAAATTTCAGTTAAAATAACCAGTATTGGAGTATGATAATTGCTTTTTTTTGTTTCCTGCTTGTTCCTAACATTCAAGGATGAGTATTCCCAAGAGGGAGATATCAATTTGTCAAGACACGGGAGGAGACCCGGATTGTAGACACGGGACAAGGGACCCCGAGAGACCCCAAGTGTGGCATAAGCATTCACTAACTCATTCAATTAACATAAAGGAAACAAAATTATAAATCAGCGGAATTCTAACTTAACATAACAGCAGAATGAATGTCTGAAGTTGAATACATGTCTAAGTATGATAAGCCTCTAATCTGGATGAGCTGATGGAACAACACTCCCAACTAGCTCAGAAATACTGAAACTGAAAATACGCTTAAGATAACTGAAAGTCTAGTCCTCTGAAGATGAGGACTTACCAAACAAGCAGGTGCTAACTTTGATAAGCAGCTACGAACGAGGCTGAACCTGAGAATCGGATCCTACATCATGAAACGATGCAGCATAGAAAGTATGTAGTCAGTACGTGGAATGCACTGAGTATTCAAGGTAAGTAAAACCGCTAGAGCAATATAAGTGATTCAAAGAAAGTCATACATGAATAAATAACCCTTTAAGGACACAAGAAGATCACATGCATTCATTATGAAATCATCCTTATTTTATACATGATCATGCATGGCTTTTGGAACATCATGACTGACTCGAATGACTCAAAGCTAAATCATAATCTTTATATCAAAAGCTGAACAATGATTCAAACCTTGCTTTTTAAACATGCATGCGTCAAATTATCATCACGAGTAAGGAATATGCAAATTCAAATAATATAGACAGTGGGACACTTGTCACTTAACCGACATACCACGATAAAGCTTACGTGGTCCCGACTATTACACTCAAGTGCGCAGAGCCATCAAAAACCTCGCCAGGGCTAGGGACGCTACCATGATACCGATATCAAGCTGAAATGGGCCATTTGGGCTGGGGATAGCTCACAAGGGAGGTCCCAATAATATAATAGAATCAACCTATGTTGGTGCGTAGTTCTGGGGCATAGGATAGTCGACCCTTAGCCCGCTTGGTGTTAGACTCTTCTCCCACAACATGCAATGCTCTACATCATAAAAATACGAAGCTCAACATCATCTAGTGACGAAGCTCAACATGAAATCATGCATAAACTCAACATCATATGAAACGAAGCTCAACATTGTCTATTGACAAAGATCATTATGAAATCAGGCATACACTAGACATCATATAAATATGAAGCTCAAAAATGTCGTTTCGACAAAGCTTAGAATGAAATCAAGCTTAGACTCAACATCATGTGAAATGAAGCTTAATGACAACATACATATCAATTACGAAATTCATGTATATGAGAAGCTATACTATGTCACACGCCACAAACTCAAAGAATAATGGGAGCCTTTACTCCAAAATCATGTGGTAAGTCTACTTTAGAAATATCACTTCATCATCATCAATATAAGGGCCTTGCCCAAAACCTTATCGTGCTTGAACCCATTCAATTCAATTGAAAAAATCATAATTTGGGAGATTTCACTCCAAAATGAAGTAATAAAGTCTTATCACGAAAAATCATCATTCATACTCAACCTTGGGCAATACCCAAAGCTTCATCATACTAGGGTCTATTTAATCTTCTTTGAAAGCATCATCGAAATCATGGTTAATTTTGGAAACATGCTTTTCATCATCTACTTCATCATCATCACATTCTATTAGGAACTACCCACATATGGGCGTTTTAGATTCAATTTTTAGAAAATAATTTGTAAGAGAAATTAAGTTAGAATCCGTCCAAGCTTGATAAATCATCAGTATCAACTCAATTTAATCATACCCATGAGTAGAAATGTAAGAATAATGCAATTGAATGAAAACCCGTACCTGATCACCACAAACCAATCACAAATTGCTAGGGAATGGGCATGGGTGTGGAGGAAGCACCCACTAATAGCCTTACATACTGGGATTGAAGAATCCTAACTCTTCCTAATTGCCAGCTGAGATTCCAATTTGAAACCTTGAGAATTTGCCTTGATTCTTCTCCTCAAACCCCCAACCTTGCATGCATGAAGTAATGGCCTAAGATGGGCTTTTCTCTGCTAAAAACCCTCTATTACGAGCTTAAAACGACTGTAGTATAGACCCTTAGAACTTAGAAATTACGATAAAAGCCCTTACTGAAATTGCTGAAAATAACTGTCAGGGGGTCCTCACGGACGACCTGACGACTCGTCACCTGGATATACAATCCATTGGTTCACCCATCAAGTACACTACCTCATCACTCATAAAAATTCTTTTTGCTCAACAAAAACCCTCCTAACGAGTCGCTAGGACTGGCGATGACTCGTTAGATACCATCCATCAAATACACTGGATAAGATTTACCATTTTATCTAGAACCACCCCACGACTATCATGACGACTTATGGTGGCTGACCACAAGTCGTTACATCACCCGTGGGGACCTCAAGTCCATCATCATCTCAGGACTTCCCCAAGAGTCACTTGACGACTAATTAGGCTTCCTCGTGAGTCGTTTAGTGACTCGTTCTGCAACTGCTACAACGTTTTCCAGTTTTTCTCCTGATTCACTTCCGTGTCTGATTCTTGAATTCTTGGAGTATAAAAGATAGAGGGGAAAAGAGAGGTCGATCAAATCAATTTTGAGGACTCTAGTGCATTCGAGAGCGAGGATATCAAGAAGGAAGCATGCTTGAAAGTGGAGCTACTTAGACCACATTCCAATAATTTTTCAATATTGTACTTGGTTGACAATAAAAAAATTAAGGAAACCGAGTCTATGGAGGAATTTGGAAGGAAGGTTAAAGTTTCTTCATTCTAAAGTTTGTCATGCCAAACGGGAATGAGCACATCCATCCTTCAAGGGTCATGAAGTGCAAGATGTGATATCTATTTCTTGGTGCCTCTGTCTTTACACCACAACCCCTGGAGAAGAATAGAAAATTGGAAAAGCAGTTATATCAAACGCTGCTTGGGAGGCAACCCAAGGTAATCTAATTTTTTATTTTCAAAGTTGATGTGTTTGTTTAGGTGTGCAGGAATTAAGTCTTAAACCAAAATTTTTGAGTATTAATGCTGGAAATAGGGTGCGTAAAATGTTGGCTCTGAAGTGGACGGAACTCCGCATCACGCTGCATCAACTGGTGCATGGAGTGGCATGACGCAACAAGTTTCCACAACCTTAAGGTGCGCAACGCGGCTGGCCTCCACTGCGTTGAGTCGTGCTGCGCACTGACTATTTGGAGCATAAGCATCTGATAACATCCAAAATACACTCTTCGTTATGAGAGAAAATAAATGATAATTGTATAAAACAAATATCTCGATGGATGTTGGGGTCGAATCCCACAAAGACTAACAAATGATATGCACAAGTGTTGTTTGAAAAATTGAAATTAGTTCGCTGATCTTGGGCAAATTTATGTGCCCAAGTGATACTTAAATATATCATTTTAGCCTTGTTTATCTAGCAATGTTGATACATTCTCATGTGATTGTTAATAAAATGTGAATTTATACTAACCAACATGATCAACATTGTTTTGGAAGTAAAATGTAATTTTGGGAAGCTAAAATGCGTGTTGGGAGAGATCAGGGTTGGACTCGGATGTCAGCAAAGGACAAAGCATTAGAAGGCACAAAATAAAGAGGCTCCGCGATGGAGCCGTGTCACGCTGCCATCGCGGAGGCCTTCTGCCTGGCTAGGGAATTTTTGGCAATTTCCAGTGAGGGTGCGCGTTGGGTCCGTTGCACAGTGGCCTAGCTCCGCGTTGCACGCCGTGCCACGTTGGGCCTTATTACCTGGACACCCAGTTTCCAGTGAGGGTCCGCGTTAGTGGCGTGTCACTGAGGCAGTGCTCCGCGATTCACTCCGTGACACGTTGCTTGTTATTCCGGGAAAAATTCCCACTAGTATAAATAGAACACTTAGGTTCATTTTTTAATTATTCTGACTTGGTGGAGCAAGAACGTGGGTTACAGGCAGTTGAGGGGACGAAAATCTCAGGGTTTTTCTCTATCTCCTTCTTCTTTAATTCAATTGCTTGTATGTTTAACACTTATTTAACGATGTTTAATCCACAAATGAGTAGCTAATTCCTCTTCTTGCTGAGTTTAAGAACAATTGTATTGCAATGTGATTGTTGATTAAGTTGGTTTTTCATCTTTTCTTCCATGGTTGTTCTATTGATTCTTGTTCTTACTGCATTAATGTGTGGCCTATATTAATGTACATCTAAAAAGTCCGGTTTCACTCGAGAGAGCAAGAAATTGGAAAGTTGTGAATCAATAGGATATGATCTTTTCTTAGTTTGAGAAAATTGAGAATTGATTTACCTTAAGAATAGAAATATACCTGAAAGTTGTATTAGTCAATTTAAGGAACTGGTTTTGTATGGCTAGAACATGAATTTCGTTTAATCACAGAAATGTAGGTGGGCGGTTCATGATTCTTAAGTTGGGTTAAATACGAGAGTTTGAATCCATTGGCAATAGTTCTTGACTAGCAACTGGAGGAAAAATTAACCAATTTATATCGATAATTTATTTCCTTACATGTTCTATTAACCTCAGTATGCTCACATTCATAGTTCAGACTCACATTAGATACTTGTTTTAGACTTAGCATAAATATTAGAACCCAAAATATCTAACTCTTGGTTACATTGTTGTCTTCATTGTTAGCATTAAAATATAGTATACTTGAGCAGATTGTTACCTTATCCCAGTCCCTGTGGGATCGATACTTGGCTTACTTGAGCCACTTTACTACTTGTTCGACCACGTGCACTTGCGTGTAGCTTTATACCCAAAGCAAAAGCACCGAACAAGTTTTTGGCGCCGTTGTCGGGGACTGACAATTGGTGAATTTTTCTTAAGTGTAAATTTACTATATTTTTTTTCTTAGTGCTGACAACTGGGTCTTAGTGTTTGTTTTAATTCTTTTTCATTTTATTTTTTTTTCGGATACCCTTATTGACATGACATCGTGGAATACAAATGGTTTAAGTGGTGGATACTCATATTCTGGCGAATCTTGTCTGAATTGCGGAGGACACCACTCGTGGCAACACTGTAACACGTGCAATATATGTGGTGGTCAAGATGGCCATTGGGATGGCTGTCCGAATGCATATTCCCCTCCCCCAAGCCCCTACTATGATCCTTCTATTGTTTTTTTTGAATATAGGCATGCTGAAAATGAGGACATGGGACGCCAAGCTCAAATAGAAGACATGCTGAAACAACTCTTGGAGCAATCAGAAGCAATGAAGGAGGCGATGGCAGTATTGAGAATTCAGCAAGAAGAGAATGTAGAGGCTCTAGAAAGGATGAGCGTCAGAGTCACGGAGATGATTGCTGAGGCTGAAGCTTGTGATAAATTGCAGGTAACAATTTTAGCCGATATTCAAGAGGAACTACAAGAGGAAGACAAGGGTGAATTTTTGGATGAAGCCCAACAATTAGAATCTCTTGAGTGTCCCCGTGATGGGCTCACACTTATGGAAAATCCATTCATGGAAGAAGAGATAGACTATCCCCATTTGACATTAATGGAGAGATAGATGTCGATGCTGAGAAGGTGTATACAAGTAAGGAGGTCAAGCACAATGCATTTTCAGAGTTGAGGTTTATTGGACCACACTCGAAGCATTTTTCGACATTAAGTTTGGTTGAAAACATATAAATAGAATCTTCCAACCTTATAGAGAAATGTCTAGAGGAGGACCAAGCCCCGTATATTTTGAAATTTGCTAACTCGGAGAGACAAAATGACTTCGCTTACTTAAGGGCCAATAAGTTCAAAAGGAAACATCTACTGCTTGGTCCTTACAATTTTTCACCACCACCCCTGGAGCATAAGTGGAAATTAGAGAAGAAATTAGGGGTGAGATTCATATCCTCAAGGTGGAGGAAAAAGCGGTGAAGCTTGATACGTCGTGCCGCGACGAAAAATTAGGCGCTGCTTGGGAGGCAACCCAAGGGTACCATGGGTACCATTTTAATTTCTTGCTTTTATGTTGATTTTATTTATTTTTCATCTTGTGTTGTTTTGGTGGAAAGTTAAGCACAGATGGAGGGGAAGTCTGAGTACCCGTGGAGGAGGAAACTAACAAGCATGGAAGAGAAAAAGTGTGGGGTCGAACACCCACTTGTGCAAAGTTGAAGAAAGGCATGCTGTTAGCTAATCCTAAAGGCCTCAGGGAGTATTTCTCACCCTCTTTAAATGTTAAGTTGATGCTATAGGGACATAGCATTATTCAAGTGTGGGGTGAGGAAAATTTTAAAATTTTTGTGCTTAACGATTTTTGGTGAATGTAATGCTTGTTAGAAATATTTGAAAAAAACAATTTTGTGAGTCAAGCATGACTTCATCACCCGTTGGTTTTTCTTTTCGGTTCTTTTCCGACGGGGGGTCTTTGAACCGAAGAATAAAATTTTTTCTCTGTCTGTATATAATGTTTTTAGTCATAGTGAGAGACTGTTTCCAACGATGGATGGATGACGACCGTCTTGAGGAAAATTAGTCAGTAGGTTGGTTTTTGAACCCGTAGCTAATTGATAGCTTGATATTCTTGTTATGTGCTATAAATGATTGTAAGATGCAAGTATGTTTAGTGTTGAAGCATGCAAGTGGTATACCTAAGTTTGAGACACCTAGGCTCTTGAATTTGACTTGATATGATTGAAGCTTAATTTTGAATTCTTGTGATTAACTAAGTTAAGAGTCTGCGGAATGTGTCTTGAATTGAGCATGTGCTATGAGTGTAAGTTTTTCGAATATTCCGTGCTATTGTGGAATGTTTAGAACTTGCCTGGTGTGTATATAAAATGAAATGAAGGATGTGAATTGTAGGAGATGATTTAGGCATTTATTTGAATGAACATAAATGTTATCCCTCACTTTACCTACCTTGAATATTTAATCCTAGTTAGCCCCATTGAGCCTTGAGCCTATTCTTTGATAGCTACAACATAAGCTTAATCCTTTTTCTTTCATTAGCCTTGAATTTGATCCAAAACTCCTAAGCGCTTAAATGAAAAAATTCCAAAGAATGAGGGAGTGAGAAGCGTGAAAAAGAAGGAAAAGTAGAAGTTGTGAAAGTTGAGAAAAGGACAAAGGTGCACTTGTGTAAAAATGGTTGATTATTAGTAGGGAGTAAGAAAATAAATGAATGAAAAAAAAATTTTGCTTAAGTACTCCTTACTACTAAGCTGAGTGTGCTTAAAGAAATGGGAACAAGAAGAGAAAATTCAGGATTGAAAAGAATGAGGGTGAAGTAAGGGAAGAGATATCCTTAATGAAGGTTGAAGTTATTAAAAGCGCTTGGGGGAAGATAGTCACTATTACTGGCCAGAATAGTACCTACCCGTCCCTTAGCTTACATTACAACCCATTAAGTCCTACTTGATTTTACGTTCAAACATCCTTAAATTAGTGGAGTAAAACACTAAGGGCAAGCTTATGGGTCATTACATGATGCATGTGAATTCTTTGTGAGAGTGAGCGTAATTCTATTCATTTACCCATACAAGTTGTGATTTAAAAATTTGTGTGTGAAAATGGGTAACTCTCTTGTTGTGAGGGCACATGTTTAATGAAGGATATAATTCATGTTGGATTTCTTGATCAGTTGATTTGCATGAGTTTGCTAAGATAGAGAGTCAATTCTTGAGGTTAGGAAGTCTTAAGATAATTGTATTCCATTTCAATGATTAAATCGTGCATGCTCTATTTTTAGCTTGCTATCTTAAATAGTCATTGTAGCTGTAGCTTGAATTGTCTTGCTAAAATAGCTATGTGTAAGTATTCATGTGCATGAGATGTAAAAGGTTTGTTTGAGGATGAACAAGACTTTAAGTGTGGGGTAAGTGATCTTGGGCAAATTTATATGCCCAAGTGATACTTAAACATTTCATTTTAGCCCTGTTTATCTAGCAATGTTGATACATTCTCATGTGATTGTTAAT
This sequence comes from Datura wrightii, assembly GCA_035772735.1. Lineage (NCBI taxonomy): Eukaryota > Viridiplantae > Streptophyta > Magnoliopsida > Solanales > Solanaceae > Datura > Datura wrightii. The sequence continues at coordinate 51,290,697 of JASDFA010000020.1, read as the reverse complement.
AAAATGTGAATTTATACTAACCAACATGATCAGCATTGTTTTGCAGGTAAAATGTAATTTTGGGAAGCTAAAATGCGTGTTGGGAGAGATCAGGGTTGCACTCGGATGTCAGCAAAGGACAAAGCATTGGAAGGCACAAAATAAAGATGCTCCGCGATGGAGCCGTGTCATGCTGCCATCGCAGAGGCCTTTAGCCTGGCTAGGGAATTTTTGGCAATTTCCAGTGAGGGTGCGCATTGGGTCAGTGGCACGGTGGCCTAGCTCTGCGTTGCACGCCATGCCACGTTGGGCCTTATTACCTGGACACCCAGTTTCTAGTGAGGGTCCGCGTCAGTGGCGTGTCACGGAGGCAGTGCTCCGCGATGCACTCCGTGACACGTTGCTTGTTATTCCAGGAAAAATTCTCACTAGTATAAATAGAACACTTAGGTTCATTTTTTAATTATTTTGACTTGGTGGAGCAAGAACGTGGGTTACAGGCAGTTGAGGGGACAAAAATCTCAGGGTTTTTCTCTATCTCCTTCTTCTTTAATTCAATTGCTTGTATGTTTAACACTTATTTAACGATGTTTAATCCACAAATGAGTGGATAATTCCTCTTCTTGCTGAGGTTAAGAACAACTGTATTGAAATGTGATTGTTGATTAAGTTTGTTTTTCATCTTTTCTTCCATGGTTGTTCTATTGATTCTTGTTCTTACTGCATTAATGTGTGGCCTATATTTATGTACATCTAAAAAGTCCGGTTTCACTCGAGAGAGCAAGAAATTGGAATGTTGTGAATCAATAGGATATGATCTTTTCTTAGTTTGGAAAAATTGAGAATTGATTTACCTTCAGGGTAGAAATATACCTGAAAGTCGTATTAGTCAATTTAAGCAACCGGTTTTGTATGGCTAGAACATGAATTTCGTTTAATCACAGAAATGTAGGTGGGCGGTTCATGATTCTTAAGTTGGGTTAAATACGAGAGTTTGAATCCATTGGCAATAGTTCTTGAATATCAATCGGAGGAAAAGTTAACCAATTTATATCGATAATTTATTTCCTTACATGTTCTATTAACCTCAGTATGCTCACATTCGTAGTTCAGACTCAAATTAGATACTTGTTTTAGACTTAGCATAAAAATTAGAACCCAAAATATCTAACTCTTGGTTACACTGTTGTCTTCATTGTTAGAATTAAAATATAGTACACTTGAGCAGATTGTTACCTTATCCCAGTCCCTGTGGGATCGATACTTGGCTTACTTAAGCCACTTTACTACTTGTTCGACCACGTGCACTTGCGTGTAGCTTTATACCCAAAGCAAAAGCACCGAACAATCGCACCACTCAAAAATAACAAAGCAATAAACATTTTGGGGGATACTTGATATTGAAATTATGGTATAGATTCTAACTCAGCTAATTAGAATAGCAAAGTAACCAAGTCGTCGACAATAATGAGAAGGACTAGAGGTATGGTGTAGATCTTGAGGTAATTAAATAAGGTTATCCTATATCATCTCATTAGTTCAAATTGTGTGAATAACCTTGTGCAGGTAGGCGTTCTATGTTTTTCAACCTCATAAATGCTTATTGTTATAGTTCTTTCGAACCACTAGACACAATTAAATCAACCCAATCAAGTTTGGATTAATAGTTGCACTAGTCTCTAGTTATTAGCTATTAATTAGGAATGAGAATGTGGGTTTGTCTATGTCCAGCCAACTCCACAACATCACATCCATTTCCACCATTAAATTCTCTTCCAATACTCAATTCTTCTCTTCCAAGAAAAAGTCAAGTAAGAAAAGTAGACCCACATTTGCAATTATGGTTCTTCAATTATAAATTGAAAAGAACTTAGCAGATTTACACTAATTAAAAAATATTGAGATGAATCTAGCAATACCCAATCTAATTAAGCACGCATCACCACACAACTCTAGATAATGATTTAGCTACACATGGTTAAGAAATTAAAAAACATATTTAACAATAACCTCATTGATTTGAATAATAAGAGTAGCAAAATCAAATTCAGAAATAAGTCTTCGACAATGGTGGTACCTTGCTACAGAGGAAGAAGACGAAAAAGAAAAACAATCTTTTACAATTTTCACCAATAGAATTCTACTTTCTTCTACAAAGAGAATATTCTCAAAAAGCTAAAAGTTAAGATTCGATAGATACGGAGTAGTTCTCTCTAGAATATATCTAAAAGTAGGGTACCAAAGACTCTTTTTTTTAGTGTTGGACACATTTTCCCCTGCTCAGGCATTCTGGTACATGCGTGAGTACCGGCGGTTCGCTGGTTACATTCTGCAAACTGCCAGTTATAATTGAATGCTTCTTCTGTGAATTCTAGTGTCCTTCGACGACTCATCGGCCTCCAGTCGTGCTCCGAAAATTTTTTCTCTTTGATCCAGCACTTTCAGATGTCAGTAGGTGAGTTAACCGGCGAGTCGCCAGTCTTCTCCGGTGAAGCGCCGATTTTCCTAATTCCCTTCTTTTTACTCCCCTTCTTGCTCTTTTCTACAAATCAAATATCTATACACAAAAAGTTAAAAAGGGCATAAAATCCATTTAAATGACTTGAAAACTAAGCTAAATGCCATGCTTAATAGCTTAATGAGTTGGTAAATTACCAACTCATCAGCATCCCCACAAATAATGAGGACTAGAGGCCCAGAGAGTTCTTTTTTTAATCTTTTAATTTATGCTTTATTATTTTAGCATTAGGTATAGTGCTACCAATTAAGTGTAAGGTGGGAGAAGTAAACTTCATTACCATTTATGCTTTAATTGCTAGATTTTGTACATGGTAGGCCTAGTATTTTGTGATCATCACTTATCTTGCATACTTGGAATGTTTGTAGTAGTGTTTTTTAATTTTGTTTTGGGTTTCACCAATTTTTGTTTTTGGTACTTTTCTGGGGGATAGTCCTTTAGAAACGAGTAGAGGGTCTAGTTTTTTTTAAGCCATAGAGTCATGAATTTTCAGGAAGATGGATGGATGATGACCGTCTTGAGGATAAATTAGTTATTAGGAAAAGAAAGAACTTTAGACCTTATGAATGCTAGGTGCTTTTGTATAGGTATCATTGAGACTTTGTGAGATTCACTGAAAAATACATGAAAAATGTAGAAACCTTAGTCTTTTTGAACTTGACTGTTGTGCTTTAAAAATTGGGCTTAATTATATTATGCATGCAATATGGATGTATGTGTTTATGTAGTCTTGATTTCCATTGTTAAATCATTTGTGCCATTGTGTGAGTAAGAAAGTTTAGTAAACTCCATGCTTGCAATTTGATGTCTAGAACTTTTCCAGTGTGTGTGTAAAACGAAATAAGGATGGTTAATCTAGGAAATGATATAGGCATTTCTTTGATAGACTATTTGTATCCCAATTTTTACCTACCTTGATGTGATTATCCTAGTTAGCCATTATGAGCGTTAGCCTATTCTTTTGATACCAATATTACAAACTTAATCCCTTTATATTCTATTTACTTTTAGTTGATCCAAATAAATCCAAGAGAACTTTAATTGATAATGTTTACATATATGGAGCATAAGTGGAGAAGTGAAGGAAAATGCTAAAAAGTGTGGAGGTGAAATTTGCTAAACAAGGATGGTAACGTTAGTGGGAAAGAAAAAGAAGAAAATGCTTGGAAAAAAATTGGTGAATAAAAAAAATTGTGAATGAGCTTAATGTTAAAAAATCCTCACTAGTCACCTAAACTTGAAAATTTTAAAAATCAAAAGAGGTATAAGGAAAAAATAGGAGATTGAGGGAAGTTCTTAGGGAGCTTAGACACTATCTTGATCAAATATTGATGTCGTTGCTACGGAATATAGTTTTAAAATATTTAATTGGTGTCTGAGCTTAACTTATAATCTTATTTCGAGATTTACGTTTCTTTTTAGTTTTGATCCATCATAGGATGTGAAAGACCAAAGACGGTTCAATCTCCCTCTGCGGGAGCGATTGACAGAGGACCCGAGATCCGAAGTCCTTCAAGGGGCTAAGAAGGCATTGAAATTCTGGCAGGACAAGAGAGATGACATTGATTTAGAAAAGGTTAGCTTTATAGGAGCAATAATACCACCCCCTGTGCCAGTAAATGCAAAATTTGACATAACTTGTATTATGATTCACTTATTAAGCATGAAAGGGCTGTTTCAAGGACTGGACAGAGAAAATCCTAGCCAACATTTGATAAATTTCACTAGAATATGCAATGCTTACAGTCTTCAGGGGTTCTTAGTTATCCAACACACTTTAGAAGTTACAATTCATAATTTGAGAATTTGTGTATTAAGTTTAGTTGATAGTGCTGGAAATTCATCATGTTCTTGTGGAACCTTTTAGTTTGGAGATTTTGTTGAATGTGTATTTATTGAAATAAGGATTTAATTATAATTTTCTACATTTTTTATTTGTTCTCTCATAAACATGAGCGGCTAAATCTCATAGGTTAGAGTTGTGGTCACCATGACGGATTAATGAATGTAGGCATAATAAAATATTGATTCTTAAATGGTGAATTAAGTGGATTATTATTCTCTTCATTTTAATTAAATTTTAGCGATTGTAGATGTTGAAACAAGCCCGTATCTTCAACTTGCCCGACCAAGGAGGTTGAAGTTAGGAAAAGAGAGTAACAATGGCAATTTGAGATTAACGTGTCTCATATAATTAACTTGAGCTCTAACCGAGGATAGTTAAAGTCAAGACTTATTGCAAAGCTGGAATATACATACTTCTGAGACCGAGAGGAGATGAGTGGAAAGCATCTATTGTTTATTAGCGCACTTAACACATGCATTTTTAGACCAGGAGGATATAAGTGTAGTCTTTAAGTCGAGAAATATTACATGTACTAAACATAAGTCTTACACAAAATTCCTCAAGATATATCACTAATAAAAGCTTACTAAGTTATGAAGTCATTGGGGAACACAATCCTAGTTTAGTCTTAGTAATTTGATAAACAACCCAACAATTCTTGGTATTATTTTCTTTTTATTTTTTCACCCTTTTTCTTTTCCTTATCAATGAATAGATCTTATTTACAAACCTCTCTTTCGAAATAATCTCACCAAGATATATCACTAATAAAAGCTTACTAAGTTATCAAGTCATTGGGGAACGCAATCCAAGTTTAGTCTTAGTAATTTAATAAACAACCCAACAATTCTCGGTATTGTTTTCTTTTTATTTGTTCACATTTTTTCTTTTTCATATAAATTAATAGATCTTATTTGGAAACCTTACTTACAAAATATTGATTACAAGTTAGTTTATTCACTGTTAACATATTATTTCTGCCTATTCCTAGTGGGATCAACTCCAACCTTTGTTGGGTTACATTATTTGACAGTGATCGCTTTATACTTTAATTGCAAGGTATTATTTGGGTGTGAGACTAAAAGACCTTTAATTTGATAGGTTATGAGACTTCTAACTCATTATATATTGATAGATATGATCGTTCTAAGTTAGACCATATACGAGACTTGTAAAAAAATATCTTCTCGTAATAAACTGTGAACTCAAATTGCTACCAAGCTCCCTTTGGCTTAAAACTTCAATTTAATTCTTTAATCATATCCATATATTTCTATGATTTAATCACCCAATAGGAATTACGTTCACCCGATACTTTTAAATGTTAATTTTTTTTAATTCTTTTTCGAGCGTGTAACTGTCATATAAGTGTAACTATGCTATGTCCAGACTGTAAAAGTTGAGGTGTTAATAATAAAGGGAAGATAATGTGAATACTAGACCTTTTAAGATACCACTTAAATCACACACTCTTATCTGTAATTAATTTCAATGGACCTCAAATGGTGTTTAATATAATTTGGATATGACATAAGGGGTAGAGCTGTTAATCAGTAGTAAAGTACGTATGTAAAAAGTTTAATGAAATAGTGAACATGAGAGCAAAGGTCTGAACATAAAATGACCCATTGTATTAAAAAAGGAAATCAAGATAAGTAAGATAACTAGAGTTAAAAGATGTTAACATAAAACGACAAGATCATGATGATAAACCGATTAAGTAAATTAAGTTGTCAGTAAGGTAGATCCTATGTCCTCAAGATATCTGGTAAAGAAGTTATAAACAATGTCAACTGATGACTTTCTACGAATAAATTAGAGTTGAATGTCTATAAATAATAACATAAGCTGAAGAGAAGATCTCCACTATACTTCTAAATTATTATGATAAGCTAATTATTCTAAGTGTTAAACGATCATTCAAATCATAAAAGGTTAATTACAAATGCTTTTAAGCTATTTTTAATGATGCTAAGCTTTCCTAATATCCTCCATTAGTTGCAAATGTTGTGTGTGGGTTATTTTAGTGTCGTCCGAATTACTAGCATAAGTCTTTATTTTCCTTTAAGGCAACACCTAGAGAATTAGTTACGAGTTTCCAAGTTAAGGAGCCCTAAGTCTCAGACCTTTAAGCAAGGTTTTCACATTCATAAGTTATACTGAAACCATGGTGCTAATGTAAGAAGTTTCAAGTATTCATATTTTGAGAATCTTGATAACAAATCAATCAAGTGTTTAAGTTTGCATACAGTCTAAGAACTCAAGTCTTTATAGGTTCCTTCAACGAAAAGCCTTAATGTATATAGTTCTCATGTTGTAGCTTATAGTTGAATTCTTTCCAATTATATTCAAGTCACACATCTTTATGTCAGCTCTTATCTAGCTATTATTTAAGTTTCATAAGCCTATACAAGAGTCCTTTTCACGTATGTATATTCCCAATGTCTAAGAAAGTTTAAATATAAATTGTTAGCAATCAGTCAAGTTCAGAACTTATATCAAATACTCTATGTCAAAGTCCTAGATAGGCATACAACTTTAGCCCGTTTAGGTATGGCTAGTCATGTATTGGGCTAAAGGCTCTTCAGTCAAGTCAATATTCAGTTATTCCAGCAGATTACCCGAGGAGAGCCATTATTAAGTCACTAGTGTCAGAGTTTATGCGTAAGTATTATTTCCTCACGATCTCACACTATTGTATTATGTTACTTATGATTATAGCTATAACTATGACCTACCCCCCGCAGCTCTTTCCGGTAGGATGTATACCTATTCAGCTTACCCCCTAATGTGGTTATATTGACAGTACATTCATATGAATTAACCCCCATTGATATTATTCGAACGAGACATTTACCCATGTGAGCTACCCCCCGATTTCTTTCTGGTGGGACATTTACTCCATAGATGAGACTCTTGTACAATATTGGTTCGGCGTGTTTCAAATAGAAAAAGCATTGCATGCACTTATGGCTTCATTAATGCTTATATTTATTGTTATGAGAAATTTATGTGACTGCACATATTGCATTGGCACATAACCCAATCAGGTTATATTTACTGGAGTTAGGTTGAGTTTGTTCCTACTCCTAATTCAGTTGTCTTGAGTTTGCTCATGTTATAGTAAGTTGTTATCAGTTACAATTTACAAAGTTTTAGGTTACCTCTATCTTTTATATGATTATGCATTGACTTAGTTATTATATGATTACTATCTCACATTTACTATTTCAGCCTTACATACCAGTACATTTCATTCATACTGACATCCCTTCACCTGGAGGCCTGCATTCGTACCACAAGTGTAAGTAAAGGTTGGTATTGCCAATTGCAGTAGCAGTTGTAAGATCAACGGATGTGCTGGTTTGCTCCTTTCTTCTTAGAGCTAGGTTTTAGTTATTCTAGCATGGGTTTTGATTTATCATTATGGGTAAGCCGGAGCCCTTTTCCGACCCATCAGTTTTGGTTTACTCTTTATAGTCTTTGTGGACTTAATATGTATAGTTTTATTAGTTTGTAGCCTAGTCATCATTTAAATTATTCGTTTAATATTTTTGAGACCTTAATGGTCCAGTATCTATCTTAGTTGATTGTGGCAGGTGGTCTTGCTAGCCTTAGTGTTACAGTTACAGACACTATATAGTCGGCTTCTCTATAAATTTTGAGAGTACCAGTTTTGAACTACCCTAATTTTGGGGCGTGACAAACTTGGTATCAGTGGAAAGCCGTATCCCAGGGAGTCCACAAGTTGTGTATAATAAATCTTTCTTATGGGTATGATGTGCACCATTATTATAGTAAGGAGGATATAAGGCATTTAATAGTTGTTTCACTTTGTTCATTAATAGATCATGCTATTTTGAAATCTAAATCTCCTAATTTTAAGAATTCACCTTCGATAAGTTGGATAGCTACGAGATTTATTGGCACTAATGTTTGAAAGGGTCCTAGCCACCCTCCTGCCGATCAGAGAAATATATTAGAGGCTCAAATAAAGTTTCCCACTCTCTATATTACAGCTCCTCCAATTCCAGTCGGATCCCTTATGGAAAGGGATTTAGCCCCTCCTATTGTCCAAGTTCTGGTAGTGCCAGGAGGAGGTAGAGTTGTTGATCCTCCTGCACCATCAGGTGAATCAAAGGGGTGAGATTTTGAGAAAGCATTTCAGTTGTTAACCCGAGTGGTGTTGATTTAAAAGTCGGTAGTTGTAATTAATTACAGGGTCCATGGGAAATACTTCTGCAAGCTCTTGGGCTCATGAGTTTTGACCCTAAAACCCCCTCTTTTATGGACCAATACTATCAACATGAACTTCTACAAGTCCGAGCTAATTAGTTTTTACAGCTAGATCAGGGAAGCAGTAGTGTTCGTGACTATATCCTTAGGTTGGTGCTCCATAAATTATGCAAAATACGAGGGATAGAGTCCATCGATTGTATTAGGTTTGGGAGCCTATTTTGTCCTAGAGTGTTTGGGAGTGTCTACCTAGATAGATATGACTATTTCCCGGATGCAATCACTTTCTCAAACAACGGAAGATCTAATTCACTGTCTTTTTAAGTACTGATAGAGAAGTAGAACAGAGTAAGAAGACTATGTCGACAAGATCATGTGAGGCCCTTTACAGCCTTTTAAGGCCCCGAGAGGCCAGACATCTAGCCTTTTCCTTGAAATTACATCCCTTCTTTATCGCTAGATTAGACGTTAGTACCCATTATCAAAACCGGCAGTATCAAGCTGTGAAAAAAGCAAGGGTAAAATTTTGAGGTATATTTGACACTGATCCTATATCTTAAGTGGTCAAGTTGGTATTTTTACTTCTCCTTGTAATGTTAACTAAAGTACGAAACGGAAAGTGGGACTGGAGTTAATCATTACTTCCATGTTAATGTATAATTTGCTTATGGTTAAGAAGGGTTTAGTGCTAAAACATGCCTATCACACGTCAGATAAATAGATTGAGTTGAATAAATACAATTTGATGTGAAGCGGCGACAAAAAAGGAGGTATTTAAAAATATATATAATGTATGTTCATGAACAAAGGCAGAAAAAAGTTAAAGATGTTATAGCTAAAATTATGCCTACCAAGGTATAACCGTCATTCAGAGATGAATATTTCTAAGAGGGGAGGATGTTATACTCCGGAAAAATTTTAACATTTGAAAGTATCATAAGTACATCAACATTACACGCTCAAGGTTGTTTCATGTTTATGCCAAGAAAAATGAAGTATAAAAGGTGCATAATAGAGGAGGTGTCGAGGGAATGTGTATGACATGACGAACGATTTGGCAAGAGAAGGTGAAGGTTGGAATAACAATGGAAACATGTCCCAGACTATTGGCTGGTGTATTGTACAGCGTGTCATGGAGCTGGATCTCCATGATGGCCAGCATGCCACTTCCCTTAGTCCATCGCCTCAAGTTAGTATTTATCCAATGATGTACTTGTTAAATCATTTCCTAACTTTCCAGAATGTGAGATGCTCGTTTCTCCATACAAATACTCTCAATTTCCAGCCAAAGAACCAAGAGGAATTAAGTGGGAAAGCTTCACCAAATTACAACCAAAGTTGGCCAATTAATTGTAAAAGAGAGAGGGACGTATTTGTGAGCTCCTAGCCGTGAAGTTGCTGCATTTTTTGCTACCTAGCTGTGGCATTCTTGGGAAGTAGGGAGGTAAATTTCTACCTCCATATTAGTAAAATTTGAGCACAAAAGAAGTTAAGTACTTATATTTTTTAAATTCTCATGTATTCACAAGCTAAGTTGGAAGGTGAAGTATGAGCGCATGCGTTGCTTATGTATGTTGTTGCTGCATTTTGGCAGCATGGTTGCTGCACTTTTGGAGCAGTAGCTGGCTGAATGAAAACTCCATATTGATAGAAGTTAAACAAAAGAGTAAGGTAAGTTTTTCTACTTGTTTTATCCACTCAAATCTGCGAGCTAAAGTAAGAAAATGAATTGAAGATTGATATATGTTTGGCGTGATAGTTGAGTGAGGTTGCTACCCATTTTTGGGAGGTTGTTACATCCATATAAATGATATAGTTTAGACAAAATTTGGAAGGAATACACCTCACTTTTGTGGAAGTTAAACACCAAAAAAAAAAGTAAGCGAAGCTCTCTTGAATTCCCCAAGTTTTAGATACTTAAGGTATGTATAGAATTGTTGAAATAGAATTGTTGAAAAATTATCTTGTGATATGGTTGTTTTGTTGTATGTTTTCGGGACATGAATTGTTATTAAAAACATGACATAAAACAGGCCTCACTCCATGAGATTTATGAAAGGAATTTGAAGGTACCGGAGTTTCTAGCAAGCGGGAGAAATTGACAGAAAAGACGTGATGACGCTTGGTATGTAAAGGCGTACCTATTCTTGTTTGGAAAGTACGAAATCTTATTATTAAAAGGGCAAATTTCCCCTATATTTTTGAACTCCTATTGAGTCATATATGATTCTTCGAAATTTTTCAAAACACTAAATGATAAGCTTGGAGAGTTGAAAGTGTTGGAAGTGAACGAATGTAAATTGAAAGGCGAAGTGTTTACAATTATTCTCATAGTTATAAATCGAGTCTGGAGTCCCCTCAACGTGGGAACTATGAGCTGTTACTTTATATTATGCCATACATTTGGTATCAAATATGTTTAAAATTCTAGTTTCTAAGTGAAATTGGGAAAGGGAAAGAAAATGACGCACGACTGAACTTAATGCTAGAAAACGATTTTAAGCTAAATAAGGGTAAATGAGGATAACAAAATGGAAATTCACTATGATAGTTTTCCACCCTTGTATACACATAGTTTATGGTACATAAGGACAAGAGGGTATTCCTCGATTCCTCTCCCTTTAGCTAACTAACTAGTTAAAACGAGTTTCCGAACTAATTGATACATTAAACTTGAAAAAAAGAACTTGAGTGTGCAATTTATAGAACCAACATTATGGGCAAGTTATACGCAGTTTCTTAAGGTTAATTAGTTATACAAAACTAAGAATATATATACGTTTATACCTATGTTCAAGTTACACACTAAGGCGGTAAGAATTGTCTTCAGAATGTCACTGTAAGTTTACTAGAACTCTTATGGGATCAGAACCTGCCCAAAGTTGCTAAAGCATTACGTAGACATGCTAGATTCTCCTTGAAAGTTATATAAGTGTGAGTAAGATAAGCCTAGAGTGTAGAAGTTAAGACGTTAATAATAAAGAAAAGATGAACAAAATACTAGACGATTTAAAATACCATGTAAATCACGCATTCTTGTTTGTAATTGCTTTCAATGGGCCTCAAAATGGTTTTTAGTATAATTTGGATATGACATAAGGGGTAGAGTTATTAATCAGTAATAATGTGCATACATATATAGTTTAATGAAATAGTTAACACGAAAGTAAAGGTTCGAATGCAGAATGACCCATTGTAATTGAAAAAGGAAGTCACCTGAGTAAGATAACTAGAGCTAAAAGGTTTTAACATAAAGTGATAAGATTCATGATGGTAAACTAGTTAAATAAAACAAATGGTCAGCAAGATCGATCCTATTTCCTCAAGACGTCTGGTGAAGAAGTTATAAACAGAGTTGTCTAAGGATGTTAGGTGGTAAGATAATTTAATTGATGTTAAGTAATAACTTTATAAGAATAAATTGGAGTTGAATGTACATAATATAACATAAGTTGAAGAAAAGATCTTCACTATACTTCTAAATGACTATGTTAAGCTAATTATTCTAAATGTTAAACAATATTCCAAAACATAAAAGGTTAATCCAAAAAGCTTCTAATCTATTTGTAATGACGTTAAAGTTTCATCAAATCCTTCGTCAATTGCAAATGTTGTGTGTGGGTGTTTTTTTGTGTGGTTCGAACTATGGCCATAGGTTTTTATTTTCCTATAAGGCAACACCTAGAGAATTAGTTGTGAGTTTCCAAGTTAAAGATTCCAAACTCTCAGATCCTTTATCTAGGTTTCACATTCATAAGTTATGCTGTAATGCATGGTGCTATTTTAAGAAGTTTCAAGTGTTCATATTCCGAGAATCTTGCGAAAGTAAAGGTTTGAATCCAGAATGACCCATTGTAATTGAAAAAGAAAGTCACCTAAGTAAGATAACTATAGCTAAAAGGTTTTAACATAAAGTGATAAGATTCATGATGGTAACTAAGTAAATAAAACAAATGGTCAGCAAGATCGATCCTATGTCCTCAAGATGTCTAGTGAAGAAGTTATAAACAGAGTTGTCTAAGGATGTTAGGTGGTAAAATAATTTAATGGATGTTAAGTAATAATTTTATAAGAATAAATTGGAGTTAAATGTATATAAAATAACATAAGTTGAAGAAAAGATCTTCACTATACTTCTAAATGACTATGTTAAGCTAATTATTCTAAATGTTAAACAATATTCCAAAACATAAAAGGTTAATCCCAAAAGCTTCTAAGCTATTTATAATGACGTTAAACTTTAATCAAATCCTTCGTCAATTGCAAACGTTGTGTGTGGGTTTTTTTTTGTGTGGTCCGAATTATGGCCATAGGTTTTTATTTTCCTATAAGGCAACACCTAGAGAATTAGTTGCGAGTTTCCAAGTTAAAGTGTCCAAACTCTTAGATCCTTTAGCTAGGTTTCACATTCATAAGTTATGTTGTAATGCATGGTGTTATTGTAAGAAGTTTCGAGCGTTCATATTCCGATAATCTTGCTAACGACTAAGTGAAGTGTTTAGGTTTGCATACAATCTAAAACCTCAAGTCTTTATAGATTCCTTTAGCTAAAAGCCTTAGCATATAGTTGAACTATTCCAATTATACTCAAGTCACACATCTTTATGTTTAGTTCTTGTCGAGCTGCTATTTGAGTTTCTTAAGCCTACACAAGAGTCCTTATCACGTATATGTGTTCCTAATGTCTAAATAAGTTCAGATATAAGTTATTAAAAGTCAGTCAAGTTAAGAATTTAGATCGGATACTTAGTGTAAAAGTCCTAGATGGTGCACAACTTTAGCTCCTCAGGTATGGCTAGTCATGTATCATGCTAAAGGTTGTTCTATCGAGTCAGTATTCAATTATTTCAGCACATTACTCGAGGAGGGTTATTATTGAGTCACCAAGGTCAGGGGTTGTGCCTAAGTATTATTGTCTCATGATCATTCACAGTTGCATTATGTTACTTATAATTATAGATATGACTATGATCTACACCCCGGTGCTCTTTCTGGTGGGACATTGATTTTTTGTGAGTTTACAATACTTTTGACGCTTAAAATTAAAAATAAGCATGGACTTAGGTGTGTTTATATGGATATGAGGCACTTTTACTTTGCTTTCAGAAAAAAATAGATGTTGGAGTTGAATTGTGCAAAAGATGGAGAAAATTGCAGAAAAATGGCTAATTACAAACCTCAGTACGAGTCGTACCATCCTGGTACGAGCCATATGAGAGTCATGGAAAAGTCTAGGCCAAATGTGTTGAGGCAAAGGTAACTTACGGCTCATACCCATCCTGGTACGAGTCGTACCATAACAGTCTTAGAAAATTCTAGAAGATGTTGCATAGGCTAAGTCTCCTAGTACGTGTAGCAACCATGAATCATAAGACCTACCTAAGACCCGTACCAAGGAGCAAGCAAAAAGTTCGGAAGAAGTGAACACTGGCAGGTCTCATGTTACGAGAAGGAGTCACCGGTCGTAGAAATGAGGTATGAGTCGTACCAAGCCATTCATGATGAAGTTTAGAAGATTGCTAGAATTCTTAGTATCAAACCACGACTAATTGTACGACACTTAGGTTCATGGTACAAGTCGTACCAGTTCACAAAACTTAACCAGATTTAGTAGATACCAGCCAACATACGAGTCAAGGTACGACCTGTAATATCTTATTATGGGTCGTAGGTGAAGTCAACGACAATTTCAGAAGTTTCCTTATTTACTTAGGAAAAGGTTCTAAATATTTGTATAAATACTTTTTAGGTTATTTTCCGTAGGAGAGGTTGGAAAACACAAATAGCTTTCTATTCATGTCTTAGAGATTTTCTTGCTTTGATTTTCTTCATTGTTCTTGAATAATTCTTCATAAATTCCTGCAATAATAAAGTGGATTTTCTTCCAATCATATTTGTAAGTATTAAAATGATGTGTTTGTCTATGAATGTTGATAATTTTCTTACAATCAAGAGAGGCTAAAACCTCCACAACTAGGGTTGGGGGAACCGTGATAAATTAATAAACTAGGGTTGCACAAAGTGATTCTAAACTATTTCTAAACACTTGTATTGTATTTTCTTCAACTTTAATGTTTCTTAACGGAGCACAATGTTAGGACTTGCCCGAATTCTTTACTTTCTTTAACCTAGAGAAGTAGAGATTAAAAAAAGAGAACTACAACAAAGCCTTGATCTTTATGGGTCATTGTATGACTTGAGTTGTGGTCATAGGATAGTTAATTTGGGACAAATTGATAACGGTTAAAGTGAAATCGCTCATGAGACCTCACCCAATGATTGAGTGCAGTTATCCAATATGACGAACTAGTCATTTGATTGAACTCTATTTATCAAGTTCTACGAGTAAGAATTGGGATAGATCACAAGTGTAAATCCTGAAGCAGTTATGAACCCATAGGGAACACTTACCCTAGTTAATTGCATAATCTTGATAAACAACAATTCTCAATCTTTTCATATAATTGCTTTAATAGAACCCCTCTTTTTGGAGATAACACACTTCAAAGCTTAAATACTAGTGTTATTCTACATATTGACCTTATTCCTTGTGGCATTTACCCCAACCTTTGGTGGGTTCTTTATTTACAATGTCCACTTCATACTTTACTAGGAACGTGTGTTTGAGCTTTATCAAAAAGTGACGTCGTTGTAGAGGAAAATAGCTTAGGATTAGAGTAATTGTTGTGTTTATCTTTTAGTTGTTATTTTCTCATTTATGTTTTCTTTTTTTGATTGTGATTCATTCAGGCTACAGCAGGGATGCCTTACCTCAAGAGCCACTTTGCAAACACCCATAATGGAAGATAAGAGGTTGCTAGTGTCCATAGGAGAGATGATGAGTATTGATACACTAGCAGTCGTCCTGATGAATTATGAGGGAGATTGAGTGTCGGGGTACACAGAGTTGGTAAATGCTCTAGAGGGAATGGGGTCGCTTAACTTTAGACCTAAGAAGTTAGAGCTTGACTTAAAGAACCGTGCAACTCCTCCAGAAAAATCATCAGTGGAGGTACCATCAGTTCTGGAACTTAAGGCATTACCTCCCCATCTAAAATATGCATTTTTTGGAGAAAACAACACCTTGCTAATGATTATTGCAGCAGACCTGGCAGACTAGCAAGTGGAGGCTCTGGTTACGGTATTAAAGAAACATAAAAAGGCAATCGGATGGATCATTGCAGATATTATTGGGATCTCTTCGGGAATATGCACCCACATAATCCTGTGTGAGCCGAATTATGTACCAAGTATAGAGCATGAACGGCGACTAAACCCACCTATACAAGAGATGGTGAAGAAAGAGATTATCAAGTGGTTATATGCTTGTATAGTTTACCTATTGCTGATAGAAAGTGGGTGAGTCCAACACACTGTGTGCCAAAGAAAGGTCGGATAAAAGTGGTACCAAATGATAAATATGAGTTGATACCGACAAGACCAGTCATGGGGTGGTGTGTGTGCATGGGCTACAAAAAACTCAATCACTGGATCTAGAAGAACCATTTTCCAATGGCGTTCATGGATCAGATGATTGACAGGTTGGAAGGTAGAGGTTGGTACTATTTTCTTGATGGTTATTTTGGGTACAATCAGATCTCTATAGCCCCAGAAGACCAAGATAAGACCACCTTCACTTGCTCGTTTATGGAACATTTGCTTTTAGGAGAATGCCCTTTGGGTTGTGTAATGCACCAGCCACATTCCAGCGTTGTATGATGCCAATCCTCTCAGATATGGTAGAGGACACCATCGAGGTATTCATAGATGATTTCTCAGTTGTGGGTGAGTGACATGATTCAAGCAGATATGATGCCCCAACAAAGGAAGAAGTTCGTATTTGATGTTTGGAGATACTATTAGGATGAACCATATTAATTCAGCATTTGTGGATATGGGCTGATTCAGAGATGTGTGCTAGAGGTAGAGATGTTGAGCATTTTGGAAGCCTGCCATTTATCCCCAGTTGGGGGTAATCATAATGGTATCCGAAGTACGCATAAAATTTTACAATACGGGTATTATTGACCCTCAATCCCCCAATATGCTTGTAATTTTGCCAACTCATGTTATTAATGCCAAAGGCAAGGTGGAATTAGTCATAAGCATGAGCTACCATTAACCCCTATCGTTTAAGTAGAGTTATTTGATGTATGGAGTATTGACTTTATGGGCCCATTTGTGAGCTTATATGGGATGAAATACATCTTGGTGGCTGCAGACTATGTCTAAAAATGGGTGGAAGCGATTGCCCTCCCTAACAATGAAGGGAAAAAGTGTCACAACATTTCTATGGAAACACATATTTTCCATATCTGGTACTCCTAGAGCAATCATCAGTGATGGTGGATCACATTTTTGTAATCGCCTCTTTAGAACTCTACCAGAGAAATATGGTATGAAATATAAGGTGGAAACACCCTACCATCCTCAATCAAGTGGGCAAGTGGAAGTTTCCAATAGGGAGATCAAGACTATTATGGCCAAAACAGTGAACACCAGCCGGATAGACTGGTCTAGGAAGCTTGATGATGCACTGTGGGCATATCGAACAACTTATAAGACTCCCATTGGATCATCCTCATATCATCTTGTCTATGGAACGTCATGTCATTTACTGATAGAGTTATAGCATAAGGCATTATGGAAACTGAAAAAGTTGAATTTGGATTGGAATGAAGCAGCCAAGTTGAGATTAGATCAACTGAATGAGTTGGACGAGTTCTAGCTTCGAGCCTATGAGAGTGCATCCATTTATAAATAAAGGATGAAAATGTACCATGACCGGAAGATATCAAAAAGGAAGTTCAACGCTGGTGATTTGGTCCTACTATTTAATTCAAGGGTCCATCTACATCTCGGTAAATTGAAATCCAGGTGGATTGGACCGTATAGAGTGATGAACGTGTCCCCATATAGTGCAGTGGAGCTTGAAAAAAAATATGGTAAGAGGCTCAAGGTGAATGGGCAAAGGATAAATTTGTATATGGGAGACACCGAAGAGATAAGAGCGATTGAGTCGGTGTACCTTGATGACGCCTGAATGATCGAGGAAGTTACTTTGTGCTGCGACATTAAATCAAGCACCGCATGGGAGGAAACCCATGATAGGTAAAGGCTGCGTAGCCACAAGTATGTCCATTTCCCTTGTTCTTACAGTTGATGATTCAGGGATGAAGCATGTTTTTCAAAGGGGGGTGTACTTGAAGTTTTTGGGTGTCTTGTTCATCTGAGGATTTTTCTTGTCATGTTTCTTTTCTTCTCGAACATGCTATATAGTAGAACCAGCATGTTTAGGGTTTTCTTTATTCATTTAATCAAAAGTAGCTTACGATTATTTACCGCCAATAAATGCACTAGTTTGATGTTTTTGAAAAAAATTGACCCTGTTTAAAAATTTTTATGTTAGGTGTGTAGTTAATTACAGTTGCATGATTTTGATGGATCTTTGTATGGAATTTATATGATTAGCACGTGTAGTTTTAGCTTAGCCGTGCATGAACTAGATAGGCAGATTCAATGCAAACTGGTACCATGAGTGAGTGAGAACTCATACTTAGTTCAACACTGCATTGAGGCTCTAGAACTTGCTCAATTTGTCTAAACATAGGTTTTAGGATAGTTGGTTAGGAATATATTTTAGGATAGCTGGTTAGGAAATGATTATAGGACATTTTTTATTTTAGCCACTTTAGCTTAAATTACCCTACCAAATAAAAATGAATCCCTTGATCCCGATTTTGAGCCTAACATTGACCATTTTTCTTTGATTAACCCTTCACCTTTTCCATTTTTTATTATAAACCTGTTGGCCCTAGTCCATCCTTGAACATTGTGAACCTCAACTCAACCAAAATGCCTAAGTTGACGGTGGCTATAATAGGGATGCGTAGACTGTGGGGAGGTGGAAAAGAAAGAAAAGAAAAAAGTTAAAAGAAGGGTGAGGTGTGGTGTGAAAAGAAAAGAAAGAAAAAGAGATGAAAAAAATGAAAAGAACAAAAATTAAAAGAGAAAAGAAAGGAAAAAGATGAGAAAAACACGCCACACCCAAATATTGCATTTAAATGGAGAAAAAGGAGGAAAAGTTGAAAAAGTGAAAAACGGGGTAAAAAGTAAAAAGTGAAGCCACGAGTATGTAGTGCGAAGAAGGGTTTAGTCACTAAATTCCACAACTACCATACCCAGCTCGAATCCTATATTACAAGCTGAACAAAGTCCTATAATGATCCTAGCCTAACTGTCCGAAGAACCAAAGTAGAGCAAATAAGGAAAATCCTATGGTATCCGATGTACAGTATCTGGAACTTCTTTGTAAGAGTGGGAGTCTCATTTATTTACTCCCAAGTTTCATAATTTTATATATCTATTAGTGTTGGGGACTTCATTTGTTGTGAAGGTACTTGATTTGTGTTTTATTTTACCAAATAGTCTTTATGAATAGCATTGGTGATAGCTCTCTCTGCTAATAGTCGGATGCTATATCTTGATCCCTGTATGTCACTGGTTGTGGTTGTATGTGTGCATAGCTGACTTAGTTTGAATGGAAAAAGGGTTAATAATTGATTATGGTTCATAGTGCAAATTTTGTTGTGTTGGCTGTAGGTATTCTAAGTTTACTTTTGTCACGACCCGAACATAGACCCGGATGGAGACATGGGACAAAGATCCGTGAGAGTCTCCAAGTCTACCCATGGCCGGAACATGACATCTAAAGCTCAATATAATTGTCACGCCCCACCTTGGGAGGCATGACTAGCACCTGGTGCCCTACTAGGACCTGAACTGCTGAGCTGACTGAGCCTAAGCACCTCTGGTGCAGGGCTGACTCTAACTCTAGAATCAAGAAAACAACGGGCTATATAGCGGCTGTAAATACAACCCCCGGACGACAAGGCCTATAGCCACCTGTGAAAATAAACATCTAACCAGACACAAACAAACATACGGAGTCCTATACGGTCCGACAAGGCCACCATGATATCTATTTATAACTGGAAAGTAAAAGCCGATGCTAAACTGAGCTATGACCGACAAGGCCACCAATGAACAGCTAATAGGGCCCCACTCGGCCAACACACATAATCTAAAACACAAATGGGCCCCACATGGCTGATATCAACTAACTATAGGGAAGTAATGCAATCTGCAAGCCTCTAGGAGTAATAAGATGGTCGGGATAGGGCCCCGACATGACAATAACTAAAGTAAAGGAAATGGACTGAGAATGACTGAAGTAATGAAATCAGGACTAAACATAGCTGTGATAAGGAGGGTAAGGGGAATTTTGACAAACAAGGCATCCTACTGTATAACTATCAATAACTAAAGCAACATAAACCTTACCTGGCCCACATAAGCCGGAAGGTACTATCAGCACAGAACAACCCACCTGGGCCCCCATTAGCCCTAGCGAGTACACCTTAATCTATATGCCCCTATCCAGGTCATACTGAGTCAACTATCAGCTATAAGTGTCCTGCCGATCACCTGGGTTTGCAATTAGGCCCGCTCGGCCCCTGACTATTGCTGTGCCTGAGTCTGGAGAACTCATGATATCTACACCCCTGGCTTAAGTGCTCGGCGGGGGTGTGTATAAGGCCAACCACGACAAATATGAGGATCTGGATCCCATCTTTGTCCCTTGCGGACGGCATGCCACTCCGTAGAGCAACGTATCCTTGCCCCTGGCAGGCGAGTCGACATAGCTATTAACCCTAGGGCAGTCACGGAAGCTATACAAGTATAATTTAACCCAAAACAATATAATTACAAGTCTCAACTAACAACGACAACTAAACATGGTAACATACTCCTAACAAACTTTATTGGGATTCATACTGGATTACTATGCTGGGAAACTAACTTGCCAAAAGAAAATGCCTTAACATACCTCGATCACTGTTTATCGATTAACAGGCGAGGTTCGGCTAGTATTCAGATGTTCTTCCCAACTGTAATCATATTAACGGAAGAATAGGGCTAACTTTATCACTATAATTGAAGAAAACAATAACTTTTATATATATATATATATATATATATACTGAATATACTTCAACATATCGAAAGATGATCAAAACCTCGTAATTTCTCGCGGATCTAGAAGGAAGAAATACTTACTTTAGGCACGTGATCTATTGACACTAGTTTGAAACAATTCCAACAACTTTGGCTCGGCTGGACGATGATTCGCCGGACGAATTTCAAGAAACTAACTCCGTAGAAATGCTCCATGCAGCCTTATACTTCGATACCCGAAGTTAATTTGAATTTAGACGGAATTTAGCGGCGTAATTGGATGAAAATTATATGTTTTCCTTCGTCCCTATCCTCTGTTGGTCGTGGTTTTTGATTTATATCTTAACTTCTAAGTGTGAGACCCTTATATACTTGAGGCATCAGACAAGGCAACGTGGTACGTTGCTTAACGAGCTGATTCTACTCCGTGCCACGTTGGATAACGCACTGATTCTGCTCCGTTCCACTTTTCCCCTCTTGACACCTTGGTTTGGCCTCCTCTCGCAAAATCCCAACTTGGCACTTGTTCGACCTTTTCCCGGGCCCTTTCCTCATATGTATTGCATTCTAAAACTCTCAACCATTATTTGAATAGGCCGACTAAACTCTAAAAACTTACGAGGTGTAACATCCTGCCACCCCACCCCACCCCTTAAGAACATTCATCATCGAATGTTAACTTTTACCTGCAAGAATCTTAACTTGCAATTACTTATTCTGGAAAAATTTTGGCAGAGTCTCCTCTATAATATGGACTATCCAAAAACCCTAAAACGCAGAATAGTCCAATACAGGTACTCCACACAATACTATGGCATTCATTTCACAATATAATGAAGTCAACTACTCCACATATACATATATGTAATGCAACTTATGAAACAAAAATAACAACATACCTCTAGCTTTACAATCTGGCTAAGTCTGAAATAACTGAGGATATGTAGTTTTCATATCATCCTATGCTTCCCAGGTCCATCTCCGCTCGGTTCTTATTTCACCATAACACTTTAACGGAAGCAACATCTTTAATTCTTAGCCTGTGGATCTGCCGATCTAGTATGGCTACTGGAACTTCTTCATAGGCTAACTCCTCGGCTATTTGGACATCTTTGACTAGGACAATCCGGGAGGGATCTCCTATACACTTTCTCAACATTTATACGTGAAAAACTGGGTGAACGGATTCTAATTCTGGGGGTAAATCCAATTCATAAGCCACCTGGCCTATCCTTCGGCAAATTTGATAAGGCCCAATAAACTTCGGGCTGAGCTTGCCTTTCTTACCAAACCTCGTCATACCCTTCATCGGTGAAACCTTCAGGAATACCCAGTCACCCACATTAAATTCTAGGTTTCTCTGCTGCACATCAGCATAAGATTTCTGGCGTTTCTGAGCTGTCAGCAGACGTTAAATGATAAGCTTTACTTTCTCTTCTGAATGATGAATAATATTTGGGCCAATCAATGTTTATTCTCCTACCTAGAACCAACCAGCTGGCGACCTACACTTCCGCCTATATAACGCTTCATAAGGTGCCATCTGAATTGTTGAATGATAACTGTTATTATAGGCAAACTCAATAAGCGGTAGATGTTCATCCCAGCTGCCTACAAAATCTAGCACACATGCCCGCAACATATCCTCGAGTGTCTGGATTTGACGTTCTTCCTGCCCGTCTGTTTGAGGATGGAAGACTATGCTCAAGTTAACCTACGTCCCCAGGCCCCTCTGAAAAGATTGCCAAAACTTAGCTATAAACTGCGCTCCTCTGTCAGAGATAATCGATAGCGGAACACCATGCAGTCGGACTATTTCTCTAGCATACATCTCAGCATAATCTTCGGCTGAAAAGCTAGCCCTTACTGGCAGAAAGTTAGCTGATTTTGTCAACCTGTCAACAATTACCCATATAAAATCATATTTACGCCTGGTACGAGGTAACCCTACTAAGAAATTCATATTAACTGCTTCCCATTTCCATAAAGGCATGGCTATATCCTGTGTCAGTCCACCTGGTTTCAGATGTTCAGCTTTCACCTGCTGGCAATTAGGACATTGAGCTACAAATTCTACTATCCCCTTTTTCATTCCCGACCACCAGTAAATCTCTTTTACATCATGGTACATCTTTGTAGAACTTGGATGGAGAGAGTAACAGGCATAGTGTACCTCGCCCATAATTTTCTGGCGAAGCCCTGTCACATCTGGAACGCAGAGGCGATCCCTATATCTTAAAATTCCGTCCTCAGTTACTTGGAGATCTGTCACTTCCGCTCGCTGGACCCTATTTCTGAGCTGAACCAGGATAGGATCTTCATACTGTCGTTCTTTCACTTCCACAACCAATGATGACACTGCGGTATTCTGGATTACCACTCAATTATATCCTGATTCCACTATACGAATGGCTAAAGTGGCTAGCTGATGCAATTCTCTGGCCAATTCCTGTTGCTCGAGTTGTAAATATGCTAGGCTTCCCATGGATTTGCGGCTAAGGGCATCTGCTACAACATTGGCCCTTCCTGGGTGATATAAAATATTCATATCATAATCTTTTAACAGCTCCAACCAGTGCCGCTGCCGCAGATTCAACTCTTTTTGGGTGAAAATATACTACAGGCTTTTGTGATCCATGAAAATATCTACATGGATGTCATACAGGTAGTGTCTCCATATTTTCAAGGCATGAATCACCGTGTCTAACTCCAGGTCATGGGTAGGGTAATTCTTCTCATGCTTCCTCAATTTCATGGAAGGATAGGCAATCACCTTACCATGTTGCATCAAAACACATCGTAACCCAACGCCTTAAGAGTCACAATAGACTGCATAACCCTCTGTGCCTTCTGGCAACGCAAGCACCAGTGCCGATGTCAATCTGTCTTTCAGTTCCTGAAAGATCTGGTCACATGCCTCAGTCCAATGGAATTTTGCTGCTTTCTGCATCAATTTGGTTAAAGGTGCTGCTAAAGTGTAAAATTCTTCCACGAACCTTCTGTAATACCCGGCAAACCCCAGGAAACTATGTACTTCGGTCGGAGTGGTAGGTCTAGGCCATGTTTTCACTATCTCTATCTTCTATGTATCTATCTGTATACCAGCATCTGGCACAGTATGGCCCAAAAAGGATACTGAGTTCAGCCAAAATTTACATTTAGAAAATTTTGCATATTGCTAGTGATCTCTGAGAATCTGGAGCACTGTCCGTAGATGATCCTGGTGATCTGCCTCTGAGCGAGAATACACCAAAATATCATCGATAAATACTATCACGAACAAGTCCAGGTATGGTATGAAAAATTTTGTTCATTATCTCCATGAACACTGCTGGGGCATTTGTCAGTCCGAAGGACAGGACTAGAAATTCAAAGTGGCCATATCTGGTCCTGAAGGCAGTCTTTGGAATGTTTCTTTCACAAACCGGATCCTGATGATATCTGGACCTTAAGTCAATCTTTCAAAAATACCTATCTCCCTGTAGCTGATCAAATAGGTCATCTATTCTAGGAAGCGGGTACTTATTCTTAATAGTGACTTGATTCAATTGCCGATAATGTATACACATACAGGGGAGTCGTCCTTCTTCCTTACGAACAGAACTGGCGCACCCCATGGTGAGGTACTCGGCGTGATAAAGCCCTTGTATAGCAAATCCTTCAATTGTTCCTTTAGTTCTTTGAGATCAGCAAGAGCCATCCGATATGGAGGAATATATATAGGCTGAGTGTCTGGTAATAGATCGATTGCATAATCAATTTCCCTTTCTGGGGGAATACCAGGAAGCTCATCTAGAAATACGTCAAAAAATTCATTAACCACTGGGATAGATTGAAGGGTCGGAGGTTCTGCACGAACATCCTGAACTCTGATAATATGATAAATGCACCCTTTTGCTATCAATTTTCTCGCCCGAAGATAGGAAATAAACCTACCTTTTGGCGTGGCTGTACTACCTTTCCACTCCTGTACTGTCTCCCGTGGAAAGTGGAACCGGTCAATCTTGGTCCAACATTCAACATTGGCATAGAATAGAGCTAGCCAATCCATACCCATAATAGCATCAAAATCAACCATTTCTGGTTCTATCAAGTCTGCTGTAGACTGACGACTGGCAACCGCTACTGTACACCCCCGATAGACCCTTCTGGCTATAATAGAGTCACCAACGGGTGTAGAAACTAAGAAAGGTTGCCAAAGCAATTTCGAAATAACACTAAACTTTTGAGCCACTTACGGTGTAACATAGGACAAGGTGGATCCTAGATCTATCAACACATAAGAAGGATGAGAGAAAATGTCCAGCATACCTATCATAACATCTGGTGATGACTCTGACTCCTATCGCCCCAGTAGTGCATAAGTACGATCTAGGATGGCACTTGAACTGGAGGCCCCTGATCTGCCTCGGCCTCTACTAGCTGAAACTGAGGGCCTACGCCCTGTCGGGGATGCTGGAGCTCGTGATCCTACCAAGGACCTATCCTGTCGATCCCAGTCACCCTGACCCCTAGCTAGACAATTCCTCATTTGTTGACCCTCCTATCCACAAATGTAGCATGTTGTGGAGCCATACCTGCATGCTCTAGAGTGGCTTCGACTGCAAATAGGGCAAAGTGGTATTGTAAACCCACTCTTCTCCACCCTCCTCTACTGCTGTGAACCTACTGCTTACGACCCTTCGCTGGGCTCTGGCTGCGCTTGGCGACTAGACCTGCTCCTCTACTGCTGCGGTGGAGGCGGGGGTCTAGGCGGCCTATCTGATAACCGTGGCCTAGGTCCTCTCCAGGACTCCTCTTGTAATTCATCCGGTCTGTCCCTACGGCGCTGCTCCTGACTTTTCCTCCTAATCTCTCGTTGTCGCTGTTTGATACCCTGAATATTCTAAGAAAAAGCCTTCATACGAGCGATATCCATATCCTCTTGTAGTGTGGCTATGATGAAGGTCTAACATATTCTAGGTTCATCCCCATAATAAGGCAGTGTACCCTGGCTGGCGTTGCGTCCACAAAGGCTGGCGCATACCGAGCCATGGAATCAAACTGCATGGCATATTCTCGAACACTCATCGACCTTTGCTCCAAGTGTAGGAACTGATCAACCCAGGCCTATCGAATCTCCCGCGGTAGGTAATGATCCAAGAAAGCCTCTAAAAAGCTAGACCAGGTCAGAGGAGAAACATCTCTCCCTCGGGACCTCTCCCAACTCTCATACCAAAGTACGGCGATGTCCCGTAGCCAGAATACCGCCAACTCAACTGACTTTGTTGGTGTAGCATGCATCACCCTAATAATACTCTACATCTAGTCTAAGAAGTCCTGAGGGTCCTTGGTCTGATCTGTCCCTGTGAATTGCGGGGGACTTAGTGCTAAGAACTCTCGGACCCTCGAGCTAAAAGGCCCTCCTAAAGATTCAGCAACTATAGGTGGCACTGGCTGGCGCTGAGCAGCCATCATATGTGTTAGCATAACCACCGCGCTCCTGACCTCCTGGTCAGATGGTACGGGTATAGAAACTGTCGGAGGCAGTGTAGTCACATTGGTCGTCCCAAGCAGCTTCTGACGTGGTGGAGACTGCTGGGGAGGTCGAGATGATACCTCTGTATCATCCTCAGATCGGGCCAATTCTGATCGAGGCTGAGGTACCCTGTTGGTGCCCTCTCCTGCTGCTACATCTAACCTCCTGCTTGTCGTAGGGTGTCGCTGGTCCGACATTTCTCTGTAAACAAAAGAGTATAATGAGCTTAAGGACTCAACCCTATACTGTACCGCTCTATAGCATGACTGAATTAGAAGAAAGAGTAACCATCCTATCATGCCTTGCAGCCTCCTGCCTATAGTATGTGGTGCACAACACATCCATAGACAAGACTCTACTTAGCACAGCTTGTAGACTCCCTGGCACATGGTGCCCTACTAGGACCTGAACTGTTGAGCTGACTAAGCCTAAGCACCTCTGGTGCAGGGCTGACTCTAACTCCAAAATCAAGAAAACAACGGGCTATATAGCGGCTATAAATACAACCCCCGGCCGACAAGGCCTATAGCCACCTGTGAAAATAAAAAGCTAACCAGAGACAAACAAACATAGGGAGTCCTATGCAGGCCGACAAGGCCACCATGATATCTAGTTATAACCTGAAAGTAAAAGCCGATGCTAAACTGAGCTATGACCGACAAGGCCACCAATCAACAGCTAATAGGACCCCACACGGCCAACACACATAATCTAAAATACATATGGGCCCCACATAGCCGATATAAACTAACCAAAGGGAAGTAATGCAATCTTAAAGCCTCTAGGAGTAATAAGATGGTCGGGACAGGGCCCCGATCTACCCATACTGTACAAACAAAAGAAGTAAACCTCTATCACACAAGCTCTAGAATAAAGGAGCTGATGGCTCTGTATGGCTGACTGGAACTACGAGGGGCTTGCTCCTCGTCTATATGTACCTACGATAAGTAACGCAGCGCCCCAGAAGCAAGTACTGAGTATGTAAAGCAATAACTTTAAATAACTGAAAGTAAGGAAATAGAACTGAGAATAACTGAAGTAGTGAAATCAGGACAAAACATAACTGTGATAAGGAGGGTAAGAGGCATACCTGACAAATGAGGTGTCCTACTGTATAACTTTCAGTAACTAAAGCAACATATACCTTACCTGGCCCCTATAAGCCGAAAGGTACAATCAGCACAAAACAACCCACGTGGGCCCCCATTAGCCCTAGCGATTACACCTTAATCTATATACCCCTATCCAGGTCATACTGAGTCAACTATCAGCTATAAGCGTCCTACCGATCACCTGGGTCTGCAACTAGGCCTGCTCGGCCCCTGACTATAGTTGTGCCTGAGTCCGGAGGACTCCTGGTATCTACACCTCAGGCGTAAGCGCTCGGCGGGGGTGTGTATAAGGCCAACCACGGCAAATATGAGGATCTGGATCCCTATCTTCGTCCCTTTCGAACGGCATGCCGCTCCGTAGAGCAACGTATCCTTGCCCCTAGCGCGCGAGTCGACATAGCTATTAACCCTGGGGCAGTCACGGAAGATATAAAGGTATAATGCAGCCCAAAACAATACAATTACAAGTCTCGACTAACAACGACAACTAAACATGGTAACATACTCCTAACATACTTTATTGGGATTCATACTGGATTACTATGCTGGGGAAACTAACTTGCCGAAAGAAAATGCCTTAACATACCTCGATCGTTGTTTACCGATTAATTGGCGAGCTTCGGCTAGTATTCAGCTGTTCTTCCCAATTTTAATCATATTAACGGAAGAATACGGCTAACGTTATTACTATATTTGAAGAAAACAATAACTTTTATATATATATACTGACTATACTTCAACTTATCGAAAGAAGATCCAAAACTCGTAATTTCTCGTGGATCTAGAAGGAAGAAATACTTACTTTAGGCACGTGAACGTATTGACACTAGTTTGAAACAATTCCAACAACTTTAGCTCGGCGGGACGATGATTCACCGGGCGAATTTCACGAAACTAACTCCATAGAAATGCTCACTGCAGCCTTATACTTTGATACCCGAAGTTAATTTGAAATTTGACGGCATTTAGAGGCGTAATCGGATGAAAATTATATGTTTTCTTTCGTCCCTATCCTCTGCTGGTCATGGTTTTTGATTTATATCTTAACTTCTAAGTGTAAGACCCTTATATACTTGACGCATCAGACAAGGCAATGTGGCACGTTGCTCAACGCGCTGATTCTACTCCGTGCCACGTTGGGTAACGCGCTGATTCTTCTCCGTTCCACTTTGCCCCTCTGGGAAGCTTGGTTCGGGCTCCTCTCGCGAAATCCCAACTTGGCACTCGTTCGGCCTTTCCCCGGGCCCTTTCCTCGTACGTATGGCATTCTAAAACTCTCAACCAACATGCAAATAGGCCGACTAAATTCTAGAAACTTACGGGGTGTAACAATAATAATGGGGAAATATGACATATAAAATAGTGGAAGTATGAAAATCTATGACATGGAATATCTGAATACATAACAACAATCTGGAACCAAAAACATATTATGTCTGATAAGCCTCTACATATTGATGCATTGATAGGACACGACCCCAAATAACTCACTTAAATTTAAACTGAAGATGTTGAATACAACTAATTAAAAGGGTCCTCTAGGGATGAGGACTCGCTAACTCTAGCGGGGAGATGCTACTCTAAGGCTCTGGCAAATGGCACGGGCTGAACCTGAATGTCGAAGCCTGTATCATGAAATATACAACATAGATTATGTGATCAGTACATTTTTCACCAGTGCCTTCACCAGTTCCGGAGAGATGCTATTAAAGGTAAAATTGTCCATTGCTGAAAAAGGAAGGAAAAGTACCCTACTTTTCAGGGTATAAATAGAAAAACAAGTACATTATAGAAAAGAAGAAGAGAAAAAGAGGGAGAAGATAGAGATATTGAGAGATAAGCCAAGTACACATCACATCATCTTTCCTTTTTAGCTAAAGACCATTTTCTATCTGAGAAAAGGGAATTTTGATTGAAAGTTGCAAAAGATACTCTACTCTCTTTTCTTCTTTGGTATTATTTAGTTTTATCTGTAGTTGAAGGATAATTGTGCTTTTGATTATCTACTCTTCTTATTAAATTCAATGATACTTTTGATGATTGTGTTTTTGAATTTCTTAAATATGAGTAGTTAACTAGAGGTGTGTGATGATGAATACTTAATTGGATTGGGTATTGCTAGAGTTAACTTCATAATGTTCACTTAAGTGTAAATATATTAGATTTCATTCAATTTATTAATGAAGATCCATTGATGATGCTATGGGTTTATCTATACTTTCTTAATTGTTACCCGGGAGAGAATAATTAAGTATTGGAAGGAAATCTAGTAGTGGGTATGGATGTGAGGTTGTAAAATTAAGCTAGTAATAGCTGAAATTACTTCCTCCTTTCTAATTAGCAACTAATAGCTAGGAATAGTGAAGTTGCTGATCCAAATCAATTCGGGTGTGTAAAATTGCAGCTAGAGTTTGAGAAAATTCAAGTTAGGGGTAGTCAATAGGATGGGAAGTGTTCGCTCTCCAGCGCACTCGCAAGCATACGCGGTCGTACAAGTAATACAGTGGCCCTTTCTAAGAGCCGGATGTCGAACCCACAGGGACTGGACCAATTCAGAAAATTCTGAAGTTCAAGTGTAAGATTAACCTTCACAAGTGTTGATTACAGAAGTTTTCGGTAAATTATAATTAAATTTTAGGGTGGTCACAAAATAATCTGAAAACAATATAAGAAGCAACTAGAGCTAATGCCGGTTAATCGTGCGATGCTATATTTTGTAATAGTTCAAGTATGATATCATCAATTGTTGTCTCACATAGTTGAAAATGTGATGTTCATGGTCTCTCGAGCCTCTAAACATGACAAACTAGCCTCACAACTACATCATTAAGCGGGGATGTGACATCCTAGTTCATGGGCAATTCAACTACATGGATGTGGTTTACGGGGTTTGTGCTCTTGATTAGGGACTTTTGTACCTCTAATCATTTAACCTAACTTAGCTTCACAACTACTTCTACGAGTGGTGGAGTGACAATTCTAAGCCGGTGTCTTGATATCATCTCGTTTTATCAACCAAGCAAGGCGAATTAGGTATAATTTCTATCCTAATCGCGATTCTTATCGTAAGATAAGAAGTTGCTCCCTACATTCTCTTGTTCTACCCTAGGGTTACTCTTTCAAGATTTTACCTAAGCTTAACGCATTTGTTTCATGGTGCAAGAATAAAAACAACAATAATGAAGAATGTAAGACAAAACAACAATTAACAACTCAAACCAAAACGAATTCATGCAATTACAATCATATCACGTGGCCTCAACCCTAGAGGAAGGGTTTTAGCCGCTCATATTCATACAAATACTCAACAATATCGTTAAAGTAGTGTACTTACAAGAATAGGTGAAAGAGAATGCAAAATTGGTGAACCCTAGGTGAGTTCTTTACTTCTCCCTTCGCTCCTCTACGGTTTTTAGAAATATTTCGTGACAAATGATTGTAGAAGCTAAGGGTTCAATTTATAATAAATAGGGAGTTTGCAAATTTTGGCCTGTCATGGAATTGCTCCGTGGCACGGAGGTGGACGCGCCAATTTTCCTCCATGACACGGAGGTAACGTGTAAGCTCACTGGAAATCTCCTTAAAATGACATTCGGCCGAGGCATGGCGCGATGGCAACGTGGCATGACGCCTAGGATGCGTGATGGCCTGCATGACACGGCCTCTAGTGCGCAGATGTGCCTAGCGTGGCATGGCACTGGCGTGCAGGCGGCCTGATTTGCTGCATTCTCTCATGCCTGGCATTGGCATGGCACGGCGCTGGGCGCGGCACACGCACAGCGTGGCATGCTTCCTGGCGCGGCCAGCTTTGCCATGGCATGCTTCCTTGCCGACTTTTGCAATTTTCTTCCAAATCCATTCCTCCACTTCACCCACCATTATTTAGTCCCTCAAATGCATTTTCACCTACAAAACAAGGACAAATCATGTTGGTTAGTACACATCCAAATTTACATAAAATCACATGATAATGTAAGTGTATAAATAGACAAACATGACTAAATCAAGTTATAAAATAGCACTTGGGCAAGCAATTATGCCAAAGATCAGTACCCAAACTTAAAGCCTTGTTCGTCCTCGAACATCCCTTTTACATCTCATGCACAGGAAGATTCACACATAGCAAATTGAGCAAGACAATTCAAGCCACGTCTACAACGATTGTTTATCAATAGCAAGTTAAAATAGAGCATGCAAGATTTAACCCTTAAAATAAAATATAACTATGTGAAGACTTCCTAACCTCAAGAATTAACTCGTAATCTCAACAAACTCATGCAAATCAACCGACCAAGAAATCCAACATGAATTTTATCCTTCATTAAACATATGCCCTCACAACAAGAGAGTTACCCATTTTTACTCACACATTTTCAAATCATACTGTGTACGGGTATATAAATAAGAATTACGCTCACTCTCACAAAGAATTCACATGCCAAGTGTATTGACCCATAAGCTTGCCCTTAGTATATTACTTCACTAATTTAAGGATGTTTGAATGTCAGATCAAGTAGGACTTATCGGGTTTTAATGTAAGCTAAAGGACGGGTATGTACTATTATGAATAATAATAGTGGCTATCTTTCCCAAGCACTTTTAATACATTACACATTCATTGCGGACATCTCTTCTCTTACTTCACCCTCATTCTTTTCACTCTTAAATTTTCTCCTTCTTGTTCCCATTTCTTTAAGCACACTTAGTTTATTAGTAAGGAGTACTTAGGCAACTTTTCATTCATTTGTTTTCTTACTCCCTACCAATACTCAAGAATTTTCAAACAAGTGCACCTTAGACCTTTTTTCAACTCGCACAACTTTTATTTTTCCTTCGTTTTCACGATTCTCATTCCTTTACTCTTTTGGATTTTTCACTTAAGCACTTAGGAGTTTTAGATCACATTCAAGGCTAATGATAGAGAAAGTCTTAAGATTATGTTGTAGCTATTAAAGAATAAGCTTAAGGCTTAATGGGGCTGACTAGGATTATACATTCAAGGTAGGTAAAACGAGGGTTAAAAATTAGGCTCATTCAAAGAAATGCCTAAATCATCTCCTACAATCTACATCCTTCATTTCACTTTGTATACACACCAGGCAAGTTCTAGACACTACACAATAGCATGGAATATCCAAAAACCTTACACTCACAGCGCATGCTCAGTTCAGGACACATTCAGCAGACTCTTGACTCAGCTAATCACAAGAATTCAAAATTAAGCTTTAAGCACATCAAGTCACATTCAAGAGCCTAGGTGTCTCAAACAAAGTTATACACTTCTTACATGTTTCAACACTGACCACACTTGCATCTCACAATCATGTATAGCAAATAACAAGAACATCAAGCCATCCATTAGCTAAAGGT
Organism: Datura wrightii; assembly: GCA_035772735.1. Classification (NCBI taxonomy): domain Eukaryota; kingdom Viridiplantae; phylum Streptophyta; class Magnoliopsida; order Solanales; family Solanaceae; genus Datura; species Datura wrightii. The sequence continues at coordinate 51,258,100 of JASDFA010000020.1, read as the reverse complement.
TCAAAAACCAAAACCTATTGACTAATTTTCCCTCAAGACGGTCGTCATCCATCCATCATCGGGAACAGTCCCTAACTATGACTAAATACAACTATGTACAGACACAAAAAAATTTTATTCTTCAGTTCAAAGTGCCGCCAGTCGGAAAAGAACCAAAAAGAAAAACCAACGGGTGAGTGAATCATGCTCAAATCAAAATTTTTAATCTTTTCCTCAACAAATATATTAAGCACCACATTCACCCAAAGTCATTAAGCACAAAATTTTAGAAATTTCTCTCATCCCACACTTGAATCATGTTTTGTCCCCATAGCATCAAATTAAAATGCAAAAAGGGTGAGAAATACTCCCTGGGCCTCTAGGCCTAGCTAACAGCATGTTTTTCTTCCTTTGAACAAGTGGGTATTCGACCCCACACTTTTCCTCTTTCATGCTTCTTAGCTTCCTCCTCGCAAGGTACTCAGACTTCCCTTCCATCTGTGCTTAATTTTCCACCAAAAACAACAACAAGATGAAAATAAACAAAATCAACAAAACTTAAAAATAAAAAATTTGTACCTGTGTTACCCTTGGGTTGCCTCCCAAGAAACGCCTAATTTTACGTCACGGATGATGTGGACTATTATTTTCAGGATATCCTCATACCCATGTTCCCTTTCGAGAACCATCTTATTCTCTTTTTAGTTTTTGAGGGAACATCCACCACTCTGTCCCTCACTTCCTCTAACTCCTTCTCTAATAAATGCCCTTCATTAGATTCGGGCTGAAAAGCAATCATCTCCTATGTCTGTGGACCTGTGGAATCTGCCACGCCACACTCAGCCTTTGTTAACACACTGACCTTACAAAGGTCTCTTTAATGTGTGGGTGGGTTAATCTCTTGGTAGACCCGGAAGAGTTCCTCTTCATCGTCGACCCTCATTTTCAGGGTCCATCTTACATTAATAATCGCTCCTCCAGTGGCCAAGAATGGTCGTCCCAAGATTAGGGGTACCTTGTCATCAACTTGAAAATTCAATATGACGAAATCAGCGGGTATAATGAACTTACCCACTTTAATGAGAAGGTCCTCAATTATTCACTCTGGTGCCACATGCGACCTGTCTGCCAGCTGCAGCGTCAATCTCGTTGGTCTCGATTGACCCAACCCCAAGGTGTTAAACAAAGATAACGGCATTAGATTAATTGCTGCCCCTAAATCATAGAGAGCTCTTATCACCTCAGCTTTACCAATTTGTATGGGGAGGGTAAAACTCCCTGTGTCTTTGAGATTTCTAGGTATTTTGCTCATTACCCTGTGGTTGCACTCCTCAGTTAGTGCTACTATTTGAACATCCACCAATCTGACTTTGTTGGCCACCACATCTTTCAAGTATTTAGCATATCTGGGCATTCCGTACAAGACATCAAGAAAAGGAAATTTTATGTGAAGTTCTTTAAAAATATCAAAGAACTTTCTCAAGCATTCCTCCTCCTTGCTCTTTTTGAATCTTTGCAGAAATGGTGGTGGTGGTCTCTGTGCTGGCTGCGATGATGATTTTGCATTTTGTTGCCCAACACTCTTATTCTCTTCTTCTTCAGTGGATGGTCGCGTTCTAACAATCTCCGGCTGCACCTCATTTCTCTTCTCCTTCGGTGGTGCATCAGCCAATTGCTTGCCACTCCTTAGGCTGATGGCATTGACCTGTTGGGGGTTTGTGTCTGTGTCACTAGGTAATCCTCCCTGCGGTCTAGTGTGGTGAGCAGCTGCTATTTGACCCATCTTTTTCTCTAGATTGTGGGTGGCCAACTGTTGATATTTCAAATCTAATGCCATCATCACATAATTCTTTTCCGATTGGGTCTGTGTCTCCATGATCTTCTGTAATGTCTCCTCAATGTTGCTGCTCAACTGGCCATCATTCTGCCTATTTTGCTGCTGATACTGCTGTTGCTGAGTTTGCTGTTAGCTTTGCCTTTGATTTCCACCCCAAGAAAAATTCGGGTGGCTTGGCCAATTCTTGTTGTAATTGTTTCCAAAATTCTGATTGTTCCTCTGAACATTCCCAACAAAATTTACCGATTCCGGATTGGCCCCGCATGATTCTGCATTATGCCCATTATTGCCGTAGATTTCACACCAACTCGGAGCTTGCTGAACTGCACTTACCTGACCCTGTTGTTGGTTCATACTCAGTTTATTGAACTGAGTCATCATCTGATGCTGAAATGATGCTAGTTGTGCCGCCAAGGCATTTACACCATCTATCTCTATCAGCCCTGCTGTTCTCTTTCTTTCCCCTCTCGATTACTCGTTGTGCCACTCTGGATTTCCCTGAGCAATTCTGTTCAACAAGGTGTACAGCTCATCATAAGTCTCCTCTAATGCTTGCCCACCCGATGCAGAGTCTAGTAAATTTTTTGTGTGTGGGTCTAGACTTTCTACAAAGGTATGGGCTAGCACTTCATTGGATTGCTGATGATGGGGGCAGTTCTAAATAATGACTTGAATCTCTCCCAAGCCAAGTACAAGTTCTCCTCCGGACTCTGCTTGAAACATAAAATTTCACTCCTAAGTTTGGCAGTCTTGCCTGAAGGGAAGAATTTGATAAGGAACTTCTTTGCCAAATCATCCCAAGAAGTTATGGTATTCGGTGGCTCAGATTTCAACCACCTCTTTGCCTCTCCCAACAATGAGAATGGGAAGAGGGTAAGTCGGACATAATATGTGGACACTCCGGTGGGAACGAACGTGTCACTAATCTCAAGAAAGTTCTGTAAGTGCTGCTGTGGGTCCTCATGAGTAATCCCGGTGAACTGGCCACCAGAATGTAATAGCTGCACCATATTCTGCTTCAATTCAAAGTTTCCTTCCGGTTCTGATTTGCGGATACTAGAGGTCACATTTGTCGCTAGTGGGATAGCCACTTCGCGAACTGGTCGGGCTACCATGATATCAGGTAACAAGTTTTCTTATCCTGCTAGTGGTTGTTGTTGTAACCTCTCCTAAAGTCTCTTTAGCTTTTGCTCTAGAGCTTCCCTCCTGCGTAAATGAATTTGACGTTCAGGTTCAAGCAACGGTTCCACCAGCTCTCTATTCCTTGCCAGCTCTGCAAGGACAACCTGTCACCTGCAATATATTAGACTAAAACCAAGTTTCTCAACACTTAAGGAAATTAAAAATCACACAAAAACAAAAAATCGACTAAACTTTGCCAGTCCCCGACAACGGCGCCAAAAACTTGTTCGCTCTCCAGCGCACTCGTAAGCGTACGCGATCGTACAAGTAATACAGTGGCCCTTTTTAAGAGTCGGATGTCAAACCCACAGGGACTGTACCAATTCAGCAAATTATGAAGTTCAAGTGTAAGATTAACCTTCACAAGTGTTGATTATAGATGTTTTTGGTAAATTATAATTAAATTTCAGGGTGATCACAAAATAATCCGAAAACAATATAAGAAGCAACTAGAGCTAAGGCCGGTTAATCATGCAATGCTTTATTTTGTAATGGTTCAAGTATGATATCATCAATTGTTGTCTCACATAGTTGAAAATGTGATGTTCATGGTCTCTCGAGCCTCTAAACACGACAAACTAGCCTCACAACTACATCATTGAGCGGGGATGTGACATCCTGGTTCGTGGGCAATTCAACTACATGGATGTGGTTTACGGGGTTTGTGCTCTTGATTAGGGAATTTCCTAACTCTAATCATTTAACCTAACCAAGCTTCACAACTACTTCTACGAGTGGTGGAGTGACAATTCTAAGCTTGTGTCTTGCTATCATCCCATTTTATCAACAAAGCAAGGCGAATTAGGTATAATTTCTATCCTAATCGTGAATCCTATCGTAAGATAAGAACTTGCTCCCTACATTCTCTTGTTCTAGCCTAGGGTTAATCTTTCAAGCTTTTACCTAAGCTTAACGCATTTATTTTCATGATGATCAAGTATAAAAACAACAATAATGAAGAATAAAGGACAAAACAACAATTAACAACTCAAACCGAAATGAATTCATGCAATTACAATCATATCACATGGCCTCAACCATAGAAGAAGGGTTTTAGCCACTCATATTTGTACAAATACTCAAAAACATTGTTAAAATAGTGTACTTACAAGAATAGGTGAAAGAGAATGTAAAATTTGTGAACCCTAGGTGAGTTCTTTACTTCTCCCTTTGCTCCTCTATGGTTTTCAAAAAATATTTCATGACAAATGATTCTAGAAGCTAAGGGTTCAATTTATAGTAAATAGGGAATTTGCAAATTTTGGCCTGTCGTGGAATTGCCCCGTGGCACGGAGGTGGACGCGCTAATTCTCCTCTGTGACACAGAGGTAATGCATAAGATCACTAGAAATCGCCTTAAAATGACATTCGGCCGAGGCATGGCGTGATGGAAACGTGGCACGGCGCCTAGGATGTGTGATGACTTGCGTGACATAGCCTCTAGCGTGCAGATGTGCCTAGCGTGGCACGACACTGGCGTGCAGGAAGCCTGATTTGCTGCATTCTCTCGTACCTGGCATTGGCGTGGCACGGCGCTGGGCGTGGCACACGCATAGCGTGGCACGCTGCCTGGCGCGGCTAGCCTTGCCATGGCATGCTTCCTTGCCGACTTTTGCAATTTGCTTCCAAATCCATTCCTCCGTTTCACCCACCACTATTTAGTCCTCAAATGCATTTTTCACCTACAAAACAAGGACTAATCTTGTTAGTTAGTACACATCCAAATTTACATAAAATCACATGATAATGTTAGTGTATAAATAGACAAACATGACTAAATCAAGTTATAAAATAACACTTGGGCAAGCAATTATGCCCAAGATCGGGAAGCTGAGGCTACCTATTTCCAGAGATTATTTACATTTATTTAAATTATGTAGTTAACCTAGTCCATTCCAATCTAATTTGTCACGACCCGAGAGTACACCCGAATCATAAACACGGGACAAGGAGCCTCGAGGGACCCCAAGTCAACCCATGGCATGAGCATATAACTAAACCATTCACATAAGGTGGAAGAATTAGCTTATTGATCATTAACTGAAAGAAAACCGAGACATGAAATATAAGAAACAACAATACATGATTCAAGAATAAACAGCTGAATACTACAAATAAGTCTGAAAGCCTCTAATAAAAATAGACGTGTTGAAGGGACAAGCCCCTAGCTAACCCCAACATTCTGAAAACTAAAAGATAGCCAAGATCTGAACATAAAGACCTCAAATCATGAGGACTCACCAAGGAGAACTGAGAGCAGAACTGAGAGCAAGCTAGGAGCGATGCTGAACCTGAGATCCGGATCCGGTATCATGAAATGATACAGCATAGGAATTATGTGGGTCAGTACTTGGAATATACCGAGTATGCAAGGTGTATAAAACAATACTTTAAAACATAAGAGTTATAAGAGTGGGACATCACGATCATAAAGACTGAAATCATAAATATATCGTAAGGCTCAAGATTTCCCAAAAGCATTCGTAAACCTGTCATAATCACAACATGAGAGAAAAACATTTCATAAAACATGACTTGAGCCAAAAGAACATAATCATACTTGCATTAAAATAATGAGGAACAGTGGGAGATTTCTATAACCGACATATCCCATATGAGCACACATGGAGCCCGACCTTTATGCCTAGTTGAGAGGCCGTTCATACCTTGCCAAGGGTAGAACCATGAAAGGCGTGATATCACTCATGAAGGCCCCGTAGGACATAGGGAACAGTCACTGAGGAGGTCCCAAACATAACCTACGGTGGCATGTAGTTCTGAGATTCAGGGTGTAACCTGGGCCTCGAACCTACTCGGTGTTAAGTACTACTCCCAATACATGCAACGTGCTTATAGAAATTCATACATGACATGCATGGCTAGTTAAATTGTGATAATCATAAAATGCTTGAGAATTCATAATACTAGCCATAAAATCAAGCCCGTGGATCGGCCAAAATCATAGTTCATGAACAATAAGCAACATGTGGGCATTGCCCATATTTTCAATATCCTTGAAATGCTTAAATTCTATAGAAGACATGATCACAATAACATGATTTATTGAAGACATGCTTAAAATTCATAAATTCATATCATGCTTGAGGAATCACCATAACCATGAATTTACCAAAAATCCTCATGATTTGGGCACCTATGCTTTTAGGAATTAGATCATCAATCATTGAATAAAACAAGTGAAAACAGCCCAATAATTCAAAACCCATGATATAGACATACTCAATAAGCTAATATCAATTTTTGAGGAATCATGCATTTGGGTTAAGACCCATAAAGATTTAGTAACTTTAAACATAACATTTGGGAAGAATTGGGCAAGGGTAGGGACTAAACCACCCATTCAAAACCCCACATACCGGAAATTACTTGTTTCTTAACTCCCCTGAAAAGCCCAAGATGAAAATTCAGATAATTTGAAGAACCATAGGATCACCTCCTACTCCCTTCTCTAACTCTTGCAAGCATCACATGAGACTTAACATGAATTATTTCCGCATAAAAGACCTTGTCCCGACCTCAAAGCGACATAGTTTGGGCCTTAGCAGTGTAGGAAATTACGAGAAGGCCCTTACTAATTCGTAGAAAATAACTGCCATGTGACCCTAATGGGTGACCTGACGACTCGTCAGGGCGGGCAAGGACTCGTTGTGTCGCCCATCAAGAAAACTGGATACCAGGTCGGCTGGGATCGTAACGAGTGACTCAACAACTGGTCACAATGGACCACAAGTCGTGGTCACCTTTCGTCAAGTACACTACCTCATCCTTAATTAAATTTCCGTAGGCTTGGTCATGATCCACCTCACGAGTCATTAGGACTGGTTATGACTCGTGGAGTCCCATCAGTTAGATACACTAGTCAAACCTCCCAGGTAACCCTTAACCTTACCCTATGGGAGACTTGACGACTCGTGGTAGCTGACCATGGGTCGTTCCCATGCCCGTGGGGACCTCAGCTCCTCAGCCTATTCCAGTCTCCCCATGAGCCACTTGACAACTCGTGGGGTCTCCTCACGAGTTGTCTAGTGACTCGTCCTGCACTGCTGCAACATTTTCCCAAATATTCCCCGTTTGAATCCTGGGTCTGATCCTTGGGTTCCTAGGGTATAACAATATCTCCCCCTTAGGAACATTCATCCTCGAATGTTAGAAACATGTAAAAAACTCAGGAACAAACAATCACCATATGCAAATACTGATCATTTAAGCCGAAAATTGACAGAGACTACCCCCGAAAATAACTACATAGCTGGACTAAATTTAGACATCCCATACATATATCATATCATAAAACAAACTTGCACGCATGAATGGAACATGAAAAACTGATTAGAGGTTTTGGGAAATAACTGATACCTCAAACTGAAACTGAGTCGGTAGGGAACAAATGAGGGTATTTAGCCATCATATCTGCTTCAACTTCCCACTTAGCTCCCTCAATATGCTGATTTCTCCATAACACATTTACTGAAGCTACTTCTTTGTTCCTCAACCTCTAACCTGACGATCCAAGATTGCAACGGGAATTTCCTCGTAATTGAGGCTATCCTTCACACCAACACTTTCCACCGGAACCAATAAGATTGGATCTCCCAAGAAATTTTTCAAGAGCAACACATGAAATGCGGGATGAACTGAAGTTAACTCTGAAGGTAACTCTAACTCATAAGCTAGTTTACCCACTTGTCTCACAATCCAGTATGGGCCAACATAGCGGGGGATGAGTTTTCCTTTCTTTTCGAATCTCATTACTCCATTCATGGGAGATACCTTCAAAAACACCCAATCATCGATCTCGATCTCAAGCTCTCTTCTCCTCACATCTGCATAAGACTTTTGGCGACTTTGAGCTGTTTTCAATTTTTCTCTTATCAACTGAACTTTCTCCACAACCTCATGGACTGAATCTGGACCCACCAATGAAACCTCACCGACTTCAAACTATCCAATGGGCGATATACACCTTTACCCGTAAAGAGCCTCGAATGGTGCCACTTGGATGCTAGACTGATAGCTGTTATTTTCGGCAAACTCAATAAGAGGCAAATGCTCATCCCAACTACCCTTGAAGTCAATAACACAAGCACTCAACATGTCCTCGAGAGTCTGGATAGTCCGCTCCGCTTGACCATCTATTTGCGAATAAAATGTCGTGCTAAGCTTGACCTGGGTACCAAGTCCCTTTTGAAAAGATCTCCAAAACTAGGAAGTGAACTTAGTACCTCTATCTGATATGATGGACAAGCAACCCCATGAAACCTAAACAGCTCTCGGATGTATAATTCGACATAATCTTCCGCTGAATCGGTGGTTTTGACTAGTAGAAAATGAGCAACCTTCATTAACCTGTCCACCACAATCCAAATGGAATCGTACTGCCTACGAGTGTGGGGTAAACCTGTTATGAAGTCCATGTTTGTTTCTTCCCACTTCCAAGTAGGAATGTTGACATCCTGAAGTACACCTCCCGATCTCTGATGCTCAACATTCACTTGTTGGCAATTCTGACACTTGGCTACAAATTCTGCAATATCCCTCTTCATGCCATTTCACCAGTAGATTTCCCACAAGGCATGATACATATTGGTGGCACCTTCATGCATAGAATATATGGATCCGTGAGCCTCATCCAACATTCGACTCCTCAAATCACCCACGTTCGGAACATATAAGCGACCCTGGTACCGAAGCACACCATCTCCCCCTTTGGAGAAGACTTCTACCTTCTAATTTTGAAAAGCTTCTTTCAACTTTACCAATGTTGGATCTTCATCTTGTTTAGCCTTCACCTCCTTTACCAAGGACAACTCTAATCCATACTGGAAAACTACACTACCATCGGTCGAGCCAACTAATCTAACTCCAAACCGTGCAAGTCAATATACTTGCTTCACTAGCTCATTCTTGTCTTCACTCACTGTTATACCCCAAGAATTCATGAAATGGACCCGGGAGTGAATCAGGAGAAAAAAACTAGAAAATGTTACAGTAGTTGCAGAAAGGGTCACTTAACGACTCTTAAGGAGGCCTAACGAGTTATCAGGTGGCTCGTGGGGAAGGCCTGAGATGTTGAAGGACTCGAGGTCCTCACGGGTGATGTAACAACTCGTGGCCAGTCACCACGAGTTGTCATGTCAGTCGTGGGGTGGTCCTAGAGAAGGACAGTGAAGCTTATCCAGTGGACTTGACGGATGGCACCTAATGAGTCATCGTCAGTCCTAACGACCCGTTAGGTTGGCCGTCACTAAGCCAATTGAGCTTTCATTAATGATGAGGCAGTGTACTTGACAGGTGAACCAACAGATCATGATCCCTAGTAACGAGTCATCAGGTCGTCCGTTAGGACCCCCTGACAGTTATTTTCAATGATTTCAGTAAGGGTTTTTCCGTAATTCGTATGTTCTAAGGGCCTATACTACGTCGTTTTAAGCTCGTAAGAGAGGGTTTTAAGATGAGAAAGACCCATCTAGGACATTTTGTTTATGCATGCAAGGGTGATAGCTTTAAGGGAAGAAAGTGAGGAGAAATTCAAGGTCTTCAAGGGAAATCTCAGCTAGGTAATTAGGAGGAGTTAAGATTCTTCAATCCCAGGTATATAAGGCTATGAGTGGGTGCTTCCTTCCTCACTCATGCCCATTCCCTATAAATTTGTCTTTGGTTTGTAATGATCAAGTATGGGTCTTTAATTGATTGAATGATTTTACATTTCTACTCATGGGTATGATTAGTTGAGTTGATATTGATGATTATTGAGCTTGGGCGGATTCTAACTTACTTTCTTTTACAAAATTGTTTTCTAAAAATTGAATCTAAAACGGCCATGTGTGGGGAGTTCCTCATATAATGTGATAATGATGGAATAGATGTTGAGAAGCATGTTCAAACCTTACCTATGATTTTTATAATGTTTTCAAAGAAGATTAAATAGACACATGTATGATGAAGCTTTGGGTAGTGCTCAATGTTGAGTATGAATGATGATTTTCGTGAATTTACTTTATTATTTCGTTTTGGAGTGAAATCTCCCAAATTATAATGTTTCCAAATAAATTGTATGACTTCAAGCATGATAAGGTTTTGGGCAAGTCCCTTGTATTGATGATGATGAAGTGATAATTCTAAATAGGCTTACCACATGATTTTTGGAGTAAAGTCTCCCATTATCCCTTGAGCTTGTGGTATGTATCGTAGTAAGGCTTCTCATATGCATGAATTCGTAATTCAGATGTACGTTGGCATTAAGCTTCATTTCACATGATGTTGAGTCTAAGCATGATTTCATTCTAAGCTTTGTCGAGATGACATTGTTGAGCTTCATATTCATATGATGTCTAGTGTATGCATGATTTCATAATGAGCTTTGTCAATAGACAATGTTGAGCTTCATTTTATACTATGTTTAGTTTATGCATGATTTCATGTTGAGCTTCATCACTAGACGATGTTGAGCTTCGTATTTAATTGCATGTTTTGGGAGAAGAGTCTAGCACTGAGCGGGCTAAGGGTCGACTACCCTATGCCCCAGAACTACGCGCCAACGAAGGTTGATTCTATTATATTATTGGGACCTCCCTTGTGAGCTATCCCTGGCCCGATTGGCCCTTTTGAGCTTGATATTGATATGATGATAGCGTCCCTAGCCCTGGCAAGGTTTTGGACGGCTCTGCCCACTTAAGTGTAATAGTCGGGACCACGTAAGCTCTATCTTGGCATGTCAGTTAAGTGAAGAGTCTCCCACTATCTATATCATTTGAGTTTTCATATCCATTACTCATGATGATTATCTTATGCATGCATGTTTTAAAAGCAAGGTTTGATTCATTGTTAGCATTTGATATAAATGTTATGATTTAGCTTTGAGTCATTCGATTTAGTCATGATGTTCTAAAACCATGCATGACCATGTATTAAATAAGAATGATTTCATAATGAATGCTTGTGTTCTTTTCTTATCCTTAAAGGCTATCATATATGTATGACTTGTTTTAAAAAGGCTATAAATGCTCAAGCAGTTCTACTTACCTTGGATACTCGGTACATTCCACGTACTAATCGCATACTTTCTATGTTACATCATTTCATGATATAGGATCCGATTCTCAGGTTCAGCCCCCTTCGTAGCGGCTTATCAGAGTTAGCATTTGCTTTCCTGGTGAGTCCTCATCCTCCGAGGACAAGACTTTCAGTTATTTTGAGCGTACTTTCAGTTTCAATATTTCTGAGCTAGTTGGGGGTATTGTCCCATCAACTCTTCCAGATTAGAGGCTTACTAGACTAAGATATGTAATCAGCTTCAGATGTTCATTCTGTTGTTATGTTAAGTTAGTCTTCCGTTGAGTTATATTTATATTTCCTTCATGTTTATTGAATGAGATAGTGAATGCTTGTGCCATGGGTTGACTTGGAGTCTCTCAGGGTCCCTTGTCCCGTGTCTACAATCCGGGTGTACTCTCGGTTCGTGACACTCACATGTGACACACACTCCATAGAGAGTCTACTAAGGGCATCCGCTACCACGTTGGCCTTACCCGGGTGGTAAAGGACACTCATGTCATAGTCCTTAAGTAGCTCCAACCACCTATGCTGCCGAAGATTGAGATCCTTCTACGTGAACACATATTTTAAGCTCTTGTGTCCAATGAATACATCTACATGAACCCCATACAAGTAGTGTTGCCATATCTTCAAAGCCAACACCACCGCAGCCAATTCAAGATCATGGGTCGGGTAATTCTTCTCGTGAATTTTCAGCTGTCTGGAAGCATATGCTATGAATTTCCTATGCTGCATCAATACACATCCCAGTCCGACTCTCGAACAATCACAATATACAACAAAGCCATCGGTGCCCTCCGGTAAAGTCAACACCGATGTTGAAGTGAGTCGGGCCTTCAATTCTTGGAAGCTCTTCTCACAAGCCTCCGACCATTGGAACTTCACCTTTTTCTAAGTCAATCTAGTCAATGGGGATGCAATGGATGAGAAACCTTCTGTGAACCTCCAATAATAACCCGCTAAGCCCAAAAAGCTCCTGATATTTGAAGGGTTTACCGGTCTGGGCCAGTTCTTCACCGCCTCTATTTTCCGGGAATCCACCCTTATACCTTCGCTTGACACTACATGTCCCAAGAATGTAACTGAGTTTAGCCAGAACTCGAATTTGCTGAACTTGGCATATAGCTGGCTATCCTTGAGGGTCTGGAGTACCTCCCTCATGTGTGCGACATGCTCCTCCTCGCTCCTAGAATATATTAATATGTCGTCAATGAACACTATCACGAACATGTCCAGATAAGCCTTTAATACCCTATTCATCAGATTCATAAAAGAAGCAGGGGCATTGGTTAGTGCAAAGGACATAACAACGAATTCATAATGGCCATACTGAGTCTTGAAAGCAATCTTCGGAATGTCACTCTTTCGAACCCTGAGCTAGTGATACCTGGACTTGAGATCTATCTTGGAGAAACATTTGGCACCCTGAAGTTGATGAAATAGGTCATCAATCCTGGGTAAGGGTACCTATTCTTGACAGTGACCTTGTTCAACTGCCTATAGTCAATACACATCCGAAGAGAACCATCTTCTCCGGATGAACAACACTAGGGCACCCCATGGAGACTTACTCGGTCTAATGAAACCCTTATCCATCAAATCCTTCAACTGCTCCTTTAACTCTTTTATCTCGGCTGGGGCCATTCAGTAGGGAGGAATCGATATGGGCTGCGTGTCGGGTAAAAGGTCAATCTCAAAATCAATCTCCCTCTCGGGAGGAGCACCTGGTAGGTCATCTGGACATACCTCAGGATACTCACATAGCATGGGGACTGACTTAATGATCGGGGTCTCGGACATGGCATCCTTAACCCTAACCAAATGGTAAATACAACCCTTAAAATTTATTTTCCTGGCCTTGAGATAGGAGATAAAGCGGCCTACTATAGCTAAACTTCCCCTCCATCCAAAAACAAGTTCACATGGAAATAGGAACTCCACTGCTCAGGTTCTATAGTTAACAGAAGCATAACATGCGAATAGCCAATCCATGCCCAAAATAATGTCAAAATCAGTCATAGCCAATTCTACTATGTTTGTGGAAGTAACCTTATGCAATACTGTAATGGGGCAACCTCTATATAACTGCCTCTCTACGATTGAATCATCAACTGGAGTAGATACAGAAAATGGTTCTAACAAAATTTCAGGACTGACTCCAAAGTCACTACCAATGCAAGGTGTCACAAAAGACAGTGTAGCTCTCGGATCTAACAAAGCATAAGCATCAATATGAAAGACTAGCAACATACCCGTAACCACATTGGGAGAAGTCTCCTGCTCCTGTCGACGGCCAAGTGCATAAAACGGGTTCTAGCGCTGGCTTCCAACTGGACCAGTCGAAGCGCCCTATTAAGTAGGACGCGCTACTGGAGCTGCTGAACTAGCTGCTGGAGTGCGGGCTCCACCACTCCCTAACTTGGCTGCGGGACAACTCCTGAGCTTGTGTCCGGGTTTACCACACCCGAAACAAGATTCTAAGCCCACCAAACACCTCCCTGGGTGGTTCTTGTCACAAGTAGCACAAGATGGGAATGTGCGCTCTGTGCGCATGCTACTCTGACCCCTCGAACCTCAGGCCCTGCTTCTCTGATCATCTCGAGGCTTGGATAGGGTACTGGCTGAAGATGGTGCTGGTGTAATAGACCTGTGTTGGGAGTGCTGGTGAGGCCCACCTCCTAGGCTCGACTGGGAGAACCTGTAGCTATCAGTTCTGGCCCTCTTGGCCTCTCTCTACCTCATATGAGCTACCTCCATTTACTGGGCATAAAGGACTATCCCTGGGTAGTCTATATCCTGATGAAGCATGGTTGTTCTACAGTCCTTGTCCAGATACTCGGCTACTCCCTGCGCGAATTCGCTCACCCGCACCCTCTGGTCCATCACTAACTCCGGGCATACATTGACAGGCGAGTGAACTCAAGTGAATATTCTAACACTGTCAGCTTTCCCTATTTGAGATTAACAAACTCAGTTTCTTTCAATTCCCTCATCTCCCGAGGGAAGAACCTATCGAAAAAGGCCATGTGGAACTCATCCCAACTGATATGGACCACTCTCGCTGCCTTTCTCTCCTTCCATTGCTTGAACCAAATATAAGCAACCTCCTTTAGCTGATAAGAGGCCAAGTCAACACTCTCCTCATATGTCACCCCCATCACCTGAGCGACCTTCAAGATCCCTTCAATGAACTCGTGTGGATCCTCGTCCACCTTTGATCCCGTGAACTCGAGAGGGTTCATTTGTAAAAGACCCTAATCCGAGCCGCCACTGCGTTGCCATTCTGTGGGACATACGCAACAGCCTGTTGGTTGACCTAAGCAGTCAAGGCCTGCGCCAACATCTGAATAGCTGCCTGAAACTCAGCGTGGCAAGCTAGCTCTAGTGCCTGGGGCTCCTGGAAGGTGGGGCTTGCTGACACCCATGATCATTGCCACCATCATGGCCTTCATCATTTCTGTCCCTCCTTCCATTTATTCTTTTGCAAGCCATAATTTTCTACAATCGCGAATAGCACGAATTAGAAGGATGGAGAGACTTTTCATCGCACGACATGGATCATGAAAGAAGGGAACATTTCCGAAAACATTTAGTAGCCTCTTCGTCATAAGTATGGTGGGCTTCACACCCATTAAAAAGACTCTACCTAATGTGGCTTTCAAACTCCCTAGGACACATTTGAACCTATTTCTATGATAGCAAGTTTGTCACAACCCGAGAGTACACTCAAATAGTAAACATGGGACAAGGAGACCCTAGGGACCCTAAGTCAACCCATGGAATGAGCATATAACTAAACTATTCTCATAAGGCGGAAGAATTATCTTATTGATCATGAACTGAAAGAAAACCGAGACATGAAATATAAGAAACAACAATACATGATTCAAGCATAAACAACTAAATACTACAAATAGGTCTGAAAGCCTCTAATGAAAATAGACGAGTTGAAGGGACAAGCCCCCAACTAACCCCAACATTCTGAAATAAAAAAGATAGCCATGATCTGATCATAAAGCCCGCGAATCATGAGGACTCACCAAGGAGAACTGAGAGAAAGCTAGGAGCGATGTTGAACCTGAGATTCGGATTCTGTATCATGAAAAAATACACCATAGAAATTATGCGGGTCAGTACTTTGAATGTGTCGAGTATGCAACGTGTGTAAAACAATACTTAAAAACATAAGAGTTATAGGAGTGGGACATCATGATCATAAAGACTAAAATCATAAATATATCGTAAGGCTCCAGGTTTCCCAAAAGCATTCCTAAACCTGTCATAGTCACAACATGAGAGAAAACATTTCATAAAACATGACTTGATACAAAAGAACATAATCATACATGTATTAAAACAATGAGGAACAGTGGGAGATTTCTATAACCGACATACCCTAAATGAGCGTACATGGAGCCCGACCTGTAAGCTTAGTCGGGAGGCAGTTCATACCTTGCCAAGGGTGGAACCATGGAAGGCGTGACATCACTCATGAAGGCCCCCTAGGGCATATGGAACAGTCACCGAGGAGGTCCCAAACATAACCTACGGTGGCACGTAGTTCTGATATTGGGGGCGTAACTTGAG
Source organism: Datura wrightii (assembly GCA_035772735.1). Classification (NCBI taxonomy): domain Eukaryota; kingdom Viridiplantae; phylum Streptophyta; class Magnoliopsida; order Solanales; family Solanaceae; genus Datura; species Datura wrightii. The sequence continues at coordinate 51,242,439 of JASDFA010000020.1, read as the reverse complement.
CCCCGAACCTACTCGGTGTTAAGTACTACTCCCAAAACATGCAACGTGCTCATAGAAATTCATACATGACACTAATGGCTAGTTAAATTGAGATAATCATAACATTCTTGAGAATTCGTAATACTAGCCATAAAATCGAGCCCGTGGATCGGCCAAAATCATAGTTCATGAATCATAAGCAACATGTGGGCATTGCCCAGATTTTCAACATCCTTGAAATGCTTGAATTTTATAGAAAACATGATCATAATAACATCAGAGATTGAAGACATGCTTAAAATTCATAAATTCATATCATGCTTGAGGGATCACCATAACCATGAACTTTACCAAAAATCCTCATGATTTGGGCACCTATGCTTTTAGGTATTAGATCATCAATCATTGAGTAAAACAAGTGAAAACAGCCCAATAATTCGAAACCCATGATTTAGACACACTACAACAAGCTCATATCAATTTTTAAGGAATCATGCATTTGGGTTAAGACCCATAAAGATTTAGTAACTTTAAACATAGCATTTGGGAAGAATTGGGTATGGGTAGGGACTAAACCACCTAGTCAAATCCCCACATGCCTGGAATTACTTGTTTCTTAACTCCCCTGAAAAGCACAAGATGAAAATTCGGAGAATTTGAAGAACCCTATGATCACCTCCTACTCCCTTCTTTATCTCTTGCAAGCATCAAATAAGACTTAACATGAATTGTTTCCCCTTAAAACACCCTGTCCCGACCTCAAGATGACATTTTTTAGGCTTAAGGAGTGTAGGAAAGTACGAGAAGGCCCTTACTCGTTCACAGGAAACAACTGCCAGGTGACCCTAATGGGTGACCTGATAACTCATCGGGGAAGGCAACGACTCGTCGTATTTCCCGTCAAGCACACTAGATACCAGGTCGGCTGGGCTCGTAATGGGTGACTCAACAAATCGTCACAAGTGACCATGAGTCGTGGTCACCTTCCATCAAGTACACTGCCTCATCCTTAATTAAATTTCCATAGGCTTGCTCACGACCCACCTCACAAGTTGTTGGGATTGGCTACGACTCGTGGGGTCCTATCCATTAGGTACACTGGTCAAACCTCCCAGGTAACCCTTAACCTCACCCCACGGGAGACCTGACGACTCGTGGTAGCTGACCACAGGTCGTTCCCATGCTCGGGGGGACCTCAGCTCCTCAGCCTTTCCAGCCTCCCCACGAGCCACCTGACAACTCGTGGGGTCTCCTCACGAGTCGTCTAATGACTCATCCTGCACTGCTGCAACATTTTTTCAAATTTTCCCCATTTGACTCCCAGGTTTGATCGTTGGGTTCCCGGGGTATAACATAATTAGTATTTCATCTGCACTGCACCTCTAGTATTTTACAAATATTTTCTACAACTTAGCTGATCCTTCTAGTTTGAATTCACTAAAGAAATTTATGTAATTCTCTGCAAAGTTTATTCCCCCCACCCCCCATTTCCTTGTTTTATGGTAAATTTATATGGTGCAAGCTAAAATCAACTTCTCAATCAACACTTGAATTCATCACTCCCTAGTCCTCGTGGGGTTCAACCTCGGCACTCGCTAGGTTACTTTTTTTGATACAATGACCATGTATATTCTTTGATTTAAGAATATATTTTGGACGTTATCAAAAATGGCTCCATTATCAGGGACTGGCATTTGATGATCTTGTGATTCATTGTTAAGTTGAATTGGTAAACACCATAGTGGTCACCAATAATTTAGAGAGTGCAGGTGATGCTGAGTGTCGGAGAATGGTCACATTACCCAAAGGGGTTACCTTGAGTGGATACCATTAAGCTAGTGGACAAAATATGGCGTAGGGAGGAGAAGAAGGACACAATGCTGCTAGTCATGATGAAGAAAATGGAGTTGTTGACGAGTTATGTGAAGGGTTTCCATGCTAAAAATAGTCATTCCGTTCAGAATTATGATGATGGCTATTATGGGAACCAAGGTTGGAACAATGTCCAATTTGTCGATCCCAGCAGTCAGGGGAGCACTGAGGTACTTCCACCTCACATGGAGACTACTCTCAAAGTAGTGCTTGAAAAGGTGCTTGCAACTAAAGAGGTGGTTCAATATCTACGGAGTAAACTTTTGGATCTAACCTCCACGTAGAGAGTCATGAGGTTATTATTCAACACCTGGAGGAAAGGATGAACGAATTGACATTTCAAATGGAAACTCCAATAGCAGCAAACAACACTGCCCCAAGGAAGGACATTATGGATGATGATGTCTTAGAGTGGGAAATGGAGGAAGAGGCTATTGAAGACCTGATCGTTGATGTTTTTCTGAAAGGTGAGGAACTCGAAGAGATCCATCATGTGCATAAGGAGGTAAGAAGTTATTCATTCCCACCAAGAAAGCTAGACCTTGATTTGAGGAATTGTACAACCCCTCTGTCACAGCCTTCTATTGTGTCACCACCAAAGTTGGAGCTCAAACCCTTGCACAATAATCTCAAATATGTATACCTGGGGGAGAATGAGACACTACCGGTTATCATCTCAGCAAAACTTACACCGCTATAGGTAGATAAACTCATTGATGTGTTGAAGAGGCAAATTCGAGCCATCGGATGGTCAATAGCTGATATCATTGGCATCCCTCTGGGGATTTGCACCCATAAGATTAACCTCCAAGAAAATTGTAGCCCATCAGTCAAACATCAAACAAGGTTGAATCCACCTATGTAAGAGGTGGTTAAGAAAGAGATTATTAACTGGCTGGATGCAGGGGTAGTGTATCCCATTGCGGATAGTAGTCGGGTTAGCCCGGTGTAGTGTGTTCCCAAAAAAGGGGGAATTACGGTGGTTCCAAATGAAAAGAATAAGCTGATAACCACTCATCCTATCACGGGGTGGAGATTTTGTATGGATTACCATAAATTAAAATCTTGGACAATGAAGGATCATTTTCCGGTGCCATTCATTGACCAAATGTTGGATCGTCTAGCATGCAAGGAATACTATTGTTTCTTGGATGGATACTCGCGATACAACCAAATCTCAATTGCACCAGAGTATCAAGAGAAAAACCACGTGTACATGCCCTTATGGTACATTTGCATTTAAACGAATGCGTTTTGGTTTCTTCAATGCCCCGACCACAATTCAAAGATGTATGATTTCCATATTTTTTGACATGGTGGAGGACTCAATGGAAGTCTTTATGGATGATTTCTCCTTTGTGGGAAACTTATTTGATGACTGTCTGTCACATTTACATAAGTTATTGGAGAGATGTACGGAGAAGAATTTGGTCCTAAATTTGGAAAAGTGTAAATTCACAGTCAAAGAAGGGACTGCATTCGGACACAATTTCTAAAAAGGGGATTGCAGCAGATCAAGCCAAAGTTGATGCCATTGCTCAGCTACCCCCACCATATACTGTAAAAGGTGTTAGGAGTTTCTTCGGGTATGCGGACTTTTATCACTGCTTCATTAAAGATTTCTTCAAAATAGCCCATCCCCTATTTTGACTGTTGGAAAAAGAGGCAAAATTCCACTTTGATGAGGAGTGTTTGAAAGCTTTTGTGGGGTTGAAGGCGAGATTAATTTCTTCGCCAATCATTGTAGCACCCGATTGGTCAAAGCCGTTTGCACTTATGTGTGATGCAAGTGGAGTCGCAGTAGGAGCAGTCCTTGGTCAACGAAGAGATAAATCTTCCATCCAATCTACTATTCTATTAAAGCTCTGAACAATGCCCAAACAAATTACACAGTGACCGAACAAGATATCTTAGCCATTGGGTTTGCATTCAAAAAATTCTGGGCATACTTGCTTGGAACCAAAGTGGTGATGCACACGGATCACGCGACACTTAGGTACTTATTGACCAAGAAAGATGCTAAACCAGGATTGATCAAGTGGGTTTTGTTGTTACTGAAATTTGATTTTGAAGTGAAAGACTGTAAGGGTTGCGAGAATCAAGTGGTCGACCATTTCTCGTGCCTAGAAACAAATGGGCAGCGAAGAGCACAAGCGAAGATCAATGATGCCTTTCCGGATCAGCAAATCTTAGCTGCAACCCACAACCTGACCCCATGGTTTGCAGATTTCGCTAATTACCTGGCTAGCATTATTGTGCCCGAAGGTTTGGATTATCAGGAAAGAAATAAATTCGTGCATGATGTTTGGAACTTCTTTTGGGACGAACGCTACCTCTTTCGAAGTTGTGTTGATGGGTTAGTATGAAGGTGTGTGCCAGAAGTGGAGATACTTCCAATTTTTGAAGCTTGTCACTCCTCCACTATGGGTGGTCATTATTGAATTGTGCGAACTGACAGGATAGTCGGGGCTTTGGATATAGCATCCTTAACCCTAACTAGATGGTGCACGAAACCCTTAGAAATTATCTGTTTTTCCTTAAAGTACGAAATGAAATGACCTACAGGCATAGCCGAACTACCCTTCCACTCTAGGACTGGAAGTTTCTATATACCCATTGAGCAATAACTAAATCACCAACTGGAGTAGACACTGACAAGGGTTCTGATAGGATTTCGGGACTGACTTCGAAACTACTAGCAGCATAGGGTGTCACGAAATAAAAAGTAGCCCCTAGATCTAAAAATGCATATAAATCAAGGTGGAATACTCGTAACATACTAGTGACTACATCTAGAAAGGCCTCCTGCCCTTGAAGAGATACGAGGGCAAAGAATTTGTTATGATGTTGACTACTACCTGCACTAGTGGAGGCTCCCTTCTAAACTAAGCGTGCTGGTGGAACTGCTGAACTAGTGGCTGGTTATCAACCTCTGCTATGGCCCTGTCTAGCTGTTGGGCAATCTCTGAGCATATATTCGAGCTTCCCACACCCGAAATAAGCGCTTGTACGTGCTAAGCACTGGCTAGTGTGCCTCCGGCCACACCTATCACAAGTTGGAATACTGGGCTCCACAGATCTGCTCCCCTGACCTCGAGACCCTGATGCTCATTCCTTCTGGTCGTGCTTAGATCTGGATGGCACACTTGCTGCTGACAGCGCTGGCGCTGACGATCTCTGGTTGGACTGCTGAATATGCCCATCACAGGTCTTTGTTGGGAGAATCCAAAGCTATCAGTCCTATCCCTCTTGGCCTCTCTCTTCCTCTCACTCACCTGCACCGCCTCCATCTACTGGACGTACAGGACTATCCGTGAGAAATCAATGTCTTGATAAAGCATCGCGATCCGACAATCCTTGACCAAATAGTCTGCTATCCCATGCACAAACTGACTCACTCGAGCCCTCTAGTCTTCCACCATCTCAAAAACATATTTGGATAGGAAGGTGAACTGTAGAGCATACTTCTAGACCGTTATGTTATTCTTTCTCAAGTTTATGAATTCAGCTGCTTTGATGTCCCTCATCTCACGGGGAAAGAATCGATCCAAGAACGCGGTATGAAACTCATCCCAACAAATAAGGCCTGCTCCAACTACCCTACTATCCTTCCATTGTGTGAACTAGATATGTGCTACCCCTTTCAACTGATAAGAGGCTAAATCTGCGCACTGCTCCTCGGTCACCCCCATGATTTGGGTGATTATCTAAATCTCATCAACAAACTCGTGAGGGTCCTTGTCCACCTTCGACCCAAGGAACTCCGGAAGGTTCATCCTCAGAAAATCTCTGACTCTTGTCGTTGCCACATTCCCATTCTAAGGGACATGCGCTATTGCCTATTTGTTGACTAGGGTCGTCAAAGCCTGAGCTAACATCTGAATAGCAGCCCTAAACTCTACATGGGCTACCTGCTCGGGCACATTGATCCTCAGGGGATGGTGGGTCCTGCTGGTGCCCATCTCCGTTGCCATTTTCATGGCCATTTCCATTTTCATTTCTCCTTTCGCTAACTCGGGGATGAGGCATGACTCTGCAAATGCATATAGCATGAGTTATAAGTATAGACATTTCATCACACAATATAGATCATGAAAAACGGGAACATTTCCTAAAGCGTTTCGTAGCCCCTTCATCATATGTGTGGCGCATTTCACATCCATGAAAAAGACTCTACTTAACGCAGCTTTCAGACACCCTATGACACTTCGAAACCTAATGCTATGATATTAAGTTTGTCATAACCCAAACATAGGCCCAGATCAGGACGCAGGGTAAAGAACCCCGAGAGGCTCCAAGTCGACCGATGGCATGAACATGACATCTAAAGCTCAACATAATAATGCGTAAATCTAACATATAAAATAGCAAAAGTCTAAAAATCTAATAACATCAAATATCTGAATACATAATAGCGATCTGGAATTGAAAACATACTATCTTTGATAAGCCTCTACATATTGATGAGTTGATAGGACAAGACCCCAACTAACTCACTAAAACTAAAACTGAAGATGTTGAATACAACTGATAAAAAGGGTCCTCGAAGGATGAGGATTCTCCAACTCTAGGGGGGAGATGCTACTTTGAGGATCTAGCTAATGGCAGAGGCTGAATTTGAATGTCGGAGCCTGTATCATGAAATGATACAACACAGAGTATACGATCAGTACGTGTAATGTATCAAGTACACAAGTAAGTAAAACCGCTAAGTAAAAATATAAATCATGCATATCATAAAACATTTCACCATAAGATTCTAAGAGTAGGGCTTGCATGCTATTATCTAAAAATATGGTTTAAACATAAATGAATATCATAACTGAGTCGAATGACAAAAAGCTAAAACTGATTATTCATAAGTAAAATAGAATATTGGGTCAAACCAGTTGAAAACATAATATAAAGACAGATGAACATGCATAACTGGAATCATTAGGAATAATGGGAGACTCATCATATAACCGACATTACCACGATAGAGCTTAAGTGGTCCCGACTATTACACTCAAGTGGGAAGAGTCATCCAATGCCTTGCTAGGGCTAAGGATGCTACCATGATATCGATATCAAGCTGAATGCCCCTTGGCGCAGGGGAAGCTCACAAGGGAGGTCTCAAATAATCTGATCATACCTACATTGGCACATAGTTCTAAAGGACAGGGTTGACTGATCCTTAGACTACTCGGTGATAGACACTACTCTCAAAAACATGCATATGCTCTCTATTGTTTTTCAACGAAGTTGACCAATCATCTAATGAAGAAGCTGAACCATGACATGATATACATAATCAGAAAACATAACATGAGGAGCCATGGCTCATACCATACCATAAGCTAAAAAGAGTGGGAGTCTAGACTCTAAAATGTCACGACCCAAACATATGCCCGGATCAAGACACGGGACCAGGAGCCCCGAGAGACTCCAAGTCGACCCATGGCATGAACATGCATCTACCTCAATCTAGTAAAGTAGAATTACTCAATATGATAACATAGAAGAAGCATAATCCTAACATAACATGGAAAGTGAAACGCACTTCATACATGACATATTACACATACTCTGAAAGCCTCTAACATATCTGATGGGTTGATAGGAAAATACCCCTAACTGAACTGAAAAGTCTAGAAAACTGAACATAAAGAGATAAATAATATCAACTGGTCCTCGGGGGATGAGGACTCGCCAATGAACTGGATGCTAACTCCGGGAACGAGCCAATGATGGTACTAGGTCTGAAGATCTGAGCGTATATCACGAAACGATACAACATAGAGTATGCGTTCAGTAAGTTAAATGTACCGAGTATGAAAGGTAAGTAAAAAGGAAATCTAAATACATAAAAGTTCATAAGAGTAGGGAAACATGCTCATAAATAAATATCATAACGTAACATAAGGCTCAAGGTTTTCAAAATATTCGTAATCCATTCATCATCATAGTCATAAGAGAAAAAAATTATAAATCATAATTTGAGCCAAAGTAACATAAACATAATAATGCATAAAAACATGTGGAATAATGGGAGACTCATCATAACCGACACCATCATAGTAGAGCCTTACATGATGCCCCAACTATCTCACTAAAGTGGGCAGAGTCATCCCGGCATGCCAGGCAAGGGACGTGTAGTATGTGATATCACGAAAGAGGGGATCCATTAAAATTGTAATGTATCAATATGAATCTACGGTGGCACGTAGTTATGAGACACTGGCATAGTCCTTTGAGCGTCGGGCTACTCGGTGCTAGACACTACTCCCAAAAACATGCACATTAGGCTCGTACGTAAATCATAAACATCATTCATGAGATCCATGGCCAAATAAACATTAACATCATTGATCCCTATTTATATATATGTTTATCCATGAATCAAGGGCCCGTAAATTGGCCAATGTCATAAATCGATCAATCATGAAATTTATCTCATAAATCATAAATCGTACTTGAACATGTAGGCATTGCCCAATACTTTAACATGCTTGAAAATACATAATTCACTCGAAAACATGATCTTAAACATGGTTAACTTGAAAACGTGCCTTTCATTATAAATATCTCATCATACTTGAATATTCATCATAAGTCTCAACTTCCATGAACTTCTCATAATTGGGCATTTTGATATATAAAGCATGAAACATGATTTTTTTTAATTGGAAACGATATAAAACTTGCCCATTAATCATAATTCAATAATAAAAACTCATTTAGATCATACCCACGTAGAAAATTTAGGAATTTCATGCATTGGGTTACAACTCTATAGAATCAACATAGGAATTTCTATGATTTAAAGAGAGATTGGGCATAGGTGTGAATGGATTCACCCATTCATAACCCTACATACCTAATTAAAGCTGATTCTTACACTTTCTTGTTTGCCTAAGAGGAATTTGAGAAGAATTGGAAGGGCTTAAGCTTTATCTCTTCTCTAACATCCTAACTTGCATGGGTTTTGAATAGGCTATAATGACTTAACCTATCTTCATACACCCTGAAAATGGCTTAAAACGATGCAGTATAGGACCCTAGAGCATAGGAATGACGAGAATATCCTTAATAACTTTGTAGATAAAAACTACTTGTCAGTCCCCACGAGGGACCTAACAAGTCGTTGCCACCAACCACGGGTCGTTACATCAATCGTTGGGTACAATGTCGAGGTTTCACCTAGAACTCATAACGGGACATCATTCGAATCATTACCGGTGACCATGACTCGTGGTCACCACTCGTTATCTCCACTACCTCAAACCTCTAATCATTAGTTGCCTGCTGGCCACGATTCACCCAACGAATTGCGGGGTCTAACCACAACTCGTGGTCATGCCCATGGTGACCCCATTAACAATTTTTCAACTCAAGTCTAGTACCTCACCACGAGTCACCTCAAAACTCATGGTCTTACCCACGGGTCACAGAATGATTCGTTTAGTGACCTGGTGCAAAATTTTTAATTTTTTCTCTATTTCACTCTCGGGTCTGATCTTAGAGCTTTTAGGGTATTACACAAAATCCATATGGTAAGCTAATAACACGAACTTGAGATAAATCATGAAATGTACTCGATCATATGGACTTTCCCAAACTTTAACATACTTGAAATAGACTTTAATAGTCAAAAACATGAATATAGTCATAGGTAATTTGAAACCATCTTGTATCATAAACATCTCATCATACTTAGAAACATAGATCATAATCTCATCTTTCCAAGAACTTTCATAATTTGGAATCATAATTTGTAAAACATTGAAAACATTATAAAGCATGCCCATGAATTATAATACAACATTTGAAATATGAATAGAGTATACCCATGATAGATACTTATAGAATTCACGAGTTGGGTTAAAACCCCATAGATTGGTCAACTAGAATTTCCATGAATTTGAGAAGGGATTGCGCATGGGAGTGGATGAATACACCCATTCATAACCCTACATACCTGGGTACTCCTAATTTCACAACCCTCTTGGATGCCTAAAGGAAATTGGAGAAGACTTGATGAATTTCTAAGCTTGATTACCCTTTGAAACCTCTAGGCTTTCATGCATGGAGAGGGATAGGTTTAGAATGAGCTAAGCGCTCTTAAAACACACTTATCTAAGATTAAAACGATGTAGTTTAGGTCTTAGAAACTTAGGAATTATGGAAAAGCCCTTACTAAATTCGCAGGAAAAACATAGTGCCAGTCCCCCCGAAGGACTGGACAACTCGTGGTGACGAGTCATTGGGTTTACTACCCAAAATTTCCATCTTTAAGCCGGCTCCTAACCACGACTGACTCCACAACTCATTACCTTGACCACGAGTCGTGGCTTGTCTTGTTGTCAACCCCAAATTTCAAAAAACAGCCAACTCTCCCTTCACTCCATGAGCCACTTAACAACTCGTGCTGTACCTTGTGGGTCACCGGACGACTCGTCTTGTGACCTGGTGCATAAATTTTTATTTTCTCCATCTTAACCCTAGGGTTTCATCTTAGGGCTTTTGGTGTATTACAACATTCTATTTAAGCGTTGTTTTTTAGTTTTGTTTTCTTTGCCTGAGGACATGTAAAAGTATTAAGTTGAGGTGTTTATTTGTTGTGAGTTTATAACACTTTCGATGCTTAAAACTGGAAAATAAGCATGGATATAGGTGTGTTTTATATAGATATGAGGAACTTTTATTTTGTTTTCAAGAAAAATAGATGTTAGAGTTGAATTTGCAAAAGATGGAGAAAATTTCAGAAAAGTGGATAATTACGAACCTTAGTATGATCTATACTAAGAGTCATGGAAAATTCCAGGCCAAAAGTGTTGAGGAAAAGGCATCTTACGGCTCATGGCACGAGCCGTACCATAGCAGTCGTGAAAACTCTAGAAGATATTGCACAGGCTAAGTCTCCTGGTATAGGTAGCAACCACGAATTGTAAGATCTACCTAAGAAACGTACCAAGGAGCCGTGGAGAAGTTCAGAAGAAGTGAAGACTGCCAGATCTCAAGGTATGAGAAGGAGTCATGGGTCATAGCATCTTCCAGTTTTAGTTGGTTAGTCCTCATCTTTCAAGGGCCCTTTATTAGTTGTATAGAGTACTTTCAGTTTCAGACTATACTAAGTTAGTCCCCATCAACTCGTCAGCTGTAGAGGCTTTTCAGACATAGTATGTATGCAGTTTCAGTCATGTGTTATCTATTCAGAAGTTATGATATTCCTAGATTTTTTCTTTAATATATATGTTAGAATTTCTTTTGATTATGTTGAATTCAGATTGCATGTTCATGCCATGGATCGACTTGGAGCCTCTCGGGGTTCTTTGTCTTGTGTCTTGATCTAAGCCTATGTTTGAGTTGTGATAAACTTGGTATCAGAGCCTTAGGTTTGAAGTGTCCTAGGGTTTCTAAGAGTTTCCTTAAGTAGAGTCTTCTTCATGGGTGTGAAGCACGCCATACTTATGAAGAAGATGCTACGAGACATTTAGGAAATGTTCCCTTCTTTCATGATCTAAGTCGTGCGATGAAATATCTCTATCCTTCTAACTCATGCTATACGCATTTTCAGAATTATGTCTCCACGCCGAGTTAACAGAAGAAGAAATTGAAATGGAAATGGCCATGAGAATAGCAATGGGGATGGGCACCAGTAGGCCCCACCAGCCCATGAGGATCATGTACCCTAGTAGGTGTCCCACACAGAGTTTAAGGCTACCATTTATATGCTACCTCAGGCCTTGACCGTCCAAGTCAATCAACAGGCAGTAGCGCATGTCCCTTAGAATAGGAACACGGCAGTGACAAGAGTTAGAGATTTTCTGAGGATGAACCCTCCAGAGTTTCTTGGTCAAATGTGGATGAGGATCCAGATGAGTTTATTGATGAGGTTTTGAAGATCGCCCAGATCATGGGGGTGACTGGAGAGGAGTGCGCCGATCTAGCCTCGTATCATTGAAAGGGGTTGCACATATTTGGTTCAAGCAATAGAAGGATAGTAGGGCAGTTTAAGCAGGCCCTATTGGTTGGGATGAGTTCCATGCCGCATTTATAGATCGGTTCTTCTCTCATGAGATGAGGGAGATTAAAGCATCCAAGTTTGTGAACCTAAAGAAAGGGAAGATGAAAGTTCAGGAGTATGCCTTGGAGTTCACTCGCCTATCCAAGTATGCACCTGAGATGGTGTCAGATCTGAGAACCTGAGTAAGTCGGTTCGTGCATGATATAACAGACTACTTGGTCAAGGATTGTCAAACCATGATTCTTCATCAGGACATTGACTTTCCTCATATAGTTCTATACGCCCAAGCAGATGGAGGCGGTACAGGGGACTGAGCGGGAGAGAGAGGCGAAGAGGGCCAGGACTAATAACTTTGGATTCTCCCTGTAGAGACCTGGTAGGCACCGTCAGCAGTCCCACTAAAGATCTTCAGCCCCAGCACTGTCGGCTATGAGTGTGCCATCTAGATCTAGGTGCGATTAGAGGGGACAAGCATCAGGCTCTAGAGGTCAGGGTAGCATACCCATAGAGTCCAGTATTCCATAGTGTAGCAGATATGGCTGGAGACATGTGGGTCAATGCTTAGCAGGTTCAGGTATTTGTTTCAGGTGTGCGAAGCCTATACATATGCTTGGGGATTGCCCAGCAGCTAGATAGGGCCATGATAGGGGTCGAGGCCTAGCCTCTAGTTTAGTATCTCCACCAGCACACCCAGCTCAGCAAGGGGCATCTACTAGTGACGGTGGTGGTCAGTGCCAAAACAGATTTTATGCCCTAGCATCTCGTCAGGAGTAGGAGGTCTCCCGAGATGTAGTCACCAGTAGGTTACGCGTTTTCCACCTTGATGTATATTCATTGCTAGACCCAGGGGCTACTTTATCTTTTGTGACGCCCTATGTTTCTAGTAGTTTCAAAGTCAGTCCCGAAATCTTATCAGAACCCTCTCAGTCTCTACTCCGATCGGTGATTCAGTTATGGCTCGACGGGTATATAAAAATTGCCCTGTTACATGTTATACCCCGTAGAATTCCCGGCACCTAGACGAACTATTCGCACGTTGGTTAAGCATATTTGAAGGCCATACGTGCTGGAGAAAGGCCCGGGAAAAGATCGGACGAGAAGCTCATCGAACCATCGCGGAAGGAGCCGAGGCAGAGCCCCTCCACGATGGCAGCGTGTCACGGAGGAGTGGCCTCCGCGATGGCTCCGTGACACGTTGGCCTTGTCCAGGCCCAAGTATATAAAGTCCCACTTCGGTTTTAAATGATAAAATCCTTAAAAATTTCCAGAGAAACAGAGGCAAACGTAGGGGGAAAAGAAAGGAACGAAGGAAATTATATATTTTCGTCCGATTACGCTGCCAAACGCTGCCCAAACTCAAATTAATCCTACATATCAAAGTATTTAGCAGCAGAGAGCATTTCTACGGATTTAGTTTCGTGAAATACGGCCGACAAATCGGCGAGCCACCAAACTAAGGTAAGTAGAATTGCTCTAAATTAATGTCTATGTGTTCCTAGCTGAGAAGTGAATACTTCTCCCTTCTGGGACGCTGAAAAATAGCGAGTTTTCTACCGTCTTTCGATAAGCCTAGGTTTAGGCTATAAACTATATCGAAAGTGAAGTTGCTCTTTACAATAAAGCTGTATTTAGTATTAATTGACGTATTTGTGAATGCAGTTGGGAGAAAATAGTTGAAGTACCAGCCGAGCCTCGTCCGACGGACGAATAGTTCAAAGATAAGGTATGTAAAGTTAGTTTCCTCGGCAAGTTAAGTAATGTTGAGACAGTATAGTAATTTACAGACCAGTAGAATGTTTAGAAGTCGAGTATTGCATTATTATGAATATTGGTATAATGTGAGAAGCATTGGGTTGTAATGTGTATGAACCCTACTAGTACGATATAGATTCTAACGCAAGTGTTAGAGATTGTCCAGCATGCTCAGTATGTGATGTAGTATGACATGTTATGATATTGTTGTACTCAGTTGAAACCCCGTGAAGTAACGCAGCACCCATAAAGCATTTCAGAAACAGAATAGCAGACTAAAATGAAGTTTAGAAAGCATGTTAGAAATAGGAAATCATGTTAATACAGACACTCAGTAAGCAGTATAGTTTCAGCAGAAACACTACCTTGTATAGCATTTGCCCCAGTGCAGTTTAGCAGGGGACTATATTCATATATATATATATATATATATATATATATATATATATATATATATATATATATTTACCAGCCTCAGCATGTATCGAATACGTACAGGTTATTATTATTAGTTCAGCATGTAATGTAAACAACACCTTACCCCTCTTAGCCTCAGCATGTGAGATACACAGACAACATTACTAGTTGAGACCGTTGTATTGTTTGGGGTTGGACTACCCAGCATCCACGACCGCCCAGGGTTAATAGCTGTATCGACTCGTCCGCCAAAGGACGAGGATACGTCACTCTACGGAGTGGCATGCCGTCCCACCAGGGGACGAAGATGGGATGCCAATTTTCCCCATATTTGTGCCTTCATCGGCCCTTACACACCCCAGTCGAGCGGATACGCCCGGGTGCAGATTCAGGAGTCCTACGGACTCAGATGCAATTATAGTCAGGGGCTCAGCGAGCCCAAGTGCATACCCAGGGGACCGGCGGGATGCTTGCAGCCATTGTAGGAGATGGGATGACCGGGGTAGGGGTATAGATTCTGTGCTGGTTGTACCTCCCGGCTTATGGGGGCCGGGTAAGGTTTGTGTATGCCATGTTATGTTATGCCATATTACATTAGATACGAGCAGATTAGTAGTAGGATGATACGTCCCCAGGTATGATTCCTACTCCCTTCAGTATGACTAAGAACAGGTACGATCTACACCATCAGATAGTTAATCTAGTTCTTCTTATTTCAGTTTCATCAGTTATGTTATTGATTTCAGATATCTCTTTCAGTTATTGTTTTACATACTCAGTACCAGCGGTACTGACGCCTGGTGGGGCGCTGCATTGCTTGCCTGCAGGTACCCATAGACGAGCAGGCGATACCACGTGATCCCCATCAGCGGTTGAGTATTCAGCTCCTGTCATCCGGAGACTGAATTTCTAGAGGTGTAGTTCAGTTCCTTTTGCTGTACAGTACGGGTAGTTCGGGGCCCTGTCCTGATCATTTCTATTATTCTTCCTAGAGGCTTGCAGTCTGTATATATTCCCTGTGGTCAGATGAGCCGGTCGTGAGAGGCCGTGGAGTTGTATAGTTGTTAGCATTCCTTCTTTCTATTGTGATGGTCGTGTGGGGCCATAGTTGTCAGTAGTGGTGACCTTGCCGGTCACGTAGTTGTTTAATACGTTATGATTGAGTTGCAGATAACTAGACAGCATGGTGGCCTTGTCGGCCCGCATAGGTTTCCCTGAATTAAGATGTTTCTGGTCAACTGTTAGTACAGGTACAGAAGGCTATAGGCCAATGGGCCGGGGCCTGTGTTTACAGCCGTTATATAGCCCTTTGTTTCCAGAAATGTGAGTCAGAGCCAGCCAGGCACCAGATGTGCCAGGCTTAACAGTCCAGCAGGTCAGGTCCTAGTAGGGCACCAAGTGCCAGTCATACCCCCCAAGGCGGGGTGTGACAAACTTGGTATCAGTGCAGGTCGTATCCCAGGGAGTCTGCAAGCCGTGCTAAGTAGAGTCTTGTCCATGGATGTGTTGTGCACCACATACTATGGATAGGAGGCTGCAAGGTATGAGAGGATGGTTGCCTTTTGTTCTTATTCAGTCGTGTTATAGAGCGGTACAGTATAGGGTTGAGTCCCTAAAAGTTTACCATATTCTTTGGTTACAGATAATGTTAGACCAGCGACATCCTACCACAGTTCGGAGCTTAGACATTGCAGTAGGAGAAGGCACCAGTAGGATGCCTCCCCCTCATTTGGAGACAGCCCGACCAGAGGGCACTACAGAGGCATCATCCCACCCTCCTCAGCAGTCTCCACCACGCCAGGAGCCACTTGGGGCGACACTACCTTCAGCAGCCCCTATATTGACTCCTTCCGACCAGGAGGTTAGGAGTGCGGTAGTCATGTTAGCATAGATGATGGCTTCTCAGCGTCAGCAAATGCCATCCACAGTTGCAGAATCATCAGGAGGGCCCGGTAGTTCAAGGGTCCGAGAGTTCTTAGCCTTGAATCCCCCACAGTTCACAGGCACGGACCAAACAGAGGACCCCCAAGATTTTCTGGATCAGATGCAGAGAATCTTCAGGGTTATGCATGCTACGCCTACTGAATCAGTTGAATTGGCAGCATTCCGATTACGGGATATTGCGGTGTTATGGTATGAAAGCTGGGAGAGGTCCCGAGGGAGAGATGTTTCCCCTCCCAGCTGGTCCAGCTTTTCAGGAGCCTTTCTGGATCATTATTTGCCGCGGGAGATTCGACAGGCCCGGGTAGACCAGTTCCTACATCTAGAACAGGGGGCCATGAGTGTTCGGGAATTTTCCTTGCAGTTTGATTCCTTAGCCCGATATGCACCGGCCTTCATTGATACCATGGCATCCAGAGTGCATCACTTTATTACGGGGTTGAATCCAGAATATGTTGAGATTTGTACTACAGCCACACTGCAAGAGGACATGGACATTGCCCGAATTCAGGTATTTGCCCAGAATATTGAGGGCATCAGACAGCGACAACGAGAGGTCAGAAGGGTTAATCAGGAACAGCGTCGCCGGGACAGGCCAGTTGAGTTACAGAGAGAGGCCCGGGGAGGACCCAGGCCCCGATTGTCAGACAGGCCGCCCAGGCCCCCGCCTCCGCCACAGTCACAGGGGGGTAGATTCAGCCGCAGGGGGCAGTCAGAGACTGGTAGAGGCTCGCAGATGGCAGATTCACCATCACAGAG
Organism: Datura wrightii; assembly: GCA_035772735.1. Taxonomy (NCBI): domain Eukaryota; kingdom Viridiplantae; phylum Streptophyta; class Magnoliopsida; order Solanales; family Solanaceae; genus Datura; species Datura wrightii. The sequence continues at coordinate 51,225,710 of JASDFA010000020.1, read as the reverse complement.
GAGGGCGGAGCAGAGTAGGTATACCCTACCACTTTGCCTTATATGCAATCGACGCCATCCTGGAGCATGCAGATATGGCTCCACCGCATGTTATATTTGTGGGCAAGAAGGCCATTTGATGAAAGATTGCCCAGCCAGAGGTCGAGAGGACCGCGATAGACAGGATAGGACATCAGCAGGGTCACGAGCCACCGCATCTTCGACTGGGCGCAGGCCCTCAGTTTCAGCAAGCAGGGGTCGGGGCAGATCAGGGGCCTCCAGTATAGGTGCGGGCCCAAGCCGCACATATGCCTTACCAGGGAGGCAAGATTCAGAAGCGTCGCCTGATGTTGTGACAGGTATGCTAACTATCTGCTCACACCCTGCTTATGTGTTAATTTATCCAGGGTCTACTTTGTCCTATATTACTCCATTTGTGGCACGGAAGTTTAGTATTGTACCAGAATCATTACAGCAGCCCTTCTTAGTATCTACGCCCATCGGTGACTCTATCACAGCTAGCCGAATCTACCGCGGGTGTACAGTAGAGATTGGTGACCGTCAGACCACAGTAGATCTGGTCGAGTTAGAAATAATAGACTTCGATGCCATAATGGGTATGGACTGGCTAGTACCATGCTTTGCCAATGTTGAATGTTGGACTAAAACGGTCCGATTCCACTTCCCAGGAGAAGCAGTACGGGAGTGGAAGGGCAGCACCGCTACGCCAAAAGGTAGGTTTGTTTCCTACCTTCAGGCGAGGAAGTTGATATCCAAGGGATGTATTTGTCATCTGGTCAGAGTTCAGGATATCCAAGCAGAATCTCCGACACTCCAGTCTGTCCTAGTGGTGAATGAATTCCCAGATGTATTCCTGATGAGTTACCTGGTATTCCCCCAGAAAGGGAAATAGACTTTGCTATCGACTTGTTACCAGGCACGCAGCCAATATCAATACCTCCTTATCGTATGGCTCCTGCAGAACTCAGAGAATTAAAGGAGCAGTTGAAAGATTTGTTAGATAAAGGTTTTATCAGGCCGAGTACTTCACCATGGGGTGCGCCAGTTTTATTCGTGAGGAAGAAAGATGGCTCGCTCCGAATGTGCATAGATTATCGGTAGCTAAATAAAGTTACAGTAAAGAACAAGTATCCGCTCCCCAGAATTGATGACTTATTCGATCAGTTGCAGGGAGCCAGATACTTTTCTAAAATTGACTTGTGGTCCGGATATCACCAGGTCCGAGTACGTGAGAGAGGTATTCCTAAGACAGCGTTTAGGACCCGATATGGACATTTTGAATTTCTAGTTATGTCCTTCGGGTTAACGAATGCCCCAGCAGTCTTTATGGACCTGATGAATAGTATTTTCAAACCTTTCCTGGACTTGTTCGTGATAGTATTTATTGATGATATTCTAGTGTATTCACGCTCTGAAGCAGATCACTGGACTAATTTGCGGACAGTGCTCCAGATTCTCAGGGACCGCCAGTTGTATGCTAGATTTTTGAAGTGTGAATTCTGGCTTAACTCAGTGGCCTTTTTAGGGCATATTGTCTCACACGCTGGTATACAGGTAGACAAGCAGAAGATAGAAGCAGTTAAGTCATGGCCTAGGCCTACCACCCCGACTGAAGTTCGTAGCTTTCTGGGGTTGGCAGGATATTATCGGAGGTTCGTTGAGGGGTTCTCGACCATTGCAGCACCTCTAACTAAATTAACACAGAAAGCAGCAAAATTTCAGTGGACAGAGGCATGCGAGCAGAGTTTCCAGGAATTGAAAGACAGATTAACCTCTGCCCCAGTGTTAGCATTACCGGAAGGCACAGAAGGTTATTCAGTCTATTACGACGCGTCAGGTGTCGGATTGGGTTGTGTGTTGATGCAGCATGGTCGAGTAATTGCATATGCCTCCAGACAGCTGAGGAAACACGAAAAGAATTATCCTACCCATGACCTGGAATTGGCCGCAGTAATCCACGCGTTAAAGATGTGGAGGCATTACCTGTACGGAGTTCATGTTGATATTTATACAGATCATAAGAGCTTACAGTACATTTTCACTCAAAGGGAGTTGAATCTGCGGCAACGCCGCTAGTTAGAGCTGTTAAAAGACTATGATATGAATATTCTATACCACCTCGGAAAAGCTAATGTTGTAGCAGATGCCCTGAGTCGTAAGTCAATGGGGAGTTTAGCATATTTGCGACCTGAGAAGCAGAAATTGGCCAAGGAAATTCATCAGTTAGCTGGCCTAGCCATTCGAGTAATAGAAACAGAAAATAATGGAGCAGTAATTCAGAATTTTGTGGTGTCATCATTGGTTACAGAGGTAAAAGAACGACAGTACGAGGATCCCGATTTAGTCCAGCTCAGAGATAGAGTTCAGAAGGGTAAGGAGCCAGATTTTCAGATAACCGAGGATAATGTGCTACGTTGTAAGGGCCGCCTCTGTGTCCCGAATGTTTCAGGGCTTCGCGGATGAATCATGCATGAGGTACATTATGCTCGCTATTCCCTTCATCCAGGGGTGACGAAAATGTACCACGATATCAGAGACATCTACCAGTGGCCAGGTATGAAAACTGAGATAGCTGAATTTGTATCTAGATGTGCTAATTGTCAGCAGGTGAAAGCAGAGCACCAGAAACCGGGCGGTTTGATGCAAGAGATAACGGTACCTATGTGGAAATGGGAAGCAATAAACATGGATTTTGTAATAGGGTTACCCCGTACTAGACGCAGAAATGATTCCATTTGGGTAATAGTTGATAGGCTGACAAAATCAGCTCATTTCCTGCCAGTGAGGGCTACCTTCTCAGCTGAGGATTATGCCGAATTGTATATCAGAGAAGTAGTTAGATTGCATGGGTTGCCGGTATCTATTATTTCAGACAGGGGAGCACAGTTTACAGCTAGATTCTGGCAGTCGTTTCAGAAAGGTTTGGGGACGCAGGTTAACTTGAGCACAGCATTCCATCCTCAAACAGATGGGCAAGCGGAACGTACAATTCAGACGCTCGAAGATATGCTACGAGCGTGTGTGTTAGATTTTGGGGGTAGCTGGGATGAACATCTCTCGTTAATTGAATTTGCTTATAATAACAGCTACCATTCAGCTATTCAGATGGCGCCTTTCGAGGCATTATACGGGCGAAAGTGTAGATCGCCGGTGGGCTGGTTTGAGATAGGAGAATCAGCACTAGTTGGCCCAGACATTGTTCGGCAGTCCGAGGAAAAGATAAAGCTTATCCGAGAACGTTTACTAACCACTCATAGCCGCCAGAAGTCTTATGCAGATAGGCGGCGCAGAAATATAGAATTTTCAATAAATGACTGGGTATACCTGAAAGTGTCCCCGATGAAAGGGGTAATGAGGTTTGGTAAGAAAGGCAAGCTTAGCCCGAGATTTATTGGGCCATATCAGATTCGGCGAAGAATAGGCTGAGTTGCATACGAGTTGAACTTGCCTCTAGAGCTAGCATCTGTTCACCCAGTGTTCCACGTCTCTATGTTAAGGAAGTTCGTAGGGGACCCTTCTACAGTAGTTCCAGTTCAGGAGGTTCAAGTCACAGAAGAGTTAGCCTATGAAGAGGTTCCCGTAGCCATTTTAGATAGACAGATTCGCAGACTGAGAACTAAAGATGTGGCATCTGTCAAAGTATTGTGGCGTAACAGAAATCGGGAGAAAATGACATGGGAGGCTGAAGAAGATATGAAAACCAGTTACCCTCATCTATTTCAGGCCTAATCAGGCGACAGGTATGTCCGTATTATTATTTATGTCGTACCTTATGGTTGTATGTTGTAAATGATAAAGAAAGAAGTGATATTCAGTTGTCCAGTGGATCTTAGAATATTGTGTGCAGTGCCTGTGTTGGACTTTTATGCATTTCAGGTTTTTGCGATAGTCCATATTACAGGGGAAACTCTACCGAAATTTTTCTAGACAGTAAAGTAAGTAGTCCTCTAGATGACAGTGTACATTCGACGACGAAGGTTCTTAAGGGGGGGGAGAATTTTATACCCCGTAGAATTCCCGGCACCTAGATGACCTATTCACACGTTCGTTAAGCATATTTGAAGGCCATACGTGCTGGAGAAAGGCCCGGGAAAAGATCGGACGAGAAGCCCGTCGAACCATCGCGGAAGGAGCCGAGGCAGAGCCCCTCCGCGATGGCTCCGTGACACGTTGGCCTTGTCCAGGCCCAAGTATATAAAGCACCACTTCGGTTTTAAATGATAAAATCCTTAAAAATTTCCAGAGAAACAGAGGCAAACGCAGGGGGAAAAGAAAGGAACGAAGGAAATTATATATTTTCGTCCGATTACGCTGCCAAACGCTGCCCAAACTCAAATTAATCCTAGATATCAAAGTATTTAGCAGCAGAGAGCATTTCTACTGATTTAGTTTCGTGAAATACGGCCGACGAATCGGCGAGCCACCGAACTAAGGTAAGTAGAATTGCTCTAAATTAATGTCTATGTGTTCCTAGCTGAGAAGTGAATACTTCTCCCTTCTGGGCCGCTGCAAAATAGCAAGTTTTTGACCGTCTTTCGATAAGCCTAGGTTTAGGCTATAAACTATATCGAAAGTGACGTTGCTCTTTACAATAAAGCTGTATTTAGTATTAATTGACGTATTTATGAATGCAGTTGGGAGAAAATAGTGGAAGTACCTGCCGAGCCTCGTCCGACGGACGAATAGTTCAAAGATAAGGTATGTAAAGTTAGTTTCCTCGGCAAGTTAAGTAATGTTGAGACAGTATAGTAATTTACAGACCAGTAGAATGTTCAGAAGTCGAGTATTGCGTTATTATGAATATTGGTATAATGTGAGAAGCATTGGGTTGTAATGTGTATGAACCCTACTAGTACGATATAGATTCTAACGCAAGTGTTAGAGATTGTCCAGCATGCTCAGTATGTGATGTAGTATGACATGTTATGATATTGTTGTACTCAGTTGAAACCCCGCGAAGTAACGCAGCACCCATAAAGCATTTCAGAAACAGAATAGCAGACTAAAATGAAGTTTAGAAAGCATGTTAGAAATAGGAAATCATGTTAATACAGACACTCAGTAAACAATATAGTTTCAGCAGAAACACTACCTTGTATAGCATTTGCCCCAGTGCAGTTTAGCAGGGGACTATATTCATATATATATATATATATATATTTACCAGCCTCAGCATGTATCGAATACGTACAGGTTATTATTATTAGTTCAGCATGTAATGTAAACAACACCTTACCCCTCTTAGCCTCAGCATGTGAGATACACAGACAGCATTACTAGTTGAGACCGTTGTATTGTTTGGGGTTGGACTACCCAACATCCACGACCGCCCAGGGTTAATAGCTATATCGACTCATCCGCCAGAGGACGAGGATACGTCACTCTACGGAGTGGCATGCCGTCTCGCCAGGGGATGAAGATGGGATGCCAATTTTCCCCATATTTGTGCCTTCATCGGCCCTTACACACCCCAGTCGAGCGGATACGCCCGGGTGCAGATTCAGGAGTCCTACGGACTCAGATGCAGTTATAGTCAGGGGCTCAGCGAGCCCAAGTGCATACCCAGGGGACCGGCAGGATGCTTGCAGCCATTGTAGGAGATGGGATGACCGGGGTAGGGGTATAGATTCTGTGCTGGTTGTACCTCCCGGCTTATGGGGGCCAGGTAAGGTTTGTGTATGCCATGTTATGTTATGTATGTTATGCCATATTACATTAGATACGAGCAGATTAGTAGTAGGATGATACGTCCCCAGGTATGATTCCTACTCCCTTCAGTATGACTAAGAACAGGTACGATCTACACCATCAGATAGTTAATCTAGTTCTTCTTATTTCAGTTTCATCAATTATGTTATTGATTTCAGATATCTCTTTCAGTTATTGCTTTACATACTCAGTACCAGCGGTACTGACGCCCGGTGGGGCGCTGCATTACTTGCCTGCAGGTACCCATAGACGAGCAGGCGATACCACGTGATCCCCATCAGCGGTTGAGTATTCAGCTCCTGTCATCCGGAGACTGAATTTCTAGAGGTGTAGTTCAGTTCCTTTTGCTGTACAGTACGGGTAGGTCGGGGCCCTGTCCTGATCATTTCTATTATTCTTCCTAGAGGCTTGCAGTCTGTATATATTCCCTGTGGTCAGATGAGCCGGTCGTGAGAGGCCGTGCAGTTGTATAGTTGTTAGCATTCCTTCTTTCTATTGTGATGGTCGTGTGGGGCCATAGTTGTCAGTAGTGGTGACCATGCCGGTCACGTAGCTTTTTAATATGTTATGATTGAGTTGCAGATAACTAGACAGCATGGTGGCCTTGTCGGCCCGCATAGGTTTCCCTGAATTGAGATGTTTCTGGTCAGCTGTTAGTATAGGTACAGAAGGCTATAGGCCAATGGGCCGGGGGCTGTGTTTACAGCCGTTATATAGCCCTTTGTTTCCAGAAATGTGAGTCAGAGCCAGCCAGGCACCAGATGTGCCAGGCTTAACATTCCAGCAGGTCAGGTCCTAGTAGGGCACCAGGTGCCAGTCATACCCCCCAAGGCGGGGTGTGACATTACAATCCTTCAGAAAGTCACCTTAGCATAGTTAGTAGAGCTAAGCCATGACCGATTTTAATGTTGTCATCGGCATGGATTGGCTACATGCATGTTATGCCTTAGTCAATTGTAGATCTTGTGCAGTAGAGTTTAGATTTTTGGTTGAGCCAGTCCTCGAGTGGAAGGGTACTTCAGTTGTGCCTGTAGGTTGCTTCATTTCCTACCTTAAGGTAGAAAGATGATTTCTTAGGTTTGTGTGTACCATCTAGTTAGGGTTAAGGATGCTATATCCGAAACCCCGACTATCCAGTCAGTTCTTGTAGTGTGTGAGTACCAAAAGTGTTCCCAGATGATTTACCAGGAATGCCTCCCAAACGGGAGATCAATTTTGGTATTGAACTACTTTCCGATACGCAACCTATATCTATTCCTCCATACAGAATGTCCCCAATTGAGCTAAAGGAGTTGAAGGGGCAGGTGAAGGACATTCTAGATAAGGGTTTCATCATACCTAGAAAATCCCTGTGGGGAGCACCAGTTCTCTTTGTCCGTAAGAAGGATTGTTCTCTTCATATGTGCATTGATTATAGGCAATTGAACAAAGTCACCATCAAGAACAGGTATTCTCTCCCAAGGATTGATGATTTGTTTGACCAGCTTTAGGGCGCTAAGTGTTTTTCAAAGATATACCTCATATCCGGATACCATTAGCTTAGGGTTCGGGAGAGTGACATCCCGAAGACAGCCTTCAGACTCGGTATGGTCACTATGAGTTTATAGTTATGTATTTTGGACTAACGAATACTCCTGTAGCTTTTATGGATTTGATGAACAGGGTGTTCAAGCCATACTTGGATATGTTCATGATTGTGTTCATAGATGACATCCTTATATACTGTTGGAGTGAGGAGGAGCATGCTGCTCATGTGAGAGTGGTGCTACAAACTTTAAAGGATCACCAGTTGTATGCTAAATTCAGTAAATGTGAGTTTTGGTTGAATTCAATGGCATTTTTGGGTCATGTGGTCTCAAGTGAGAGTGTACAGATGGACTATCAACAGATAGAAGCAGTGAAGAATTGTCCTTGACCAGTTAGTCCTTCGGATATTAAGAGTTTCTTGGGTTTAGCTAGTTACTATTGAAAGTTTGTTGAAGGTTTTTCATCCATTGCAGCACCGTTGACTAAATTGACCCAAAAGAAAGTGAAGTTTCAAATGTTAAAGGCCTGAGAAAAGCTTCAAAGAGTTTAAGACTTGACTCACCTCAGCACCTGTTCTGACCCTACCTGAGGGTACCGATGGGTTTGTGGTATATTATGACTCCTGGAGGCTTGGTTGTGTGCTAATTCTGCACGGTAAAGTTATAGCCTATGCTTCCAAGCAGCTAAAAGTCCATGAAATGAACTATCTAACTCATGATCTCGAATTGGGGGCGGTAGTATTTGCCTTGATGATTTGGAGACACTATGTGTACGAGGTCCATGTAGATGTGTTAATTGATAACAAAAGCCTACAATATGTGTTTATCCAAAAAGATTTGAATCTACGTCTGAGGAGATGGTTGGATCTTCTTAAAGATTATATTATGAGTATCCTTTATCATCCAAGAAAGGCTAATATGGTGGCAGACGCTCTTAGCAGGCTTTCTATGGAGGTGTGTCCCATGTAGATGAGGAGAGGAAAGAGCTAATAAAGGATGTGCAACGGCTTGCATGACTAGGAGTTCATCTTGTTGACTTGATAAATGGTGGTGTAATTATTCAAAATGGATTAGAATCCTCTCCAGTGGCTGAGGCCAAATCTAGGCAAGACAAGGATCCTATTTTTGAAAAGTTGAAGGAAACTGTTCAGAACCATAAGGTGGAGGTCTTCCCAAAAGGGGGAGATGGTGTGCTATGATATCAGGGTCGTTTGTGTGCACCGGGTGTTGATGATTTGAGGGAGCGGATGTTGCATGAAGCTCATGGTTCCAGATATTTTATAAATCCAGGTGCCACCAAGATGTATCATGACCTATGAGAAGTCTATTGGTAGAGTGGCATGAATAAAGACACAGCATAATTTGTGGCTAAGTGTCTGAATTGTCAACAAGTGAAAGTGGAACATCAAAGACTTGGAGGTGTGCTCCAATACATTGGTACCCCTACTTGGAAATGGGAGGAGATCAATATGGATTTCATTCCTAGGTTGCCTCGCATTCGTCGACAGTATGACTCTATTTGGGTGGTTGTAGGCAGGTTGATTAAGGCAACTTATTTTCTACCAATCAAAACCACCAATTCAGCGAAGGGTTATGCTAAGTTATACATTCGGGAGTTAGTTCGGTTTCATGGAGTGCCCTTGTCCATTATATCATATAGAGGTACTCAGTTTACCTCCCAGTTTTGGAGATCATTTTAGAAGGAACTTGGTACTCAGGTCAAGCTTAACATAGCATTTCACCCACAAACATTTGAGCAGGCAGAGCAGATCATTCAGACTCTTGAGGATATGCTAAGAGTGTGTATGATTGATTTCAATGGTAGTTGGGATGGTCATTTTCCTCTCATTGAGTTTGCATATAACAACTACCATTCTAGCATTCGGATGGCTCCGCTTGAGGCTCTCTATAGGCGGAGATATAGATCGCCTATTGGTTGGTATAAAGTCGGTGAAGTTGCGATGATAGGACCAAATTCAATCCATGAAGCTATGGAGAAATTTCGGCTTATAAGAGAAAGGTTGAAAACAGCCCAGAGTTGGCAAAGTCCTATGCGGATGTGAGGAGGAGAGAAATTGAGTTTGAAGTTGATGATAGGGTATTTCTAAATGTATCTCCCATGAAGGGAGTGATGAGGTTCGGAAATATAGGGAAACTTAGTCCCCGTTGTGTTGGTCCATATCGGATTTTGAAACAGGTTGGCAAGGTAGCATATGAGTTAGGGTTGCCTTTAGAATTGGCTTTAGTGCATCTAGTGTTTCATGTGTCGCTTTTGAAGAAGTGCATGGGTGATCCGGCTTTGGTTGTCCCGGTGGAGAGCGTAGGTGTGAAGGATAGCCTCAGCTACGAAGAGGTTCCGGTGGAAATTCTTGATCGTTAGGTTCGATAGCTAAGAAACAAAGATGTAGCTTTAGTAAAGGTTTTGTGGAGGAATCAACATATTTAGGGAGCTATGTGGGAAGCCGAAGCAGATATGATTGCTCAATACCCGCATCTATTCCCTCCCTGCTTAGTTTCATCTTGAGGTATCAGTTTGCTCCCTAGTACTCTATTCAGTTTCATGTTTAGATCATGTGCCCCACTTTCTTTCATGTCAACGTATGTATGTATGATTCATGAATTCAGTTCAGTCATGTAATGCAGTCCGGAGTCAGTCACTCTATCAGTTTTCAGCTTTAAATTTACAGTATCTTCTATGACAGTTGCATTTCTCAGCTTTACAGTATGTTTACCCATATTCAAGGATGAATATTCCCAAGAGGGAGATATTGTAATACCCCAAAAGCCCTAAGATCAGACCTAAGGGTTGAAACGGAGAAAATAGAAATTCCTGCAAATTTAGTAAGGGTTTTTCTATAATTTCTAAATTCCTAAGACCTAAACTACATCTATTTAAGCTTAGATAGGTGTGTTTTAAGAGGGTTTAACTGATTCTAAACCTATCCCTCTCCATGCTTTCAGGCTTAGAAGTTCCTAAGGGTGATCAAGCTTAGAAATTCATCAAGTCTTCTCCAATTTCCTTTGGGCATTCAGGAAGGTTGAAAAATTAGAAGTACCCAGGTATGTAGGGTTATGAATGGTTGTATCCACCCACTCTGATGCCCAATCCCTTCTCAAATTCATGAAAGTTCTATGTTGATGAATCTATGGGGTTTTTATCCCAACTTGTGAATTCTCCGAGTATCTATCATGGGTATAAGATATTCATGTTTCTATGTTGAATAATTATTAATGGGCATGTTTTATAATGTTTTCAATTACAAATCATGTTTTTCAAAGTTTTACAAATTATGATGCCCTATTATGAAAGTTCATGAAAAGATGAGGTTATGATCTATGTTTCAAAGTATTATGAGATGTTTACGATGCAAGTATGAATTCAAATTTCTCATGACTATGTTCATGATTTTGACTATCAAAGTCTATTTCAAGTATATTTAAGTTTGGGCAAGCCCATATGATCAAGTATGTTCCGTGATTTATCTCAAATTCATGTTATTAGCTTACCACGTGGTTTTTGGGGTCTAAACTCCCCCTCTTTTCAGCTTGTGGTATGGTTTGAGCCAAGGCTCTATGTTATGTTTTCAGATTATGTATATCATGTTATGATTCAGCTTCATCACTACACAATGATTTTGCTTCATTGAAAAATGATGGAGAGCATACGTTGGTTTTTGGGAGTAGTGTTTAGCACCAAGTATGCTAAGGGTCAGTAAACCCTGTGCCTCAAAACTACGTGCCAAAGTAGGTATGATCAAATTATTTTGGACCTCCCTTGTGATCTTCCCCTACCCCAAGGGGCTTTTAGCTTGATATCGATATCATGGTTGCATCCTTAACCCTGTTGGACGACTCTGCCCACATGAGTGTAATAGTCGGGACCATATATGCTCTATCGTGGTAATCTCAGTTATATGACAAGTCTCCTATTGTTCCTCATGATTTCAGTTATGCATGTTCGTCAGTCATGATATTATGTTTTCAACAGTTTTGGCCCAATATTCGGTTCTACTTATGAATAATTAGTTTTAGCTTTGGGTCATTCGACTTAGTTATGATATTTAGTTATGTTTAAACCATGTTTTTAGATAATAGCATGGAAGCCCTACTCTCAGAATCTTATGGTGAAATGTTTTATGATATGCATGATTTCTATTTTTACTTCGCAATTTTACTTACCTTGCATACTCGGTAAATTCCACGTACTGATCGCATACTCTGTGTTGTATTATTTCATAATACAGGCTCCGACATTCAGGTTCAACCTTGCCATTAGCCAGATCCTCAGAGTGGCATCTTCCCGCCAGAGTTGGTGAGTCCTCATCCTTCGAGGACCCTTTTTATCAGTTATATTCAGCATCTTCAGTTTCAGTTTTAGTGAGTTAGTTGGATCCTTGTCCCATCAACTTGTCAGTATGTAGAGGCTTATCAGACATAGTATGTTTTCAGTTCTAGATTTCTATTAAATATTCAGATATTTGATGTTATCTTATTCTCAGACTTTCGCTATTTTTTATGTCAGATTTCCGCATTATTAAGTTGAGGTTTAGATGTCATGTTCATGTCATAGGTCGAATTGGAGCCTCTCGGGGTTTTTTGTCTCGTGTCTCAATCGGGGCCTATGTTTGCGTCGTGACAAGAGGTTTGTCCACCTCATCAAGATCAACTCCTTCCTCATCTTTGTTATTCATCTCCGCTATCACCTACCATTCATCTGGTGGTTCCATTGGTTGACAGACATTCAATGTTACTTCATCACCATCGACCCAAAAATTCAACTCCCCAATCTCAACATCAACTAAAGCTTGCCCTATTTCCAAGAGTGGTCGCCCCAATATAATGGGCACCTCAATATCAACATCACATTCCAACAAGACAAAGTCGGCTGGAAGGATAAATTCATCGATCTTGACCAACATATCTACAAGAATTCCCACTAGGCATTTTATAAAACAATCCATCATTAGTGTATTACCCTAAAAATACCTAAGATTAGCCCCTAGATTTAACACTTGACCATACAAAAAAACTTGAAAAAATATCTTCAGTACGAGTCATAGTACAGATCATAAGACCCTGCTACAAGCCATACCAAGACTCATAGCAGGAGGACCAGAGAAACATCAATTGTAGCCAGGAAACCATGACTACATGTCACGATTTTTACACCATGGTATGGATCATACTAATTAGTCGTGAGATGAGTTTTAGAAAAGTGCTCAGGGAATTTTGAGAAACCACGAGCCATTACGGATTGTGGTAGGCTCACGTGGGATGAACTTCAGAGGATGGTTTAGGGTAGGGTCCCTAACCATAAGTGTCAGTACGGATGGTATGATCCTGGTATGACTTATTTGTTGGGTCATACAACTGGACGAGTAGATTAATTAAAACGGTTACCCTGGGGCATTTTTGTAAAATTCTGAGTTCCTAACTCCTAAACTATCGTTATGGGTATATTGGCAATGGATTAAGGGGAGTCAGTCAATACATCCCCCTCATTTCTCACATAACTTCTCAAGAACAAAACCAAAATGCTCAATAACTCTCCCAAGAAAGAACTAGGGTTCTTCCTACAACTTCAGAAATTCAAACTTCTTCTCAGGGGTTTTCTTTTACAGGTATGTGGGACTTCAACAAGGGTTCCCTTTCCCCTTGTATCCCAAGATTTTCAGTAAACCCTAGCTTTGAAGTTTTCTAGAAATCATGACCTAGGGTTTTCTTCTAGTTGTTGAATTTGCCTATCTTCTCAATGTTTTAAATCTTCCATGACTATTATTATCTGAAATTCATGTCTTGGTATCATTTCTACAGTATACTTTCCTAGCCTAATCTTTAACATGATTTTGGAATAAAACTTGCATGGTTTAGAATCCAGTCAGAAATGTTGTATTATCCTGATTCTATCACTTGAGTATGAATTTTAGTATAAATCCTTTATATAAAAGTCAATATTTTTAGATTATAAGTATGGTCAATATCTTCATAAATATAACTTATCAGTATTTCAGTTATCAGTTTATTAGGTCCTTTAGACTCTCAGAACAATTCCAGATAAGTAGTTCTGACTTACTCTTAGGAAACCAATCTTGAGCTAATTTGTATAGTGTATATATAGATACTATGCCTTTAGTTGGGAGTAGTAATTAGTATTGAGCAAGCCGGGGTTTCAACACACCCAAGTTCTCAGAACTACATGCCACCATAGGTTTTAGCCTAAATGGGCTTTTCAGTTAGTGATCACATATTTCAGTCACTATAACTAGGCAAGGTATAGTGGGCCTTATTGATAGGGAGTAAACATCGAACTCCACGTTTAGCTCACGTGGTTACATATCGGTTAACAGGCACTCCCACAGTACAGTTACAATCTTTAGTTTAATCTCAATTCTCAGTCTTAAGTATAGGTGCATGACCCTTAAAATAGTTTTAATATCATTTACAGTATTTTAAGACATCCATACAACCTTCGCTATTTATGCATTCAGACAGGGTCATTGTATCTCAGTTCAGTCATATTGTTAGATTTTATTTGCATGCATATAATTTCAGTTGCATATCCTACATGCTCAAAACATTTAAAGTACTGACGGTATACTCTCTATGCTATATCATTTTATGATATAGGTTCAGGTACCCAAGCTCAGCACCGCAGTTAGACTTTACCCGGTGTCATCCCGTACCTGTTTGTGGTGAGTCCTCATCTTTCGAGGATCGGAGTCTCTTTATTTTAGTTATTGTAATTTTCAATTTTCATACTTTAGAGTTAGTTGGGGGCTTGTCCCAGCAACTCATCATTTTTTAGAAGGCTTTCAAACAAAGGGTATTAGTTTTAGCTTTAAATTCTCAACTTAGTTTCAAATTTCAATATCTTATCAGATTTCATCTTTACTTACAAAAGAATGTTTTTATTTTCAAATATCTTCTACTTAAGCTTTCTTATAAATTGTTGTATGTTAGAAATATGCTATGCCATGGGTTAGCTTGGGGCTACTTGCGCTTTAGGCACTATGTCACGTCCCGGGTGTGGACTCGAGTCATAACAAATTTCGTATCAAAGCCTTAGATTTAGAGTGTCCTAGGGTGTCTAAATGTCGCATCAGGTAGAGTCTTCTTCATGAGAGTGAAGCACACCACACTTATGAGGGGGAGGCTACAAGGACATTTTAGGAAAATTCTATTTTTCTTCATGATTCTTTTTGTGCGTAGAGTATGAAACTCTACTATGTCTTTCTTACTCATGATCTACCATTTTCAGTGTGACAATGCCTCCTAAAAGAGTAAATTGAAGGAAGAATGGTAATGCTAACCGGCAAGCCCAACTAGCTCCAGCAGCCCTCAGAACGACTAGGTGGCTCATGCTGAGTTCCAGGCTACAATTTAGATGCTCACTCAAGCTGTGACCAACCAGGTAAACCAGCATGCTATCACACCCATTAACACTAATGGGTACACAACGTCTTCCAGAGTCTGAGAATTTATGCGAATGAAAATCCCCCAAATTTCATGGGTGTAAAGTAAAGGAGGACGCATAGGATTTTATCGACAATGTTAAGAAGATCACCCAAATCATGGGTATTACCTCCACTACAAGTGCAGATGTAATTGCTTATTAGCTTAAAGAAGTGGCCCAAATATGGTACAGACAGTGGAAAGAGGGGAGACGGGTTGGTGCAAGTCCAGTGGAGTGGAACGAGTTCATGACTATGTTTCTAGACAGGTTATTTCCCCAGGCATTGAGGGAAGCAAAAGTCGCAGAGTTCGTCAATTTGAAACATAATAACATGACGATGCAAGAGTACGCTTTAAAGTTCGTGCACTTGTAAAAATATGCTCCGGAGATGGTTGCCGAGCTAAGGGCTCACATGAGAAAGTTCGTGAATGGATTCTTAGACCTAGTGGTTAAGGACTATAGGACTGCTATGCTCTTTAGTGACATGGACATCTCCAGGCTTATAATCCATGTGCAGCAGATAGAGGCGGAGAAATTGAAAGAAATAGAAAGAGAGAGTAAGTAGGTGAGGACAGGTCAGTTTGAGTATTCTCAGCAGAGATCTGGCGGTGGTAATCACTCCTAGCAACAGCAGTGGAGAGCTCCAACACCCTCTTCAACTAGTGCTTCTACTCCCAAACCCCACAATTATTGAATGAATAGGGCATCGGGCTCCAAGTCTCAGAGTCAAGTCTCCAATAGCCACACTTTCCCGGTATGTCCTAAGTATGGTAGAACCATCCGGGCGAGTGCCATCTGGACAAGGAGGGTTTCTTTGCTTGTGTCCAGCTGGGTCATAGGTTGAGGGACTACCCGTTAGCCGGATGGAAAAGGCCCAATCCACTACATCAATAGCTCCGATTGGCTGCCCAACCCAGTAGGGTACTGCTTTAGGTACAGGTGGCGATCAGTGCCAAAATCACTTCTATGCCCTATCCTCTCACCAGGACAAGGAGATCTTGCCTGATATAGTCACTAGTATGTTACGCCTTTTTCACATGGATGTCTATTGATTTATAGATCCAAGAGCCACACTTTTCTTTGTGACTCCTTATGTAGCGGTTCAGTTTTATCTTAGTCCAGAATTTTTATTAGAAATATTCCTAGTCGCTACCCTTGTCGGTGAGTCAGTCATAGCCAGTCAGGTATATAGAAACTGCTTGGTCATTGTCATACAGAAAGTCACTGTAGTGGACCTAGTAGAGTTAGACATGTTCGATTTTGTCCTCATTCTTAGCATAGATTGGTTACATTCTTGTTATTCCTTATTTGATTGCAGAACTAGAATTGTTACGTTCCAGTTTCCTAACAAACCAGTCCTAGAGTGGAAGGGTAGTACTGCAGCACCTAAAGGTCAGTTTATCTATTACCTTAAGGCTAGGAAAATAATTTCAAAGGGCTATATATATCATCTATTTTAGGTCAAAGATCCTAGTTCTGAAACTCCAACTCTCTAGTCAGTTCCAGTCATAAATGAGTTCTCAGATATGTTACCCAAAGATCTTCCCAGAGTCTCTCCCGAGCGAAAAATAGACTTCGGCATAAACCTTCTTCCAAATACCCAGAATATCTCAATTCCTCCTTATATAATGGCTCCAGCTAAGCTTAAGGAGTTGAAGGAATAGCCAAAAGACCCTCTAGATAAAGGTTTCATCAGATACAGGATATCCTTATGGGTTCCCCAGTCCTGTTCGAGCGAAAGAAGGATGGTACACTCAGAATGCACATCGACTACTGTTAGTTAAATAAGGTCACAGTCAAGAACAAGTATCCTCTCCCCAGTATCCACGACTTTTTTGACCTTCTTTTAGGGTGTTAGCTGCTTTACAATGATAGACCTCAGATCAAGCTATCATCAACTTAGGATCAGAGAATGTGACATTCCAAAAATAGCCTTCAGCACTCGGTATGGTCACTATAAATTCATATTTATGTCTTCTGAAATAATGAATGCTTGTGATGCTTTTATAGACATGATGAATAGGGTATTCAAGTAGTACCTGGACATATTCATTATTGTCTTCGTAGATGATATTCTGGTCTATTCCAAAACAGAGAAGGAACATGTAGACCACCTAAGGATAATTTTGCAAACTCACAGGGATCGCCAGTTGTTCGCATAGTTTAGCAAGTGTGAATTCTAGATGAAATCAGTGGCCTTCCTTGGTCATGTTGTCTCCACTAAGAGTATTCAGGTAGATCCTCAAAAGATAGCACCAGTTAAGGATTGGCCAAGACCCATTTGTCTGTCAGACATTAAGAGTTTCTTTAGCCTAGCTGGTTACTACAGACAGTTTATTAAAGGATTATGCTCTATTTCCTCTCCTTTGACCAGACTAACTCAAAAGAAACTGAAGTTTCAGTGGTATGATGCATGTGAGAAGATTTTCCAGGATTTAAAAACTCGGCTCACCAAAGCCCCAGTCTTGACCCTATTTGAAGGTTCAGATGGATTTGCAATCTATTTGGTGCCTCTAGAATTGTCCTTGAATGTGTTCTGATATAATATGGCAGAGTTATGGCATATGTCTCCAGACAGCTCAAAATTCATGAAAAGAACTACCCGACTCATGATCTTGAGCTGGCAGTGATAGTGCCTTGAAGTTTTGGAGGCACCACCTCTATCGTGTTCATGTAGATATGTTTACTGACCATAAAAGCCTACAGTATGTGTTCAGTCAAAAAGACTTGAATCTTCATCAGAGGAGATGATTGGAGTTGTTGAAAGACTATGAATGAGTGTTCTGTACCACCCAGATAAGGCCAATGTGGTGGAAAACGCTCTTAGAAGATTGTTGATGAATAGTATTTCTCATATGGAGGATGATAAGAAAGAGATGGTTAAAGATGTTCATAGACTTGCTCGATTGGGAGTCTGTTTGGTTGATTCAGCAGAAGGTGGAGTTGTGGTTCCGAATGGTTCAGAGTCTTCACTTGTGATGGATGTTAAATCAAGATAGGATGAAGATCCAATATTGTTTAAGCTAAAAGAAGCATTTCTCAAGAAGGAGGTAGAGGCATTCTCCAAAGGAGGAGACGGTGTACTCCGCTATCAAGGTAGGCTGTGTGGTCCCAATGTGGATGACTTGAGACAGTGGATTTTGATAGAAGCTCATAGTTTGCGATATTCTATACTACCTGGTGCCTCCAAGATGTATCAGGACGTACAGGATATCTATTGGTGGAAAGGCATGAAGAAGGACATTGCAGAATTTATGGCTAAGTGCCCAAATTGCCAACAGGTCAAGGTTGAACACCAGAGACCTGGAGGTACGAGTCAGGATATTAACATCCCTACTTGGATGTGGGGAGGGATCAATATGAATTTTGTTACAGGTTTACCTCGTACACACAGATTGTATGATTTAATTTGGGTGATTATAGACCAGATGACTAAGGAAACACACTTCTACCTGTCAAAACCACAGATTCAGCAGAGGATTATGCTAGGCTATACATCCGAGAGTTAGTCAAGTTGCATAGGGTCCCTCTATCCATTATTTCAGATAGGGGTATTCAGTTCACCCCTGAAAGTCCTTTCAGAAGGGACTTGGTACTCTGGTTAAGCTCAGCACAGCTTTTCATTCGCAGATAAATGGCCAGGCTGAGCAGACCACTCAGACTCTGGAGGATATGTTAAGGGCTTGTGTGATCAATTTCAAGGTCAGTTGGAATGATCACCTATCTCTTATTGAGTTTGCATATAACAACAGCTACCACTCCAGCATTCAGATGGTCCCATTCGAGACACTATATGTTAGAAGTTGTAGGTCTCCTATAGGGTGGTTTGAAGTTGGTGAAGCTACCTTGATAGGGCCTAAATCAGTACATGAGGCCACGCAAAAGGTTCAACTTATCAAGGAATGGCTAAAAAACAGCTCAAAGTCGCTAGAAATCATATGCAAATGTGAGGAGAAGAGAGCTGGAGTTTGTTGTAGATCAATGGGTATATCTAAAAATTTCACTTATGAAAGGGGTGATGAGGTTTGGGAAGAAAGGAAATCTAAGTCCTAGATATGTTGTTCCTTATGAAATTCTGAGGCGCATTGGCAATGTGGCCAATGAGTTGAACTTTCTTTAGGAGTTAGCATCGATGCATCCAGTCTTTCATCTATCTCTATCAAAGAAATGCATTGGTGATCCGGCCTCAGTTATGCCTCTAGAGAGTGTTAGCATAAAAGATAGTCTCTCTCACGAGGAGGTTCTAGTTAAGATCCTAGACCGACAAGTTCATAGGTTGAGGAATAAGGATTTCACTTCGGTTAAGGTTATATGGAGAAATCAGCTTGTATAAAGAGCTACTTGGGAGACCAAAGTAGATATGATGGCAAAGTACCATCCCTTATTCCCTTCTAGCTCTGCTCCAGCATCAAGTACTAGTCATTTCTTAGCACTCTACTCAGTTTCATGTTAGTTTCATGACTTCTAGTTATATTCATGTCTTAGTATAAATCATTGTTGCATGAGCTTAGTTTAGTCATGCATCTCAATTTGGAGTTAGTCACTCCATCAGTTTTCAGCCTATAGTCTTCAATTACGGGATTGCAGCTCTTTCCCTATCTTTCCAGTTTATTTAGTCTCCATTCGAGGATTAATGTTTCCAAGTGGGAGATATTGCAACACCCCAAAAATCCCTAAGACTATCCCCTAGATTTAAAATTTGACCATGCAAAAAACTGAAAAAAGGTCCTCAGTACGAGCCACAATATGGATCGTAGGACCCTAGTACGAGCCATACCATGACTCGTAGTAGGAGGACTAGAGAAGAAGAAAGTGCAACCAGGAAACCACGACTGCATGTCACAATTTGTACCACCATGGTACATATCATACCAACCAATCATAAGATAAGTTTTAGAGAAGTGTTTAGTGAATTTTGGGAAACCACGAGCCATGGTACAGCCCGTGGTGTGAAGGTAGGAGTCGTGGTAGGCTCTCGTGGGATGAACTTTAGAGAATGGTTTAAGGCAGGGTCCCTAACCAAGAGTTTCATTATGGATCGTATGGTCATGGTATGACTCATAGGTTGGGTCGTACCATTGTACGGGCAGATTTTTGAAACGGTTACCCCGGGGCACTTTTGTAAAATTCTAAGCTCCTAACTCCTAAACTATGTTATTTGGGGTAAATTGGCAAGGGATTGAGGGGAGTCAGTCAATTCAGCTCCCTCATTTCTCACATAACTTCTCAAGAATAGAACAAAAAATATCAGGAACTCTCCCAAGCAAGAACTAGAGTTCTTCCTACAACTTTAGAAATTCAATCTTCTTCTTAGAGGTTTTCTTCTTCTGGTATGGGGGACTTCAACAAGAGTTTCCTTCCTCCTTTGTGTCCCAAGATTTTCAGTAAATCCTAGCCTTGAAAGTTACATTGTCACCATCAACCCGAAACTTTAGCTCTCCAAACTCAACATCAACTAAAGCTCGCGCTATGGCCAAGAGTAGTCACCCCAAGATAATGGGCACCTCAATATCAACATCATAATTCAACACGATAAAGTCGGCTGGAAGGATAAATTCTTCGATCTTTATCAGCACATCTACAAGAATCCCCACTATATGTTTTATTGAATGATCCACCATTAGTGTAACACCTAGAAAATCCTAAGACCAGCCTCCAGATTTAAAACTTGACCATGTAGAAAAATTGGGAAAAAGGTCCTTAGTACGAGTCACAGCACAGATCTTAAGACCTTGATGCGAGTAGTACCAAAACTTGTAGCATGAGGACCAGAGAAGCAACAAGTGCATCTAAGAAACCATGACTACATGTCACAATTTGTATCAGCATGATCGCACTAATCAGTCATGAGATGAGTTTCAAAGAACTGCTCAGGGAATTTTAAGAAACCATGAGTCATGGTACAACCCATGGTATGAATGTACAGATCGTGGTAGGCTCATGTGGGATGAACATCAGAGAATAGTTTAGGGCAGGGTCCCTAACCACGAGCATCAGTACGGATCGTATAATGTTGGTACGAGTCGTTTATTGGGTCATACCACTGGACAGGCAGATTTTTAAAACGGTTATCCTGGGGAATTTTTATAAAATCTTAAGCTCCTAACTCCTAAATTACATCATTTTGGGGTAAATTAGAAATGGATTAAGTGGAGTCACTTGATTGTTCCCCCTCATTTCTCACATAACATCTCAAGAACAGAAGGAAAAGCTCAAGAACTCTTCCAAGTAAGAACTAGGGTTCTTCTTACAACTTCAAAAATTCAATCTTCTTCTTAGGGTTTTTATTCTAAAGGTATTTGGGACTTCAAAAAGGGTTTTCTTTCTCCTTGTATCCCAAGTTATTCAGTAAACCCTAGCTTTGAAGTTTTCTTGAAATCATGATCTAGGGTTTTCTTCTAATTGTTTAATTTCTCTATCTTCTTAATGGTTTAAAGCTTCCATGACTATTATTATTCGAAATTCATGTCTTGGTTTGATTTCTACAGTATGCTTTCCTTGCCCTGATCTTTAGCATGACTTTGGAATAAAACTTGCATAATTTAAAATCTAGTCAGAAATATTGTATTATCCTGATTCTATCACTTGAGTATGAATTTTAGCATAAATGCTTTAAATAAAAGTCAATATTTTTTTATCATAAGTATGCTCAATATCTTCAAAAATATCACTTATTAGTTATCAGTATTTCAACTTATCAGTATTTCATCTATCTTTTTATCAGGTCCTTTAGACTCTCAGAACACTTTCAGATAAGTAGTTCTGACTTAGCCTTAGGACACCAGTCTTGAGCTAATCAGTATATTGTACATATATATATATATTATGCCTTCAGTTGGGAGTAGTACTTAGCGCCGATCATTCCAAGGTTCCAACGCATTCAGGTTCCTGGAATTACGTGCCATCGTAGGTTCTAGCCTAAATGAGTTTCTTAGTTAGTGATCACACATTTCGGTCACTATACTCTGAAGGTATAGTAGGCCCTATCGATGGGGAGTAAACATAGAACTCCATGTTTTTCTCCTGGCACTCCCATAATATAGTCACAGTCTTTAGTTTAATCTCAACTCTCAGTCTTCAGTATAGGTGCATGACTCTTAAAATAGTTTTAACAGAATTTACAGTATTTTAAGACTTCCATATTACCTTCGGTTATTTTAAGACTTTACAGTATTTTAAAACTTCCATATTACCTTCGGTTATTTTAAGACTTTACAGTATTTTAAGACTTCTATATTACCTTTGGTTACAGTCTTTAGCATTTACAGTATTTTAAGACTTCCATATTACCTTCCACATTACCTTCGGTTACAGTCTTTAGTTTTAGTTATTTTCATTTCCAGTTTTCAGACATTAGAGTTAGCTAGGGGCTTGTCCAGCAACTCATCAGTTTTTAGAAGGCTTTCTGATATAGGGTATTAGTTTCAGCTTTAAATTCTCAGTTTAGTTTCAAATTTCAGTATCTTATCAGATTTCATCTTTACTTACAAAAGAATGTTTTTATTATCAAATAGCTTCCACTTAATCTTTCTAAATTGTAGTATGTTAGAAATATGCCACGACATGGGTTTGCTTGGGGCCACTTGCGGCTCTAGGCACCATGTCGCATCCAGGGTGTAGACTCAGGTTGTGATAATTAGCAACACTCATTATTGTAGGATTGCACTTTCCAAACCTAAATTCTTGAAGATCATGAGAGGCATCAAGTTTATACTCGCCCCTAGATCGCAGAGAGCTATGTTGAGCATATAAACCCAAATTGTGCATGAAATAGTGAATGCTCCAGGGTCCTTCCTTTTTGGAGCAAGGTTACTTGCCATCACAGCACTGTAGTGATGTGACACCTCCACTGTGCGCACATCAACTACTCTGGTTTTTTCAAGAGCTCCTTCATGAACTTTGCAGATCCGAGCATTTGGAGCAAGGCATCAACCAGCGGGCTATTAACGGACAACTTTTTGAACATGTCAATGAACATTCTAAATTGATTGTCCTCTTTCTTATTTACTAACTACTGACGGTAAGGAGATTGGACTCTAGGCGCTCTTTATCTACATTCTCAATTTGAGGAGGAGCATCCACACCTTCCTCCTCTAACATCTCTTCATTTTCAACACAAATAGGTGCTCTTGGAACCTTCTCGTTCACTTCATCTTCATTTGTTTTGGAATTAAGAACTATTTTGGGCTTATCGCCCGCAGTAGTTAAACTTTCCCTACTCCTTGTGAAAATAGTGATGCAATGATTATCTTTATTTGGATTTGGCATCGTGTCACTAGGAAGGGTTTCTTTTATTCTTGGGTTCATTTTGGTGGCAAGGTGATTCATTTGGACTTTCAAATGCTTGATTGAGGCTGAATGAGAGCTCATCTTTTGGGAATGGTTAGACACCTCCCCTTTCAATTTTTTAACACCACTGTCGATGGATTCCACTTTCTCCAATACTCTCGAAAGCATATCCTCAATCTTGGAACTACCTACATCAATCACACTAAGCTACATTGGGGTCAGCTTTTGGAGGGGAAAATATATGGATTTGCTCTTCTATGGTACCTATTTCCATCTCGCTTGGGCTATCGGTTCCTCCACCTATTATCTCTATCACCCCATCCTTGGTTGTCTTGATTTTTCCAACCTTGATTTCCATCAAAAGGATGCCAAGGGCCTTGATTTGCACCATGATATCCTTAATGAGAACCAATCATCTGGCCAGCCATGAATTGGAACTCCTCATCATATCTTGGTTGAGGAACATCTTCCTCATATATGCTATAACCTTGGTCCCAACAGTATTGACACCTTTGTTTCCGGACCCCAAAATGCGCTTGTCCATCAACTCAACTTGAGTCATCATCTTAGCTAGTGTTTAGTCTCTCTCTTCATCTCACCTTTTTAACTTAGCTGCTAGTTGGATGGATGATGCACCACTTGAGGACACCTCGGCATCCCTGGTGTGCCATGCTCTATTGGTCTTGGTCATCTTATCAAATAGTTCCTTAGCCATGCCAAATGTTTGGTCCATGATTGAACCAGCTGTAAGATTGCTAGCCACTGATTTGTTGATAGAATCAAGTGACCTAAATAAACTTTGAAACAACACCCCATCGGGCAGACCCTAGTTGGGGAAAATGGCAACCTTTTTTTTTAATTAGAGACACACTTTATGAATAAGCTCTCTAGAAAGTTTCGTAAAATTAGTAATCTCATCCTCAATTAGAGCATATGAGAAGGGGGGAAGGATCTATCAAAGAATGCGTCAGTTAGCTTGTTCTGATGTAACGGACCTGGAGGGTAAGTCCTCCAACCAAAATGTGCCTCTCCTGTCAAAGAAAACGGGAATAATTTTAAATGGATGGATTCTTGGCTAATGTTAACTATATTGAACGGTTGACAGATTTCAACGAAGTTTCAGGGGTACGATTAGTGTCCTCACTAGCTTGTCCTTCGAACAACCCCTTCATTTTCAAAAGATGCAACATTTTTCTTGCTACGTGGAAAACTGCATTCCTTACCATGGTGGTAGGCGAATGGCACCAGCCACATCATTAATCATTAGATCTTCCTCTCCTTCCATTAAAACATCCACGCTACTCATATTGCTATCATGGTTCATTTTGACACACCTAAGCAAACAAAAAAATCACAAAAACAATGTAAAAGCAACATAAGATGAAAAAATAATTTTGAATTGATAAACAACTAATGGAAATCATAACTCAAGTCCCCAGCAACTGCGATATTTTCTGATAATGCTCAATACATCTCTCCCAATTAAGGGAGGTAGCAGGGACCGTTGTCAAAAATAAAATATTTGATAGGTGTTAGGGTTGAATCCCACAAGGAATCGAGATTAATAAATTAAAGTTGTAAACCAACTCAAACTAGAATGCAACATTGTCAACATGTATAAAGTAAAGATTTGGAGGGTGGAGAGAAAATAATACTGAATCCAAATTTATAGACTAGATTGAACAACGAATTTGTTGCAAGCAATAGAAAAGGACTAGTGATGTGCAACACATGAAGTGTTAATTAAACTAGGATTGATTCAAATGTCTTAACTTCAATTTCTAGCATGGATCTAACCACATCCTCTTGTTTTCAACCACAAGGATGTTTTTGCCTTGAATTTTCTTAAACCCCAAGGTTCCAATCAAAAATTAGCCACACCAAGCTTGAGGAAGGGTCAAGCTATCTCTAGCCTTAACCCTTTAATGGAGTGAGGATGTGGGTTTTGACTATTTCTAGCTCACCCCACACATCCACACTCCAAATTTGCAATATTGTTTCCTCACCTATATCTCACTCTTCTTTCTCAAGCTCAAGCAAGATAAGTAAACTAAACTAGTGTTTTTAACCACTAATTTTCAATTAAAATTAAGAGGAAACAATAGATCCATGCTTTTAGATTAAAGTTAAAAACAATTGATCAATACCCAATCAAATAAAATACTCATCAAGCACATACCCCTAGCTAGCAATTTAGCTACTCATAAATGAAGATAGATAAATGGCATCCATGGATAAATCATCAACAATCATCATCATGAATAGTAGATTCAAGCTTTTAAACCTGCAACAATAGTGTACTTAGTTCAAAATAGTCAAGAAGAAGAAGAAGAATGTACTCTACTCTTTATCTCACTATTTCTCTCAACAATTCAATGCTCAGATATCCTCTCTTATGACATGGGTATGTACTATTGAGGTAAATTTTTCACATTTCCTTTGGCACATCTTTCCACATTTGCCCTTGAAAGCTTCTTAGGTGCACTTATTCCTCAATTGGATGATTTTTCCCTTGTCAACGTTTTGATCACTTGCGAGGCACCTGCATTTTGTAGGTGCCCATTCATGAACTGCAGTTTCTTCATAGGTCGAGGCAGCTTTGTTCCAGAGCTGGCTACATTTGCACCTACGTTTCACAAGTAGCTTTGTGCGGAAAGCATGCTCCTTCTTCCAGTAGAGTTCTTTTTATTAAATTCCTCTGTTTTCCTTGTTTATGTTTAACATCTGCAAGATCAATGAGAAAAGGCATAAAACCTTCCTAATTAATATGAAAATAAAGCAAAAAATTCATGCTTAAAAGCCTAATGAGTTGGTAAATTACCAACTCATCAGTGGCATCGTGTTGCGACATTAAATCAGATACTTGTTGGAAAGCAACCCAACTTTATTGCTTTCTTTATTTTTTATTTATTTATTTTGTTATATTATTATTTAAATTTTATAATTTTTTTGTTGTAGGAGTATGAGAATAGAATTACAATCATTCGAAGTATGTAAAAGCAAGCTATCGAGTTGGAATTATGTGTGTGGTACCCACTTAGAGAACCACGTCATGGTGGGAGAAGTCTGTGTGCTCCATGAGTTGCTAATGCTTTGGCATTTGGCTTTCCTTCAAGTTTCTTTTACTCTTTTCTTATATTTGTATGCAGTGAGGATAATTCTAATTTTAAGTGAGGGTCGGGAGATTGATTAGGTGTTTTTCGGTATTTTTTTATTAGGTAGTTAATAATCTCTCTTGTTTTGTCTTTGTGAATCAATTTTTTTTTGAGGAATATAGTTTGAATCAAGATAATTTTTTTATTTTTAGGAGTAGGAAGGAATTTTTCCGAAAATGGATGGTTAACTATCTCTTGAGGGAACATTAGTTAATAGATTTATTTTTTTTTAAATTTTAATTTTATTTTTGTTTTTTATTTTTTGGGAGTAGTAAAGGAAAGAGAAGGAAGGCCTTTTGACTTATATGATATTAGTATATTTTGGCCTGACTTAAGTAGTAATTTCCTATGAATGCTTGAGTAATTAATATAATAGCAGATTTTCTGACACCTAGACTTGAAATAGTGACTCTATATACAAATTTTTCTTATTTTGTAGTTCACGATGACCCTTTCTATCTTAGAAGTATATTGATCTATCTTGATTGAGACTTGTGCCATGTGCCTTGAGGATAGTTTGCATATATTCCACAGTTTGTATCTTAGTCTATAACTTGCCATGCATGTTACTGACGTGCAATAAAAGGTGTTGTTCTGTTTAGAAGATGAAAATATACTTTTTTTGATTTGTTTTGTAAATTATAGCCTGTTCAAATAGCGTTACCACTAGTTAGCCCTTTGATCCTATAGCTTTTGTTTGGTAGCCATATTTTTGCCTTGACTTATTTATTTGAATTCTTAACTTTTACATCCTATTTCCTTGAACATTATAGCATAGATTGTGATATAATTGTTAAATCTACATAAAGGGATAGCCGAATAAAATGGTGACCAATGATAGTTGAAAAGTGGTAAAAAGATCCTTTTAAAAAAAGCGTGAAAAAAATAGAAAATAAAAAATATTTAAAAAAAAATATGATTGTGACGTTCTTAATATGAAGAAATTAATAGTGAAATAATTGATGAAGAGAGGATTCAAAATATGCAGAAAAGAATAATGGGTGATGAAGTCTAGAAAGTGTAGATCACTATTATATAGTTTTCCTACCCGTCCCTAGCCTATATTATTAACCTGTTAAAATCCTATTTGATTTTATTTGAGCATGTTTAATTAGCCGAGATGTATATAATGGGAAAACCGATGGTTCTTTATGAATTCATGTGAAATCTTTTATAAGTGAGAGATATTATTATTTCAATGCTAAGTTTTTAATTTATATTCAATTCTTTGATTTGGGTGTGCAGACTATTTCTTCTTGTGAGAGCACGTTTTCATAATATATAGGTGATATTAGCTTTCTTTGACAAAAAAGGTGAAAAATCTTAAATTTAAGAAGTTAGAGTCCTTCTCTGAGGTTAGGAGGTTAGAAATTTACTGTTTGCTTGTCTCTTGCATGATGATCAGGAAGTATATATGTGATTATTTGAGTTGCAATAGGGGCCTAATTGTTCATGTCAAATGAAGTAATGGTGTTTCTAAGCTTGATTATTGAGAGTGGTTTAATTCTTGCTCGAAAACGAGTAAGAATCTGAATTTAGGATAGTGATGTTGGATCAAAATACATATATTTTAGTCATTGTTATTTCATATTTAGCAATTTTATTATTTTTAGTTACATGTTATATATTATTTTATATTTAATATTATATTTTACCGTGTAATAATGAAAAATTATAAAATTGAATAGATTTGGAGCAAAATTAAATGAAAAACGAAAAAAATAAAATAAAGAAGGATACAAGGTGTAAGACAAAATCAGAATGCAATTATTGCACCATTATGAGCCCATAATGTCCAAAGTAAAGAATATTAATAAAGTAAAGTAAAAAAAATAATAAAGAAATGCAAAGGAAATAACTGAAGCAGCAACGCAACAAATTGTTCATTACGGCGGAATGGTGAACATGGTAAATTTCACTGTGTTTGTCTGTCCGATGGTCGATGCATGCCATATTTTGGAACCCAAAATATTTCTCAAATTGTTTTGCATTAGATTTATTTTATGTGAAATTTTTTCCATACTTGTAAATATCTTTTAAATATGTTTGGATAACTTTTGATTTGGAAAGAGTTAGAAGCAGTCGTGGAGGTCATAAATTATTTGATTTTATTTTTACTTCTCCATAATATTTTCTTTTATATATTTTTTAAATGATTTATTGTAATTCTTTCATGTCAATGTGGTGCTAAATTTCTCGTTTTGGGTTATGATAGTTGCATGATTATTATTGTATGAACTTGAATTGACTTGTTAAGATATTTATTGTCGAGCTACGGCTCGTGTGATTATTCAATTAATCTTGCGTTTAATTATTTTATTGCTTCGTGACTAATAGAGCACATCTTTGAACCCTAAATTGAACTCGAGATAGGAAATCTAGGGCATGTAATCAGTTTAAGTAGAGAATGATCTGATCATGTATAATAGAGTGATTTGTGGTTAGGACAGAGATATACCTAATGGTCTTACTTGATTAATTCACTGGAGATTTATATGCGGTTGTGTCATGTTTCTGACCACAGGAATATAGGCATGGAATTAAAGGCATGAAATTGAGAGCATGGATTGGGGGGTACAAGTCCGAGAGAGTCTAATCATATTATTATCTACTAACCAATAATCCAATAGATATTAAACTCAAGTAAATACTTAACATGATTTTTAGCAAATCCATAGCCCCAGATCTATTTCAGCTTATTAATTGGATAAAAACCTACTCTTCTTTTGTTAATTGTTTTATTTTTATTTTTATACTAGTTAAATTCAAAATAATAACTTTGAGTTTTGTTGATTGATTAAATAATTAGTATTAATTTAATTTATTACATAATTAATTACAAATTTCGGTGGGTACGATATACGACCCTTGAATTATTATATTACTTGAAAACCACGTACACTTGCGTATATATTTTGAAACAACAATAAGAACAATATACACGTGGAACATGAATAGTACTTTATCTTTAGACTTGAGCAAAACTTGGTGCTGGAATATAAAAGATAGGATATATGAGTCATATATTGGATCTGAATAGTCTTGATGCTTGGGTCAAAACATTGAGCATAAAGCTCGAACATGAGCATAACATGTGCACGTAGAGCATGAGCAGGGTACTTTTGACACAGGTGTCGCATGTTATTTGAATTATTTTTTGAAACTAAAATATTACTTTCTTAGTTACTCTAAAACTTGCTTTCATATCGTCTTAGATGTTCACGATACTTTATTCTATGTTCTGGTCTCTCTTAAGAGGCATAATAGAAGACATTTCACATACTGTCATCATAGACACTTTGGCCAATTTCGATATGAGTAAACATGAGGCTAATTTTTCCTTCTTTCTCAATTCGTATACGTCCCTTTTGACGATATTAGAATGTCTTCAACATTCTTGAATTACTTCTAGCTTATTATGGCTTGATAGACTAAAATCGGTACAATAAATTTTACTTTGTCACTTTTGTCCCATTTGATAGGACATCTGCACCCTTGCCAGTATAGGGCCTTAAACGGTGATGTATGATAGTTGACATGGTGATTGAAATCACAAATGGAGCTTAACTGGGGGTAAATGACCATTCCACTTATTCAGCTGATATCAGGGTGTCTACTTGAACATATTCTCAAGTTCTCGAATCACACACTTGGCTAAATCATTTTTCTGAAATAGGTTCGGACTATTTATTGTAAACTGAGCATCCTGCCTCAGAACAACCAGAATTGAAGCCTAGTACAATGGGATCATTAATTTAGCATAATCTCTTGGTTTACTGTGGTCCCAACAAGCCAAAATAAGTTGATGCGAGTTGATCAACAACCGCCCAATTTGAGCCATGTTACATACATGAGTGAGGGGAAACTATTCTAGAAATCATTCTAATCTTCTTTCTGTTATGACCCGAGTCTACACCTTGGATACGATACAGTGTCTAGATTCATTAGTAACCTCAAGCTAACCCATGTCGTAGCATATTTCTAACATGATATAAACTTATAAAGAAAACTAA
This sequence comes from Datura wrightii, assembly GCA_035772735.1. Lineage (NCBI taxonomy): Eukaryota > Viridiplantae > Streptophyta > Magnoliopsida > Solanales > Solanaceae > Datura > Datura wrightii. Next base: position 51,195,565 of record JASDFA010000020.1, on the reverse strand, counting down.
ACGGAAGATAATTGAAATGTAAAACATTCACTTATAGATATCAATATAGTCTGATAAATGAACACTGAGTCACGAAGTTGCACATGCTAACTCTATGTCTAAAAGCCTCTACTAACTGAGAGCTACTGGGACAAGTTCCCAGTTAAGTCCAAAATCTGAAAACTAAAACAAGACAAAACAACTGAGATAAAGAATTAACTCCAGGGTCCTCAGAAGATGAGGACTCGCCACTGCTAGTTAATCAAGTCCAGAACGTGTCTAACCGCTGGCTGAGTTTGAATACCTTGATCTATATTATGAAACGATATAGCGTAAAGAGTATGCAGTCAGTACTTTAAATGTACTGAGCATATAGGATGTGCAACTAAAGTTTAAAACATGCTAGTAGTCTGAGAAAATTTGTACTAGTATATAACTGAATACATAACCTGAGGTCTAATACAATGACCCTATCTGAGATGCATAAATACTGACATGACATGCTAGTCTGAAAGTAGTTAACAGAAAGTATGAGTAAAACAGATTTTAAGGTCATGTGCATGCACTGAAACTAAAGTTGTGACTATAATTGAAAAATGTACTAAAACTGAAACTAAATTGTGGGATAGTAGCCTATTAACCAACAAACTCCAATGTGAGTCTCATAGAGCCCGACCTATAACCCTAGTTGGGAGGATGTTCAAACCTTGCCAAGGGTAAGAACCATGACTGGCATGATATCACTCATAAGTTCAAGGAGATACTCTTAACTAACGAGGATGCTTGCGCAAGTCCAGTGAGGCGAGGGAAACACTCTCAACTAGAGAGGATCCCATATTCCTCAGACAAAGAGAGACACTCTCTACTAACGAGGATCCCTTATCCTATAGTGGAACGTAGTTCTAAGACCTAGTTGTGGTAGAACCCCGGCCTACTCAGTGCTAAGTACTAATCCCAATTGGACATAAATACTAATAATCTGAAACTATGTCCTAAGACTAGTCATAATTACTTTATCTAAAAGTGTCCGAAGATCGTAAAAGACCATGAACATACTGATATTGATGGTGATAATTTTCAAATTCACTCCTCGTAAAAAGAGAGTGTAAATAGTCATTGACAAAATAAATATACCCAACGAGTATGTGGGTTGAATTTCACAGGGAATAGTACTTAGATGGAAGGAAAGTTATCTATCAAGTCAACTAAGAAGCATCATTGTATTGAAAACAAACAAATAAAATTTTGGGGGTTCAAAAGAGTACAATTAAAATGTAAAAATAACTATTAGTCAATCAACAAGATAACCAACTTGAATTAACAAAAGTGAGCAAGAGCTGGGGATATGCTTTTGAATGGGGTGTCAATTGGATTGGGATTGACTAGACAATCTGTCACGATCAGAAAATAGGCCTGGATCTAGGCGGAACCTAAAACTATAAATGGCTCCAAGTCAACACGTGGCATGAACATGATAACTAAAAATCAACATAAGCGAAGTGGATAACTGAATTCTAAAATAGCGAAAGTTTAAACATAGATTAAACAAACAGAATCAACACTAACAAGCTGATTTTCTACACATTGTTCGAAAAGCCCCTAACATACCTAACGAGCTGATGGGACAACATCCCCAACTAGCTCATTAAAAGCCTGAAAAAAATTTGAAAGTACATATCTCAATAAGCTGAAGGTCCTCAGAGGATGAGGACTCACCAATGAGAGAACTAGACTAAGCTGCGGGAATGGGCTAACGACGAAGCTGAGCCTGAACGTTTGAACCTATATCATAAAATGATACACCTTAGAATATGCGGTCAGTACTTGAAATATACTAAGCATACAATGCAAGTAAAATAGGCTAAGAAAATGTAAACTGAAATCATGTCAAATAACAGAACCCATAACATCATGAGAGTAAGGACTACATGCTGACATTCGAACACATGAATAGTCATAAACTAAATCTCATATACGAATCAATTAATCCAAAGCTGAAAATAAATGTATATGGCTTGCCATAACTGAAATCATAAGTAGAAGCTCACAAACTGATCCTTGGATCAAACCTACTGAAAACATGATATCATATCTTATAGTACATGCATTACTAAAATCATGAGGAATAATGAAAAACTCGTTTTAACCGACAACTACCATGTATAAGTACATGATGATTCCATGTCTTATCTACGTGGAAGAGGAACATCCTAAGCCTTGCAAGGACGAAGTATTAAATAAGGTATGACATCACGGTGTGCCCTTGGGTGGGGGAAATGCTCTCTTGAGAGGCCCCAAAGTATACCTAAGTTGGCGCATAGTTTATGAGTGTCACGACCCGAGAGTAGATTCAGATCGTAGACACGGGACAAGGAACCCCGAGAGGCTCCAAGTAGACCCATGGCATAATCATCGCATGCAGCTAACATGAGAAACATCTAACATCATGAACAAGCAGAAGAACTGACAGAAACTGATATAAATCAAAACGACAACTTAATAACATTCAAGTACAACACTGATCTTGTCTAACAAGTCTGAAAGCCTTCTAATAAACTGATGAGTCGCTAGGACAAGCCCCCAACTAACTCCACAAATCTGAAAAACTGAAAACCAGATAAAATAAGAATATAAACCATGTCCTTGGAAAATAAGAACTCATAACTAGCAGCTGGAAGAGAAAGCTAGACCTAGAGACCTGGATCTATATCATAAAACGATATAGCACAAGAGGCATGCGGTCAGTACTTGGAATGTACTGAGTATGCAGAAATGTAAGCAAATAATCATAAGCATAAATATACAAATAGGGAGTATTGTAAATCACCAGGTTAGTAACATAACCGAAAAGAGATACACTATCTATATGACATCCATATATTCATATAAACATAATCACATTATAGGTACATGCATTATTATAAGTTCAACTAGAGCACAAAGGTATTGATCTAAATGACACAAGGATGCAAATTCATGACTGATATCAAAAGGGTCCCCGACTGCCCAAGGGAAACATTCTCACTAGCGAAAATCCCTGAATGTCGAAGGGAGAGAAAACTCCGATGTAAGAAGTCACTGACTAGCTAGGGATGTTGGTCTCGACTGGCTAGGAAAATACTCTTGCTAACGATAAATCCCGACTGATTAGGAAAATACTCTTGCTAACGAGAAATCCTGTCTGACTAGGGAAATACTCTTGCTAATGAGAAAATCCCGACTGACTAACATTAATCTAAATTGCAAAAGCTAATTAAAGACAAGGAAGGTTTCTGTCATACCCCGCCTTGGGGGGTATGACTGGCACCTGGTGCCCTACTAGGACCTGAACTGCTAGACTACTGAGCCTGAGCACATCTGGTGCCTGGCTGGCTCTAGCTCAGATTCAGGGAAACAACGGGCTATATAGCGGCTGTAAGTACAGCCTCCGGCCGACTAGGCCTATAGCCACCTGCACCTGTACTGACAGCTAACCAGAAACATATCAATATAGGGGAGCCTAAGCGGGCCGACAAGGCCATCATGCTGTCTAGTTATCTGTAACTCAACAATGAGATATTGGAAAGCTACGTGACTGGAAAGGTCACCACTACTGTCAAGCTATGGCCCCACACGGCCAACATAAAAGAAACAGAAGAACTAACAGCTATACAACTGCACGGCCTCACACGACCGGCTCATCTGACCACAGGGAAATATATACAGACTGAAAGACTCTAAGAATACTGATAAGATGGTCAGGACAGGGCCCCGGCCTACCCATGCTGTACAACAAAAGAAAAGGGATAAACCTCTAGCTATCTAGCTCCGGATGACTGGAGCTGATGACTCTGTGAGCTGGCTGGAATCACGAGGTATCGACCCCTCGTCTATGAGTACCTGCAGGCAAGTAATGCAGCACCCCCAAGGGGCATCAGTACCACTGGTACTGAGTAAGTAAAATAATAACTGAAAGAAATATCTGAAAACAACAACGCAACTGATGTAACTGAAATAGGAAGGAACAGACTATCTGACTGAAAATGTAAAGTTATCCCTACTCTTCAACTATACTGGAATGAGTAGGAGTCATACCTGGAGATGTATCGTTCTACTATCGATCTACTCATATCTAATGTAACATGGCATAACATAATATAACATAACATAGCACACACAAACCTTACCCGGCCCCCATAAGCCGGGAGATACAACCAACACGCAATCTATACCCCTACCCCGGCCGTCCCATCTCCTATAATAACTATAAGCATCCTGCCGGTCCCCTGGGTATGCACTTGGGCTCGCTGAGCCCCTGACTATAACTGTACCTGAGTTCGGAGGACTCCTGAATCAACACCCAGGCGTATCCGCTCGACGGGGGTGTATAAGGGCCGACCAAGGCACAATATGGGGAAAACTGGCATTCCATCTTCGTCCCCTGTGGGACGGCATGCCACTCCGTAGAGCGACGTATCCTCATCCTCTGGCGGACAAGTCGATACAGCTATTAACCTTGGGGCGGTCATGGATGCTAGGTAATCCAACCCCAAAACAATACAATGGTCTCAACTAGTAATATTATCTGCATATCCCACATACTGAAGCTAATAATAATAAAATATTTGTACATACTGTATGCTGAACTAGAGATAGTAATATGTACGTACTTAATGCATGCTGAGACTGATAATAGTATATATGTATAAATATAATCTTCTGCCATACTGTGTTGAGTCTAATGCTGAACGAGATATAGTTTTTCTGTTGAAAACCATGTTGTATACTGAGTTTCTATAGTAACATGATTTACTATTTCTAACATGCTTTCTAAACTTCATTTTAACCTATCATTCTACTTCTGAGATGTCTTACAGATACTTACATTGCTTTACTGGGTTTCAACTGAATACGATAATATCCTAACATTCTGTACTAAGTCACATACTGGGCATGTTGTACAGTTCCTAACACTCGTATTAGAATTTATATCGTGCTAGCAAGTTTCGCGCTAAACATAACATGATGCTTCTAATCTCGCACCAACATTCGTAATAAACATAACACGCGACTTCTGAACATTCTACTGGCCTTTAAACTACTTTACTATACCGAAACTACTAACTTGCCGAGGAAACTAGCTTTACATACCTTTGCTTCTGATTTCTCGACTAACTGGCGTAACTTGGTCAGTATTTCAGCTATTCCTCCCAACTGCATTCATATATATATCAATCAGTACTAAATACAACTTTATTCTGAAGGACGACATCACTTTTGATATAATTATAGCCTAAACTTAGGCTTATCGAAAGACGGTCGAAAACTCGCTATTTTTCGGAAGTCCAGAAGGAAGAAGTATTTACTTCACAGCTAGGAACACATAGACACTAGTTTGGAGCAATTCCACTTACCTTAGTCCGGCAGCTCAACGATTCGTCGACCGTATTTCGTGAAACTAAATCCGTAGGAATGCTCTCTGCTGCTAAATACCTCGGTACCTGAGGTTAATTTGGGTTTGGACCACGTTTAGCAGCGTAATCGGACGAAAATATATTTACCCTCTTCGTTCTTTTCTTTCCTCTGGTCTTTCCTCTCTGTTTTCACTGGAAATTATAAGAATGATTGATAAAAAACTGAAGTGGGGATTTATATACTTGGGCCTGGACAAGGCCAACGTGTCATGGAGCCAATGCGGAGGCTCCACCTCCATGACACGTTGCCATCGCGGAGGGGCTCTGCCTCGGCTCCTTCCTCGATGGTTCGACAGGTTTCTCATCTGATCCTTTTCCCGAGCCTTTATTTAGCACGTATGACCTTCAAATATGCTTAAACAACGTGCGAATAGGTCATCTTGGTGCCGAGAATCCTACGGGGTATAACATTCTCCCCCCCCCTTAAGAACATTCGTCCTCGAATGTAAACTTCTATTTAGAGGACTTCTCAACTTACTATTTAGGAAAATTTCGGCAGAGTTTCCCCTGTAATATGGACTATAGCAAAACCTGAAATGCAGAAAAGTCCAACAAAGGTACTGCAGGCAATATTTAAGATTCACTGGATAGCTAAGTATCAACCTTTCTCATTTATTCATATACAACTATAAGGTATTGCATAAGTAGTAATACGGACATACCTGTCGCCTGACTAGGCCTGGAATAAGTGAGGATATCTGGTATTCATATCTTCCTCCGCTTCCAAAACCTCATATGCTACTCAGCCTATCCTTCGACGAATCTGATAAGGCCCAACAAACCTCGGGCTGAGCTTACCTTTCTTGCCGAATCTCATTACCCCTTTCATCGGAGATACTTTCAGGAATACCCAATCATTTACATCAAATTCCAAGTCTCTGCGCCGCACATCTGCATATGACTTCTGGCGGCTCTGTGCAGTCACGGATAAGCTTTACCTTTTCCTCTGACTGCTGAACAATGTCTGGGCCAACCAACGCTGATTCTCCTATTTCAAACCAACCAATCGGCGATCTGCATTTTCGCCCGTATAAAGCCTCAAAAGGCGCCATCTGGATGGCTGAATGGTGGCTGTTATTATAAGCAAATTCAACTAACGGCAAATGCTCATCCCAGCTACCACCAAAATCTAGCACACACGCTCGCAACATGTCTTCGAGCGTCTGAATTGTGCGTTCAGCCTGCCCATCTGTCTGAGGATGGAATGTTGTGCTCAGATTAATCTGCGTTCCCAGACCTCTCTAAAACGACTGCCAGAATCTAGCCGTAAACTGTGCTCCTCTATCTGAAATAATGGATACTGGCACTCCATGCAATCTGACTATCTCTCGGATATACAACTCAGCATAATCTTCGGCCGAGAAAGTAGCTCTTACTGGCAGGAAATGAGCTGATTTTGTCAATCTGTCAACTATCACCCATATAGAGTCATGTCTGTGTTTAGTACGGGGTAATCCTGCTACAAAATTCATATTCACTGCTTCCAATTTCCAGAGAGGTACAACTATATCCTGAGTGAAACCGCCTGGTTTCTGATGTTCTGCTTTCACCTGTTGGCAGTTAGGACACTGGGCTACAAATTCAGCAATTTCTCTTTTCATACCTGGCCACCAGTAGTTTTCCATGATATCATGGTACATTTTTGTCTCACCGGGGTGAAGAGAATAACGGGCGTGATGTACCTCGTTCATAATCTGCTGGCGGAGCCCTGAAACATCTGGAACACATAGGCGACCTTTACATAACAGCACTTCTCCCTCAGTTACCTGAAAATCTGGCGCTTTACCCTGCTGGATTATGTCTTTGAGCTGGATAATGGAACGGCTCCGTTTCACGGAGTGTATCGTGGAGCACTGCCTCCGTGACACGGAGGCAACGCGAAAGCTCTCTGGAAAGTGTCTCCGGAAACCAAGCTGCCGAGGGTCACCGCGCTGGCCAACGTGGCACGCTGCTCATGCAGCGCGTTGGCAAGCTGCTGTCGCGCAGCTGTCCTAGCGTGGCACGGCGCTGGCACGCTAGTTTACTGCCTGCTGCTGCCGTTTGCTGCCTTCTCTCGTGCACTTGGCAAGGGCGTGGCACGGCGCTGGGCTCGGCACACGCACAGCGTGGTACGCTGCCTGGCGCGGCCAGCCTTGCCAAGGCATGCTCCTTGCCGACTTTCGCCACTTGCTTCCACTCCATTCCTTGCTATTCATCAACTTGTGAATTAGTTCCTCAAATGCATTATTAACCTACAAAACAAGGACTAATCATGTTGGTTAGCATATATATTCACATTTATATAAAATCACATGAAAGTGTGTAAAATAACTTAGATAAACAAGACTACATTAAGGTATAAAGCGTATCTCGGGCATGCTATTTTTCCCGTGATCACAACCCCACACTTAAAGCCTTGTTCGTCCTCGAATAACATTTTACAAATCATACATATGGAGACTCCCACATAACTAATTTGGCAAGATAATTCAAGCTACGGCTATAATGATTACGTAAGATAACATGCTAAAGATAGAGCATACACAATTTAATCACCGAGATGAAATACAACAATGCTAAGACTTCTTAACCTCAAGAATCGACTCTCGATCTTAGCAAACTCATGCAAATCAACTAAGTAAGAAATCCCACATGAATTATATCCTTCATTCAACATGTGCCCTCATGGAAGGAGAGTTACCCTATCACACGCAAAAATCATTTTTACATCACAACATGTGTGGGTAAATAAATAGAATTACACTCACTCTCACAAAGAATTCACATGCATCATGTAATGACCCATAAGCTTGCCCTTAGTGTTTTATTCCACTAATTTAAGGATGTGTGAATGTAAGATCAAGTAGGACTTAATGGGTTGTAATGTAGGCTAAGGGACTGGTAGATACTATTATGGCCAGTAATAGTGACTATCTTTCCTAAGCGCTTTTAATACATTACGCCCTTCTTACGAACTTCCCTTCCCTTACTTTACTTTTTTCTCCTTCCATCTTTCTTGTTCCTCTTATGTTCCCCCATTTCTTTAGGCACTTTTAACTTATTAGTAAGGAGCTCTATAAATAATTTTTCATTAATTTGTTTTCTTGCTCCTTACTAATACTCAACCATTTGCACGCATGTGCACCTTTGTCCTTTTCTCACTTCTACAACTTGCTACTTTTCCTTTCTTTTCATTCTTCTCACTCCTTTACTCCTTCGGATTTTTCCATTCAAGCGCTTAGGAGTTTTGGATCAAGTTCAAGGCTAATGAAAGAAAAAGGATTAAGCTTATGTTGCAGCTGTCAAAGAATAGGCTCAAGACTCAATGGGGCTAACTAGGATTAATCTTTCCAAGGTAGGTAAAATGAGGGGTAAGAATTGGTTCATTCGAAAAAAAAATGCCTAAATCATCTCCTACAATTCACATCCTTCATTTCGTTGTATAAACACACCAGGCAAGTTCTAGACATTCCACAATGGCACAGAATACTCAAAAACCTTACACTCATGGCACATGCTCAAAGCAAGACATCTTCATCAGACTCTTACTCAGCTAATTACAAGAATTCAGAATTAAGCTTCAATCATATTGAGTCAAATTCAAGAGCCTAAGCGTCTCACACAAAGTTATACACCTGCATGCTTCACACCGAACATACTTGCATCTTACAATCATGTATAGCACATAACAAGAACATCAAGCACCACTTAGTTATGGTTTCAAAAACCAATCACCTACTGACTAATTTTTCCTCAAGACGGTCGTCATCCATCCATCGTCAGAAACAGTCCCTAACTATGACTAAAAACACTATATACAGACAAAGGAAAGAAAAAATAAAATTTTTATTCTTCGGTTCAAAGACCCCCCGTCGGAAAAGAACCGAAAAGAAAAACCAACGGGTGATGAAGTCATGCTTAATTCAGAAAAATTTTCAAATTTTTCAAATTTTTCAAATTTCTCAAGCATTAGCATTACATTCACCACAAACTTGTTAAGCGCAAAAATTTTTGAAATTCCCTTGAACTTTCCCTCACTCCACACTTAAATAATGCTATGTCCTCATAGCATCAAATAAACATTTAAAAAGGGTGAGAAATACTCCCTGAGGCCTTTAGGCCTAGCTAATAGCATGATTTTCTTCAACTTTGCACAAGTGTGTGTCGACCCCACACTTTTTATCGTCCATGCTTTTTAGCTTCCTCCTCCACGGGTACTCAGACTTCCCCTCCATCTGTGCTTAACTTTCCACCAAAAACAACACAAGATGAAAAATAAATAAAATCAACACAAATGCAAGAAATTAAAATAGTACCTGTGGTACCCTTGGGTTGCCTCCCAAGTAGCGCCTTATCTTACGTCGTGGCCCGACGTGGACTATCCTTTTCAGGACATCCTCATACCTGGGTACTCTTTCGAGAACCATCTCCTTTTCTTTTGCTGTTTAGAGGAAACAGCCTCCACTCTGTTCCTCTCTTTCTCCAACTTCCTCTCAATTTGAAGCCCTTTATCAGACTCGGGCTGAACACTTGTAATTTCCTTTGGCCCTGCACCTATGGAATCCTCCACCCCACACTTATCCTCTGCCAACACACTAACCTGACAAAGGTATCTATAGTATACAGACGGGTTCATTTCTTGGTAAACGCGGAAGATTTCTTCTTCATCCTCGACCCTCATTTTCAGGGTCCCTGCTTTCAAATCAATCACCGCTCCTCCAGTGGCCAAGAATGGCCGTCCCAAGATCAGGGGTACCTGGTCATCAACCTGAAAATCCAAGACAATAAAATCAGCAGGTATAATGAACTTACCTACTTTGATGAGAAGGTCCTCTATTATTCCATCAGGTGTCACTCGCGACTTGTCAGCCAGTTGCAGCATCAACCTTGTCGGCCTCGGTTTTCCCAACCCCAAGGTGTTGAATAAGGATAGGGGAATTAGATTGACTGCTGCCCCTAAGTCACACAAAGCTCGTAGCACCTCAGCTTTACCAATTTGTATGGGGAGGGTAAAACTCCCTGGGTCTTTGAGTTTGGCATTTTGCTCAATACCCTGTGACTGCACTCCTCAGTCAGTGCTACAGTCTGGACATCCACCAATCTCACTTTGTACGTCATCACGTCCTTCAAGTATTTAGCATACTTGGGCATTCCCTGCAAAACATCAAGAAGAGGCAAAATTATGTGAAGTTCTTTGAAGCTCTCAAAGAACTTTTTGAAGCATTCCTCCTCCTTGCTCTTTCTGAATTTCTGAGGGAATGGTGGTGGTGGTCTTTGTGCTGGCTGCAATGGAAGTTGTGCATTTTGTTGCCCAGCACTCTAATTATCTCCCATGTTGATGGATGGTCCTGGTCTAACCAACTTCGGCTGCACCTCCTTGCTCGGCTCTTTTGACACTGCATCAGCTAATTGCTTACCGCTTCTCAGACTGATGGCATTGATCTGCCGAGGGTTAGGATCTGTGTCGCTTGGTAATCCCCCCTGCGATCTCATGTTTTGAGCAGCTGCTATCTGACCCACTTTTTTTCAAGATTTCGTGTGGCTACTTGCTGATTCATTAAGTCTGTTGCCATCCTCGCCTGATTTTCCATTAATTGAGTCTGGGTCTCCATGATTTTTTGTAGTGTTTCCTCAATGCTGCTACTCAATTGCCCATCATTCTGCCTATTCTGCTGATACTGTTGTTGTTGAGGTTGCATAAAATTCTGCTTTTGGTTTCCACCCCAAGAAAAATTCGGGTGGCCCTGCCAATTTCTGTTGTAACTGGTTTCAAAATTCTGATTGTTGCGCTGCACATTACTAACAAAATTGACTAACTCCGGATTGGCTCCACAAGATTCTGCATGGTGCCCATTATTACCACAAATTTCACACCAACTCGGAGCTTGCTGAACTGCATTAACCTGGCCCTGGCGTTGGTTCATACTCAGTTTATTGAACTGGGTCATCATTTCATGCTGGAACGAAGCTAACTGTGCTGCCAAAGCATTCAAACCATCTACGTCTATCAACCCTGATCTGTTTCCTGCCCTTCTAGATGACTCGCTGTGCCACTCTGGATTTCCTTGTGCAATTCTGTTCAACAAAGTGTACAACTCATCATATGTCTTATCCAAGGCTTGCCCACCCGATGCAGAGTCTAGTAATATTTTTGTGTGTGGGTCTAGACTTTCTACAAAGGTATGAGCTAGCACTTCATTTGATTGCTGGTGATGGGGGCAATCTCTTAACAATGACTTGAATCTTTCCCAAGCCATATATAAGTTCTCATCAGGCCTCTGCTTGAAACTGAGTATTTCACTTCTCAACCTTGCAGTTTTGCCTGAAGGGAAGAATCTGATAAGGAACTTCTTAGCCAAGTCATTCCATGAAGTTATGGAGTTCGGTGGCTCAGCCTTCAGCCACTTTATCGCCTCTCCCAATAGTGAAAATGGGAAGAGGGTCATTCGGACATAATCTGTGTACACGCCGGTGGGGACAAACGTGTCACTAATCTATAAAAAGCTCTGTAAGTGCTGCTGCGAGTCCTCATGTGCCATCCCAGTGAATTGACCACTAGAATGTAACAGCTACACCATGTTCTGTTTAAGCTCAAAGTGCCCTCCAGGCTCCGGTTTACGGATGCTAGAGGTCACATTCGTCGCTAGTGGGATTGCCACTTCGCGAACTGGACTTGCTTCCATTGCTTCGGATGACAATTGTACTTGTCCCGCGGGTGGTTGTTGTTGTACCTTTTCTTGAAGTCTCTTCAGCTTATGCTCTAGAGCTATTCTCCTTCGCAAATGGATTTGACGTTCAGGATCAAGCAACGGTTCCACAAGCTCTCTATTTCTAGCCAGCTCGGCAGGACAACCTGTCACCTGCAATAATCAGACTAAGACCAAGTTTCTCAACACTTAAGAGAAATTAAAAATCACACAAAAATAGATAAATTTTCGAAATCTCGCCTAGTCCCCGGCAACGGCGCCAAAAACTTGACGTGCCCGATTCGCGCGTCCACAAGTGTACGGGTCATGCAAGTAATATGTGGCTCTTTTTAAGAACCGGATTGTCGAACCCACAGGGACTGGATCCATTCCTCTAACTATCCATTTCTAGTGCGATCTTAAATACCTCAAGTGTTGGTTATAGACATTTTCGATTGAGATTAATTAAGTCTAAGTTTGGGTCAACGAAATATTCTGAAATCACTCTAGGAGCAACATAGAGTTAAAACCAATTAATCATGCGATCCTACGATTTGCAATGGATTAAGAATGGAACTATCAATTGTTATTTCACATAATTAGAATTGCATGTTTATGGTCTTTCGAGCCTCTAAACACGGCAATCTAGCCTCACTGCATCATTGTGAGCGAGGAGTTTAATTTTCTAGTCGCGGGCAATCAATTATGTTGTGGTTTACGGGGAAACGATTAGGGACTTTCGTACGTCTAACCATTTAACTCAACTTAGCCTCACAACTACTTCTTCGAGTGGTGATGTGACATCCCAAGTTGGTCTTTCATAACCCCCGTGTGTCAACCAAGCAAGGTGTAAGGTATATTTCTATCCTGACACAATATATCTCCCAAGATACAAACATGCTCCTTACATTCTCATGTCCTGACCTAGGTAATGCTTTCTCAAGCTATTACTCAAGCTAACAAATATGCTTTCATGGTGATCAATCATAAAAACAACCAACAATCCAGAATGCAAGACGAAAACAACAATCAATAACATAATTCCAAAACAATTTCATAAAAGCACAATCATAATTCATGGCTTCAACCCTAGAGGAAGGGTTCTTGCCATTCATGTTCGTAAAACTACAATTAACTAATACTAAACTAACATACTTACATGAATTTGGTAGATGAGAAGGGAATTTGATAAACCCTAGATGAGTTCTCCCACTTCTCCCTTCACTCCTAGGTGGTTTTTCAGAATAAAATCGTGACCACTGATTTTAGGAGCTAAGGGTCCTATTTATAGTAAATGGAAAACGTGCATAATTTAGCTTGTACTGGAACGGCTCCGTGTCATGGAGTGTATCATGGAGCACTGCCTCCGTGACACGGAGGCAATGCGAAAGCTCTCTGGAAAGTGCCTCCGGAAACCAAGCTGCCGAGGGTCACCGCGCTGGCCAACGTGGCACGCTGCTCATGCAGCACGTTGGCAAGCTGCTGTCGCGCAGCTGTCCTAGCGTGGCACGGCGCTGGCGCGCTAGTTTACTGCCTGCTGCTGCCGTTTGCTGCCTTCTGTCATGCACTTGGCAAGGGCATGGCACGGCGCTGGGTGCGGCACACGCACAGCGTGGCACGCTGCCTGGCGCGGCCAGCCTTGCCAAGGCATGCTCCTTGCCGACTTTCGCCACTTGCTTCCAGTCCATTCCTTGCTATTCATCAACTTGTGAATTAGTTCCTCAAATGCATTATTAACCTACAAAACAAGGACTAATCATTTTGGTTAGCACATATATTCACATTTATATAAAATCGCATGAAAGTGTGTAAAATAACTTAGATAAACAAGACTACATTAAGGTATAAAGCGTATCTCGGGCATGCTATTTTGCCCGTGATCACTGGATCAGGTCAGGATCCTCATATTGTCGTTCTTTCACTTCCACAACTAATGATGATACGGCGGTGTTCTGTATTACTGCACTACCGTCCTCTGTTTCTGCTACACGAACGGCTAGGCTAGCTAACTGATGTATCTCCCTGACCAATTCCCGCTGTTCGGGATGCAAATGTACCAAGCTCCCCATGGACTTACGATTGAGAGCATCTGCTACAACATTGGCTTTTGCGGGGTGGTATAGAATATTCACATCATAATATTTTAACTGCTCCAACCAGCGACATTGCCGCAGATTCAACTCCCTCTGAGTGAAGATGTACTGTAGGCTCTTGTGATATGTGAAAATATCAACATGGACGCCATACAGATAATGCCTCCACATCTTCAAAGCGTGGATCACTACGGCTAATTCCAGGTCGTGGGTAGGGTAATTCTTTTCATGTTTCCTCAGCTGTCTAGAAGCATATGCAATCACTTTACCATGCTGCATCAACACACAACCTAACCTGACGCCTGATGCGTCGCAATACACCGAATAACCTTCTGTACCTTCTGGCAACGCTAACACTAGGGCAGAGGTTAATCTGTCTTTCAGTTCCTGGAAGCTCTGCTCGCATGCCTCTGTCCACTGAAACTTTGCTACTTTCTGTGTTAGTTTAGTCAGAGGTGCCGCAATAGTCGAGAACCCTTCAACGAACCTCCTGTAATATTCTGCTAATCCCAGAAAGCTACAGACTTCATTCGGAGTGGTAGGCCAAGGCCATGATTTAACTGCTTCTATTTTCTGCTTGTCAACTTGTATACCAGCATCCGACACAATATGCCCTAAAAAGGCTACTGAATTAAGCCAGAATTCACACTTAGAAAATTTAGCATATAACTGGCGGTCCTTGAGGATCTGGAGCACTGTCCGTAAATGAGTCCGGTGATCTGCTTCAGAGCGAGAATACACCAGAATGTCATCAATGAATACTATTACGAACAAGTCCAGGAAGGGTCTGAAAATACTGTTCATCAGGTCCATGAAGATTGCCGAGGCATTCGTTAACCCGAAGGACATGACTAGAAATTCAAAATGTCCATATCGAGTCCTGAACGCTGTCTTAGGAATATCTCTTTCACGTACTCGAACCTGGTGGTATCCAGATGGCAAGTCAATCTTAGAAAAGTATCTGGCCCCCTGCAACTGATCAAATAAGTCATCAATTCTGGGAAGCGGGTACTTGTTCTTTACTGTAACTTTGTTCAATTACCGGTAATCTATGCACATACAGAGTGAGCCATCTTTCTTTCTTACAAACAGAACTGGCGCACCCCATGGTGAAGTACTCGGTCTAATAAAACCTTTATCCAACAAGTCTTTCAGCTGCTCCTTTAATTCTCTGAGTTCTGCAGGAGCCATACGATAGGGAGGAATTGATATCAGTTGAGTGCCTGGTAACAAGTCAATAGCAAAATCTATTTCCCTTTCTGGGGGAATACCAGGTAAGAACTCGTTCACCACCGAAACGGACTGGAGTGTCGGAGATTCTTCTCGGATATCCTGGACTCTGACCAGATGGTAAATACATCCCTTAGATATCAATTTCCTCGCCTGAAGGTAGGAAATAAACCTACCTTTTGGCGTAGCGGTGCTGCCCTTCCACTCCTTTACTGCCTCTCCTGGAAAGTGGAATCGGACCGTCTTGGTCCAGCATTCAACATTGGCAAAGCACGGCATTAACCAATCCATACCCATTATGCCATCGAAGTCTATCATCTCTAACTCGACCAGATCTACTGTGGTCTGACGGTCAGCAACCACTACTGTACACCCTCGGTAAATTCTGCTAGCTACAATAGAGTCACCGACGGGCGTGGATACTAAAAAGGGCCGCTGCAATAATTCTGGTGCGATATTGAACTTTCGTGCCACAAATGGAGTAATGTAGGACAAAGTAGACCCTGGATCAATCAATACATAAGCAAGGTGTGAGCAGATAATTAGCATACCTGTCACAACATCAGGTGACGCTTCTGAATCTTGCCTCCCTGGTAAAGCATATGTGCGGCTTGGACCCGCACCTGCACTGGAGGCCTCTGATCTGCCCCGACCCCTGCCTACTAAAACTGAGGGCCTACGCCCTGCCGAGGATGCTGTAGCTCATGACCCTGCAGATGCCCTGTCCTGTCTATCCCGATCCTCCTGACCTCTGGCTGGGCAATCTTTCATCAAATGGCCTTCTTGGCCACAAATATAACATCAGGTGGAGCCATACCTGCATGCTCCAGGATGGCGTCGGCTGCATATAGGACAAAGTGGTAGGGTATACCTACTCTGCTCCGCCCTTCTCTGTAATTGTGAATCTGCCATCTGCGAGCCTCTACCGGTCTCTGACTGCCCCCTGCGGCTAAATCTACCCCTCTGCAGCTGTGGTGGAGGCGGGGGCCTGGGCGGCCTATCTAACAATCGTGGCCTAGGTCCTTCCCGAGCCTCCCTCTATAACTCAACTGGCCTGTCCCGGCGGCGCTGTTCCTGAATGGTCCTTCTGATCTCCCGATGTCGCTGCCTGATGCCCTCAATATTTTGGACAAATGCCTGAACTCGGGCAATGTCCATGTCCTCTCGCAGTGTGGCCGTAATACAAGTCTCAACATATTCTGGATTCAACCCCATGATAAAGCGGTGTACTCTGGATGCCATGGTATCAACAAAGGCCGGTGCGTACCGGGCCAAAGAATCAAACCGCAAGGAATATTACCGAACACTCATAGCCCCCTGCTCTAGATGTAGGAACCGGTCTACCCGAGCCTGTCGAATCTCCCGCGGCAAATAGTGATCCAGAAAAGCTCCTGAGAAGCTGGACCAGGTCGGAGGGGAGACATCTCTCCCTCAGGACCTTTCCCAGCTTTCATACCACCATACGGCGATGTCCCATAACTGGAATGCTACCAACTCAACTGATTCTGTAGGCGTGGCATGCATAGCCCTGAAAATTCGCTGCATTTGATCTAGAAAATCCTGAGGGTCCTCTTTCTGGTCCGTACCTGTAAACTGTGGGGGATTCAGAGCCAAGAACTCTCGGACCCTCGAACTACCGGGCCCTCTTGTTGACTCCGCAACTGTAGACGGCATCGGCTGACGCTGAGCCGCCATCATCTGCGCTAACATAACTACCGCACTCCTAACCTCCTGGTCGGAAGGTGTCGGTATGGGGACTGCTGGAGGTAGTGTCGCCCCAAGTGGCTCATGATGTGGTGGAGACTGTTGAGAAGGCTGGGACGATGCCTCTGTAGTGCACTCTGATCGGGCTGTTTCTAAACGAGGGTGAGGCATCCTGCTGGTGCCTTCCCCTGCTGCAATATCTAGGCTCCGGCCTGTGATAGGATGTCGCTGGTCTGACATTATCTGTAACCAAAGAATACAGTAAGCATTAGGGACTCAACCCTATATTGTACATCTCTACAGCACGACTGAATAAGAATAAAAGACAACCATCCTATCATGCCTTGTAGCCCCCTACCCATAGTATGTGGTGCACAACACATCCATGGGCAGGACTCTACTTAGCACGGCTTGCAGACTCTCTGGGATACGACCTGCTCTGATACCAAGTTTGTCACACCCCGCCTTAGGGGGTATGACTGGCACCTGGTGCCCTACTAGGACCTGAACTGCTAGACTACCTAGCCTGAGCACATCTGGTGCCTGGCTGGCTCTAGCTCAGATTCAGGGAAACAACGGGCTATATAGCAGCTGTAAGTATAGCCTCCGACTGACTAGGCCTATAGCCACCTATACATGTACTGACAGCTAACCAGAAACATATCAATATAGGGGAGCCTAAGCGGGTCGACAAGGCCACCATGCTGTCTAGTTATCTGTAACTCAACAATGAGATATTGGAAAGCTACGTGATCGGCAAGGTCACCACTATTGTCAAGCTATGGCCCCACACGGCCAACATAAAAGAAACAGAAGAACTAACAGCTATACAACTGCACGGCCTCACACGACCGGCTCATCTGACCACAGGGAAATATATACAGACTGCAAGCCTCTAAGAATACTGATAAGATGGTTGGGACAGGGCCCCGGCCTACCCATGCTGTACAACAAAAGAAAAGGGATAAACCTCTAGCTATCTAGCTCCGGATGACTGGAGCTGATGACTCTGTGAGCTGGCTGGAATCACGAGGTATCGGCCCCTCGTCTATGAGTACCTGCAGGCAAGTAATGCAGCGCCCCCAAGGGGCATTAGTACCACTGGTACTGAGTATGTAAAACAATAACTGAAAGAAATATCTGAAAACAACAACGCACCTGATGTAACTGAAATAGGAAGGAACAGACTAGCTGACTGAAAATGTAAAGTTTTGCCTACTCTTCAACTATACTAGAAGGAGTAGGAGTCATACCTGTAGATGTATCATCCTACTGTCGATCTACTTGTATCTAATGTAACATGGCATAACATAATATAACATAACATAGCACACACAAACCTTACCCGGCCCCCATAATTCGGGAGGTACAAACAACACGCAATCTATACCCCTACCCCGGTCGTCCCATCTCCTATAATAACTATAAGCATCCTGCCGGTCCCCTGGGTATGCACTTGGGCTCGCTGAGCCCCTGACTATAACTATACCTGAGTCCGGAGGACTCCTGAATCAACACCCGGGCGTATCCACTCGACGGGGGTGTATAAGGGCCGACCAAGGCACAATATGGGGAAAACAGGCATCCCATCTTCGTCTCCTGTGGGACGGCATGCCACTCCATAGAGCGACGTATCCTCGTCCTCTGTCGGACGAGTCGATACAGCTATTAACCCTGGGGCAATCATGGATGCTAGGTAATCCAACCCCAAAACAATACAATGGTCTCAACTAGTAATACTATCTGCATATCCCACATACTGAAGCTAATAATAATAAAGTATTTGTACATACTGTATGCTGAACTAGAGATAGTAATATGTACGTACTTAATATATGCTGAGACTGATAATAGTATATATGTATAAATATAATCTTCTGCCATACTGTGCTGAGTCTAATCCTGAACGAGATATAGTTTTTCTGCTGAAAACCATGTTGTATACTGAGTTTCTATAGTAACATGATTTACTATTTCTAACATACTTTCTAAACTTCATTTTAACCTATCATTCTACTTCTGAGATGTCTTACAGATACTTACATTGCTTTACTGGGTTTCAACTGAATACAATAATATCCTAACATTCTGTACTAAGTCACATACTGGGCATGTTGTACAGTTCCTAACACTTGTATTAGAATTTATATCGTGCTAGCAAGTTTCGCGCTAAACATAACATGATGCTTCTAATCTCGCACCAACATTTGTAATAAACATAACACGCGACTTCTAAACATTCTACTGGCCTTTAAACTACTTTACTATACCGAAACTACAAACTTGCCGAGGAAACTAGCTTTACATACCTTCGCTTCTGATTTCCCGACTAACTGGCGTAGCTTGGTCAGTATTTCAGCTATTCCTCCCAACTGCATTTATATATATATCAATCAGTACTAAATACAACTTTATTCTGAAGGACGACATCACTTTCGATATAATTATAGCCTAAACTTAGGCTTATCAAAAGACGGTCGAAAACTCGCTATTTTTCGGAAGTCCAGAAGGAAGAAGTATTTACTTCACAGCTAGGAACACATAGACACTAGTTTGGAGCAATTCCACTTACCTTAGTCCGGCAGCTCGATGATTCGTCGGCCGTATTTCGTGAAACTAAATCCGTAGGAATGCTCTCTGCTGCTAAATACCTCGGTACCTGAGGTTAATTTGGGTTTGGACCACGTTTAGCAGCGTAATCGGATGAAAATATATTTACCCTCTTCATTCTTTTCTTTCCTCTGGTCTTTCCTCTCTGTTTTCGCTGGAAATTATAAGAATGATTGATTAAAAACCGAAGTGGGGCTTTACATACTTAGGCCTGGACAAGGCCAACGTGTCACGGAGCCAACGCGGAGGCTCCACCTCCGTGACACGTTGCCATCGCGGAGGGGCTCTGCCTCGGCTCCTTCCGCGATTGTTCGACAGGTTTCTCGTCCGATCCTTTTCCCGGGCCTTTCTTTAGCACGTATGGCCTTCAAATATGCTTAACCAATGTGCGAATAGGTCATCTAGGTGCCGGGAATCCTACGGGGTATAACAGTTTCTAACTTTTCATCATACAACATTTTCATCAATCGGGTGTGGGCCACTTTCTAATGATATCAAGCCCAATAGTTGCAATATCATTCTCATGTGTTATCAACGTTATTCACCTCATCATGGAATCCAATTTATAGCTATCTCAAGCATCTCTTGCTAATGAGCATTCGATAGGGTTACATTATGCACATGTTGTCATGGTAATCAGATTTCTGGATTCATTTCATTCAACATGCAATGTGAGATCATATATGGTTTATGGAATCCAACTCATACTCTATCAAAATGTATGACTCTGTTAATTTAATTCTACAAATATTCCACACACATGTCGTAATCACTCCTTCGTGAACTCCTTAGCCACGACCATTTTAGATTCCAAGATTTTATAAAAACAATTTTAATAAGGAAAACAATATAGAATCCGCCCAAGCTTCGTAGTTCAACAATGGAGGTGAAATCTTCTTACGCCAAATCAATTAAATCTAAAGCATGGTAAGGGCACCTAACTTATTTCAATTACTCGCCCACAACTTCTACTCAATCCCGTATGATAATCAACATCATAATAAAGTTATTAGGGTTAATTATGCAATATTTTTCACACTCCCATCATGATCAAGAATTTCTACAGTAGTTTAAGGAGAAACGAACAATTTCCTTTAAACACTTAATTCAAGTTAGGATGAACATACTACACCCAAACATACTCAACCCATACTTCTACAATTCCATCATTTTCATACATGAATACGCAATTTAATCGAACAATATGGAACACCCATTCATTACTCAAGCCAATTTACGAACGACATGTCACCCTCATACATCCCGAACATATAACCCCTTCCCAAATAACCCGTCACATCAACATTTGAAATGAATTCAATCATTGCAGTAATTATTAGCTTTTAAGAAAAGAATGAGGAAGAAATTATCCATTATTCAAACACTAGATAATGATATTCTAGAAAATTTAAATTGGGTTCTCATTGAAAATATTTTGGGGCACAAGGATGGAAAAATACCTTTGTTGAAGTCCCACATACCTGGGAGACGAAAATCCCAATCAAAAATCTTCCTTGAAGCTTGAATAACACCTTGGTGAAACCCCTAGGATTTTTTAGAAGAGAGGAGGAAGAAAGAGATTGAGAGAATGAGGGTTTAGGTCAAGAATAACCCTTAAAAACGTCCCTAAACATACCCAAAATGACATCACTTTAAATCTGGGAGCGTGGGATTTTACCAAACTTCCCTTGAGAAAATCTGAAAAATTGCCCAAACTGATGCCACGACTCACCTAACGAGTCATCGTCCAATCACACGACTCGTCATCTCGCCCGTTAAGTACACTAGAAATTCACACAGTTTTACTCATTCTTCAAACCACGACCAACATAATGAATCGTCACCAGCTCCTACGGCTTGTTATATCTATTCGTCGAGTACATTGGAATTTCTTTAAAACCACAACTTCTCCCCTCTATTGATTGAATTGACGAGTTGTTATCATACCTAACGACTCGTCACCTCCTTCTGTCAACCATACTATTTAAGACTTAACCCAGGGATCTTATCCTCCACCCAACGGCCCGCCTAACGAGTCGTTTCCAGGCAAGATGGATCGTCAGGTTGTCTGTGGCCACTGGGCTTGCCATCTCTTCTTACAGTTCCTCACGGGTCAGACCACGATCCGTTAGGTCTCCTAACGAGTCATTCTTTGACTCATTCTGAGGCAAAGTTCTACTAATTTTTCTTCTGAGCTTCATTTAACTCCGGGGTGTTACAATATCTCCCTATTGGGAACATTCGTCCTCAAATATTGGCTGAACATACTGAAAAGATTGAGATGAAAATAAAATCCCAAAATCAATCACAGCTAACACCAATGGAGTATACGACTCCGAACCAACCTTATACACCAAAACTGAATATCCACATCGAACATGTATACCATGGCACAGGAGAACCTGAAGGATAAGAAATCAAATTAGATAGAACACTGGAAAGAATTTGGCACTGAACCGACACGGACTAAACCTTCATTCTCAAATCACTTCTCGATACTAAGCTAGGATTCACAATATCTAATCTAGCTGAGGATAAGGAATATATGAGCACGAGTTATCCCAACATCTAAAACTGAGCACATACATGAGATAGCCTGGTTCTACTGAACTTACTAAGCAACTTCTACAAACTGAGTTCGAGCTGACTATACTAGAAAAATATAAATCAACACACATAACTGATTCATAACATGAAGATAAGCAATAAGGACTCATAGGGAAAGACTGGCACCGCTAACTGAAATGGTTACTCCTAAACCTTGGAAATCTGCACATAGGAATCGACACCTCTTTAATTTCAACTGCAATTACCAGAGAAATTATCTGAACCTCGAAGGGGTCAACATAATTCAACTGCTAGAGCTAGAACTTCTTATGAGTATTCTCAAGATCTAACTTATTCCACATATTCACTATCAACCCTAGCTTAAGTCATCGTCCTAAGGCTCTCGAATCTTACTTCCAGTCAGGTTGAACTTCTAATTCTTAACTCCTCTCTCACTTCTAACCTTCACCACAAGACTTATACTAATAGCTACTCACATTACACCTCAACAATCTCTTTTCAAAATCACAACAGAGCTTCTTATTCAGTGTTAAGGTTGGCAACATATAAGGGGACAACACAAGGTTCACAACATACCTGTGGCCACTACTGGCACCTTGCCCTTATCCTGATGGGCTGCTACTGCATAAGAGCAGTTTTGACGATGTCCGCCTCCTGGGTGAGAGGATGCACCCTGCTAAAATGAGCGGGCTATAGGAGCTACTAAAGAGGTGGTCGAGGATCTGCTCTCACCTTGCTTAGCCGTCGCGCAATCTCGGTGTATATGGCCCGCCATGCCACACAAAAAATAAACATTTGAGCCGGCCATGCAAACTCCCAAGTGGTGCTTTCCACAGCTCATACACAGTGGGTACATAATCTCCCTCCCTCTGGGCTGATACGGAGCACTGGTTGTCGAAGGTGTTGGGGCTGTAGATTTCTGCTGGTAACGTGAACGATATCTGGCACTCGACCTCTTATGAGAGAACTCTAGGTCTCTAATCCTGGCCCTCTTGGCCTCTCTCTCTTTTTCTTTCATTTGTTCTGCTTCCATTTTTTGAACAAATATCACCAAGCGTGGGAAGTCTATGTCCCGGTGCAATATGGCAATCTTGTATTCTTTGACCAAGGAGTCTGACACTCCATTCATGAACCTGCTCACTCGAGCCTACTGGTCGGCTACCATTTTCGGCGCATAATTAGATAACCGAGTGAACTCAAACGCATACTCCTAAACAGTCATGTCATTTTGTTTCAAGTTAATGAACTCTGCCGCCTTTGCCTCCCTCAACTCTCCAGGGAAAAACCTGTCCAAGAACGCAGCCATAAATTCATCCCAACCTATGGGACCCGCTTCGATTCCCCAACTGTCTCTCCACTGACAATACCAGATGTAAGCAACTGCCTTTAACTGGTAGGAGGCTAAGCCTGCGCTTTCTTGCCCCGTCACTCCCATAATGCGAGTAATCTTCTGTATCTCCTCCAAGAACTCATATGGGTCGTCATCCACCTTAGACCCAAAGAATTCGAGTGGATTCATCCGAAGGAAATCTCTTATCCTTGTCGTCGCTTCATTTCCATGTTGTGGTGCATGAGCTACTGCCTACTGATTAATCTGGGAGGTCAGGGCCTACGCCAACATGTAGATGGCTACTCGAAACTCGGCATGAGCAACGCGATCCTCCATTTGATCTGTCTGGGATGGTGGTACCTGCTGGCGGCCGTTACCACGTCCTCTTCCATTTTCTAGTTGGGGCGGCATTATTTGTGAGCCCGTAAAGCACAAGTTAGGGGAGGAAACATTTAGAGTTTTCCTACTCTACGCACGATAAGAATCATGAAGAAAGGGGAACATTCCTAAAATGTCTCATAGCCTCTTCGTCATGAGGGTGGTGCGCTTCACACCAATGAACAAGACTCTACGTAATGCGGCTTTCAGACACCCTAGGACACTCTAAACCTTTGCTGTGATACCAAGTTTGTCACGACCTTAGAGTAGACTCGGATCGTAGACACGGGACAAGGAACCCTGAGATGCTCCAAGTCAACCCATGGTATAATCATCGCAAGAAGCTAACATGAGAAACATCTAACATCATGAACAAGTGGAAGAACTAACAGAAACTGATATAAATCAAAATGACAACTTAATAACATTCAAGTGCAACGCTGATCCTGTCTAACAAGTCTAAAAGCCTTCTAATAAATTGATGAGTTACTAGGACAATCCCCCAGCTAACTCCACAAGTCTGAAAATTGAAAACAAGATAAAATAAGAATTTAAACCACGTCCTCAGAAGATGAGAACTCATAGCTAGCATCTGGAAGACAAAGAAGCGTATCTAGTCACGCGGCTGGACTTGGAGACCTGGATCTATATCATAAAATGATATAGCACAAGAGACGTGTGGTCAGTACTTGGAATGTACTGAGCATGCAGGAATGTAAACAAATAACTCATAAGTATCAATATATAAATAGGGAGTACTGTGAATCACCAGAGTAGTAACATAACCAAAAAGAGATACACAATCTGTACGATATCCACATATTCATATAAACATAATCACATTATAGGGACATGCATTATTACAAGTTCAACTGGAGCAAAAAGGAATTGATCTAAATGACACAGGGATGCAAAGTCATGACTGATATCAAAAGGGTACCCGACTTCCCAAGGGAAACATTCTCACTAGAGAAAATCCCTAACTGTAGGAGGGAGAAAAAACTCCGATGTAAGAAGTCACTGACTAGCTAGGGATGTTGGTCCCGACTGGCTAGAGAAATACTCTTGCTAATGAGAAATCCCAACTAACTAGGGAAATACTCTTGCTAACGAGAAATCCCGACTGACTAGGGAAATACTCTTGCTAACGAGAAATCCCGACTGACTAACATTAATCTAAATTGCAACAGCTAATTAGAGACAAGGCGATTTCTAATTTTTCCTCATACAACATTTTCATCAATCGGGTGGGGGCTACTTTCTAATGATATCGAGCCCAACAGTTGCAATATCATTCTCATGCGTTGTCAACATTATTAACCTTATCATGGAATCCAATTTATAGCTATCTCAAGCATCTGTTGCTAACGAGAATTCTACAGGGTTACATTATGCACATAATGTCATGGTAATTAGATTTCTGGATTCATTTCATTCAACATACAATATGAGCTCATATATGGTTTATAGAATCTAACTTATACTCTATCAAAATGCATGACTCTATTTATTTAAGTCTACAAATATTCCACACACATGTCGTAATCACTCCTTTGTGAACTCCTTAGCCATGGGCGTTTTAGATTCCAAAATTTTATAAAAACAATTTCAATAAGAGAAACAATATAGAATCCGCCCAAGCTTCATATTCAACAATGGAGGTGAAATCTTCTTACACCAAATCAATCAAGTCTAAAGCATGGTAAGGGCACCTAACTTATTTCAATTACTCAAGCCCACAACTTCTACTCAATCCCATATGATCATAAACATCATAATCAAGTCATTAGGGTTAATTATGCAATATTTTACACACTTTCATCATGATCAAGAATTTCTATGGTAGTTTAAGAAGAAACGAACAATTTCCTTTTAACACTTAATTCAAGTTAGGATGAACATAATACACCCATACATACTCAACCCATTCTTCTACAATTTCGTTATTTTCATACATGAATGCGCAATTTAATCGAACAATAAGGAACACCCATTCATTACTCAAGCGAATTTACGAATGACATGTCACCCTCATACATCCCCAACAAATAACCCCATCCCAAATAACCCATCACATCAACATTTGAAATGAATTTCATAATTGCAGTAATTATTAGCTTTTAAGAAAACAATGAGGAAGAAATTATCAGTTATTCAAACCCTAGATCATGATATTCTAGAAAATTAAAATTGGGATCTCATTGAAAATATTTTGGGGCACAAGGATTGAAAAATACCCTTGCTGAAGTCCCACATACCTGGTAGACGAAAATCCCGATCGAAAATCTTCCTTGAAGCTTGAAGAACCCCTTGGTGAAACCCCTAGGATTTTTGAGAAGAGCGGAGGAACAAAAGAGATTGAGAGAATAAGGGTATAGGTCTAGAAGAACCATTAAAAATGTCCCCAAACATACCCAAAATGACATCACTTTAAATTGGGAGTGTGGATTTTACCAAACTGCTCCTGAGAAAATATGAAAAATTGCCCAAACTGATGCCACGACTCACTTGAAGAGTCTTCATCCAATCACATCACTCATCATCTCGCCCGTTATGTACACTGGAAATTCACATAGTTTTACTCATTCTTCAAATGACGGCCAACATAACGAATCGTCACCAGCTCCTATGACTCGTTATATCCATACGTCGAGTACACAGGAATTTTTTTAAAGCCACAACTTCTCCCCTCTAACGACTGAATTGACGAGTCGTTATCATACCTAACGACTCGTCACCTCCTTCCGTCAACCACTTTGTTTAAGACTTAACCCAGGGATCTTATCTTCCACCCAATGGCCCGCCTAACGAGTTGTTTCCAGGGAAGATACTCGTTAGGTCGTCCGTGGCTAATGGGATTTCCATCCCTTCTTATAGTTCCTCACGGGTCAGACCACGATCAGTTAGGTCTCCTAACGAGTCATTCTCTGACTCGTTCTGAGGCAAGTTTTTGTTGATTTTTCTGCTGAGCTTCAATTAACTCCTGGGTGTTACAATCAGACTAGGAATCCTTAGAATCCCTAGCCTACTCTGTGCTACCCACTACTTCCAAAACATATATAATGCTCTTATAATCATATATCAAAACATATCTTAGATCTTAACATATGGGGAGTCTTGACTCCAATTGAAATAACTGAACTTATTAGCCTTGGATAAATCATGAAATCATGCTTAACTTCAGTGGGCTAGCCCAAATCTTAAAATCATGCTTGCACGAAATAGAATTCATAAGTAAAATCATAAATACATACATGGGTAATATGGAAACATCCATACATGCTAGATATTTCATCATACTTGAAATCATCAATCATAAACTAGACTTTTTCATAAATTTGCATAATTGGGCAAAATATTCTAACTTTGAACTTATGAGTTTATAATCAAAACATGAACAAAATCAGCCCGTTAAACATCAAACATACTTTAGAACATAGAGGGAATTAGCCCAGAAGTAATTTGTAAGAATTCTATGAAATTAGATTGAAATCCCTTTTTGAAATTAGTTAAACTAGGACTTGATTCATGAAATTGAGAAGAATTATGAGTGTGAGGATGGAAGAAATCCTCATTCATGGCCTCACATACCTGGAAGAATCCAATCCACACCTGGCCTAGAAAGCCCAAAGAAATTTGAAGTGAAATTAGAGAATTCTAAGCTAGGTCATCAATGGAGGTGTCTAGGCTTGCATGCATGGGAGGGGAATGATTAGAATAGGTTTAACCCCTCTTAAAACCCTTCTAACAGAGCTTAAAACGACGTAGTTTAGGACTTAAAAGCTTAGGAATTATGAAAATATCCTTACTAATTTTGCAAGAAAAACCTCACTACTAGAGGTAATGACTCAACCAACAATTCATCCCTCGATCCAATGAGTCGTTACTACACTCATTACTTCATTTTTTTTCTAGACTCTGGACTTCAAACCACGACTACATGGGACTAGTCGTTACTCGTCACAATGACTCATTACTTCCACCAGTTGTCACCACTATTAAAAATACTTAGCTTCTGGAATTCCCACAGTGGTCATCTTCCAACGGTTCATTCCTCGCTCTAACAGGTTGTCATACCCTTCCATTACCCCTGAACCAAAACTTGGACCTATCCTAAACTCCACCTATGACTCGTCAGGATGATCCGTTACTTGGAGTAACGGGTCGTTACTTGACTCATGAGTTTTGGGAAAAATGCACTGCTGACTCACGAGGGGCACCTAATGGGTCGTTTTTCCCCACAATGACTAATTTCCCAAAGTCATACATTGTCCCAGAGTCTTGCTAACTGCTTACCACGGGTCTCACCATGACTTGTGGTAGCCTCTAACGTGTCGTTATATGACTCGTCCTGAGGCAAATTTTTTACCACTTTTATGCTGATCACCTTTTCAATTCCGCGTCTAGTATTAGGGACTTTTGGTTTATTACAATATCTCCCTCTTGGAAATATTCGTCCTCGAATGTGGGTAAATATACTGAATAGCTGGGGAAAAGGAACTGCAATTCCCAAATAATAAATATTTGAAGTTGAAAACTGACAGAGTGACTAACTCCAAACTAATATACATGACTAAACTGAAATCATGAATCACATATACATACGCTGACATAAAGAAAATTGAGAGACATAAACTAAACATGAATTTGAATAGAGTATTAGAGAGAAAATGGATACCTTATGCTGAAACTGAGTTGAAAGGGAATAAGTGTGGGTATTAGCCATCATTCTGCTTTGGCCTCCTATGTAGCTCCTTCAATAAGCTGATTTCTCCACAGAACCTTTACTGAAGCTACCTCTTTGTTCCTCAACACCCGACCTGAAGATCAAGGATCTCATTTAGTACCTCCTTATAGCTAAGGTTATCCTTCACACCTATGCTCTCCAATGGGACAACCAAAGTCGGATCACCAATGCACTTATTCAATAACAATATATGGAAACTGGATGTACTGAGCTAACTCTGAGGGCACTTCCAACACATAGGCCACCTTTCCAACACATCTCACGATCCTGTAGGGACCAACATATCGGGGACTAAGTTTCCCCTTCTTTCCGAACCTCATCACCCCCTTCACGGGAGACACCTTCAAAAACACCTAATCATCAACTTCAAACTCCAGTTATCTCCTCCTCACATTGGAATATGACTTTTGACGACTCTAGGCTCTTTTCAGCGTTTCCTGTATAAGCTAAACTTTCTCCATAGCCTCATGAACTGAATCTGTCCCTATCAATGTAGTATCACCTACCTGAAACCAACTAATCAACATCTTCGCCCATAAAGAGCCTCTAGCCATCTGGATGCTGGAGTGGTAGCTGTTGTTGTAAGCAAACTCGATAAGAGGTAAATGATCATCCCACCTACCATTGAAGTCAATCACACATGCTCTCAACATATCCTTGAGAGTCTAAATGGTCCACTCAGCCTGGCCATCTTTTTGCGGGTGAAAAGTTGTGCTATGCTTGACCCAAGTACCCAGTCCTTTCTAAAACGATCTCCAAAACTGTGAGCTAAACTGAGTACCTATATCTGAAATGATGGACAAGGGAACCCCATGCAATCGAAATAACTCCCAAATATACAATTTAGCATAATCCTCCACTAAGTTGGCAGTTTTGATAGGTAGAAAGTGAGCTACTTTCGTCAATCTATCTAGGACCACCCAAATAGAGTCATACTGTCGATGTGTACAAGGTAACCCTATGATGAAGTCCATATTGATTTCCTCCCACTTCCAAGTAGGGATATTGATGTCTTGTAGCACACCTCCCGGTCTTTGATGCTCAACCTTCACTTGTTGACAGTTTGGACACTTAGCCATAGACTCCTCTGTCTTTCTTCATGCCATTCCACCAATAGACTTCCCTTAGGTCACAATACATCTTGGTGGCACCTGGATGGATAGAATACCATGAACCATGAGCCTCATGCAACATCCTCTCTCTCAAGTCATCGACATCCAGACCACATAAATGACCCTGGTATCAAAGACAGCATCCCCCTTCGGAGAAGACCTCAACCTTCTAATTCTAAACTGCTTCCTTTAGCTTTACCAAACTAGGATCTCACCTTGCCTAGACTTGACCTCAGTTACCAAAGAAGATTCTGAACTATTTTGAACAATGACACCACTATCTGTCAAATCCACAAGATGAACCTCTAACTGCGCAAGTCGATGCACATCCTTTACCAACTCCCTTGCCATCGTCTACATGTGAAACACTCTCCATGGATAGCCTACTAAGGGCATCCGCCACCGCATTGGCCTTGCCCGGATGATAAAGGACACTCATGTCATAATCTTTGAGAAGCTCCAGCCACCTCCTTTGTTGCAAATTTAGGTCCTTTTAAGTGAACACATACTGCATGATCTTGTGATCTGTAAACACATCCACATGGACCCTACACAAGTAGTGCCTCCAAATCTTTAATGTGAATACCACCGCTGCCAACTCTAGGTCATGTGTCAGGTAGTTCTTCTCATGAGTCTTAAGCTTTCTAAAGGCATATGCAATGACCTTACCATGTTGCATCAACACACACCTAAGACCAACCCTAGAGGCATCATAATACACAACGAATCCATTTGTACTCGTAGGTAGGGTCAACAATAGGCTGAAGTGAGTCGAGTCTTTAACTCCTAAAAGCTCTTCTTATAGGCATCCAACCATTGAAATTTCTTCCGGGTCAGCTCAGTCAATGGTGCCGCAATAGATGAAAATCCTTCAATGAACCTCCTGTAGTAGCCAGCTAAACCCAAGAAGCTCCTAATATTCGAAGGATTAACTGGTGTAGGCCTATTCTTCACAGCTTCTATCTTTTGAAAGTCCACCTGCACCCCTCACATGACACCACATGGACTAAAAATGCTATTGAATCTAACCAAAACTCAGTTGCTGAATTTAGCAAACAGCTGGCAATCTTTGAGAGTCTGTTGCACAATCCTCAATTGAGAGGCACGCTCCTCCTCGCTTCGAGAGTATATGAGAATATCATCAATGAAGACGATCATGAACATGTCCAAGTATGGCTTGAATACCCTGTTCATCAAAATCCACAAATGATGTTGAAGCATTCGTTAGTCCAAAAGACATAATCACAAACTCATAGTGACCATATCGAGTCTTGAAATCTGTCTTCAAAATGTCACTCTCCCTAACTCTGAGCTGATGATATCCGGATCTGAGGTCTATTTTTGAGAAGCACTTAGCACCTTGAAGTTGACCAAACAAGTCATCAATTATGGGGAAGGGATACTTGTTGTTATTGTAACCTCGTTCAACTGCCAATAGTCAATGCACATACAAAGAGACCCATCCTTCTTTCGAACAAAGAGAACTGGTGCACCCCACGGAGACTAGCTAGGTTTGATGAATCCTTTATCTAGAAGATCCTCCCACTGCTCCTTCAACTCCTTCAGCTCGGCTGGAGCGATTCTGTATGGAGGAATACATATAGGCTGCATATCGTGAAGAAGGTCAATACTAAAGTCAATCTCCCGCTCGAGAGGAAATCCTGAAAGGGCATCTGGGAAAACCTCCGGATACTCACACACTATAGGAACTGATTGGATAGTACGGGTTTCAAATTTTGCATCCTTAACCCAAACTAGATGGTAAACACAACCCTTGGAAATTATCTTTCTGGCCTTAAGATAGGAATGAAGAGATTTACAGGCATTGTTGAACTGCCCTTCCATTCTCGGACTTGCTCACCCGAAATTCGAAACTCTACTATACGGGTTCTACAATTCACTGAGGCATAACATGCATGCAACCAATCCATACCAAAGATAACATCAAAATTAGATATGTCTAATTCTACTAGATCGGCTGTGTGACATTCTAAAGGACTGTGATGGTGTAATTTCTGTATACCCATCGAGCTATAACTGAGTCACCGACTGGATTAGATACTGAGAAGGGTTCTGATAGAATTTTGGGACTAACTCTAAAACTAATGGCAACATAAGGAGTCACAAAGGATAAAGTATCCCCTCGATCTAACAATGCATATACATCAAGATGGAATACTCGTAACATATCAGTAACCACATCTGGGGAGACCTCTTTCTCCTTACGTGATGATAGGGCATAAAACCTATTCTAACGCCGACCACCACCTACACTTGTGGATGCACCCTGTTGAGATGAGTGTGTTGGTGGAACTGCTAAACTGGAAGCTGGGTCACGTCCTCTACATAGCCCTGTCTGGCTGTTGGACAATCTCTAAGCAATGTCTAGGCTTCCTACACTCATAATGCACTTGAACCTATTAAGTACTCCCAGGGGTGTTTCCTACCACACTTGCCGCAAACTAGAGTGCTACACTGTCCTGACCTGCTCCCCTGACCTCTAGGGCCTGATGTTCTCCCCCTCTGCTTGAGCCTAGATCTATATGGCACACTAGCTGATAACGGCACTGGAGCTGATGGTCTCTGATGGGACTGATGGTGATGTCCTCCACCGGACCTCTGTTGGGAAAACCCAATACTGCTCATCCTAGCCCTCTTGGCCTCTCTCTCCTTATCCTTCATTTGATTCGCCAACATCTGTTGTGCATATTATGACCAACCGAGAGAAGTCTAGGTCATCGATCAGTATTGATGTTCTACACTCCTTGACCAGCAAGTCGTACACTCCATACATGATCTGTTCACATGGGCCCTCTGGTCCTCCACCATCTCCGGTGCATACTTGGACAACTGGATGAACTACAAGGTGTAATCTTGGACAGTCATATCATTTTGCTTCAAATTGACGAACTCTGCTGCTTTTTCCTCCTTAAAATCCCTAAGAATGAATCTGATTAAGAAGGCTATCATGAACTTATCCTAGATAATGGGAACTGCGCCTACTTCTCTACCGACCCTCCACTGATGGTACCAAATTAAGAAACCCCCTTCAGCTGGTAGAACGCTAAGTCTGTGGTCTCTTTTCTTGTCACCCTCATAATTTGGGTGATCTTTTGTATCTCTTCCAGAAACTCATGTAGGTCCTCATGCACCCTCGACCCAAGGAATTCAGGGAGATTCATCTTGAGGAAATCCCACACTCGAGCTTTCACTACACTCCCATTCTTTGGGACATGGGCTACCACCTGCTGTTTGACCTGAGCGGTCAAAGCCTGGGCCAACATCTGAAAAGCTTCCCTAGACTCAGCATGAGAGACTTGCTTGGGAAAAGGACTTGCTGAGGCTAACAGGGCTTGCTGGTGGCCATCTCCATTGTCATCTTCGTGGCCATTTTCGTTCCCGCTCCTTCTACTATTTACTCGGCATGGAGGCATGATTCTGCAAAAGTGTACAACATTAGTTTAGAAGAATAGAGAGATACTTCATCGCACGACATAGATCATGAAAAAAGAGAAATTTCCTAAAACATCTTGTAGCCTTTTCGTCATTAGTGTGGTGCGCTTCACACCTATGAAAAAGACTCTACTTAATGCGACATTCAAACACCTAGGACTCTTCAAAATCTAATGATTTGATACTATGTTTGTCACGATCCGAACATAGGCCTAGATCTAGATATGGAACGTGGAACCGTAAATGGCTCCAAGTCAACCCATGCCATGAACATGATAACTAAAAATCAACATAAGTTAAGTAGGTAACTGAATTCTAAAATAGTGGAAGCCTGAACATACATCAAACAAATAGAGTCAACACTGACAGGATAATTTTCTACACATTATCCAAAAAGCTTCTAACATAACTGACGAGCTGATGAGACAACATACCCAACTTGCTCACTAAAAGTCCAAAAAAAATTGAACGTACACATCTCAAAAAGTTGAAGGTCCTCGGAGGATGAGGACTAAGCAATGAGAGAACTGGACTAAGCTGCGGGAATGGGCTAATGGCGAATCTGAGTCTGAACATCTGAACTTGTATCATGAAATGATACAACATAAAGTATGCGGTTAATACTTGGAATGTACTGAGAATACGAGGTAAGTAAAAAAAGCTGAGAAAATGTAAACTAAAGTCATGTATAATAACATAACCCATAACATCATAAGAGTTAGGACTACATGCTGACATCTAAAAACATGAATAGTCATAAATTGAATCTAATATCTGAATCTATTAACCCAAAGCTGAAAATAAATACATATGGCTTGCCATAACTGAAATCATAAATAGAAGCTCACAAACTGATCCTTGGATCAAACCTACTAAAAACATGATATTATATCTTATAGTACATGCATTACTGAAATCATGAAGAATAATGGGAGACTCGTCTTAACCGACAACCACCATGTATGAGCTCATAATAGTCCCACATCTTGCCCATGTAGAGAAGGGATATCCTAAGCCTTTCTAGGAGAAGGATTATATAAGGTGTGATATCATGGTGTGCCCTTGGGTGGAGGAATGCTCTCATGAGAGGCCCCAAAGTATACCTACATTGGCGCGTAGTTTATGAGACTGGAAATTCTTGGAAGCCCTAGCCTACTCGGTGCTAGACACTACTCCTAAAACATATATAATGCTCATATAATCATATATCAAAACATAGCTTAGATCTTAACATATGGGGAGTCTTGAATCCAATCTTGAATTAACTGAACTTATTAGCCTTGGCTAAATCATGATATCATGCTTAACTTGAGTGGGCTTGCCCAAATCTTAAAATCATTCTTTCAAGAAAAAGACTTCATAAGTAAAATCATATATACATACATGGCTAATTTGTAAACATCCATACATGCTAGATATTTCATCATACATGAATTCATCAATCATAAAGTAGACTTTTTCATAAAAATGCACAATTGGCAAAATCTTCTAAAAGTTGAACTTATCAGTTTATAATCAAAACATGTACAAAATCTGCCTATTAAACATCAAACATACTACAGAACATAGAGGGAATCAACCCATAAGTAATTTGTAAGAATTTTATGAAATTAGATTGAAATCCCTTCATGACCATATGTTAAATTAGGACTTGATTCATGAAATTGAGAAGAATTATGAGCATGAGGATGAAAGAAATCCTAATTCATGGCCTCACCTGGAAGAATCCAATCCACACCTTCCCTAGAAAGTCCCTAGGAATTCAAAGAGAAATAGAGAATTCTAAGCTTGATCTTCAATGAGGGAATCTAGGCTTGCATGCATGGGAGGGGAATGGTTAGAATAGGCTTAAGCCCTCTTAAAACCCTTCTAATAGAGCTTATAATTTCGTAGTTTAGGACTTAGTATATTAGGAATTATGAAAATAACCTTCCTGGGGGCGGTGTCACTTGCGAGTCACTAGCATTCCGCCGGAGCCCATTTGCAGAATGCTACAGCGTCACAGGTGCTAGGGCAGTGAACCTGGGTCCTACCGGTGCTGGAAATGGTGGTTCGCATGTGTTGACCCGTATTCTACCGGGTGTACTGTTCCGTGCTTTGGTTGGGGTTATAAAACCGACACGCAAATGGTCAAACAAGTAGTAAGTGGCTTAAGTAAGCCAAGTATCGATCCAAGGAGACTCTGGATAAGTAAAAATTTCTTAAGTATACTATATTCTATCTCACTTCTATATATGCTGACAACAATGTAACTAACAATTGTAAAGTTTGTTTTATAAATTATATACTAAAACTACTAACAATTATCTACTTTGAATTTAAACTATGGTTATGAGCATGCCAAGGTTAAGAACATGTAATGAACTTGATTATAATCATAAATTGGTTAATCTTTCTCTTCCAGTTGCTAGCCAAGAACATTAGCCAAGAGATTAAAACTCTCGTATTTAATCTCACTTAAGAATCATAAACCTTCCGTCTACATTTCTGTGATCAAATGCAATTCATGACCTAGCAATACAATTCCGGTTCCTAAATTGACTAATACGGCTTTCAAGTATATTTCTATCAGGAAAGCACATCAAAACCCAATTTTCCCAAATCAAGTTAAGAACAATACCCTATTAATTCACAACTTTCCAATTTCGTGCTCTCTCGAGTGGAATCGGACTTTTTAGATATACATTAATGTCGGCCACACACCAATGTAGTATAAACAAGAATAAATAGAACAACATGGAAGAAGAAGATGAAAAACCATATAATTTAATAATTAAAATTCATCACAAATGTTCATAACCTCAGCAAGGAAGGGAATTAGCCACTCATTTATGGATTAATCATCCTAAAACAAGTGTTAATCATACAAACAATTGATTGAAAGAAGAAAGAAAGAGAGAAAAACCCTGAGCTTTTTCGTCCCTCAACTGCCTGTAACCCACGTCCTTGCTCCACCCAGTCTGAATTTTGAAAAATAAACCTAAGTGTGCTATTTATAGTAGTAGGACTCTTTCCCGGAATAACAAGCAACGTGTCACGGAGTGCATCGCGGAGCACGGCCTCCGTGACACGCTACGGACGCGGAAGCCCTCTGGAAAATCACCCGAAATTGGCCCGGGCAGCACCCTGCCGCATTGGCAGCGTGTCACGCTGCTTGGGCAGCGCGTTGGAAGCCCTTGGTCGCGGAGGCCACCTGTCGTGGCACGTTGCCAACGTGCAGGTGGGCTATTGTGAACGGCCTGCCTGCCGTGGCACGTTGCCAACGCGCAAGTGGGCTGTTTCGTGCCTCCTCTTCGCCGACGTTCGCGTGTTAATTCCGTTTCCAAGCCTCTACCTCACCAACTCATGGATTAGTTGCTCAAAAGTCATCAAAACCTACAAAACAATGGCTAATCATGTTGGTTAGCACATATCTTTACTTCATCTAAAATTACATGAAAATGTATACAATAATCTTAGATAAACAAGACTAATTTAAGTCGTAAAGCGTATCTCGGGCATATATTTTTGCCCGTGATCATGTACCTTCCACTCTGGCCAGTAAGCTTCTACGTTCCAGCCGGCGTTCGCTGGTCCCATCCGATCAAGCTTCAGTCCTCTTCTTAAATTCCATGCTTTTGCCCATGTTCTTGTTTTCTCTCATTAAATTATATACCTACAAAAACTAAAACGAAAGATCATAAAATCCTCTTAAATGACTTGAAAACTAAGCAAAAACTCTTGTTTAAAAGCCTAATGAGTTGGTAAATTACCAACTCATCAAACCTCCAAACTTGAACCATGTTTGTCTTCAAGTAATGATATTTTTTACATATGAACATAGGAATAAGCATTCCATATGAGATTATGCACAGGGACCACTATGACCTAGACAACCCAAAGATCATTTTCCAATACAGAGGAAAAAAAGAGACTCAACACTTTATGTAAATGCTTCAAGAGATAACCACAATCAATTTGGTAAGATTCACAATTGATTTACTCATTCAAAATGGGGGCGTTGATTATCAAAGCAAGCTTATAGCGCATCCCAAGTCATTAAAAATTCACATTCGCTCACCACAATCTTGTCTTAATCATGTCTTTTGGCACATGCAAGCATGTCCCCCAAGGAGATGATGCTATTCACAACAAGATAGAATCCCAATTAGTTATCAATCAAATTCACACTCAAGAGATTATAGAATAAAACAAATATGCTCACTTAAAATCAATTTGGACTTATAGGTCATGATGTAGGCTAGGGTTAAAGGTAGGATGAATTTTAAGTTCTAGTAACTAGAACCTCCCTAATGCCCTTTTGTGACTCTTATTGCATGCTCCATTTTCCTCTTAGATTACCCTCACCTTACCTCTCTTTGATATCATTTGCACTTTTGAAACAAGATACCTCCTTATCTCTCCTTAGTAACCACTTTTCATCTTATTTGAGCAAGAGGCGGCACTATTTTAACAATTTAATTCTTTTCACTCAAGTAATTCATTCATTCTTTTCAGAATGTGGTGCCTCATCTTTCCTTTTTTATTCCCACACTTTTGGGACTTCGAGCATCATTTTTTTTATTTCATCTCAAAATTAGCAATAGGGAGGATGGGTGCCAAAGGGGATTTGTTATACCCTAAAAGCCCTAAAATCAGACCCAGGAGTTGAAATGGAGAAATAGATTTTTCTGCACCAAATCATAGGACGAGTCGTCCAGTGACCATCAGGATGACCATAAGTTGTTAAGTAACTTGTGGTGAGGATTTTGACTTAGTTGAAAATTTTAGTTTTGAGTGGCCAACAGATGTGACCATTAGTCGTGGTCAGAATCACGACTCGTCAGGTTAGTCGTGGCCAAGGGTTGTTGAAGGATGAAGGAAGCTTAGATACTGCACTTAATGGGTCCTCACCACAAGTCGTTGGGAACACCACGAGTCGTGATGCCGCCCGTAGTGACACCCAGGAGGTTTTTGGCAGTGTAGAGGACAGGACGGCTCATTAAGTGCCTCGTGGTGGCAATCTTGATGTAATTTCTAGTGGAGACGATGGATCCAGGCCACGAGTCATGTCCAGTGACGACATCTTGTCTAGTCCCTAGTTGGGACTGGCAGTCTGTTATTCCCTGCAAGTTTAATAAGGGATTTTCTATAATTTCTATGTTTCTAAAGCCTAAACTACGTCGTTTTAAGCTCTGAATAGTGAGTTTTAAGAGGGGTAAGTTCATTCTAAGCTCATTCATATTCATGCATGCAAGTTTAAAGGTCTAAAGAGGTGATCAAGCCTAGTTCATCAAGTTCTTCCCCAAAACTTCATTGGACAATCAAGGAAGTTGTTTGATCAAATCCTCTCAGGTATGTAAGGCTATGAATAGGTGTAATTGTCCACACCCATGCCCAATTCCCTCTCAATTCATGATGTTCTAATTGATGATTCCATAGGGTTCTCACCCAATGCATAAATTCTTAAGTTTTATTCATGGGTATGATCTAAACATGTATTAAATGATGAATTATGATTCATGGGAAGATTTTACAATGTTTTAAATTATAAATTACATTTTCAAGTTCTCTAAATTATGATGCCCATCTATGAATGTTCATGAAAATTGATATCTATGAGTTATGAGTTCAAGTATGATGAGATGTTTATGAATAACGTATGATTTCGACATACGCATGTTTATGTTCATGTTATCAAAGTGATCAAGTTGATTTCAAGCATGTTAAAATATTGGGCAAGCCTATGTGATCAAGTATGTTCTATGATTTCATGAATTAGCTTACCACATGATTTTGGAGTCAAGACTCCCATTATTTTCTACTTGTGGTATGGTTTGAGCCCAAGCTCCTTATGTTATGATTTTAGATTATGCATGTCTATTATTATTCAGCTTCGTCACTAGATGATGGTCAGCTTTATTGAAAAATGATTGAGTGCATATGCATGTTTTTTAGAGTAATATCTAGCACCGAGTAGGCTAAGGGTCAGTCAGCCCTGTACCTCAAAATTACACGCCAACGTAGGTTTACTTTTATGTATTGGGACCTCCCTTAGAGGTTTCCCTTGTTCACAAGGGGCCTTGAGCTTGACATCGATATCATGGTAACGCCCTTAGCCCTGGAAAGGTTTTGGACGGCTCTACCCACTTGAGTGTGATAGTCAGGACCACATAAGCTCTATTGTGGTAATGTCAGTTATATGAAGAGTCTCCCATTTTTCCTCATGATTTCAGTTATACAGGTACATCAGTCATGATATTATATTTTCAGCAAGTTTGAACTAACGTTCAGTTTTACTTATGATTATCAATCTTCAGCTTTGGGTCATTCGATTCAGTGATGATGTTCAATTATGTTAAGATCATGATTTCAAAAAATAGCATGAAAGCCCTACTTTCAGAACCTTAATTTGATTATGTTTTATATTATGTATAATTTAATGATTTTACTTACTTAAGCGGTTTTACTTACCTTGCATACTCGGTACATTCCACGTACTGACCACATACTCTATGCTGTATCATTTTATGATACAGGCTCTGAAATTTAGACTATGTCTCACCGATAGCCAGATTCTCAGCTTTAGTATTTTTGCATCAGAGTTGGTGAGTCTTCATCTTGCTAGAGCCCTGTTCATCACTTATGTTTGCCTTTTCAGTTTTTAGATTATAGAGAGTTAGTTGGGGTTTTGTCCCATCAACTCATTAGTTTAGAGGCTTTTCGGACATAGTGTGTATTCAGCATTGGATTCATGTATATACTCATATGTTATCTTTTGTTTACACTTCCTCCATGTTATTTATGATGATCTTTCTGCTTATCTATGATTGAGTTAGATGTATGTTCATGTCATGGGTCGACTTGGAGCCTCTCGGGGTTTCTTATCCTGTCTCTCGGTCTATGCTTATGTTCGGGACATGACAAACTTAGTATCAGAGAATTAGGTTTTGAAGCATCCTAGGGTGTCTGAAAGTCGCGTTAAGTAGAGTCTTTTTTATAGATGTGAAGCACAGCACACCTATGACGAAGGGGCTACGAGACGTTTAGGAAATGTTCCTTTTTTTCATGATCAATATCATTCGGTGAAATGTCTCTATATCCTTCTAATGCATGCTATACGCATTTGCAGAATCATGCCTCCCTGCAGAATTAATGGACAAAGAAACAACAATGCAAATGGCCACAAAAATGGCAATGTAGACGGGCACCCGCAGGCCCCACTAGCCCATGTGGAGCACGTACCTGAGTCGGTTGCCCATGAGGAGTTCAGGGCAGCCATTCAGATGTTAGCCCAGGCCTTGATTGCCCGGGTCAATCAATAAGCAGTAGCGCATGTCCCTCAAAACGGGAATGCGGTGGCAGCAAGAGTTAGAGACTTTCTAAAGATGAACCCTCCCGAGTTCCTTAGATCAAAGGTGGAAGAGAATCCACATGAGTTCATTGAGGAGATTTTGAAGATCACCCAGATTATGGGGGTGATGTCGGAAGAGTGTGCAATTTTGCTTCATATCAACTGAAGGGGGTCGCGCACATTTGGTTCAAACAGTGAAAGGATAGAAGGGCAGTCAGAGCAGGCCCTATCAGTTGGGATGAGTTTTATTTTGCTTTTCTAGATCGGTTCTTCCCTCGGGAGATAAGGGAGATCAAAGAGGACGAGTTTTTGAATCTGAAGAAAGGAAGGATGACGGTTCAAGAGTATGCCTTGGAGTTTACTCGTCTATCCAAGTATGCACCTAAGATGGTTGAGGATCAGAGAGCCCGTGTGAGCAGGTTTGTACACGGGATAGCAGACTACTTGGGCAGGGATTGTCGGACCGGGATGCTTCTTTAGGATATTGACTTTGCTCAGATAGTCTTGTATGTCCAGTAGATAGAGGCAGTGCAGGTGAGTGAGCGGGAGGGAGAGGCTAAGAGGGCCAGACTGATAGCATCAGATTCTCTCAGTAGAAGTCTAGTGGACACTGTCGGCAGTCCCACTAGAGATCTTCAGCCCTAGTGCCTTTAGCTATGAGTGTGCCATCTAGGTCCAGGCGCAATCAGAGGGGACGAGCATCAGGCTTGAGAGATCAAAGTAGCAGACCCACGGAGACCAGCCCTCCAAATTGTAGATGATGTGGCCAGAGACACGTAAGCCATTGTTTGGTGAGTATAGTTGCTTGCTTCAAGTGTGGGAAGCTCGGGCACATGCTTAGGGATTTCCCAACAGCCAGAGAGGGTCAAGATAGGGGCCGAGGCCCAGCTTCTAGTTTAGCAGCCCCACCAGCATGCCCTGGTTAGCAGGGGGCACCTATAGTACAGGTGGCAAACAGCGCCAAAATAGATTCTATGCCCTACCATCCCTCCAAGAGTAGGAAGTCTCCCGAATGTAGTCACTGGTCTGTTATGAGTATTCCATCTTTATGTATATGCATTGTTAGACCAAGGGGTTACCTTGTCTTTTCTGTCTCCCTATGTTGCTAGTAGTTTCAGAGTCAGTCTTGAAATCTTATCAGAACCCTTCTCAGTCTCTACTCCAATCGATGATTCAATTATAGCAAGACGGTTGTATAGAAATTTCCCAGTCATAGTCCTTTAGAAAGTTACCTCAGTGGATTTAGTAGAGTTAGCCATGACCAATTTTGATGTTATCCATGGCATGGATTGGCTATTTGCATGCTACGCCTCAGTGAATTGTAGGACCAGAGTAGTAGAGTTTAAATTTTTGGGTGAGCCAGTCTTAAAGTGGAAGGGTAATTCAGTTGTGCTTGTAGGTTGTTTTATTTCCTACCTTAAGGCTAGAAAGATGATCTCCAAGGGTTGCGTGTACCATCTAGTTAGGGTTAAGGATACAACATTCGAGGCCCCGACTATCCAGGCAGTTCCAATAGTATGTGAGTATCCAAAAGTCTTCTTAGATGATCTACCGGGAATTCCTCCCAAGCGGGAGATTCATTTTGGTATAGACTTCTTCTCGATATGCAGCCTATATTTATTCCTCCTTACAGAATGGCCCAAGCCGAGTTAAAAGAGTTGAAGGAGCAGTTGAAAGACCTTTTAGACAAGGGATTCATCAGACCGAGCAAATCCCTATAGGGTGCACCAGTTCTCTTTGTCCGAAAGAAAGATGGTTCTCTTTGTATGTGCATTGATTATCGACAATTGAATAAGGTCACCATCAAGAATAGGTATCCAATCCCCATAATTGATGATTTATTTGACTAGCTTCAGGGTGCTAAGC
This sequence comes from Datura wrightii, assembly GCA_035772735.1. Classification (NCBI taxonomy): domain Eukaryota; kingdom Viridiplantae; phylum Streptophyta; class Magnoliopsida; order Solanales; family Solanaceae; genus Datura; species Datura wrightii. Next base: position 51,153,044 of record JASDFA010000020.1, on the reverse strand, counting down.
ATTTTTTGAATATAGATCTTCAATCCAGATACCATCAGCTCGGGGTTCGGGAGAGTGACATTCCGAAGATAGCCTTCAGGACTTGGTATGGTCATTACGGTTTGTAGTTATGCCTTTTGGACTAAAAATGCTCCTATAGCTTTTATGGATTTTATAAATAGGGTGTTCAAGCCATACTTGGATATGTCCATGATTGTGTTCATAGATGACATCCTAATATACTCTCGAAGCGAGGAGGAGCATGCCGCTCATTTAAGGGTGGTGCTACAGTCTCTCAAGGATCACCAATTATATGCTAAATTCAGCATGTGCAAGTTTTGTTTGAATTCAGTGGCATTTTTGCGTCATGTGCTGTCGAGAGAGGGTATTCAGGTGTACTCTCAAAAAATAGAAGCGACGAAGAATTGGCCTAGAGTGATGAATCCGTCGGATATCAGGAGTTTCTTGGGCTTAGCTGGTTAATATCAGAGATTTGTTAAGGGATTTTCATCTATTGCAGCACCATTGACCAAACTGACCCAAAAGAAAGTAAAGTTCTAATTGTCAGAGGCCTGTGAGAGGAGCTTCCAAGAGTTAAAGACTCGACTCACCTCGGCACCGATGTTAACCCTACCTGAGGGTACAGATGGGTTTGTGGTCTATTGCGATGCTTCTAGATCAGCCTTGGTTGTGTATTGATGCATCATGGTAAGGTTCTAGCATACGCTTTCAGGCAGCTAAAGATTCATGAAAAGAATTACCCGACCCATGATCTTGAATCGGTGGCAGTGGTATTTTCCTTGAAGATTTGGAGATGCTATTTGTATGGGGTTCATGTAGATGTGTTTACAGACCATAAAAGCCTATAACATGTGTTTACCCAAAAGGATCTAAATGTACGCCAAAGGAGGTGGTTGGAGCTACTCAAGGATTATGATATGAGTGTCCTTTACCATTCGGGAAACGCTAATGTAGTAGTAGACTCTCTTAGTGGGCTTTCTGTGGAGAGTGTGTCCTATGTATATGAGGGGAGGAAGGAGTTGGTGAAGGATGTGCATTAGCTTTCACGATTAGGAGTTCATTTGGTTGACTAAACCAATGGTGGAGTTATTGTTTAGAACGGTTCGGAATCATCCTTGGTGACTGATGTGAAAGCTAGACAAGAGAAGGATCCTATTTTGGTAAAGTTGAAAGTGAAGCCATCCAAAATTAGAAGGTAGAGGTCTTCTCCAATGGGGGAGATGGTGTGCATCGGTATCAGGGTCACTTGTGTGTTCCGGATGTTGATGATTTGAGAGATCGAATATTTCATGATGCTCATGGTTTCAGATACTCCATACATAGAGGTGCCATCAAGATGTATCGTGACCTACGGGAAGTCTATTGGTGGAATGGCATGAAGAAGGACATTGCAGAATTTGTGGCTATGTGTCTTAATTGTCAGCAAGTGAAGGTTGAGCACCAGAGACAAGGAGGTGTGCTTCAAGACATCAGTATTCCTACTTGGAAATGGGAGGTGATCAATATAGACTTCATCACAGGGTTACCTTGCACTCGTCAACAGTATGACTCCATTTAGGTGGTTGTGGACAGGCTGACCAAAGCAGCCTTTTCTTACCAGTCAAAACTACTAATTCGGTGGAGTATTATGCTAAAATATAATCGAGAGCTAGTCCGGTTGCATGGAGTGCCCTTGTCCATCATATCAGATAGAGGTACTTAGTTTACCTCCTAGTTTTGTAGGTCGTTTCAAAAGGGACTTGGTACTCAGGCTAAGCTCAGTACAGCATTTCACCCACAAACGGATGATCAGGCGGAGTGAACCATTCAGACTCTCGAGGATATATTGAGAGCATGTGTGATTAACTTCAAGCATAGTTGGGATGATCATTTGCCTCTCATTGAGTTTGTTATAACAAATTCTACCATTCCAGCATTCAAATGGCTCTATTTGAGGCTCTCTATGGCCGAAGGTATAGGTCCCTTATTGGTTGGTTTGAAGTCGGTGAAGCTGCGATGATAGGGCTAGATTCAGTCCATGAGGCCATGGAGAAAGTTCACGTTATAAGGGACAGGTTGAAAATAGCTCAGAGTCTCCAAAAGTCCTATACAAATATGAGAAGGAGAGAACTTGAGCTTGAAGTCGATGATTGGGTGTTTCTAAAGGTGTCTCCCATGAAGGGAGTGATGAGGTTCGAAAAGAAAGGAAAACTCAGTCCCTGTTATGTTGGCCCATACCAGATAGTGAAACAAGTTGTCAAGGTATGATATGAGTTGAAGATGCTCTCATTACTAGCCTCATTCCATCTGGTTCTCCATGTATCGCTCTTAATGAAGTGTTTGGGGGATCCGGCTCTAATTGTTCCAGTGGACATTGTCGGTGTGAAAGACAGCCTTAGTTATGAAGAGGTTTCAGTGGAGATACTAGATCGGCAGGTTCATAAGCAAAGAAACAAAGAAGTAGCATCAGTCAAGATTTTATGGAGGAATCAACACGTTGAGGAGCTACATGGGAGGCCGAGGCATATATGATGGCTAAATACCCGCATCTATTCCCTACCGACATAGTTTCAGCTTAAGGTATCAGTTTCCTCCTTAATACTCTATTCAGTTTCAAGTTCAGCTCATGTACCTCAGTTTCTTTCAAGTAAAGGGATGTATGTGTGGTTCGGGAATTCAACTCAGTCATGTAGTTCAAATCGTAGTCAGTCACTCTATCAGTTTTCAGCATGTATGTTCAATATTTGAGTAAGATGATTGCATTTATCTGCTTTTCTGTATGATTTTCAACATTCGAGGATGAATGTTCCCAAAGGGGAGATATTGTTATACCCCGAAATCCCTAAGATTAGACCTGGAAGTTAAAATGGAGAAAAATAGGATATTGTTATACCCCATTCAAGGCTCTTTATGGGAGGAGATGTAGATCACCCATTGAATGGTTTAAGGTTGGTGAGGCAGCTATAATAATGCCTGATTCGGTTCACGAGGTTATGGTGAAGGTTCAATTGATAAGAGATAGGCTGAAACCTGCTCAGAGTCATTAATATTCATATGTTGATGTGAGGAGAAGAGATTTGGAGTTCGAAATAGATGATGAGGTATTTCTAAAGGTATCTCCCATGAAGGGAGTCGTGTGGTTTGGGAAGAAAGGAAAACTCAGTCCCTGCTATGTTGGTCCCTACCGAATTATGAGAAGAGTTGGTAAGGTAGCATATGAGTTGGACTTGCCCTCAGAGTTGTCTTCCGTACATCTTGTGTTTCATGTATCGCTTTTGACGAAATTCTTAGGAGATCCATCTTTAGTTGTTCTGGTGGACAGCATTGGTGTAAAGAACAGCCTTAGCTATGAGGAAGTCCTAGTGGAAATATTAGACCATCAAGTTCGGAGGCTAAGGAACAAGGAAGTAGCTTCAGTTAAAGTCTTATGGAGAAATCAGCATGTTGAAGGAGCTACGTGGGAAGCCGAAGTAGAAATGATGGCTAAATACCCACATTTATTCTCTACCAGATCAATGTCAGCTTGAGGTATCAATTTTTCCCTATGACTCTATTTAGTTTTCATGTTCAGTTCATGTGATCAAGTTTCTCTTATGTGTATGGATGTGTATGTGAAGCACGAGATCAGTTCAGCTATGTGTTACGAATCGGAGGTAGTCATTCCGTAAAAATTTTGGTTTAAATGATCAATATTTGATTATCATAATTGTATGTTTCTATTTTCTACTTGTTTCCAACATTCGAGGAGGAATGTTCCCAAGGGGGGAGATATTGCTATACCCCGGGAGCTCAAGGATCGGACCCGGGAGTTGAAACGGGAAAACTTTGAATTGGTATTGCAGATTTAGGATGAGTTGTGGGACGACTCGTGAGGACGGTCCACAAGTCATCAGGTGACTCGTGGGGAGGCCAGTGATGAGCAGGGGAGTTTTGAAGAGAAGGGTCCCCACGGGCGTGGCAACGACTCGTGGCCAGACCCCACGGGTCGTCAGGTCAGCCGTGGGGTAAGGTAGAAGGAAGGAAAAATAAATTTTGGCAGTGAACCTGACGATTGTGACCACGAGTCATGGTAACCCCTAACGAGTCAGTATGTCAATTGTTATGAGCCCAGAAGACAAGGCCAGACAGTGTACTTGACGAGCCAGGCAACAAGTCATTGCCATGGACCACGATCCGTCAGGTCATCCGCTAGGACCACCTGGCAGTAATTTTCTGCGAATTTAGTAAGGGTCTTTTCGGAATTCTTAATTTTCTAAGACCTAAACTACATCGTTTTAGCTTATGAAAAGAGGGTTTTTAGAGGAATAATCTTGTCTAAGTCCTAATTCATGCAAGCAAGACTATAGAAAAGTGTTCAAGGGTGATTCAAGGCTTCCCTCTTCAAGTCCTTCCAATTCCTTCTTGGACTTTCAAGAGAGGTTAAGAATCAGTTGTTTTCAGGTATGTAAGGCTATCAATGGGTGTTTCCTTTCACACCCATGCCCATTCTCTACGATTTCAGGAAATTTCTATCAAAAGTTATTTGGGTTTATAAGTAGAATTATATAAAAGAATCTAATGATTTGTTAATTGGCTTTGTGATTTTAAAATGTTATCGTAATGTATGGTTTTTTATCAGATTTTATGATTTAAATGATTTATAATGTTATCAATTTTGATTTCTATGGAATTAATCCTAATTATGCATGAATCATGATGAATCGATTTATGATCTTTTTTTTTCATTAATGATATTTACAAGCGCAGCATGAATTATGATTTAAATTATGAATTTAATCAATTACCCATCATGATTTTATGAATTTCAAGCTACATGCATGATCTACAAGTATATATGAACTTTTGATTCATGAATTATGTTTTGGCCTACTCACGGGACTTGTTTCATGGCTAGTTAACGTATGTAAAAGTATGTTTATGATTATCATGATTTAACTAACCCATGAACTCATGCATACTATACTATGAGCACTATATATGTTTTGGAAGTAGTATCGAACACTGAGTAGGTTCGAGGCTCAAGTTATGCCCCGAATCTCATAAACTACGCGCCACCGTAGGTATGTTGGGACCTCCTCTGTGACTATCCCCAGCCGAAATGTCTCTTTTCATGGTGATATCACTCCCTTCATGGTTCTACCCTTGGCAAGGTACGAATAGCCTCCCGAATAGGTTTACAAGTTGGACTTCATGTGTGCTCCTATGGGGTATGTCAGTTAAGGAAATCTCCGACTGTTCCTCATGATTTAGGAATGCTTATGATTATGTATTTTGGCTCAAGTCATGTTAAGTAAAGCTTTTCTCCTATGATTATGATTATGTTTGCACTACGAATGTTTTGATCATCTTGAGCCTTATGTTATGTTACGATGTTTATGATATGAGCATGATGTCCTACTCTTTTAATCATTGATGAGTTTTATATAATTTAAATGTCTATTCACTTACCTTGCATACTCGGTACATTCCACGTACTGACCGCATACTTTCTATGATGTATCATTTCATGATATAGGACCCAGCTCTCAGGCTCACCCTCCACAGTAGCTCTTCAAAGTTCATTATCAGCTTATTTGGTGAGTCCTCATGTTCCAAGGGCCATATGTTCAGACTCTATTATTCTTTTTTAGTTTTAGTATTATAGGGTTAGTTGGGGTATTGTTCCTTCAATCCGTCTTTCATGATTAGAGGCTTTTCAGACTATCAGTTGTATTCAGCCATCATGTATGGATCATGTATAGTCGTTTCTCCGTTGTTATGTCATGATTTCTTTTCCTTATGTTAAGTCTTCCGCTTATATGAATGAATTAGATGTATGATCACACCATGGATCGACTTGAGGTCTGTCGGGGCTCCTTGTCCCGTGTCTACAATCCGGGTGTACTTTCGGGTCGTGACAATAGACAATCATTCAAGCAAGAAAATTAAACTACAACCTTTCCCACAAAGTATCACCATCCAAGGGGTTCACATCATTTTCATTATCACATCAATAGTCATAAAACAAGATCACTTGAGAATCAAGAAGCAAAACAAAGAATGTGAAATTTATAACAAAAGAGTACTCAACTCTCAAATTTAAATGCCCCCTTCTTCTCAAAATTTATTTATTTCAACAGTCAGACATGCTAGGCCTAATGAAACCCTTATCTAAGAGATCTTTTAACTACTCTTTCAACTCCTTTATCTTGGTTGGAGCCATTCTATAAGGAGGAATGAAAATGGGTTGCGTATCAGGGAGAAGGTCAACACCAAAGTCAATCTCCCCCTCAGGAGACATTCTTGGTAAATCATCTAGGAACACCTTCGGATACTCACATACCACAGGAACTGATTAAAGAGTCGGGGTCTCAGATGTAGAATTCTTAACCCGAACAACATGGTATACATTACCCTTGGAGATCATATTTCTAGCCTTAAAATAAGAAACAAAGTGACTTACAGGCACAACTGAACTATCCTTCCCCTCTAGGACTGGTTCACCTAGAAATCGAAACTCTACTGTATGGGTTCTACAGTTGACTGAAGCATAACAAGTATGCAACTAATCCATACCGAAGATAACATCAAAATTGGTCATATCTTACTCCACTAAGCCGGTTGAGGTGACTTTGTATAATGATTCACTGACAGGAGTAGAGACTGAGAAGGGTTCTGATAGGATTTTGGGACTGACACCGAAACTAACAGCAACATAAGGAGTCACAAAGGATAATGTGGATCCTGGGTCTAACAATACATAAACATCAAGACGGAAGACTCGCAACAGACTAGTAACCACATCGGGTGAGCACTCCAGCTCTTGATGGCATAAAAGTGCATAGAACCTATTCTGCATTGTCCACCAGCTACACTATAATAGCGGCCCTGTTAAGATGGGCAAACTTTCAGAGCTATTGAAGTGGTGGATGGGGCACAGCCTCTACCATCACCTTGTCTAGCTAAAGGATGATCCTTGCATATGTGATCGAGGTTCCCACACCCGAAGCAAGCATCTGAGCCAACTAACCACCCTCTTGGGTGGTTCTTAATACATTTCTAGCAAGCTAGAAAAGTGCGCTCCCCTGTCATGCACCTCTGACCTCTAGAGCCTGAACTCTGCTCCTCTGATTACCTCAAGGTCTGGATAGTATTCTGATTGATGATGGAGCTGGGGTTGACGACCTCTGGTGGGAGTAAGAGCGAATTCCACCACCGAATCTCTACCAGGAGTACCTATAGCTTCCTGTCCTGACATTCTTGTCCTCTCTCTCCCTTTCCTTCATTTGTTCTACCTCTATCTAATGGATATATATCATTAGTCGGGAGATATCAATATCACTAATTAGCATGGAAATCCTGCACTTCTTAATTAATGAATCTGCAACTCCATTCACGAACTTGCTCATATGAGCCCTCGAATCAACAACCATTTCAGAAGCATACTTGGATAGTTGCGTAAACTTCAGGTCATATTCTTGAACAGTCATGTCATTTTACTTCAAGTTGACAAACTCTGCTGCCTTTTCTTCCCTCAACTCTCGGGAGAAGAATCTATGCAAAAAAAGTCATAAGAAACTCATCCCAACCAACGGGGACTGCACCAACTCCCCTGCTCTCCTTCCACTATCAGAACCCGATATGAGCAACCCCTTTCAACTAATTGAAGGCCAAGTCTGCACTTTCCTCTCCTTAAACACCTATAATCTAGGTAATCTTTTGGACCTCCTCAATAAACTCCTGTAGGTCCTCATCCACTTTTGACCCATGAAACTCAGGTGGGTTCATCCTGATGAAGTCTCGCACCCTAGCCACTGCCGCATTCCCATTTTGGTTAACATGAGCCATAGCCAGCTAGTTCACTTGCGCTGTCATGGCCTGCTAGTATCTGAAAAGTAGCCCTGAACTCAGCATGAGTAACCTGCTCCAGTAAGGGATAAGCTGGAGCTAATGGAGCTGGTTGATGGCCATCTCCATTGCCGTTTTCATGGTCATTGCCGTTGCCATTTCTTCTTTCGTTGACTTGGTGGGAAGGCATATTTCTGCAAACGCGTATAGAACGAATTAGAGGAATAGAGGAGGGGTACTTCCTCATAGGACATAGATCATGAAAGAAGGAAAATTTCCTAAAACATTTCATACCCCGTTTCCCGTAAGTGTGGTGTGCTTCACACCATGGAAAAGACTCTACTTAACGCGGCTTTCAGACACCCTAGGATACACTTAAACTTAATGCCCTAATATCAAGTTTGTCATGACCAAACCGTGGGCCCTGGACTGAGATATAGGACCTAGAGCCACGAATGATGATCTTGGGCAGAATTTCATGCCCAAGTGATACTCAAATGCTTCAGTTCGACTTTTTTGTCTATCATTATTATGTACATTCTCATGTGATTTGTAGTTAAATGTGAATTTATACTAACCAACATGATTAGTGTTGTTTTGCAGGTAAAATGGAATTTCGGAAAGCTAAGATACTTGTTGGTAAAATCGGGAATGGACTTGGAAACAAGGAGTGGAAAAGGACAAGGAAGAGCAACAAAAATAAGGGCTTCGCGATGGAGCCGTGTCACGCTGCCATCGCGGAGGTATTCTGCCTCGGGTGAATTAAATTTGGCAATTTCCAGTGGAGGCTCGCATTACCTCTGTGGCACGTTGGCCAGGCTCCGCGATGCAGGCCGTGGCACGTTGAGGTGAAATTGCCTGGGAGCCGAATTCCAGTGAGGGTCCGCGATACCTCCATGGCACGGAGGGAGTGCTCCGCGATACACTCCGTGCCACGTTGCTTGTTATTCCGGGAAAAATTCTCAACAGTATAAATAGCACACTTAGGTTTTATTTTAAACATTCTGACTTGGTTGAGCAAGAACGTAGGTTACAGGAAGTTGAGGGGACGAAAATTCTAGGGTTCTTCTCTATCTCTTTCTCTCTTATCTCAATTGTTTGTATGAATTCTACTTATTTGATGATGTTAAATCAACAAATGAGTGGCTAAATTCACTTCTTGCTGAGGTTAAGAACAATTGTAGTGGAATGTAATTGTTAATCATTTTAGTTTTCATCTTTTCTTCAATGGTTGTTCTATCAATTCTTGTTCTTACTGCATTAATGTTTGGCCAATGTTAATGTATATCTAAAAAATCCAATTTTGATTTTGAAAAGGAAAGAAATTGGAAAGATGTGAATTGGTAAGATATGATCTCTTCTTAGTTTGGAAAATTGAGAATTGATTTACATTCAGAATAGAAATATATCTGAAAGTCTTATTAGTCAATTAAGGAATCGGGAATGTATGGCTAGAACATGAAATTCTTTTATCACAGAAATATAGATTAAGGCTCATGATTCTTAAGTTGGATAGGAGTCGAAAGTTCCAATCCATAGGATATAATTCTTGACTAGCAACCGAAGGAAAGATTAACTGAATTGTATTGATAAATTAATTCCCTGCATGTTCGTTTTAACCTCAGCTTGCTCATTACTATTGTTCAGACTCACTTTATAATTTTGCCTTAGATTCTTATTAATTAGTAAACTCAAACTCTCAAAATATTATTTATTTGGTTGTATGCATTCTTAAAGATATAGTTCATTAACACTTAAGTTAATTAGTACTATAGCTCAGTCCCTGTGGGATCGATACTTGGCTTTACTTAAGCCACCTTACTACTTGTTCGACCACGTGCACTTGCGTGTAGTCACCACAGCACCGAACAAGTTTTTGGCGCCATTGCCGGGGACTGGCAATTGGTAAATTTATTTTCTTAGTGTTAGTTCACAAATTCTATATAAGTGCTGACAACTTGGTCTTAGCCTTTCTCTTGCAGATATTGAATTCTTCTGAATGCTGGCAAGAGACAAGGAGTTGGTGGATTCATATATAGAGCCGGAAAGACAATTAAAAATCATCAAAGAAGGGAAGCTCTAGAGAAAAAGCTACAGTTGCTCAGGCAGACAATCCTGGAGCAACAACAGAATCCACCACTTGTGAGGGCAGTGTTAGTGCCCGAGGTAATGGAAGCTAGGCCAGTTCGCGAAGTGGCAATCCCACATGCTAACAATGTTACATCTAGTGTTCGCAGACCAGAGCCAGGAGGGAGGTTTGAGCTTAAACAGAACATGGTGCAATTGTTGCACACCAGCGGGCAATTCACAGGTCTCCCTCATGAAGATCCACAACAACATCTTCAAAACTTTTTGGAGATAAGTGACACTTACATCCCCGCTGGAGTATCATCCGACTACGTAAGGCTTACATTATTCCCATTTTCATTATTGGGGGAAGCAAAGAGGTGGTTGAAAGCTGAACCACCCAACTCTATCACCACTTGGGATGATCTTGCAAGAAAATTTTTGATAAGATTCTTTCCATCTGGGAAAACAGCAAGACTTAGAAGTCAGATTCTAAGTTTTAAACAAAGAGAGGGGGAGAATCTGTATGAAGCTTGGAAAAGGTTCAAATCATTGTTAAGGAATTGTCCTCACCATCACCAGTGCAATGATGTGTTGATGCATACTTTCATAGAGGGTTTGGAACCCCACACAAAAATTTTTCTTGACTCAGCAGTTGGGGGACAAGCATTAGGAAAGACTTATAAGGAGTTGTATACTTTGTTAAATCGTATTTCACAGGGAAATCCAGAGTAGAATGTGGACTCTTCAAGAGGAGGAACAAGGAAAGCGGCAGGAGTCTTTGAGGTGGATGGTTTTACAACTATCGCTGCACAGATAGCTGCATTGCAAAATCAACTCAACACCCACTTCACCAACATGAGCTTGAATCAACCATAAGCCCCAGTTAATGTAGTGCAGCAGGGTTGGTGTGAAGTATGCGGTAGTTATGAACACTCAGCTGAGTGTTGTGGTGCAAATCCAAATTCAGTGAACTTTGTTGGGAACGTCCAGAGAAATAATCACCAGTAGTATGGCAATAATTACAACTCAAATTGGAGGAATCATCTGAATTTCTCTTGGGGTAGTAACAGCCATCAAGGGCAGAGTTCGAATCAGGGTGCGTAGAGAAATCAAGGGGGGCAACAGAATTATCAGTCTCAATACAGAGGAAACAATGCACCTCGTCCACCACCCATCAGCATTGAGGAAATGTTTAAAACAATGATAGCTAACCAAACTCAAATGCAGGCTGATTATGTGAAATTAGCGGTAGACATGAAAAATCAGCAGTTAGCTACTGAGGAATTGGAGTACCAGTTTGGACAACTAGCTGGAACTCAAAACACCAGGCCCAGAGGAGGACTACCGAGTGACACTAACCCGAATCCCAAGCAGGTCAATGCAGTGACCACAAGGAGTGGTTTACAACTCAAGGTGGTGGAACCAGAAAGATCACCTCAACAATCAGGAGCAGTGGAAAAAGATAGGGAGCATGATGATGAGAGGGGGAAGGAGAAGGAAGTTGAGGCAGAAAGACCACCACCCCCGTTCCCTCAAAGATTAAAGAAACACAAGGAGGAAGCTTGTTTTAAAAAGTTCATGGATGTGCTTAAACAGGTACACATTAATTTACCTTTGGTTGATGTTTTGCAGGGAGTGCTTAAATATGCAAAATATATCAAGGACATCGTAGCCAAAAAAATTAGATTGACGGAGTATGCTACGGTGGCGCTTACTGAGGAGTGCACTTCCCGGATTCAGAACAGGTTGCCAATAAAGCTCAAGGACCCTGGGAGCTTTACAATTCAGATCAAAATCGGGCAAAGTATCCGAGCTCGCGGACTATGTGATTTGGAGCGAGCATAAACTTGATGCCGACATCGGCGTTCAAGAAGTTGGGGCAGGGCAGTCCTAGACCAACTATAGTGATCTTGCAGTTAGCAGACCGTTCTTTGTCCAGACCAGATGGCATTGTGGAGGACGTGCTAGTGCAAGTGGGCTCCCTCATATTCCCGGTATATTTTATTGTGTTGGATTTTGAGCCAGATGCGGAAGCCCCATTTATTTTGGGACGTCCTTTCTTGGCAACCGGGAGAGCTTTGATTGATGTAGCTGCAGGCCAACTAACCATGCGATCGCATGACAAAGTGGAGGTATTTGATGTGTATAAGGCCATGAAGCTTCCGGCCATCTATGAGGAGCTTTCAGCAATCAATGTGCTAAACCAAGAAGAAATTCTTCAGATTGTTGATTATCGAGATCCATTAGAGAGAGCGTTGATGATCTTCGATCATTTCGGAGATAGAGATACTTATTAGATGGTGCAAACGCTAAATGAATCAAAATGGTATCTCAGGAAGAGAGATTTTCAGCCATTAATGAGGTCCCTGGAACCATTGCCAAAACCATGTATTGAGGAAGCACCAAAACTAGAGTTGAAGACATTGCCTCCACATCTGAAATACGTCTTTTGGGGGGAAGATGACACCTTGCCAGTCATCATCTCCACAGAATTGACGGAGGCACAAGTAAAGGATGCATTGGTGGTTCTCAAGAGGAGGAAGAAAGCAATGGGCTGGCAAATGTCAGACATTTGGGGTATCAATCCAGCTTTTTTGCATACACAGAATTTTCATGGAGGAAGGAGCAAAGCCAACTGTACAACATCAGCGGAGGTTGAATCCGATGATGAAGGATGTGGTTAGGAAGGAAGTGATTAAGTGGCTTGATACAGGTGTGGTCTATCCTATTTCAGACAGCGAATGGGTCAGCCCCGTTCAGTGTGTCCCAAAGAAAGGAGGGATGACCGTGGTCACCAATGACAAAAATGAGCTGATCCATACACGCACAGTCACAGGCTGGCAAATTTGCATGGACTACAGAAAGCTCAATGAGGCCATAAGGAAAGATCACTATCCTATCCCGTTTATTGATCAGATATTGGACAGATTGGCTGGTCAAGAATATTATTGTTTCCTTGATGGCTATTCTGGCTATAACCAGATAGCCATAGAACTGGAGGACCAGGAGAAGACTACTTTCGCATGTCCTTATAGGACATATGCTTTCCGGCGGATGCCATTTGGTTTATGCAATGCACCCGCTACATTCCAGAGATGCATGATAGCGATCTTCCACGATATAGTGGAAGATTTCGTCGAGGTATTATGGATGATTTTTCTATTTTCGGTAATTCATTTTCTACTTGTTTGCAGAATTTTGACAGGGTGCTAGCTCGTTGTGAAGAATCCAACCTTGTACTCAACTGGGAGAAATGTCATTTCTTAGTCAACGAGGGTATCGTCCTTGGCCATAAAGTGTCTTGCAAGGGGTTGGAAGTCGATCGTGCAAAGATCGAGGTTATTGAAAAGCTACCACCACCTGTGTCAGTGAAGGGTGTTCGCAGTTTTCTCGGACATGCAGGGTTCTACAGACGGTTCATCAAGAACTTCTCTAAAATTTCTAGACCAATATGCAGGTTGCTAGAAAAAGAGGTGAAGTTCGAGTTTGATGAGGATTGTGTCAAAGCATTCGAGGAGTTGAAACAGAAGTTGATAGAAGCACCTATCCTCATTTCTCTGGATTGGGAGCAACCGTTTGAATTAATGTGTGATGCAAGCGATGTGGCTGTAGGAGCTGTATTGGGGCAGCGGAGGAATAGAATTTTTCATTCTATTTATTATGCAAGCAAAACACTGGACGCAGCCCAAGTCAATTATACAGTCACAGAAAAGGAGATGCTAGCATTGGTGTTCGCGTTTGATAAATTCAGGTCCTATTTGGTGGGTTCTAGAGTAGTGGTGTATATCGATCATGCAGCGATTCGATATCTATTTAACAAGAAGGATGCAAAGCCCAGGATGATTAGATGGATCTTGTTGTTACAAGAGTTTGACCTAGAGATTCGGGACAGAAAGGGGAGCGAGAATCAAGTGGTAGATCATTTATCGCGATGGGAAAGCAGGTCGCATGTGAAGGAAGGTGACAGCATCAAAGAAGAGTTCCCAGATGAGCAGCTCTTGGCAATAAGGGAAGATGAAATCCCCTAGTATGCAGACATTGTGAAATTGCTAATGAGTGGAATTTATCCACCGGAGGCTACGACTCAACAAAGAAAGAAGTTGAGGCATGATTGCAGGTATTATATTTGGGATGAGCCATACTTGTTTAAGCAGGGACCGGATCAGGTGATGCGAAGATGCATTCCGGAGAGCCAGATTGCAGAAGTGTTGAGGAGTTGTCACTCTTCATTGTATGGAGGGCACCACGGAGGCGAGCGGACCACAAGGTGCTACAGTCAGGTTTCTTTTGGCCTACATTGTTCAGAGACTCTATGGCATACGTAAAAATGTGCGATAGATGTCAAAGAACAGGCACAATTGGTAGAAGGCAAGAAATGCCGCTGCAGCAGATATTAAAAGTGGAGATCTTTGATGTATGGGGTATAGATTTCATGGGCCCATTCCCACCGTCATTTGGTAATCGTTACATCTTGGTGGCCATTGATTATGTATCAAAGTGGGTTGAAGCAACAGCTTGCCCCAGGGATAACAACAAGGTGGTAACAAAATTTGTGAAAAAGCACATTTTCACCAGGTTCGGGACACCCCGAGCCATTATCAGTGATGGAGGGGCTCATTTTGTAAATGCAAGTTTCAAGAATTTGCTAGCTAAGTATGGGGTGCGCCACAAGGTAGCAACAACATATCATCCCCAAACTAGTGGGCAAATGGAGGTGTCGAACAGAGAACTAAAGCAGATTCTACAGAAAACAGTGAATGCACAACGTAGTGATTGGTCAAGAAAACTCGACGATGCGTTGTGGGCTTATAGACCTGTGTACAAGACACCAATTGGGACTTCTCCGTACAGATTGGTCTATGGAAAGGCGTGTCATCTGCCTGTGGATCTAGAACACCGAGCTTTCTGGGCCGTGAGGAAATTGAACATGGATCTAGAGCTAGCGGGGAAGAAGAGGCTGATGCGCGAACTTGATGAGTTTCGTTGGCATGCTATGAAAGTGCCAAGTGCAACAAAGAGAAAACAAAGAGGTGGCACGATAAACATATGGTGCATTGGATCTTTGAGCCGGGGCAGAAAGTATTGCTATTCAATTCAAGATTGAGGCTTTTTTTAGGAAAATTGCGGTCCAAATGGTCAGGGTCGTTTGAGGTGGTAAGAATGACCCCACACGGGGCGGTGCAGTTGTGGCAAGAAGATAGAAGTGCCACATTCTTAGTAAATGGGCAGCGATGTAAGCATTATTGGGGTGAGGACGTTATTTGAGAGAAGAAGTCCATCACTCTAGAGGATGATTGAGCAGTGAATGACATCGAGCCGCGACGGTAAATCAGGCGCTGCACGGGAGGCAACCCATGAAATTTTTGTAATAGATGAGTAGAACTATTTGAAAAAAAAAGAGAAAAAGAAAAGAAAAAATAAATAAATAAATTAATAAAAATTTTGTTTTGTGTTGAAACCTGTGAATGCTAACCAATTTCTCGTGGTGAAGTGATTTTCAAGTGGAACGAAGGGCAAAAATGCAAAGAAACGCAAAGGAAAAAATTGAGGTGAGAAAAATAAAAAGTGACACATTACAGTGAGCCTACGCGATGGCTTCGTGTCACGGAGGGGGTGCTCCGCGTTACCCTCTGTGACAAGTTGAAGAGTGTTCTGGATTTTTAAAAATCCAGAACACTGGTGCGATCGTTCCATGTCACGGAGGGGGTGCTCCGCGTTACCCTCCGTGACACGTTGAGTGTTATTTCGCGTCGGGTCACACCGAATCGCCGGGTAACCCACGTGAAATATCACTTTAAAACCCCGATTTCCCTCATTTCTTTCCTTATTTTCTCTTCCCTCCGCGACCAACACCCCAAATTCCCTTCTCCCCCAATGTGACACGGACCTAAGCATCGATTTTCTTTGATTTTTCTTCAATTTCATCGGATTAAAGGTATGTTCTTGAACTTTACCTCATTTTTTCTTAAATTTTTGAGTCTTGAACATGTGTAGTGATTGAACCTTGCCCTAAGTGAGAATTAAGCTTGAATTCATTTAAGTTATGATTGATTGATGTTCATAGTATTGTTGTGAGTATATGAACTCGATGAATGCATGTTTTATTGAATTTTTGCGAAATTGGTAGCTAGGGTTGGAAATTGAATAGGAAGAAGACTAAAATTGTTTGAAATGTTGAACAAAATTGGGTTGTGCATGTTGGATGAATTGAATTATGTTGTGATTAATGTTGAATATTCTAAGTAGACAAGGGATTTTCGGGAGAATGAAATTGGTGACTTGCATAGGTTGTTGAGAACAAAAATTTGGCTAAGTTCTATGATGTTGAAAGTGAATCGGTGGCGATAATTTTATTCATTGTATGAAGTCTGAGTAGTACATAGTAATTGTTCCATTGACTTATATGAATGTACTAAGCATGATTTAATGTTAAATATTGGGAAAGCATGAATGTCTTATTGAATTGTTTTGATTGTGGCTAAAGACTAAGTGTGGGGTGACCTAATTAAACCCAACCTTAGTTGTAGCTAGTTATGATTTGAATAACATTGGGATTGTATGTTTAAATGTGCAGGAATAATGTCAGGCAGACAAGACAAGGGTAAGGGCGCATCCACATCAAGCGCCAGTAAGAAAAGGATAAGATTGGGAACAGCAGTTCCAGCAGCGCCAGCGGTTCCGAGAGGCCAACGCTGACAATACGGAACCCGATGGGTGACTCATGAAGGGAAGAAGTGGTATGCAAAACATAAAGAAACCAAATACTTCCCGGAAGAGCATATAGTACGGGAACCGCTGGCACAGGAATTCCCGCAGATTATACACCGGATTGACACCGATGGGCTTAACTTCATCTTCGAAGATCCCAGGGAGTGCAATCTCCATCTCATCCAGGAGTTCTATGCCAACTGGAACCCGACCCTCCACAGTCACACCGTCAAAATCAGGGGGCAGGTTGTCACTTTTGAGACCCATCACCTGAATGTGATCTTGGGGGCGCGGGACATAGACCCCCATGTCCTTCGGAAGTTGAACATCACTCCACCTTATGCGGACATCAGACACACTCAATGTGGAGCCCGTTCAACAGCACGGTGGGGTAGGCACAAGGAGAGGGGCTACTATCAGACACTACCCTACTCTCAGATAAACAGGGAAGCTAGGATCTGACTTAAAATTGTGTGCTCATGCTTGATCTTGAGGGTGCACATGACAGATGTCACCCGGGACCGAGTATGCTTGGTGTATGTGATCTTGGGCAGATTTATATGCCCAAGTGATACTCAAACGTATCATTTTTACCTTGTTTGTTGTGCAATGTGTATATAATATCATGTAATTAGTAATAAAATGTGAATTTATACTAACCAACATGATTAGCATTTGTTTTGCAGGTAAATGTGATTTTTAGGAGCTAAAATGCATGTTGGAACTATGTCGGAGTTGGACTGGGATGTGAGCGTGGAAAAGACCTTGGAATGCACATTTTATAGGGGCTCCGCGATGGAGCCGTGCCACGCTACCATCGCGGTAGCACACTTCCTGAACAGGAATTAAAATGGCAAATTCCAGTGTGCCTTCGCGTCAGCTCCGTGGCATAGAGAGAGGCCTCCGCGATGGCCTCCGTGCCACGTTGAGGTTAATTTACCGGACCCTGGAAATTCCAGTGAAGGTCCGCGTCCACGCCATGTCACGGAGGTAGTGCTCCGCGTTGGCCTCCGTGACACGTTGCTTGTTATTCCGGGAAAAATTTCCCACTAGTATAAATAGCACACTTAGGTTTATTTTAATTAGTTTTTAGTTTTTAGACTGAGTTCAGAAGTGGAGAGCAAGGACGTGGGTTAGTAGCAGTTGAAGAACGAAAAAGCTAAGGGATTTCTTCTCTTCTTTTCATCTTTCTATCAATTGTACGTATGATTTACACTTATTTTAGGATGATCAATCCACAAATGAGTGGCTAATTCTCTTCCTTGCTGAGGTTTTGAACATGTGTAATGAATTTTGATTATAATTGATATGGTTTTCTTCTTCTTCTTTAATGTTGTTCTATTAATTCTTGTTCTTACTGCATTAGTGATTGGCCAACATTAATGTACATCTAGAAAGTCCAATTTCACTCGAAAGAGCAAGAAATTGGAAAGTTGTGAATTAATAGGGTATTGTTCTTAACTTGATTTGGGAAAATTGGGTTCTGATGTGCTTTCCTGATAGAAATATACTTGAAAGCCGTATTAGTCAATTTAGGAACCGGAATTGTAGTGCTAGGTCATAAATTGCATTTGATCACAGAAATGTAGACGGATGGTTTATGATTCTAAAGTGAAATTAAATATGAGAGTTTTAATTTCTAGGCTAATGTTCTTGGCTAGCAACATGAAGAAGAGATTAACCAAATTATCATGATTATCAAGTTCATTACTTGTTCTTAACCTTGGCATGTTCATATCCATTGTCTAAATTCACAAGTAAATAGTTGTTATTAGTTGTAGTATATATAGTTTAGAAACAAAAACTCAAGTAACTCTTGGTTACATTGTTGTTAGCATAATTAGAAGTGAAATAGGAATATAGTAAACTAGGCAATTTTACGTATCTTGAGCCTCCTTGGATCGATACTTGGCTACTTAGCCACTTTATTACTTGTTTGACCACGTGCACTTACGTGTCGGTTTATAATATATAATACCAACCTGAGCAGAACACCGAACAAGTATTTGGCGCCGTTGCCGGGGAGGCTAGGCGATTTATAAAATTGTGTTTAGTGTAAATTTACTGTATTTGTATTTTTATTTTCTTAAGTGTTAACAACTTGGTCTTAGCCTGTATTTTGCAGATTTTGTTTCTGTGAACACTGGCAAGGGACAAAGAGCTGGTGGAATCTTACTTAGAGCCTGAACGTGAATTTCATAGTCAACGTAGAGAAGCTCTACGAAAGAAGCTGCAGTTGCTTAAACAATCTATGATGGAGCAATAAAATCCACCAGTTGTGCGGGCAGTGTTAGTTCCCGAGGAAGCAGCAGCAAGGCCGGTTCGCGAGGTGGCAATCCCACACGCTAATAATGTACATTCTAGCATCCGCAAACCAGAGCCTGGAGGGAGGTTTGAATTAAAGCAGAATATGGTGCAACTTTTGCACACAAGCGAGCAATTTACCGGTCTCCCTCATGAAGATCCACAACAACATCTCCAAAACTTTTTGGAGATAAGTGACACTTATATACCCGCTGGAGTGTCACCTGATTATGTTCGGCTCACCTTATTTCCATTTTCCTTACTTGGTGAAGCCAAGAGGTGGTTAAAAGCTGAACCACCCAATTCTATATCAACGTGGGATGATCTTGCACGGAAGTTTCTTATCAGATTTTTCCCTTCTGGTAAAACAGCCAGACTTAGGAGTCAAATCCTATGTTTTAAACAGAGGGAAGGAGAAAATCTATATCAAGCCTGGGAAAGATTTAAATCCATGTTGCGGGACTGTCCTCATCATCATCAGTCCAATGAGGTGTTGGTACACACATTTATTGAGGGTTTGGAACCCCACACTAAAATTCTGTTAGATTCAGCAGCTGGAGGGCAAGCACTGGAAAAGACCTATGAGTAGCTATACACTTTGCTCAACCGAATTTCACAAGGCAATCCAGAATGGAATGCAGATTCTTCAAGAGGTGGAGCAAGGAAAGCAGCGAGAGTGCTTGAAGTGGATAGATTCACAGCTATCGCTGCACAGATAGCTGCTTTGCAAAATCAGTTAAACACTCACTTCAGCAATATCAATTTGAACCAGCCTTCAGCTTCAGTCAATGCAGTTCAACAGATGTGGTGTGAAGTGTGTGGTAGTAGTGAGCATTCAGTTGAATGCTGTGGTGCAAATCCTGATTCTGTTAATTTTGTGGGCAATGCACAGAGAAATCAACAGCAGTTTGGTGGTGGCTACAACTCAAATTGGAGGAACCATCCGAATTTTTCGTGGGGTAGCAACAATCAACAAGGCCAAAGTTCAGGGAAGGGTATGCACAGAAACCAAGGAGGGCAACAAAATTATCAAGCTCAGTTCAGAAATCACAATGCCCCTCCTCCACCACCATCACCGACTATTGAGGAGATGTTCAAAACCATGATCGCTAATCAGGCACAATTGCAGGCTGACTATGTCAAATTGGCAGCCGAAGTGAAGAATAATCAGTTGGTGACCAAGGCTCTTGAATATCAGTTTGGGCAATTTGCTAGTGCCCAAAATACTAGACCCAGAGGAGGACTACCTAGCGACAAGGATCCTAATCTGAAGCAGGTAAATACAGTGACCACGAGGAGTGGTTTACAGTTGAAGGAGGTGGAACTGGAAAGACCGCCTCAAAAGTCAGGAGCAGCAGATGTTGAGGGAGAGCTAATCTCAGATAAGGGGAAGACTAAAGAAGCTGAACCAGAAAGGCCTCCACCCCCGTTCCCTCAACGACTTAAGAAACACAAGGAGGAGGCGTGTTTCCAGAAATTCATGGAGGTACTTAAACAGGTACATGTTAACTTACCTCTTGTTGATGTCTTGCAGGGAGTGCCAAAATATGCGAAATATATTAAAGACATCGTGGCTAACAAAAGTCGTTTGACTGAGTATGCCACGGTAGCTTTAACGGAAGAATGCACTTCCCGTATTCAGAATAGGTTGCCCACAAAATTGAAAGACCCTGGAAGTTTTACTATCCAGCTTACGATTGGGCAAAGTATCCGAGCTCGTGGATTATGCGACTTGGGGGCAAGCATAAATCTGATGCCATCTTCGGTATTCAGAAAGTTAGGTCTAGGGAGTCCTAGACCTACAACGGTAATCTTGCAGCTAGCAGACAGGTCTTTAGCTAAGCCGGATGGCATTGTTGAGGATGTGTTAGTTTAAGCAGGCTCCCTCATTTTTCCGGTCGATTTTATTGTTCTGGACTTTGAACCAGATGCTGAAGTCCCATTTATTTTGGGACGACCCTTTTTGGCAACCGAAAAGGCACTAATTGATGTAGCTGCGGGTCAACTTACGATGCGAGCACATGACAAGGTCGAAGTGTTCGATGTGTACAAGGTACCTAAGCTCCCGACTGTTTATAAGGAACTCTCAGTGATCAACGTGATTGATCATGGGAATGCTAATGGAATGAGTGATTCCCGAGAGTTACTAGGAAGGCCACCGGATAAGGTTGAGAACTAATGGGGGGATGACCATGATCGGGACAAATCGTCCATCTCCCTAGTAGACAAATGAGCATAAAGGACGTCGAGCCGCGATGGTAAACCAGGCGCTGCACGGGAGGCAACCCGTGAGAAAAATATTTTATTTTATTTCTTTCTTTTTGCACAATGTAGTTAATTTTTATCTTTATTTTTATTTTTATTTGTCTATTTCCAAGTTTTATTTTTCTTTTTCTTTTCTTGATTAGGTTTAGATTTTCATTTTAGTTAGTATTTTTTTATTTTAGTTAGGGAAATCTATTAATTTAACCAATTTTTGTTTAGTGAGGTGATTTTCAGGTGTAACGGAGGAAATATACATGGAATTGAGAAAATGAGGCAAGGTATGAAAAATCAAATTAATTGAAGAAACAGTGCACTGGCGCGTTGGCGCCGTGTCACGGAGGTAAGGCTCCGCGTTAGCCTCCGTGACACGTTGAAGGCAAAATCCGGATTTTTCAAAAATCCAGTAAGCCAACGCGTTGGCTCCGTGTCACGGAGGAGGGGCTCCGCGTTACCCTCCGTGACACATTGGCCCTTATTCAGTGCCGGGTCACACCGGGTTGCCGGGTGACCCGCGTGTTTTCTTTAAATATACCCCCAATTTCGCCCCATTTTCCCCATTTCCCTCTTCCCTCCGCGACCAAACACCCATTTCCCCCTCCCCAAGCATCGTGCCACGTTCCTAGGCAAGGAAAAACATCAAGTTTCTTCGGTTTCTCAATTCAAAGGTATGTTTTCATCGTCTATCTCAATTTTTTTTGGCGATTTTTGTCAAATTTGGGCATGTGAGGTGAGATATATCACCCTAGGTAGAAATTTAACATGAATTTCGGATTATTTGTGATTGATACATGTTTGGATTGTTGTATTTAGCGTTTGAACTTGTCGATTGCATAAATAATTCGAAATTGATCATAGAATTTTATTCTTGGGCTTGTGTTGTTGAAGTTGCCTTGGCCAATTGATAATTTGATGAAATCGATGCCGGGGTGTGTTTGTTAATTGAGATAAGTCGTGGTAAATATTGTGTAAATGTCAAAGACGACAAATTCTCGAATTTTTGCGGGAAAATGCATAAAGTGTGTAAATTGGTTTGATTGTTTAGATTAGATTGTATATAGAGTGTTTTGATTGTTGTTTTTATTTTGTTGTTGTTTTGTTGCGAAGTGCGATGGTTGAATTGTTAGCGATAGTAGGATTGGGATTAGCTGTATGAAGTCTGAGTAGTACGCTAACCGTTATGCTGTCGAAATTTTGTTGTGAACGCACTAAGCATGACGTGTAGAGTGTTGTCTGTAGTGTAATTAGAGTTATCTTTGCCGTAATTTTGTAGAAGTAGCTAAGGCCTAAGTGTGGGGTAAATATTGTGTAACCCGACCTTAGCCGAAGTTAACAAGTTTTTACCTTAACTTTGTGCTTGTTTGTGTAAATTGACAGGTACAATGGCTAGCAGGCAAGATAAAGGCAAGGGTGCTTCTACCTCAGGCACAGGTAGGAAAAGGATGAGACTGGGCACTGCAGTCCCAGCTGCACCTGCGGTTCCGCGCGGCCAACGCCGCCAATACGGAACAAGATGGGTCACCGATGAAGGGAAGAAATGGTACGCAAAACATAAAGAAAACAAGTACTTCCCCTAGGAACATATTGCACGGGAACCACTTGCACAGGAGTTCCCTCGCATTGTACAGAGAATTGAAGCAGCTGGGCTCAGCTTTATTTTTCAGGAGCCCAATGAGTGCAACCTTCACTTGGTCCGGGAATTTTATGCAAACTGGAACCCGGCCATCAGAAGCCACACTGTAAAAATCAGAGGGCAGATTGTCACTCTGGAACCCCAGCAGCTAAATGCCATCGTTGGAGCGCGGGACACAGACGCCCACGTTCTCCGCCAGCGAAACATCACCCCACCGTACGCCGACATCAGACGTACGTTGTGTGGGGCTCGATCCACAGCCCGATGGAGTAGACATAAGGAGAGGGGTTACCACCAGACTCTGCCTTATTCGCAGATGAACAGGGAGGCCAGAATCTGGCTGAAGATTGTATGTTCGTGCTTGATCCCGGGAGTCCAAATGACAGATGTGACCCGGGACCGTGTCTGCTTGGTGTATGCCCTTATGAAAGGGCTTGAGATTAATGTTGGGGCGTTAATAATATCCGCCATGAAGAGAGCCAGACTGCACCAGGGCCACAGATACGGGTTTGGCGGACTCATCACCACCTTCCTCCGAGGCCTCGACATTGAGGAAGAAGCCTTGGATTATATCCCGCAGTTGGAGCGGAGGGCCCTCGACGTGACAAAGACTAAGGCCCCCGACACTACACACGGACCGGTGCTGACTTTGGGCGAGCGACATGCTCGTGACGATCAGTACATGGCCCGTATGTTCAGCATGCAGATGCTATAGCTACGGATTGGTGGGAGACCAGCCACCGAGGAAGAATTATGGCAGCTGGAGCTGGACTACCCCTTTGGTGAGAACGCCAGAGCCTTATGTCGGGTAGGGCCAGCCTTTGTGGAGCCGACAGATGACGATGTCCCTATTGATGAGGAGACACGTCGTGAGGACTCTGATGTGGAGTCCGATGACGACGATGGCGCTGATTCAGATATGGGCGACGAGGCCGCAGCACCGGATGAAGAAGTCGAATATTTCGACTGAGCAGGGAGTTCCACCACCCAAAATTTTGTGCTTTGTATTGTTGTGAACACTGGGGACAGTGTTCGATTTAAGTGTGGGGTGGGGAGTAGCTAGGTGCTGGGTCAAGGCTCTAATTTGCTGTATGTTTTTCCTTGATATTTATGTATGTTTGTGCTTTCCCTGTGGCGAACTGATTGCGATGTATGTGTATATATTTGTGTGTGGTTGATGATGTGTGTTTTTGAAAAGTATGGTTGCTGCTCGCGCTCTGCTGCTCGGTATATATTATACACCGATACGCAAGTGTACATGGTCAAACAAGTAATAAAGTGGCTAAGTAGCCAAGTATCGATCCAAGGAGGCTGCTCTAGATATGCAAAACTGCCCAGTTTACTATATCTCTATTCTATTTCTAACTATGTTAACAACAATCCAACCAAGATTTGAGTGAGTTTTGTTTCTAAACTAATTATCTACTAAAAGTAATAACTACTATTTACATTGACTTTAGACAATGGATATGCACATGCCAAGGTTAAGAACGAGTAATGAACTTGATAATCATGATAATTTGGTCATCTTCTTCTTCATATTGCTAGCCAAGAACGTTTGCCTAGAAATTAAAACTTCCGTATTTAATTTCACTTTAGATTCATAAACCATTTGTCTACATTTCTGTGATCAAATGCAATTTATGACCTAACACTACAATTCCGGTTCCTAAATTGACTAATACGGCTTTCAAGTATATTTCTATCTAGAAAGCACATCAAAACCCAATTTTCCCAAATCAAGTTAAGAACAATACCCTATTAATTCACAACTTTCCAATTTCATGCTCTCTCGAGTGAAATTGGACTTTTTAGATATACATTAATGGTGGCCAATCAAGAATGTAATCAGCACAAGAATTAATAGAACAACATGCAAGAAGAAGAAGAAACCATATCAATTATTACCAACATTCATTACACAAGTTCAAAACCTCAGCAAGAAAGGAATTAGCCACTCATTCTTGGATTAATCATCCTAGAATGAGTGTGAATCATGCATACAATTGAAGGAAAGAAGAAGGGAAGAGAAGAAAACTCTTATCTTTTCTATTCTTCAACTGCCACAAAACCACGTTCCTGCTCCCACTTCTGAACTCAGGCTCCAAAAAACTAAAACTAAAAAAACTCCTTTTTAAAAATAACCTAAGTGTGCTATTTATACTAGTGGGAAATTTTTCCCGGAATAACAAGCAACGTGTCACGGAGGCCAACGCGGAGCACTGCCTCCGTGACACGGCGTGGACGCGGACCCTCTCTGGAAATTGCATGGTCCGGATAATTAGCCTCAACGTGGCACGGAGGCCATCGCGGAGGCCTGTCTCCGTGCCACGGAGCTGTCGCGAGGCCTCACTGGAATCTGCCAATTAATTTCCTCTCCAGGCAGTGTGCTACCGCGATGGCAGCGTGGCACGGCACCATCGCCAAGCCAGTGTAAAATATGCCATCCGAGGTCTTTTCCACGCTCGCATCCAAGTCCAACTCCGACATAGTTCCAACACGCATTTTAGCTCTTAAAAATCACCTTATCCTGCAAAACAAATGCTAATCATGTTGGTTAGTATCAATTCGCATTTTATTACCAAATACATGATATTATATACACATTGCACAACAAACAAGGTAAAAATGATACGTTTGAGTATCACTTGGGCATATAAATCTGCCCAAGATCACTTACCCCACACTTAAATCCTTGTTCGTCCTCGAACAACACATACACAAATCATGCACATCACATCTCAACCTTTGTCACTATGGTGCAACCATTTACGTTACGGTCATACCGATTATTCGATTTTTGCAAATCATCAAGAAAACATGCTTGGTCGTACAAGACAATGACCTTAACACATCGAGGCTTCCTAGACTTTTAAGAATTGATTCTTGATATCGGCAAACTCATGCAAATCAACTAATCAAGAAATCCGACACGAAAATCAATCTTTCATCAAGCATGTACCCTCACAACTCGAGAGAAACTTCCCCTTTTATGCTCGTGCAGCACACAAACATGCAAGTAGGGGCATATAAAAATTAATTTCACTCTCTCTCCCAAAAGAATTCACATGCATCATGTCATGACCCATAGGCTTGCCCTTAGTGTATTACTCCACTAATATAAAGAAATGCAGTGTAGGATCAAATAGGACTTTTAATGGGTTGTAACTGGGCTATGGATCTAGTATATATATATTGGATTAGCCAATAATAGTCGCTAGCATCCTTAAGCGCCTTTTCAACTCATTCCCATTGACTCATGGACATTGTTCCTCTCTTTTCTCTTTTTCTCCCATTCATGCTGGTTTACTTTCATACAGCCCATTTCATCAGGCACACTTGACCCCAAACGGAAGGTTTTCATGTACCCTCAATTTCATTTAATTACAACTAGTGCCTCTTCAACATCATCTTTTCTTTCCTCACTTTGCTTTTCTTTTCTTTTCACTCTTTTCACTCTTTAACACTTTGGGAAACAATTTTATGTTCTTTGTAAGCGCTTAAGAGCTTCTTATAGACTTTAAGGCTAATGAAAATAAGGAATAAAGCTTAGTTCATACAATTCTGGACAAAAGAAAGAAATCGGCTAAAGGCTCAACGGGCTGACTAGGTTATACAACATATAAAAAGGTAGAATTAGACAAGAAAACAATGGAAACTAACGGTTAAAACAAAGAAATGCCTACATCCTTTCCGACACTACACCTCCTTCATTTCGCTTTGTATACACGCCAGGCAAGTTCTAGACAATTCACAATGACATGGAATAGCAAAACCTCACTCACACTTCATGCACATGCTCGAATCAAGATGCATTCACAGACTCTTTAATTAGTCAATTACATGAATTCAAGATTAAGCCTCAATCATAATGAACCAAATTCTATAGCCTAGGTAACTCAACATATTTACACAATTACATGCTTTCAAACGAATCACTTTCACATTTCGAACATCAATTACACACGCAACAAAATTTTAGCAACCATAAGCAACTACAGTTTATTGATGCAATCCACCAAAGAAACTAAAAACAAAACATCTACTCCTATCGACTACATTTCCCTTAAGACGGTCGTCATCCATCCATCATAGGGAATGTTCACTAACTACGACATCGGTTCAATGGGACTATTATCGGTAAAAGAACCGAAAACAAACTCTGAGAAACCCAAAAATAAAACTTCAAAATTTTTGCAACACATCGATCATTTCGATGAAAAAAAATATTTACAAAATATGTTGATAAGTGCAACATCTTTTCGCAAAAATTTTGAAAAATATCAATCATATCGATAGAGAAAAAAAAATATTTACAAAATTACAAAATATTTACAAGGGCAACCATAACTTTTTAAAAACACACATCATTAGCCACAGACAAATATATACACATCATTCACAAATCCATTCACAACAACAGGGAAAGCACAGACATACATAAACGTCAAGGAAGAATATACAGCAGATTTAGAGCCTATGACCCAGCACCTAACTACTCCCCACCCCACACTTAAATCGAACACTGTCCCCAGTGTTCACAAAAATACAAAGCACAAAATTTTGGGTGGTGAAACTCCCTGCTCAGTCGAAATATTCGACTTCCTCATCCGGTGCTGCGGCCTCGTCGCCCATATCTGAATCAGCTCCCTCGCCGTCATCGGACTCCATATCAGAGTCCTCACGACGTGTCTCCTCATCAGTAGGGACGTCATCGTCAGTCGGCTCCACAAAGGCTGGCCCCACCTTGCATAAAGCTCTGGCGTTCTGCCAAAAGGGTAGTCCAGCTCCAGCTGCCATAATTCATCCTCAGTGGCTGGTCTCCCACCTATCCGTAGCTGCAGCATCTGCATACCGAACATACGGGCCATATACTGGTCGTCACGAGCATGTCGCTCGCCCAGAGTCAGCACAGGTCCGTGTGTAGTGTCGGGGGCCTTGGTCTTTGTCACATCAAGGGCCCTCCGCTCCAACTGCGGAATGTAATCCAAGGCTTCTTCCTCAACGTCGAGGCCTCGGAGGAAGGTGGTGATGAATCTGCCAAACTCGTATCTGTGGCCCTGGTGTAGTCTGGCTCTCTTCATGGCGGATATTATAACCGCCCCCACATTAATCTCAAGCCCTTTCATAAGGGCATACACCAGGCAGACACGGTCCCGGGTCACGTCTGTCATATGTACTCCTGGGATCAAACACGAACATATAATTTTTAGCCAGATTCTGGCCTCCCTGTTCATCTGTGAATAAGGCAGAGTCTGGTTGTAACCCCTCTCTTTGTGTCTACTCCATCGGGCTGTGGATCGAGCCCCACACAACGTACGTCTGATGTCGGCGTAGGGTGGGGTGATGTTGAGCTGGCGGAGAACGTGGGCGTCTGTGTCCCGCGCTCCAATGATGGCATTCAGCTGCTGGGGTTCCAGAGTGACAATCTGCCCTCTGATTTTAATATTGTGGCTTCTGATGGCCGGGTTCCAGTTGGCATAAAATTCCCGGACCAAGTGAAGGTTGCACTCCTTGGGCTCCTGAAAAATAAAGCTAAGCCCAGCTGCCTCAATCCTCTGTACAATGGGAGGGAACTCCTGTGCGAGTGGTTCCCTTGCAATATGTTCCTTCGGGAAGTACTTGTTCTCCTTATGCTTTGCGTACCATTTCTTCCCTTCATCGGTGACCCATCGTGTCCCGTATCGGCGGTGTTGACCGCGTGGAACAGCAGGTGCAGCTGGGACAGCAGTGCCCAGTCTCATTCTCTTTCTGTCGGTGCCTGAGGTTGAAGCACCCTTGCCTTTATCTTGTCGGCTGGCCATTGTACCTGTCAATTTACACAAACAAGCACAACGTTAAGCTAAAAACTTGCTAGCTTCGGCTAAGGTCGGGTTAAACAAAATTTACCCCAAACTTAGTCCTTAACAATATTTACAACATGTTAGCAAGGATAGATCTATTTACACCCCAAGCACAATCACTATAAACATATTGCTTAGTGCGTTCACAAAAATTCGACAGCATAACGGCTAGCGAACTACTCAGACTTCATACAGCTAACCCAATCCTACTATCGACAGCTATTCACCCATAGCACTTAGCAACGATAACAACAACAAAATAGAAACAACAATACAAATATTTTATATACACTAATCTAAGCAATTCAACCAATTCACATATTACGCAATGTCCCACAAAAATTCTAGAATTAGTCGTCTTTCACCAATTATACAATATTTACCACGACTTATCTCAAATAATAAACACACCCCGGCATCAATTTCGTCAAACTATCAAGTTACCCAAGTTGAAATTCAACAACCCCAAGCCCTAGAACTCAATTCGACAATCAACAATGAATTATTCAATCAATCTATACGTTCACCAGTCAACTACAACAATCTGAACACAATCAATCGCAAAATAATTCACGTCATGTTTAATTTCTACCTAGGGTGATATATCTCACCTCACATGCTCAAAATCGACAAAAATCGCAAAAAATTTGAGATAGACGATGAAAACATACCTTGGAATTGAAGAATCGATAAAGACTTGACGTTTTCCTTGCCTCTTAACGTGGCACAGAGCTTGGGGGTAGGGGAATGGGTGTTTGGTCGCGGAGGGTAGAGGGAATGGGGAAAAATGGGCGAAAATCGGGGGTTTATTTAAAAGAAACACGCGGGTCACCCGGAAACCCGGTGTGACCCGGCACTGGGATAAGGGCAACGTGTCACGGAGGGTAACGCGGAGGCCCTCTTCCGTGACACGGAGCCAACGCGTTGGCTTACTGGAATTTTAAAAAAATTCCAGATTTGCCTTCAACGTGTCACGGAGGCCAACGCGGAGCATTGCCTCCGTGACACGGCGCCAACGCGCCAGTGCTCTATTTCACTATCAAATTTTATTTTTCATACCTCGCCTCGTTTTCTCGATTCCACGTATTTTTCCTCCGGTATACCTGAAAATCACCTCACTAAACAAAAATTGGTTAAATGACTAGATTCCCTACTAAAAAAAAAATTACTAATTAAAATGCAATTCTAAACCTAGTCAAGAAAAAGAAAATAAAATAAAATAAAATAAAAAAATCTACACTAAAGAAAGAGAAAAAGAAAAAATATATTTTTCACGGGTTGCCTCCCGTGCAGCGCCTGGTTTAACGTCGCGGCTCGACGTACCAAGTTTCACCACTTTTCCCTCCACCTTGAGGATATGAATCTCACCCCTAATTTCTTTTCTAATTTCCTCTTATGCTCTAGGGGTGGTGGTGAAAAATTGTAAGGACCAAGCAGTAGATGTTTTCTTTTGAACCTATTGGCCCTTATGTAAGTAAAGTCATTTCGTTGCTTCGGGTAAGCAAATTTCAGAATATACGGGGCTTGGTCCTCCTCTAGACATTTCTCCATAATCTTGGAAGACTCTATTTCTGTGTCGTCAACCAAACTTAATGTCGAGAAATGCTTCGAGTGTGGTCCAATCCACCTCAACTCTGAAACTACATTTTGCTTGACCTCCTTACTTGTATACTCCTTCTCAGCATCGACATCTATCTCTTCATTAATGTAAAATGGGGAATACTCCATCTCTTCTTCCATGAGTAGATTTTCCATAAGTGTGAGCTCATCACAGGGACACTCAAGAGATTCCAATTGTTGGGCTTCATCCACAAAGTCACCCTTGTCTTCCTCTTATAGTTCCTCTTGAATATCGGCTAAAACTGTCACCTGCAAATTATCACAAGCTTCAGCCTCAACACACATCTCCGTGAGTTGGACACTCATCCTGCTTACAGCCTCTGCATTCTCTTTTGCTGAGCTATCAATTCTGCCACCGACTCCTTCATTGCTTCTGATTGCTCCAGGAGTTGTTTCATCATGTCCTCTATTTGAACTTGGCATCGCAAGTCCTCATTTTCAACATACCTATATTCAGCAAAATCAAAAAAAGGATCATAGTAGGGGCTTGGGGGAGGGGAATATGCCTTTGGACAATCACCCCAATGGCCATATTGACACCCATATATATTGCACGTGTTACAGTTTTGCCACAAGTGGGGTCCTCCACAGTTCAGACAAGATTCACTAAAATATGAGTATCCACCATTGAAACCATTTATATTCCACGATGTCATGTCAATAAGGGTATACGAACAAGCAGAAAAATAAAATAAAATAAAGAAGAATTAAAACAAACACTAGACCAAGTTGTCAACACATAAGAAAATAAAACAAAAATATAGTAAATTTACACTTAACAAAATTTTACAAATCGCCTAGCCTCCCCGGCAACGGCGCCAAAAACTTGCTCGCGCTCTGCTGCTCGGTATATATTATACACCGACACGCAAGTGTACGTGGTCAAACAAGTAATAAAGTGGCTAAGTAGCCAAGTATCGATCCAAGGAGGCTGCTCTAGATATGCAAAAC
The DNA here is from genome assembly GCA_035772735.1 of Datura wrightii. NCBI lineage: Eukaryota > Viridiplantae > Streptophyta > Magnoliopsida > Solanales > Solanaceae > Datura > Datura wrightii. The sequence goes on along the minus strand of JASDFA010000020.1, from coordinate 51,121,847 downwards.
TGCCCAGTTTACTATATCTCTATTCTATTTCTAACTATGTTAACAACAATCCAACCAAGATTTGAGTGAGTTTTGTTTCTAAACTAATTATCTACTAAAAGTAATAACTACTATTTACGTTGAGTTTAGACAATGGATATGCACATGCCAAGGTTAAGAACGAGTAATGAACTTGATAATCATGATAATTTGGTCATCTTCTTCTTCATATTGCTAGCCAAGAACGTTTGCCTAGAAATTAAAACTTTCGTATTTAATTTCACTTTAGATTCATAAACCATTTGTCTACATTTCTGTGATCAAATGCAATTTATGACCTAACACTACAATTCCGGTTCCTAAATTGACTAATACGGCTTTCAAGTATATTTCTATCAAGAAAGCACATCAAAACCCAATTTTCCCAAATCAAGTTAAGAACAATACCCTATTAATTCACAACTTTCCAATTTCATGCTCTCTCGAGTGAAATTGGACTTTTTAGATATACATTAATGGTGGCCAATCAAGAATGTAATCAGCACAAGAATTAATAGAACAACATGCAAGAAGAAGAAGAAACCATATCAATTATTACCAACATTCATTACACAAGTTCAAAACCTCAGCAAGAAAGGAATTAGCCACTCATTCTTGGATTAATCATCCTAGAATGAGTGTGAATCATGCATACAATTGAAGGAAAGAAGAAGGGAAGAGAAGAAAACTCTTATCTTTTCTATTCTTCAACTGCCACAAAACCACGTTCCTGCTCCCACTTCTAAACTCAGGCTCCAAAAAACTAAAACTAAAAAAACTCCTTTTTAAAAATAACCTAAGTGTGCTATTTATACTAGTGGGAAATTTTTCCCGGAATAACAAGCAACGTGTCACGGAGGCCAACGCGGAGCACTGCCTCCGTGACACGGCGTGGACGCGGACCCTCTCTGGAAATTGCATGGTCCGGATAATTAGCCTCAACGTGGCACGGAGGCCATCACGGAGGCCTGTCTCCGTGCCACGGAGCTGTCGCGAGGCCTCACTGGAATCTGCCAATTAATTTCCTCTCCAGGCAGTGTGCTACCGCGATGGCAGTGTGGCACGGCACCATCGCGGAGCCAGTGTAAAATATGCCATCCGAGGTCTTTTCCACGCTCGCATCCAAGTCCAACTCCGACATAGTTCCAACACGCATTTTAGCTCTTAAAAATCACCTTATCCTGCAAAACAAATGCTAATCATGTTGGTTAGTATAAATTCGCATTTTATTACCAAATACATGATATTATATACACATTGCACAACAAACATGGTAAAAATGATACGTTTGAGTATCACTTGGGCATATAAATCTGCCCAAGATCAGTTGCCATTGTAAATATTTTGTAAATATTTTTTTTTCTCTATCGACATGATCGATATTTTTCAAAATTTTTGCGAGGATATTTTGCAATTATCAAAATCTTTTGTGAATATCTTTCTATCGAAATGATCGATGTGTTGCAAAAAATTTTCGATTTTTATTTTTTTTGGGTTTCTCGGAGTTTGTTTTCGGTTCTTTTACCGAGAATAGTCCCATTGAATCGATGTCATAGTTAGTGACCGTTCCCTATGATGGATGGATGACGACCATCTTAAGGGAAATGTAGTCGGTAGGAGTAGGATTTTTATTTATTTTTAGTTTTCTTTGGTGGATTGCATCAATGAACTGTAGTTGCTTATGGTTGCTAAAATTTCGTTGCATGTTGTAACTAATGTTCAAAATGTGAAAATGATTCGTTTGAAAGCATGAAATTCGGTAAATACGTAGAGTTACCTAGGCTATAGAATTTGGTTCAGTATGATTGAGGCTTAATCTTGAATTCATGTAATTGACTAATTAAAGAGTCTGTCAATGCATCTTGATTCGAGCATGTACATGAAGTGTGAAGTGAGGTTTTGCTATTCCATGTCATTGTGAATTGTCTAGAACTTGCCTGGTGTGTATACAAAACGAAATGAAGGAGGTGTAGTGTTGGAAAGGATGTAGGCATTTCTTTGTTTTAACCGATAGTTTCCATTTTTTTTTCTTCTTGTCAAATTCTACCTTTTTATATGTTGTATACCCTAGTCTGCCCGTTGAGCCTTTAGCCGATTTCTTTCTTTTGTCCAAAATTGTATGAACTAAGCTTTATTCCTTCTTTTCATTAGCCTTAAAGTCTATAAGAAGCTCTTAAGCGCTTACAAAGAAAAGAAAATGTTTCCCGAAGTGTTAAAGAGTGAAAAGAGTGAAAAGAAAAAGAAAAGCAAAGTGAGGAAAGAAAAGATGAGGTTGAAGAGGCACTTGTTGTAATTAAATGATAGTGAGGGTACATGGAAACCCTTTGTTTTGTGTCAAGTGTGTTTGATGAAATGGGCTGTATGAAAGTAAACCAGCATGAATGGGAGAAAAAGAGAAAAGAGAGGAACAATATCCATGAGTCGATGGGAATGAGTTGAAAAGGCGCTTAAGGATGCTAGCGACTATTATTGGCTAATCCAATATATATATACTAGATCCATAGCCCCGTTACAACCCATTAAAGTCCTACATGATCCTATATTGCATTTCTTTATATTACTGGAGTAATACACTAAGGGCAAGCTTATGGGTCATGACATGAGGCATGTGAATTCTTTTGGGAGAGAGAGTGAAATTAATTTTTATATGCCCCTACTTGCATGTTTGTGTGCTGCATGAACATAAAGGGGAAGTTTCTCTCGAGTTGTGAGGGCACATGCTTGATGAAAGATTGATTTTCGTGTCGGATTTCTTGATTAGCTGATTTGCATGAGTTTGCCGATATCAAGAATAAATTCTTAAAGTCTAGGAAGCCTTGATGTATTAAAGGTCATTGTATTGTACGACCAAGCATGTTTTCTTGATGATTTGAAAAAATTGAATAATCGGTATGACCGTAGCGTAAATTGTTGCACCATAGTGACGAAGGTTGGGATGTAATTTGCATGATTTGTGTATATGTTGTTCGAGGACGAACAAGGATTTAAGTGCGGGGTAAGTGATCTTGGGCAGATTTATATGCCCAAGTGATACTCAAACGTATCATTTTTACCTTGTTTGTTGTGCAATGTGTATATAATATCATGTAATTAGTAATAAAATGCGAATTTATACTAACCAACATGATTAGCATTTGTTTTGCAGGTAAATGTGATTTTTAGGAGCTAAAATGCATGTTGGAACTATGTCGGAGTTGGACTGGGATGCGAGCGTGGAAAAGACCTTGGAATGCACATTTTATAGGGGCTCCGCGATGGAGCTGTGCCACACTACCATCACGGTAGCACACTGCCTGAACAGGAATTAAAATGGCAAATTCCAGTGTGCCTTCGCGTCAGCTCCGTGGCACGGAGAGAGGCCTCCGCGATGGCCTCCGTGCCACGTTGAGGTTAATTTACCGGACCCTGGAAATTCCAGTGAAGGTCCGCGTCCACGCCGTGTCACGGAGGCAGTGCTCCGCGTTGGCCTCCGTGACACGTTGCTTGTTATTCCAGGAAAAATTTCCCACTAGTATAAATAGCACACTTAGGTTTATTTTAATTAGTTTTTAGTTTTTAGACTGAGTTCAGAAGTGGAGAGCAAGGACGTGGGTTAGTAGCAGTTGAAGAACGAAAAAGCTAAGGGATTTCTTCTCTTCTTTTCATCTTTCTATCAATTGTACGTATGATTTACACTCATTTTAGGATGATCAATCCACAAATGAGTGGCTAATTCTCTTCCTTGCTGAGGTTTTGAACATGTGTAATGAATTTTGATTATAATTGATATAGTTTTCTTCTTCTTCTTTAATGTTGTTCTATTAATTCTTGTTCTTACTGCATTAGTGATTGGCCAACATTAATGTACATCTAAAAAGTCCAATTTCACTCGAAAGAGCAAGAAATTGGAAAGTTGTGAATTAATAGGATATTGTTCTTAACTTGATTTGGGAAAATTGGGTTCTGATGTGCTTTCCTGATAGAAATATACTTGAAAGCCGTATTAGTCAATTTAGGAACCGGAATTGTAGTGCTAGGTCATAAATTGCATTTGATCACAGAAATGTAGACGGATGGTTTATGATTCTAAAGTGAAATTAAATACGAGAGTTTTAATTTCTAGGCTAATGTTCTTGGCTAGCAACATGAAGAAGAGATTAACCAAATTATCATGATTATCAAGTTCATTACTTGTTCTTAACCTTGGCATGTTCATATCCATTGTCTAAATTCACAAGTAAATAGTTGTTATTAGTTGTAGTATACATAGTTTAGAAACAAAAACTCAAGTAACTCTTGGTTACATTGTTGTTAGCATAATTAGAAGTGAAATAGGAATATAGTAAACTAGGCAATTTTACGTATCTTGAGCCTCCTTGGATCGATACTTGGCTGCTTAGCCACTTTATTACTTGTTTGACCACGTGCACTTGCGTGTCGGTTTATAATATATAATACCAACCTGAGCAGAACCGCGAACAGTATGCCCTGATGAAGGGGCTTGAGATAAACGTTGGGGCAGTGATCATCTCCACCATGAAGAGAGTCCGACTACATCAGGGGCACAGATACGGGTTCGGTGGTTTGCTTACCACATTCCTGAGGGGCCATGATATCGAGGAGGAGGACCTGGATTACATCCCACAGATTGAAAGGAATGCCTTGGATGTCACCAAAACCAAGGCACCTGACACTACTCATGGGCCGGTGCTCACACTAGCCGAGTGACATGCTCGGGATGATCAGTATATGGCCCGCATGTATGGGATGCAAATGCTGTAGTTGCGCATTGGCGGGAGGCCGGCAACAGAGGATGAGCTGTGGCAGCTCGAGCTGGATTACCCATTTGGCGAGAATGCCCGAGATCTATGCAGAGTGGGGGCCGCATTTATGGAGCCCATAGATGATGATGTCCCCACCGATGAGGAGACACGCCGGGAGGACTCAGATATTGAGTCGGATGAAGACAGCGGGGGCGATTCTGATATGGGAGACGAGGCAACGGCACCTGATGAAGAAGTTGAATGCTTCGATTGATCATGGAGTTTTACCACCTAACTTTGTGATATGTTTGTTACACCTCATAAATTCTCGACATGTATATGGCCTATTAGCATGTTGGTTAAGAGTTTTTGAATGCCATACATGCTAGGAAAAGGCCTGGGGGAAAGACCGGATAAGAAATCCGTTGAACCATCGCGGAAGGAGCCGGGGAAGAACCCCTCCGCGATGGCAATGTGTCACGGAGGGAGGGCCTCCGCGTTGGCTCCATGTCACGGAGGCCCTATCCAGGCCCAAGTATATAAGCCTCAAACTTCGGTTTTAATGATATAATTCATAAGAATTTCCAGAGAAGCCAAGAGAAAACAGGGAGAACGAAAGTTCCTTAGTAATATTCGTCCGATTACACCGTCAAACACGATCCAAACTCAAATTAACTCCAGATACCGAGGTATTAAGCAGCAAGGAGCATTCCTACGAATTTAGTTTCATGAAATTTGGCCGGTGAATCATCGTGCTACCGAACTAAGGTAAGTGAAATTGCTCCAAATTAGTGTCAATATACTCCTAGCCCTAAAGTGAGAATTTCTCCCTTCTGGACTTCCGATAAATAGCGAGTTTTCGACCATCTTTCGATAAGCCAAAGTTTGGGCTATATATATATCAGAAGTGTTATCTTTTTCCAGGATATTAATGTATTTAACCCTAATTGATATATATATGAATACAGTTGGAAGGAATAGCTGAATATTGGTCGAGCTACGCCAGTTAGCCGGAAGCCGACAACTGAGGTATGTAAAGCTAGTTTCCTCGGCAAGTTAGTAGTCTCGGTATAGTAAAATAGTTCAAAGGCCAGTAGAATATTTCATAAGTCGTGTGTTATGTTTAGTATGAATATTAGTACGATATTGGAAGCATCATGTTATGTATAGCGTGAAACTAGCTAGCACGATATAAATTCTAATACAAAGTGTTAGGAATTGTACAGCATTCCCAGTATGTGATTTAGTAAAGTATGTTCGAAGATTATCGTGTTCAGTTGAAACTTAGTAAAGCAATATAAGTCTCTGTAAGGTATTTCAGAAATAGAATGGTAGCCTAAAATGATGTTTAGAAAGCATGTTAGAAATAGTAAATCATGTTACTATGAATCTCAGTTATACAGCATGATTTCCAGTAGAAAAACTATATCTTGTTCAACATTAGACTCAACACAGTATGACAGAATATTATATATATATACCATTATCAGTCTCAGCATGTATTAAATACATAAATATCACTATCATTAGTTCAGCATATAGTATGTACAGATACATTATCATCACTAACTTCAGCATGTGGTATACGCAGTTAGTATTACTAGTTGAGACCACTGTATTGTCTTGGGGTTGGATTACCTAGCATTCATGACCGCTTAATAGCTGTATCGACTCGTTCTCCAGAGGGAGAGGATATGTCACTCTACGGAGTGGCATGCCGTCCCACAGGGGACGAAGATGGGATGCCGGTTTTTCCCATATTGTGCCTTGGTCGGCCTTTATACACCCCCGTCGAGCGGGTACGCCCGGGGTGTTGATTCAAGAGTCCTCTGGACTCAGGTACAATTATAGTCAGGGGCTCAGCTAAGCCCAAGTGCATACCCAAGGGATCGGCAGGATGCTTATAGTTATTATAGGAGATGGGACGATCGGGGAAGGGGTATAGATTGCGTGTTGATTGTACCTCCCGGCTTATGGGGGCCAGGTAAGGTTTGTGTGTGCTATGCTATGTTATGTTATGTTATGTTATTCCATGTTATGATAGATATGAGTAGATCGACAGTAGAGCGATACATTTCCAGGTATGACTCCTACTCCTTCTAGCATAGTTGAGAATAGGCTTAGCTTTACATTTTCAGTCAGTTTAGTCTATTTCCTTCTATTTTAGTTCCATCAGTTGTATTGTTGTTTTCAGATAGTTTTCATTTGTTGCTTTACATACTCAGTACCAGTGGTACTAATGCTCGTTGGGGGCGCTGCATTATTTGCCTGCAGGTACTCATAGATGAGGAGCCGGTACCTCATGATTCCAGCCAGTTCACGGAGTCATCACCTCTAGTCATCCGGAGCTAAATAGCTAGAGGTTTATCCCTTTTCTTTTGTTGTATAGTATGGGTAGGTCGGGGCCCTGTCCCGACCATCTTATCAGTACTCTTAGAGGCTTACAATCTATATATATTTCCCTGTGGTTAGTTGTGCCGGTCGTGTGGGGCCGTGCGTATATTTAGTTGTTTATGTTGGTCGTGTGAGGCCTTATCCAGTCAGCAGTGGTGACCTTGCCGGTCACGTAGCTGTTCAGCATTTGTTATATTGATTTAGGGTTAACTAGATAGCATGGTGGCCTTGTCGGCCCACATAGGTTCCCCTATATGAATGTGATTCTGGTTATCTGATGTTATAGTACAGGTGGCTATAGGCCTAGCCGGCCGAAGGCTGTATTTACAGTCGTTATATAGCCCTTTGTTTCCGTGAATCAGAGTTAGAGCCAGCCAGGCACCAGATGTGCTTACGCTTAGTAGTCTAGCAGTTCAGATCCTAATAGGGCACCAGGTGCCAGTCATACCCCCCAAGGTGGGGCATGACAATGTTGAAATTATGTGAAAACTGGGGACAGTGTTCGATTTAAGTGTGGGGTGGGAGTAGTTAGGTGCCAGCTGTTTCATTTTTGTTTTTGTGTATGTTTATGTTGTGTGTTGTTCTTGTGAAAAATGTGACCCTGTGACTTTGTGTTATGTGTTATGTAATTAAGTGGTATTGTAATGAATGTTAAGTTGTTATGTGCTGTATTGAGCTGTTGTTGAATGGTTGTTGTGTAAATATTTTTGTTTTCTATCGAAATTATCGAAATTTTAAAAATTCTTTTGTTAAATTTCTTTTATGTTGGGTTTCTCGGCCTTTGTTTTTGGTGCTTTTACCGAGAATAGTCCCATTGAACCGAAGTAGTAGACAGTGAAAGTTCCCTATGGTGGATGGATGACGACCGTCTTAAGGGAAATGTAGTCAATAGGAGTAGTTTTTTTTTCTTTCTTTCTTTTCTTTCTTTTGTTTGTTTTGCAAACGTGTCGCTACTTCATGGTTTGGAATTCTTGTTACGTGTGGTACATGATATTAAGTTGCAAAGGTGATTCGTATGAAAGCATGAAAATGTGTAAACATGTTGAGATACCTAGGCCATAGAGGTAGATTCGGTGTGATCGAGGCTTAATAGTGAATTCTTGTAATTAGCTGATTGAAGAGTCTGTGAATATGTCTTGAGTTGAGCATGTGCAATGAGTGTGAGGTGAGGTTTCGATTTCCATGCTATTGTGAAGTGTCTACAACTTGCCTGGTGTGTGTACTAAACGAAATGAAGGATGTGTATTGTAGGAAAGGATGTAGGCATTTCTTTGATTAAACCGAAAGTTTCTCCATTATCATACCTACCTTGAATGTACATCCTAGTTATCCCATTGAGCCTTTAGCCTATTTTTTTCTTTCTTTTAAGAGGTACAAACCAAGCTTAATACCTTCTTTTCATTAGCCATGAATTTGATCCAAAACTCTTAAGCGCTCAAGAAAAAACAATTTTCCCACAGTGTAAAGGAGTACAAAGTGTGAAATGGAAGGAAATGCGGAAGTGGTGAAAGTTAAAGAAAAGGTCAAAGGTGCACTTGCTGAAACTAAATAAAATAAAGATGTATAACTAATCTTTGCTAGTAAGTCGAGTGTACTTAAAGAAATGGGAACAAAAACAAAGAAAAAATTTCTTCAAGAATGGGAGGATGAAGGAAGAAAAAAATGGTCGTAATGATGGTGGGATGTATTGAAAAGCGCTTAAGGAAGCTAGTTGTTATTATTGGTTAGCCCAGTATTTTCTAGTTCCTTAGCTTACATTACAACCCATTAAGTCCTACGTGATCTTACATCACTCGTCCTTATATTAGTGGAGTAATACACTAGAGGCAAACCTATGGTTCATGACATGATGCATGTGAATTCTTTGGGAGAGAGAGCGAAATTGTATTCATATACCCCTACATGTAGTGCTTTGGAAATCATATGATAGCAAATGGGGTATTTCTCTTGTGTTGTGAGGGCACATGCTTGACGAGAGATTAATTTCGTGTCGGATGTCTTGATCAGTTGATTTGCACGAGTTTGCCAAGATCGAGAATTGATTCTTGAGCTTAGGAGATCTTAATGTGATGTACTTCATGGTATTGATGAGACCATGCATGTTTTCTTGATGATTTGCTATATTAAATCATCGGTATAGCCGTAGCTCGAATTGTTGAGCCAAAGTAGCTATGTGTGAGTGTCAATTGCATGAGATGTGAGAATATTGTTCGAGGACGAACAAGGTTTTAAGTGTGGGGTAAGTGATCTTGGTCAAAATTTCATGCCCAAGTGATACTCAAATGCTTCAGTTCGACTTGTTTGTCATTCATTATTGTGTACATTCTCATGTGATTTGTAGTTAAATGTGAATTTATACTAACCAACATGATTAGTGTTGTTTTTCAGGTAAAATGGAATTTTGGGAAGCTAAGATACATGTTGGTAAAATTGGGAATGGACTTGGAAACAAGACGTGGAAAAGGATAAGGAAGAGCAGCAAAAATAAGGGCTCCGATTTGGAGCCGTGTCACGCTTCCATCACGGAGGTATTCTGCCTCGGGTGAATTAAATTTGGCAATTTTCAGTGGAGGTTCGCATTACCTCCATGGCACATTGGCCAGGCTCCGCGATGCAGGTCGTGGCACGTTGAGGTGAAATTGCCTGGGAGCCGAATTCCAGTGAGGGTCCGTGATACCTCCATGGCACAGAGGGAGTGCTCCACGATACACTCCGTGCCACGTTGCTTGTTATTCCGGGAACAATTCTCAACAGTATAAATAGCACACTTAGGTTTTATTTTAAACATTTTGACTTGGTTGAGCAAGAACGTGGGTTACAGGAAGTTGAGGGGACGAAAATTCTAGGGTTCTTCTCTATCTCTTTCTCTTTTATGTCAATTGTTTGTATGAATTCTACTTATTTGATGATGTTAAATCAACAAATGAGTGGCTAAATTCACTTCTTGCTGAGGTTAAGAACAATTGTAGTGGAATGTAATTGTTAATCATTTTAGTTTTCATCTTTTCTTCAATGGTTGTTCTATCAATTCTTGTTCTTACTGCATTAATGTTTGGCCAATGTTAATGTATATCTAAAAAATCCAATTTTGATTTTGAAAAGGAAAGAAATTGGAAAGATGTGAATTGGTAGGATAAGATCTCTTCTTAGTTTGGAAAATTGAGAATTGATTTACATTCAGAATAGAAATATATCTGAAAGTCTTATTAGTCAATTAAGGAATCGGGAACGTATGGCTAGAACATGAAATTCTTTTATCACAGAAATGTAGGTTAAGGCTCATGATTCTTAAGTTGGATAGCAGTTGAAAGTTCCAATCCATAGGATATAATTCTTGACTAGCAACCGAAGGAAAGATTAACTGAATTGTATTGATAAATTAATTCCCTGCATGTTCGTTTTAACCTCAGCTTGCTCATTACTATTGTTCAGACTCACTTTATAATTTTGCCTTAGATTCTTATTAATCAGTAAACTCAAACTCTCAAAATATTATTTATTTGGTTGTCTGCATTATTAAAGATATAGTTCATTAACACTTAAGTTAATTAGTACTGTAACTCAGTCCCTGTGGGATCGATACTTGGCTTTACTTAAGCCACTTTACTACTTGTTCGACCGTGTGCACTTGCGTGTAGTCACCACAGCACTGAACAAGTGACTCTAAGCTAACCCATGGCACATACATAGCATGAAGGAGAACATATCTAAAGAGGAAATGATTCATAGCATAAAATAAGCGGAAATCTAAAATACATCATAAGGCATAACGGAGACAACAATTCCACAATGTTGAGTCATCTAACATACTATCTGAAGAGCCTCTAATCATAAGATGAGCTGATGAAACAACACTCAAACTAGCTCGCTAAGTCTGAAACTAAAAACAAGAACATAATGCCAATAACTGATAAACATCCTCGGAAGATGAGGACTCACCAAAAACTGGGATGGTACTGGCCTGGAGTGGGAGCAAGCTAACATCGGGGTTAAGACTAGTCACCCAAACTTATATCTTGAGATAATAGCATAGATTACATGGTCAATACTTTGAATGTACTAAGTATATAGAGAAAGCAAAACATGCTCATAAAACAGTAAATCAAAGTCGAGAGTAAAGGTTAAAATGAACATGAGAGTAGGGCACATGCTGAAATCATCATCGTACAATAGTCATAATCATGAGTTATCCATCATAAGTCGAAGCGTAATGACCTAAGGTTTATAAATATAAATCACATAGTGTAGCATACTTGAAATCATAAGTAAAATCTAGTAAACTAATCAATGGGTCAAATACGCTATAAAACATAGTAACATAAGTCATAAACATGAGTAACTTAAAAGATAAGGAAAAATGGGAGATTCATCATCACCGACACCATCATGATAGAGCTTACATGATGCCCTAACTATCTCGCTCAAGTGGGCAGAATCATCCCAAGCTTGCAAAGGAAAGGAACGATTAAGGCGTGATATCACTCATGAATCCTCGTAGGGTTTGAACATGAATATATACCTACAGTGACACGTAGTTATGAGACTCGGGGTTTTCCTGAACCCCTAGCCTACTCGATGCTAAGCACTACTCCTAAAACCATGCACATGGCTCATAATCATCATCGTAAAAATATACTTAATCTTGCATGGACTTGTCTAAACCATGAATCTTAATCATACTCTACATACATGAAATATTCATGAGAACAATGACATTGAGTTGGCCATGATAAATAACTTGAGTGTCATGAAAGTCATACATACTTGAATAGATAGTCATAATTGAAATGATAGACTCATAAGCTTGAAAATTCATAAAATCATGCATAATTGGGAAAAATCACCATAAGCTTGAAAGTACAGATCCATGAGAGATTCTTGTAGAGAATAAGTAGTAAAAATCAAAAATCATGAATTTAATCATAAGAGACTTCAATTCCTTAGAGATCATAAGAATTGGGTCTAACACAGAATTTCAATAAATCATGCTTGGAGACTTGAAATCATGAGATAGGGACGAAATTGGGCATGAGCATGGAAGGATATTCCCCATTCATAACTCTACATACCTTGGCTTGATGAATCCGTAGCTTGTCCTGAAGACCCAAGAGAAAATTGAATGGATTTGATGAAGAACCCTAATCTTGGTTGGAGATGATTTGATCTTCCAATAGAGGTGTTCAGAGTAGAATGACAATTTAGGCTTAGCTAAACTTCTTAATACACCCCTTAAAGAACCCAAACCGACATTACTTAGGAGTTAAAATCTTAGAAAGTTACAAAAATACCCCTAAGACTTTACATTTAAGACTATCCCATCCAATGATACGATTTGTCCTACAACTCGTAGGACCTTACCATGACTCGTACTAAGTCTCATGTTTTCAGGTTCTGCCCTTCATCATTTTCTGAACTTCCTTCCATATGCACCTACCGCGATTCGTACCACCTTACCATGGGTCGTGCCAAGGCTCGTGGTTCCTCACTTCATCTCTGATCATTACTCTAAATGTCTTGCTACGACCCTCTGGTATGATTCGTACCATCCAAATATGACTCATGACCACCATTCGTACCTTCCTCACTAAGGGCCTGACAGTTGTTGAGCCTCTCACCACGAGTCCTGGTACAAGTTGTACCAGGAACCTACGACTCGTACTGAGACCCTTCCTAAGGTAATTTTCCAGTTTCTCTGCATGATCATCTTCCAATAATTAGGTTTAGCCTTAGGAACTTTTGAAATGTTACATGCAGTCAACAGAATCTGCGTCCCTCGACCATAGGCAATTGATTCTGAGCGGTTCTAAACCATGATAGGAAGATTGTGTAGAACTCCCTCACCTAAGCCTTGTTGACCTTGCAAGGCTCCTTCACCAGCGGCCCCCACCCTAACTCCTTAAGGCGGCCATAAAATTCTAGCACCTTTTCCACCACGTCTTGCATAATAAAATGCAACCCTGCTCGTGTATCAGACCCTTGGCTGCATGTTCATTGTGCTGGAATTGGCACTGGTCAGTCACGAACTGGATATAGTCAGAAGTATAGTTGCTGCCTCTGGGAGAAGACATAGTGATAAGACCTGTAGGAAATATGTGTATTAGGAAGCAATCGGGACAAATAGGGGAAGGAAACTTGGGAGTAGAAAATAGGAAGCAGGGAAAAAGCTACTACCTGAGGTGGACCACTACAGCGAGCAAGGTTCTCTGTAGCGAGTCCACAATAGCGAATGGGACTGCTATGATGGTTCCACTACAACAGTCAAGGCCCTTTGCAGCGGACATTGTCTTCCCGCAGACCTCTGACCCCAACAATGGAGGTTGGGATTTTAACCTCCATTTCTCTCTAATTTAAGCATAGATCAGGAAAGGGCTAGACTTACCCATGTCCTACCAACCATTTCCACCCCAATAATGTTTGGATTTGAGCCAGAAAGGCTCGAGGAGGCCGAAACACCACCCTACCTAAACCCCTTCCATTTTCAAGCCAACAACTACATGAAATCAGCCAGAAACACATAGAGAATGATAGAAAACACTTGAAGACATAAATTCAAGTAGCATGCTTCAAAAATCTAGTCTACGGCCTAAAGAAAAGAAACCAACCCTCACTATCCCAATAACCACCCAAAAACGATGCATGTAGGCATGATATCACCATTATTCAATAGTAAATAAGGTAAGAAATTCAAGAGAAGTAGTGTTACCTAAGAATTGAACAAGAACCACTAGGGAGTTGAGATGCTTTGCTAAGAAATTTTCAGTGAAAAGGTGGAAATGAGCTAGAAACTGTCATTCTGGCCCTTAAACTAATTTTTATCCTGCTGCAATGGACTGATTTTCAGTATAGCGAGAATTGTGGCCGAAAATGAAGCGCTATAGTGGACTGGTTTAAAATAGTGATGTTTTGAATTCCCTCAGGGGTCCCCCACATTTTGAGTCCTCGCTAAGGGAAGTTTATGAGAACCAATGACGCCTAGGGGCATATAGGCCACGAGTAAATTCCATAAGTCATAAAAGAGAAATTCGAAAGACTTGGGATTAGTCAGATCAAGCCAACATGGAGCTAGCAAGTAAGGGAAATAGAATGGAGAAGAATTATGCCAAGAGATATGCCTTAGGACCTCAAAACAAGGGTTATCAGTCTAAGAATCTAGGAACAATATCGATGGGACCACAGTGTCGATCGAAAGCAATAGGGACTATGACCTAGCATCAAGGTAAACATGGGACAATTGGAGTACCCTAGCCTGTTTTATGGAGCTGTATGGGGACGAACAATTTTTTAATTGGTATCTGATATAATGACCCGCCCAATTGTTATAGCACCTTGACGAAATAAATATAGAGGAACTTAAAAAATTTTGCAAGTTGGGGTTATGTCCTTGGATTAAGAAAAGATGTAATTGACAAATTTAGAAGGGGCTAAGTTAAAAATTAGGTGGGCCCAATTGTAGGGCCATCATAACAGACTGATCCCGCTATAATGGGACCACTGTAGTGGAAGAACCCTCACTACAGCGGGCAACACAGACCAGAATCCCGTAATTTTGTCCAGGTTGGGATTAAAAACCTATTTCCATAAGGCTTGGTGAATAAAAACGCCCAAAAGCAAAAATTAGGATTTCTAAAAAGGAAAGTAAGTAAGAAGGCTAGAGAGGGAAAGGACTTGATCACCCACTATGATAATTCCCTGTAAGAATTCAGAACTTGAGACAAGCATGTAGAAAGATGATTTCCTAACGGTAGCTTGGAGTGCAGGTAGGCTATGGCTTACCTTCGTGTTAGACTTTTATTAGCGACTCATATATGTATGTATGATTGATGTGTCATTGATGAGTAAAATGGAAGTTATCATGCTAATCGCAACTAGATAGATTTTAGTCAATAATGGGTATGAGAGGGAATAAATCAAGAAGAGATAAGAAACAAGTGATTGACTTATCGTATTACGAAATCACATAGGTACAAATAGTCTAGATCCTATACCATTTGATTTTTGTATTAGGTGGAAAAGTCTTAAGGGCTACTTCCAAGTTATCCCCCGAATAAGGTGACTAGAGTATGATCATGGGTGTAAGCATCAGGATGGTTCACGTGATCATGTTGGTTAATGAGTTAATAGTTCACTTCTGATGGTTTATATGTTTCCCATTTTTGCATTATGTGTTAAATTAATTATTGCTCTTTCACGCCCCACCTTAGGGGTGCATGACTGGCATCCAATGACACACTAGGACCTGGGGTGACCTGGCTGGTCATATGCACCTCTGGTGCCTGCCAGCAACTCAAAATCAAGAAAACAGACTGCTATATCTCGACTATAAACACATCCTCGGGCCGACAAGGCCATGCAGCAATCCTATAAAATAAAATAGCTAAGCCAACAAACATAACTATAAAGGGGATCCTATGCGGGCTGACAAGACCATCATGCTGTCTGGTTATAGCAGAAGGAAAGCAGGCAGCCGATAAGGCTGTTAACTAAAAGCTACACTAGGCCCCACATGGCTAACACGCAAAATATAACATACATAGGCTCTACACGGCCAAAAACAACCAAATATAGAAAATTGTAGTCCGCAAGCCAATAAGAGTAGAGTAGTGGTCGGGACAGGGCCCCGACCTACCCAAAAGCTATACAACAAAAAGAGAACCTTTCTAACTATCAACTTTAGAGAAAAGGAGCTGACTAAACTGCTACCCCTGGCTGATAGCTAAGAAGGTCCTAAACCACATCTATCAGAAGCTGCAGGAAAGTATGCAAAGCCCCATAGATGGGCATCAGTACAATATATATTGAATATGTAAGGCAGTAAATGAAAATAACTGAATAGAGTTGATAAAAGAATTGAAAGTAATCAATAAGAGGGATGAGATTTATAACCTGAATAGCCTCACAACTTGAAGTATAGCTAAAGTAAGTAATACAAACAAGAACTTCACCTAGCCCCCATAAGCCTAGAAGGTACAATCAGCACATAATAACTTACTTGGGCCCCCATAAGCCCTGGCAAGTACAATTCAATCTATATACCCCTAACTGGGTCAACGTGATGCAACAGGTAACTATAGGTAACCTACCTGGCTTCTGGGTCTGAAACTGATCTTGCTGGGCTTATGTAGCTATGTCTGATCCCTCTAGGCTCCTATGACTGCACCCTGGGCACACAAGGCTCGACGAAGGGCCAGTGATGTTGATACGGCATAAGAAGAAGTCCATTCATGGATGGACTATAATATGGCCTCATAGGCATGAATATAGTCCTATCAGACATCATATAGCTCCTCTAAATGATCTATAGCCCTGTAGGCGATGACACAGCTACCAACCCTGAGGTTGTTCGACGAAAAGCTATATTAGGTGGGGTCAGTCCCAACCGAAATAATCAACTTTAATCTCAAAAATATTTGTAGAAGCTAATCACAATATACATGCTTATGACTTCCTTAGAAGGACATAGGTCATATTACTATACGACAGAAATAACTTGTCGAAGAGGTTAGCCTTAACATACCTTGAATGCCGATGCTCATTTACCCAAATAATTCCAACATGTAGCTGACAATCCCACCAAATTGCAGCCTTATGCTGAGAGAATATTTTCAACACTAAGAGTTGAAAAATAATGATATCTTTTAATAATATTAACTATAACTCAACATCGTTTCGGCCGAGAACTCACAAATTCCCGAGAGTTTAGAAGGTAGAAATGCTTACCTACCTCTTGTAGCCACTTGGGAATCGATTAGAAGAAATTTCTACAACTTTTACACGGCGGTGTTCCAGTACTCTAAGCGAATTTCCAAGAAATAACTCCGCAGAGACGTTCCATGTAGGCCTAGAACTCATTATCTAAGATAAATTTGTGTTTGGATGGAGTTTAATGACGTAATTTTGCTAAGAACCAAAGAGAAATTGAGAGGAAATCGCCTAAGGCCGTGGGTCTATTTTTTAGAAGTTTTAAAATGAAATCAACTTGATCTTAAAACATTTAAATAGGCTTGAGGTCGTAGCTAGGAGGCGCGGCACGCCGCCCTTCACGCCAGGCCAGGGGCGCGACGAGCCGGGATGGCAGTGAGATGCGGTGCCCAGTGCGCCTGGCCTCTGGCCCTGGCCTCCTGGCCGCTCGATACCATGTTGTATACTCATCCCCCGAGTCGTTTTTCATATGCGGCATACCCTAAAACTCTCAACATCCATATGCACACATCGGTTAAATGATAGACACTTACCAGGTGTAACATCATCACCCCTTAGGAACATTTATCCTCAAATGTAATCTTAAGCTTAAGAGACTCACTTCCTTTAACCATAGCCGAAAAAATTTTGGTAGAGTCTCCTATTTAATATGGACTATCCGGAAACCTAAAACGTAGAAAATTCCAACATAGGCGTCTCATAGGATGCTACAAGTAACGATACAACATAGCTCCATATCATAAAAGCGAACAACTAAATAATATTGATAATATAAACACTTGACAAAAACTAAACAAATCTCATGTCAACTGCATGATCTGAGTCAAGACTGAAATAAGTGAGGATATCTGGACCTCATGTCGTCCTCAGCTTCCCAGGTCATCTCTTCTATATTTCTGTTCCTCCACAAGACTTTAATGGAGGCTACATCTTTAGTTCTCAATCTGCGAACCTGCTGATCTAGTATAGCAACTGGAGTATCTTCATAGGACAACTCCTAATTAACTTGAAAATCCTCAACTTGAACAACCCGGGACAGGTCTCTTATGCACTTTCATAGCATTGACACATAGAAAACTGGATGAATGGATTCTAGTCCTGAAGGTAGTTCTAACTCATATGCCACGCTGCCTATCCTATGAAGGATTAAATACATGCCAATGAACCTAGGGCTAAGCTTTCTTTTCCTGCCAAATCACATCATGCCCTTCATTGGTGAAACCTTAAGAAATACCCAGTCATCAACATCAAACTCCAAGTCTCTACGCCGCACATCGGAATAGGACTTCTGATGACTCTGGATTGTTAGCAACCATTCCCTGATAAGTTTCACCTTTTCTTCTGTCTGATGTATCATATCAGGTCCAATCAACCCTGATTACATACTTCAAACCATCTTATGGGGGGACATACATTTCAGCCCATATAAAGCCTCATAAGGCACCATCTGAATAGCGGATTGATAATTGTTATTGTATGCAAATTCAATAAGCGACAGATGCTCGTCCCAACTTCCTTCAAAGTCTAGCACACACACTTGCAGCATGTCCTCTAGCGTCTGAATAGTGCAATCTCCCTGACCGTATGTCTGGGGATGGAAAGTTATACTCAGATTAACCTGTGTCTCTAAACTTTTCTGAAACGACTTCCAAAATCTAACTTTGAATTATGCCCCTTTGTCAGAAATAATAGATGCTGGGACACTGTGCAGTCGGTCTATCTCCTTAATATACAACTTAGCATAATGTTCGATTGAAAATGTAGTATGGACTAGCAAAAAATTGACTGATTTCATTAGCCTATCGATAATGACCCAAACGGAGTTGAATTTATGCTTGGTGCGAGGTATCCCTGTCACGAAGTCCATATTAATTGCTTCTCATTTCCATATAGGTACAGCTATCTCTAGAGTCAATCCTCCAGGTTTCTGATGTTCTGTCTTTACCTACTGGCAATTAGGACATTGTGCTACAAACTCAGCTACACCTTTCTTCATTCCAGGCACCAATATATTTCCTTTATAGCATGGTACATCTTTTTCGAGCTTAGGTGAAGAGAGTGACTAGAATAATGTACCTCGACCATGATCTGCTGGTCCCTTCTATATCTGGGACACAAAGTCGACCTTTGAACCTCAAGACACCGTCTCTTGTTAACGCAAAGGCCGATCGTTCACCCTACTAAAGCTTGTATCTGAGCTATACTAGGGTAGGGTCCTTGTATTAGCGCTCCTTTAATTCCTCAACTAGAGATGACACCGTTGTATTCTGGATCACAACCCCATTATCCTCTAAATCTCTTACCCAGACTGCTATATTGGCTAGCTAGTGCAGCTCTCGAGCCATATCCTGCTATTTTGGCCTAAAATATGCAAGGCTGCCCATGGATCTATAGCTAAGTGCAACGGCTACAATATTAGCCTTTCCTGGGTGATATAGGATATTCACATCATAGTCTTTCAGCAATTCTAGCCAATGACGTTGCTGCAAATTCAACTCTTTCTGCGTGAAGATATACTGGAGGCTTCAGTAAAGATGTCCATGTGTACACCATACAAGTAATGCCTCCATATTTTCAAAGCATGAACCACTGTAGTTAAGTCTAAATCGTGGGTGGGGTAGTTCTTTTCGTGCTTCCTTAACTGCCTCGAAGCATAGGCAATCACCTTGCCATGTTGCATCAGAACACACCCTAACCCAATGCCTGAAGCATCACAGTATATGGCATAGCCCTCTAAACCTTCTGGTAAGGCTAATACTGGTGCAGATATTAATCTATTTTTCAACTCCAGAAAACTCTGTCACAAGCCTCGATCTAGTGAAATTTAGCTATTTTTGGAGTCAACCTTGTCAACAGTGCTAATAAGGTAGAAAATTCTTCCACAAACCTTCTGTAATACCCGGCTAACCGTAGGAAACTACGAATCTAGATTGGAGTCGTGGGTCCAGGCCATGTCTTTACTGCCTCGATTTTCTATGAGTCAAACTAGATACTTGCACCTGACACAATATAGCCCAAGAAAGCAACAAAAATTAACCAGAACTCACATTTCAAGAACTTTACATATAACTAGAAATCTCTGAGGATCTGGAGTACCGTTCGCAAATGATCTCTATGCTCAGC
This sequence comes from Datura wrightii, assembly GCA_035772735.1. NCBI lineage: Eukaryota > Viridiplantae > Streptophyta > Magnoliopsida > Solanales > Solanaceae > Datura > Datura wrightii. Next base: position 51,101,871 of record JASDFA010000020.1, on the reverse strand, counting down.
TTCTGAGCAGGAATATACTATAATATCATCAATAAACACTATCACAAATAGATCTATATACGGCCTGATGATGCTGTTCATCAGATCTATAAACACTGCTGGGGCATTCACCAATCCAAAGGACATGACCAAGAATTCAGAATGACCATACCTAGTCCTAATAGCTGTCTTCGGAATATCTTTCTCCCGAACCCGCACTTGATGATACCCTGACCTTAAGTTGATCTTGGAGAAATATTTTGCCCCCTACAGCTAGTCAAACAAATCATCTATCCTTGGAAGAGGATATTTATTCTTAATAGTAACTTTACTCAACTACCGATAATCTATACATATTCATATGGAGCCATCTTTCTTCCTTACAAATAGAACTGGCGCACCCTACCGTAAAGTACTCGGCCTAATAAATCGCTTATCTAGAAAATCTACCAACTGTTCTTTCAATTCTTTTAGCTCGATAGGAGCCACTCGACATGGAGGAATAGATATAGGTTGCGTGCCTGGGGGCAGGTCAATAGAGAAATCGATATCACATTCTATGTGATTACCAGGAATTTCGTCTAGAAACACATTCGGAAACTCACTAACCATAGGAATGGACTGAAGAGCTGGGGATTCTGATTGCATATCGCGAACCCTAACAATATGGTAAGTACAACCCTTTTTGCTATCAACTTCCTCGCCTGGAGATAGGATATGAACCTACCTTTTAGTGTAGCTGCATTGCCTTTCCATTCTAGCATTACCTCCCCTGGAAAGTGAAATCAGACGATCCTGGTCCAGCACTGCACATTGGCATAACATGGCGCTAGCTAATATACCCATAATTACATCAAAATCAACCATTTCTAGCTCCACTAAATCGGCTAAGGTATAGCCACCGACAATCTCTACTGTACAACCCCGGTAAATTCTCTTAGTAATAATAAAGTCACTGATAGGTGTAGACACCGAGAATGGTCGCTGAAGCAATTCTGGTGCTATACCAAACTTTTGTGCCACTAACAAAGTAATGTAAGACAAGGTAGAACCCAGATTTATTAAAGCATAAATCGGTGAGGGAAAACATCTAGCATACATGTCACCACATCTGGTGATGCCTCTTACTCCTGTCGTTCTGGTAAGGCATAAGTGCGATCCAAGCCATTACCAGAATGGGACACCCCTGACCTACCTCTGCCTCTGCTGGCTGGAGTTGAGGGTCTGCGCCCTGCCGAAGGTTCTGGGACATATGATCCTTCTGAGGACCTGTTCTGCTGGTCCGAGTCACCCTGATCTCTGGTCGAACAATCCCTTATCATATGACCCTCTTTCCCATAAGTATAACAAGCAGTAGAACCGTATCTACACCTCCCAAAATTTCGTTGATCGCAAATGTTACAATGCGGTACAACAAGGCTGCTCTGATCTGATCCCCTCTACTGCTGGAAACCTGATGCTCGCGAACTATCACTGGGACCTGACTATCCCCGACAATCTGATCTACCACCCTACTACTGCTGAGGTAAGGGTCTAGGTGGCCTACCTGATATTCACAACTTGGGTTCGCCCTGGAATTCTTCTGTATATCAGTGGGCCTGGCCCTCCGGCGTTTCTCCTGATTTGCTCTTTCTACTTTATGCTGATGCTGCCTAATCCCTTCAATATTTTGAGAAAAAGCCTGGATTCGTGCAATGTTCATATCCTCCTATAAGGTAGCTGTAACATAGGTTTCCACATATTCTAAAAGAAGTCTTATGATGAACTGGTGTACCCTGACTGGCATGGCATCCATAAATGCTGGCGCAGATCTTTCCAAAGAGTCAAACCTCATTGCCTACTCTCGAACACTCATTGTACCTTACTCCAGGTGCAGGAACTCATCCACCTATGCAGCTTAGATTTCTCGAGGAAAATAGTGATCTATGAAGGCCTCTAAAAAATTGAACCAAGTCGTAGGGTTTACGTCTTTGCGTATGGACTCTCCCAGCTATCATACCACAACACCGCTATGTCTCATTGCCGAAATACTGCCAACTCGACTGAATCTGTGAGCATAGCATGCATCACCCTAAATATCCTATGCAACTAATCCGTACAGTTTGAGGAATCCTTTTCATGATCTGTCCCCGTAAATTGCAAAGGACTGAGGGCAAGAAACTCTTGGACCCTCAAACTTTTGGGCCCTCCAGTAGATTCAGCAACAATTGGTTCCACTGGTGGTGTTGAGCGGCCATCATATGAGCCATCATATGGACCGCACTCCTAACCTCGTATCCGATGGTATAGGGATTGTTGGGGGTGGTGCTGACATATCTGCTACCCTATGGGACTCCTGAGGTGACGGCGAATGCCGAGGAGATCGAGATGATGTCTCCCTCTCGCACTCAGATCGAGCCAACTCTTACTGTGGCACTCTGCGGGTGCCCTCTCCCGCTGCAATATCCAATTCCTAATCGGCCATTGTCTTTCATGCATTGAACATTTTCTTTATAGATAAGCAGAATAACGTAGTTTAGGGACTCAAACCTATACCACATAGCTCTATAGCATGACTAGAGAAGGAAGAAGGGTAACCACGCTATCAAGTCTCGTAGTCTCCTGCTGATAGGATATGGTTCACAACACACCCATAGACAAGACTCTACTAGACACGGCTTGAAGACTCCCTAGGATATGATCTTGCTCTAATACCAAGTTTTTCATGCCCCACCTTGAGGGGCATGACTAGCACCTAATGCCACACTAGAACCTGGACTGACCTGGCTGGGCATATGAACCTCTTGTGCTTACCAGCAACTCAAAATCAAGAAAATAGACTGTTATATCTTAGTCGTAAACACAACCTCGTGCCGACAAAGCCATGCAGCAAACCTGTAAAAGAAAATAGTTAACCCAGCAAACATAACTGTAAAGGGGATCCTATGCGGGCCAACAAGACTACCATGCTGTCTAGTCATAACAAAAGGAAAGCGGGCAGTCATATTCATACTATAGCCAACAAGGCTTCTAACTAAAAGTTACACTAGGCTCCATATGGCCAACATGCAAAATATAACATAAATAGGCCCCACATGGCCAACAACAACCAACAATTGAAAATTATAGTCCGCAAGCCTCTAAGAGTAGAATAGTGATCGAGATAGGCCCCGACCTACCCAAAAGTTGTGTACAAAAAGAGCAAACCTTTCTAACTATCAACTCCGGAGAAAAATAGATGACTAAACTACAAAACCCTGGCTGATAGCTAAGAAGGCCCTGAACCACATCTATCCGCACCTGCAAGCAAGTATGCAGCACCCCATAGATAGGCATCAGTATAATACATACTAAATATGTAAGGCAGTAAATGAAAATGACTGAATAGAGCTGATAAAAGAACTAAAAGTAATCAGCAAGAGGGTTAAGAGTTATAACCTGAATAGCCTCACAACCTGAAGTATAACTAACAAGTAAGTAATACAAACAAGAACCTTACCTGGCCCCCACAAGCATGGAAGGTACAATCAGCACAGAATAACCTACCTGAGACCCCATAAGCCCTGACAAGTACAGTTCAATCTATATACCCCTAACCCGGTCAATATGATGCAACAGGTAACTACAGGCAACCTACCTGGCCTATGGGTCCGCAACTGAACCCCCTGGGCTTTTGTATCTGCATCTAAGCCCTCTGGGCTCCTGTAACTGCACCATGAGCACACAAGACTCGACGGAGGGTTAGTAATGCCGATGGACTATAATATGGCCTTATAGGCCTGAATATAGTCCTGTTAGACATCATATAGCTCATCTTAGCGATCTATATCCCTGTAGGCGATGAAATAGCTAGCAACCCTGAGGTTGGTCCATGAAAAGCTATATTTGGTAGGGTTAGTCCCAAACAAAATAATCAACTTTAATCTCAAAAATATTTGTAGCAGCTAATCACAATATACATGCTTACGACTTCCTTAGAAGGACATAGGTCGTATTACTATATGATAAAAATAACTTGCTGAAGAGGTTAGCCTTAACATACCTTGAATGCCGATTCTTGTTTACCCAAATAATTCTAAACTGTAGCTGACAATCCCACCAAATTGTAGCCCTACGTAGAGAAAATAAGGCTATTTTCAATACTAAGACTCGGAAAATAACGATATCTTTTAATAATATTAACTATAACTCAACTTCATTCAATTCAGCTGAGAACTCACAAATTCCCGAGCGTTTAGAAGGTAGAAATGCTTACCTACCACTTGAAGCCGCTTAGGACTCAATTAGAAGCGATTATACAATTTTTACTCAGCGGGGTTCTGGTACTCCGAGCGAATTTTCAAGAAATAACTCCACAGAAACTTCCTCGTAGTCCTAGAAATCATTATCCAAGACAAATTTGCATTTGGATGGAGTTTAATAATGTAATTTTGCTAAGAACCAAAGAGAAATTGAGAGGAAATCGCCTAAGGCCGTGGGTCTATATTTTTAGAAGTTTTAAAATGAAATCAACTTGAACCTAAATCATTTAAATAGGCTTGAGGCGGTGGCTAGGGGGTGTAGCACGCCACCCATCACGCCAGGCCAGGGGCGCGACGCGCCGTCCATGGCGTCGGGCTAGAAGCTTGGCGCAGTGCCCAGTGCACTTGGCCTCCGGCCCCGGCCTCCTTCCCACTCAATATCATGCTCGTATACTCCCGATCCCTTTTCCGTATATGTCATACCCTAAAACTCTCAACATACATACGCATGTATCGGTTAAATGATAGAAACTTATGGGGTATACCATGCTCCATTTGAAAGAAGGGTAATTTGGTAGTACAGTTTGGTTAATATGCAATTATTAAGTAGATAAGCTGACTATGAAGAACCGCTGTAGGAGAACTCTAAGGGGGAAAGCTTAGTCGACGTACTGCCTATGTAGTACTGCTGCAGCAGTATTATAACCGCCATAGCAAGACCACCACCACAACACTAACCCCACCACAGCAAGGCCTAATCCAGTTTGCAGGCTAGTTTACACTACGCTGCGAATAATTCTAGGAATAGGGTGACGCAATGAATAATTGGTTTCGTGGAATGGTATTCAGACAATGATTGTGTTATAAATTGTATTGACTAATTCTCATTGTTGAATGTATTTTTATTAAGTGAATTAAACGGTGATATACTACTTTTGAAACTGTGGCTGGAATTCGTGGTAACCCATTTAGAGGAGGAGGAAACAGGATGAGACCGAAGAATAAGATATCATTATTATGAGATGAGAGGCACATGTCTGAGGTGAGTATCCGGATGAGTGGATTGGTACGAACAAGCATATATGCGAGTGTTTGGATATGAGTGACTCATGCCCAAGGTGAGCATCCAGGCGAGCAGTATGGAATGAATACATAGACAGGTATAACTCAATCCTCATACAGCTAGGTATGATGAGTACACAGATAGGTATAATAAGATGTTCATATGGATGGGGGTACAGTACATGAATTTCTGAAGTCCCCTGTAGGTCATGACTAGAAGGACAAAAATAAGACCCTCCGGCATGTGTGTATAATAGGTGACGGAGGCGTGTGCCCAACACATCACTAATGATTTGGTTGTAAGACAGAGATCAGAACAGGTATGGTATGATGTGCCTGCTGCTTTAAGATAGAGATCAGAATAGGTATGCATATGAGTGACAGACAACAGATATACAAGTGTGATACATAAAATATCGATACGATTCGAGTAGGAAGTAAGTGACACAATGATGAAATGATACATGATGATATGATATAGGTATGATACTGCATGATGCAACTTTGGTATCAAATGGTACGCTGTGGAATGGTGGACATGCAGGTATATGCTTGTATCCTTATTTTTGGCAGACGTAACTCTAGTGGTATGGTTTGATATTTTCCTTGTTGAGTACCTGAGTTTGATATTTGATGTTTGTGGATAAATGCTTGTTTAATGTGGTCATCGAGCATTATGAGGGAACACCTATATGGGCAGAGTCTAAAATAGATCAGTTGAGATAATTGTGAGAAATTAACGCGACTATAGGGTGGTTCCGCTAAGGAATGTAGAGTGGGAGTTGTAAAGAGTAACATGACTATTTTAATAATGGTAGTGACTAAAAATGAGATGGTTGATGTAAGTATAATATTAGGGAGTGGTTAATTAAGTAGGAAAAGAATTGAGAAAGGTCTGTTAATTATGTTGAGTCAATAAATGAGTCTTGGATGATCGGAACGGACTTAGTTAATAGTTATTATGGTATAGATGAATAAGGCCTGTTCGTAGTGGTTAAATGTTGGGTTGAAAAAGGGAAAGGCCAATGAAACCCAGCAACTTCCTAGATAGAGTATCACTACAGCGAGCTAACCTCCGCTGCCGCGAGACTGCTGTAGTGGGCAAGTGTCCGCTATAGCGAGATAAGAAAATAGAATAAAGGTTCATGATTGATGACTACAGTTTTGAGGGAAAGGAATATGGATATTAATTGAGTTATATGAATTAATGAATTGATTGAGGAAGTTGGTAGAAAATAATTATAAGTCAAAATTATTGTTAGAATTGGTTAATCAGCCGCATATTAATTATATACGGTTACCTAAACTAATCCTAGCCAGTGAATGATGCCTACCAGTACATGTGGTGTACTGATACTATCTAGTGGCAGGTTTGAAGTTTCATGATTAATGAAGAGATATTCACCATAGCCTCTCGCATTCCATCCATTGGTGAAGTTGTCTTTTATTTGCCAATATTCCATAGAAAGCTCTTGTATCTATCTAGACTAGATCTTAAAAGAGTTAAGGATTTTGGAATGCATTTTTCTTGATATTTCAAGGAAAATGTTTATTGCTGCAAGTTAATGAGAACTGCAAATATTATTTCTTTTTTTAAAAAAGGCGTTCTCCTATCGAGTTAGAATCGATATAAGTGTCCGCATGAGTCACCCATTTGGGTCGTGTCATATGTGGAACCTTGTTTGCTAACTGCTTTCATTATTCCTTGTCTTTTGTTTAAAGTTAATCACTTCTAACATCCCTAGGTATAATTTAGACCCAAAATCATAAGTAGTAGATTAGTGCCTCTTGGACATTAGTATTGGGATGGGTAGGCACACGATTGGACAACTAGTATTTTCCTTTTAAAATGTTTTTAGGATAATAATTACCGACGGGTAGTGGGAAATAATAGTATGTGCTCACTGAATAATATGAGCAACTTAAAATGGATTGTGAACTATTATTTTAGTTGTATGGGATCATCCTATTAGGTTAAAATAACCCTCCCCCTATCTTTTCTTGCATTGGAACTACATTAGACCTGATTCCCATTTAAGAGGGATACATAAGCGTCTCTATGAGACTCAGCCTAAATCTTAATATTTTTATTGCATTTCATGCGATTTCTTTGTTTTGATAATTATTTGACCTTTTTTGGTTAATTGGGGCAGGTTGGATTTACTTTGCTCATGATAAATTGCTATAATAGTAATATTTTTTCCATATATATGGCTCAACATTCTTTCTTCTCGCTTATCTAATTTATTTTATGGTTTTTGTTGTATTCTAATTTAAAGTATTAAAATTGATTGGTTTAATTCCATTTAAAATCACCTAGCTAATTTTAGGGTTTAATAACAATTGACCTTAGTTTCTTGCTATTTTTCCACATAATTAATGAATCCAAAAGGGACCCATAGTTGTGGACCTTGAAAGGTGTCTGACACCTTCCTTTCAAGGTAACTTGAACCCTTACACAATCTTTGGTAACCTAGGCTAGTTAAACAGATTCATCTGCTTAGTTAGTATAGGATGGTGTCCTAACACACCTTAATCCTAGTTAGAGACCCTTCTTTTCTAATAATCCTACAAGAGTTGTCGCATGTCGAGTTCCGCTTTTCGCAAGAAATATAGGCGCAATATCATTTTGGCCCATTAAATTCAAGCAAGGGAATGAAAATATTTCACTCAAAGCTCATTTCAAAAACTATCTATGAGACATAGAAGTCATCTCATATTCCACAATCTATCAAGCTCTGCATTCTTTAGGAATAGTGTATCCCATTGAAGAAGCAAGCTCTGAATATTAATCTGTAGGTGAGTGTGCTTACCGCATTAACCAATGAATTCATGTTACGGATGAATGTATAGTTTTAAGAACAACGATTCACAAAATGGTCAAAAGTGGGCAAATTAGGCACAAGCTTCATGCGTTCAAGTAAAACCTAAGACACCCGTCACAGAGGATGTTCAAACTCACACCTTGATTTTAATGTGTTTGATAAATGTTACACCGTCATTTACTAGAAGCTGATTGATGCATAAATAATTATCATTATCAAGAGGAAGAAGAAGTCCTCGGGGAAATAAAAAGATGAAGAAACTTGTCCTTACCACTCCCGAGAAGTGAAGCACAACATCAAAGAGTTTCGAATCTTTAGTTTTGATTTGGAGCATCTCAGTCGGAGTGGAAACATCTAGGTTGAGTTCCTTTGAACCATTATTAATAAAAAGGGCTTTGGCACAGATTAAGTTTACCTTTTTTGCATTTTCCAAATAATGTCGTCTTTATGTTATTTATTTTCTTATAATCAAGAAATATGTGGGACCTAAGCCCATGGGGGTATGTAGGAAGCTCATACCGATCTTTGTCGTAGTTGTGGGGAGGATATTTTAGAATTTTTATGTAATCAAACTATGTTGGGATTGAATTCCTCTGTTGGATACGTAGATAGTCTACTTTGGACTCGGTCCCTATCTTTAAGTATTTTATTTTCCACTTTGTTTGGAAGAACTATGGAAGACTACAACTATTCCAGCACTTGTCAAAGGAAGAAGCTAAAGAACTGACAAAATAAGTCAACGCATGTTGACCTTCCTAAAATCACTTTAAAATAACCAACAGGAAAAATTCTCTCTATTTGAGTCCTCCTCCTCTGCCTAAAAGTTCCTCCGTGGATTAATTCATCTTTTAACAAAACAGTAATTGTTTATTTATTATGTTTTCATTTATTTGAATTACCCATTATGAATAGAAACTAACATGTCTACCTTTGAGTTATTCTTATCAACAGGTACAAAAACTGATCAATATTGATACAACTGGAAAAACATCCTTACTTCACCCATTTCAAAACAGTCATACTAGCCCTTCCTGACTGTGCCTCAAATAAAGGAAAAAGCAAAATGACTAATAACAACATCAAAAAAGCCGTTTGACAAATGTAACCATCAGGGACGCCGATGATCAAACTGAGTTGATCGCCCAACTGATGCAGTAGCTAATAGAGATAAGGGCTTAAATACAACTCAACTAGGATTTGACCAATCTAGTCATTGCTTCAAACCCGCCTCCCCTCAACATAAGGAGGCCTCCACCCCACTTCCCATTCTCTAGTTTAGCGGTACCTGAACATTTCCCATCATTCCCTACTGTACCCACTACCTCTGCTTCTAAATCCACCATCATCGACTTGACCGCATTTGTGTACCGCCTCAGACTTTTGGGCTAAGTTTGAAAACTATTTTAGGTATGTGGATAGACCCAAACCTAATGAATTTTATGGAAACTAATGCTAAGATCAACTCTTAAGTGCGAGAAGTGCATTGGACGCAAATTAAGGTCATAAGGAACCTCTAAAAAAAGTTGAGTTGAGAGTCTTCTTACCGATTGAGTGTTCGTATATGTTCTTATAAGGGTCAACTTTAAACGACTATAACTCCCACATTATAAAGTATTTTTGAGTGGTTAAACCTATAAAATTTAAGCCTTTTGAGAATTTTTTCCGACACATCCAACCATTCATCAATCAGAGTTCGGAGAAAATATTTATGAGCAGTTTAGTGGAGTACTGTTAGGTTTGACGGGAAGGATGACGATGGAGATGACGGATCGTCAAGAGAATATGATGGCCCATCACCATTTGGTTTTCAAGAAGGCCATGATTTTAGGTCCTAATTCTTAAAGCTGACGGAGGAAATGATGGACCATCAAGTGAATGATGGCCCATCACTTTGGCCAAAACTTCAAGTTTATAGATTTTCTGCACGTTTTTCTGAGACAGTTTCATAACTTTCTATTATTTTAACAACCAAAACTGAACGTTTTGGGATTCCTACAGGGTTTATTAAAATATTCTAAAGGTATAATCACTCATTCCTCCCCTTTTCAAATTAGAATCATGGATCAAAGCCCTCAAGCTCTCAAGGGAAAAGCTAGGGAATTCATCTTCTTTAACCTAGGGTTTTTAAGCTTGAGTCTAGATTCTTCATTCCAGGTATGTAAGACTAACCTAAGTGTGGAATTCTAATCTTCTTCATTTCCTGAATTCATTGTCGAGATTGATCGGTTTAGAACTAGGGTTGATTGACTAATGATCTCCTACCCTATCTATATGTGTTGAATTACTTTTATTGAATTCTTCACATTGAGTTAATTGTTGATGTCTATTGTTCAATCCTCTCTATTAAATTGTTGATCATCCTTTCTTGATTATTGATTATGGATTTATTGATGGGCTGGTTCATGTCTCTTATCCCATGAACTCAATTGCATGAAAGCATGATTTTAAGAAGCATAATTTTGAAAGCATGTTTTTTAAGTAAATGCATTATTTTTATGAAGTTAAGGCATATTTTCAAGAAAGTATGTATGAAGAAATTTTGAGCATAAAAAGTATGATTTATTTCATGATTTTCAAAGCTTAAGTAAAAGTCTTGTTTTGAAACTCATGAGATGTTTGGAGCGTAAGGTCTCCCAAGTTTTTAAATGATGTGTGAGGGAAAGGCTCATAAGAAAAGTTTAAAGATATTTCAGTAAAAGGCTCCAATGATTATTTTAAACATTCATATTATTTATAGCTATAGTGTTTTATAATGATTTTTTGATATTGCCTCACTAAGGGAATAAGGATATGAGATAATGTTTTTTTTGGGGGGGGGGAGTATTTAGCATCGAGTTGGGTGAAAGGGTTCAGACAACCCATAAGCCCCATAACTACGTAGCCATGTAGGATAGGATCATGTCGTTGGTTCGGGTGACTCCTCAAAGATAGTCCCTGGAAAGGACATTGATGACAGGGATCTCAAATTGTAATTGTCCTCTACCCTAGCAAGATTTTAGGTGGCGGAAAGATAGTTGGGCAACATGTACTCATTCATTATGGTGTCAGGTATGAGAAACTCCCAACCATACAGATTTATTATGATATACATTACTTGTATATATATTTTCATGAGATGATATTGTTTGATGATTTTTATTGTATAAACTATTTTACACATTGATCATGTTATCATATGGTGTCCCATGCATCATTCGAAGTCCAGAATACGGTTTCAAAAATTGTTTCATGTCAAGTATATTGTTTTTAGTTATGTCCTTCACTTGAGATATTCTTGCTAACCTTGTTTCACGAAGCTATTTTACATACCGTACATTCCATGTACTGACACCCTTTTTGGCGTTGCATCATATTATGATGCAGACTCTAGTAGACAAGATCAGCAAAGGACGCTTCGCTAGGACTTGATCTACATTCAGCTTTTGGTAAGGCCTCCTACATTCAGAGTGTCACAGTTTTGGTTGAGTCCTTTTATTTATAGAACATGAGGTAGTTATGGAAACTATGTCACGACACCCTTTTTACAGTTATAGAGGCTTCATAGATAGAATTTGATGTTGAGTCAATAATGTTACTTTCTAATATTTATTTCAGTCATAGAATATATTCTCTTTTATTATATTGAGCTCACTAAGTTTCAACTTCCACATTGTCTATTTTTTATTAATTATTGTTTATTGAGATCTCAATTGATAGTAAGTCGGGCTTAGATCATGTAGATCGTCTAAGTGTCGACTACACCTAAGGAATGGGCTTGGGGCGTGACAGTTCGACCATAGTACCTCTTATCAGACATCACCCCCAACTAATCAAACCCATATACCTCATATTATCCACTCCTAAAATTTCCCACCCATCCACCATAAGTTATGAGCTATTTCCCAAATTCCACCTACTATACACAATTAGCCAATTCGCCCAACCGCCACTATCTAAAATCCTCCTACTATCACCAATTCCTACATACCACCAGTTACCACTTTTCAAGTCCATACAATTTTGAACCGTATGAAACATTCACCGCATAGACGAAGTTAGACCACTACAAGGGGAAAGAACGAGAATGGAGAGAGAAAGAAAAAAAAAGACCAAGAGATGCAAGCAATGAAGGATGCCATTGCTAAAGAAATGAAGGACTTACAGTTTTTAACAGAATACTATGGGATTGGATTATGAAGATTTATGCATGCATCCAGACTTGGATCTACCAAAATGGTATAAAGTACCAAAGTATGATACTTTCAACGATGTCAGTAATCCTATGGATCACATACAAGCTTACTATGACAAGCTTTTAGGAGTAGGAAGTAATGAACCTTTGATTATAAGTCTATTCAGCCGCAATTTTAGTAGAGAGGCCTTGGAATGGTTTACTACGCAAGAATTGAGCCACTGGCCGAGTTGGAGAGCTTTGGCCAAAGATTTCGTAGAAGGATTTTCTTCAACATAGAGGTTGTTCCTAACCGGTACTCTTTGGAAAAGGTCAAGCATAAATCCATGGAAAGTTACCATGAGTATTCATATCAATAGGGAAAGAAGGCAGGAAGACCTCCGATGTCAAAGAAAGAGATAGTGGATGTCTTTATTCGAATGCAGGAGCCAGAGTACTATCAGAGAATGTTGACTATGATAGGGCAGAAATTCTCTGAATTGGTCAAAATTGGGGAAGCAATCGAAGATGGTGTTAGGACTGGGAAGATTGCTACCAAAGAAACACAGGCCAATGCATCAGGTTTTGTTCGAAAGAAGAAGGACGATGTGCCTTCAATCTCCTATAGTCCCGCTTCATAGTTCAGGGGAAACTTTGGGTCTGGCTCCTCTACCAAAAATCTCGCTTGGTTCTCTCCACTAAATAACCACCCCTCAGCTCCATATAATTCATATCCTGTCTTCTATGCTCAAAAAAAATTTCCTACCACCTCCTCAAATATACCCCAATTTCCAGTCCAACTACCAAGCACTAGTACCCACTAACCAAAACCCTCAAAATTTCAACCAAGCCACAAACTCATCTCACCAAAATGCCTCACAAAATCATCCAAACACTTATATCCCACCCTGCTCAACCCTGAAAGAAAACCCCTCAGAACTTTCACCCCTTAAGAGGGAGCTGCATTCAACTTTTTGAGCAATTAAAAGCGGCAAGCCTGATACAGCCTATTGATCTCAAGTTTATCAACACAAACTCTAGGTTCTACAAAGAAAACCAACACTACTCCTATCATTCCGGAGGAGCAGGACATAATACATAGGAATGCCTTAATATAAAGCATAAAATCCAAGATTTAATCGACCAAAAGGTCATCACCCTTTAGACAACACCTCCAAATATCAACAACAATCCTTTGTCGATCCACTAAGGAGCTAACATCCATATGATAGAAAGGGAGGAAGATCGGAATGCAAGAAAAGCTCTAGTTAAAACCAATCTCAAAGCACTAGAACTGGAAGTGGCTTCTCTAAGCATAAGCAAGAAGCCAGAGTTTGTGGTAATGACCACTCCTCACCAAGCTTTTTTCTTGGTAAATAGAAGAACTCCAATTGAACCAGAGAAAGAGTTTATCGTGCAGGCAGCTAAGCATAGAGGATGACATGTTCTGGGAGGTGTTACATTCTAGTAGAATTAGCTTAGAGAGGAAAAAGAAATAAATACCAAAAGAGGCCAATCATAGAAGGTGATATCGAAGAATTCTAGCGAAGGATATAGCCTAGAAAATATTCCATTATCAAGCATCTGGAGAAAATATCAGCTCAAATATCTGTGTGGTCCCTATTGATGAGCTCCTAATACGACCAATAAGCATTATTGAAAGTGCTTGATAAGGCATACATGCCAACCAAGACAAGCAGTGAAAACTTGTCTGCCATAGTGAGCCAGATCATTGGAGATCACCAAATCTCTTTCTGCAGAGAAGAGCTTCCAATTGAAGAACTAATGCACAATCAAGCTTTGCACGTCACTATCAAATGCGGAGGAAAAATTATCTCCCGAGTTCTGATTGATGATGATTTGGGACTCAACATTTGTCCGATGGGTGCCCTTATGCAGTTAGGCTATGATGTAGAAAAAAATTTGCCAAAGTCGTATAAATGTGAGAGCATTCGACAGCGCCCAGAGTGGAACCATTGGAGAGATGGATTTACACATCCAAATGGGGCCAGCTGAGTTTGTCACTGGATTTCAAGTAATGGATATAGCAACAAGCTACAATTTGTTGTTATGGAGGCCTTGAATTAATACGGTCGGGGTCGTTCCATCCATAGTGCATCAAATGCTAAAGTTTATTTTGGGAGGACCACAAGGTTGTCATCCACGGGGAAGGAAGTGGTCACAATTTCCCTGATCTCTCTATTCCCGACATTGTATAAACCCCCAAGGGCATAGATTTTAAGATAGTAAAGAAATTAAATGCCACTTACACAGACACTACACCATAGGCTCCCATTCCACCAATGTACAAAATGCTCGCCACCACTATGCTAAGTGGGTTTGACCCTGGGTGTAGGTTGGGGAAGAATTTGGATGGCATTTTTTAGCCTATTCCAATCCCCCAGAAAACCTTCCATTTGGTCTAATTTATGTCTAAACAAAAGAAAAATAAAGGGATACCATTAAAATAAAGAGGCCAATTCGTAGTCTTCCGAAGCCAATGCCAAATTCGTATCTGTCACTTACTGCCACAACCTAGAAATCTGAGGAAGATGATCCGATGCAAGGTGTAGAAAGACTTCTTGTCGAGGAGGACTATTCGGTAATCCTAGAGGATTGCACTACAACACCAGCTATTTGGGATACCGGACCCGAAGAGTCTTTTGAGGAACTAGACATCGACTCCTCTCTTATCTTGTAAAAATGATTTTAAACCTACCAACGTCATGACATGTCACAATCCTAATGAACAAGTTGAATCTGATAATGACGAGATCGAGGAATATAACAAAGAATCAATGGCACAAGAACACATTACAGAGGACTTAAAATAGTTTGAAGATTAAAAAAAACCCAATCTTGATGAAACTTAGATTGTGAATTTGGGAGATAAGGACCAAGTTAAGGAGACAAGGATCAGCATTCACCTAACAGAGTTGCATAGGCCTTAACCTCTAGGTTTATCTCTACCTTGACCCCTAGTTGGTTCCCTGACTGTAGGTGCAGGAGCTTCATCCTAACCTACTGACAATCTCATCTGAACCATCTGGGGAAGAATGAAACAAATAAAGCTTTAGAAATCAATAGAGTCAAGAACGTATGATAAGGAACAAAAAAGGTGCAATTTTCCTAAAAATTCCATATAGCCTCCAGAGATAGGATATGGACGACATCGATTGATCCACGGGACACTACTAGGCTATTTCTCTTGTACTAGTAAGACCAATGAACCTAAAGCTCTGATACCACATTGTCATGATCGAAATCAATCCATGATGGCACCTACTACAACCCTCTAGCAGGTAAGGCAAATCCCGAAAAAAATATTGAAAGTAAAGACCAACATAATTACAAGGAACCGGAAACTAAAATCAATGGGCCACCAAGTATAGATATATACATAATAAGTACAAAATACACAACATGGGCCCTAAGAAAATAAGAAAAGACAATATGCACAAGATACCAACTCCAGACCTAGTGTCAGTAGTACAGGAGCCTTTAAAGTATGAGAATAAGGCTATACAAAAGAAATACAACTTTCTGGCAGAGTACAAAATATAGACAAAAGATACAAAACGGAAATTAGTAAATCTTTGGATGCCTAGAGCTCAATCTGAATCAGAAAAAGAATCCATGAATGAGTAGAGTATCAAATGGGTGACTCATACTAGGCGCTACATCAGAAAAAGATGCGAAAGTGTAGTAAGAGTACCAAAAGACCGGGTACTCAGTAGGCATCATAGATCGACCGAGCTCAAAAGATAATACACAATAAAAAAGACATGAAAAGAACTATGTATTAGAAACCAACCTAAAAATCACAACAGATCGAAGGTAAAGTAAATATAATAGTAGTACACGAATACAATCATATATACAAGTATACAAGAGCAATGCAGTGCAATATGGGATGATGTAAAGCAATATATGGCCAGTGCAGAAAGTCGCAAACCCGACGCATGACCTCGGGCTATCCAGACGTTTAACCTCGGACATAGTAATAATACAGAAATCAGTAAACCCAACAAATGACCTCGAACCATCTGAATGTGTAATCTCAAACATAGTAACAATATAGAAGCAGTAAACCCGGCAAATGACCTCGAGAAGCCTAGACATTTAACCTCGAAAGTAAACAGAAAAGTAAAGTATAATCGATCTGGCATCTTACCTTAGTCCAAATTTACAGGTGGTGAAAATCTTTTCTAAGATCAAAGATCAATAAAAAGTAGTGTACTCCCCCAGAGCTCAAATCAGTAAAAGATAAAACACTTTTAGTTTAAAAGATGAAAATCAGTATTTTTCCTTCAATCATACTCCAATCCATGTGCATGTATATATGGATGTATACGTGCTCACTCAGGTATGTATCTATATATAAGACTATAATTCCACATCAAATAGGATAATTGACCCTCTATACTACAATCATACTAACCTGGAGTCCATCACTCCAAAGTCACGGCCTCAGGCCCATAATCTCATTACAAACAACACCAACAAATTGATAGCGACCAATAATCCAAAGAAAGCACCTCTTATCTAATTCTACTATGAAAACCTCTCTAACCTATCCTAAGAATCCCAAACCTATCCTCAATATAGTAACTAACAACCTAAACTAAGGCTTATAAGGGAATCCTATTCTAAAGTTTTTGAAATGGTCAATAATCTGGAAAGCCATCAAAACTTAATTCTAACTAGAAAATCACCCTAATATCATGAAACTTATAAAATGTATTATCAAACTGAGCCAACTCTAAAGAAATAAAATCGTAGCCTACCTCACGGTCGAATGGCAAGCTACGAACCGTCATTAGAAAGCTTTCTCCTTTCATAAAGCCTTGGATAGCTACCATACTATCATAAATATGATCTAATCATCAAAACAAGGCTAATGATACCCATATTGATATATTTTAATTTGGGCCAAAAATTAACCCTTGAGGCCTGCTAACAAAAACTTAAACAAATTATATTATTATATTCCTCGAAGGCTCAAGAACTCATACCCAAAATTTGGGTAAAAACGGAGCTCAGTTCGGGGCTCAAATCAGCCTAGAAACTTCAAGATCACAAAAGAAATCTAGGGATTTGGAGCTCAAAATGCAGATTAAATACGAAAATGAAGCTATAATTAGCTAAGGAATGAAGAGGGCAAGATAAATTACCTATTTACCCAAGAATCTGCCAAGAAATGATAAAAATTTCCACCTATTGAGCTCTCAATAATGTTGGGTTGAGTTTTGCATGAAATGAGCTGAAAGTGATCTGCCAACAAAGCTGTTGATTTTTCGTTGTAGCGGGTTCTGGTTCGCAATGACAGCTTCACTATAGCGATCTCTGGTTCACTATAGCGAGCTGCCTAGCACCAAACATAGCTCAAACTTCAAATGGACCCTCAGAATGAATTTGGAGTACCATGAATGCAAACCTTATATGTGTTCCAAGTGGAAATTCCATTCTAGACTCAATGGAGTCGATAAAATGATCATCGGAGGTTATGTTGACAAGATGGACACCAAAATCAATACTTTAACCACATATAAAAATCTCCCAAATGCTTGAAATGAGTTTGCAAGTCTTGGGACCCGAATCAAAGGTCCTACTAGCCTAAATCCATGTTCCAGAGCTAATGGCACTAACAGAATTCTCATCCGAGACCATTTACTAAGAATGTTGAGCGAAGGCAACTATTTCAACTTTAAAAGCTCCAAAACTAGAAAACCTTTCTAAAACTCGCGCGAACACCTTGGGAAACATGCTACCCATCCCTGGAAGTCACAAAGCAGTGTAGAAGCCATAGAGAGGGTCAGAACAATAAAAATGAAATAAAGTAAGAAAAAGACCAGGAGGGTCATTACACTTACATACAGTTGGTACAATGGTTGAGAAAAAGTTTCAGGAATATTGAGTTCAGTCACACTCCAAGAAAGAAAAATGAGTTTGCTTACACCCTTCCTCCATATCATCCATTATACAACACCCAAAGAAAAATTACATTAATCCACTTGAGATAAGAGTAAAAGAGCAGCCTGCATATTGTTCGCATGTGGAAGTAGAGTTGGACAGAAAACCATGCTATGTTGAGATAAAGAAGTATCTATAAATTGGGGAACACCTAGAAGATGTAGCGAATAGCCAAAAAAGACAATCCGCTGAATGACAAACAATATCTTATAGAGAAGAGAAATCCTTTATAGAAGAATTGGACTACTAAGATATGTTGATACCACATAATCCACAGGGTTACTCGAAAAAGTGCATGCTGGTGTATGTGGACCATACATGAATGGGTTCAACCTGGCTAGGAAGATCCTACGAGCAAGATATTTCTAGATGACCACGGAAAGCGACTGTGGATGATTTGTCCAAAAATATCATCAGTTTCAAATACACGAATATTTGATCAAAGTGCCACTAAATAAGCTCAATGTGATGAGTTCTCCTTGGCTATTTACAGCCTGGGGCATGGATGTCATCGGACCTATCAAACCATCCATCTCCAATGGGAATAGGTTCATTTTAGTTTCCATTGATTATTTCACCAAATGTGTGGAAGTTGCCTCATACAAAGATATGACAAAGAAGATAGTAGTTGATTATGTCTGCAACAATTTTATATGCCATTTTGGAGTACCAAAATCTATCATCACGAACAGCAGAGAAAATTTGAATAGGCATCTAATGAGATAGATATGTGAGAAATTCAAAATCCTGCCCCATAGTTCAACCGCTTACTACTCTCAGATGAATGGAGTCGTGGAAGCTACTAACAAGAATATCAAGAGAATATTAAGGAAGATGATCAATAATTACAGGTCCTAGCACAAGAAGTTGTCGTATGCTTTGCTGGGTTACATATAATGGCTCGAACTTCGACTGGGGCAACCCCTTATTTGTTGATACATGGCGCGGAAGCAGTGATACCAGCTGAGATCGAGATATCTTCATTGAGAATTATACGGAAAGCAAAATTGAGTAATGTTAAGTAGGTTCACAATTGGTATGAATGAGTGGCAATGACTTACAAAAAAAGGATGAGCATTGTCTGTCATGGTCCATTATTCCAAAGAACAATAGCTCGTGCTTTCAAAAAAAAAAGAGTAAGAGCTCAAACTTTTGAAGTGGTCAATTAGTGTTGAAGCGCATTTTCCCCCAACAAAATGAGTATAAAGGGAAATTTGCACCAAATTGGCAAGGTCCTTATGTGGTTTCAAAAATTTTGTCATGTAGTGCTTTGATTTTGGCAACTTGGATACCGTCAAGAGATATTATATTTTAACACTAGTGTTCTTTTTTTTTCTTGTAATTGCATATTTTCTTGTAAGCTCTATAATGTTTCGGACTAGTTTAAAGGTGTTGTCTTGTAATTTGAACTACATAAACTAAGTTCTCAAGGTGGGATACGTAGACGGCCAATTTCAGCCTCGGTCATACCTCTTAAAATTTTCCAATTTCCTTTTATTTTGAATCGGAACTATGTTTGACCTGATTTCTACCTCAACGGGATACATAGGCGTCATACTAGCTTAGTCATATTCACCATAAGTTTTTCATTATTCTTCATAGTGGAAACTGGGGCAAATTTTTTAAGAGAATCTCAAAAATTTCACAAGACTGAATATTCTCATAAAGGCAAGTTTGAAGATTAGTTCAAGATATGCAACTAGAGCAGAATTTTTTAGAGGATCACAAAAGTTCCACAAGGTTATACATTCTCTTACAGAGCGATTTGAGAACCATTTGAAATCACGCAACTGGGGAAAAATTTTTGTAAAGGAGCTCAAAAATTCTACAAGATACCATTCTCCCATTAACAGTATTAACTGGGGCAGAAAAAATACTGGGGCAGAAATTTTGAGAAAAGCCTCAAAATTTCATCAAAGCATGGTTAGAGATCCAAGAAGATTTTGTTCTCTAGCCACAGTGGAACTCATGAAGATCTCCAAAATCCCCAACAAGCTACCTGTCATATTAAGTTTCAAAGCAAAAGACTTCTCCTTTTTTGTGTATGTCATGATAAACTAATTGATAGAGATTTTTCTAAATTTATTTCAATTTACATGCTAAAAATTGGTATTTTTTGAAAAAAAATATTTTATTTTGGTCTTCTCTCTATCATAACTCGGAGGGTCGAGCGAATTTCTGAAGCTTTCCAATACAAGGAGCAAGGCAACCAAAATAAGTTAGCATAGATCAGTTTTACAAAAACTAATGATTTTTTTGTGGGTGCAGGCTATCATAAGGTCCCAGGAGAGCATTATTTATCAGCTAACTCATTCTTAGGAAATGCATTAAGCTAATATTGAATATATGGACATATAGTAACACTGTCTTGTCCCATGAGCAAAGAAGTGGTACCAACCACACAAATGAAGGATGATGTCTAAATTAAGGATATATGTGCCACATCAAAGACCAATAAAAATGATGCTCACAGTCAAAAAGTTATTATATTTTTAATTGTCAGGGGGGTCATTACATCTTCTAGCATTGAAAGGGTCATCATATTTAATTTTCCAGTTGTTGAGATGACTATCACATCTTTCTCGGCACCAAAAAGGCATCATTCATCATTATCTATTTACAACGTTGAATATCAGTGGAGGCTGACGTTCATCATATTATTTACAATATCAAATACTAGTGGAGGCCGACGTCTATCATATTTATTTATAACTTGAATACCGATGAAGGCTGACATTCATCATATTTATCTACCACGTCGAATATCAATAGAGGCGGACATTCATCATATTTATTTACGACGTCAAATACCATAAAGCCTGATGTTCAGCATAGTTATTTACAATATTAAATACTAGTGGAGGTCGACATTCATCATAATTTACAACGTCGAATAACGGTGGAGGCCAATGTTCATCATATTTATTTACAATATTAAATACCAGTGGAAGCCAACGTTCATCATATTTATTTACAACGTCAAATATCGGTGGAGGCCAATGTTTATCATATTTATTTAAAATATCAAATACTGGTGGAGGCCGACATTTATCATATTTATTTATAATATTGAATATCGGTGCAGCCCACATTCATCATATTTATTTAAAATGTCAAATAATGGAAGTGGCCGACGTTCATCATATTTATTTATAACGTTGAATACTGGTGGAGGCCGACATTCATCACATACATTTATAATGTCGAATACCGATGGAGGCCGATCTTTATCATTAATTATTTATAGTATTTGGTAAAAAGTGCCATCAGCTGCTGAAAAGGACAATAATATTCATACATCCGAAGAGGGTGGAAAACAGAATATATCCAAAGAGCATTAGATGATGTCACTTATGCAGAATTATTAATAATTTTTTAATAGATTTATCTGACGTTTGGTTGGAATAAAATATTGAGATAACTTATCCTAAAATTGCTAAAAATACTATAATTTTGGGATACATTATCTCGAGATTTTATCCCAATCAAACGTGATACATTATTTCACAGGAGGATGTAGGTGCATGCGGAGAGATGTAGAACTCTTTTGTAGCAGCGAACTGGGGCATAATCCCAAAGAGAAACATCAAACTCTTTGGACACAAGTTGAGAATTGATTTTTACCATATTCAAACCACACCCCTAAAAGAAGGCATGTGGGTTATTTGTTCTGTTTTGACATTTCAATTTCACATCTAGGATAATCACTGAACTCACGCTGGAGCATTTTCCTTATTTTACAAATTTGGGAGACAACACACCTAGATTTTTAAAATTATGTTTGTGTAAATTCTTACTTATGCATGTGAAGCACGCCACATTCATGATTGAGTCATTGCAATCCTCTTTTTACTCAATTTATTCTGCCACTCATCCTAAACTATAAAGGTTACCTTACTATAAGAGATACCTTTTCAACCGATTGAGTCGAACTATAAATAGCCCAATTTCCATTTTGAGGGATATGTAGTCGAGCTCAATGTTGAAATATCAGTTGTATTCCAAAGATTTCCTACTTATCACATTTTTGAGTGTAACACCCCAAAAGTCTCTAAGACTAGACCCTAAACTAGTGAGTTGAGATATTTCAATGCCTCGGACATTCGGGCTAAGTTTGGAACCATTCTAGGTATATGGATAGGTCCGAGCCTAATGAATTATATGGATACTAGGTACTAATATCAATCCTAAAGTGTGAGAAGTTCAATGGATACAAATTAAGGTTATAAGGAACTTCTAGCATAAAGTTGAGTTGAGATCCTTCTTACCGATTGAGTTTTCGTAATAAATTCTTACAAGGGTCAAATTCAAAAGAACATATCTCCCATATTACAAAGAATTTTTGGGTGATTCAGTATATCAAATTGAATCTCTTTGAGTCTTCTTTCCAATGCATCTAACCTTGCATCAATAGGAGTTCGGAGTAAAAGGTTATGAGCAATTTAGTGAAACTGCACTAGAACATAAAATGATTCATCGAGTGACTCGTTAAGTCACCTAATAACTTGTTAAGTGACCCATTAAGTGGAAAAAATTGCTAAAAAAATTTAGTTTCAGATGGGACTTCACAACTGGTTAAGTGTGACCCATTAAGTCACCTAACAACTCGTTAAGTGACTCGTTAAGTGGTAAATTTTGGTGGAAATTCCAGTAGACTTCACGGATTAGACTAACAACTCGTCTAGTACCTCACCAGTCATGATGTCGCTCATGAGGACTGGCAGGGTCCTTTTTCCTTTGAATTTTCAAGGGTATTTTCATAAAATCCTAACCTTTTAACTCCTTAGTGACATTGTTTTGTGTAACATGAGGGACAAATTTAAGGGGAATACCTAGCCTAATCCCTCATTCCATACAAAAACACTCCCAAAATCCTTATTCATCTTCTCTCTCAAGGCTCAAATCACCTAGGGTTTGCTTTAAGGGCTTCAAGATCCAAATTCTAGTGGAAGATTTCACCAAGCCAGGTATTGGGACTTCAACAAGGATCTCTGTTCATCCATGTGTCCCGATTTTTATGTTAAAACCCTAATTTTTTGATTTTGTAAAAAAGTATGTCTTAAGATCTCAATATATGCATGATCTCTCGCATGTCTTCCATGAGTTTCAAGACCCTCATGATAAGCAGCAATGTATGTTATGAAATTACTCCCAAATTCATGATTTGGGTATATGATATGAAAGTAGCATGATTTCTAGAATTTTACCATGAATTAGAACTACTTTCAAGTTATGGCCCTTATGAAGTATCTACATAATTTTGTCATGATTTCAATATAAATGTTTAAAGTATGATTTAAATCTATGAGTTGCATGAATAAAGAACCCATAATTTATACTACGCTCTTGGTTCACGATTCTATGAATTTAGTAAGAAAAGAATGTCTATGATTTTCCTAGACTCTCAAGCCTATGGTTAGCTGAAAGTTCCTTAATCTTGATCCTTATCATAAATTATGGTAGAACTTGTATGATTTAGACTCAAACAGAAATGTTATATTGAAATTGTAGATGTTACTCTATTAATGAATGATAAGCATAGATACTTGAATATAAGTTAATATCTTAGTATATTCGGTCTCAGAGTCTTAGTCAACACTCTGAATACTTAGAGCTTTGCAGAATGTCAGCTGATCAGTTTGACTATTTTCAGTCTTGAGAAACTTAGTAAACTCAGTAGTATCAGTTTCCAGCATAGTCAGTATTCTTTAGACTATAACGACACTTTCAGATAAAGCAGCTCTAACAAATCTTAGAATACCAATTTCCAGCATAATCGGTGTTCTTTAAGCTATTATGATGCTTCTAGATAAGCTGCTCTGACCAGTCTTAGAACCACTAGTATCGGCAATCAGATTATTCTCGAGATGGTTATGATGCTTCCAGATAAGCAGCTCTGGCCAGTCTAAGAACACCAGTTTTTAGTTATCCAATCCTATAGACTCTCAGGTTACTTCTAGATAAGTATTCCAAACTTAGTCTAGGACCCCAGCTTCAAGCTATCAGTTTAGTAGTCAAGTTAGGAATATCCAGCGGGAGTAGTATTGAGCACCGAGCGGGCTGGGGTTCCAGTGCACCCAGGTTTCCAAAACTATGTTGCCACCATAGGTTATTAGCCCGAATGGTCCCCTAATAGTGATCTCACAATATAGCCACTATACCCTAGCAAGGTACAGTAGGCTTTCTCCAATGGTGTATATACATCGGACTCCACGTCTAGCTCATGTGGTTACATGCGGTTATAGTCTCTCCCACAAAACAGATCAGTCCAATACATTCATAGTTCCAATTTAGTTTAGACTTTAAGATTTCAAGATTTTTTTGACCTTCAGACAGTTATTAGCACTTACGGTATCATCAGACTTTTAGATTTCTTCAGTACTCAAATTTCAAATTTGGTCATTACATGTCTTGTCAATGCAGTTTTGTTGATTTTTAGTATTCTTATGAATGATTTAGTTTCTTCTCTCATACTCAGTACATTCAAAGTACTGACCGCATACCTTTTATGCTATATCATTTTATGATATAGATCCAAGTTTCCAGACTTAGCCCATGGATAGACACATTCCAGACTCTATAAGCAGACATTGGTGAGTCCTCATCTTCCGAGGGTGGTAGTTATGTTTTGTTTATTTTAGTATATTTCTAGTTTTCAGATTTTGGAGTTAGATGGGGACTTTTCCCAGCAACTCATCAGATTAGTAGAGGTTTTCAGATAGTGTAATGTTAGTTTCAGCTTATGACTCAGTGTTATTATCATATTTTTTTCTTTTCCTTTAATTAGTTATATTTCCATTAAGCTTATGCGCATATATATATATATATATATATATATATATATATATTCTATTAGTTGTTGTCGTGTTAGAAATAATGTTATGTCATGGATTAGCTTGGGGTCACTTATGGATCTAAGCACCGTGTCGCGTCTAAGGTGTAAACTCGGGTTGTGACAAACTTGTTATCAAAGCATTATGTTTATAGTGTCCTAGAGTTTCTGAAAGTCGTATCAAGTAGAGTCTTTTTTCATGGGTGTGAAGCACGCCACACTTATAAGGAAGAAGCTACAAGACGTTCTAGGAAAATTCCTTTCTTGCATTATTCTTATCGTGTAATAGATTGTAAACTATAAAGTTTCTCTTCTAACTCATGCTTTACACGTTCACAAACAATTCCTCCCAGAAGTGATAGTGGAAGAGGAAACAGTAACGGGAATCCACCAGCCCCACCAACTCTAGTAGGCCCCCTTAGTGGGCAAGTGATGGATGCGGAGCTCGGGGCTGCCCTCAGAGTGTTAATATGGGTCACGACCACTCAGCTTAACCAGCAGGTAGTCTCACCTGTGAACCCTATCAAAGATATGATAGCTACTAGGGTTTGAAACTTCACAAAAAGGAGTCCATCTAAGTTTCATTGTCCGGAAGTGGATGGAAAGTTCAAGGGAGAAGAAAAGGGGAGCAAGAGAGCAAGAACAGGGGACTTGGGGTATTCCCACAGAGGATGAGTGGTGGACCTCATTTCCAATCCCATTGGAAATCATCAGCCCCAGCACCATTGATAGCCAGTGCTCCAAACAAACCCAGAGTAAGGGAGATTACATACCCAGCATGCAAAAATTGTGGGAAGAACAATTTGGGAGAATGCATTGCTGGTTCAAGCGGTTGCTTTTGGCCTAAAAAGTCAAGCCATTAACATATAGATTACCCAGTAGCCAAATGAGGCGAAGGTAGAGCCCCGACTATCGCTTCTGCAGCCCTATCAGGTCGCCCAGCTTGCGAGAAATATGGAAGGAGCCACCCCAGAAATTGTTTTCTCGGTAAGAAAGGATGTTTTGGATGTGGTCAGTCGGGCCATAGAATAAAGAATTTCCCTATATTTGGACGTGGAAAGACTCAATCCACCATTCCAGAAGTTCTGATAGCTTGCCCATCTCAATAGGGCACAACATCTAGTGCAGGTGGCAGACAGCTCTAGATATAATCGCAGGTATGTTATGATTCTAATGTTGATCCTTGAATGTTGTTAGACACTATAACCCCAGCATGGAATAGAAAGTCTCATGATGTATGTTGGAAAGAGATTGTCAATACATAGTTTGAATTAGCTATGAGTATGAAGTTTTTTCATAAAGTTTTGAGGTGAAGGAGAAGTCAAGAGTTAGTGGTTTAGCCCAACCTTAAGAAAGATTCAGGAGCCTTAGAATGATGGATTTAAGCTAAGGTGTAGATGGTAAGCCTATGAGACAAGTCGAATCTTCAATGCCCTAGTAGAGGAGTCCCCACACCAATAGTTATGGGGTGGCAGCCTCTCCATGATCAGATGATTTCTCTTATATTTCAGTTGAAGCTACACTCTATCCATTCTTATGTGGAGACTTCTAGAATGTCTAGATAACTGCTTATAAACAATGATCCTAGTCTTACTCTATGAATCCTTAAGTCTCTCCATGTCATAAATTAGATAGGTGTGTTAACTCATGCCCTTTAGTATGCTCAGCTCAAACTCAGTATTTAGAAGTTGCCTTAATGGCTCACCAAATCTGGTTCCCTCATGCATGTAGTCAGTTTTAGATATCATGAATGATTCATGCTTATGAGTTCCTTACTTTCAGTCAGATCAGATATCATTATAGTTAGTTCAGTATCAAAAAGCATTTTGAGAATGATAACTCAATCCGTACCAGCTTAGTTCCGATACGAGAAAATGGTTCCTCCTAGGTACTCTATCTAGTTCCATGTTATTTTCATGTCTTTTAGCTCCTCTCATGTCTTAGTATGCATTATAATTCAGAAATTTAGTTCAGATTTGTAGTTCAGCTCGGAGTTAGACACTCCATTAGCACTCAGCCCTTAGTATTTAGTTCTCGGGATTTCAACTCTTTCCCTAGCCTTTCAGCTCAGTCAAAACGTCAGTTCCAGCTTCGAATGTTCATTAATTGGGATGAAAGTTCCTTTCCCCGGCTTTTGAGTATGTTTATGCACATTTGAGGACGAATGTTCCAAAAGGGGAGATATTATAACACCCCAAAAGTCTCTAAGACTAGACCCTAACCTAGTGCGTTGAGATATTTCAATGCCTTTCGGGCTAAATTTGAAACCATTCTAGGTATATGGATACGTATAGTTTAATACCCCAAAAGCCCTAAGATTATACCCGAGGGTTGAAATGGAGAAAATAGATTTTTCTACACCAGGTCACTGGACGAGTCGTCTTGTGACCTGTGAGGTACACCACGAGTCGCTAGGAGACTCGTGGGAAGGAGGGAAGACTTGGTTGGATTTCATGGTTTGGGGGCTAACCATGGGTGAGGCTACGAATCATGGTTAGCACCACGAATCGTCATGTTAGTCATGGTTAGAAGTTGGACCCGAAGGTTGAAAGTTTTATAGTGCTCCTAACAACTAGTCTCCATGAGTCATTGTGCATACCACGAGTCATGGTGTCCCTCTTGGTGACAGTGATGAAGAGCTTCCAGTTTTGGTGACGAGTTAAGACCAGGAGTCATGGTTAGTGATGACGAATCATCCAGTCCCTTGTTGGGACTGGCAGTGTATTTTTCCCTACGAATTTACTATGGATTTTTTCATAATTTCTAAATTTCTAAGGCCTAAACTACATTATTTTAAGCTCAGTTGGAAGGGTTTTAAGAGTGTTAAACCTATCCTAAGCCTTACCATTCCATGCATGCAAATTAGAGCTCTTCCTTTGAGATCAAGCTTGAAGAATTTCTCCAATTCTCTCAAATTTCCTTTGGGCTATCAAGAGTGAGTGTAAATTAGATTTACGCAGGTATGTAAGGCAATGAATGAGAGTTCCTTTCACTCTTATGCTCAAAATTCTCCTCCATTCCATGAATCTCAATTCTTGATTTAAGTTTCATGATCTTATGGGGTTTATCCTAATTCTTGTGAAATCCTCTATGATCTATCTATGGTCAATTCTCTTCATGTATCAAATCTTGTTTTATGATCTATGGGCAGATTTTATAATTATTTGTGATTATTAATCTATAGTTTCATATTTAATTGAATTATTCTCAATTATGCATGCTTCATGAAAAGTCAAGTTATTATTCTATTATGATTTTGATCTTATCAAGTCTAAATTACAATTTATGATTTATGTTATGAATTCCCTTCAAGTATCCATCATGGATTTATGAATAACAAGTATATACATGTTTTACAAGTATGCAATGGATTTCATGATTTATGAATTTATGACTGGCCAACTCATGGTCCCTCATTTATGGAAAATTACGTATTTCAAGTATGATTAAGTATGTTATGATGTAATTGGTCATGAACGTCATGAATTATTTATGATTATGATATGAGTCTCATGTGCATGTTTTTGGGAGCAGTGTCTAGCACCGAGTAGGCCTGGCATTCAGGTAAATATCGTGGTCTTAGAACTACGTGTCATCGTAGGTTTATATATACAAATATTAATGTTATTGGATCCCCTTTATATCACATAATGCACGTCCTTTGCCTAGCAAGCCTGGGACGGCTCTGTCCACTTGAGCGAGATAGTTGGGGCATCATGTAAACTCTATCATGATGGTGTCAGTTATGACGAGTCCTCCCATTATTCATCATGATTTATGCATTGTTATGTTATTTTATTTTGGCTCAAGTTATGTTTTTATAAGGTTTCTCTTATGATTATGATTACAAATAAATTATGAATGCTTTGAAAACCATGAGCCCTCTTGCTATGTTATGATATTTACTTAACATTCATGATGTCCTATTCTTATGAATGCTTATGTGTTTTAACTATCCATTTTACTTACCTTATATACTCGGTACTTTCCAAGTACTGACCGCATACTTTATGTTGTATCGTTTCATAATACCGGTCTGAGAGATCAGCCTCAGCTGCATCATTAGTGTTGCTTTCTTCTCAGACCTGTGTTAGCCAGGATTGGTGCGTCCTCATCCTTCGAGGACATTCAATAATCTATAGTCATGTTATTTTAGTTTCAGAATTTCTTTTGTCGAGCTAGTTAGGGATGTTGTCCCATCAGTTCATCAATTATGCTAAAGGTTATTCAGACATTATGTAGAAATGAGCTTGTCATTGTTGACTCTGTTTTAGATCGATATGCATGCAGACTTCTGCTTAAGTATGCTTTATATTATATCAGTATTTTCTTACGGTATGCTCTTAGTTTCTATGTTCATGCCACAGGTCGACTTGGAGTCTCTCGAGGTTCCTTATCTTGTGTCTCGATCTTGGCCTATGTTTGGGTCATGACAAACTTGGTATCAGAGCGTTAGGTTTTGAAGTGTCCTAGGGTGTCTAAAAGCCTTGTTAAGTAGAGTCTTTCTTATAGGAGTGAAGCACGCCACACTTATGATGAAGAGGCTATGAGATGTTTAGGAAATGTTCCCTTATTTCATGATCTATGGCATGCAATGAAATGTCTCTCTATCCTTCTAATGCGTCCTATACGCATTTTTCGAACCATGCCTCCTCACCGGAGTTAATGAAAGAAGAAATATAAACAAAAATGGCCATGAGAATGGCAATGGGGATGGGCACCAGCAGGCCCCACCAGCCCCCGAGGATCATGTGCCCGAGCAGGTTGCCCACGCAGAGTTTAGGGCTTCCAAATAGATGCTAACTCAGGCTTTGACTGCCCAAGTCAACCAGCAGGCGGTAGCGCATGTCCCTCATAATGGGAATGCGGTAGCAGCGAGAGTCAGAGACTTTCTAAGGATGAACCTGCTAGAGTTCCTTGGGTTAAAAGTGGACGAGGATCCACATGAGTTTATTGATGAAGTTCTAAAGATCACCCAGATCATTGGAGTGACCGGGGAGGAGTGTGCAAATTTAGCCTCGTATCAGTTGAAAGGGGTTACGCACATCTGGTTCAGGCAATGGAAGGATAGCGGGATAGTTGGAGCAGGCCCTATTGGTTGGAATAAGTTCCATATAGTATTTCTGGATCGGTTCTTCCCTCGTGAGATAAGGGAGATTAAAGTAGCTGAGTTTGTGAACCTGAAGCAAGGTAAGACGACAGTCCAGGAGTACGCTTTAGAGTTCACTCGCTTGTCAAAATATGCACCAGGGCTAGTGGCTGATCAGAGAGCGCGGGTGAGCAGGTTTGTACACAGAGTAGCGGACTACCTGGTCAAGGATTATTGGACTGCTATGCTTCATTAGGACAATGATTTTTCTCGATTAGTTTTGTATGCCCAACAGATGGAGGCGGTGCATCTGAGAGAGAGAGGCCAAGAGGACCAGGACAATTTTATACAAATTTTATATTGTTATATACACATTTCATACCAATTTCATACACCAATTTTTGAGTGAAATTTTTATATCTTGAGCGAGATATACTATTTCATAATGATTTCATACACGAAATTTGAGATAAATTTTTAAGCCTTAGCGAAATATACACATTTAATATCGTTTTCACTGATGAAATTTTGAGAGAATTTTTGAAGTCCTAAGCAAATTTTTTGTAGAAAAAAAAACTTATATTATGTTTTATAAATTGAAAACTCTTAATATATTTTATAATATAGAAAGCTATTTATGTATATGTATACAAAGTTTATGCATGTTGTAGTGCAGATGGTTTGAATAAAAAAAGGGGAGGTTACATAAATACAATTTTTTAAAATTATAATTACAAAAGTTACAATTATTTTTTTAATTATATAATATACAATATATATCTTATACATAATTAAATGAATAAATATTATAAATATGGTAATTTTCTATAAATGACATAAGTAATAATTTCTTCCATAATTTAAGTAGACTAAATATGGTAAAAATTTAATATGTATTATTATATTTAAACCATACATATGCTAAATACTATTATTATATTTATTTTTTAAAAAGTTATTCATATTATCCTCATATTCATCATTCATAAAATTTTCTTTTACTTTAGTATTTCACATATAAAGATTATGAATATAACATATATTAGAAACCATATACTATATATTATATTATCCATATGTGTATCAATATATTATATTATACAATTGAAGAATATATGTGCATCTAATTATTTTTTATATTATGCACAATTTTTATTAATAATTTTTTATACTAAAAATTTAACACTATACATATAATATATATATATATATATATATATATATATATATATATATTGTTCATATTATCCTCATATTATCAGCCATAAATTTTTCTGTTACTTTAGCCTTTCACATGTAAAGATTATGAATATAATATATATTAGACACCATATACTATATATTATATGATGCATGTGTATCAATATATTATAGTATATAATTGAAGCATCTATGTGCATCTATTTTTTATATTATGCAAAATTTTTATTAATACAAAAATACATTTGATGAACCTTTGGATGAATTCACCATTTATTCAAGGATCTTAAAATATTTCGACAAAATAAAAGTAAATTTTAATAAATCACAATTGATTTATAAAAAATGGAGAAGAGAGGGATTCTTGGGAAATCAAATAAAAATGGAGAAGAAAGAGGGATTTTTGGATTTTTTGAAAAAATAAATATGGAGAAGATAGAGGAATTTTTGTGAAAATAAAAATGAAGAGAGATGGATTATAGAAATTTTTGAGAGAATAAATATGGAGGAGATAGAGAGATTCTTGTATTTTTTTAGAGGATTTTTTGAAATTTCAGCCAAAAAAAATAAAAAAAAAGAATATTTTATATTATTTTGTTATTTAAATTGTTATATTAGGTATATAACCTTTTTATTATATTTAATTAGAATAGATATTTTATGAAAGTAAAAATTATACAAAATATAATTAAAAAAATGAAAGTTTAAATAATTTTTATATATATATATATATATATATATATATATATAGTTTTATTTAAAAAATTATAATACTTGCGTAAGAAATTCATTAAAAAAATGCTCAGTCACCTTGCCCAAGCCCAAAATAAAATAGACCTAAACTAGTATCAACTTGGGCCCAAAAACATTTTTCTCCTTCTTTAATCTAATATTTTGATTGTTGGCTTACAAAATAAATTTCCTTCCCCCTTTTCCATATATATTTCATTTTCATTGCTTTAAGTTCAAAATTGGGAGGCTGAGGTGGAACTAGAGGGGAAAAGGGGTCCATCTGATTAATATATTGATTAAATATCTCTATATCAAATTATTGTATAAGTGGAAAGTATCTAAGTTGAAAGTTAGATTATCATTTTGTTTCTCCACTAAATTAAAATTTAATTAATACATAATTAAATATTAATATTTTATCATATCATATCATATTTATATATTTATCATCATATTATTATATAAGTAGAAAGCCCCTGAGTTGAAAGTTAGATTATCATTTTGCCCCTTCACTAAATTAAAATTTAATTAATATATAATTAAATATTAATATTTAATCATATCATATCATACTTATATATTTATTAATATATAAGTGGAAAGCAAAAATGTACAAAATTAAAATAAATAAATAATAATATTTAATAATAATGATAATAAATAAATAAGTAATAATATATAAATAAAAATAATGATAATGATAATGAATAAATACAAATACTAAACAAATATAAATAATAATAATAATAATAATAATAATAATAATAATAATAATAATAATAATAATAATAATAATAATAATAATAATTAATAGCTAAATAAATAAATAATAAATAATAATAATAATAATAATAAATAATAATAATAATAATAATAATAATAATAATAATAATAATAATAGTTATATATTATACTAATTAAAAGTGAAAAGCTCTAATATTAAAAGTTGGATTACCTTTTTTCTCCTGTAGTAAATTAAAATATAATAAAATAGTTAATTAAATAGTAAAATTTTACCATCAATTATCTTTTATATATAAAAGATATTTTATCTTATCATATCATATCATATTTATATATTTATTATTATATAAGTGGGAAGCCAAAAAATGAAAAGTTAAAATAAGTAAATAATAATATTTAATAATAATGATAATAAATAATTAGATATAAATAATGATAATGATAACAAATAAATACAAATTATAAATATAATAATAATAATAATAATAATAATAATAATAATAATAATAATAATAATAATAATTAATAACTAACTATGTAAATAAATAAAAATAACAATAATAACAATAATAATAATAATAATAATAATAATTATTATTATTATTATTATTATTATTATTATTATTATTATTATTATTATTATTATACTAATTAAAAGTGGAAAGCTCTTATCCTAGAAAATTGGATTACCATTTTGCCCATGTAGTAAATTAAAATATAATAAAATATCTAATTAAATAGTAATATTTTACCATCATATATCTAATATATATATATATATATATATATATATATATATATATTGAACCGAGTAAATGAGGAGGATTGTTTCACTTGCCAGTAATTATTGTAGGTTACACCTCTATATTTTTTAAATTATTATTTCATATACTAGCTTTTCACCTTCCAATTATTTCATCTTCTAAGCTTCTACCTGTTGCAATAGTATTTATATATAATCCTCTAATGAAAGATTTGTACCATTAAGCAGACTCAATATGAAAAATATATGTCTTTATGTCATGATCATACTCTACACCTTTTAATAGGTAATATTAAGTTGTTACATTCTTTCTTCTTCTTTTTGATAGTTTTTCAAATATTTTCTAATTTACCTTCTTGTTTTGTTGTTGTTGGCATTTTGGGTTTGTATGAAATGTCCATAAACTTGATAGAAGCAGCCTCAAATCTGCAAATTAAATTTACTCCTGGCTCGTGGCTTTTATTTATGCCCATTATGGTAACTTGTATTTTATATAATTCTTGCACTTTTCTGCATAAGTGTTGAAAAAATTTTTGTTTTCATTTTATTTAGGTGATCTTGTCATGCTTTATATTTAATCATCATCAAAACATAATTAGCAAACTAAGATAACCAAAACGTCAATTTAATCATTTTGAATTTACACTTATCGCAATTTTATATTTAATTATTTAATATGGATATACACGTATGAAACATGTGTCCAGAAACTAGTATATAGATGATAAGCTCGAACTTTTTCATGTCAATGGAGATAAAGAGGTCGAACTTTGACTTTTAAAGGTAAAAATTTTTTAACCACTAACTGATTCATTATTTCATCCTTACTTTTTCTTTTTTGGCTTTGTTTTAATCTTTACTCTATTATACAGGTTATTATTAGTTAAAATAATAATAACTATAATATATTTAGTGTAATTTTATAATAAAATTTGAAAAAAATATATTATATGCAGTGTAAAATTATTCTCGATAGACCCAAATCAAACAATAGCATTTTCCCACATGGGGAAAACTCAAATATGCTTTACTACTAACTTTATGTTATAAACATATTTGTATTATGATGAATGTCTATAAAGGTATTTATATTGTACTGGATACATGTGTTTATATTATAGTGAAAGTCTATCTTTTGGTGAAAAGTTAGGAGGAATTATCCCTATAAATAGAGGGGTTCTCCTTCATTAAATTTCATCCCATCAAGAGAAATAAAAACTTCTCTCTTTATCTACAATATCTTATTATTTGTTTATTATTTCATAACGCGTTATCAGCACGAGACTCTACCGTCTCAAAATTCGAAGGCTAAGGTATTTTTTTCCTCCCCTCTTTCTTTTAATATGGCTAATCTTACGAAACTTGAATTTGTTGCCCTTCAAAGTTGGGGCAAGAACTACCTTTCATGGGTGTTAGATGCTGAAATCCATTTGGATGCAATGGGTCTTGGAGACACCATTAAAAGTAAAAAAAAGCATCAAACCAAAATCGTACTAAGGCTATGATATTCTTGCGTCATCATATTGATGAAATTCTAAAAATTGAATATCTCACGATTAATGATCCACTTATTTTATGGAATAGCCTGAAAGAAAGATATGACCACCTGAAGATGGTCATCCATCCAAAGGCACGATATGATTGGATGCTTCTGAGGTTTCAAGACTATAAGTCTGTTCATGAGTACAATTCTGCCATGTTCAAAATTGTGTCTCAATTGAAACTATGTGGAGAGAGTATTAATGATGTCGATATGATGGAAAAAACGCTCTCCACCTTTCATGCCCCGAATGTGCTTTTACAGCAACAATATCGAGAGAAAGGTTTCACGAAGTATTCTGAACTGATTTCTCATCTTCTCGTAGCTGAGCAAAATAATAATTTGTTAATTAAAAATCACGAGAATCGACCTACTGGATCTACACCATTCCCTGAAGTGAATGAGGTGTATGTCCACCATGATAGGCGTGGAAAAAGTTGCGGCTCTGGTCGTGGACGTGGTCGTGGCCGTGATCATGAAAAAAATCATGTTCCTGGTGTTAATTATTCTTCAAAGAAAAACACCATCAAAAGAAAAAAGAAAAGGATGAGAAGTGAGAAGCAAGTGACTCAGAAACATATGCTATCGATGTGGTGGAAGAGACACTGGTCACGTACCTGTCGTACTCCAAAACATTTGGTTGAACTTTATCAAGCATCACAAAAGAAGAAAGAGAAAAACCCTGAAGTTAATTTTATCTTTGAAAATCATGTTGACATCACACACTTGGATGTGGCAAATTTCTTTGAGCACCTTGAAGAAAAGATAGATAACTTGATTGGTGATGGTTTTGTGAAGATTGATTAGTTTGATTTTATTTATTTTTACCAAATTGTAGTAGTGAAGAAAGATCATGAGTATTAGTCATATTAGTGTTAATTAGAAAATTAGTTATTGATAAAATTTAGTATAATTTCCATTAAATAATATTTTTCATTTTTTTGTGAGAAATTTTCAATGATTTTAATAAATTTTGCTTCTTTATAACTTGCTGCTACGCGAAAAAAAAAAGGGGTCGCGGCCTTGGAATTCAATTGGTCCTACGTAGTAAAAAAAAAATCACTAGAGTGGAGTATTATATTGCCTGGGACATATATAAGGTTCTTTAGAATATATGTACACATATTCTTTTCTGACAAACATTGTATAGTTGCTTCTATTTTTTAAAAGAATTTAAATTTAGCGCATTGATAATCCTCATCTATCTAAGAATTGCATTAATTTTTGGCGGCCGTCGTAAGGCCATATATTTGCTAAATTCATATTGAGAATTTGAATCCTATAAACTTTAATTATTTATTTATTTAATTGATTATACATAATGTGAATATGTGACGTGCAAATAATTATTATATTATTATTCTTAATTTTTACTTTGTACAAAGTTTTAATATCTATTTTATTTTATATATGTTATT
This sequence comes from Datura wrightii, assembly GCA_035772735.1. Lineage (NCBI taxonomy): Eukaryota > Viridiplantae > Streptophyta > Magnoliopsida > Solanales > Solanaceae > Datura > Datura wrightii. The sequence goes on along the minus strand of JASDFA010000020.1, from coordinate 51,065,344 downwards.
CTATTTGAAGATATGGATAATTCTCATACCAAGCTTGGATTAAGATCAAATTTTGAAGATATTTGTTTAATTGATTCTGCTACAATGCATACAATACTCAAAGATAAGAAATATTTTTCTCACTTACTTATGCGCAAGATAAATATTACTACAATTTCTGGTTAATTTGATTGAAGGCTCCGGAAGAGCCATTATAATTTTGCCTAAGGGAACTAAACTCATCATAAATAATGTCATATTTTCTCCTAAGTCTCAGAGAAATTTGTTGAGTTTTTAAAATATCCGTGAAAATGGTTATCATATCAACACAATGGATGAGATGAATCTTGAATATCTTGGTATCACCAAGAATGTCTCTGGGCAGACATGTGTTATAGAAAAGTTTCCTGCTTTATCTTCTGGTTTGTATTGGACAAAGATTAGTGCAATTGAGGCACATTCTATAGTAAACCAAAAGTTTACTAATTCCAATACTTTCGTACTTTGGCATGATCGTCTGGGACATCTTGGATCTACAATGATGAGACGAATTATAGAAAATTCAATTGGGCATCCATTAAAGAACTTGAAGATTCTTTTAAATTGTGAATTTTCTTGTACTGCTTATTATCAAGGCAAGTTAATTGTGAGACCATCACCAACAAAAGTTGAGATTGAGACCCCTGCGTTCTTGGAACGTATACATGGGGATATCTGTGGACTCATCCACCCACCTAGTGGGTCGTTTAGATACTTCATGGTCCTAATAGATGCTTCTTCTAGATGGTCTCATGTGTGCCTATTGTCATCTCGCAACCTGGCATTTGTAAAATTATTGGCACAAATAATACGAGTACGGGCACAATTTCCTAATAATCAAATTAAGTCCATTCGCCTTGATAATGCTGCAGAGTTTTCATCCCAAGCATTTAATGATTATTGCTTATCAATTGGGATAAAATTTGAACATCCTGTAGCTCATGTTCACACTCAAAATGGTCTTGCCGAGTCACTAATTAAACGTCTGCAATTGATAGCAAGACCATTGCTCATAAACACTAGGCTGGCCGCTTCTGTTTGGGGTCATGCGATTCTGCATGCTGCAACACTTATTCGTCTTAGACCGACAAATAATCAAAAATTTTCTCCGTTGCAAATGGTTTTGTGTCAAGAACCTAATATATCTCATTTGAGAATTTTTGGATGTGTTGTATATGTACCTGTAGCACCACCATATCGCACAAAGATGGGTCCCTAAAGAAGGTTAGGAATTTATGCTGGGTTTGAATCGCCCTCCATTATTTGCTACCTTGAACCATTAACTGGAGATATGTTTATTGCTCGATTTGTAGATTGTCGGTTTGCTGAGACAATTTTTTCAAAATTAGGGGGAGAAAATAGTGAAATCAAAAGAGAAATTTTGTGGAAAAATCCATCACTGTCTCATCTTAATCCACGTGCTTCTATTTGTGAGCAAGAAGTACAAAAGATTATTCACCTGCAGAAAATTGCAAATCAAATGCCAGACGCATTTACAAATTTGAAAAGAATTGCTAAATCACATATTCCTGAAGAGAATGTCCCAATTCGAATTGATGTCCCTGAAGGACCATCTACTAGTGTCATAGCTAATGAGTCCAAAGCACGCCTAAAGCGTGGTAGACCATTGGGTTCTAAGGATCGAAATCCTAGAAAAATAAAAATAAATGGTCAAGATGACACTACGAAAGAACCACATATGAAAGTTCAAGACTTGAGAAATTTTGATATCTATGAAGGAATCAATGAGCCCGAGACTCAAAAAAATGAGGAACTATCCATAAATTCAAGTGATGCTGGAATTAATCGATCAAAAATAGTGGTGGATTATGTCTTAACATATTGTGTTGCAACAAAAATCATGCAAGATAGTGAGGATCTTGAACCTCAATCTGTCACAGAATGTCGACAAAGAAATGATTGGCCAAAATGGCAAGAAGCAATTCAATCAGAATTGAATTCACTTGTCAAGCGTGAAATTTGTGGACCTAAAGCTAAAACACCTAATGGTATTAAGCCTGTTGGCTATAAATGGGTCTTTGTGCGAAAAAGAAATGAGAAAAATGAAGTACAAAGGTACAAAGCACGCCTTGTTGCACAAGAATTTTCACAAAGGCCTGGTGTCGACTATGAAGAGACATACTCACTAGTTATGGATGCAATAACATTGCGTTATCTTATTAGTTTCACTGTCCATGAGAGGCTTGAAATGCATTTGATGGATATGGTTACAGCTTATCTATATGTCACTTGATAATGAGATATACATGAAAATTTCCGAAGGATTTAAAATGCCTGGAGCATATCGTTCAAAGTCTCGGGTAATGTATTCAATTAGATTGCAAAGATCATTGTATGGTTTGAAGCAATCTGGATGCATTTGGTATAACTGTCTTAGTAAATATTTATCTAAGGCAGGTTATATAAATGATGAAATTTGCCCATGTGTTTTTATAAAGAAAACAAAATTGGAATTTGTCATACTTGCTGTTTATATAGATGGCATAAACCTTATTGGAACTCCAATAGAGCTTCAAAAGGCAATTGATTATTTAACGAAGGAATTTGAGATGAAAGATCTTGGAAAGATAAAATTATGTCTTGGTCTGCAAATTGAGCATTTGAAAAAAGGTGTCTTTATCCATCAATCTGCCTATACAGAAAAAGTGTAGAAAAGATTTTATATGGATGATGCACATCCATTAAGTACTCCGATGATTGTTCGATCACTTGATGTGAATAAGGATCCATTCCGACCTCAAGAAAAGAATGAGGAAATTCTTGGTCTTGAAGTACCATATCTTAGTGCAGTTGGTGCACTAATGTATCTTGCTAACACTACAAGACCTGATATAGCATTTTCGATTAATTTGTTAGCAAGGTATAGTTCTGCTCCTACTAGGAGGCATTGGAATGGGATCAAACACATAATGCGGAATCTAAAAGGGACTATCGATATGAGCTTATTATATTCTAACGATTGCAGTCCCAATCTTATTGGTTATGCCGATGCAGGGTATTTATCTCACTCACACAAAGCTCGATCTCAAATTGGCTACGTGTTCATATGTGGAGGTACTTCCATATCTTGGAGATCTACAAAGCAGTCTCTCATAACTACTTCATCAAATCATACTGAGATAATAGCTATTCATGAAGCAAGCCGAGAATGTGTGTGGTTGAGGTCCATGATACATCTCATTAGAGAAAAATGTGGTTTGAAATGTGAAAAAGTACCCACAATTTTGTATGAAGATAATGCAGCATGCATAGCACAACTAAAGGGAGGATTCATAAAAGGAGATAGAACGAAGCACATCTCGCCAAAGTTTTTCTACACACATGAGCTCCAAATGAATGGTGATATCAATATGCAACAGATTCGTTCAAGTGACAATGAGGCTGATTTATTCACCAAATCTCTACCAACTGCAACTTTCAAGAAGATGGTGCAGAAGATCGGGATGCAAAGATTCAAGGATGTTCTGATTAGGGGGAGTTAATATGCGATGTACTCTTTTTTCCTTACGAGATTTTTTTCCACTGGGTTTTCCTTGTAAGGTTTTTAATGAGGCAGCCAAAATGCGTATTATTAGATATGTGTACTCTTTTTCCTTCACTAGATTTTTTCCCACTGAGTTTTTTCTAGTAAGGTTTTAACGAGGCACATTATCTATCAAACAGACATTCAAAGGGGAGTGTTATGAACATATTTGTATTATGGTGAATGTCTATAAAGGTATTTGTATTATACTGAATACAAGTATTTATATTATAGTGAAAGTCTATCGTTTGAGAAAAAGTTAGGAGGAATTATCCCTATAAATAGAGGGGTTCTCCTTCATTGTATTTCATCTCATCAAGAGAAATAAAAACTTCTTTCTTTCTCTACAATATTCTTGTTCTTTCTTTATTATCTCATTACACTTTAACATTTCATCCTATACTTCACATGGTTGTTTTTTCACTACTAAGTATATTAATATAATTTTATCGAGGTTATTAATTTAATTATTAATTAAAATTTACAAATTAGAAATTGCATTGATAGTCCCCTAAAAAGAATTCCAAATTCATTTAAAACTATTAACTCAATAACATGCTATCAATAAATTAAAAATGAGTTAAATAAAAATTTGATCACCCCTGCCTTAGAACATATTTGATCATTGCATAATAATAACACATATATTTTTTTGTCTATTTACCACTATTATTTAAGAATGTGTTCAGTATGCATTTTCTTTTAACAAAATAAGTTCTTTAATAATAAGTAAAATCACTTTTCTAATACAAGTCGTATTGTCTCTTTCACGATCTCACAATAAATCATCCTACTCATCATCCCCACCCCACCCTCCATCCCTCCAACCCCCTCTCCCCCTATTCCACCTCCTTTACCCCCAACCTACTCCCTAACGTTGGCTAAATTACAATTACAATTGAAAAATAAAATGAGGAAAATAAAATATCTTCAAATTGAGACGCGGATATCTCGCTCTCTTTAAGGAGATTCAAGCCCACTAAATAAAAAATTTACCGGTCCAACAATAATTTTCTCGATTTTCCCCCTCTAGGATATAATAGCCCAGCGACAAACTCTGGACAAGTATTGAGTTCAAAGCTCTAACAAAAGAACTCCTTCCTTTAGCTAAATAAAAACTCTCTTTTATTCACTTTCTTTTACTCTATGTTTTTTTCCTTCTTCTACCACACAATACAAGACTACCATTATTTATATGTGAAGAATTCTTCTTGTAATGAATTGAAAGAATGTGAGGTAATGATGGTCCTAATGATGATCCTGCATGTATTTCATGTGTATCTCACCGACGGATTTAAAAAAACCTCGCGAATTGACTTGGGTTACAGGTGTGATTCTGGCTATATTAACTGCATCTTTTGGCTTAAGTAATGGGAGAATTATGATTTAGAGGTTACATAGGTTACATAGGTTACAAGGCATAATGAGGTAGAATAATGAAATGGAGGTTATGGAATAGTAAAGGTCACATTCATCACCATGAATGTGAGAATAAATATTTTTATAATATTAATAAATATCTATTTCCTCCACGAGTTAAAATTCCTCCAAGGTCAAAAATATCAGTGTGAACTAATTCTAACAAATCAATTTTTCTTTCAACTTGAAAGTGAGGCCTTTTAGTGATTTTAGCTTTACTACAAGCTTCACACTTTTCAAAATTCTTTTTAACCATTGGATTAATCCTAAACTACTCATGATTCCTATATAACGATCATTGATATGACACAGACGAGCATGCCAAAAATTAGTAGAAGAGGGCGACATTCAACTTGAATATATCATCACAACATATCCCTTTCCCACAAAAATACCCTTTTTCACTATTACATATTTGATCAAACTCAATAATTTTGTTTAAAGCCTGCTTTATTAAGAAGAAAACTAGACATCAAATTTTTTATCCTAGAAGGAGTAAAAAGTATATCTTTCAATGTTAATATCCTTTTAGAGGTGAAACTCAACTCGACGTCTCCCTTTCCAAGAACTTGAGTGGTGTGAGAATCACCAAGCATGATGGCTTTGGCCTCCTTAAAAGGAGTATATATTTTGAACCAGTCTTTGTCATAGCAGCCATGACGGTTTGCACCAGAATCAGCCCACCATTCATCAACATTTTCAACCATGTTTATGTCTATTATCACCGCCACAAAAGGCTCTTCAGTAATATTTGCCTGAGGAGTGGGACCATATTTCTGAAATTTACAAAATCGAGAAATATGCACACTCTTGACACAGACAAAGCATGGTCCTCTATGTTGTCCTTATTGATTGTGTGCTTGGTTATTACCACCATTATTTTTCTTGGGAGGTCTACCATTATTTTTCTTAAAGTTTTTCTTCTTAAGCTTCAAAGATATATATTTGTGAGTATCAGGAGCAACATTATTTGAAGTAATTAAATTTACCTTCGATGTGAGGTTGCTCTCTTCTGATTGTAAAAGTGCATCTTGGCCCCTTGCCTCCTCTTCCATGCAGATTGGCATTATCAATGTCTCAAGTGAGATTTCCTTTTGTTTGTGGAGTTCTTTGAAACTCCTTCCAAGAAGGTGGAAGTTTATCTATTATGACACAAACAATAAGGTTATCTCCAATTTTTATCTCCTCGGACATGAGCTTTCCAACAACCATTATAAAGTCTTGAGCTTGGTCTACTACTGATTTATTGTACACCATTTGAAAATGAAAAAATCAGCTAGTAGCATATTTTTTCGCTCAAGCCTCCTTGGTATCATACTTACTCTGCAATGTTTTCCAAATTTTCTTTGCACTAGAGTAAGTTCTATCATAATAATCATAAAAATTATCAGATAGATAATTAAGAAGATAATATTGATATTTGTAGGAATCATCATCGTACTTTTCAACTTTCTCTTGAAGAGAAATTAATTCATCATCATTCATGAAAGAGCTGTCTACTTTATTCGGATTATTCTCAGTTAACACATAAGAGACATTGAGAAGACTTAAGTAGAAAAGTACTTTATCCTTCCATCTCTTAAAATGAGTATCGTTGAATCGAAATGACTTGTTAAGATCTCCCATCTTGACCTCCGCAGATTTTTTAATTGTAGCAATTGAATCTCCTTAAAATTGTTGGAGAAATTACAATTGCAATTGAAAAATAAAATGAAAAAATAAAATATCTTTAGACTGAGGCGCGGATATCTCACACTCTTTAAGGAGATTCAAGACCAGTGTAACAAAACTTTACCGGTCTAGCAGAAATCTTCTCAACTTGTCCCCTCCAGAATACAATAGCCCAGCAACATTGTATGACTCAACAAACTCTGGACAAGTATTGAGTCCAAAACTCCACCAAAAGAGCACATTCCGTTAGCTAAATTAAAACTCTCTCTTTTACTCGCTTTCTTTCACTCTATATTTTTTCTTCTTCTACTACCACATAATACATGACTATCATTATTTATAGGTGAAGAATTCTTTCTTGTAATGAATTGGAAGAATGTGGGTAATAAAATGGGTAAGTAATGGGAGAATTATGCCTTAGAGGTTACATAGGTTATAAGGCATAATGAGGTAGAATAACGGAATTGAGGTTATGGAATAGTAAAAGTCACATTCATCACCATGATTGTGAGAAATAAATATTTTTATAATACTAAAATGCTCTAAAATTCCAACACCTAGCCCAACCGTACCCCCTCCCACCACCCATCCCTCGCCCTCCTCTACCCACAACATTCGTCACTCTAACCCAGGTCCATGTATTACATATATACATAAGTATTTTTTACTTACATATTGAATATAAAAAAGTAAGTAAAAAATCACTTATTTTTTTAAATAATTTCTTTCTTTGAAAAAACACTCTTCTTCGTGCCAAACAAAAATATTTTTGTTACTTTGACTCTTTTATTAAAAAGTGCAATTCATTGCTCTATCGGGAGTCTAGGTTGTCAACATTAATTAAAGAAAACAGATAAAATTCAATTGATTTTCTTGAATTCGAAATTAAAATAGGCCCAAAAAATTAAACAAATACAAAAATAAGTTTTTTTTTATTTCAAATAAAAATAAGTTTAATGGACTAAAAAAGTTCGTTATATCCATTTTTTCTAACAGCTAAAATTAACAGTGGGAAAGCGCATATAATGGATTAAATTAGTCCGCATTATATAGCGGACTAATTTAGAGGGTGTTTTTAGCTTATACAAACCAGCTTATAAATACTTTTTAACTTTTTGTAGTGTTTTGATTTTATCAAAAAGTGCTTAAAATTTTTTTTAAAGTGCTTTAAAAAAGTCAAAAGCCAAAAGTTGGTAGATATCAACTTTTTGTTGGGCTTATAAGCCATTTAAATTTGACCAAACTATTTACCTTTTTATCCCCTAATAATTTTCTAATTTCAATAATATCCTCACTCAAATCTTTGATTTTTTTTTTGTGAATGTTAGAAAAAAATAATTAAAAATCTGAAAAAAAAATTGAGGTAGTATTAATTTATTTAAATTATTATATTAGATTTTACAAATAAAAAAATAGAACTATTCTCCTCATATAAAATAAAGAGGAGATTTGCTAATTTTACTCAAATTATATATTTTAAAAATTAAAAATAACTTAAATAAGTAGTTTATATTAAAAATAAATAAAAATATAAATTAATTTAGATTTTAATTATTTTAGAAAAAAAATATCATAGTAATTCGCTTTTTATAGTGTTAACAGCTTTAAGGGCATTTAAGTCATTTGATAAAAAAATAAGTGCTTAACAGCACTTATGTACCAAACACATCAATAACTTTTTTTCAATTTCAACACTTTTATCCAAACACATAACTGCTTATTTATAAAATAAATTTCAACACTTAAAAAATGCTTTAAGCACTTATGTTTAAAAGCCACTTTTTTCAGCTAAACCAAACAGGCTCTTAGTCCGTTATATGCTCCCCACTGATGCAACTCAATTTTATTGAATTTCGAGCTTCTTTGTTTGTAGGCTTTCTTGCTATAAGGGGTCATTTGGTTACATATTAAAGTTATGAAGGTATTAGTAATACATGAATTAGTTATAAGGGAATCTACGTATTATTTTATGCAGGGATTAGATATGCAGGTTTTAGTTATGTAGGTATTAGTTATGTAAGTAGTAGTTATGTAAGTATTAGTCATGTAGGGTTAAGTTATGTAGAGATTACAATACATGAATTATTGATTATTGATTATTTAATTTATTATAAATTAATATATATTATTTACAAATAAATAAGTAAACAAATAGTTAAAATTATTGTATAATTGATTTTCTTTAAAAGAAGAAAATGAAAGTATAAATGTACATCGAATAGAAAAAAAGTGGATCAATAATGATTTTGTTATTTATATAACATTCATATTATCCAAAAAAAAATACACCAAATAAAAAAAATAATAATTAATTTCAGATAAATATACACGGAAGAAAGTATAATGTTTTTTTTAAAAAAATACCGAATTGAAAAAGATTTTAAAAGTAAATTGATAGATGTAAATGTGTAATTTTATTACTTTAATCCATGTATAACTAATACCCACATAACTTATTCCACCTTCTACGCCGCATAAAATTATACATCGATTTCCTCATAAGTTATGTAAGTTTTAGTTATGTAGAATTATTAAAAATACAACCAAACATTGTATAAAATTAATACATGAATAACTTTTATACAATATTTAGAACCTACCAACCAAACATTGTATAAAATTAATACATGAAAGACTTTTACCCTATTTGGTAACCAAAAAATGCATAAAATTAATACATGAATAATCAAGTTATTCATATATTATTTTGGCTCTTATCCAATAACCAAAAGGCCCCTAATTGTATATGAAAACGATTGAATTGATTTGACATTTGGCTTTTGCTAAGTTGTATCCCTTTTGTTTAATTAATTATTATTAATTACTATCAGCAATTTAGCACCCTGAATTGATTATAATACCTTACTCTTTTATCTTTTTATTTGATTTTCTTTTTCATGTTCAGAAAATTATGTTTAATTGAATATTTGATATTTCGACAGATAATATTGGCCAAATTTTGCTCAAACTAAATAGATAATTTTAAAAAAAAGGGAGGTTGATAAACAACTCGGCTCAAATCATATGTATAATTAGCTGAAAAAATAAATGTGTTCTTTTTAATAATTTAAATTTATATATATATATATATTTGATTATGAAAAAATATATTAACCCACACATAATAATGTGTGAAGAATATTAAGTAAATGTAAATTTATCTAAATCATGGCAAAATGACAAATGAGAAAAAACAAGAGGCTGAGTTCAAATTGAAAATTTGGTACTGATTTCATGGGAAAAATTTTGAGGGCAAAAATGTCATAAAGCTGAAAAAATGAGATTTGCATTATTGTAAGAGAGATGATATCAATGCTATTTTTTCTTAATATAGAAATAAAATAACAAAAAATTGGTAAAGAAGAAAATTGTACTACACAAAGAATATGAGTATATAAGTAATATAACAGACAAAATAATCCGATATATATAACGGACTAATTTAATTCACTATATAGACTCTCACACCGTTAATTTCAGTTGTTAGAAAAAATGGGTATAGTGAACTTCTTTAGTCCGTTAAACCTATTACCTATTTCTGTTTCAAATTAAAAAGTAATTTATTTCTGTATTTATTTAATTTTGAAGACCTATTTTTGTTTCGGAGTCATTTTTCTTCAGCCATCATTTATTAATTTTTTACCAAAAGAGATTTATTCATTTTTATATTGTTGTAGCTTATTATGAAGTGACAAGTTTGTTCGAGAAGATACAACTTTGCATCCAACTCAATTATACATTCATGCTTGATGGAGGCAAGGATGGTAGGGGAGGGGGCGTCAAATAGAACATGACAGGTCGAAAATGAGTTAGATAAAAATAAATAAAATTTCGATCGCTCATATTTGATATGAACAAAAAATTAGTATTTTTGGATTATAAATATTTTTTTTCTTCTTCTTTTTCCTCCTTTAATCTTAGGGTGTTTTTAGCATGAAGAAAAATATTTTTGTATTTTCATAAAAACTATTTTTCTTGAAAATAGGTGGTCATAGGTCGGGGATAAAAGTCGAGTCCTAAATTTGAATAGAAGTTTAGATCTTGAGTCGGGATCATGTTTCGAGTTGGAGTACAAAGTCAGATCTCGAGTTGGTATAGGAATTTGGGTCTCAGGTCGGGGGTTGGGTCCCGAATTGAAGTCAGGAGTCGGGGTCTAGGTTAGAATTCAGACCTCGAGTTACATAAATTTATTTTCATAAGAAAAGGAATTGACGGTAAAATTAAATACACCTAGCTTAAATGGATTATTTAATAATATTTATTTTTTAAAAAAAATTATGTACTTATTGATATAGGTACATCCATAAAGCACATATTTCACACTAGACAAAACTATAAATTAATAATATTCTAATATCTATTTAAGAATAGACATAAAACTGTTTCCCTAATATTTTGAACTTCAAAATCATTATATTATAAGCGTTCTTTTCTTTTTCTTCGGCCGAAGTACTTTTTTTTTTAAAAAAAACTTCTAATGTATTAATAATTTTCTTACAACCTTTTGAATTAAGTTATAGCATCAATGTAATAATATTTATTTTATTATTTAAATAAATATTATATTTTTTAATGTTAATTATTATTTTTAAAATAATTTTTATATATTTATTGTTTGACGTGATACCTACATGCAATGCATATACCTAAACTAGTTAGGGAGAAAAAAGTATTCTTCTCGTATACTTTCGCTTTTGTTTATTTAAAGAAACAAGAGATTTTCTTTTCATATTTACAATAATTTAAATTTATATCTTATATGTTATTTTTATTGGGACGTGAATACAAATGTTTATGATTTATTTTAATTTTAAAATAAAACTTCTATCTTTCTTACATTTCATGGTTAGTTAAACACTATCATCTAAATTAAAACAAGGACAGCATAGTTCGGCTTCAAGAAGTTTAGGAGAACTCAAAATTTCTTTTCAAAGATAACGGGGCACTACTAAAGACAAATGCACATTAGTCAAAATAATGTTATGCAACATCGTCTGTCTGAAAATTTTATTAAATACTCATAGAACCAATGTCGTAACACAGAGATATGAATAAATAACACAATTGGATTAAACTCGCTTAACAGACTGACTGTTTGAGCACCACTTTATATATATTAGGTTGCAGATTCGAAACCACTTGTTTTATGCATTTTATTTTTGAATTGTTATCTAAAAGCAAAAAAATAATGTAGTAGCCAAGCTTCAAACTTGGGTCAAACACTCAAGGACCTAAGGCACAGGCTGACCAAATGACCTAATGGGACAAATATGTTTAAGAAGTTCTTCTAATATACATGATAGTTCTTCAAGATATATATATATGTATATGTTGAACCCTTTTTAAAGTTTATAAGTGCACGTACACCCCGAACTCACCACAGGAATTCTCCTTTTCCAAGAAGTGTAGGGTGACAGTTGGATTTAGAGAAGGGCTATAATTCTGCCACCATCACCTCCCTTAAAATTTTAAAATGTGTTGTGACATGTGACATGTGATGACATTGATTCTACTCTTTTTATATTATTGAAAAAAATAATTATTGGGCCTAGTATACTCATAAGGGGTGCTAATTAGTTAGATAGCCAACATTCTCGCTCTCTCTCTCTCTATATCGGAAGACGTGTACTAAAAATCTTGAAATGATTAGGGTTAGGGTTTATTTTTTGTATTCATTAGAGGACATCTAGATTGTTGATAAAGCAAATTCATTCGCTTTGTGTGGATTTCTAGTGATTGGTGATATGAATGGTGATTGATGCAGATCCGCTATAATAATGGAGAAACCTATATGTCTCCTAAATAGAATTTACAATTCAACTACTACATAGGTTTTAGAGAGTCCTAAGCTTTTCGATTGATGAGATGATTAGTATGCAAATGTGTTTTTAGGGCTTTTATATATTAAAATCATTACTTAATTGCATTATTTTACGTCCGTAATTGTCTAGTTTTCGTATGAAACATTATAGCTTTTGTAGATCTCATCGAGAGCTTTTCGATGATATGTAGATCATAATTTTTGGCCACCCTAGACTCCATTTAACATCTATTCTTAGACGATTATTGAGAATATAGTGAACTTTCGACTTTAGGATTTATGTTTATGTTTAATATTTCTATCAATTTTCTAATGTTACATTTATGTGTATGCAAAAATATTAAATATGCCAAGTTTTATGCTAATTATGAAATATTGTATTTTACAAATATGTAGAACCTTTTTGTTCCATAAATATCGTGTCTATTGCTTTCAAATATTGTTATAGACCTTATCAAAAGTGAAAAACTCAATAGTAACAATTATAAGATTTTAAAGCATCGAGCTATAATATGTGCTGAATGAATAAAAAAAATTCTTACTACTATGAATAATGTCATGAATGATCCTAATAAGAGTAATAAAACCCAACATAGGTAAGACTTTAAATCTTATGACGCTTGAAAAATATAAATTGTATAGCTCCTATCATGTTTTGTTGTTGATTTATGATAATTTCACAAAAATTTCTACACTCACATGATTGCCAATAATATGTGGTATGTTCTTCAAACTATATAAGGTAGCACTACGTTTACCAAATTTAAGGTCATAAGTTTATTAAGGTGCAACAAGTTCAAGCAATTTTCCATTTTCTATATCAAAGTTAGGAGCATATGAAGATGCATCTAACACATAATAAGTAAAAAAAATATATGTTTAATGATGTGAGGCAACACCTACACTTAGAAGAGGAACAACATGAGGCTGTCATAGAAAGTGCAAAAGTGCAGAAAACAACTTCTAGCTCAATAAATGATTTTAAACGCAAATTAGAGAAAATTGAAAATTTAAGGCTCAGCCAAACAAGAATCGTAAAATGATAAACAAGAAGATAATAGAAAGCGTAAGAAAAAAATGTGACTAAAGTGAAATACTTCAATTATAATCATAAAGGACATTATGTTAGTGATCGGACTAAGCCTAATAAAGCACTTTATAGTAAATCTAGAAAGGTACTTCATGTTCCTTATTCTAGTAACATATGTGTTGTTAGCTATATATTTTCTTTAAGACTAATCTTTTGTCATAATTGACTTAGGAGTCATGTACCACATAACGAGGAAAGTGAAGTTTTTGTAAACTTTCAATAGGTTCACATGTGCATATGGATATATCTAGAGAATAATACTAAGGTTGTTAAAAGGACCGTATCATGTGAATTAATTTTATATGAAAATTAAGACTTCATCCTAGATAACATTCTAAATGCTTCTTAAACTTCCAAGGATATTGCTTCTGTGTCAAGTTTATTACATTTAGGTTTCAACTGAAATTTTCACGACATTAAGATATAAGAACAACTTATTTTGGTTCTAACTTTATCAAAAATGATTTTATCTTTAATTGATTTGGATATTAGTTCCTTTAATCCAATTGTTAGTTTTTCCAAATTGTCTCGTTACATAATCTTAATAATAATGTAAAATTCGCATGTTAGACTTGGTCATATAGGCTTATGACACGTGGATAAGTCCACTTGCAAACATTATCTGTTAATTTGTTGTGACTTATCCAGGTTCTTTCAGCAAGAAGGTAAAGTTCAGAAAAGTAAATCAACTCAAAAAAATTTATGTGGAGAACTTCTTGCACAAGGAAGGAAAAATTACGACTATCTCCAATAATATTTTTTCCAAATTCTCCACTATCACACCAGCTACTTTTAAGGTTACAACTCCTTTCTACACATAAGCAACTGACTCCTATAACTCCTACCCTAATTCTCAACAATTCTCCCTAATTCTTGGTACCTCTCCAATTATTTATATATTATATCTAGTCTAAAAAGTTCCTTTACAACTCAATACAAAATCAACACCTGTACAAATCACTATGAAATTAAAAGCATATAGTTTTGAAACCACAACAATCTAACTATTACAACTTAGAATTATAATGATAAATCTTGATAGGAATAGATTCTTCATCACAGCTACTGAGTCTTTTCTTCAAGATTCTCTCATATAGATATCTCTATATGTATACTCTCTCTTTTCTAATGGTCAAAATAAAGCATAAACATAATATTTTGTATAGGAATAGAATAGTCATTTATATTTCTCCAAATCTAATCAGGAATTGGTTTAAAACATTTCAAGAATTCAATTCTTGTTTGACTTGGTTTAGCGCTTGCCAAACTTTTCTTAATTTCAATCTATAACTTTATATTTTTGAAAAATAATTTCAATCTATAACTTTATTGAACTCTAGATTCTTATAGAATTGAATTAAATTTAATTACAACTATTCAAGATTTTTTTTGTGTGCGTGGAACAGTTTTTCTTGCATTGATAAACAGTTTCCATTTATGCCTTAAGGAACAAATTCAATCAGCAATTTTCTTGCAGTGTTGCCGTCTTTATCATTTTTTTTTTGAAGATTTGCTAAGGTCCTGATTATTAAAATTCTTTGTACATCTTCGAAGTACATATATTGTCACTTGCACAACGTTCTTCAATAATCAACTACCATATAATCTTGAATGTAGATTCCAATTAAAGTAGCTCAACAAATTTCTCTTTTTTATGATGACAAATCCATAGTAGCTTCATACTTCTTCATGTGAACTTCTCCAACTTTATCAATCTTCATATAATCCTTATGTGTATCTTCCCCCTTAAAAATAACTCCTATATTGACAATCTTCTCCATTAGAATCAGCGTCATTGCTGATCTAACTTTTGATTTCTGACTGTCATCTAACTTCAGTAAGATTTGCAAACTTACTTTAGTCTTTTTTTCTAACTACAGTAAGGGTTGTAAGTTTACTTGATTCATATTTTTTCATGCGCAGTTCTCCAGCTTCAACAATCTTTATATGATCTCATGTACATCTTTTCCCTTAAGAACAAATCCTATCTTGACAATCTTCCCCTCTAAGAACTAGCTTTATTGTTGATCCGGCTTCTAACTTCTAACTATCTTATAACTTCAGTAAGGTTTGTAATCTTACTAGTCTCCCCTCCTGACTTTAGTAAGTGTTGTAAGCTAACTTTAATGTATGTAGACTACAACAAGATATTAATCTTGTATCCGTCCATGTAGGTCTTACCTTCCATCCACTACATCCTTCTAGGTGGCTAGATTTGCTTGACTAAATAAGGTTTATAAGCTCACCTAATTAGTTGTAGGGACTCACCTTCCATTCATTGCAACCTTATAGATGGCTAGATTTGGGAATCTGATCATGTATATATGTCTTCTTCATAAACATCTCTTCATTGTAAGTGCAGGGACCGAGTTCTTTTTTCTACAACTATGTGTTACAAAATTTATACAGCTTCATACAGTGCAGCTACAACTTTCTTCTTCAGAAACCTTCTTCTTTCATCTTTTCTTGAGACATTCTATTTTCTCTTTAATCCAATACTTCTCCATAGAATCAGGTTAATTTATAAGTAAGAATCTATTTTTTTACAACTTAGCCTATAACACATGGATAGTGTAACACCTTGTGCTTTCGTACTAAGAATTGGCCATTGAAAATGAGTAATTCAATCCAAACCCGATGAATATAATTGTGCTTAGAAAATATGAGTTGATTTGGAAGAGTTGTATGGTGTTAACAAGAATATGTGGTCATACTAGATAATGTGTTTATATTTATATCCCAATGTACCATACCACTCGTCAATTCAAGTTTGATACAAGAAGTTATGTTTATTTTACCAAAGCCCCAGAATTTACACTAAGTGTTTGTCGCGATAGTCGAAGAAATGCGCCTATCATTGTGATTGCGTGAGGCTGCGCCTCGACACGACAAAAGAAATATGCGATACAGAACAGTTTCTAAGTTTGACACAGTGACGTGCACGACGCGACGTTCATCGCCCCCAAGTTGGATGAGGTGGAGGTCACACCGCGAGGAAGGGCAAGGGAGGAATATTCTTGTCCAAGTATATAACGTGATAGACAATGCAATGCGGCACCCATCACGATGATTTTCACCATAATGGAGCTGGTGGCTTGATGCTCATCGGGCGCAATGCATCCAAGCCTAGTCCAGTTTCTAAGTCTATAAATAAGACCCAGTCCGAGTATTTTCAAACTCTTTTGCTTGTTCTTTATTTTTACAAGTCCAAGGATGACTCTCCCTTCCTCTCAACACCTCCCCATGCCAAGGCAAGTTTTCTCACGCAATTCTACATATTTCCTAGTGTTTCTCACACTCATGTGCAAATTCTTAATATAATTCTAACTTATGATCATAAGGTCTTCAAGGCAATCCTTCTCAACAACTCAAGCATAGGATTGTTGGACATTTTTCATCAAAGATCAAATTTTTGTTTGTGTTTTGAGAGTGATTAACGTTTCTAAGGCTATCCTCTACGTGAGAGAACACTATTGCTCTTCCCCAACTACGTTCTTTATATCCATGAATTCTACTCCATAAATGAGTTAGGTCAAATTACGAATATTATGAACTTGTTTGTACTATTTTGCTATGAATGCTATAAATTCCTTATGTACTTTTAAATTCTTATGGTGTCTTCATTCTATAAATTCTATATTTCACCACGAAACTATACAAAATGAAAAGTATGTTTTTTCTTCTAAATTTGGATTTCTCTTAAAGATTTTACTTATGATATGACTTTTATGACTATGAACCATGATTTACAATATGATGCACGTGAAGAAATATGACTGATGATTTATGAGCTTTTGTGATAAATATGATTATGAGCTAATTTTTGTCAAATAAATGAGAGAGTAATTGTTAACCAAGAAGGCATAAGTTTACAGGACAAGTGCCCAAAACTATGTATACCAACATAGATATTGGATCAAATATTGGACCGGACGAATTCTTTGTGATACCTAAGATGGTTTGTTATGGATCCTCTGCTAGCAAACAAGTTATGTATGTCTCGTACCCCGACAAGCTATGGGATGGCTTGGATGATCGAGCAAAGATAAGACTTCATGTGCTCATATGGTGGATTATATCAGTTAAACCAAGAAAGTACCATAACAAACTAATTTGTGATGAAAGATGAAAACGTTAAAGTCAACCTACTGGTTTAAATTCTTTGATTTCTTTTCTTGCTATGATATGATTCTTTGGTTGTCTTTTTACTTCACTTATGTCTTATGTTTGTTTTCTTGCCATTTTACATAGCAATACTATTTCACATATACTTACGTTAATTTTTCTAGGAGTATTATATTTTGTGATGCAGATTCTGACATACAGGATGAACAAGTTCTATGCTAGATTCTGCAGTATCAGCATGTTGGTGAGCCCCACTTGATTCATGGGGCCTAATCATCTACTTCCAATTTTTATTTTAGCCTAAGGATAAGCCAGGGCCATATCCAAGTAAACATTATTATTCATGTCACGTAGAGGCTTCAAAGATAGGCTAGAGGTGATGTTCAGAAAGCTTATATCGTCAGTATCCCTAATTGTTGGAAGCCTTATGATTGTGTTTTGAACTCGAAGTATTTATTAATGGGAAGATCATTTTTTAAGATTTTGTATTGAATTCCTTGATTATATTTCAAGAATTTATTTGATGAAGACATTTTATCATCCTTATGAATGTCTCAAGTCTTATGTCATGTTATTAATTCGCTCAGGTAAGTTAAGACACCAAGTGTTAGTCTTACCTGGGCTCAGGATTGCAGCGTGACAAACTTTGTATCAGATCACTAGATTCAAATATCTTAGGGAGTCTATGAAGTCATACCTAGTAGAGTTTTAATTATAATATGAAGCCTGCCACATTTATAATTAGGAGGTTGCAGGACATTTAAGAATGTTATTTTTTCTTTCATGCTCTAGATCGTGCTATAGAATTGAACCCTAAGAATAGATCCTAACTCCTGCATTACTGTGTATTTCAGAGGCCATATGTGAGTTCATGTTTATTGAATATATCAAGGAACTCAGTTTAGAGGCATATGATGTCTGAATATCATTTGTACAACATTATCTCTAGATACGCTTAATGGAAAAGGAGAAAATGTTGTATCACAGTATTTATACCATGTATGCAAATATTAACCAAACGGGTTAGCATAAGTTTTATCTCAAATTATTGTGTGTGAGACCTTATTGAGTACCCTCACGAGTCCAATCAATGGCTCGAAACTTGAATTGATATTATCTATCTTAGCATGCTACCAAATGACCATGAGAGATTCGATTTGGTGGAGTATGACTAGGAAGCAAGTTGGATAGAAGTTGAGAGACTTGTGAAAAGAGAAAGATCATGACGGTCTCATTTTGTTTGTTTGATCGTATCGGTTATGACTTACGGGTCATAATTATGAACACAAGAAACTATGATACATGAGATCAAAGTGAAAAGTATTAGTGTGATTCAAATGATCTAGGGCATTGAACATACTTGTTATGATTTACTTGATGATTTTCATGATAACGACGAGAGGATATATATTCTTAACAAATTTATAGTAAATGATCTCATAATATGCTGATTGCATAGCCTATTTATCTAGTATGAATGATGCAAGAGAAATAGAAGAAAAAAAGCCCACCGATAAGGGGTGCGAGCTAATTAGATGGCCCATTAGTTAATCCAGCTCTTAAGCCTATAAGTGGTAGAAAACACATACTAAAAAACCTAGAAACAGCTAAGGATAGGGTTTACTCTGCATCCATTAGAGAGCTTAGTTATTACATCTAGAAAATTTTTTGGTGATTATTTGATATTGTATGCTATGTTAAGGAAAGTACGGGTTGTATATGTGTCGTAGATGACAAAGGAAATGTGTACGAACAGAAAAGCAAAGAGTATGTGAAGTTCATAAGTAAGGGCCAATTTTAAATGATCATATCTTCCAATATATAATAAATTAGAAGCCCCAAGACCTATCAAATTGAAGGTCTTTGAGTCTACTTTTCAGAACATCAAACCTCTTGTCAATTGGAGTTCTAAGTAAGAAGTTATGGGTATTTCATCGAAGCATCCTGAACGGTGATGCGAGCATGACGCCCTAGCGCCTCCACCGCCCTATTTACTTAAAATCTGATTTTTCACTTATAGAAAATATTTTCATCTTAATATAAATCGATCATCTTGCTAAGCATTTCATTTCTCTCTCAAATCCAGTAGCTATAACAAAGAAAATCAATGAGGAAACATCAAGCAAATCATAAGACAAGTTGAGAATACTTTGCCAAGTATGCTAGGGGCTGTTTTGGAGCTCTTTGTGACAAGGTGTTGAAGGTGTTTTCTGCGTTTCAAAATCTTTTTAGACTACCTATATATCCATCCTTGAGTAGGTATTGAAACCAAGAGGAAAGTTAAGGATTTCACTCCTTTTAAACCTCTCAAATTGCAAAGCGAAAAGCTGAAAATTGGCAGCTAAGTGAGCTGCCGATGGACTGTTTGTGAGCTGAGTTTTGCTCATTTTTCTTAGGATTTTTGGCTGTCCATTTTGCTGGAATTATACTTCATATTGAGGGGAAGAATTACATAAGAATTAAGGTAAAATTTCCTCTTCTTTCTCCCTAAAAAATTAGTGAAAACTATTGAGAAAATGACTAAATGTTGTTGATGTTGTCGTGTGTTGTTATTACTATTGTGACTGCCTTTAGTTAGTTATTTTGGGTTGTATTTTGTGCTACA
Source organism: Datura wrightii (assembly GCA_035772735.1). NCBI lineage: Eukaryota > Viridiplantae > Streptophyta > Magnoliopsida > Solanales > Solanaceae > Datura > Datura wrightii. The sequence continues at coordinate 51,045,051 of JASDFA010000020.1, read as the reverse complement.
GATTAAGCTTGTTGTTGTCCTATAAAACCACTAGATTAAGGAGGTTGAAGGCTGATATCGGCTAAAGAAAAGTTCATCGGAGAAAGGAATGTAAGGCACCCGTCCATCGTTCTTTTAAGCACGATTTGTACGTTGTGAATTGAATGAGCCAACAACCTCTTTACAAGTCTTGAGGCAGTATGTTAAGCTTCATTTAAACATTTAAAGTTTCATGTTTGAGTGAGGTTAAATATTAAGATTATGTCTAGCCCAAGTGAGGAATTTAAAGTGGGATATCGTGTTGATTGTTGTCGTAGTTGTATATCGAGTTAGAGACCCCTCAGGGTGGGCATTGTTAGTTGGTACTTACTGTATGTTATATATGTGTGATATTAAATGTGTTTAAAGGTCTAGTTGCTAACTGAAATTGGTGAAAGAGCTAAGATGATGACGTGTAAACGATTTTAAGCCAAGTAAAGACGTCGCAATCTATTAAGGGTAAATGAGCTTATTGAATTAAGATTGTCTTGTTATGGTTTTCCTTTATCTTATGTGTATTTTATGAGATATGCCATGCCAAGGGGAGATTTCATAATCCCTTTCCCTTACGCCAAACAACAAGCTAGCGGGTCTCTGAACTCTAATGTCCCTTTGAACACGATCTATAAATCTTGTTGAAACTCTTAGGTCATCTGCAGTTCCTTATGATTTATACAAGTTTTGAATACATGCATTTAAGTGCTCTTTTATAGCTTTACATGTTATACGTGCTCACTCGCAGTTATGCTTTACGAAGGAGACCTATGCAGGTCACTGATTTAGTATTCGCCATTTCTATGCTATACGTGTTAAATTTGATCCAGTATAAGCCATATCGACTACGTTTATGATCATGATTATGATTTATTGATTTTATCCCGATGTGGTACACCGGATGGACGGATTTACTCCAGTGTGGTACATCGACTGGAGGCATTTTTATTTTTATCCCGGTATGGTACACTGGCTGGACGAATTTTATATGGATTTTATGATCGGCTGGCTGCCGACATTTCAGTTATAGTTTTTATTGTGCATTAGATGATTGCATTTACACTTCAATATTAAGTTATTGTCAGGTTTCAATTTTTATTATTTCGGGTTGTTACTATTCCTTATTTTTGGCTCAGTTATCATTGTTATCTTATATGTTTACAGTTTTCAGCCTTACACACCAGTACATTTTATTCATACTGACGTCCCTTCATTGGGGGACCCCTCCTGCAATCGTGCTGCAGGTACAGGCCGAGGCTCAGATCAGACGCAGTAGGAGCTAAATTTCAACGGAATAGTGGTACGCTCCTCTCTTCCAGGAGCTATGTCCTAGTTTTGACTATTTTGAGTTTTGTGCACAGCACGGGTAGGCCAGGGCCTTGTACCGTGCATTTTAGTTTGTTTACTCTGTAGAGGCTAACGTGGACTAGTTTGTATAGTAGTTTTGATTGTGTAGTCGTGTTGGTTTTTCATCGCTCTATTTAGCTTTATTATAGCCTTATCAGCTTTCTAGGTTGCATATTCGTTATTACCGAGACATTACGAGTCCAGTATTTATCTTGGTTTGTTGTGACAGTGGCTCGGTCAGCCTTAGTGTTACATCTATAGATGTTATATAGCCGACTTCTCGATCAAGCATGAATCCAATGCAAGTTGCGCCCTACCCCAATTTTGACGCGTAACATTAGTGAGGAATCTCGACGACTTATGACAAGAATCGTAATTATTGCAAACTCGCTTTCCCTACGGAGAAACCCGTAAGTCTCATAACTAGTATTTATGATTCAGCTACTATACATATCATACAAGAGGAGGCCCCATCCTCGATAAATGCCACATGGCACTGTAGTGAAAAATCTAGAACTTGAGGTAGTAAATTCGAAATTAGGAAGCTATAAGTTTTAAATTGAATTGAATTTTAAAATATATTGTATCAGGCTTTATTTATACTTGTTTTATAGCGCGCACACATGTTGATGTTTGTAATGTATGTAAGACCCCAAAAATATGATAGGTTTTGCCTAACACACAAACCCGGAATCTTTGGGGACCTAGAAGATGGAGTTGTCATGCTCTGCCTTATATTGAGCTGTGCCTCAGCTTCCTCTATTCTGACAAAATGCTGTTATGCTAATTGATGTTGCTCTAAGCCCAAGTGAACCCTGTCCGGTCCTTTTTTCTTGCAGGAATCTTGTATTCCAGATATGAACTACTGCCCATTAGTTTAAATTTTTTTTTAATAGAAGAAAATTAAACTTGTAGCGTTTTAAAGGTAGTAATAGGAAAGTTCCCCAAGTCCACAAGACTTGTTCGTCTTCATTTGTGGGGAAAAAATGGCACCCCCAGCATCCTACAATGTTTACATTTGGTACTGCAGAAAAGTTGACTAGTAAGAAATAATAACAAAGAACAAAGATAAAATACGGCGAAAAGGGATTTACCAGATATACGCCATACGAGTTCTCCAAAACCTAGAAAATTGTACAATGTATTGCTTCACACTCACCTGTAGTTGTTTTATCTATTGGAACACCTGAAGATAGAGAATCTCAAAGAATTTGTTGTGATGCTGTAGACATCATCCAACTGGAAAGAAATGTGACGCACAAAATGCCCTCCCCCTTTATCACACGGTTACTATCAAGCATATGCCATTTTCTCATCTTTGGCTACACACACAGTAGAAACTAAAATTTGTTCAAACAGCAACAAGGTCAGTGAACAGTAATATTTTTTATTCGGCACCATAGTAAAACTTGCGATTACACATCCATATGTAAATGTAATGTGTATGTATAAAACACAGATATACACCCATATTATGTGGGATTCTTTTCAATTTAAAGGTTTGTTTACATGGAATTGATTGAGCTTTTAGACTGTAGAAATTATCTAAGCTGAAGGAATCAGTCAATATGCACGGGGATAATAGACCCGTAAAATGATGAAATGACTGAGTTCAATGACGTGAGCATTATAGCTCGCCTGCATTTGCCCGAACTTGCAGCTGTTTGACCTCGAAATTGCATGACAATGTACAGCTCCCTCTTCAATTCAAGTGGGAGGGATGGGCTTTCATTAAGGTTGTCCCAAACTAGTTAAAATGGCATATACTGACCATTTTTACAGAAGTCTTCATTACAGATGACATAGTCGGACATGCAACTATGATGACTTAGTATCTCCATCTATTTAGGTGCTAGCCTTATTGGGCAGATTGAGAATGCAACACATCGAGCAGCTTTTGCCAGCATGAACCGTTCATTTTCTGTCAATGGCCTCTCAATGACCTTCATAATATTTGCATCCTAATTCGATATTAAATAGAAAAGATTGTCATTCCTCATTCATTATTACATATAAAGCAACACTTTAACCCTCAGAGAAACTAAACTGATGATGTGAAAGATAAAGAAACATATTCTAGACCATTAGTAAAACAGAATGTCTGCATTATTTGTATGCTAATCTGGAAAGGATATTAATAAGAAAAGGTATTCATATGTTAAGTGAAACTAGATGTTTTACTGTTAAAGATTGTCTTCCTCCATCCTTTGTAAGGGAAGGATACAAAATTTAACTAACCTTCTTTTGTTGTTGAATAGAAGGCCTGACGCTGGCAACATCACCAACAACAATTACATTATTGAGATTTCCCCTTTCATCTCTTTCAGTTGGTGAAGTGGTTGAATGCCTCCAGTTTCCACTAATAATGTACTTATAAAGATACCTTATAAACAAAGATATGACTTCATATCAGCAAAATCAACATAAATATTGACAAAGGTACAACTTCAGGGAGGAAAAAGAAGCAGAAGGGTGAGCTTAAGATTTGGAAAGATTGAGGGGAAAAGACAATTCATGTTGGATAAATGGAACCATGTAATGGAGATCCAAACTGACAAGAATAACCTATGGAATGCAGGACTACAAATATAAAGTGGAGCGTCACTTTAGTGACAAGAACGAAACTAAAATAATGTCACTTGTTTCAGAAAAAAGCAAAGAAGAAAAGCACAATGATACCGATTTGTATGCATCATGACAATGAAACTTCAATTAACTTCAGGTTCAGGGTCCCTAAAAAACTAATATTTGAGAATTTCAAGAGTTAGTATATCAGTTCTCTCATCTCTACAGAATCTTGATTAAATTATTCTATGGTTTCTTCATTGCAAGAACAACCAAAACAAGCTTGGATCTCTTAGAGCAGAGAAATGCGAACTAATTAGCTGAGATCGGCTTTATGATATTCTGCAATGATGCAGAAAAAGATAAAGATGACATCGAAAGGCATGAGGTGTGAGTTGCGATTTGGCGATACAGCAAAAAGAATCATTAAAAAAAGGATAAAGTATGAGAAAAAGAGAAGTAAATACTCCACACATAAGTAGGAAATCATTATAAAAGCATGACAATCGCGAACACTTCTATGGATGACAGGAAGAGGCAAAACTTACTTTCCCTGCGAAAGTCTAACTTCAGCCTCAAATCTTGGACCACCTTTGTGAACTGCCTTAATTGGTTCTTTCCAGTTACCTGTAAAATCTCCAACCAGATAGACATCCTCCCCCTGTTCAAAGAAGTCATACAAAGAGATACTTATAAGTAAATACGCCAATTTAAACACAAATGGAAGCGGACAACAGCTTAACACGGAGTATGCAGCTTTCTTTCCAAGAATCAGTTTTGACCTTTGAGGAAAGAGGTCAAGGAAAGAGTGCAACATAAAATCTGGGTTCAGGTACACTGCTGATTTTCTTATTCATACCAACATATGAGGTAATTACCGATAAGCACTGGAGACGATAAAATTGATTACCTCATGCCCATTCCATACAAATGTTACAGCATGTGTTGCAGGCCCATCATGTGAACCAGTTTCCACCATAGCTATGAGATCCCATGTTGCCCAGGCAATAGCTGGTCTGCGACCAATATGTTTCAATGAGGTAAATTGAGAATGTTCATTGTACATGGCATTCTTTTTTATTTCCAATAAGAAACTCAATTTTTTCTTATTTCTCTGTTAGACTATAAGAAAGGCTAATTCAAACAAGAGATAAGATAGGGATCATGACTGTGAGCTAAATAAGATGTTATGGCTACATATGCAAAATGATAACAGCAAACTTTCCATAATCAATATTTGGTATACATCATTATACACCGGCTGACTTCCAACACTCACCTGCTCGTGTTTGTTACTAACACTCATGTCTTACCATTTTCCAATCGAAATAAATGCGAGTAGAAATTTTTTAATTATGCCCAAGGACAGCTTTAGGGTAAGGCAAATGAAGCCCTTGCCTTAGGCACCCAAATATTAAAGGCCTCAAACATATAACAACGATAACATACCCAGTGTAATCCCACAAGGGCTGGAGAAGAGAGGATGTACACAGACCTTATGCCTATCTTTGTGAGGTAAAGAGGTTGTTTTCGATAGATCCTCAGCACAACAAGCATTACCAGAACAGGCTAGTAAATAAACATGTAACAATCCATATAATTTAAGCAATAAACCCGTACATTCGAGGTAAGACTAAGAGTGCTTAATATGCTAAGAAGAATATATTATGAGGTATGCGAATCACTCTATGATCATATGTTAAGATTTGAAGTCAAGCAAGTTGTAAGACAGTTGGCAAAAGTTATCGCGAATTTCTTCTTAAATTCTCTGCAATTTGGGTCGGATGTCTCAGAGCTTTTTTCTCAATCTATAAGTAGTTAGGGGATTTACTGTCTATCAAATTGAAGGTCTATGAGTCTAGTTTCCAACACATTAAACCGTTCGCTAATACGACTTCAAAATAGAGATATACTCGCGTTTTCGCTAGATTGCGCAAGCAAGCACATCCAGAGGGGGCCCTAAATCGCTGGAGGACTATACAAGTCCTCTTTGTTGGTTTCGTCATATCCATTCATATATTTTCAAAAGTGAAAGGGTAGAAACCCTCTCCTCTACATATCTTTGATGTCCTTGATGCTCTTGAGCCATAAATCCATGATCCTAGCTTATTTCTGAGCCTAGATCGTTGTAGCCATCGTATAGCTCGTGTTCTTATCGTTGTTCCGGTGGTTTCGTGGTTGTTTCTTAAAGATCAATTTCATATGTGACCTCTCTTGTTGATTTTCATCTAGATATAGTAGTTATGGACTTGTGATAGTTGATAGATCTTGGTTTTGGAGTTTCTATAATCGTTTATGTAGAAATCTTACCGAATACATCATCGTACACCTTTTTCCTTGTCAAATAGTTATTGCGTTGTGGTGTATGGTTAAGGATCTGTCATGGGCCGTAGCCTGGTGCTCTGTAGCATGAAGATTTGGCTAGGTTCTTGTCGTCCATCGAGAGGTATGTTAAGGCCGTTCTTTCCTTCTTAGGCATGTTTTTTATTAAATATAGTATCGTCAATAATCGTGCATATTGGCTATTTTGTAGCCTTTGATTCATGCTACTATTCTCTTGTTGGGCTGCTGTTTTGTGGCGCTATTGGGGTTGAGAATATACTCGGGTTTTGAGTGTCATCGTGGGTGTTTTGTGATACAAAAGTGGGATGGTTAAATATGTGAAGTTGGAGTTGTGTTGTGAATTTCAGTTGGTGGTTTTGTTATGTCGATTTGTGGGTTGTTTTGGTGTTATTAATACTGTTTGTTGGGTTGCTGGTTTGTGGTGGTGTTTGGGAGTCAAGTGTGTTGCTCGAGTTGGCTTATAGATACGCATGGTTGTAGGACGACGGTGGAATACGAAATGTTGGTCGTGTGGTTGAAAAGATAAGGCAGTAAAATATTGTTTGTTGTTGTAGGTTGTTTAGTTGTGCATCTTCATGTTGTATGTTAATGTGTTTATTGCACACTAATCGATGTTGCCTTCGAGGCTTTGTGAGTACCCAATGGGCAAGAGGAGCCTCGGTAATGTGTCGAGCCTGAAGCGAAGTCAACCCAAGTGGCATGTGGTATCTACTCCGAAGGGTCGAGTTTGGATATGGATATAATGTTTACTCCAGCATGAGTATACTAGTGTATGGCTGTGACATCTACTCCAGCATATTGGAGCTTGAGTTAAGCTCGTGAATGGCTGACTGAATGTGATGTTTACTTTGGCACACTAGAGCTTGTACATAGCTAGTGTATGGTTGTGACGTCTACTCTAGTGCACTTGAGCTTGTACGTATCATTAACCTGTAAGACCATGAGCTACGCCCCGACAAGGTCGAACTTGTGAATTGCTTGCATCATAATGATTGATGCATCATATTGCACTCTGTGTTATTGTACTATATTACATTCTGTATTATTGCTTGCACTGGTTAGCAGTGAGTTGGATACGTGAATTATCTAAGAATTGTTGTTGTTGGAAAACCTAGATTGGAGCAGGGAGTTGTTGTGAGGTGTTGTAGATCATTATTCGTTACAGGTTGATCTGTTGGTATCTTTTTATTCTCTTCCTATTATATTGTATCTTATCTTTCTGTTGCTTTACATACTCAGTACATTTCCGTACTAATGCCCTGAGCCTAGGAGCACTTCATATATGCCTGCAGGTATTGATCTGCAGGTAGAGTGAGATCCTCATAGTTGAGCAGGAGTCCTAGCCGTTGGCAAGCTCCAACATGTTCGAAATTACCAATTGCTTTGCTTTTGGTACATATGTATATTTGGGTTGGTCGGTGCCCTGTCCCGATCACATATCAGTTGTTGCACTCGTAGAGCCTTGTAGAATGTCATTTTGGATTGTCAAACTATTGTAGGCCTGGATGGCCATAACGTACAGTTGTTATTGTTTAGGTGTGGCCTCGTCGACCCATTGTATATAAGCGTTGGTTTGAGGGCCAGCTTTCCCTCTGATGTTAACTATTGTCTCTATTTCTGTTGTTATATTGCGTTGTGATGCTAAACCTTGTCGACCAAGCTTGTTTGTTAGTTGGCTAGCTGCAAATTCGCTCGGTCAAGTGACGCAACAAGTGTCGATCGTTACTCCCTGAATTTGAAGAGTGACATAAAGGCAGCAAAGTGGCAAGATAAATACAATCAATGAAGCAACAAGTAACAAATAAAAAAACAAAGTAAAAGATACTACGCAAGTACTAAATACTAGCTCCCTATCTCTCCCATATAAAGGTGCTACAACATTCGGTTACCTACTAACTTTCTATCCTATTCCTCGACCTCCAAACCTTCCTATGGAGGGACATGTCCTCAGTAAGTTAGAGGTGTGTCATGTCCTGCCAAATCGCCTTTCCCAAGTTCTTTGGCCTACCTTTACCTCTCCTAACACCCACTATTGCCAATCTCTCACACCTACTCATTGGTGCATCCACATACTTCCTCTTCACATGCTCGAACCATCTCAATCTTGCTTCTCTCATTTTGTCCTCCACGGAGGCCATTACCACCGCCCTTGTAACTTTGTTCTTAATCATATCTCTCCTAGTATGCTCACTCATCCATATGAGCATCTTCATTTCCGCTACCTTCATTTTCTGAACAAGTGTATTCTTGACTGGCCAGTACTTTACCCCATATAACAAAATAAGTCTAACCAATATCTTGTAGAACTTACCCTAAGCTTTGGTGACACATTCTTATTACATAGAACCCCGAAAGTGAGCCTTCGTTTCACCCACCTCGCTTCAATATGAAGCGTGATATGAACCAAAAAATATAAAGTATTGTGTTATTATATATAACATATAATTTATGTAATTATTAATAAAAGATGTCAAATTTTAATATTTTTTAAAATTTGGTTGATGTATTTTACAATTGAGTGAGTAAATACCCATAAACCATTTCTTATGAAATTAACTAGTATATTTACCTTCTTATCATTTCTAATTTTTCTTCCTATGCATATAGTTTTTTTTTGTTTATGATGATTTCACTTTCTAATTCAACTTGGTTTCTCTAAATTAGCTATTTTTTGTCAGATTAGATTGTTCCATACATGAGAAAACTAGTTCTTTTGTGTCTCATCTTTTTAACTAAGATAACCCCAAGGCAAGTGTCGCAGAAGATCCGAAACTCGGTGGTAATGAGCTCAGACATCTACCTTTTTCCATTTAAATACCATACTTTAAATAGAGGAGAGTTTGATACATAAAGTGCGCCTAATCCACACATCACGCATTACACTCTCGCCACTAGATTAAAGCCATATGGGCTTCTTTTATATCTCATTATCATATGGATTTTATGATAGAAGCTTAATGGCCGTTTAATATATTTTCACTTTAGGCCACCAAGTCCGTTGACCAGCCCCTGATTTTGCCCTTGGTAATGTGATACACATGCAAGTGCCTATCCAGTCAAGACCTCCCCAAAAGTAAATAATGGAACTTAAGAAATATGAGAGTTGGGAGAAGAACCTGTCAGGCTTGCATGAATGCAACCCAGTGACAAAATTATAGGCTACATGAAGGGAAGTATCTGTCATCCAATGAAGGTAAGCTATTACACAAGCAGGGGATCTATCAAAACCAGTTGTACAAGTCACATAGACTCTGTGGTTTTTCTTCAACAGGCGTAGAAGAAGACCAACACAAAACGGAAGTTTCTTTCTCATGTCAAATGAATCTCCTTCCCTGCAAAAGAAATTAATATGCAGAAGAATTACATAGCAAATACCGAGGTAATGGAATAAGGTTAAGTTCAGTAATTGTTAATCTCAATATGCAAAGAAGATTTCAATAAATGATATAGGCAAGTGCTAGAACTTCTGAAGAGCTAATGATGCACCTACACAGGCTTCACCATCATATTTCCAGTACAATAAAAAGATAGACTTCTCTTAAAGAAGTAAAAGATAAGAGATCCGGGGGTATGCTAAGTTACTGGAAGTATAGAAAAAGACTGTTAGTTCATTGACGACTCTTTCGATTCAAAAAGTAAACCTTTTTATTACCTTATGGAATAGTTGATCATAAGGATATTACACCTTTGGCACGATTCATTGATTATGTTGGCATTAATTCCCCAATTTTCAGCCTCGATACCACTCTGAAAATTCAGCACAGCAGTGATCCCCTGATGCAGATAATTCACTGGGTTAGTTGTAAGTATTGAACAAGAAATAATCATTCTGATGCAGATATCAGGCTTAGTGTACGTAGATGAACAAGGAAGAAATAATTCTGCAAGGGAACACTGCATAATGGTAAGATTAAGGCAGCATAAATAGGTCTCTACATTCATATTAAGATAAAAACTAGAGATGTTCTTGCCACATTCATCACCATTCTAGTTTCCACAGTTCATGCTGGTCATATATTATTGATTTCAAAATCAAGTACACATGACCCTATTAATCAATTTCGCTTTTATTAGTTTAATATGGTCTGGCCTACATCAACCAACTGTCTTCATGCTGCAACTTAAATGTGGGAAAACCATATACATTCTTGAAAACCACAAGTAACTGGAGGTCATTATGCAGCTGATTTTACCATATATAACCATTGATGTCCTTCCTTTCATTATGTATATAGTCATTTGTTTCTTTTTGACCTGCTATTAACGGTTGGTTAAAGATAGTCATGATACTCTCAGTTTTATCAGATAGTGTGCTAACCAAAAATCTATATAGACTGGAAAATCTAGAGATGTGCGAGACATGATTCTCAGTATATCAGTTGTCAAGAAACAAAAAGGGCAAAAATAAATAATTTCAACCCACAATTGCATGGCCGTGCCACATCTGTCTGTGCTGTATACATCATGAAGTAGAAGCGGAAAAATAAATTAGGTTCAACCACGAAAGCATAGCCTCACCACAACATCTGATAGCATTTCTACATCAGCTTCCTTTTGTATGCACGATCCCACGTATATTTGCTCTGTAATCTGGCAAAGGACACAAGCAAATGTACTTCAGAAACAAGCAACAGAAAAGTATCCTCTTGGAAATGAAACATGCTACAGCAGTGGATGAAAATGGTGTTCGGCAGAATTGGAAAGAGTAAACTTCCTGGAGCTATTCGCTTTATCTCAAGCAGTTGAATATTAATCATTTGAGTAAAGGAAAGGTTCTGCACAGAAAAATCTGAATCTCACACCTTGCTGTAGCTCGTACCAAGATCATGATTGTAATACAGTTCTCCCTTTGAACGATCCAACGCCTTTGCGTATTCTTCCAGAGGGAAACTTCCATGCACCCATCCAGAATCTCCTATGTCTTTTTCAGAGAATATGTTGATAATTGGGCTAAATGGTAAAGTGGGGGTACCGTTCAGCTTTCCTTGTTGCCTAAGTTGATCTCCATCACTCAGAATATTCCATCCATTTAAAGTGAGTAACTTGGGGGAAAATACTACAAATCCGGAGTTTCCACTGCCCTCATAAGATGTTTGCAAGTTAGATGCAAGAAAATTTTTGTTCCATGTAGCAACAGGAACACGGCCTCTATTATATAGAATATCAATATCATTCATAAGATATAGCTGGTGGATAGGAAATGGGAAAAATGGTCTCTCAAGAACCAGGCTACAAGGCCCTGAGTTCTGTTTCATCATTTTCCTGCAGAAACCATAGTAAAATACAGTACACTTATTGAAAGATCCCACTACTTCAGTCAGAAATGCACTCTTAGCTTTTAGTTTTATAGCTTAAAATTGGTATAATTTTCGCGTTTCATACTCTGTATCACCGAAGTCTTTGATCTCAAAAAGCCCCCCGCCTGAAGAGTCACTAGCCTTTTTCAATGTATCACCAACCATTATTATTCTTGATTTCTCAGCATTTCCCTGTAAATGACAGCTGCACAAACTAAGAGATGCCTTCATAAGGATGAATTCAAACGAAGATGCGACAATACTGTTAGATCCAGGATAAGAGTGAATCTGTTCCAAGTGGGTACAGTGACACAGACAAACACCTTTTTTTAATTAATTTTAATGCAAATGTATACATGGTATGAAAGACAAGGTCAGCTGAACTTGCTGTGGGGCTAAATCTGCCATTGCGACGGTCGAAACGAATAATAGTATATGATAAAATCACAGCTATTCAAATGTAAGGATGTTAATTGCGAAAACTAACCCCTTTCATAAGAGCATGAACGAAAACTTTCCCATCAACGGAGAGGGCGAAGCGAATACCAAGCGGTTTTTCAAGTGTAACCATATACTCGTTCAAATTCATCTCGAAAGGTGAAACAGTAGATGAAGACATAGCAGAAACCCGCGGATGTTGGCGTCTGTTTATTGCCCAACTAGCTGTGGACCGTCCATCGGTGAAGCACAACTCTACTCCCCAAAATGACGAGAAAATCACACATTTCTGCAACTTCTCTGAGGAAGAAGAAGAAGAAGAGAAGCTTCCATTAAACCAAAAGTGGTTGAAAACTCTGTAATTTGGAACTTGCAGGGAACACATATCTCAGATAATTATATCAAATTCAAACTACTAGTAGACGATATCACATTAATCGAATATATAATGTGATTGATTAATTATATGTCAATTCTAGCAAAATGAAATGCCAGTAGTAGTGTAATTTTGTGCATAGAGATTGGAGAAGGTTCTAGGCTTGTAGGGACTTGGAATTGGAAATGGAAGAATATTTGAGAGATTTGCTGAGGAAGAAGTGCCGCTGATTGAAGCTAAGAGTTGAGAGGCAGAGGCCATTACGCCCATCACCCGCAACGCCACGTGAGATCCTAGAAACCCCACATCCACGTGCCTCCCCTGATCTTTTCTATTTGGTCCAACTGACTTTCTCTTTGACGCTATGTACAATATCAATAAATTTAAATTAGGATAAATTATATTGTATATCTTAGACACAATACTACTATTAAATTTAATTTATTTTTTAATTTTTTACTTAATTTAACTTAATATTTATATAAATTAAATTTTATTATTCATCTCTTAATTCAATAATCTAAAACACTAATCTCCTCCTTCAATATCATTTTTGATTCCCCAATTTCTATTTGCTTCTTCTTTTTTTTGTGCTTCTTCTTTCTTCCTTCTTCTTTTGTCTCTTTTTACTGCTTCTTCGTTCTTTCTTTTTAGTGTTTTTGCGTTTTTTTTCTTTTTGCTTCGTTCTTTTTTTTTTAGCTTTTGCTTCTTCTTTCTTCTTTTGTTTCTTTTTGCTTTCTTTCTTTTTAGTTCTTTTTGCTTTTTTTTTCTTTCATTATTTTGATAATTAAATTTGTATACATTATGTACAAATTTAATTTTTTTCTAAAAAGATATGTGCAAATTTTTATAGATATACTATTACAAAAATGTATGTAGCACTGATATTATATTATTGATATCTAATGTATTTGATGTGATTATAAATTTTATATTTTGATACCTAAAAATTAATTGAGAGTGATACTCATATTTATCATTATAAATTTAAACATCAATTGTTAGGTGAATTAAATTGAAAAATTTAAAACTTCATCGTTGGAATTCTTAAAAGCTAAAAATTCACAAATGGATTTTAAATTTGTTGAAAAATTTAACAAATTGATGATTGTGATTCATCAGTGGTGTCATTTCAAAGTTATGGTTAAATTTTGATGAAGAATTAAGTGTTGTTTCTTTAATTTGTTCGCCCTTTTATTTTGTTGATTTGAAATAGTATTGCATAAAAAAGTACAAACTAGTTATTCATAGTGGATTAATCAATAATATATCAATTTTGAATGAGTTTGTATAATTTTATATAATCATGTAAAAGTGTGTATAAATACTTTTTATACACTATTATATATTTTTGTACTTTTTATATAAATTTAATATATTGTCTACAATGAATATATAATATTGTATAATATTGTATAACATTGTATATCTAGTTTTTAAATATTATTGTAAAAGAAAAAAATAAATGTTTTATATATTATTGTATACCAAATTTGTTTTAGGCTATAGAATTGCAAAGTAAGTTTTGAGCTATATTTTTGCAATGTAAATTTGATAACTGTATATTTCTGTAATTTTCCCTTTAAATTATGTGCATTAAGATCATTTTATAATGTCATTGGATTTGTAATAATAAGTTAATAATTAGTTTATGTTACAAATACATTGCATATGAATGTCCTTTCAGTAATTTCTATAATTTCCCTATAAAGTTTGCAATCAAATAACTAGCTTATAAATAGCTTTACAAGTATATTCCTGCAAGCAACTCACAAGTAACTTTGCAAGCTACTTCTCTTCTATAAATAAGAATTCAATTCAGTTCATTTGCATATTGATCTTACCCAATTAGGAGAGTGAAAGTGATTGGTTGCAATTTAAATACCCAACTAGGAGTCGGGATCGTATACACAGAGAATTAGTATCAGTCTATGTTATCAAGTGAGTCATAATTGATTGAATGCTTTGAATATTACTCAAGCAACATTTAAGCCTTGGATCATTGTTGATTGATGCTATCTAAACCTTAATTTGCTCTTTCAAGCACAATAAAGGCAATTTGGCATGATTGGATGTTTGCAACCACTAACCTCACTTTACAAAACTTAGATCAATCAAATATTCACAAGCCCATAGTCAATTCATCCCAATTGAGATTATTAGGGTTCATAACCCGAGATCTGAGTTTAGTTACTCATAGAGAAAGAAAAAGAAGAAAGCATTAGTTAAAACATGATTAATTACAAAGCAATAAAGATACAACAGAAACTTGAATTGTATTTGATTTTCAAATTACAATGGGTGCCTTCTAAAAGTTGTTCTTCTACTCGAAAACTATCAAACTTACTGCAAATTGGCAGAACCCTTCGAACTCCCTTCAAAAATATGAAAAGAGACTAGTTATACTAAAGTCCAAGACCCAAGTTTAATTTAAATTCGGAGGGTACAGATCACAAGAATGGACCGTATCTTGAAGGTACAGTCCGCATCTTGAATTGTATCTTGCATCTTCAATGAAATCAGTCTGCTCTCATACTTTAAATCATGAATCATTTATTGGACTTACGGTCCATACTTCCTCCTTATGTTGCTTCTCTATTTTGACAACTCTAAATCTGCAGTTTAATTTACGGTTCTCATTTTGAACATGTGGTCTATATTTTTCTCCGATCATTTTATTTCATGCTCTGAATTAAATTGTGATTGGAAGTGCAGGCCGCATCTTGGATTGATGATTTATCTTTATCCCTTTTCCAAAAGACTTCTTTTGTTTGGTGTCTCTTTTTATCAACTCATGTAATTCCTAAAACTTACCAAAATAGTGTTGGTATTTACTTAATTTAGCACTTAAGGCATGAAAAACTCTATGAAAATAAGTACAAATGTGTCACAAAATTCCAACACATTAATACCCCCAAGTTAAAGCTTTTGCTTGTCCTCAAACAACTAGAATAAGAAAATCTATCCTAGACTGTTTTAATGTCACAAATTGAAATGACTAGGGTGGTTTTGACAAGTACCTACAAGCATACAATTTTTAGTCAAGCCACCTTTTTCATCGTGCAAAAATCAACTTTCTTACAACTGTGGAGACTAAATATGCAATCTCTATTCATGACATCATTTTAACATGCCAGACTCCTAGATTGAGAATCAATTCATGTTAGCCATTATCGTCCTTATGCCCTTACATTTAGACCAGGGGGAGTATCTATTTTCATAAATGAGAATCACACACACTACATGGACACAAGATCATGAGAGAAGAGAAACACACTCAACTCTCACAAAGATGTTCACAGGTTAGGTCAGAACTATGATATGCTTGCCTTTATTCTCAAATGCTTCTTCTTTTGGAAATCCGGGTTGAAATCACAAAGGGAATTTTTTAAGCTTGTAATGTTATTTCAAAGGGTTGGTAGGATACAAATATGATATTTAGTTGCTTAGTACCATCTTTGAACCTACGTCACACTCTCATTAACCTCTTTAGTTCTCCCTTCTTTTTTTTCCCTTTCTTTTCTTAGCAATTTTTAACAACTCAAGGTAATTTTTGTGAGCTTATTTATTTTTCTTCCTTTTTTTCATTTATTTTATTCTAAATATACCTTGAAAGATGGTCAAACTATTCACTTTTACCCCTTTCTTTCTTTTTCACCTTATCACCCCCAACTATACTTTTTCATATCATCACAATATTTCATAATGTCAAGAAGGATGGGTTCAAAGTAGGATCAACTTGAGAATTGATTTTGATTTCATTGTTGTGACATCCCAAAAGTCCCTAAGATTAGACTCGAGGGTTGAAATAGAGAAAATAGAAAAATCTGCACCAGGTCACAAAACGAGTCATTCAGTGACTCATCAAATGACCTGACATGTCATCAAGTGACCCGTTAGGTGTGCAAGAGTGGGAAAAATATTAGTTCCAAGAGACTTGATGGATTATATGACGAGTCGTCAATTCACCCCGTGATTCATTAGGACATCCATTGGGTGTGCCATGTTGGAGAAAGGTCGAAATTCAAAAGTCATAACTAATTTTCACAATGAGTCATTGAGTCACCTAACTGTTCGTTAGGTGGCTCGCTAAGGGTGAAGCTTGGTTGGAAATTAAAGATTCAAAGGGTCAGGATGAGTGGTGAAGTGATCCGTTAAGTATAGCGATGAATCGTTAACTGGAGGTGTCAAATTAAGATCAGAAAGTTGAATTTTGTATAGTGGCGAGGAGAAGATTTGACGAGCCGTCAAGTGACCTAACGAGTCGTTAAGTCACTTGTCAGGACTGGCAGAAGTCACATCATTAAGGGTGTTTTTATAATTTCTAAGTTCCTAACTCCTAAATACACCGTTTTAAGTTTCCTAAAGAGTGTTTTAAGAGGGTTTAACCTAGCCTAAGTCATTATGCTCTCAGTCATACTTTGAATTGAAATCCTCTTCTAAGATCAAGCTAGGGTTCCTCCTCAATTTCTTTCTCAATCCTTTTGGGCTTTCAAGAACAACTTAGAAAATCAGGCTACCCAGGAATGTAAGACCATGAATGAGGGATTTCTTCCACTCTCAGACCCAATTTCTCCTCTAATTTATGAAATCAAGTCTCTAACAAGTTAATTGAAATTCTAGGGTTTTAACCCAATTCTATGTAAATATTCATGCTATGTTTGTGGGTCTAATCCCTTCATGTTTAGATTGATAATTTAAGACTATTGCTCTTAGGTTAATTATTAATTTATGATTTCAAGTTTATGAGAATTATGCCCTATTACATATGATTTATGAAATTCAAGCTTATGAGTCTATGATTTCAAGTATGATAAATTATCTAGTATGCATGAATCTTTATGAATTCTCATCTTATGATTTCATGACTTCGAATTACGAAGCCTATTTCAAGTATGTATGACTCTATGATTTGGGTAAGCCCATGCAAGTTAAATATGCTTTCATAATTTTAGCCAAGGCTTACAAGATTAGTTTTAAAGAGATATAAGGACTTGATATCGATCAATTTGTGAATCTGAAAATTCATTTTGGCCAATTTTGGAGTCAAGACTCCCGAGTTATTCAAATTCAAGATATATTTTGAGAATATAATTACATGAGCAATATGCATAATCTGAGAGTAGTGTCTAGCACCGAGTAGGCCCTGGATTCTAAGGACCCCTGTCTCTGAACTACGCGCTAACCCAGAATGTATTCTTATTGGGACCTCTCAAGAGAGTGCTTCCCCCACCTGAGGGCACACCGTGATATCACACCTCATTCATCCTTTGTCCTAGCAAGGCTTAGGATGGCTCTCCTCCACATGAGAAAGACGTAGGATCATTCTTATACATGATGGTTGTCGGTTATGACGAGTCTCCCATTATTCCTCATGATTTCAGTTTCTCATGTTCAGGACTCCTGATATTATGTTTTAAAGCATATTTGACCCATTAATCAATTTATGAGCTTTTGTTTATGGTTTCAAGAATGACAAGATATATGATTTCTATTTCTAAATTTTGGGTCATTATGTTTATATTGTGATGAATAACTTATGAATATGTATACGTTATGGCTTTAGCATGCAGTCCTTACTCTCATGAACTTTCTTGATTTATACTCATGATTTTAGAATACCATTTTGTTAGCATGTTTTACTTACCTTACATACTCAGCACATTCAAAGTACCGACCGTATAATTTATGCTATATCGTCTCATGATATAGGTTTGGGTGATCCCTCCCAGTCTCATCACTAGCTTGCACTTTCTCAGTTAAGCTCCATCCCTCTTTGGGTGAGTCCTTATCTTTTGACATCTATTAATTTATTCTTGTAATGTTTTATTTTAGTTTTAGACTTGGAGTTAGCTAGGGGCTTGTCCCAGCATCTCATCAGATAGTAGATGTTTTCAAACATAGACTTAGCATGTTCAACTTTGTGACTCAGTGTTGTGATATTATCACTTTTGTTTATGCTTTATTGATACTTAGACTTCTTCTTATCCATGCTTATATTAGTTTCTGCTTGATTATGTTCTTAAGTTATGCTATGTATGTACCATGAATTAGCTTAGAGCCATTCGTGGTTCTAGGTCCCATGTCACGATTCAGGGTTGGTACTGATGGTTGTTTTGGGTGTACAAAGCCTGAAAATATGCTCAGAGATTGTACTTAAGCTAGGTAGGACAATGGTAAAGGTCGTGCCCCAGCTACCACTTCATCAGCTCCTGCAGCTTGCCCACCTCAGCAGGCGCCTCTTTTAGTGTAGGCGGTGGTCAGCGCAGAACAGGTTCTATTCCCTATCTTCTCTTTAGGAGCAGGAGCTCACTTCCGATATGGTCACTGGTATGTTACGAGTATTCCATCTTGATGTATATGCATTGTTAGGTCCAGAGGCTACTTTATATTTTGTGACTCCTTATGTTGCTATTAGTTTTGGATTCAGTCCCGAAATCCTTTCAGATCCTTCTCAGTCTCTATTCCTATCGGTGAGTCAATTTTAGCTCGATGAGTATACGAAAATTACCCCGTCACTATTCTTTAGAAAGTCACTCAACGATTTTGTGGAGTTAGATATGGTCGATTTTAATGTTATATTCGGTATGGATTAGTTACATGCATGTTATGCCTCAGTCAATTGTAGAACCCGTTAGGTAGAGTTTCACTTTCTGGGTGAGCCAGTCCTAGAGTGGAAGGGTAGTTCAGTTGTGCTTGTAGGTTGCTTTGTTTCCTATCTCAAGGCCAAGAAGATGATCTGTCACAACCCGAAACATAGGCCCGGATCAAGAAACAGGACAAGGAACCCTGAGAGGCTCCAAGTCGACTCATGGCATGAACATAACTTCTAACTCAATCAATAAATGCGGAAGATGTCTGAAACTCAAAATATAAGAATAACTGATAAAGAATGGTCCTCGAGAGACGAGGACTCACTAACTAAGACTGGATGCTAACTCCGATAGCTGGCTAGTGGCGGGGCTGAGTCTGGATATTGGAGCCTGTATCATGAAATGATACAACATAGAGTATGCAGTCAGTACGTAGAATATACTAAGTATGCAAGGAAAGTAAAACCGCTTAAGTAAGTAAAATCATTAAATCATGAATAATATAAAACATAATCAAGATAAGATTCTGAGAGTAAGACTTGCATGCTATTTTATGAAATCATGATATGAATATAATTGCATATCATAACTGATTTGAATGACCCAAAACTGAAAACTGATAATCATAAATAAAACTGAACATTGGGTCAAACCTGTTGAAACATAATATTATAACTGATGCACATGCATAACTGAAATCATGAGGAATAATGGGGGACTCATCATGTAAATGACATTACCACAATAGAGCTTACGTGGTCCCAACTATCACAATCAAGTGGACAGAGCCGTCTAAAGCCTTGCCCGGGCTAAGGGCGCCATCATGATATCGATATCAAGTTGAAGGCCCTTTGGGGCACAGAAAAGCTCACAAAGGAGGTCTCGAATAATCCGAACATACCTATATTGGCTCGTATTTCTGAGGCATAGGGTTGACTGACCCTTACCCTAATCGGTGCTAGACACTACTCCCAAAAATATGCATATGCTCTCCATCATTTTTCAACAAAGCTGACCATCGTCTAGTGACAAAGCTGAATAATCATGTACATATAAAATCTGAAATCATACATGAGGAGCTTTAGCTCAAACCATACCATAAGCTGAACATAATTGAGAGTCTAGGCTCCAAAACCATGTGGTAAGCTAATTTGACATGAAATCATAAATCGTACTTGAACATATGGGTTTGCCCAATACTTAAACATGCTTGAAAATACTTGATTTACTTGAAAACATGATCATAGACATGAGTAACTTGGAAACATGCTTTTCATTATAAATATCTCATCATACTTGATTATACATCATAGATCTCAATTTTCATGAACTTTCATGGATGGGCATCATGATTTATAAAACTTGAAAACATGATTTATAATTGAAAACATTGTAAAACTTGCCCATAAATCATAACACAATAATAGAAACATACTTAGATCATACCTATAGTAGAAACTTAGGGAATTCATGCATTGGGTTAAAACCCCATAGAATCAACATGTAGATTTTCATGAATTGCATGGGTGTGAACAATTTCATCCATTCATAACCCTACATACCTGAGAGAATCTGATTCTACAATCTCCTCGATTGCCCAAAGAAGAATTGAGGAAGAACTTGAAAGAAATTAAGCTTGATCACCTCTCTAGACTTTTAAGCTTGCATGCGTGAGTTAGGAATAGCTTAGAATGACCTTACCCTTCTTAAAACTCACTATTCAGAGCTTAAAACGACATAGTTTAGGCCTTTTGAATAATAGAAATTATGGAAAAGCCCTTACTAAACTCGTAGGGAAAAACAGACTGCAGTCCCAATAAGGGACTAGACGAGTCGTTGGCCCTAGTCACGAGTCGTGGCCTGCCATCCCTCGCCTCCACTGGAAATTACATCAAGTTGCCACCACGAAGCACTTAACGACTCGTTACTAGTGACCACGACTTGTGTTCACCTTTCGTCCTCTATACCGCCAGAAATTACCAGGGGGATCCCCATGGGAAACACCACAATTCGTGGTGTTCCCAACAAGTCATGGTGAGGACCCGTCGAGTGCACTGTCCAACTTCTCTTCTTCCTTCGCTCATCCTTGATCATGGCTGACTTAAGGAGTCGTGGGGATGACCATGACTCGTGGTCATGCCCTTGGTAACTCAAAACTTGAATTCCCATCTTAGGTCAAACTCCTCACCACGAGTCACATAATGACTCGTGGTCATCCTGACCGGTCACAGGATGACTCGTCTTGTGGCCTAGTGCAAAAAATTCTATTTTCTCCGTTTCAATTCTCGGGTCTGATCTTAGGGCTTTCGAGGTGTAACAATATCTCCCCCTTAGGAACATTCATCCTCGAATATTGAAAATCATACAGAAAAGCAGAGACATGCAATCATACTACTCAAATACTGATCATATAGACTAAAAACCGACGGAATGACTACCTTCGCACTGAACTACACGACTGAACTAAATTCATGAATCATACATACATACTTTGACATGAAAAATAACTGGAGCATATGAACTGAACATGAAACTGAATAGAGTATTAAGGAGAAAACTAATACCTAAAATTGAAACTGAGTCGGAAGGGAAAAGATGTGGGTATCTAGCCATCATATTTGCTTCGGTTTCCCATGTAGCTCCTTCAACACTCTAATTCCTTCATAAAACCTTGACTAAAGC
Organism: Datura wrightii; assembly: GCA_035772735.1. Lineage (NCBI taxonomy): Eukaryota > Viridiplantae > Streptophyta > Magnoliopsida > Solanales > Solanaceae > Datura > Datura wrightii. Next base: position 51,023,398 of record JASDFA010000020.1, on the reverse strand, counting down.
TACTTCCTTGTTCCTTATCTTTCGAACCTGCCGATTCAGTATCTCCACTAGAACCTCTTCATAACTAAGGCTGTCCTTCACACCTACACTCTCCACCGGAATAATCAGAGTTGGATCACCCAAACACTTTTTTAAGAGCGATACATGAAAAACAGGATGAACGGAAGCTAATTCTGAGGGCAACTCCAATTCATATGCCACCTTGCTAACCCGTTTCATAATCTAGCACTGGCCAACATAAAGGGGACTGAGTTTTTCTTTCTTCCCGAACCTCATCACTCCCTTCACGGGAGACACTTTTAGAAATACCCCAATCATCGATTTCAAACTCAAGTTCTCTCCTTCGTACATTCGCATAGGACTTTTGGCGACTCTGAGCTGTTTTCAATCTGTCCCTTATGAGCTGAACTTTTTCCATGGCCTCATGGACTGAATCCGGACCTATCATCGCCGCTTCATCGACTTCAAACCAACCAAAAGGTGATCTACACCTCCACTCATAGAGAGCCTCAAATGGAGCCATCTGAATGCTGGAATGATAACTGTTGTTGTACGCAAACTCAATGAGAGGCAAATGATCATCCCAACTACCCTTGAAGTCAATCACACATGCTCTCAACATGTCCACGAGAGTCTGAATAGTCTGCTCTACTTGACCATCCATATGCGGGTGAAATGCTGTACTGAGCTTGACCTGAGTACCAAGTCCCTTTTGAAATGATCTCCAATATTGGGAGGTAGATTGAGTACCTCTATCTAATATGATGGAAAAGGTCACTCCATGGAATCGAACTAGCTCTCGAATGTATAGTTAGGCATAATCCTCCGCTGAATCAGTAGTTTTGACCGGTAGAAAATGAGCGGATTTGGTCAACCTGTCCACAACCACCCAAATGGAGTTGTACTGTCGACGAGTGTGAGGCAACCCTGTGATAAAGTCCATATTAATTTCCTTCCACTTCCAAGTAGGAATACTGATATCTTGAAGTACACCTCCTGGTCTCTGGTGCTCAACCTTCACTTGCTGACAATTCGGACACTTAGCCACAAATTCTGTGTTGTCCTTCTTCATGCCATTCCATCAATAGACTTCTCGTAGGTCATGGTACATCTTGGTGGAACCTGGATGTATGGAGTATCTAGAACCATGAGCCTTGTGCAATATCCGATCTCTCAAATCATCAACATCTGAAACACATAAGCGACCCTGATATTGAAGCACACCATCTCCCCCTTTGGAGAAGACCTCTACCTTCTGATTTTAAACAGCTTCCTTCAATTTTACCAAAATAAGATCCTCGTCTTTTATAGCTTTCACATCAGTCACCAAGGATGACTCTGATCCATTCTGAACAATAACTCCACCATTGGTAGAGTCAAGCAAACGAACTCCTAATCGTGCAAGCCGATGCACATCCTTCACCAGCTCCTTCTTCCCCTCATCTACATGGGACACACTTTCTATAGAGAGCCTACTAAGAGCGTCTGCTACTACATTAGCCTTGTCCCGATGGTAAAGGACACTCATATTATAATCCTTGAGTAGCTCTAACCACCTCCTTTGGCGTAGATTTAGATCCTTCTGGGTAAACACATATTGCAGCCTCTTATGGTCCGTAAACACATCAACCTGGACCCCATACAAATAGTGTCTCCAGATCTTCAGGGCAAATACCACCGCGATGATCAGAGGTGTTCGAGGCTGGTCAGAGGTATAACTGAAATGTCATGACCGCCTAATGGACCAAATAACTATAGTCTGAATCTGAGTCTGATAGCTGGGAGGCACCACTGACACCTCAAAAAGAAAACTGGAGTTAAACTGATCAGCTGACATTTCTGGACAACACCGAGGCTAATAGTCTGACTGAGACTGGACATGTAATTATCTGACTAAAATTTCCACATACACTGATAATATGGGAATTTCAAATCTGTTAGAATCAAGTTACAGGGAAACTAGTCCAACAAGCAAGATCCTAAATTCTACTGAACTGAAAATTAGGGCTAAATTATTCCACAGGATACAATTCTCATTAATGCCTAGAAATAGGGAATAATAAGCAGTAAAAATCATGAAAAATATTCTACTCAAAATTTAAAAGATATAGGTCTGAAAAATCTCCTACATCTCGAATCCACAGGGCTAAACTGTTAGAGGAAAAACAGCTAAGATTTTAGGGACACAAGGGAAGAACTATTCCCTTATTGAATTTCAACATACTTGGTGAAAACTCAAAGAATTTCCTTGAGGAACTTAGAAGAAAAGGCTGCCCTAGCTGTTGTTCTGAGAGGAACTCTGCGTATATTTTTTTTTGGAAGTCTCTGTGGGTAATGAGGGAAATAACCCATTACCCCCCACTAAAACATCTAAAACTGAAGCTAAAACAACATGGTTTAGGGTCCAAAAGCATAGGAAATTCGAATTTTCCCTTAATGAAATTTCCCTGAAAATTAGTTTTGGCCCCGACCACGAGTTGTACCACGAAGTCACGACTCGTGGTCACCTGACCATTTTTTTCAATCTTCTGAAACTGGCCACGACTCGCATACCACAACTTGTAGTACCATCCTACGGGGTCGTACTGTCAGTCGTGGTATCATCCACCCATACCAACTACGACTTACCCATGACTCCTCATCACGACTCGTTGCTACATCCTACGAGTCGTACCATAACCTGTGATGACTCACTCTGGCACCATTGAGAATTTCACCACGACTCCTAACCACGAGTCGTACCTACACGTCATGATTCATAGGACCACTCGTGATATGATCTCAGGCTCCCGAACTTCATCATGACTCGAGTCACGAGTCATAGGTCCTCACCACAATTCGCACCTCGAGTCTTCCTGGTGCAAAATTCTAGGTTTTTCTACAGGTTCCAACTTCAACTCCCGGGTCTATTGTTAGGCCCTTCCGGGGTATTACAATATCTCCCCCTTGAAAACATTCGTCCTTTTTACCTTCTTCTACATGAGCCACACTGCCCATAGACACTCTACTTAGTGCATCAGCCACCACATTGGCCTTGCTTGGGTGATATAACACGCTCATGTCATAGTCTTTCAATAGTTCTAACCACCTTCTCTGATGAAGATTTAGGTCCTTTTGACTGAACATACTGCAGACTCTTATGATCTGTAAATATATCTGTGTGAGCTCCATATAAGTAATGTCTCCATATTTTTAACGCGAACACCACCGCTGCCAGCTCCAAGTCATGAGTCCAATAGTTCTTCTCATGGACTTTGAGCTGTCTGGAGGCATAGGCTATCACTTTGTCCCGCTGCATCAAAACGCAACCAAATCTAACTCTGGAGGCGTCACAATATACAACCAACCCATCTGTTCCTTTTGGTAGGGTCAAAACTGGAGCGGTAGTGAGTCGAGTCTTTAACTCCTGAAAACTCTTCTCACACTCATCCGACCATTGAAATTTCACCTTTTTTTGGGTTAACTTGGTCAGAGGAGATGCTATGGAGGAGAAACCTTCCACAAACCATCGGTAATAACCTGCTAAGACCAGGAAACTCCTAATTTTAGTAGGAGATGTAGGTTTGGGCCAATCCTTCACTGCTGCTATCTTATGAGGATCTACTTGTATCCCCTCACCTGAGGCCACATGACCCAAAAAAGTCACAGACTTCAACCAAAATTCACACTTGCTAAACTTGGCGAATAACTGGTGATCTCTGAGAGTCTGTAATGCTAACCTTAGGTGATTGACATGTTCTTCTTCATTTTTGGAGTACACCAGAATGTCGTCAATAAATACAATGACGAACATATCCAGGTACTGCTTGAAAACCCTATTCATCAAATCTATGAAGGCTACTGGGGCATTCGTTAACCCAAAGGACATCACCACAAACTCATAGTGACCATATCGAGTTCTGAATGCCGTTTTTGGTATGTCACACTCTCTGACCCTTAATTGATGGTATCCTAACCTGAGATCGATCTTGGAGAAACAACTGGCTCCCTAAAGCTGGTCGAACAGGTAATCAATTCTAGGTAGGGGACATCTATTCTTGACTGTGACTTTGTTTAGCTGACGGTAATCTATGCACATTCTGAGGGTACCGTCTTTGTTATGTACGAATAGCACTGGAGCACCCTAGAGAGAGATGCTGGGTCTGATAAAACCCTTATCAAGAAGATCTTTTAGCTTCTCCTTCAACTCCTTAAGCTCAGCTGGAGACATTCTATAAGGAGGGACGGAGATGGGCTGAGTATCTGGGAGGAGATCTATTCCGAAGTCTATTTCCCGCTTAGGGGGAACTCCAGGAAGATCCTCAAGAAATACATCTGGGAACTCGTTGACAACTGGAACTAACTAAATAACTGGGGTCTTAGAGTTGGAATCCTTGACCCAAACCAGATGATATAGACATCCTTTAGAAATGAGTTTCTGGGCCTTAAGGTAGGAAATAAACCTACACTTAGGCACTGAACTGGTGCCCGACCATTCTAAAACTGGCTCATTAGGAAATTGGAATTTGAAAACTCTAGTTCTGCAATCAACTGAGGCATAGAAGGAGTGTAACCAATCTATGCCGAGAATAAGGTCAAAGTCGACCATGTCTAGCTCTACGAGATCAGTTGGAATTACTTTGTTCGGGACTGAGACTGGGCAATTTCTATACACCCAACTGGCTCTAACTGACTCGCCAACGGGGGTGGAGACTGAGAATGGTTTTGAGAGGACCTATGGACTTCTATTGAACTAAACTGCTATATATGGAGTCATGAACGAAAGAGTAGCTCCTGGATATAAGAGGGCATATACGTCTAGATGGAAGAGACGTAACATACCGTTAACTATGTTACATGAACTTTCTCGATCCTGATGAGAATATATAGCATAGAAATGATTATGGCTCTGACCGCCATTTGTACATGATGAGTTGGCCAGTTGAGCTGGTCGACCTGCTGGAGCTGCTGAGGTAGTGGATTATGATCTCCCTTGCCCTGCTGACGGGCACTCTCTGAGTCGGTGCCCAAGCTGTCCACATCCAAAATAGCCCTCTCTATCCCGTAGACACTCTCCAACCACGACAAAGTATGAGGATCTGGCTCCCCATCTTCGTCCCTTGCGGATGGCATGCTACTCCGTAGAGCGATGTATCCTCGCCCTTGGCGGACGAGTCGACACAGCTATTAACCTTGGGGTGGTCACAGAAGCTATACAGGTAATCTATCCAAAACAATACAAATACAAGTCTCAACTGATAACAACAACTGAACAAGATAACATACTTCTGACATGCTTTACTGGGATTCATACTGGCTTACTAAGCTAAAGGAACTAACTTGCTGAAAGAGAATGCCTTAACATACCTTGACTGCCGATTTCTGATTAACTGATAGGTTCCAATTAGTACTCAATACCTTTTCCCAACTGAAATCATGTTACTTTAAAGATAGGATTAGTTTTAATACCAAATTCAGCAAAAAGGAAAACTTTATATATAAATATTGATTATATTCTTATTTTGAAGAACACGGTCGGAACCTTGTTATTTCTCAAAAGTCTAGAAGGGAGAAAAGCTTACTTTAAGCCTCGGATCGTATTAACACTAGTTTGGAGAAATTCCAACAACTTTGGTTTGGCGGGATGACGATTCGCCGGGCAAATTTTACGAAACTAACTCCGTATAAATGCTCCCTGCAGCCTTATACTTCAATACCCGAAGTTAATCTGAATTTGGACGGCGTTTAGAGGTGTAATCGGATGAAAATTGTAACTCTCCCTCGTCCTCCCTCTGTTCTGGTCGATGTATATGTGAAGAATAACATAAATCTAAGGGTGAGGCCTATATATACTTGAAGCCGGATGCAAGGCAGCGTGGCACGTTGGCTAACGCGCCATTTTAGCTCCGTGCCATGTTGGCTAATGCGGAGGTCAAGACTTTATGCCACTTTGCCCCTCCGGCAGCTTGGTTCGGCCTCCTCTCCCGAAATCCCAACTTGGCACTTGTTCGGCCTTTCCCCGGGCCCTTTCCTCGCACGTGAGGCTCTCTAAAACTTCCAACCAACATGCGAGTAGGACAACTAAACGCTAGAAACTTACGTGGTGTAATATCCTCCCCCCTTTAAGAACATTCGAGGCTTGCAAGAACTTGAACTTGCAATTACTTATTCTGGAAAAATTTCGGTTGAGTCTCCCCTGTAATATGGAGTATCTAAAAATCCTGAAACGCAGAAAAGCCCAATACAAGTATTCCACACAATACTATGACATTCATTTCACAATGGACTGAATCTCAACTACGCCACATATACATATATGTAACGTAATTTATGAAACAACAATAACAACATACCTATAATTTGATTATGTATGAAATAACTGAGGATATATGATTTTCATATCATCTTCTGCTTCCCAAGTCATCTCCTCTCGGTACTTATTTTGCCATAATACCTTGACAGAAGCAACATCTTTAGTTCTCTATCTACGGATTTACCGGTCTAGTATGGCAACTAGAGCTTCTTCATAAGCTAACTCCTCAGTGATTTGAACGTCCTTGACTGGGACAATCCGGGAGGGATCTCCTATATACTTGCTCAGCATTGATACATGGAAAACTGGGTGAACGGATTCTAATTTTGGAGGTAAATCCAATTCATTTGCCACCTGGCCTATCCTTTGCCGAATCTGATAAGGCCCAATAAACCTCGGGCTGAGCTTGCCTTTCTTACCAAATCTCATCACCCCCTTCATCGGTGAAACATTCAGGAATACCTAGTCACTCACATTAAATTCTAGGTTCCTTCGCCGCACATCATCATATGATTTCTGGCGGCTCTGAGCAGTCAACAGATGTTCCTTGATAAGCTTTACCTTCTCTTCTGATTGATGAATAATATATGGCCCAATAAAGGCTGCTTCTCCTACCTCAAACCAACCAACTGGGAATTTGCACTTCCGCCCATACAACGCTTCATAAGGCGCCATCTGAATTGCTGAATGATAACTGTTGTTATAGGCAAATTCAAGCGGTAGATGTTCATCCCAGCTGCCTCTAAAATTAGTACACACGGCCGTAACATATCCTCGAGCATCTGGATTGTATGTTCTGCCTGCCCCTCTGTTTGAGGATGGAAGGCTGTGCTCAGGTTAACCTGCGTCCCCAGGCCCCTCTGAAACGATTGCCAAAACTTAGCTGTAAACTGCGCTCCTCTATCAGAGATGATTGACAATGGAACACCATGCAATCTAACTACTTCTCTAATATATAGCTCAACATATAATCTTCAGCTGAAAAGGTAGCCCTTACTGGCAGAAGTGAGCTGATTTTTTCAACCTATCAACAATTACCCAGATAGAATCATATTTATGCCTGGTATGAGGTAATCCTACTACGAAATCCATATTAACTGCCTTCCATTTCCATAAAGGCACGGCTATATCCTGTGTCAGTCCACCTGGTTTTTGATGTTCGGCCTTCACTTGTTGGCAATTGGAACACTGAGCTACGAATTTTGCTATCCCCTTCTTCATTCTTGGCCACCAGTAAATCTCTTTTACATCATGGTACATCTTTGTCGAACCTGGATGGAGAGAGTAACGGGCATAGTGTACCTCGCCCATAATTTCCTAGCGAAGCCCTGCAATGTTTGGAACGCAGAGGCGATCCCTATATTTCAAAACTCCATCCTCGATTACATGGAAATCGGTCACTTCTCCTCGCTGGACCCTTTTTCTGAGTTGAACCAGGCTAAGATCTTCATACTACCGTTCTTTCACTTCCATGACCAATGATGACACTGCGGTATTCTGGATTATCGCTCCATTGTCTCCTGATTCTACTATACGAATCGCTAAACTGGCTAATTGATGTAATTCTCAGGCCAATTCTTGCCGCTCGGGCTATAAATATGCCAGGATTCCCATGGATTTGCGGCTAAGGGCATCTGCTACAACATTGGCCCTTCCTGGGTGATAGAGAATATTCATATCATAATCCTTTAACAGCTCCAACCAGCGACGCTGCCACAGATTCAACTCTTTTTGGGTGGAAATATATTACAGGCTTTTGTGTTTAGTGAAAATATCCACGTGGACGCCATATAGATAGTGTCTCCATATTTTCAAGCTATGAATCACCGCGGCTAACTCCAGGTCATCGGTAGGGTAGTTCTTCTCATGCTTCCTCAATTGCCTTGAAGCATACGTAATCACCTTACTATGCTGCATCAAAACACATCCTAACCCAACACCCGAAGCGTCACAATAGACTGTGTAGTCCTCTGTTCCTTCTGGAAACGCTAACACCGGTGCTGATATCAATCTGTCTTTCAATTCCTGAAAGCTCTGCTCACATGCCTCAGTCCAATGGAATTTTTCTGCCTTTTGTGTCAATTTGGTTAAAGGTGCTGCTAAAGTGGAAAATCCTTCCATGAACCTCCTATAATACCCGGCTAACCCCATGAAACTACGTACCTCGGTCGGAGTGGTAGGTCTAGGCCATGTTTTCACTGCCTCTATCTTCTACGTATCTACCTGTATACTAGCATCTGACACAATATGACCTAAGAAGGCTACTGAATTTAGCGAAAATTCACATTTAGAAAATTTTGCATATAGCTGGCGATCTCTGAGAATATGGAGCACTGTCTGTAGATGATCCTGGTGGTCTTCCTGAGCGTGAATACACCAGAATATCATCAATAAATACTATCACGAACAAGTCTAGGTATGGTCTGAAAATGTTGTTCATCAGGTCCATAAACACTGCTGGGGCATTTGTCAGTCCGAATGACATGACTAGGAATTCAAAGTGGCCATATCTGGTCCTGAAGGCAATCTTAGGAATATCTCTTTCACGAATCCGAACCTGATGATATCCGGACCTTAAGTCAATCTTTGAAAAATACCTCGCTCCCTTTAGCTGATCAAACAAATCATCTATTTTGGGAAACGGGTACTTATTCTTGATAGTGACTTTATTCAACAGTCGATAATCTATGCACATACGGAGGGAGCCGTCCTTCTTTCTTACGAACAGAACTCGCACACCCCATGGTGAGGTACTCGGCCTGATAAAGCCTTTGTCTAGCAAATCCTTCAATTGTTCCTTTAGTTCTCTGAGTTCAGCAGGAGCCATCCGATGTGGAGGAATAGATATAGGCTGAGTGTCTGGTAATAGATCGATTGTAAAATCAATTTCCCTTTCTGGGGGGATACCAGGAAGCTCATCTGGAAATATGTCAGGAAATTCATTAACCACTGGAATAGACTGAATGGTCAGAGGCTCCGCCCAAACATCCTGAACTCTGACAATATGATAAATACACCCTTTTGCTATCGATTTTCTCGCCCGAAACTGAGGGCCTACACCCTGTCGGGGATGCTGGAGCTCGTGATCTTGCTGAGGACCTATCCTGTCGATCCCGGTCACCCTGACCCTTAGCTGGACAATCCTCATCTGATGACCCTCCTATCCACAAATATAGCATGTTGTGGAGCCATACCTGCATGCTCCAGAGTGGCGTCGGTTGCAAATAGGGAAAAGTGGTATCGTAAACCCACTCTGCTCCACCCTCCTCTGCTGCTGTGAACCTACTGCCCACGAAGCTTCGCCGGGCTCTGACTGCCCTCGGCGACTGAATCTGCTCCTCTGCCGCTGTGGTGGAGGCGGGTCTAGGCGGCCTATCTGATAACCGTGGCCTAGGTCCTCCCCAGGACTCCTCCTATTATTCACTCGACCTGTCCCTGTGGCCTGCTCCTGACTTGTTCTCCTAATCTCCTGTTGCCGCTGTCTGATACCCTCAATATTCTGAGCAAAAGCCTGCACACTGGTGATATCCATATCCTCCCGTAGTGTAGCTGTGATGCAGGTCTCAACATATTCTAGGTTCATCCCCATAATAAAGCGGTGTACCCTGGATGGCATTGTATCCACAAAAGCCGGCGCATATCGAGCCAAGGAATCAAACCACATGGCATATTCCCAGTCACTCATCGATCCCTGCTCTAAGTGTAGGAAATGATCAACCCGGGCCTGTCGAATCTCCCATGGTAGATAATGATCCAGAAAAGCCTCTAAAAAGCTGGACCAGGTCGGAGGGGAAACATCTCTCCTTCGAGACCTCTCCCAACTCTCATACCACAGTACAACGATGTCCCATATCCGGAATACCGCCAACTCATCTAACTCTGTGGGTGTAGTATGCATTACCCTGAAAATCCTTTGCATCTGGTCTAAGAAGTCCTGGTGGTCTGCTGTCCGATTTGTCCCTGTGAATTGCGGGGGACTTAGTGCTAGGAACTCTCGGACCCTCGAACTACCAGGCCCTCCTAAGGATTCTGCAACTGTAGGTGGCACTGGTTGGCGCTGAGCAGCCATCATCTGTGCTAACATAACCACCGCGCTCCTGACCTCCTAGTTGGATGGTACGGGTATAGAAACTACTGGAGGCGGTGCCATCACACCGACCGTCCCAAGCAGCTCCTGATGTGGTGGAGACTGCTGGGAAGGTCGAGATGATGCCTCCATATCGTCCTCCGTTCGGGCCAATTATGATCGAGGTTGAGGCACCCTGCTGGTGCCCTCTCCTGCTGCTACATCGAATCTCCTGCCTATCATCATAGGGTGTCGTTGATCCGACATTTCTCTATAAACAAAAGAGTATAATGAGCTTAGGGACTCAACCCTATACTGTATCGCTCTATAGCACGACTGAATAAGAAGAAAGAGTAACCATCCTATCATGCCTTGCAGCCTCCTGCCTATAGCATGTGGTGCATAACACATCTATAGACAAGACTCTACTTAGCACGGCTTGCAGACTCCCTGGGATACGACCTGCTCTGATACCGAGTTTGTCACGCCCCGCCTTGGGAGGCATGACTGGTACCTGGTGCCCTACTAGGACCTGAACTACTGAACTGACTAAGCCTAAGAACCTCTAGTGGAGGGCTGGCTCTAACTCTAGAATCAAGAAAACAGTAGGCTATATAGCGGCTGTAAATACAACCCCCGGCCGACAAGGCCTATAGTCCCCTGTGAAAGTAAACAGCTAACCAAAAACATACAAACATAGGGAGTCCTATGCGGGTCGACAAGGCCAGCATGATATCTAGTTATACTGGAAAGTAAAATCAGATACTAAACTGAGCTATGACCGACAAGGTCATCAATCAACAACTAAACAAGGCCCCACATGGCCAACACACATAATCTAAACCACATGCGGCCCCACACGACCGATATATCTAACCACAGGGAAATAATACAATCTGCAGGCCACTAAGAGTAATAAGATGGTCGGGACAGGGCCCGACCTACCCATACTGTACAAACAAAAGGAAGTAAACCTCTATCACTCAAGCTCTGGAAGATAGGAGATGAAGGATCTGTACAGCTGACTAGAACTATGAGGGATCTGCTCCTCGTCTATGTGTACCTATAGGCAAGTAATGCAGCACCCTAAAAAGAGGGCATCAGTGCTTGTGGTACTAATATGTAAAGCAATAACTGTAAATGATTGAAAGTAAGAAATAAAACTGAAAATAACTGGAGTAAAGGAGACGGACTTAAACTGAATAAAATAATGGAATCAAAGCTAAACATAACTATAATGAGAAGAGTAGGGGTCATACTTGAAAATGAGGCGTCCTACTGTCTAACTATCAGTAACTAAAACAACATATGTAAACCTTACCTAGCCCCCATAAGCCAGAAGGTGCAATCAACACAGAACAACCCACCTGGAACCCCATTAGCCCTAGTGAGTACATCTCAATCTATATACCCCTATCCAGGTCATACTACGTCAACTACTAGCTATAAGCATCCTGCCGATCCCCTGGGTATGCAACAGGGCCTGCTGGGCCCCTGACTATAGCTGTGCCTGAGTATGGAGGACTCCTGATATGTACACCCTGGGCGCAAGCGCTCGGCGGAGGTCTGTATAGGCCAACCACGGCAAAATATGAGGATCTGGCTCCCCATCTTTGTCCCTTGCGGATGGCATGCCACTCCGTAGAGCGACATATCCTCGCCCCTGGAGGATGAGTCGACACAATACCCTGGGGCGGTCACAAAAGCTATACAGGTAATCCCTTCCAAAACAATACAAATACAAGTCTCAACTAATAACAACAACTGAACATGATAACACACTCCTGACATGCTTTACAGGGATTCGTACTAGCTTACTAAGCTTAAGGAACTAACTTGCCGAAGGAGAATGCCTTAACATAACTCGACTGCTGATTTCTGATTAACTAATAGGTTCTAATTAGTATTCAATATCTTTTCCCAACTGAAATAATGTTACTGTAAAGATAGGACTAGTTTTAATACCAAATTCGGCAAAAAAGGAAAACTTTATATATAAATATTGACTATATTCTAATTTACAGAACGCGGTCAGAACCTCGTTATTTCTCGAAAGTCTAGAAGGGAGAAAATCTTACTTTAAGCCTGGGACATATTAACACTAGTTTGGAGCAATTCCAACAACTTTGGTTCAGCGGGACGACGATACGTCGGGCGAATTTCACGAAACTAACTCTGTAGAAATGCTCCCTGCAGCCTTATACTTCGATAGCCGAAGTTAATTTGAATTTGGACGGAGTTTAGCGGCATAATCAGACGGAAATTATAACTCTCCCTCGTCCTCCCTCTGTTCTGGTCGATGTATATGTAAAGAATAACATAAATCTAAGGGTGAGTCCTACATATACTTGAAGCCGGATGCAAGGCAATGTGGCACGTTGGCCAACGCGCCGTTTTAGCTCCGTGCCACGTTGGCTAACGCGGAGGTCAAGGCTCTACGCCACTGTGCCCCTCTGGCATCTTGGTTCGGCCTCCTCTCACGAAATCCAAACTTGGCACTCGTTCGGCCTTTCCCCGGGCCCTTTCCCCACACGTGAGGCATTTTAAAACTTCCAACCAACATGCGAGTAGGTCAACTAAATGCTAGAAACTTACGGGGTGTAACATAGCAAGGCATAAACATCAATATGAAAGACACGCAACATACCAGTGACCACGTCTGGTGAAGTCTCCTGCTCCTGGCGCGGGGCAAGGGCATATAATCGGTTTTGGTGCTGTCCGCCACCTCCACTAGTCGATATTCCCTGCGGAGCTGAACGGGCTGGAGGTGGCCTGCGCACGACCCGTATCATTGCCCTATCTAGCATATGGGCATGCTTGGCGCATGTTCCCAGATCTACCACACCCATAGAAAACATCTGAAACCGAGCGAGCACTCCCTGGCATGACTCTTGCCGCACTTCCCGTAGGCTGGAGAGGTATACTCTAATTGGGTGCCCCTCTAATCCCTTGACCCTAACGCCCTGCTCTTATGATCACCCATGGGTTTGGTTGGAACACTAGCTGATGATGGTGCTGGGGCTAATGATTTATGCTGAAACTGTGGATGTTAACCACCGCCGGACCTCTGATGCAAAAACCCATGGCTATCCATTCGAGCCCTTTTTGCCTCCCTCTCCCTCGCATGAGCCGCCTAAATCTGCTGAGCGTATAACACTATGCGAGGAAAGTCCATATCCTAGTGAAGCATGGAAGTCCTGCAATCCTTGTCTAAATAACCAGCCACACCATGAACGAATCAGCTCACCCGCGCCCTTTGATCTATCACTAACTGTGGGGCATACTTTGACAAATGAGTGAACTCGAGTGAATACTTCAGCACTGTCATCTTTCCCTTCTTGAGGTTCACAAACTCCGCTGCTTTCAGCTCCCTCATCTCTTGAGGGAAGAACCTGTTGAGAAAAGCCATGTGGAACTCATCCCAGCTGATAGGGCCCGCTCCCGCTACCTTGCTGTCCTTCCATTGCTTGTACCAAATATGAGCGACCTCCTTTAGCTGATAAGAGGCCAAGTCAATACATTCCCCATTTGTCACCCCCATAACCTGAGTGACTTTCTAGATCCCTTCAATGAACTCGTGTGGAACCCCGTCCACCTTTGATACTGTAAACTCAGGAGGGTTCATCATCAAGAAGTCTCTAATCCGAGCAGTCGCTGCATTTCCATTCTATCGGACCTGTGCAACGGCCTGCTGGTTGACCTGAGCGATCAAGGCCTACGCCAACATCTGAATAGCCGCCCGAAACTCAGGGTGGGCAGCTGGCTCTAGTGCCTGGGGCTCCTGAACAGGTGGGGCTTGCTGATGCCCATGGTCATTGCCACCTCCGTGGCCTTCATCATTTCCATTCCTCCTTCCGTTCATTCTTCTAGGAGCCATAATTCTACAATCGCGAATAGCACAAATTAGAAGGATGGAGAGGCTTTTTATTGCACGTCATAGAACATGAAAGAAGGAAACATTTCCTAAACATCTAGTAGCCTCTTCGTCATAGGTGTCCAGTGCTTCACACCTATGAAAAGGACTCTACTTAACGAGGCTTTCAGACACCCAAGGACACTTCAACCCTATTGCTCTGATACCAAGTTTGTCACGACTTGAACGTACACTCGGATCGTAGACACTGGACAAGGGACCCTGAGGGATCCCAATTCAACCCATGGCACATGAATACAACTAATCTCATTTAAATAAGCGGAATGCTAAACATAAAACATAGAGGAAGCATAACCATACCATAACATCAGAAAATACTAGACGTACACATAGGTTGAGTATTACATACTTGTCTGAAATCCTCTACTACATATGATGGGTTGATGGGACAACATCCCCAACTAACCAGAATAATAATGAAACACAAGATAACATAAAAATCTACCAAACGGCCCTCGAAACATGAGGATTCACCAATAAGCTGAGAGCGTAAGCTGAGATGGACTAAGGATGAGGATGAGCCTGGGATCCAGACCCTGTATCATGAAATGATACAACATAGAAAGTATGTGGTCAGTACGTGGAATGTACTGAGTATGCAAGGTAAGTAAAACGGACATTTAAAAGTAAAGTAAAACTCATAAATAAACATAGGAGAAGGACATCATGCTTGTATCATAAGCTTAGTAATAAAACATAAGGCTCAAGACTTTCAAATCATTCATAAATCATTCATTATCATAATCGTAAGTAAAGTTTATCAAAACATAACTTGAGCCAATAACATAACCATAAAAATGCATAAGACATGCGGAACAATGCGAGGACTCATCATAACCGACACCATCATGGTAGAGCCTTTCATGATGCCTCACTATCTCGCTCAAGTGGGCAGAGCCGCCCTGGCTTGCCAGGCGAGGGTCGTGCATTAGACGTGATAT
Source organism: Datura wrightii (assembly GCA_035772735.1). NCBI lineage: Eukaryota > Viridiplantae > Streptophyta > Magnoliopsida > Solanales > Solanaceae > Datura > Datura wrightii. Next base: position 51,008,165 of record JASDFA010000020.1, on the reverse strand, counting down.
CACTTTTGAGGGGATCATTATCAATACGTCTTATTATTTAGAAACCCAAGGTGGCATGTGGTTATGAGACACCGACATAGTTCTTCTGAATGCCGCGCTGCTTTGTGCTAGAAACGGCTCCCAAAAACATGCATATTGGCTCATACATAAATTAGTAACATCATGCATTAAGATTCATTGGCTAAAATATAACATTTATCATCATTGATCTCCTTTAAAACATGCTTCGCCAAGAATCATAGGCCCTTTTCATTGGCCAACATCATAAATCGATAAATCATGTAATTCGCTTCATAAATCATAAATCATTCTCCAACATGTGTGCCATATTCAATTCTTTCAAAATATGCTCATAAACATGGGTAACTTGAATTTATGCTTTTCTGTCACCAATAAATTCAAAATATTGCATATTTATCGTAAATCATAACTTTTATGAACCTTCATCAAATAGGCATTTTAGATTTAAAAAGCTTGAAACATGATTTTAAAGAAAATAATATAAAACTTGCCCATCATTCATAATTCAATAATTAAAACTCAATTAAATCATACCCATAAAGAGAAATCACACTTTCATGCATTTGGGTAAAATTCGGTAGACTTGAATAGGAGAATTCATTATTTAAATTGAAATTTGGGCATTGGTGTGAAAGGATTTCACCCATTATAAAACCCTACATACCTGAGAATGTATTGATTTCCAAGTTCCTTGAATACCCACAAAGAAATTGATGGAAACTTAGGGAAAAAGACCTTGAATCTCCCAAAAATCTCTCTAAAGCTCTTGCATGGGAATGGGTATACATTAAGGACTTAACACATCTTAACACACTCATAAAAAATACACAACACGATGTAGTTTAGGGTCTCAAAGCATGGAAAACTCGAAAATTCCCTTAAAAAAATTTCCCTAAAAAACTGCTCCCGACGGACTAACGACTGATCCAATGGGTTGTTGCTCGACACCACGACTCATGGTATCGAGTTGTTAGGTCCACTGCATCATGACATATCTCAGTTCCTTCCCACGACTTGACAGGATGGTTCGTTACATCAAACGATGGGTCGTTGAATCGACCGTCATCAACTCCTTGACCAATCTGACTTTCCTTTCCACGAGCCTCACCATGGCTCGTGGTGCCTTCCAACGAGTCGTGGTCTCAATCCGTTGTAAGAACTGGACATTTCAACCCACAAACAACGACTAGAAACAACAGGCCGTCACTTCTCACCACAAATCGTGGGATGCCCCGTGGGTTCCCCATCAGCCTAAGTTCAGTCCTTCTAACGACTGGTAACAACGACTCATTATTCCTAACAACGAGTCGTTACACCGTCCATTGTCACCACTGCCTCCCTGAACTACCATACCATGATAGCTTACGACGACTCGTGGTATCCAACCACGAGTCATTGAGTCGCCCGTCCTGTGATATTTTTGCCAGTTTTCTGCACTTTTCAAATTCAACCCCTGGGTCTATTCGTAGGCCTTCCCGGGGTGTTACAACCCAAAACATATTTAAACACAAAAATGGTTCGAAATTTTCTATTTCAATCCACGATTTCCTCCCCTCACTCTACACTCACCTATAACTCACTTCCATTCCAACTAAGCTTGAAATTGTGCAATAAATTTGTATTATTTTCTTGAATTCCTACTCCAAACACGAAGTAATCAAGGATCACCTAAAATTTGGCAAGTAAGTTGTGAATTTTCCATCCTCTTCTCTTTCTTATAATGGCTGATTAGTATTGTGAATCCTCCATTCATGAAAATGAAGTGGAGGAATATGATCAATGGGCTAATTGTGATGATATACTAATGGGTTTTTGGAGTTAAAATGCTCAATGAAATTAATTGCTTATGGGTCGTGAGGTTATGTGAAAAATCTAACTGAGTGGGTAGCGAAATTGTGTGTTTTTGTGAATAAATGGGGTGGTGAAATCTGAGTATCCACCCCAAAAATATGATTGCTTGCACACTTATTGCTACACAGAGTGAGGACAATCTTCACGAGCTATCCTACGACTCGTGGTTTCCTACTACAACTCGTAGGATGATTTGTTGGGACTGTCCCAAAATCACTATATTTGAAATTCATGGTACGAGACTCAGTACAAAATGTGATATTCCACCACGAGTCGTATGAAGTGGTCATGTTAGAAAAGTAGAGAGGGTCAGATTTAGAATCCAAACTACAATCCATGGTAAGACTCGTAGAATCCCACTACGAATCGTGATATCGAGTCATAACAAAATTATAGAAAGTCACATTCTCAAAAGTGTATAATATGACTACCAGTATGAATTATACCACCTTGGTACAAGTCATACCAATGAGTCGTGACTGTGAAAAGAGGTACTCCGAGTCTTAATACGGATCATACCACCTTGGTATGACTCATAGTGATAAACCGTAGCAGGATATTGCAATCACTCTTTCTTTCTTTCATTTTCTAGAATCATGTACTAACCTCTCTCCACAGATACAATGGCACACAAACGACAAGCAACCAAGAATGGCAAGTAAAATAGGGCTAGAGGTGACATAGCAGCTCGGAGGGCCCTAAGGGATGAGGCCTCTACATTCGAGCATGAGGAAAATATGCCTAGTGGTTCAGTGGAGGAGCACGAAGTTGATACCGATGAGACTGATGAGCCCTGAACCACCAGGGGACAGGCCAACGCTCAGGTCATAGCTACCTCAACTACTCTGACAGATGCTTCCCAGTATGAGGTGAGAGATAATACCTAGTCATAGGAGTCTAGTAGTGGCTTGAATGCAGAGGAAGGGTCAGTTGAGGCCTAATTTGGAGAGAGTTCGGGCTATGCCTAATATGAGAAAGAAGATGATAAGCAAACCCCAACCGTAGAGAGCCGCACAATTAGGTAGGGTGTACCAGGAGCTCAGGAGATTTATGAGTAGGGCCTCACCCACACATCGAAGTAGAGCCCTAGGAGGAGCATTTAGGAGTAGCCACGTATCCTGACCGGGCATTGAATAAAGTTGAGGAGATAAAGGGACTGCTGATTTTTATGACTTCAGTTGGATAACAAGAACCCCTGAAAGCTTTAGTGCTTACATGGTCAGGAAGTTCTATGCCAATACTTGGCGACCATGGAGAATCAATCTCCATCTGGGCAGAAGGTGAAGAAGCAACCCAGGCTGGAGAATGTTATAGTCTAGGGGCGGACTGTGGAAATCTTAGAGCGGGTCATTGCCCGCGTTATACAGGCTAGATTATCAGGCTCCAGCCTCTATCGCTGAGTCTGATCACCACATTGAGGCCCTAAAAGTATCAAGAATTTGAGTGCGGAGGAGAGGCAGAGACATATGAGGTAGTTAGCTAGCATCATAGCTGAGGAGAAGGAGGAAACAAATTAGGTGACAAGTGGGCGACAGGTCACCAAAGCCTAACTTAATTTCATTGCGAAGGCCTGCTGGACACTAGTTTGCCATAAGTTGGTGCCTACGGCTAATGATAACACATTGAACACTGACAAAGCAGGTTTGCTAGTGAGTATCATATCAGGCTACACTATCAATAATGTCTCCCAAGCGCACACAAGTGCACATGGTCATCAAAAAATATAGGGCAGTGAAGTCCCGATTATCAATCCCTTAGAGACTTGTCAGATTGATCTCTCAAGGTTAACTTTTTATTTCACTATTCTAACAAACACATATATAAATAGGGAATGGTTTGGAAATTAAACTACTAAAAATTGAAATGTAATTTTAACTATTAAACTAAAATTGTTGCAAACGTGTTTGCACCTTAAATGATGATGAAAATCTAGGAAAATTGAATTTTTGCTTCAGGTTGAGTTTTCAAGACTTTATTTACTAGATTGATTCCTCCTAAGGTTGCTAGTTGCAAGTTACTATCTAATTTGTTGCTACTCTCCTGAGCATTCAAGAACTATCTCATGAACCCTAGTGCCTATATCCCTATAGTCGCAGGAGAATCATGAGACGATGGTTATGACTACTTATCTATCAACTAAACATGAAATTGAATAGAGTAACAAAGGAGGAAACTAATACCTCATGCTGGAACTATTCTGGAAGGGAAAAGATGCAGGTATCTCCGTATCATATCTGCTTCGACTCCCCATGTAGCTCCCTCAATAAGCTAATTCCTCCACAAAACCTTCACTAAAGCTACTACCTTGTTCCTCAACTTCTGTACTTGATGATCAAGGACCTCAACCGGAACCTCCTCATAGGTAAGCTATCCTTCACACCTATGCTCTCTATTGGAATAACTAAGGTGGGGTCCCGAATGCATTTCTGCAATAGAAACACATGGAAGACTGGATGCACTGATGCTAACTCTACTGTTAGTTCCAACTCATATGCCACCTTGCCAACTCGCCTCATAATTCTATAAAGACCAACATATCGCGGAGTAAGCTTCCCTTTCTTTCTGAACCTCATCACTCCCTTCATGGGAGACACCTTCAGAAACACTCAATCATCAACCTTAAACTTAAGATCCCTCCGCCTAACATCTGCATATGACTTTTAATGACACTAAGCTGGTTTCAGCCTTTCCCTAATAGGCTGAACTTTCTTCATGGTCTCATGAACTGAATTTGGCCCTATTAATGTAGCCTTACCTACCTCAAAACATCCAATAGCTGACCTACACCTCCACCCATAAAGAGCCTCAAACGGAGCCATCTAAATGCTGGAGTGGTAACTGTTATTGTAGGCAAGCACGATGAAAGGCAAGTGATCATCCCAACTACCCCTGAAATCTATCACATGCGCTCTCAACATGTCCTCAAGAGACTAAATGGTCCTCTTGGCCTGAGCATCTGCCTTTGGGTGAAATGCTATGCGAAGCTTCACCTAAGTACCAAGGCCTTTCTGAAACAACCTCTTTAATTGGGAAGTGAACTGAGTACCCCTATATGAGATGATGGACAAAGGAATTCTATGCAACTGACCAACTCCTGAATGTATAATCTAGCATAATCCTCAGCTGAATCGATAGTTCTGACCAGTATGAAGTGGGTTGATTTGGTCAACCAATCCACAATCACCCATATAGAGTCATACTGTCGGTGGGTATGAGGAAAGCCTGTTGTGAAGTCCATATTAATCTCTTCCCACTTCCAAGTAGGAATGCTAATGTACTGAAGCATACACCCAAGCCACTAATGCTCCACCTTCACTTGTTGGAAATTCGAACACTTAACCACAAACTCCGCTATGTCCTTATTCATGACATTCTAATGTTTCCCAAGCACAAGCAAGTGCACGTGGTTGTCAAGTAATATAGGACTGGAAGTCCCGATTATCGATTCCTCAGAGACTTGTTATATGAATCGTTATAAGGTCTATTACTTTATTTTTCTATTCTAACAAAACAGGTGAATGGGGAATGGTTGGAAGAATTAAACAACTAAAACTTGAAATGTAAAATTTACTAAAACTAAGATTTTTACAGACTTGTTTGTACTTCAAATGATAATGAAAATCTAGGGAATTGGCACTTTCGTATCAGGTTGAGTTCTCAAGACGTGATTATGCTAGATTGATTCCTCCTAAGATTGGTAGTTGCAAGTTACTATCAAATTTCTTGCCACTCTCCCAAGCATCCAATAACTATCTCATGAACCTAACACCTATATCCTTATGATCGTAGGAGAAATATGAAACAACAGTTATGCCTACTTGTATTTCAACTAAATAGGGTTGAAGGGTATATCCCTATCCTCAAAAACAAATCTTACCTCCAATCAATGGGCCAAAGGATCTTTGAATTCCTATTTTATATTTACTTTTAATCCTTTTAGTTCCCTTTCCCAAGTTCAACAAAGAGCCAACAGATTTACTCACAAGTGAATCAGGTTAATAAGCAATTAAAAGAAGTAAATAGAAAGAACCTTTATGAAAGAACCAAAACTAGTAATCAACAGTCTTTCAAACTTCAACCATCAACAATGGCCAAAACACTAGAGTGGGTATTTAACCACTCATAGACAAGTGGAAAAACATAAAAATTATCATCATTCTCAGTTAAACAAGAAAGAAAAGAAGAAACCTAAATAGAACTTATCTCTCCTCCAAAAGCTGCGTTTCCAACCTTCAAACTGATGAACGATATGATAATTGATATAGTAAAAATGCCCTAGATGTTATATATATATAGGTAAGACTTCAAATGACACTTTTTCCCTCAAGTAATTCGCTTAAAAATCAGCAAAATCTCATCCAACAAGGTCTGGCGCGCCACGCCACCCCATGTATAACACCACAGAGTTAGTCAAAGTTCCTCTGAAGATTGGCTCCGGGCCCCCGATTCTCACCATAGCACCAAGGACTTAGCAAAATTTGTACAATTCTGAATACCTCTGGCGTCCCACTATCACTATGGAACCAGAGTGTTCGTCAAATTTGTGAACTTCAAGACCCTTATGGCACCCCACTCTCACCATAACACCAGAATATTAGAAAAATTTCCTAAGTCTGAAATGCTTCTGGGTTCCACGTCATCTATCTTGCCATGATGTTAGTCAAATTCTCATCTCTGAAGCTGAGGTACCTAGCGCCCCACGCCATATAAAGCCTCAGGCCGACTTTTGTGAACTCTTCTTCTTCAAACCATGAGTCATATTTGGGTCCTTTTTCTTTGGTTTCCTACTTAAAACATCTAGAAACATTCATTAGCTCAAAATACACATGAAAACATGAATTCATACATTTCATAGGGATTATGAACTCGGAATAAGGTAAAATATGGGTAAAAACATGGCAAATGGGCATATGAATATGCTAACATCACTACGCAACACTTAAACTATTATTCATCCTCAAAAAATCCTCAAATCCATGCACAAACTCATATTTTCTCATCACTTATCATCTCTATTAATTCACACTTAAACAACAAGCAAAGAGCATACGATTAATTGGTTCATCAACTCAAGCAATTCATATCAAACACATGCAAATTTTTCACATTCAAGACTATACAACTTCTACAGTCGACTCACTTTTCAAAACAGGGCCCAACATGATTAAATACCAAACATGCAATATTTAGTACACTGAATTAGAATCTTATGCCCCTCACTTTTAGTGATGTTCCTCTCTCAGATTGTCAATTCAAAGCATGGAACATAATAAGTAACGTACACTTTCACTTAGAAAAGATATATCATACATATGCAACATACCATAGGCTTGCCCTTCATGTAAACTTAGACTAATTAGCTATTTTAAGAGATTAAAATCATGAGGAATCTTATTGGTTGTAATGTCAGCTAAGGGACAGGTAGGAATGATTGTTCTTTTTATTGTTTACCAATCCTAAGAACTTTTAAGACATTTTTCATCTTTTTAGTCTACCACTCTTTTCCTTATTGTTCACCCTTCACTTTACTCACCCTTTTTCTTTTGTTTTCATGCCCCCTTTTTCACTACTTGATTGCTAGTCTCTACTCATAGAATCACTAAGAATTTTCACTCTTTATTTCATTTTCCTAGCAGCAAGCAAAAAGGACATTTTGTGGGCACCCCTACTTCCTATTTTCTTTCCTTACTTCCATACTTTTTTCCGTTTCTTTTATCATTCATGCATTGGTGGACCTTCAATTTTAAGTCTTAAAGTGCCTAAGACTACTTTGGATCAACACTTCTAGAGGTCACACAACAAAAGGGAATAAACTAATTTTGTGGCTAATAAAATAATAAGACTTATAGCTCTAGGGGGTTAACTAAGGAAAATGTTCAAGAAAGTAAAACAAACATGGGAAAACATGGCTTTTTTAAAGAAATGCCTTAAGCATATCTTAACTCTCCACACAACTAGCCATCCAACATACACTAAGGCAAGTTTTAGATGCACAATATGTAAAAAACAAAGAAATTAAGCTCACCTTACATGGCATTAAGACTCTAGTCAATTTTCTATAGCTACATATTCATACAATTACATTGAATGACACTCTTCATTATTAATCCCTACAAGTATATTTAGTCGAATTAAAGAACTTTATGTGTCTCACATGGAATTTTTACTTAAGATGACCACTTCATTGCCTCTAGCTTAGAGTCTAAGTGGAACGTCAAAGAGCAGAAATGTGGCTTATGTTTGACTCCAACAAAATAAAAAAACAACATGACTAAATTCCCTTATGATGGTCGTCATCCATCTATCATAGGGAAGGGTCAATACTCTACAATGAAAATGACTCCTAAAAAATGAAAAAATTACCCGGTTCAAAAGTCTCCATTGAAAAGAACCGAGACCATAAAAAAATCGAAAGGTGGGTGAGATATTCCATTTTTCAAAAGATTTTCACACAAAACTTGAGTGCACACTCACCCTTAACTAAAAAATTTAGACTCCAAAATTAAACTAACAAAACTAAAAAACTCTAACAGTCTCAACTACCAGAGACAAATAGATTATCCAACTTCACAAGGCATCCAAGTCAACAATCATCATCAATACTAACTATTATAAACCAAGACCTAAAAAATCATAGAGCTGCTACCAAGGGGACTGACACTATGCTATGGCCTACTACAAGTATAGTAATCAAAGAACAAACCAGAATCTTTCCTTCACCCCACACTTAAATGGTGCACTATCCTTAGTACACAATCATACCAAATAGGTAGATAAAGGAACTTCCTAGGGCACTATGAATCATCATCAGGATTGAACTCCTGATCACCATCATCATCATCATCATCTTCACCATCAATCTACAAGGCTCCCATAGAAGCTTCATCCTACTCCTCCTCATTGTCCAGATCATCCACTCAATCAGTGAGCAGTGTGGCCTTATCATCATCCAGTGGTTCCTTAAAGGCAGGTCCCACTCTACACATCTGCATGAAATTCTTCGTGAGTGGGTATCAATCCCCTAGGGCCACTATCTCATCATTTGTGATGGGTCCACCTCCGATCCTTAGCTGCAACTCAAGCATGCCGAATATACTGCCTCTCCAACTATCATCACAAGCCTGGCGATCGGCTATAGTAAGAGATGGAGCTGTGGAAGTGATGGGCTCCTTTACTTTTATCACATCCATCATCTTGCTTGCTAGGGGCCCTGCTCTCGGTAAGTGAAGGTCTTCCTCTTCCTCCTTAATGCCCACTTCTCTAGAAAATTGGGTCAGGAGACTACCATAACAGTATTTCCATCTGCAATTACCCCTCGGTCTTCCCATATTATCTTCGAGCACCACACCAAAATTGATTGGTATCCTTTTCATTAGCAAGTATACTAATACAATTTGCTCTATAGTGATTTCTATCATGTGAGTCTCAGGGAGTAGCACAACACACACCAACTTCACCCAGACTTTTGTCTCCTTATTTAGGTAGAAGAACGCAAGTGCGAAGTGAGTATTGTTATAGCCCCTTGCCTAATGGGCTGATGAATGCTCACCATAAAGAGTGGTGGATGTATCTGTATGGGGGCCTCTCCAGCATAATGAAGTACTCTGACGAGTCTACCGCAGGTGTCTCAAGGAAAAATTGAATCTTTTATAAGTGAAATGGACAACCTGACCCCGTATTTTGACTTTGGTGCTCTCCCCAAGAGAAGTGTCCCAGTTTGCATAAAATTCCTTCACCAAGGCGAGGTTGCACTCCTCTAGCTTAGCAAAGATGTATCCTAGTCCCAGCTGACGGACCTTGTCTCGAATATGGGGAACTCAAGTGCAAGGTGACTTTCATTAATCCAATTTTCAAGAGTATATTTGACCTCCTTTTGTGTTTTGAACCATGATAGCCATGAGGCTCCACTGCTCTTTCTCCAAACCTCCAAGTAGGGGCTCCCTTAGCCGATGAACTCGACCTTTTTGTGCCTTTTTGGAGCCGCTTGAAACCCTTGCCAGCTGCCACTATCTCCTTTCCTTTGTTAGTGTTTGATGCCATGGTACCTGCCAAACAAAAATCAAGAACTACACAAGATTAGTTTGTGAACAAAATGGCTAGCTAATTAGGTGTAACGGGTGCAAAGTGGCCCCACACTTAATTCACTAGCATACTTGTGAGAATTTGTCAAATAGGGTACTCAAGACTTCCCCCACTATTATCCAAATCTCAACCTCCATATTATTCACTAACTTCCTATTGCAACCAAGTTCATGAATTTCTCACATCTCTCCTCTATTATTTCTTGTCAAGAATGCCTCACTTAGCCCATTCCTTTCACCTTCCCTCCATTAATTTGTCATTCAAGTAACTCATACATAAAAGTAGCTACATTGAATTCATTCAAAAACCGAAAAGCAATTTACTACAATCCATAATGAATTACATGAATTTCTCAACAACTGAAAAGTTCTTCATATTCAAGACTTTAAGAACAAAGTACTTTCTCTCTCTACAATCAATGTTCTACCCACCAAAATCATGAATTTAAAATAATCAATCCCCTTCATACCCACAACTTTAATCACTATATTCAACCAAAAATAAGCAACCCAACATAGATAACATATTATCATGGAAGAATTTAAGAGAATAAAGCTCATGAAATCCGCATTAAAAAATTTAAGGTTTTCACCAACAATGGTGAATTGGGTCTTTAACTTAGGGAAGAAGGCTATGGAAGTATGCTTTTCATACAACATAACCAAGAGAGAAGAGAATTAATTACTTGAATTAAATATACAAGATTCACCAAGCTTCTTGGAGAAGACAACAGAACAGGGGAGAGGGGGTTACGACCCTTTTTAAGAGAGAGAGAGAGAGAGAGAGAGAGAGAGAGAGTTCTATTTTGCTTTTTGTTTTGACTTTTAGTAATAGGGGATGAATGGGGATTTAAAATAAAGGCGAGGAGCATGGGTTTTTTTTGTAATTTTAAGGTCCTTGGGTCAATTTTTGGCCAAAATAATTTTGGAAAGCATCACCCTAGCGCGACGCACCAATCACCTCGCCGCACACATAGAAAAAAGTTTTTCTTCGTGGACAGGGGCTGGTGCAGTGTGCCACCTATGGCATCAACTTGAATTTTTTTTATTTTCTTTAGCTAACACCTGGGGCCCCATGCCAGGTATCTCACCCTAAACTTAACCTTTTTCCAATTTATTTTCCCCGCTATTTGTGCCTCTAAGGCCTTGTTCATCTCTACAAAATCAAAATGTTAGAAAAATGTGGGTTACCTCTCACCAATCACCATAATTATAGTCATGACATGACATTCACGGGTTGCCCCCCATGTAGTGCCTGATTTAACATCGCAGTATGACAAAAGTCACTCTCACTCTTTCAATTGAGTGTCATAGTTCAGATCCTTTATTGCACTTACTAAATTCTCTTGCAGCACATGTTGCTCAACTACACAGTATGTTCCTTCAGCTCAAAGTTTCCAGTGATTCCTAGCTTAACGATTGCTTTGGAAGCGTTCTCCAAGTTTGGCCTAGAAAAATTCAACATTGGAACTGTTATACCCGAAAATTCAAAGATCGGACCCAGGAGTTGAAACAGGAAAAAACTGAAAATCTGGGTTGCAGGCACAGGATGAGTCATTGGACAATTCGTGAGGAGAGCCCACGAGTCTTCAAGTGACTCGTGGGGAGGCCTGGGAGAATGGGAAAAATAATAGGGAAAAAGGAGTCTCCACAGACTTGGGAACTACTCGTGGTCACACACCACGAGTAGTTAGGTCATCCGTGGGGAGGAGATATAAGAATAGTGGAAAAGGCAAGGCAGTGCACTTGATGAGTGCTGGCCACGACTCGTGGCCACACGTAACGAGTTGTGGTGTCATCCGTCAGGACCCCCAGTGATCAGTTTAGATAGTGTACTTGACGGGCAAGGTGACGGATCGTTTGGCCATGTAACAAATCGTTAGATCACCCGTTAGGGTCACCTAGCAGTTATTTTCTGCAAAATAGTAAGGGCCTTTTCATAATTTCCTAAGATATTAAGGCCTAAACTACGTCATTTTGGGTTATGAATAGGGAAATTTAAAGGGGTTAAGTTTAGTTTTCTCTTCATTCATGCATGCAAGTATAGTGAGAGGCAATCAAGGGAGATTCTAGGCTTTCTCCTCAATTCTTCCAATTTCATTCTTGGGTAATCAAGGAAAGTTAAGATCCGATATCCCAGGTATGTAAGGCTATCAATGGGTGATCTCTTCCACACCCGTGTCCCCCCTCTATGATTTTTACAAAAATTACAACAAGAACTCATGGGGTTTTGAATTTGGTTTACTTAAACTCTAGTGATTTGATTATGGGTTTTGTGATTTTAAAATCTTATCATAATCTATGGGTTTTAATAAGTATTTATTAATTAAATCATTTATCATTTTATTGATTTTTATGTATTTAAGCTAATTATGCATGCCTCATGATGAATTGATTTATGATCTATTTACCCATTGATGATAACTATAAACCCAGCTTGAATTATGGTTTAAATCATGAATTTATTATGTTTCCCTTTATGATTTTATGAAATTCAAGATATATGCACGATCTACAAGTATGTATGAATCTTATGAATCATGAATTATGTTTTTGGCCGACTCATGGGACTCATGTCATGGCTAGTTCACGTATGTTCAAGCATGTTTGTGATTATCATGATTTAACTAGCCCATGAATCTATGCATGTTATTCTATGAGCACTATATATATGTCTTAAGAGTAGTATCAAAACCGAGTAGGTTCCGGGCCTAGGTTCTACTCTGGATCTCATAAACTACATCCCACCGTAGGTATGTTAGGACCTCCTATGGGACTACCCCTGGTCCAAATGGCCCTTTCATTGTGATATCACACTATCATGGTTCGACCCTTGGCAAGGTACGAACACCCTCCCGACTAGGGTTACAAGTCGTGCTTCATGTGTGCTCATATGGGGTATGTCGGTTAAGAGAATCTCCCGCTATTCCTCATGATTTATGCATGTTATGATTATGTATGTTGGCTCAAGTAATTTTAAGTAAAACTCTTTTACTATGATTATGATTATGTTTAAATTACGAATGTTTTGAAAACCTTGATCCTTATGAAATGTTATGATGATGTAATATACGAGCATGATGTCCTACTCTTATAATCATTTATAAATTTTATATTTGTTTTAAATGTGCATTTTACTTACCTTGCATACTCAGTACATTCCACGTACTGACCGAATACTTTCTATGCTGTATCGTTTTATGATATAGGCCCCAGTTCTCAGGCTCACCCTCACCCGTAGATTGTCTCAGAGTTGTTCTCAGCATACTTGGTGAGTCCTCATGTTTCGAGGGCTATGTATTAAAACTCTAAGTTGTTCCTTAAGTTTTAGGATTTGTTGGGTTAGTTGGAGAGTTTTCCCATCAACCCGTCTTTTCATGATTAGAGGCTTATCAGACTACAACTTGTAATCAACCGTATTGTACGAGTCTAGTTTTTCTTTTCCTTTTATTATGTCATGATTACATTCTTTTTATGCTGAATATTCCGCTCATGTGATTAGGATTGGATGAATTCTCATTCCATGGGTGGACTTGGGGTTCCTCGAGGTCCTTGTTGTTATACCCCGTAACATTTCCGACACCTAGATGGCCTATTCGGACGGTGGTTAGGCATATTTGAAAGTCATACGTGCTAGAGAAAGTCTCGAGAAAGGATCGGACAGATAACCCGTCGAACCATCGCGGAAGGAGCCGAGGCAGAGCCCCTCCGCGATGGCAACGTGTCACGGAGGTGGGGCCTCCGCGTTGGCTCCGTGACACATTGGCCCTGTTCAGGCTCAAGTATATAAAGCCCCACTTCGGTTTTAATTCATTTAAAACTTATAAAATTTCCAGAAAATGCAGAGGAACAGAGGAGAACGAAGAAGGTAAATATATTTTCGTCCGATTACGCTGCTAAACGTAGTCCAAACCCAAATTAACCACAGATACCGAGGTATTTAGCAACAGAGAGCATTCCTACGGATTTAGTTTCGCGAAATACGGCCGACGAATCGTCGAGCTACCGGACTAAGGTAAGTGAAATTGCTCCAAACTAGTGTTTATGTGTTCCTAGCTGTGAAGTGAATACTTCTCCCTTCTGGACTTTTGAAAAATAGCGAGTTTTCGACCGTCTTTCGATAAGTCTAAGTTTATACTATAATTATATCGAAAGTGATGTCGTCCTTCAGAATAAAGTTGTATTTAGTATTGATTGATATATATATGAATGCAGTTGGGAGGAATAGCTGAAATACTGACCAAGCTACGCCAGTTAGTCGAGAAATCAGAAGCGAAGGTATGTAAAGCTAGTTTCCTCAGCAAGTTAGTAGTCTCGGTACATTAAAGTAGTTTAAAGGCCAGTAGAATGTTCAGAAGTCGTGTGTTATGTTTATTACAAATGTTGGTACAATATTGGAAGCATCATGTTATGTATAGCGTGAAACTTGCGAGCACGATATAAATTCTAATACGAGTGTTAGGAACTGTACAACATGCCCAGTATGTGATTTAGTAAAGAATGTTAGGATATTATCGTACTCAGTTGAAACCTAGTAAAGCAATGTAAATACCGATAAGGTATCTCAGAAGTAGAGTGATAGGCTAAAATGAAATTTAGAAAGCATGTTAGAAATAGTAAATCATGTTACTATAGGAACTCGGTTATACAACATGGTTTCCAGCAGAAAAACTATATCTTGTTCAGCATTAGACTCAGTACAGTATGGAAGAAGATTATATTTATATATTTATACTATTATCAGTCTCAGCATGTATTAAATACATACATATTACTATCGCTATTCAACATATAGTATGTACAGATACATTATTATCATTAGCTTCAGTATGTGGTATATGAAAATAGTATTATTAGTTGAGACCATTGTATTGTCTTGGGGTTGGATTACCTAGTATCCATGACCGCCCCAGGGTTAATAGCTGTATCGACTCGTCTGCCAGAGGACGAGGATACGTCGCTCTACGGAGTGGCATGCCGTCCCACAGGGGACGAAGATGGGATGCCAGTTTTCCCCATATTGTGCCTTGGTCGGCCCTTATACACCCCCGTCGAGCGAATACGCCCGGGGTGTTGATTCAGGAGTCCTACAGACTCAGGTACAGTTATAGTTAGGGGCTCAGCGAGCCCAAGTGCATACCCAGGGGACCGGCAGGGTGCTTATAGTTATTATAGGAGATGGGATGACCAGGGTAGGGGTATAGATTGCGTGTTGGTTGTACCTCCCGGCTTTTGGGGCCGGGTAAGGTTTGTGTGTGCTATGTTATATTATGTTATGCTATGCCATTTTACTCTAGATACGAGTAGATCGGCAGTAGAATGATACATCTCCAGGTATGACTCTTACTCCTTCCAGTATAGTTAAGAGTAGGCATAGTTTTACATTTTCAGTCAGTTAGTCTATTCCTTCTTATTTCAGTTCCATCAGTTGTGTTGATGTTTTTCAGATATTTCTTTCAGTTATTATTTTACATACTCAGTACCAGTGGCACTGACGCCCCTTGGGGGCACTGCATTACTTGCCTGCAGGTACTCATAGACGAGGGGCTGGTACCTCATGATTCCAGTCAGCCTACAGGGTCATCAGCTCCAGTAATCAGGAGCTAGATAGCTAGAGGTTTATCCCTTTTCTTTTGTTGTACAACATGGGTAGGCCGGGGCCCTTTCCCGACCATCTTATCAGCATTCTTAGAAGCTTGCAGTCTGTATATAATTCCCTGTGGTCAGATGAGCCGGTCGTGTGAGGCCGTGCAGTTGTATAGCTGTTAGTACTTCAGTTCTTTTATGTTGGCCGTGTGGGGCCATAGCTTGACAGTAGTGGTGACCTTGCCGGTCACGTAGTTATTCAGTATTCCATTATTGAGTTATAGATAACTAGACAGCATGGTGGCCTTGTTGGCCTGCATAGGTTCCTTATTACAAGTATGTTTCGTGTTAGCTGTCATTACAGGTATAGGTGGCTATAGGCCAGTTGGCCGGAGGCTGTGTTTACAGCCGTTATATAGCCCATTGTTTCCCTTGAGTTAGAGCCAGCCAGGCACGAGATGTGCTCAGGCTCAGTAGTCTAGCAGTTTAGGTCCTAGTAGGGCACCAGGTGCCAGTCATACCCCCCAAAGCGGGGTGTGACACTTGTCTCGTGTCTACGATCTGGATGTAGGTTCGGGTCGTGACAAACTTGGTATCAGAACCATAGGTTTGAAGTGTCCTAGGGAGTCTGACAAAGGTGTTATGGAGAAATCAACATATTGAGGGAGCTATGTGGGAAGCCGAGGCGGCCATGATGGCTAAATACCTTCACCTATTCCCTACCAGCTCAGTTTCAGTTTTAGGTATCCATTTTTGCCCTAATTGTCTAATAAGTTTCCATGTTCCGTTCTTGTGCATAAGTTTGATTTATGTTATGATAAATGTATGTGATGTTTAAATTCAGTTCAATTATGTAGTTCTTTTCAAAGGTAGTCATTTTTTCAGTTTTCGATTTAAATAATCAATATTTGCATATGATGATTGCTTGTTTCTAAGTTTTCTGTGTGTTTCTAACATTCGAGGATGAATGTTCCCAAGGGGGAGATATTTTTATATCCGAGAATTCAAAGATCGTGCCCCGAAGTTGAAATGGGGAAAAACTAAAAATCAGGGTTGCAGGCACAGGACGAGTCGTTGGGCGACTCGTGAGGAGAGCTAAGGAGTCGTCGGTGACTCGTGGGGAGGCCTGGGAGAATGGGAAAAGAATAGGGGAAAAGGAGTCCTCACGGGTTTAGGAACGACTCGTGGCCATCCGTGGGGAGGATATATAAGAAAAGTAGAAAAGGTAAGACAGTGCACTTGACGAGTGGTGGCTACGAGTAACGAGTCGTGGTGTCGCCCGTTAGGACCCCTAGTGATTCGTTAAGACAGTGTACCTAATGGGAAAGGTGACGGATCGTTTGTCCATGTAACGAATCGTCAGGTCACCCTTTAGGGTCACCTGACAGTTATTTTCTGCGAAATAGTAAGGGCCTTTTTTCGTAATTTCCTAAGGTCCTAAGGCCTAAACTAGGTCGTTTTGGGTTATGAATAGGGAAATTTAAAGGGGTTAAGTTCAGTTTTCTCTTCATTCATGCATGCAAGTATAGTGAGATGCAATCAAGGGAGATTCTAGGCTGTTCTCCTCAATTCTTCAAATTTCATTCTTGGGTAATCAAGGGAAGTTAAGAATCCGATATCCTAGGTATGTAAGGCTATCAATGGGTGATCTCTTCCACACCCATGTCCCCCCTCTATGATTTTTACAAAAATTTCAACAAGAACTCATGGGGTTTTGAATTTGATTTACTTAAACTCTAGTGATTTGATTATGGGTTTTGTCATTTTAAAATCTTATCATAATCTATGGGTTTTAATAAGTTTTTATTAATTAAATCATTTATAATTTTATCGATTTTGATTTCTATGCATTTAAGCCTATTATGCATGCCCCATGATGAATTAATTTATGATGGGTCGGGTAATTCTTTTCGTAAACCTTTGACTATCGAGAGGCATATGTCATTACTTTCCCGTGCTACATCAACACACAGCCCAGTCTGATTCTCGAAACATCACAATATACAACAAGGCCATTAGTACCCTAGGGCATGGTCCATACTGGTGCGAAAATGGGTCGGGTCTTCAATCCCTGGAAACTTTTCTCACAAGTCTCCGACCGTTGGAACTTTACCTTTTTCTAAGTCACTCTGATCAATGGGGCTGCATCAGCAACTTTAATTCTTACTAAAATGACCATAACTTCATCATACAAGCTTAAGATATGATCATTCTTTTCCCTATGGTTCCCAAATAATGACATGGACCTGCTCATCCAATCAGTACTCTATTTGGTGCTAGTTTGCTCGCTCAAGAATTATTTTGCCTTTTGTAATAAATCCCGATCTTGACTTATCAAAATTTCACCAAACTTTTCAAATAACCCATATAATTCATGCTAAAAACTCTGAAACTCTGAAAGACTTGGCTAATAACCGTGCTTTCTGGAATATTACATGATCACAAATCGTTTAGGAAGTCTAAGCTGGGTATATGCCTGATATAACACGATCTTTTGAGCTGATTGCATTCTTCGCGAGGGTTTTGATTTAAGGCTAAACAGGAAATTATGGGGACTACTGCCGCACGGGGTTGCCTACCATTAGGTATTCTGAATGTGAGCATGAGCCGAGTGTGGCATCGAGCAATACGTAAGGGAACATATAAAGGAGAAAGGATGGAACCCCCACCTCCCAGATGCTACCTATAAGACCTCCTTACTAGAAGGTAAGAGACCTGACTAGGCCCTTCGACTACCATTCCTCTACCTTCCCTAAAATAGATCTTATCTTAAAATACATAATGGAATGGTACCTCTTATCGCAGTTCTCGGAACTAACAATCATAATAGATTTGATAGGGGAACTTATATCATACCTGAGACTACATCTGGGGAAGACTGCCACCGGCTCTTCCTTCGTTCGGTTTGGTAAAAGGGCAATTCCTACGCATGTGCCCGATATTTCCACACCTGTAACAAGCATCGAAACTTGCCAAACACTGTTCGATGTGTGCCCTACCACATTTTGGGCATGATAACTGGCTAGTCAGAACTGCTAGAGGGGAAACCAGAACACGACCCTTCCTGCCATCTTGCTTGGCTGCAGTGCACTCCTTATGCATATGCCCGGATTGGCCACAATTGAAGCATATATCTGAACCCACCAGGCACCTTCCTAGGTGGTGCTTCTTGCAATGCTTGCAAAGTGGATAAGTGACCTCCCTCATTCGAGGCTTGTACCCTTGAACTTGAGTTGATGACCTCTGCCGGGGTTGAGGGCAACTCCTAGTACTCGACCCCTGCGGGAGCTCTCCAAGTCCTCGGTCCTGGGCCTTTTTCTCATTCTCATTACTCCCTTGTGTTTCCCACCCAAAACTGAATCATCACCCATGAGCGGGCTACCTTTCAGAAGTTCTTGAACCTTAGCAGCCGTCGCCTCCTTGGTTGGGTTCGTAGGTACAATAGCTTGTTAGGTAGGCTGGGTGATCATGGCCCGTATCAACACCTCGGACTGCGGCCCCAAGTTCTTCATCCATAACCTGTTCGAACATAGGACACCTTGGGGTTGGTAGGGTTGGCTGACTCCCATAGTTTCCTTGAGATGACATGTTTCTACACACAAATATAGCATGAGTTATAAGGTTAGGGAGACTCTTTGTCGCACGACATAGATCATGAATGAATGGGACATTTCCTAACGTCTAGTAGCCTTTTCTTCATAAGTGTGGCGTGCTTCACACCCATGAAAAAGACTCTACTTAACGCGGATTTCGAACTCCCTAGGACACATTTGAACCTATGGCTCTGATACCAAGTTTGTCACGACCCGAGAGTACACCCAGATCATAGACACGAGACAAGGGACCCCGAGAGACCCCAAGTTGACCCGTGGCATAAACATTCAACTAACTTATTTTATAAACATAAAGAAAACACAAACATAAACTCAACGGAAGTCTCACACAATGACGCAACAGGATAATAACTAAAGCTATATATACATAAGTCTGAAAGCCTTTACTCTGAATGAGTTGATGGGACAAGACCCCAACTAACTCAATAACACTGAAACTGAAGTACTACGTGAAACTGAGAATCTAGCCCTCGAAAGATGAGGGCTCACCAATCATGGACTAATAAAGACTCTGGAGAGATAGCTAAGATCTGATTGAAGTTGCAAACCCGGTCCAGTATCATGAAACGATACAACATACAAAGTATGCGATCAGTACGTGGAATGTACCGAGTATGCAAGTGTCACGCCCCGCCTTGGGAGGCATGACTGGCACCTGGTGCCCTACTAAGACCTGGACAGCTGCACTACTGAGCCTAAGCACTTCTGGTGCCAGGCTGGCTCTAACTCTAGATTTAAGAAAACGACGGGCTATATAACGACTGTAAATACAGCCTCCGACTGACTATGCCTATAGCCACCTGTGAGAAACAACAGCTAACCAGAACAATAGTAGTATAAAGGAACCTATGCGAGCCGACAAGGCCACCATGCTGTCTAGTTACTTCTGAATTAAGAAAATAGGTGCTAAACTGCTATGTGACCGACAAGGTCACCACTACCAACCGAGTAAGGCCCCACATGACCATTATAAGCAAGCTAAAACATACACATGACCTCACACGACTGGTACAGCTAACCACAGGGAGTATACAATCTGCAAGCCTCTAAGAATACTGATAAGATGGTCGGGACAGGGCCCTAGCCTACCCATACTGTACAACAAAAGAAAAGAAGTAAACCTCTAGCTGTCTAGCTCCGGATGACAGGAGCTGATGACTCTGTATGCTGGCTGGAATTATAAGGGATTGACTCCTCGTCTATGAGTACCTACAGGCAAGTAATGCAACGCCCCCAAACGGGCGTCAGTACCACTGGTACCGAGTATGCAAAGCAAAACTGAACATATCTGAAGATAAACAGTAATACTGATAGTTACTGAAATGACAGAGGATAGCTAAAACAGTCTGGAATAGCAGAATCTGTATTGAGCTTAACTGTACTTGAGGGAAGATAAGAACCATACCTGTCGATGCGACGTCTTGCTATTTATCAACTTTGTCCTACTGCGGACGGCATGCCACTCCTTGGAGTGACGTATCCTCACCCTCTGGCGGGCGAGTCGACACAACTATTAACCCTGGGGTGGCAAGGAAGCTCTAAGGGTGCCCACATATCACAAACAAGTCTCAACAAGCATAACTCTGCCAATATTCAGCTATTTCTTCCAACTGTATTCACATTCACAACAATTAGAACTAAATTCATCAATATTCTGGAAGAAAATACTACTTTGAATATATATATATATATAGCCCAAACTTTGACTTATCGAAAAACAGTCGAAAACTCGCTATTTCTCAGAAGTCCAGAAGAGAGAAATACTCACTTTAGGGCTAGGAGTATATTGACACTAATTTGGAGCAATTCCACTTACCTTAGCTCGGTGGGATGATGATTCACCGGCCGAATTTCATGAAACTAACTCCGCAGGAATGCTCCTGGCAGCTTAATACTTCACTACCCAAGATTAATTTGAGTTTGCACCGCGTTAATAGCGTAAACGGAAGAAATTTCGTTGAATCCTCTCGTGCCCTCTGTTCTCTGTTCGTTTCTGGAAATTAAAAGGAAGTAAATGATTAAAAACCGAAGTGGGAGGCCCTTTTATACTTGGGGCCTGAACAGGGCCTCCGTGACGCGCCAGTCATCGCGGAGGCCCCCCTTCCATGACACGCTGCTATCGCGGAGGGGTTCTGCCTGGCTCCCTCTTGCGACTCTCCAACTTGGCGCTTGTCCGATTTCTCCCC
This sequence comes from Datura wrightii, assembly GCA_035772735.1. Taxonomy (NCBI): domain Eukaryota; kingdom Viridiplantae; phylum Streptophyta; class Magnoliopsida; order Solanales; family Solanaceae; genus Datura; species Datura wrightii. Next base: position 50,986,826 of record JASDFA010000020.1, on the reverse strand, counting down.
GGGCCCTTCACTCGCACGTATGACATTTTAAAACTCTTAACGAACATGCGAATAGGCCATCTATATGTCAAGAATTTACGGGGTGTAACAGCAAGGTAAGTAAAACCGCTTATGTAAGTAAAATAAATTATTTAAGTACAATGCGTAAATTAAAAAATGTTATCAGTATGCAAATGGTAGTGCCTGCATGCATTATTTCAGAATTCATGATCTTCTCACAACATGACAACTCTTAACTCAAAAACACCAACAGACTCAAATGGCTCAAAGCTGAAGCAGAACATTTGTGAAGAAGCTAAACATGAGTCAAACCTTACTTTTAGAACATGCATATATGCAATTTAAACCATGAGCAATGAGTATGCGAATATGGAATTATATAAGATGGTGGGAGACTTGTCACTTAACTGACATACCATGATAGAACTTACGTGGTCCCGACTATCACACTCAAGTGGGTAGAGCCCTCCAAAACCTTTCCAAGGCTATGGACGATGCCATAATATCGATGTCAAGATCAGGGCCCAATCGGGGCAGGGGATAGCTCACAAGGAAGGTCCCAAAAATAATATAATAGTATCAATCTTACGTTGGCGCGTATTCTAGTGCGTAGGGTGACTGACCCTTAACCCACTCGGTGCTAGACTTTTCTCCCAAAAACATGTAGTGCTCTACATCGTATATAATGAAGCTCAACATCGTCTATTGACGAAGCTCAAGATGAAATCATGCATAGAATCAACTTCATGTAAAAAATGAAGCTCAACATTGTCCCTTGACAAAGATCAATAACGAAATCATGCATATGCGATGCTTTATTTCAAAATATACCACAAGCTAAAGTGTAGAAGTTGGGAGGATTTTCTTCGAACAATTTGGTAAGCTTGTCTCGGGAAATTCGTTATTTGAGATCAACATGTGGGCATTTCCAAAAGCTTTATCTTGCTTGAACCCATTCAATTTATTTGAAAACATTATGATTTGGGAGATTTCACTCCAAAATAAGGGAATATAGTCAATTCAAGAAAGATCGTCATTTATACTCAACATTGGGCACTACCCAAAGCTTCATCATATTAGAGTCCATTTAATCTTCTTTGGAAACATCATAAAAATCATAGGTAAGGTTGAAAACATGCTTTTCATCATCTACTTCGTCATCCTCACATTATATTATGAACTCCCCACACATGGGCGTTTAGATTCAATTTTTAGAAAAACAATTTTGTAAAAGAAATTAAGTTAGAATCTTCCAAAGCTCGATAAATCATCAATATCAACTCAATTTAATCATACCCATGAGTAAAAATGTATGAATCATGAAATTGAATGAAAACCCATACTTGATCATCACAAACTAATCACAAATTGATAGGGAATGGGCATGGGTGTGGAAGAAAGCACCCACTCATAGCCTTACATACTTGGGAGGGATGACTTTAACACTTCTCTAATAGCCCAAGCTGAGATTCCAACGGAAACCTTGAGATTTTTCCTTGAATATCCTCTTCAATCCTTCAAACTTGCATGTAGGAGAATAATGGCTTAGGATAGGTTTTACCCTTCTTAAAACCCACTAAAACGAGCCTTAAATGACGTAGTATAGGCCCTTAGAACTTAGGAATTACGGAAAAACCCTTACTGAAATCACTGAAAATAACTGTCAGGGGGTCCTAACGGACAACCTGACGACTCGTCACTTGGGCATACGACCCGTTGGTTCACCCGTGAAGTACACTGCCTCATCACTCTTGAAAATTCATTTTGCTCAACAATGACCCTCCTAACAGGTCATTTGGACTGGCGACGAATCATTGGATACCATCTGTAAAGTATATTGGATAAGCTTTACCATTTTCTCTAGAACCACCCCACAACTTACATGACAACTCGTGGTGACTAACCACGAGTTGTTACATCACCCTTGCGGACGTCGAGTCCTTCCTCATCTCAAACCTTCCCCACGATTCACTTGACGACTCGTTAGGCCTCCTCACGAATCATTCAGTGACCCATTCTGCAACTGCTGCAATATCTTCCAGATTTTTTCCGTTCGACTCCCGGGTCAGATCTTTGCGATCCCGGGGTATAACAATTAACTAGCCCATGAATCCATGCATGTTATACTATGAGCACTATATATATATATATATATTTTTTTTTTGGAGTAGTATTGAACATTGAGTAGGTTCAGGGCCTAGGTTTTGCCCCGGATCTCATAAACTACATGCCACTGTAGGTATATTGGGATCTCCTATGGGACTGTTCCTGGCCCAAATGGCTCTTTCATGGTGATGTCACACTTTCATGGTTCGACCATTGGAAAGGTATGAACACCCTCCCAAATAGGGTTACAAGTCGGGCATCATGTGTGCTCATATAGGGTATGTCCGTTAAGAGAATCTTCCACTGTTCAAGTCATGTTAAGTAATACTCTTTTATTATGATTGAGATTATGTTTATATTACAAATGTTTTGAAAACTTGAGCCTTGTGACATGTTATGATGATGTACAATACGAGCATGATATCCTACTCTTATAATCATTTATAAATTTTATATATGCTTTAAATATTCGTTTTACTTACCTTCCATACTCAGTACATTCCACGTACTGACCGCATGCTTTCTATGCTGTATCATTTTATGATATAGGCCCCAGCTCTCAGGCTCACCCTCACCCATAGATTGTCTCAGAGTTGTTCTCAACATACTTGGTGACTCCTCTTATTTCGAGGGCTATATATTCAAACTCTATGTTGTTCATTCAGTTTCAAGATTTGTTGGGTTAGTTGGGGAATTGTCCCATCAACCCGTCTTTTCATGATTAGAGGCTTATTAGACTACAAGTTGTAATCAGCTGTATTGTACGAGTCTAGTTTTGCTTTTCCTTCTATTATGTCATGATTACGTTCTTTTTATGCTAAGTCTTCCACTCATGTGATTGGGATTAGATGTATGCTCATGCCATGGGTCGACTTGGGGTCCCTCGAGGCTCCTTGTCCCATGTCTACAATCTAGGTGTACGTTTAGGTCATGACAGGAACCCTCTCTTGGTACTTGGCCTGTGTCTTCTCATTATTATCCATTATTAACCTTCAAAAGGTTCTCTCAATTTCACGATCAAGAGAAGCCAAAAGAGATCCTTGACTTCTCGTATTTTCCATAAATTGAGCACGCAACACCTGTAACTTCACAAATAAACAAACAAAAACATAGAGTATAGAATAGCAGAATAAAAATCTTAACCTACAAACAATCAATCAATCTTCAAGTCTCCGACAACGACATTAAAAACTTTATATCACCCAAGAACATACAAGCGCACGTGGTCATCAAGTAATATAGGACTAGAAGTCCCAATTATCGATCCCTCAGAAACTTGTCAGATCAAATGTTATAAGGTTATTACCTTATTTTGCTATTCTAACAAAATAGGTAAATGGGGAATGGTTGGAAGAATTAAACAACTAAAACCTGAAATGTAAAATTAACTAAAACTAAGATGTTGTAGACTTGTTTGTACTTCAAATGATGATGAAAAACTAGGGAATCGACACTTTTGTATCAGGTTGAGCTCTCAAGACATGATTATGCTAGATTGATTCCTCCTAAGGTTGCTAGTTGCAAGTTACTATCCTATTTCTTGCTACTCTCCCGAGCATCCAAGAACTATCTCATGAACCCTAATGCCTATATCCCTATGGTTGCAGGAGAAACATGAAACAACATTTATGCCTACTTGTATTTCAACTAAACAGGGTTGAAGGGTATATCCCTATCCTCAATAACAACTTCTAATCTCCAACTAATGGTCCAAAGGATCTTCGAATTCCTGTTTTATATTTACTTTTAACCCTTTCAATTCCCTTTCACAAGTTAACCTAAAAGCCAATATATTTACTCACAAGTTGATCAAGCTAGTGAATAAACAATTAAAATAAGTAAATATAAACTACCTTTATGAAATAATCAAAACTAGTAATCAACAGCTTTTAAACTTCAACCATCAACTATGGCCAAAACCCTAGAGTTGGCACTTAGCCACTCATAGACAAGCGGAAAAACATAGAAATCATCATCATTCTCACTTAAACAAGAAAGAAAAGAATAAACCTAGGTAGAACTTGTCTCTCCTCCAAAAGCTGTGTTTACAACCTTTAAATTGATTAATGATATGATAATTAATATGCTAAAAATGCCCTAGATGTTATATATATAGGTGAGCCTTCAAATGATGCTTTTTCCCTTAAGTAATTGGCTTAAAAGTCAGCAAAATCTCATCCAGCAAGGTCTAGCGCGCCACCCTATGTATAGAACCATAGAGTTAGTCAAATTTCCTCTGAAGATTGGCTTCGGGCGCCCCACTCTCACCATAGAACCAAGGACTTTGCCAAATTTCTGCACTTTTGAACACCTCTGGCACCCCATTTTCAGCATAGCATCAGAGGGTTAGTCAAATTTGTGTATTTCAAGACCTTTTTGGTGCTCCACTCTCACCATAGCACCAAAATGTTAGGAAAATTTCCTAAGTATAGAATGCTTCTGGGGATCCATGCTATCCATCTTGCCAAGGTGTTAGTCATATTCTCATCTCCGAAGCTAAGGTACCTGGTGCCCCACGCCCATAGCCCCTGGCCGGTCGTGAACTCTTCTTCTTCACACCTTGAGTCATTTTTTGGTCCTTTTTCCTTGGTTTCCTGCTCAAAATATCTAGAAACATTCATTACCTCACAAGAAACACAAAAACATGAATTCATACATTTTATTGGATTATGAACTCAAAACAAGGAAAATATAAGTAAAAACATGGCAAATGGGCATAAGAATATGCCCAACATCACATTCTACCAATAGACTTCCCTTAGATCATAATACATCTTGGTGGCACTTGGATGGATAGAGTACCGAGAGCCATGAGCCTCACTCAACATCCGCTCTCTCAAGTCATCTACTGTTGTCACACATAATCGACCCTGATATTAGAGTACACCATCTCCCCCTTGGGAGAAAACCTCCACTTTCTGATTTTAAACAACTTTAGCTTCACTAGGATTGGATCCTCGTCTTGATTAGCTTTAACTTTCGTTACTAATGAAGATTCTGACCCATTCTGAACGATAACACCACTATCCGTAGAATCTGTAAGGTGAACCCCTAAACGAGCAAGGCTATGGACATCCTTAACCAACTCCTTTATCCCATCCTCAACATGAACACACTCTCCATGGACAGTGATGAAGGGCGTATTCACGTACTTCATGGACATATTTCGCCCAGACTTTACTATGTTTTGAAGAACAAATTATATGTTTGCATGTGTTTATGTTGTATATTTGTGAAAATGGCTAACACATGTGATTAGATGTTTTCAGGGCTAAAAGCAATGGATTTTGGTGTATTTGAGATGTTTGGAATGAAGTTGAAGAAGAAGGATTTAATTAATCAAGATTTAAGGGAAAAAATAGTGCACTGCCATGCCCGCGCGACCAGCACCTCAGTACAATAAGCCGCACGAAGCAGCAGCAGTGCAGCGGCCTGAGAGGCGTGAGGCACCAGCAGATCAGGCGCTAGGATAGGGGCGAGGCGCCAGTAGATCCTGCGCATTGGCAGGTGCGACACAGCCTCGTTGCTGCATGTTGGCAGGCTTGAGGCACTGCCTTCTTGGCGCAGTGGCACATGCGACGCGGAACTGGTGACACGGTTTTGGAAGGGGCGACGCGACAAAGGCTTCCAACGCCAAAAAATGGGTCTCCCACTTCAACTAGGAAAAGGAAATTTAAATCCCAAGTCAAATTCATCAAGGAACAAGCAAACCATAATCTACTACTATAAATACCCCTTTATTTTCATGGAATAGCTATCAAGTTTCAAGTTCCAAAAGTCTTCAAGTAGGATTAGAGTTTTAAGTCTCAAGTTTTTAGATACAAGTTTGGTGTCTTACATTTTGAACTTTGAGACGATTTGAATTGTTCTTCTTTATTGTTGCAATAATCAAGTGAGTTTCTTCCTCTCATTGTTGTAACTATTAATTTATGCTTTTGTCTATGAATACCATGAATTTATTTATAAACATGATAGGTTAAAACCACCACAACTAGGGTTTCGGGAACCATGACAAATTTACAGACATAGGTAAAATACTTAGTAATTCTTGAACGAAGTTTATGCATGTATTGTTTCTTCCTTCATTTTAATTGATTTTTAACAGTTGCAAATGTTAGAACTTTCCTTAGTATTACTTACCAGACCAAGGAGGTAGTGAATGGGAAAAGAGATTAACAACGGAGATTTTAGGCTATCAACCCTCATCTAATAGCTTGAACTTATCTGGGGATAGCTAATCCGATATTAAAGGTAAGGGCTAATCAAGAATACACCCGTAGACGGACCAAGTTGCATGGTGAAAATCACCTAGATAGGGGACCAACCATTTAGGTGAACCTAACTTACTAATATTGTATGCTAAGCACCGGAATAGATCACTAGTATAAAACGCCTTGTGGTTATGAAGTCATGGGGAACACTTACCCTAGTTAATTGTATTAATTTGGAATCAACCTTCAAAATTTCTCAACCTTGCTATTTATTACTTTGACAAATTCCCCCCTCTTAGGAAATAATTAACTAAAAAGCTTAATCACTAGCATTCTTCTACATCCTTCCATATTCCCTGTGGGATCGACCTCAACCTCTAGTTGGGTTCTTTATTGACAACGTCTGCTTCATACATCGTAAGGAGGTGTGGTTTGAGCATTATAAGACAGCCTGCTAAGAGCATCTGCCACTTTATTGGCCTTGCCAGAATGATAAATGACACTCACGTCATAGTCCTTGAGAAGCTCCAGCCATCTTCTTTGCCGCAAGTCAGGTCCTTCTAAGTAAACATGTTCTAAAGGCTCTTGTGGTCCGTTAACACATCCACATGTACCCCATAGAAGTAGTGCCTCCAAATCTTCAAAGCAAACACCACAACTACCAACTCTAGGTCATACGTTGAGTAATTCTTCTCATAAGTCTTAAGGTGCCTAGAGGCATACACAAGGACCTTAACATGTTGCATCAACACACAACCAAGACCAATCCTAGAGGCATCACAATACACAAAAAAACCATCCGTGCCCTCCGATAGGGTCAATATTGGTGTTGAAGTGAGTCGAGTCTTTAACTCCTAAAAGCTCTTCTCACAAGCATCCGACCACTGGAATTTGACCTTCTTCTGGGTCAACTTAGTCAATGGTGCTATAATGGATGAAAATCCCTCAATGAACCTCCTCTAGTAGCCAGCTAAACCCCAAAAGCTCCTAATATCTATCGGCCTGACAGGTCTAGGCCAATTTTTCACCTCTTCTATCTTTTGAGAGTCCACCTATATACCCTCGTTAGACAACATAGGACCCAAGAATGCTATTGAGTTCATCCAAAACTCACAATTGCTGAATTTAGCAAACAACTAGCGATCCTTGAGAGTTTGCAACTTAATCCTCAAATGAGCGGCTTGTTCCTCCTCACTCTGAGAGTATATGAGAATATCATCTATGAAGACAATCATGAACATATCCAAATACTTCTCAAACACCCTATTCATCAAATCCATAAAAGTTTGAGGAGCATTTGTTAGTCCAAAAGACATAACTACAAACTCATAGTGACCACACCGAGTCTTGAAGGATGTTTTCAAAATGTCACTCTCCCTAACTTTGAGCTAGTGATAGTCGGATCTAAGGTCTATCTTTGAAAAGCACCTAGCACCCTGAAGATGGTCAAATAGGTCATCAATTATGGGGGGGGGGGCATACTTATTCTTGATTGTGACCTTGTTTAACTGCTGATAATCGATGCACATTCTAAGGGAACCATACTTCTTTCAGACAAAGAGAACTGGAGCACCTCATGGGGACTTACTAGGCTAGATGAAACCCTTATCTAGGAGATCTTCAACTGTTCTTTCAACTCCTTTAGCTCGGCTGGAGCCATTTTCTAAGGACGAACGGATATAGGCTATGTATCAGGGAGAAGGTCAATATCAAAGTCAATCTCCCATTCGGGAGGGGCTCTTGGTAGATCATCTGGGAACACCTCCGGATACTCATGCACAACAAGAACTAACTGAAGATGGAGGACTCGGATGCAACATCTTTGACCTGAACTAGATGATACACACAACCCTTAAAGATCATCTTCCTAGCCTCGAGATAGGAAACAAAGTAGCCTACAGGCACAACTGAACTGCCCTTCCACTCTAGGATTGGTTCACCCGGGAATCAGAAATCTACCGCATGGTTCTACAATTTACTGAGGCATAACACACATGTAACCAATCCATATCAAATATAACATAAAAATCATTCATATATAACTCCAGTAAGTCAGGGAGGTGACTTTCTAAAGGATTATGATCGGGCAATTTCTGTATATCTGTCGAGCTAAAACTGCCTCACCGACAGGAGTAGAGATTGAGAAGGGTTCTGACAAGATTTTGGGACTGACTCTGAAACTAACAACAATATAAGGATTCACGAAAGATAAAGTAGCTCCTGGATCTAACAATGCATACACATCAAGATGGAATACTCCTAACATACCAGTGACCACATCGGGAGATACCTCCTGCTCCTACTGAGATGGTAGTGCATAAAACTTGTTTTGGCACTGATCGCTACCTATACTAGAATATGCACCCTGCTGAGATGGGTGAGATATTGGCGCTGTTGAAGTAGTAGCTGGGGCACGGCCTCTACTGTCATCCTGTCTAGCTGATGGAAAATCACCAAGCATATGTTGGGCTTCCGATTCCCAAAACAACCATCACTACTTGCCAAGCACTCGCTGGGGTGCTTCCTGCCACACTTCCTACAAGTCGGAAAAGTGTTCACCCTTGACATGATTCTCTATCCCCTATAGCCTGACTCTCTACCTTTCTGGTTATGTCTGGGTCTGGACGAAACATTGGCTAATGATGGGACTAGGGCTGATGACTTCTGGTGGGATTGAGGGGATATCCACCACTGGACCTCTGCTGGAATTGCCCATAGGTCCTTGCCCTGGCCCTTCCTCTCCTTCTCCTTCATCTACTCTGCCTCCATTTGTTGGGCATATATGACCAGTCAAGAGAAATCTATGTCATTATTCAGCATGTGGTCCTACACTCCTTGACCAGTGAGTCTGCTACTCCATTCACAAACTTGCTCATACGAGCCCTCGAATCAGCAACTATCTTCGGTGCATACTTGGACAACTGGGTAAACTCCAAGGCATACTCTTGGACAGTCCTATTGTTCTACTTCAAAATTGATAAACTCAGATGCCTTCGTTTCTCTAAACTCCTTAGGAAAGAACCTATCAAAGAAAGCAGTCCCAAACTCATCCCTGAGTGGTTATGGCCTGTGCTAACATCTGAAAGGCTGCTTTAAACTCGGCATGAGTAACATACACGGGTAAGGGATTTGCTAGAGTTGGTGGGGTTGGTTGATGCCCATCTCCATTGCCATTACCATAGACATTATTGTTGTTATTTCTCCTTTTGTTTACTCGGTGTGAAGGCATATTTTTGAAAATGCATATAGCATGAGTTAGAGGAATAACGAGATATGTCATCGCACGACATGGATCATGAAAGAAGAGAAATTTCCTAAAACATCTTGTAGCCTGTTCCCCATAAGTGTGACGTGCTTCAAGAATTTACTTAACGCGGCTTTCAAACACCCTAGGACACACTTAAACCTTCGCTTTGATACCAAGTTTGTCACGGCTCGAGATGAGACCCCTGACCAAGACACGGGACCTAGAACCATGAATGGCTCCAAGCTAACCCATGGTACATACATAGCATGACTTAAGAGCATAAATAAGAAGAAATTAAACCATAAATATGATATAAGTGGAAGTCGCATCCCATAAGGGCTATAGCGTAAACACAACTCTATAATGCTGCACTATAAAGCTGAACTACTAAGTCTATGTCTGAAAAGCCTCTACTATCTGATGAGATACTGGGACAAGCCCCCAGCTAACTCCAATTCTGAAACTAAACTGATATAACAACATAACTAAATGAATATCCTCGGAAGATGAGGACTTACCCACTAGGGACTGAACTGGACTGATATAGAAGCATGACTAACGACACGGTTGAGTCTGATCGCTCGAACCTATATCATGAAATGATATAGTATAGAGTATGTGGTCAGTGCCTTGAATGTATCGAGTATGTAACTTAAGTAAAACATCCTAGTAAAATGTTAGTTAAAATCATTAATATAAATCAAGATAGATCATGTAAGTGAGGGATGCATTCTAAAAGCCATATATCTGAGATATGCATAATTATAAGTTGTTCATCATAAACTGTACATAATGAGCCAATATTTAGAAATAGAAATCATATGACTTGTCATTCTTGAAATCGTAAGAGCAAACTCATAAACCAATCATTGGGTCAAATATGCTATAAAACATAATATCATAAATCATGAACATGAGTAACTAAAATTATGAGGAACAATAGGAGACTCGTCATAACTGATAACCATCATGTATAAGTGCATGATGATCCCACGTCTTGCCCACGTGGAGGAGGGCCATCCTAAGCATTTCCATGACAAAGGATGAATGGGATGTGACATTATGGTGTGCCCTCAAGTGGGGGAAGCACTCTCTTGAGAGGTCCAAATAATTTACCCTACGTTGGCGTGTAGTTCAGAGACTAGGGTCCTCAGAATCTCCGGCCTACTCGATGTTAGACACTACTCCGAAAACATGCATATTGCTCATATAATCATGTTCTCAAAATATAGGTTAAATCTGAATAACTGGGGAGTCTTGACTCCAAATATCTCTTTAAAACTGATCTTGTAGGCTTTGGCCAAAATCATAATAAACGTACTTAACTTGCATGGGCTTTCCCTAATCATAAAATCACACATATTTGAAATAGACTTCATAGTTCAAAATCATGGAATTATGAGTTAATAATTCATAATTATTCATGCATACTAGATAACTCATTGTGCTAGAAATCATGGAATCATAGACTTAATCTTCATAAAACATGCATAATATGGCGTAATTTCCAATAACTTGAAATTCACGAATTGATAATCAAATTGAAGGTAAAATCAACTCCAATAGTCTTAAATCATTAATTAGAACATGAGGGGATTGGACCCATAGACATAACATAGATAATTTTATAAAATTGTGTTAAAACCCTTGGATTCCAATACACTTGATTGAAGACTTGAATTCATGAATTAGAGGGGCATGAGGGTGGAACAAATCCCCCATTCATGTCCCTACAGACTTAGATAACTTGATTTCTAACCTTTCCTTGAACACTGAAGAAGATTGGGGAAGAAATTGATGATGAATCTTAGCTTGATCGTGGAAGAGGATTTGAATTCAAAGCCTAAATAAGGGCATAATGACTTAGGCTAGGTTAAACCCTCTTAAAACACTCTTTAGGAAGCTTAATATGATGTAGTTTAGGAGTCAGAAACTTAGAAATTACAAACACACCATTAATGATTTGACTGGAAAAATAACATTGCAAGTTCTAATGAGGGACTGGACTATCCATTGGGGGACTTAACAGGTTGTTCCCTGATCCGTTTCCACTGAACACTTCTTCCCCATTCTTTGATCTTCTTCACTCCATGAGTCACTTAACAAAACGATAGGAACTTGATGACTCGTTCCCTCCATCCATGAAGTACACTGGAATTCCACTCTATTTTCACCACTACGCACTTAACGGGTCAAACGATCACTTGTGGGGAGTCCTAACGACTCATCGTCCCACTCATCAGTACTTTCAGGAATTTTTCATCTTTCCACCCTTCCTAGACAATGAATCCCTTGATGATTCATAAATTGGCACCTTGACTTTTCCTTCAACTCATTATGTCTCTAGAGAACCAACATGTTACCAACTCATTCACACACAAGGGGTCTCTTAACGACTCGTCATTTCATATAACGAGTCACCCAATGACTCATTCTGTGACCTATTGCAAATTTTTCAGTTTTCTTCATTTCAACACTAAGGGATAGGGCTAGAGGTGACATAGCAGCTCGGAGGGCCCTAAGGGATGAGGCCTCTACATTCGAGCATGAGGAAAATATGCCTAGTGGTTCAGTGGAGGAGTACGAAGTTGATACCGATGAGACTGATGAGCCCTGAACCAACAGGGCACAGGCCAACGCTCAGCCATAGCTACCTCAACTACTCTAACAAATGCTTCCTAGTCTGAGGTGAGAGATAATACCTAGTTATAGGAGTCTGGTAGTGGCTTGAATGCAGAGGAAGGGTCAGTTGAGGCCTAATTTGGAGAGAATTCGGGCTATGCCAAATATGAGAAAGAAGATGATAAGCAAACCCCACCCGCAGAGAGCGCACAATTAGGTAGGGTGTACCAGGAGCTCTGGAGATTTATGAGTAGGGCCTCACCCACACATTGAAGTAGAGACCTAGGAGGAGCATTTAGGAGTAGCCACGGATCCTGACCGGGCATTGAATGAAGTTGAGGAGATAAAGCGACTGTTGATTTTTATGACTTCAGTTGGATAGCAAGAAACCTTGAAAGCTTTAGTGATGACATGGTCAGGGAGTTCTATGCCAATACTTGGAGACCATGGAGCATCAATCTCCATCTAGGCGGAAGGTGAAGAAGCAGCCTAGGCTGGAGAATGTTATAGTCTAGGGGCGGACTGTGGAAATCTTAGAGCGGGCCGTTGCCCGGTTTATACAGGCTAGATTATCAGGCTCCAGCCTCTATCGCTGAGTCTGATAACCACATTGAGGCCCTAAAAAGTGTCAAGAAGTTGTGTGCGGAGGAGAGGCAGAGACATATGAGGTAGTTAGCTAGCGTCATAGCTAAGGAGAAGGAGGAAACAAATTAGGTGACAAGTGGGCGACAGGTCACCAAAGCCTCGGTTAATTTCATTGCGAAGGCCTGCTGGACACTAGTTTGCCATAGGTTGGTGCCTACGGCTAATGATAACACATTGAACACCAACAAAGCAGGTTTTCTAGTGTGTATCATATCAGGCTACGCTATCAATGATGTCAACCAAGCGCACACAAGTGCACATGGTTGTCAAAAAATATAGGGCAGTGAAGTCCCGATTATCAATCCCTTAGAGACTTGTCAGATTAATCTCTCAAGGTTAACTTTTTATTTCACTATTCTAACAAACACATATATAAATGGGGAATGGTTTGGAAATTAAACTACTACAAATTGAAATGTAATTTTAACTATTAAACTAAAATTGTTGCAAACGTGTTTGCACCTTAAATGATGATAAAAATCTAGGAAAATTGAATTTTCGCTTCAGGTTGAGTTTTCAAGACTTGATTTACTAGATTGATTCTTCCTAAGGTTGCTAGTTGCAAGTTACTATCTAATTTCTTGCCACTCTCCCGAGTATTCAAGAACTATCTCATGAACCCTAGTGCCTATATCCCTGTAGTCGTAGGAGAATCATGAGACGATGGTTATGACTACTTATCTATCAACTAAACAAGGTTGAAGGGTATATCCCTATCCTCATCAACAACTTCTTAAGTCACGATCTAAGCTGAGACCCTAGAACGAGACACGGGACCTAGAACTATGAATGGCTCCAAGCTAACCCATGGTACATACATAGCATGACTTAAGAGAATAAATTAGCAGAAATTAAAGTATAAATACAAGATAAGCAGAAGTATGCTTCCCATAAGGGATACAACATAAACACAACTCAACAACTCTGCACTACAAAGCTGAACGTGCTAGGTATATGTCGAAAAAGCCTCTACTATTTGATAAGATACAGGGACAAGCCCCCAGATAACTCCAAGTCTGAAACTAAACTGACATAAAAGATAAGGACTCACCCAACAGGGACTGAATTGGATTGACATACGAGCAGGACTAATGGCTCGGCTAAGTCTGATCGCTCGAACCTATATCATGAAATGATTTAGCATAGTGTATCCGGTCAGTTCTTGGAATGTACTAAGTATATAAAGTAAGTAAAACATTCTAGTATAGTTAAAATCATAAATATAAATCAAGATAAATCATATGAGGGAGAATTGCATGATAAAAGCATATATCTAAGGTGTGCATAATCATAAGCTGTTCATCATAAACTGTACATAATGACCCAAGATATAGAAATAGAAATCAGATGACTTTTCATGCTTGAAATTATAAGTGCAAACTTATAAATTGATCATTGGGTCAAATATGCTATAAACATAATATCATAAGTCATGAACATGAGTAACTGAAATCATGAGAAACAATGGCAGACTCGTCATAACGGACAACTACCATGTATGAGTGCGTGATGATCCCACAACTTTCCTATGTGGAGGAGAGCCATCCTAAGCCTTGCCAGGAAAAAGGAAAACTGAGGTGTGATATCACGGTGTGCCCTCAGGAGGGGTAAACACTCTCTTGAGAGGTCCCAATAATATAGCCTTATTGTCCCACTCGTCATGACTTCTGGACTTTCCACCCTTCCTAGACAATGACTTCCTTGACGAATCATGAAGTGGCACCATGACTTGTCCTTCAACTTGTATGTCTCCCGACAACCAACATGTTACCAACTCATGTACACACAATGGGTCACTTAACGACCCGCTGGGTCACCTAACGAGTCACTCAATGACTCGTTCTATGACCTGGGGTAGATTTTTCTATTTTCTTTATTTCAGCCCTCGGGTATGATCTTAGGGACTTTTAGGGTGTTACATTATCTTCCCCTTGGGAATATTAAACCTCGAATGTAGATTAAGCATACTAAAAGACTGGGGAAGGAGCTACAATCCCAAAACTGAACAACTATAGTTAAAAACTGACGGAGTGACTGACTCCGGACTAATATACATGACTGAACTAAATCATGCAATATACATGCATGCAATGACATGAAAGAAACTTAGAAACATGAACATGACATGAAATTGAATAGAGTAACAAAGGAGGAAACTAATACCTCATGTTCGAACTATTCTTGAAGGGAAAAGATGCAGGTATCTCCGTATCATATCTGCTTCGACTTCCCATGTAGCTCCCTCAATAAGCTAATTCCTCCACAAAACCTTCACTAAAGATACTACCTTGTTCCTCAACTTCTGTACTTTATGATCAAGGACCTCAACCGGAACCTCCTCATAGGTAAGATATCCTTCAAACCTACGCTCTCCATTGGAATAACTAAGGCGGGGTCACCAATGCATTTCTGCAATAGAATCACATGGAAGACTGGATGCACTGATGCTAACTCTACTGTTAGTTCCAGATCATATGCCACCTTGCCAACTCGCCTCAGAATTCTATAAAGACCAACATATTGCGGAGTAAGCTTCCCTTTCTTTCTGAACCTCATCACTCCCTTCATGGGAGACACCTTCAGAAACACTCAATCATAAACCTTAAACTCAAGCTCTCTCTGTCTAACATCCGCATAAGACTTCTAACGACTCTAAGTTGGTTTCAGCCTTTCCCTAATAAGCTGAACTTTCTTCATGGTCTCATGAACTGAATTTAGCCCTATTAATGTAGCCTTACCTACCTCAAACCATCCAATAGGTGACCTACACCTCCACCCATAAAGAGCCTCAAACAGAGCCATCTAAATGCTTGAGTGGTAACTGTTATTGTAGGCAAGCTCGATGAAAGGCAAGTGATCATCCCAACTACCCCTGAAATCAATCACATGCGCTCTCAACATGTCCTCAAGAGTCTGAATAGTCCTCTCGGCCTGACCATCTTCCTATGGGTGAAACGCTATGCGAAGCTTCACCTGAGTACTAAGGGCTTTCTGAAACAACCTCTTGAATTGGGAAGTGAACTGAGTACCCCTATCTGAGATGATGGACAAAGGAATTCTATGCAACTGAACTAACTCCTGAATGTATAATCTAGCATAATCCTCAGCTGAATCGATAGTTATGACCAGTATGAAGTGGGTTGATTAGGTCAACCAATCCACAATAACCCATATATAGTCATACTGTCAGTGGGTACGAGGAAAGCCTGTTGTGAAGTCCATATTGATCTCTTCCCACTTCCAAGTAGGAATGCTAATGTACTGAAGCATACACCCAAGCCACTAATGCTCCACCTTCACTTGTTGGAAATTCGAACACTTAGCCACAAACTCCACTATGTACTTCTTCATGACATTCTAATGTTGCCCAAGCACAAGCAAGTGCACGTGGTTGTCAAGTAATATAGTACTGGAAGTCTCGTTTATCGATTCCTCAAAGACTTGTTAGATGAATCGTTATAAGGATATTACTTTATTTTGCTATTCTAACAAAATAGGTGAATGGGGAATGGTTGGAAGAATTAATCAACTAAAACTTGAAATGTAAAATTTACTAAAACTAAGATTTTTACAGACTTGTTAATACTTCAAATGATGATGAAAATCTAGGGAATTGGCACTTTCGTATCAGGTTGAGTTCTCAAGACGTGATTATGCTAGATTGATTCCTCCTAAGATTGCTAGTTGCAAGTTACTATCACATGTCTTGCCACTCTCCCGAGCATCCAAGAACTATCTCATGAACCTAACACCTATATCCCTATGATCGCAGGAGAAATATGAAACAACGGTTATGCCTACTTGTATTTCAACTAAATAGGGTTGAAGGGTATATCCCTATCCTCAACAAGAAATCTTACCTCCAACCAATGGGCCAAAGGATCTTTGAATTCCTATTTTATATTTACTTTTAATCCTTTTGGTTCTCTTTCACAAGTTCAACCAAGAGCCAACAGATTTACTCACAAGTTGATCAGGTTAATAAGCAATTAAAAAAAGTAAATAGAAAGAACCTTTATGAGAGAACCAAAACTAGTAATCAACAGTCTTTCAAACTTCAACCATCAACAATGGCCATAACCCTAGAGTGGGTACTTAACCACTCATCGACAAGTGGAAAAACATAAAAATTATCATCATTCTTAGTTAAACAAGAAAGAAAAGAACAAACCTAAATAGAACTTATCTCTCCTCCAAAAGCTGGGTTTCCAACCTTCAAATTGATGAACGATATGATAATTGATATACTAAAAATG
The DNA here is from genome assembly GCA_035772735.1 of Datura wrightii. Lineage (NCBI taxonomy): Eukaryota > Viridiplantae > Streptophyta > Magnoliopsida > Solanales > Solanaceae > Datura > Datura wrightii. The sequence continues at coordinate 50,969,739 of JASDFA010000020.1, read as the reverse complement.
CCCTAGATGATATATATATATAGGTAAGCCTTCAAATGACACTTTTGCCCTTAAGTAATTCGCTTAAAAATTAGGAAAATATCATCTAGCAAAGTCTGGCGCACCACCCCATGTATAACACCACAGAGTTAGACAAATTTCCTCTGAAGATTGGCTCCGGGCGCCCCATTCTCACCATAGCACCAAGGACTTAGCAAAATTTCTACAATTCTGAATACCTCTGGCGCCCCACTGTCACTATGGAACTAGAGTGTTCATCAAATTTGTGAACTTCAAGACCCTTTTGGCACCCCACTCTCACCATAACACCAGAATATTAGAAAAATTTCCTAATTCTGAAATGCTTTTGGGTTCCACGTCATATATCTCGCCATGATGTTATTCAAATTCTCATCTCTGAAGCTAAGGTACCTGGTGCCCCACGTCATATAAAGCCTCAGGCCAACTTTTGCGAACTCTTCTTCTTCAAACCTTGAGTCATATTTGGGTCCTTTTTCTTTGGTTTCCTACTCAAAACATCTAGAAAAATTTATTAGCTCAAAAGACACATGAAAACATGAATTCATACATTTCATAGGGATTATGAACTCGAAATAAGGTAAAATATGGGTAAAAACATGGCAAATGGGCATATGAATATGCCCAACATCACTACCCAACACTTAGACTATTATTCGTCCTCGAAAAATGCTCAACTCCATGCACAAACTCATATTTTCTCATCACTTATCATCTCTATTAATTCACACTTAAACAACAAGAAAAGAGCATACGATTAAGTGGTTCATCAACTCAAGCAATTCATATCAAACACATGCAGACTTTTCACATTCAACACTGTACAACTTCTACAGTCGACTCACTTTTCAAAACAGGGCCCAACATGATTAAATACCAAACATGCAATATATAGTACACTGAATTAGAATCTTATGCCCCTCACTTTTAGTGATGTTCCTCTCTCAGATTGTCAATGCATAGCATGGAACATAATAAGTAACGTACACTCTCACTTAGAAAAGATATATCATATATATGCAACATACCCTAGGCTTGCCCTTCATGTAAACTTAGACTACTTAGCTATTTTAAGAGATTAAAATCATTAGGAATTTTATTAGTTGTAATGTAAGCTAAGGAACGGGTAGGAATGATTTTTCTTTTTAGTGCTTACCAATCCTAAGAACTTTTAAGACATTTTTCATCTTTTTAGTCTACCACTCTTTTCCTTATTGTTCACCCTTCACTTTACTCTCCCTTTTTCTTTTCTTTTCATGGCCCCTTTTTCACTACTTGATTGCTAGTCTCTACTCATAGAATCACTAACAATTTTTACTCTTTATTTCATTTTCCTAGCAGCAAGCAAAAAGGACATTTTGTGGGCACCCCTACTTCCTATTTTCTTTCCTTACTTCCATACTTTTTTCCGTTTCTTTTATCATTCATGCATTGGTGGACCTTCAATTTTAAGTCTTAAAGTGCCTAAGACTACTTTGGATCAACACTTCTAGAGGTCACACAAAAAAAGGGAATAAACTAATTTTGTGGCTAAGAAAAGAATAAGACTTATAGCTCTAGGGGGTTAACTAAGGAAAATGTTCAAGAAAGTAAAACAAACATGGGAAAACATGGCTTTTTTTAAAGAAATGCCTTAATCATATCTTAACTCTCCACACAACTAGCCATCCAACATACACTAAGGCAAGTTTTAGATGCACAATATGTAAAAAACAAAGAAATTAAGCTCACCTTACATGGCATTAAGACTCTAGTCAATTTCCTATAGCTACATATTCATACAATCACATTGAATGACACTCTTCATTATTAAGCCCTACAAGTATATTTAGTCGAATTAAAGAACTTTATGTGTCTCACATGGAATTTTTACTTAAGATGACTACTTCATTGCCTCTAGCTTAGAGTCTAAGTGGAACGTCAAAGAGCAGAAAAGTGGCTTATGTTTGACTCCAAAAAAACAAAAAAACAACATGACTAAATTCCCTTAAGATGGTCGTCATCCATCTATCATAGGGAAGGGTCACTACTCTACAATGAAAATGACTCCTAAAAAATGAAAAAATTACCCGGTTCAAAAGTCTCCATTGAAAAGAACCGAGACCATAAAAAAATCGAAAGATGGGTGAGATATTCCATTTTTCAAAAGATTTTCACACAAAACTTGAGTGCACACTCACCCTTAACTAAAAAAATTTAGACTCTAAAATTAAACTAACAAAACTAACAAACTCTAACAATCTTAACTACCAGAGACAAATAGATTATCCAACTTCACAAGGCATCCAAGTCAACAATCATCATCAATACTAACTATTATAAACCAAGACCTAAAAAATCATAGAGCTGCTACCAAGGGAACTGACACTATGCTATGGCCTACTACAAGTATAGTAATCAAAGAACAAACCAGAATCTTTCCTTCACCCCACACTTAAACGGTGCACTATCCTTAGTACACAATCATATCAAATAGGTAGATAAAGGAACTTCCTAGGCCACTATGAATCATCATCAGGATTGAACTCCTGATCACCATCATCATCATCATCATCATCATCTTCACCATCAATCTACATGGCTCCCATAGAATCTTCATCCTACTCCTCCTCATTGTCCTTATCATCCACTCAATCAGCGAGCAGTGTAGCCTCATCATCATCCAGTGGTTCCTCAAAGGCAGGTCCCACTCTACACATCTGCATGAAATGCTTCGTGAGTGGGTATCAATCCTCTAGGGCCACTATCTCATCATTTGTGATGGGTCCACCTCCGATCCTTAGCTGCAACTCAAGCATGCCGAATATACTGCCTCTCCAACTATCATCACAAGCTTGGCGATCGACTATAGTAAGAGATGGATCTGTGGAAGTGATGGGCTCCTTTACTTTTATCACATCCATCATCTTGCTTGCTAGGGGCCCTGCTCTCGGTAAGTGAAGGTCTGCCTCTTCCTCCTCAATGCCCGCTTCTCTAGAAAACTGGGTCAGGAGACTACCATAACAGTACTTCCATTTGCAATTACCCCTCGATCTTCCCATATTATCTTCGAGCACCGCTCCAAAATTGATTGGTATCCTTTTCTTTAGCAAGTATACTAATACAATTTGCTCTATAGTGATTTCTATCATGTGAGTCCCAGGGAGTAGCATAACACAAACCAACTTCACCTAGACTTTTGTCTCCTTATTCAGGTAGGAGAATGCAAGTATGGAGTGAGTATTGTTATAGCCCCTTGCTCAATGGGCTGATGAATGCTCACCATAAAGAGTGGTGGATGTATCTGTATGGGGGCCTCTCCAGCAGAATGAAGTACTCTGACGAGTCTACCGCAGGTGTCTCAAGGAAAACATTGAATCTTTTATAAGTGAAATGGAAAACCTGACCCCGTATTTTGACTTTGGTGCTCTCCCCAAGAGAAGAGTCACAGTTTGCATAAAATTCCTTCACCAAGGTGAGGTTGCACTCCTCTAGCTCAGCAAAGATGTATCCTAGTCCCAGCTGACGGACCTTGTCTCGAATATGGGGAACTCAAGTGCGAGGCGACTTTCATTAATCTAATTTTCAGGAGTATATTTGACCTCCTTTTGTGTTTTGAACCATGATAGCCATGAGACTCCACTGCTCTTTCTCCAAACCTCCTAGTAGGGTCTCCCTTAGCCGATGAACTCGACCTTCTTGTGCCTTTTTGGAGCGGCTTGAAACCCTTTCCAGCTGCCACTATCTCCTTCCCTTTGTTAGTGTTTGATGCCATGGTACCTGTCAAACAAAAATCAAGAACTACACAAGATTAGTTTTTGAACAAAATGGCTAGCTAATTAGGTGTAACGGGTGCAAAGTGGCCCCACACTTAATTCACTAGCATACTTGCGAGAATTTGTCAAATAGGGTACTCAAGACTTCCCCCACTATTATCCAAATCTCAACCTCCATATTATTCACTAACTTCCTATTGCAACCAAGTTCATGAATTTCTCACATCTCTCCTCTATTATTTCTTTTCAAGAATGCCTCATTTAGCCCATTCCTTTCACCTTCCCTCCATTAATTTGTCATTCAGGTAACTCATACATAAAAGTAGCTACATTGAATTCATTCAAAAACCAAAAAGCAATTTACTACAATCCATAATGAATTACATGAATTTCTCAACAACTGAAAATTCTTCATATTCAAGACTTTAAGAACAAAGTACTTTCTCTCTCTATAATCAATGTTCTACCCACCAAAATCATGAATTTAAAATATTCAATACCCTTCATACCCACAACTTTAATCACTATATTCAACCAAAAATAAGCAACCCAACATAGATAACATATTATCATGGAAGAATTTAAGAGAATAAAGCTCATGAAACCCGCATTAAAAAATTTAAGGTTTTCACCAACAATGGTGAATGGGTCTTTAACTTAGGGAAGAAGGCTATGGAAGTATGATTTTCATACAACATAACCAAGAGAGAAGAGAATTAATTACTTGAATTAAATATACAAGATTCACCAAGCTTCTTGGAGAAGACAACAGAACAAGGGAGAGGGGGTTACAACCCTTTTTAAGAGAGAGAGAGAGAGAGAGAGAGAGAGTTCTATTTTGCTTTTTGTTTTGACTTTTAGTGAGAGGGGATGAATGGGGATTTAAAATAAATGTGTGGAGCATGGGTTTTTTTTGTAATTTTAAGGTCCTTGGGTCAATTTTTGGCCAAAATAATTTTGGACAACATCACCCTAGCGCGGCGCGCCAATCACCTCGCCACACACTTAGAAAATAAATTTCTTCGTGGACAGGGGCTGGCGCAGTGTGCCACCTATGGCATCAACTTGAATTTTTTTTATTTTCTTTAGCTAACACCTGGCGCCCCATGCCAGGTATCTCACCCTAAACTTAACCTTTTTCCAAGTTATTTTCCCCGCTATTTGTGCCTCTAAGGCCTTGTTCATCTCTACAAAATCAAAATGTTAGAAAAATGTGGGTTACCTCTCATCAATCACCTTAATTATAGTCATGACATGACATTTATGGGTTTGCCCCCATGTAGTGCCTGATTTAACATCGCAGTATGAACAAAGTCACTCTCACTCTTTCAATTGAGTGTGATAGTTCAGATCCTCTATTGCACTTACTAAATTCTCATGCAGCACATGTTGCTCAACTACACAGTACGTTCCTTCAGCTTAAAGTTTCCAGCGATTCCTACCTTAACGATTGCTTTAGAAGTGTTCTCCAAATTTGGCCTAGAAAAATTCAACATATGAACTGTTATACCCGAGAATTCAAAGATCGGACCCAGGAGGTCAAACAGGAAAAAACTAAAAATCTGGGTTGCAGGCACAGGATGAGTCATTGGACAATTCGTGAGGAGAGCCCACGAGTCGTCAAGTGACTCGTGGGGAGGCCTGGGAGAATGGGAAAAATAATAGGGAAAAAGGAGTCTCCACGGGCTTGGGAACTACTCGTGGTCAGACACCATGAGTAGTTAGGTCATCCGTGGGGAGGAGATATAAGAATAGTGGAAAAGGCAAGGCAGTGCACTTGACGAGTGTTGGCCAGAACTCGTGGCCACACGTAACAAGTTATGGTGTCATCCGTCAGGACCCCCAATGATCAGTTAAGATAGTGTACCTGACGGGCAAGGTGACAAATCGTTTGGCCATGTAACGAATCATTAGATCACCCGTTAGGGTCACCTAGCAGTTATTTTCTGCAAAATAGTAAGCGCCTTTTCATAATTTCCTAAGATATTAAGGCCTAAACTACGTCGTTTTGGGTTATGAATAGGGAAATTTAAAGGGGTTAAGTTTAGTTTTCTCTTCATTCATGCATGCAAGTATAATGAGAGGCAATCAAGGGAGATTCCAGGTTCTTCTCCTCAATTCTTCCAATTTCATTCTTGGGTAATCAAGGAAAGTTAAGAATCTGATATCCCAGGTATGTGAGGCTATCAATGGGTGATCTCTTCCACACCCGTGTCCCCCCTCTATGATTTTTACAAAAATTACAACAAGAACTCATGGGGTTTTGAATTTGATTTACTTAAACTCTAGTGATTTGATTATGGGTTTTGTGATTTTAAAATCTTATCATAATCTATGGGTTATAATAAGTATTTATTAATTAAATCATTTATAATTTTATCGATTTTTATGTATTTAAGATAATTATGCATGCCTCATGATGAATTGATTTATGATCTATTTACCCATTGATGATAACTATAAACCCAACTTGAATTATGGTTTAAATCATGAATTTATTATGTTTCCCTTTACGATTTTATGAAATTCCAGATATATGCATGATCTACAAGTATGTATGAATCTTATGAATCATGATATATGTTTTTGGCCTACTCATGGGACTCATGTCATGGCTAGTTCATGTATGTTCAAGCATGTTTGTGATTATGATGATTTAACTAGTCCATCAATCTATGCATATTATTCTATGAGCACTATATATATGTCTTAGGAGTAGTATCGAAAACTGAGTAGGTTCCGGGCCTAGGTTCTGCTTTGGATCTCATAAACTACATCCCATCGTAGGTATGTTGGGACCTCCTATGGGACTGCCCCTGGCCCAAATGGCCCTTTCATTGTGACATCATACTATCATGGTTCGACCCTTGGCAAGGTACGAACACCCTCCCGACTAGGGTTACAAGTCGTGCTTCATGTGTGCTCATATGGGGTATGTCGGTTAAGAGAATCTCCCACTATTCCTCATGATTTATGCATGTTATGATTATGTATGTTGGCTCAAGTAATGTTAAGTAAATATCTTTTACTATGATTATGATTATGTTTAAATTATGAATGTTTTGAAAACCTTGATCCTTATGAAATGTTATGATGATGTAATATATGAGCATGATGTCCTACTCTTATAATCATTTATAAATTTTATATATGTTTTAAATGTGGATTTTACATACCTTGCATACTCAGTACATTCCACGTACTGACCGAATACTTTCTATGATGTATTGTTTTATGATACAGGCCCCAATTCTTAGGCTCACCCTTGCCCGTAGATTGTCTTAGAGTTGTTCTCAGCATACTTGGTGAGTCCACATGTTTCGAGGGCTATGTATTAAAACTCTAAGTTGTTCCTTAAGTTTTAGGATTTGTTGGGTTAGTTGGAGAGTTGTCCCGTCAACCCGTCTTTTCATGATTAAAGGCTTATCAGACTACAAGTTGTAATCAACCGTATTGTATGAGTCTAGTTTTTCTTTTCCTTTTATTATGTCATGATTACATTCTTTTTATGCTAAGTCTTCCCCTCATGTGATTAGGATTAGATGTATTCTCATTCCATGGGTGGACTTGGGGTCCCTCGAGGTCCTTATCTCGTGTCTACGATCTGGATGTAGGTTCGGGTCTTGACAAACTTGGTATCAGAGCCATAGGTTTGAAGTGTCCTAGGGAGTCTGAAAACCGTCTTCAGGACTCGATATGGTCACTACGAATTTTTTGTTATGTCTTTTGGATTAACCAATGACCTTGTAGGTTTCACGGACTTGATGAATAGGGTATTCAAACAATATCTAGACATGTTCATGATTGTTATCATCAGCGATATCCTTATATACTGTCGGAGCGAGGAAGAGCATGCCGCTCACTTGAGAGTAGTGCTTCAAACCCTCAAGGATCGTCAGTTGTATGCAAAGTTCAACAAGTGTGAATTTTAGTTGGACTACGTGGAATTCATAGGCCATGTGGTATCGAGTGAGGGCATAAGGGTGGATTCTCAAAAAATCGAGGCGATAAAGTATTGGCCCAGGCCGGTGAACCTATTAGATATCAGGAGCTTTTTGGGCTTAGTGGGTTACTATCAAAGATTTGTGGAGGGTTTTTCATCTAATGCCACACCTTTGACCAAGTTGACTCAGAAGAAGGTGAAGTTTCAATGGTCGGAGGCTTGTGATAAAAGCTTCCAAGAGTTGAAGAGCCGACTCACTTCAGCACGAGTATTGACCCTACCTGAGGGTACCGATGGTTTTGTGGTATATTGTGATGCTTTGAGAACCAGATTTGGGTGCGTGTTGATGCGGCATGGGAAAGTAATAGATTATTCCTTGAGACAGTTGAAGGTTCATGAAAGGAACTACCCGACCCATGATCTTGAGTTGGCCACGGTGGTGTTTACATTGAAGATATGATGGCATTACCTGTATGGGGTCCACGTGGATGTATTTACGGACCACAAGAGCTGCAATATGTGTTCATGTAGAATGATCCAATCTTCGGAAAAGGAGGTGGTTGGAGTTACTAATGGACTACGATATTAGTGTTCTTTACCACCTGAGAAAGGATAATATGGTTGCGGATGCACCTAGTAGACTCTCTATAGCGAGCGTGTCCCACGTGGATAAGGAAAAGAAGGAGTTGGTGAAAGATGCCCATCGACTTGCGTGGTTGGGAGTTAGATTAGTCGACTCTACCAATGGCAGCGTTGTTATGCAAAACGAATTAGTATCGTCTTTGGTATTGAATGTGAAATCTAGGAAAGATGAGGATCCGATATTGGTAAAGCTGAAGGAAGCCATTCAGAGTCAAGAGGTGGAGGTTTTCTCCCAAGGGGGAGATGGGATGCTGTGGTACCAGGGTCGACTATGTGTTTTCGATGTTAATAATTGCGGTACCAGATATTGCATGAGGAACACGGGTCTAGGTATTCTATCCATCCGAGTGCCACCAAGATGTATCACGATTTGTAGGAAATATATTGGTGGAATGGCATGAAGAAGGATATTGCAGAATTCGTAGCCAAGTGCTCGAACTGTCAGCAAGTGAAAGTTGAGCCTTAAAGGTCAAGAGGCATACTTTAGGATATTAGCATTCCCGCTTGGAAGTGGAAAGAGACTAATATGGATTTCATTACAAGCCTACCTCGTACTCGCCGACAATATGACTCCAATTGGGTGGTGGTAGACAGGTTGACCAAAGCTGCACACTTCCTACTGGTCAAAACCACGGATTCAGCGGATGATTATGCCAAATTGTATATTTAGGATTTGTTTCGACTTCATGGAGTGCCCTTGTCTATTATTTCAGACTGAGGTACTCAGTATACCTCTTAGTTTTGGCGGTCTTTCCAAAAAGGGCTTGGGACTCAAGTTAAGCTCAGCACAACATTTCATCCGCAAATGGATGGTCAGCCGGAACGGACAAGCCAGACTCTCGAGGATATGTTGAGAGCCTGTGTGATGGACTTTAAAGATAGTTGGGATGATCACTTGCCCTTGATTGAGTTTTCTTATAATAACAACTATCACTCCAATATCCACATGGCACCGTTCGAGGCTCTCTATCGGCCGAGGTGTAGATCTTCCATCGGATGGTTTGAGGTTGGTGAGGCAGCTATGATAAGGCCAAACTTGGTTCACGAGGCTATGGTGAAGGTTCAGTTGATAAGGGACATGATGAAAACTGCTCATAGTCGTCAAAAGTCATATGCTGATGTGAGGAGGAGAGAGTTGGAGTTCGAGGTGGACGATTGGATATTTCTGAAGGTGTCTCCCATGAAGGGAGTCATGCGATTCGAAAAGAAAGGATAACTCAGTCCCTGCTATGTTGGTCCCTATCAGGTTATGAGAAGAATTAGTAAGGTAGCGTATGAGTTGGACTTGCCATTAGAGTTATCTTCTATGCATCCCATGTTTCATGTGTCGCTCTTGAAAAAGTGCTTGGGTGATCCATCTTTAGTTGTCCCGGAGGAAAGCGTTGATGTGAGAGATAGCCTCAGTTATGAGGAAATTCTAGTTGAAATCCTGGATTGTTAGGTTCGTAGGCTTAGGAACAAAGAAGTAGATTTGGCAAAGGTGTTATGGAGAAATCAACATGTTGAGGGAGCTATGTGGGAAGCCGAGGCGGCTATGATGGCTAAATACCTTCACCTGTTCCCTACCAGCTCAGTTTCAGTTTTAGGTATCCATTGCCCTAATTGTCTAATAAGTTTCCATGTTCTGTTCATGTGCACAAGTTTGATTTATGTTGTGATAAATGTATGTGATGTTTAAATTCAGTTCAGTTATGTAGTTCTTTTCAAAGGTAGTCATTCTATCAGTTTTCGATTTAAATAATCAATATTTGCGTATGATGATTGCTTGTTTCTAAGTTTTCTTTGTGTTTCTAACATTCGAGGATGAATGTTCCCAAGGGGGAGATATTGTTATATCCGAGAAATCAAAGATCGCGCCACGGAGTTGAAATGGGGAAAAACTAAAAATCAGGGTTGCAGGCACAGGACGAGTCATTGGACGACTCGTGAGGAGAGCTCAGGAGTCGTCGGTGACTCGTGGGGAGGCCTGGGAGAATGGGAAAAGAATAGGGAAAAAGGAGTCCTCACGGGTTTAGGAACGACTCGTGGTCAGACACCACAAGTCGTTAGGCCTCCGTGGGGAGGATATATAAGAAAAGTAGAAAAGGTAACACAGTGCACTTGATGAGTGGCGGCTACGAGTAACGAGTCGTGGTGTCGCCCGTTAGGACCCCTAGTGATTCGTTAAGACAGTGTACCTGACGGGCCAGGTGACAGATCGTTTGTCCATGTAACGAATCGTCAGGTCACCCTTTAGGGTCACCTGGCAGTTATTTTCTGCGAAATAGTAAGGGCCTTTTTTCGTAATTTCCAAAGATCCTAAGGCCTAAACTAGGTCATTTTGGGTTGTGAATAGGGAAATTTAAAGGGGATAAGTTCGGTTTTCTCTTAATTCATGCATGCAAGTATAGTGAGATGCAATCAAGGGAGATTCTAGGCTCTTCTCCTCAATTCTTCAAATTTCATTCTTGGGTGATCAAGGGAAGTTAAGAATCCGATATCCCAGGTATGTAAGGCTATCAATGGGTGATCTCTTCCACACCCATGTCCCCCCTCTATGATTTTTACAAAAATTTCAACAAGAACTCATGGGGTTTTGAATTTGATTTACTTAAACTCTAGTGATTTGATTATAGGTTTTGTCATTTTAAAATCTTATCATAATCTATGGGTTTTAACAAGTTTTTATTAATTAAATCATTTATAATTTTATCAATTTGGATTTCTATGCATTTAAGCCTATTATGCATGCCCCATGATGAATTGATTTATGATTTATTTACCCATTGATGATAATTATAAACCCAGCATGAATTATGGTTTAAATCATGAATTTATTATGTTACCCTTTATGATTTTATGAAATTCAAGCTATATGCATGATCTACAAGTATGTTATGAATCTTATGAATCATGAATTATGTTTTTGGCTGACTCACAAGCCTCATGTCATGGCTAGTTCACGTATGTTCAAGCATGTTTGCGATTATTATGATTTAATGTGACGACCTGAGAGTACACTCGGATCGTAGACACGGGACAAGGGACTCCGAGAGACCCTAAGTCGACCCATGGCATAAGCATTCAACTAACTCATTTTATAAACATAACGATAACATAAACGTAAACTCAACGGAAGTCTCACGCAATAGCGCAACAGGATAATAACCAAAGCTATATATACATAAGTCTGAAAGCCTCTAATCTGAATGAGTTGATGAGACAAGACTCCAACTAACTCAATAACACTGAAATTGAAGTACTACGCTAAACTGAGAATTTAGTCCTCGAAAGATGAGGGCTCACCAATCCTAGACTAATAAAGACTATGGAGAGCTGGTTAAGATCTAACTGATGCTGTGAATCGGGTCCTGTATCATGAAATGATACAACATAGAAAGTATGCGGTCAGTACGTGGAATGTACCTTGTATGCAAGGTAAGTAAAACCGCTTATGTAAGTAAAATAAATTATTTAAGTACAATGCGTAAATTAAACAATGTTATTAGTATGCAAATGGTAGTGCCTGCATGCATTATTTCAAAATTCATGATCTTCTCACAACATGACAACTCTTAACTCAAAAACACCAACAAACTTGAATGGCTCAAAGCTGAAGCAGAACATTTGTGAAAAGCTGAATATGAGTCAAACCTTACTTTTAGAACATGCATATATGCAATTTAAACCATGAGCAATGAGTATGCAAATATGGAATTATATAAGATGGTCGGAGACTCGTCACTTAACCGACATACCACGATAGAGCTTACGTGGTCCCGACTATCACACTTAAGTAGGTAGAGCCGTCCATAACCTTGCAAGGGCTATGGACGATACCATGATATCAATATCTAGATTAGGGCCCAATCGGGGCAGGGGATAGCTCACAAGGGAGGTCCCAAAAATAATATAATAGTATCAATCCTACGTTGGCGCGTAGTTCTGGGGCGTAGGGTGATCGACCCTTAACCCACTCAGTGGTAGACTCTTCTCCCAAATACATGTAGTTCTCTATATCGTATATAACGAAGCTCAAAATTGTCTATTGACGAAGCTCAAGATGAAATCATGCATAGACTCAACATCATGTAAAAATGAAGCTCAACATTGTCCTTGACAAAGCTTAAGCGAAATCATGCATAGACTCAATATCATGTAAAAATAAAACTCAACATTTTCCCTTGACAAAGCTCAATTATGAAATCATGCATATGCGATGCTTTATTTCAAAACTTTCCACAAGCTAAAGTGTAGAAGTTGGTAGGATTTGCTTCGAACAATGTGGTAAGCTTGTCTCGGGAAATTCGTCATTTGAGATCAACATGTGGGCATTGCCCAAAGCTTTATCATGCTTGAACCCATTCAATTTATTTGAAAACATTATGATTTGGGAGATTTCACTCCAAAACGAGGTAATAAAGTCAATTCAAGAAATATCGTCATTTATACTCAACATTGGGCACTACCCAAAGTTTCATCATACTAGAGTCCATTTAATCTTCCCTGAAAACATCATCAAAATCATGGGTAAGGTTGAAAACATGCATTTCATCATCTACTCCGTCATTGTCACATTATATTAGGAACTCCCCACACATGGGCATTTTAGATTCACTTTTTAGAAAAACAATTTTGTAAAAGAAATTAAGTTAGATTCCACCCAAGCTCGATAAATCATCAATATCAACTCGATTTAATCATACCCATGAGTAAAAATGTAAGAATCATGGAATTGAATGAAAACCCATACTTGATTATCACAAACTAATCACAAATTGATAGGGAATGGGCATGGGTGTGGAAGAAATCACCCACTCATAGCCTTACATACCTGGGAGGGATGATTTTAACACTTCTCTAATAGCCCAAGCTGAGATTCCAATGGAAACCTTGAGATTTTCCCTTGAATCTCCTCTTCAATCCTTCAAACTTGCATGTAGGAGAATAATGGCTTAGGATAGGTTTTACCTTGCTTAAAACCCACTAAAATGAGCCTTAAAAGACGTAGTATAGGCCCTTAGAACTTAGGAATTACGGAAAAGCCCTTACAGAAATCGCTGAATATAACTGTCAGGGGGTCCTAACGGATGACCTGATGACTCGTCACCTGGGCATACGACCCGTTGGTTCACCCGTCAAGTACACTGCCTCATTACTCATGAAAATTTATTTTGCTCAAGAACAACCCTCCTAATGGGTCGTTAGGACTGGTGACGACTCATTTGATACCGTCCGTCAAGTACACTAGATAAGCTTTACCATTTTCTCTAGAACCACCCCACAACTGACATGATGACTCATGGTGACTGACCACGAGTTGTTATATCACCCGTGAGGACCTCGAGTCCTTCCTCATCTCAGGCCTTCCCCACGAGTCACTTTATGACTCATTAGGCCTTCTCACGAATCATTCAGTGACCCATTCTGCAACTGTTGTAACATCTTCCAGATTTTTCCCGTTCGAATCCCGGGTGTGATCCTTGGGTTCTCGGGCTATAAAAATATCTCCCCCTTGGGAACATTTGTCCTCGAATGTTAGAAACAAGCAGGAAACAGAAACAAGCAATTACCCTACTCCAATATTGATTATTTTAAATGAAATTTCACGGAATGACTACCTCCGAAAAGCACGACATAACTGAGCTAAATTCAGGCATCACATACATTTATCATAACTTAATTCAAACTTGCGCACATGAACTAAACATGGAGATTGATTAGAGAATTAGGGAAAAAACTAATACCTCAAGCTGAAACTGAGCCGGTACAAAATGAATGTGGGTATCTAGCTATTTTATCCATTTCGGCTTCCCCATAGCTCTTTCAACATGCTGTTTTCTCCACAGTACCTTAAATAAAGCTATTTATTTGTTCCTTATCTTATGGACTTGATGATCTAACATTTCCATGGGTAATTCTCCATAACTAAGGCTGTCTTTTGCACCAATGCTGTCCACTGGGACTACCAAAGTTGGATCATCCAAACACCTTTTCAAAAGTGAAACATGAAACACGAGATGAATTGAAGATAACTCCGATGGCAAGTCCAACTCATACCCCTCCTTACTAACTCTTCTCACAACCCGACAGGGACCAACATAGCGGGGACTAAGTTTCGCTTTCCTTCTGAACCGCATGGCTCCCTTCATGGGAGATACCCTTAGAAATACCCACTCGCCCCCTCAAACTCCAGATCTCCTTTTTTTTCTTACATCAGCATACGATTTCTGACGACTCTGAGCGGTTTTCAACCAGCCCCTTATCAACTGAACCTTTTTCCATGGCCTCATACAATATCTGATCTCTCAAATCATCAACATCTGGAACACATAGATGACCCTGGTATCTTAGCACACCATCTCCCCCTTGGGATAAAACCTCCAAAATATGACTCTGAACCGCTTCCTTCAATTCCCCCAAAATTGAATCCTCATCTTGTCCAGGTTTGACATCAACCACTAAAGATGATTCTGATATATTCGACACAATTACGCCGCCATCGGTTGAGCCAACTAATCTCTTTTACCAAACCTTGCAAGTCAATGAACATCTTTCATCCACTCGTTCTTATCATTCATCCACGGGGAACACACTCTCTATAGGGAGCCTAGTAACTGCATTCGCAACTATATTAGCCTGGCCTGGGTGGCCAAGGACACTCATGTCGCAGTCTTTCAGTAGCTCCGACCACCCCCTTTGTCAATGATTGAGATTTTTCTACATGCACCCATATTGCAAGCCCTGGTGATCTGTGAATTCATTTACGCGACCCCATGCAAGTATCTCTGCCATATCTTCAATGAAAACACCACAGCGGCCCACTCAAAATCATGGGTCGGGTAATTCTTTTCGTAAACCTTTGACTATCGAGAGACATATGTCATTACTTTCCCATGCTGCATCAACACACATCCCAGTCTAATTCTCAAAGCATCACAATATTCAACAAGGCCATTAGTACCCTAGGGCATGGTCCATACTGGTGTGAAAATGGGTCGGGTCTTCAATCCCTAGAAACTTTTCTCACAAGTCTCCGACCGTTGGAACTTTACCTTTTTCTAAGTCACTCTGATCAATGGGGCTGCATCAACAACTTTAATTCTTACTAAAATAACAATAACTTCATCATACAGGCTTAAGATATGATCATTCTTTTCCCTATAGTTCCCAAATAATGACATGGACCTGCTCATCCAATCAATACTCTATTTGGTGCTAGTTTGCTCGCTCAAGAATTATTTTGCCTTTTGTAATAAATCCCGATCTTGACTTATCAAAATTTCAGCAAACTTTTCAAATAACCCCTATAATTCATGCTAAAAACTCTGAAACTCTGAAAGACTTGGCTAATAATCGTGCTTTCTGGAATTTTACGTGATCACAAATCGTTTAGGAAGTCTAAGCTGAGTATATGCCTGATATAACATGATCTTATGAGCTGATTGCATTCTTCGCGAGGGTTTTGATTTAAGGCTAAACAGGAAATTACGGGGACTACTGCCGAACGGGGTTGCCTACCATTCGATATTCTGAACGTGAGCATGAGCCGAGTGTGGCATCGAGAAATATGTAAGGGAACATATAAAGGAGAAAGGATGGAACCCCCACCTCCCAAATGCTACCTTTAAGACCTCCTTACTAGAAGGCAAGAGACCTGACTAGGCCCTCCGACTACCATTCCTCTACCTTCCTTAAAATAGATCTTATCTTAAAATACATAATGGAATGGTACCTCTTATCGCAGTTCTCAGAACTAACAATCATAATAGATTTGATAGGGGAACTTATATCATACCTGGGACTATATCTGGGAAAGACTGCCACCGGCTCTTCCTTTGTTCCGTTTGGTAAAAGGGCAATTCCTGCGCATGTGCCCGATATTTCCACACCTGTAGCAAGCATCGAAACTTGCCAAACACTATTTGAAGTGTGCCCTACCACATTTTGGGCATGATAACTGGCTAGTTAGAACTGCAAGAGGGGAAACCAGGACAAGACCTTTCCTGCCATCTTGCTTGGCTACAGTGCACTCCTTATGCATATGCACGGATTGGCCACAATTGAAGCATATATCTGAACCCACCAGGCACCTTCCTAGGTGGTGCTTCTTGCAATGCTTGCAAAGTGGATAAGTGACCTCCCTCATTCGAGGATTGTACCCTTGAACTTGAGTTGATGACCTCTGCTAGGGTTGAGGGCAACTCCTAGTACTCGACCCCTGCGGGAGCTCACCAAGTCCTTGGTCCTGGGCCTTTTTCTCATCCGTTAGGACGCCCAGTGATCAGTTAAGATAGTGTATCTGACGGGCAAGGTGATGGATTGTTTGGCCATGTAACGAATCGTTAGGTCACCCGTTAGGGTCACCTAGCAGTTATTTTCTGCAAAATAGTAAGCACCTTTTCATAATTTCCTAAGATATTAAGGCCTAAACTACATCGTTTTGGGTTATGAATAGGGAAATTTAAAGGGGTTAAGTTTAGTTTTCTCTTCATTCATGCATACAAGTATAGTGAGAGGCAATCAAGGGAGATTCTAGGCTCTTCTCCTCAATTCTTCCAATTTCATTCTTGGGTAATCAATGGAAGTTAAGGATCCGATATCCCAGGTATGTAAGGCTATCAATGGGTGGTCTCTTCCACACCCGTGTCCCCCCTCTATGATTTTTACAAAAATTACAATAAGAACTCATGCGGTTTTGAATTTGATTTACTTAAACTCTAGTGATTTGATTATGGGTTTTGTGATTTTTAAAATTTTATTATAATCTATGGGTTTTTATAAGTATTTATTAATTAAATCATTTATAATTTTATCAATTTTTATGTATTTAAGCTAATTATGCGTGCCTCATGATGAATTGATTTATGATCTATTTACCCATTGATGATAACTATAAACCCAACTTGAATTATGGTTTAAATCATGAATTTATTATGTTTCCCTGTATGATTTTTATGATATTCAAGATATATGCATGATCTACAAGTATGTATGAATCTTATGAGTCATGAATTGTGTTTTTGGCCTACTCATGGGACTCATGTCATGGCTAGTTCATGTATGTTCAAGCATGTTTGTGATTATGATGATTTAAATAGCCCATGAATCTATGCATGTTAATCTATGAGCACTATATATATGTCTTAGGAGTAGTATCGAAAACCGAGTAGGTTCCGGGCCTAGGTTCTGCCCTGGATCTCATAAACTACATCCCACCATAGGTATGTTGGGACCTCCTATGGGACTGTCCATGTCCCAAATGGCCCTTTCATTGTGACATCACACTATCATGGTTCGACCTTTGGCAAGGTACGAACACCCTCCCGACTAGGGTTACAAGTCGTGCTTCATGTGTGCTCATATGGGGTATGTCGGTTAAGAGAATCTCACACTATTCCTCATGATTTATGCATGTTATGATTATGTATGTTGGCTCAAGTAATGTTAAGTAAAACTCTTTTACTATGATTATTATTATGTTTAAATTACGAATGTTTTGAAAACCTTGATCCTTATGACATGTTATGATGATGTAATATATGAGCATGATGTCCTACTCTTATAATCATTTATAAATTTTATATATGTTTTAAATGTGGATTTTACTTACCTTGCATACTCAGTACATTTCACGTACTGACCGCATACTTTCTATGCTGTATCGTTTTATGATACAGGCTCCAGCTTTCAGGCCCATCCTCACCCGTAGATTGTCTCAGAGTTGTTCTCAGCATACTTGGTGAGTCCTCATGTTTCGAGGGCTATGTATTAAAACTCGAAGTTGTTCCTTCAGTTTTAGGATTTGTTGGGTTAGTTGGAGAGTTGTCCCGTCAACCCATCTTTTCATGATTAGAGGCTTATCAGACTACAAGTTGTAATCAATCATATTGTACGAGTCTAGTTTTTCTTTTCCTTCTATTATGTCATGATTACATTCTTTTTATGCTAAGTCTTCCGCTCATGTGATTGGGATTAGATGTATTCTCATGCCATGGGTGGACTTGGGGTCCCTCGAGGCTCCTTGTGTCTACGATCTGGATGTAGGTTTGGGTTGTGACAAACTTGGTATCAGAGTCATAGGTTTGAAGTGTCTTAGGGAGTCTAAAAACCGTCTTTAAGACTCGGTATGGTCACTACAAATTTTTTGTTATGTCTTTTGGAATAACCAATGACCCTGCAACTTTCATGGACTTGATGAACAGGGTATTCAAACAATATCTAGACTTGTTCGTGATTGTTATCATCGACGATATCCTTATATACTCTCGGAGCGAGGAGGAGCATGCCGCTCACTTGAGAGTAGTGCTTTAAACCCTCAAGGATCGTCAGTTGTATGCAAAGTTCAACAAGTGTGAATTTTAGTTGGACTACATGGTATTCATAGGCCATGTGGTATCGAGTGAGGGCATAAGGGTGGATTCTCAGAAAATCGAGGCGATAAAGCATTGGCCTAGGCCAGTGAACCCATTAGAGATCATGAGCTTTTTGGGCTTAGTGAGTCACTATCAAAGATTTGTGGAGGGTTTTTCATCTATTGCCGCACCTTTGACCAAGTTGACTCAAAAGAAGGTGAAGTTTCAATGGTCGGAAGCTTGTGATAAAAGCTTCCAAGAGTTGAAGAGCCAACTCACCTCAGCACCAGTGTTGACCCTACCTGAGGGTACCGATGGTTTTATGGTATATTGTGATGCTTTGAGAACTAGATTTGGGTGCGTGTTGATGCGGCATGGGAAAGTAATAGCTTATTCCTTGAGACAGTTGAAGGTTCATGAAAGGAACTACCCGACCCATGATCTTGAGTTGTCCACGGTGGTGTTTGCA
Source organism: Datura wrightii (assembly GCA_035772735.1). Taxonomy (NCBI): domain Eukaryota; kingdom Viridiplantae; phylum Streptophyta; class Magnoliopsida; order Solanales; family Solanaceae; genus Datura; species Datura wrightii. The sequence continues at coordinate 50,950,578 of JASDFA010000020.1, read as the reverse complement.
TTGAAGATATGATGGAATTACCTGTATGGGGTCCACGTGGATGTATTTACGGACCACCAGATTTTGCAATATGTGTTCATGCAAAATGATCTCAATCTTCGGCAAAGGAGGTTGTTGGAGTTGCTAATGGACTATGATATGAGTGTTCTTTACCACCCAGAAAAGGCTACTATGGTTGCGAATGCATCTAGTAGACTCTCTATGGTGAGCGTGTCCCACGTGGATGAGGGAAAGAAAGAGTTGGTGAAAGATGCTCATCGACTTGCGTGGTTGCGAGTTAGATTAGTCGACTCTACCAATGGCGGCATTGTTATGCAAAACGGATCAACATCGTCCTTTGTATTGGATGTGAAAGCTAGGAAAGATGAGTATCCGATATTGGTAAAGCTGAAGGAAGCCGTTCGGAGTCAAGAGGTGGAGGTTTTCTCCCAAGGGGAGATGGGGTGCTGCGGTACCAGGGTCGACTATGTGTTTCCGATGTTGATAATTGCGGTACCAGATATTGTATGAGCCACATGGGTCCGTGTATTCTATCCATCCGAGTGCCACCAAGATGTATCACGATTTGCAGGAAATATATTGGTGGAATGGCATGAAGAAGGCTATTGCAAAATTCGTAGCCAAGTGCTCGAACTATCAGCAAGTGAAAGTCGAGCCTCAAAGGTCGAGAGGCATACTTTAGGATATTAGCATTCCCGCTTGGAAGTGGAAATAGATTAATATGGATTTCATTACAGGCCTATCTCGTACTCGCCGACAATATGAGTCCATTTAACTCCTAAAAGCTTTTCTCACAAGCATCCGAGCACTGGAATTTGACCTTCTGGGTCAACATAGTCAATGGTGCTATAATGGATGAAAATCCCTCAATGAACCTCCGGTAGTAGCCAGCTAAACCCAAAAAGCTCCTAATATCTATCGGCCTGATAGGTCTAGGCCAATTTTTCACCTCTTCTATCTTTTGAGAGTCCACCTATACACCCTCGTTGGACACCATATGACCCAAGAATGCTATTGAGTTCATCCAAAACTCACACTTGCTGAATTTAGCAAACAACTAGCGATCCTTGAGAGTTTGCAACATAATCCTCAAATGAGCGGCTTGCTCCTCCTCGCTCTGAGAGTATATGAGAATATCATCTATGAAGACAATCACGAACATATCCAAATACTTCTCAAACACCCTGTTCATCAAATCTATAAAAGTTTCAGGTGCATTTTTTGTCCAAAAGACATAACTACAAACTCATAGTGACCACACCGAGTCTTGAAGGATGTTTTCGAAATTTCACTCTCCCTAACTTTGAGCTAGTGATAGTCGGATCTAAGGTCTATCTTTGAAAAGCACCTAGCACCTTGAAGCTGGTCAAGTAGGTCATTAATTCTGGGGGGGGGGTTACTTATTCTTGATTGTGACCTTGTTTAACTGTTGATAATCGATGCACATTCTAAGGGAACCATACTTCTTTCAGACAAAGAGAACTGGAGCACCCCACGGGGACTTACTAGGCCAGATGAAACCCTTATCTAGGAGATCTTCAACTGTTCTTTCAACTCCTTTAGCTTGGCTGGAGCAATTTTTTAAGGAGGAATGGATATAGGCTATGTATCAGGGAGAAGGTCAATATCAAAGTCAATCTCCCATTCGGGAGGGACTCTTGTACCTCCGGATACTCACGCACAACAAGAACTAACTGAAGATCGAGGACTCGGATGCAGCATCTTTGACCTGAACCAGATGATACAAACAGCCCTTAAAGATCATCTTCCTATCCTCGATAAAGGAAACAAAGCAGCCTACAGGCACAACTGAACTGCCCTTCCACTCTAGGATTGGTTCACCCGGGAATCGAAACTCTACTACATGGTTCTACAATTTACTGAGGCATAACACACATGTAACCAATCCATATCAAATATAACATCAAAATCAGTCATATCTAACTCCAGTAAGTTAGGGAGATGACTTTCTAAAGGATCATGATAGGGAAATTTCTGTATAGATGTCGAGCTAAAACTGCCTCACCGACAGGAGTAGAGATTGAGAAGGGTTCTGACAAGATTTCGGGACTGACTCTGAAACTAACAACAATATAAGGATTCATGAAAGATAAAGTAGCTCCTAGATGTAACAATGCATACATATTAAGATGGAATACTCGTAACATACCAGTGACCACATCGGGAGATACCTCATGCTCCTACTGAGATGGTAGTGCATAAAACTTGTTCTGGAACTGATCGCTACCTATACTAGAAGATGCACACTGCTGAGGTAGGTGAGCTATTGGAGCTGTTGAAGTAGTAGTTGGGGCACGACCTCTACTGTCATCCTATCTAGCTGAAGGAAAATCACCGAGCATATGTTGGGCTTCCCATTCCCAAAACAACCATCACTACTCGCCAAGCACTCGCTGGGGTGCTTCCTGCCACACTTCCTACAAGTCGAAAAAGTGTTCTCCCTTGACATGATTCTCTATCCCCCATAGCCTGACTCTCTACCTTTCTGGTTATGTCTGGGTTTGGACGAAACATTGGCTAATGATGGGACTAGGGCTGATGACTTCTGGTGGGATTGAGGGGGATATCCACCACTGGACCTCTGCTGGAATTGCCCATAGCTCCTTGCCCTGGCCCTCTTGGCCTTTCTCTCCTTCTCCATTATCTACTCTGCCTCCATTTGTTGGGCATATATGACCAGTCAAGAGAAATCTATGTCATTATTTAGCATGTGGTCCTACACTCCTTGACCAGTGAGTCTGCTACTCCATTCACAAACTTGCTCATACGAGCCCTTGAATCAGCAAACATCTTCGGTGTATACTTGGACAACCGGGTAAACTCTGAGGTATACTCTTGGACAGTCATATTGTTCTACTTCAAAATTGACAAACTCAGCTGCCTTCGTCTCTCTAAACTCCTTAGGAAAGAACCTATCGAAGAAAGCAGTCACAAACTCATCCCAACCTACGGGAATCGCTCGCTGTCCTTCCACTGACGGAACCATATATAAGCAACCCCCTTCAGCTAATAGGAGGCTAATACGCACTTTTCTCTCTAGTCACCCCCATAATCTGGGTGATCTTCTTCACCTCCTCAATGAACTCGTATGTGTCCTCATCCACTTTTGACCCAAAAAACTTAGGTGGGTTCATCTTGAGGAAGTCTTGCACTTTTGGGGAACATGGTCCACTGCCTATTGGTTGACCAGAGTGGTCATGGCCTGTGCTAACATCTGAAAGGCTTCCTTAAACTCGGCATGAGTAACCTACACGGGTAAGGGATTTGATAGAGTTGGTGGGGCTGACTGATGCCCATCTTCATTGCCATTACCATAGCCATTACTGTTGTTATTTCTCCTTTCGTTGACTCATTGTGAAGGCATATTTATGCAAATTCATATAGCATGAGTTAGAGGAATAGAGAGATATGTCATCGCATGACATGGATCATGAAAGAAGAGAAGTTTCCTAAAACATCTTGTAGCCTGTTCCCCATAAGTGTGACGTGCTTCAAGACTTTACTTAACGCGGCTTTCAAACACCCTAGGACACACTTAAACCTTCGCTCTGATACCAAATTTGTCACGGGTCGAGCTGAGACCCCTGACCAAGACACGGGACCTAGAACCATGAATGGCTCCAAGCTAACCCATTGTACATACATAGCATGAATTAAGAGCATTAATAAGAAGAAATAAAAGCATAAATATGATATAAGTGGAAGTCGCATCCCATAAGGGCTATAGCGTAAACACAACTCTATAATGCTGCACTATAAAGCTGAACTACTAAGTCTATGTCTGGAAAGCCTCTACTATCTGATGAGACACTGGGACAAGCCCCCAGCTAACTCCAAGTCTGAAACTAAACTGATATAACAACATAACTAAATGAATATCCTCGGAAGATGAGGACTTACCAACTAGGGACTGAACTGGACTGATATAGGAGCAGGACTAACGACACGGTTGAGTCTGATCGCTCGAACCTATATCATGAAATGATATAGTATAGAGTATATGGTCAGTACCTTGAATGAACCGAGTATGTAAGGTAAGTAAAACATGCTAGCAAAGTGTTAGTTAAAATCATTAATATAAATCAAGATCGATCATGTAAGTGAGGGATGCATTCTAAAAGCCATATATCTGAGATATGCATAATTATAAGTTGTTCATCATAAACTGTACATAATGACCCAATATTTAGATATAGAAATCATATGACTTGTCATTCTTGAAATCGTAAGAGCAAACTCATAAACCAATCATTGGATCAAATATGCTATAAAACATAATATCATAAATCATGAACATGAGTAACTAAAATTATGAGGAACAATAGGAGACTTGTCATAACCAATAACCACCACGTATAAGCGCATGATGATCCCACGTCTTGACCACGTGGAGCAGAGCCATCGTAAGCCTTTCCATGACAAAGGAAGAATGAGGTGTGACATCATGGTGTGCCCTCAAGTGGTGGAAGCACTCTCTTGAGAGGTCCAAATAATTTACCCTACGTTGGCGTGTAGTTTAGAGACGGGGCCCTCAGAATCTCCAGCCTACTCGATGTTAGACACTACTCCGAAAACATGCATATTGCTCATATAATCATGTTCTCATAACATAGGTTAAATCTGAATAACTGGGGAGTCTTGATTCCAAATATCTCTTTAAAACTGATCTTGTAGGCTTTGGCCAAAATCATCATAAACATACTTAACTTGCATGGGCTTGCCCTAATCATAAATCACACATATTTGAAATAGACATCATAGTTCAAAATCATGGAACTATTAGTTAATAATTCATAATTATTTATGCATACTAGATAACTCATTATGCTAGAAATCATGGAATCATACACTTAATCTTCATAAAACATGCATAATATGGCGTAATTTCCAATAACTTGAAATTCACGAATTGATAATCAAATTGAAGGTAAAATCAACCCCAGTAGTCTTAAATCATTAATTAGAACATGAGGGGATTGAACCCATAGACATAACATAGATAATTTCATAAAATTGTGTTAAAACCCTTGGATTCCAATACACTTCATTGAAGACTTGAATTCATGAATTAGAGGGGCATGAGGGTGGAACAAATCCCCCATTCATGTCCCTACAGACCTGGGAACTTGATTTCTAAGCTTTCCTTGAACACTGAAGAAGATTGGGGAAGAAATTTATGAGGAATCTTAGCTTGATCGTGGAAGAGGATTTGAATTCAAAGCCTAAATAAGAGCATAATGACTTAGGCTTGGTTAAACCCTCTTCAAACACTCTTTAGGAAGCTTAAAATGACATAGTTTAGGAGTTAGAAACTTAGAAATTACGACCACACCCTCAATGATTTGACTGGAAAAATAACATTGCAAGTTCTAATGAGGGGCTGGACTATCCATTGGGGTTCCCTGATCCGTTTCCACTGAATACTTCTTCCCCATTCTTTGATCCTCTTCACTCCATGAGTCACTTAACAAATCTATAGGAACTTGACGACTCGTTCCCTCCATCCATGAAGTAAACTGGAATTCCACTCTATTTTCACCACTCCGCACTTAACGGGTCAAAAGATGACTCGTGGGGAGTCCTAACGACTCATCATCCCACTCATCAGGACTTTCAGGAATTTTCCATCTTTCCACCCTTCCTAGACAATGACTCCCTTGATGAGTCATAAAGTGGCACCATGACTTGTCCTTCAACTCATTATGTCTCTAGAGAACCAACATGTTACCAACTCATGCACACACAAGGGGTCACTTAATGACTCGTCATTTCACATAACGAGTCACCCAATGACTAATTCTGTGACCTATTGCAGATTTTTCAGTTTTCTTTGTTTCAACGCTCGGGTCTGATCTTAGGGACTTTTGGGATGTTACGTCTAAACTTCAACTGCTGGGCCAAAGGATCTTTGAATTCCTATTTTATATTTACTTTTAAAACTTTTATTTACCTCTCCTGAGTTCAACCAAAAGCCAACAGATTTATGCGAATCGTGATCAGTCTAATGAATAAGAAATTAACATAAGTAAATATAAACAACCTTTAATGAATAACCAATACTAGCATAACCAATCTATCAAACTTCAACCATCTGCTATTTCCAAAACCCTAGAATTTGAGTTTAACCACTCATGCTCAAGCGGAAAAACAAAGATACAATCATCATTTGAAGAAAAGAGATAAAGAAAAGAAGAAACCTAGGTTATGAACTTGTCTCTCCTCAAAAGCTGCGTTACAGCCTTACTAAGATCAAGAAAAATGATGTAAGATAGCTAACAAAGGACCTAAATGTTATATTTACAAGTGAGCCCTCAATTGATGCTTTTTCCCTTGAGGAATTAGCTTCAAAATCAGCAAAATGCATCGCGGAACAGGTTTGGCATGCTGCACCCTCCAATGCGCCAGGTTTGGCTCAATTTTCCTCTGAAGTTTTGCTTCGGGCGCCCTACTCCAGTGAAAGCACCAAGATATTAATCAAATTTCTAAACCTCTGGATCCTCTGGGCGCCCCACGCCACTTAAAGCACCAGAGTGTTAGCAAATTTTAAGCATTTGAACCCTTCTGGTGTGCCACTCCAACCAAAGCACCAGAGTGTTGGAAAATTTTCGAAGTCTGGGATGCTTTTGGCGTGCCACGCCTCTCATCTCACCAAGGTGTTGTTTGAATTATCCTTTGATGTTCGGAACTTGGCTCTCCATGCCACCCATAGAACCAGTTTTGGTGCATAGTTTTTTGAAGTTTAGGGGTTGGTGCACCATGCCAGCCATAACCCTAGGCCAACTTTCACGAACTCTTCCTTCATCACACCTTTGGTATTTTTTGGGTCCTTTTTCCTTGATTTACTAATCAAAGCATCTAAAAATATTTGTTAGATCAAAAGACACATGAAAACATGAATTCATGCATTTCATAAGGAGTATAAACTCAAACGAAGGAAAAACATGGGTAAGAACATGGAAAATGGGCATAAGAATATGCCAAACATCACCACCCCATACTTAAGCCATTGTTCATCCTCAAACAATCCTCAACTCCATGCACAAACTCATATTTTCTCATCACTTGTCACCTCTATCAATTCACACTCAACCAACTAGCATAGAGCATATGATTAAGTGGTTCATCAATACATTGCAATTCACATCAAGCACATATATTTTTTTCACATTCAAGACTCCACAACTTATATAACCGACTCATCTTTCCAAAACAGGGCAAAAATTATTAAGTATGAAACATACCACATATAATACATTGACTTAGAAATTTAACCCCCCTCACTTTTAATGACGTTCCTCTCTCAAATTATCAATACAAAACATGAAACATAATAAGTAAGACACAGTCACACTCAGAAAATTTACCATACACATGCAACATACCATAAGTTTTCCCTTGGTGTACACCTAGACTGCTTAGTTATTTCAAAAGAGATTAATATCATAAGGACTTTTCTTGGTTGTAATGTCGGCTAAGGATGGGTAGGGATGATTTTTCTTTGATAGTGACTACTAATCCTAAGAACTTTTAAGATATTGTTCTTCTTTCATATCCACCACTTTTTCCCTTTATTGTTCACCCTTCACTCTACTCACCCTTTTTCTTTTCTTTTCATACCTCTTTATTCACTACTTGATTGTTAGTTTCTACTTGTAGAATCAATAAGAATATTCACTATTAAAATTCTTTCTTTCTTTGTCCTAGCAGCAAGTAAACAAAATATATTGGGTCCCCCTTCTTCCTACTTTCTCTTCTTACTATCCGCACAATTTTCTTTCTTTCCTTTCCCCCATCATTCACATATTGGTGGACCTTCACTTTCAAATCTCAAAGTTCCTAAGACTATCTTTTTGGATCAACAATTCTAGAGGCCACACAACAAAAGGGAATCGGCTACTTTTGTTGCTAAGAAAAGAATAATGCTTAAGGTTCAAGGGGGTTAACTAGGGAAAATATTCAGGAAGGTAAAAAAAACATGGAAAACATGATTTTTTCAAGAAAATATCTTAATCATCTCTTAAATCTTTAACCCCTAGCCATCCAACATATACTAAGTCAAGTTCTAGATGCTACATTATGTACAAAACACAACAATTAAGCTCACTTCAAATGGCATCAAGAATCTAGTCGGTTTCCTATAGCTACACATTCATTACAATCACGTTGAATGACATTTTTCATTGTTAAGCCCTAAGGTGTCTTGAGTCAAGTTAAAGGACTTTATCTTCCTCTAATGGAATTCTCACTTATGAAATTAAGATGATCAGTTCATTGCCTCTAGCTTAGCTTCTAAGTGGAATGTCAAAGAGCAGACAAGTGATTTATGTCTGACTCAATCCTAAAAATTCAAAAAAACATGATTAATTTCCCTTTAGACGGTCATCATCCACCTTCAATGGGAAGGGTCACTACTCTATGAAGACCGAAACAAAAAAAATATTGACTCTAAAATTAAACCAAACAAACTCAACTACTAGAGACGAACAAATCATCAAAAACATACAATGACATCATCCAAGTTTTCAGTCATCAATAATACAATCTATTAAGAACTAGAACTAATCAATCACAGAGCTATTACTACTGGGAATGAAAACTAATTGTTACGACCAACTAAAAATTTAACAAGGAAAGAGCAAACATGAAATCTTTCATCCAGCCCACACTTAAATGGTGCAGTATCCCTAGTGCATAAATAAATATATTAAGTAGGTAGAGAAAAGGAACTTCTGGGCCGTTATGCAAATTATCATCATCATAATTGTATTCCTGATCATAATCATCATCATTATTGTCATCAATCTTCATGGATTCCCGATGTGCCATGATCTTACGACACTTTCGACGCTTAAAACCAAAAAATTATGAATATTCCAGGTATGTTTATATCGGTGTGATGTGTTTTGTGCTTAATGTGTAGGAAAACAGGTTTGGAAGTGATTTTTTTCAAATTAATGCTAAAAATAACTGAAAGGTGACTGCCAGGCACTTAACGAGTCATTGGCAGGAGGTACAACTCGTTGCTTAAGGCGTGGGCAAAAGATGGAGTTTGGAAGATACAAAACAGTGCACTTGACGAGTTGGAGGAACGACTCATTACACCTGGTAACGAGTTGTGAGGTCAATCATTAGGATTCCAATAGAAAATTTCAACAAAGTGGCCAGTGAAGTTGATGATAAACACAACAAGTCATCATGAAATGGAACGACTCGTTGGCAGGCTACTGGAACCATCCGTGAAGTGCACTAGACTTTTTGAGGAACTACACCATGAGAGACCTAAAGATTCGTTCTCAGGCACGACGAGTCATTAGGTGACCCGTTGCCACAAATGGGTGTGATGTTGAGGACGACTAATGTAAGCAAGAAACGATTCGTTAGAAGGCCAAACGACCCGTCACCTAGGTTGTTGCCACTGCCAACTTGGTTTCCAGTTTTATTTAGGAAAATAATTTCTTAGAATTATAAATACCAAATTTAGGTTTATTTTTAAGAGATGATTTTGGAAGGATTTTCAGATTATAGAGAGATGAATTTCTTAACAGTTAGAGAATTATTTTTGAGAGGATATTCATACAATTGTTATTGATTCAAGATACAAAAGCAACATTGCAGTTTTATTCATCTATTGTGGAGTTGTTATTCAAAATCTACGTGGTTTTTATTCTACAATAATTTGTAGGTCGCAATTATGATATCTTCAATATTTTGTGACTGCGATAATACAAGTATGAGTAGCTAAACCCATAAGCTAGGTTTGTGGGAACCAAGATGAATTAACACATATAGGTAAAAACACTCAGTGTGATTATTGAACGGGGTTTTATGCATGTATTATTTTTCCCTTCATTTTAATTGATTCTTGACGGTTGCAAACTTTAGGACTTATCTTATTCTTACTTACCGGACCAAGGAGGTAAAGAATGGGAAAAGGGATTAACAACGGAGATTTGAGTTTATCAACCCTCATCTAATAGCTTGAACTTGTCGGGGGATAGCTAATCCGATATTAAGGGTAAGGGTCAACTAAAGTACACTCGTATACGGACCAAGTTGCGTGGTGAAAATTATCTAGATTGGGGACCAACCATTTAGGTTAATCTAACTTACCAATATTGCATGTTGAACACTGGAATAGATCACTAGTGCAAAAGCCTTGTGGTTATAAAATCTTGGCGAACACAATCCTACTCAAATCGTTAATTGAATACAAACCAAATTTAATTTCAACATTCAGCAATTGTACTTTTTTTATTATTCTATATTTTCCCCCTTTCGAAATAAGTAAATCAATAGTAATAGTTATTCACATTAACTTAAGTTCTTACCATATTCCCTGTGGGATCGACCTCAATCTTTGTTGGGTTCTATATTTGACAATCGACCGCTTATATCTCAATTGCAGGTGTAATTTGGGCGACATCAAATTTTGGCGCCGTTGCCGGGGAATACAGCTAAGGCTTTTGTTAATTGTGTTTGCTTTACCGTTGGTTCTTGTTTCCTTTTTATTTTTTTCTTTGTTTTTGTTTTTGGTATTTAACAGGTCTATACCATGGTGGTCTTTGTTTCTCGATGACTTAGCAGCCATTTTGATGGACATTAGAGCTGAGGATATTCATGGGAATGAGGAGATTGTAAATGCACTTGCTGGCATGGGGTCATACACTTACACTCCAAAGAATATCGATCTTGATTTGAGAAATCGGGTGACCCCACCAGCCAAGCCATCTATTGAGGAGCCTCCAATGTTGGAGCTCAAAGCACTCCTATCCCATTTACAGTATGTATTCTTGGGAGCCGGTAACACTTTATTTGTCATTGTCGCAGCTGACCTGGAGGAATGGCAAGTGGAGGCTTTGGTCTCCGTCTTAAAGAGAAATAGAAAAGCCATTGGGTGGGCCATTGCAAATATTATAGGAATCCCACCCGGTATTCGCACTCACAAGATCCAGCTAGAACCAGATTGCATTCCGAGCATTGAACATCAGCATAGGTTGAATCCACCTATGCAAGGGGTGGTCAAGAAGGAAATCATAAAGTTGTTGGATGCAGGTATGGTTTATCCTATTGCAGACAGTAAGTGGGTGAGCGCAGTCTAGTGTGTACTGAAAAAGGGAGGAATCACGGTGGTCCCAAATGCCAACAATGAGCTCATTCCTCTAAGACCAGTCACCGGTTGGAGAGTATGCATGGATATAGAAAACTAAACCGGTGGACGTAGAAAGATCACTTTATGATGCCATTCATGGACCAGGCGCTAGATAGACTTGCAGGTAGAGGATGGTATTGTTTCCTTGATGGCTATTCGGGGTACAATCAGATTTTTATAGCCTCGGATGACCAAGAGAAGACCACAGTCACTTGTCCATATGGTACATTTTCTTTTAAGAGGTTGCCTTTCGGGTTATGTAATGCACCTGCCACTTTTCAGCGTTGTATGATGTCCATAGTTTCTGACATGTTGGAAGACATCATTGACGTCTTTATGGATGATTTTTCTGTGGTGGGTGAATCATTCGAGGATTGTCTGTCTAATTTGAGCAAGGTGCTTCAGAGATGCAAAGAGACAAATTTGGTGCTTAACTGGGAAAAATGCCATTTCATATTCAAGGAAGGAATAGTGCTAGGCCACAAGATTTCTGGTAAGGGTATGGAGGTAGACCGGGAAAAGATTGAGGTGATTGCTAGTCCACCACCTCAAATTTATGTGAAAGGTGTTCGAAGCTTTTTGGGCCATGCAGGTTTTTACAGAAGATTCATCAAGGACTTCTCACATCCATTGTGTAAGCTACTCGAGAAGAAGGTGAAGTTTGTTTTTGATGAGCCATGTCTAAAGGCGTTCGAATGTCTGAAAGGGAGATTGACCACAACCCCCATTATCGTGGCACCTGATTGGTCTTTGCCTTTTGAAGTGATGTATGATGCTAGCGGTGTGGCCCTAGGAGCTGTGTTGGGTCAAAGGCGTGAAAAGATTTTTCATCCAATTTATTATGCAAGCAAGGCTCTTAATGCAACTCAAAAAAATTATACCGTGACAGATAGGAGCCGTTAGCTGTAGTTTTTGCATTTGAGAAGTTTCGGGCATACTTGCTCGGAACTAAGGTGATAGTCCACACAGACCATGAAACTTTGAGATATCTGATGGCCAAGAAAGACGCCAAGCCATGGTTGATTTGATGGGTTTTTCTGCTACAAGAGTTCGAGTTTGAGGCAAAAGACTGGAAAGGGACTGAAAATCAGGTTGCAGACCACTTATCCAGGTTAAAGCCTGATGCAACACTTAGAAATGAGCATTATATAGATGACACATTTCCAGATGAGAAGGTTCTAGCGGAATCTCAAGATCTTATCCCATGGTTTGTAGACTTTGCTAATTATCCGGTGAGTGATCTTGTACCAGAGCAATTATCTTTTCACCAGAGAAGAAAGTTTATGTCAGATGTGCAGAAATTCTTCTGGGATGAGCCCTACTTATTCCGTATATGTGCTGATGGGGTTATCCATAGATGCGTGCCCGAGGTAGAGATGCTGAGTATATTGGAGGCCTGCCACTCATCCCTTATTGGAGGCCACCACAGCGAGATCCGCACAACCCATGAAATTCTACAATGTGGGTACTATTGACCAACCATTCACCAGGATGCACACAATTTTGCAAAGGCATGTGATGCATATCAAAGACAAGGAGGAATATCACAGAGACATGAGCTTCCTCTTACTCCCATCCTTGTTATTGAACTATTTGATGTATGGGGCATTAATTTCATGGGACCCTTTGTGAGCTCAAACGGGATGAAGTATATACTTGTTGCTGTTGACTACGTTTCAAAATGGTGGAAGCAGTTGCTCTGCTAAACAATGAAGGGAAGAGTGTCATAGCATTCTTGAAGTGGAATATATTTGCAAGATATGGGACCCCCAGAGCCATGATTAGTTATGAGGGTTCGCATTTCTATAACCGGTTGTTTTGCTCTTTATTGGAAAAATATGGGGTCAAACACAGGGTGGCCACACCCTATTATCCGCAGTCTAGTGGGCAGGTTGAAGTCACCAACAGGGAGATAAAGACTATTTTGGAAAAGACTGTGAATGCAAACCCAACAGATTGGGCAAGAAAGCTAGATATGCTTCATGGGCCTATTGGACCGCCTTCAAGACTCCTATAGGTATGTCTCTATATTAGCTTGTTTGTGGTAAAGCATGTCATCTCCCAGTCGAACTTGAGCATAAAGCTATGTGGGCGCTCAAGAAGCTGAATTTGGATTGGAACGAAGCTAAAAACTTGAGGCTTGATCAGTTGATTGAGCCAGATGAATTTTGTTTGAAGGCCTATGAGAGTTCTGAAATTTATAAACTAAGAATGAAAATTCAGCATGACCGGAAAATTGAGAAAAGACAATTCAGTCCGGGTGATATGTTACTTTTGTTTAATTCTAGACTTCAGTTGTTTTCTGGAAAGTTGAAGTCTAAGTGGTTGGGACCTTATCGAGTGGTCCAAGTATTCTCCCATGGGGCAATCATATTGGAAAATCATGAAGGAAAGCGGTTCAAGGTAAATGGTAAGCGGGTAAAAGATTATATGGGGAGAAGTGAAGAACTCAAACTGGTAGACCTGTGGACTTTGAGTGAAGTTTGAGTAACTCAAGTGACTTGCATTGTGCCGCGACGTTAAATCAGGAGCTGCATGGAGGCAACCAATAGAGGTGTTTTGGAGAAGTCTGAGAAGCCAAAACACCCACGTCGTGCCGCGACGTTAAATCAAGCGCTTCTTGGGAGGCAATCCAAGTTATAAATGTAAGAAAAAGTTAGTGTTAACGTTTGTTGATGGGTGCAGGTGAATAAGATGGAAAATATGAAGTTGGAACCAAAAACTAGAACTTCATTTTTGGCGTAGAAAAATCATAGAACGAGTCGTCGTCTGACTTGATGACTCGTTCAGTCAAGTCATGAAGAGAACTGCAGAAAACATGGGAGCAACGGGTGACTTCACGAGTCACTTCTCCAAGGAACGAATCATTGGGTCCCCCGTCAGGTACACTGTATCTAAGACAGAATTAAAAGAATAAGGGTGATAACAGCTCACTTAACGAATCATTGGGAGACCAAACGAGTCATTAAGTGACCCATCGGGAAGCTACATAAATCCAAGGACCACGACTCAGGCAATGACTCGTTGGGTGACACCACGAGTCGTTACTTGACTCGTTAGGTCCCAGGTAAGTAACCTAACCCGACCCACGACTGAAATTGGGAAAATTTTAAATTAAAATCAACAGCACCCGTTTCCATTTACATACTCCCCAGAAACAAAACTTCAAATTTCCCTCTTCTCTACTTCTTCTTCTTCACTCCAAATTCATCAACAAGTTTTTCACTATTGCACGCCCAATCACTCAAGCACATAACCGATTGCACACTCCATCTCTAATCAAGAATATAGTGAGTACTCTTTCCCCATTTAAATCCGGAATATCACTGCAACTAATCAAGAAATTTTGAAGACCCATGTGTGAATGAGCTTGAATTTAGTTCGATTAATATGGTGTTTCTATGTGCCTTGTGATGTAAATAAACCCTAGTAAGATTTAAATAATGATTTTTGATCGTATATTCACTTGGGTTGATTTTAGATTAAGTTTTGCGTTTGTGGGGTTGAAACTGGAAAGAGGAGGAAGATGAACAGGAACTCTTGAGCACGAGCCACATCACGAGTTGTTGGATCACCAAACAACTCGTTATGTAGCTCATCCTGAGTGAGAAAATTAAACTGATGAGGCAGTGTACTTAATGAGTGACCTAATGACTCGTTGACTTTGGTAATGACTCGTTGGGACCTGTCGTCAAGTACACTGGACCTACTTGAAAAATGTTCAGCCTAGGGTAACGAGTGATTTCACGAATCGTTGCCAGTGGCAACAACTCGTTCGGTCACCCGTCAGGACCATTGGGAACCAGCGTGAAAATAATTTTTGTTTCATCACATCCTGTACACTAACATTGTTTCCACAGGTACAATGGATCCCAGAGGTAGACCAAAGAAGGGTCGAACAAAGAAGCAAGCATCTGAGCGCAGTCAACCCTCATATGGTAGACTACGTGATGATCCATCATCCTCTGAAGAGTCGAGTGGCTCTGAGGAGGAATATGAAGTAGTGGAGGAGCAGCTAGTGAGGAGATCTACCAGATCTAGGGCTCAACAAAGTTGAATTCCGACAGCCCTAGTTGATACTCCTACTCCACTTGTAAGAGTTCCGCCCAGCCGCACTGATAAGAGTGATAGAGCTACTGCTGCACTTGTTCCTGAGGGTCCCACAGCTGGGCAAAACACTGAGAGAGTTGATGAATTGCATGCCCAACAAGGGGATTCTGATAATGAGCTGACGGAGACCTTGGACACATCAACTGAGCAACCGAGAAATGTACGGAGATGGTGTGTCCATGGCATGCGCGCTATATACAATTGATATATTGCTCCCAATGAAAAAGGAAATCTGAAGAGGAGTATATATGAGGAGCCGAGGCTGGTAACCACAGGGCTTAAAGATCTTCCAGAGCTATAGGCAGTGGTTGATAAATACTAGTTCGGGTGGTTGACCAAGCCTTCAAGCAACTATAGCCCATGTTTGGTTTGAGAGTTCTATGCAGCATATGCAGCCACCTTGCAGCGGTTGGCATTAGGGGACCAGGATTGGAAGAAGAGGCCTACATTAACTTAGATGCTAGTGAGAGAGACCCCAGTTGACATTTTTGAGAGGACGATCTCTAGAATGCTGTATGGGTCGTATTATCAGGATCCATTGAACACAGTAGAATTTGGTCACAGGATATCTAAGCTGAAGAAGGTCAAAACAAAGAAGTTGAATAGCCAAGAGTGCATCCAGCAGTACACTTGGTTGTCCAGGATTATTGCTACTAGAGGTCCACTGGTAGAATGGATGCATGGTATAGAGTCGCAGATAAAGAAGGCCAGATTGAATTTTCAAGCAAAGTTTTGGTGGTCACTAGTGCGGCACAGGCTGGTACCAACCAGCAATGACAATATACTTTCACCTAATAGAGCAGCTTTGGTAGCTAGCATAATGGAGGGGTATGCCATCAACTTCCCGCAATATATGGCAGAGGAGATTCGAGAGTGGGCAATAAATGACGACACTACCATCCCGTTCCATGTTTTATTGATAGACTCTTTCAGGAGTCAAAGGTGCCAATATTTCCATCAGTGGACCATAGAGTGGTGGTCAAGAAGATTATAGATATCGGGTTGATTCAAACCCGGTATCGAGGGCGAGGACTCAGGTAGCTGCATCCGCGGGAGTGACAATATTAGCAGAGGCATTTGGCAGTGGGATGCAGATTGATGCAGCACAGTTCGCTGAGTGGAAGTTGAGCCTATCGAGGGCAGAGAGACAAGTAGCCAGGCTGAGGCTACAGATGTAGTGGATACCTCCACACTTGCCGACGTTCCTGAGTCGTCATCTACTGTAGTAGGCTTGAGACCACCAATTGCTCCTTCACGAGCCACCACAGCTGGTCTAGTCACGGTTTTACAAGAGTTTTTTGTGGATATGGCTAGGCGGCTAGCTAAGGCCGAGAAGCAGCAACACACACAACTCTACAGGTCAAAGTCTTGATGGAGCAGGTTAAGCCATGGGTGTAAAAGGAGTTGGAGACACTGTCCAGTTCAGTGCATGGGTGACTGGATGCTTTTGAGAGGAGGATGGATGAGCGCCTTGCACAGTTATAGGCACCGGAGTTATCCCGATAGTACTCAAAACATGGAGCGCTACGATCCAAGGCGCGAGACTTGGCTGCATGATAGATAACTACAGTACCTCCACCGGTACTTCCCGTGATAGATGATGAGTTCGAAGAAGTTCCACCTATTTTTGATTTTATCACCGAGGAACCGGTGGCACAGGATAAGGGGAAGAGGCCTCGTGAGGAGGCAAGTGTTGATGATGATGCTTCTCTGCTCCGTCAGCGAAAATGGGAGCAGAGTGAGATGGAGAGAGTGCTACACGAATCGAGAGAGGAGGCTCGACAGAGCGCCGAGACTGAGGCATCGAGAGTTCGTTGAAAAGGCACGAGCCCTGTAGGGTATGAGAATGCACCGGTTCAAGCCGATAATATTGGAGATGACATTGGAGGCATATCTACATCGTCCACCAACAAGGTAGCTGACATCTAGGTCGCACAAGTATGTTCCCTATTTCCTTAGTTTTTGTTTGGTATATAGATGCATCGAGGACGACGCATGCTTTCTTGATGGGTGTAGGGAGGGATAGCTGTGCATTCTTTTTGCTGAACATAACACAAGGGTTTTTCTTGCCGGATATCTTTTCCCTCGGGTGTTCCTTATCTAGTAGAACGGGCATGTTTAGGATTTTGATTTATGTTTTTTGTGTTAGTTGGAGGAAAGTAGGAAAACTGAAAGTAGTCAAGAGCTAAAATTGTTGAAAATAACTGTTATTTGATACTTTGATACCCCTCCGAAAATTTTGTTTATGTGTATGTGAAAGTTGACAACTATGATCTCTGTAAATCTTTGCATGGCATTGAAACTCTGAACTTATTTATCATTGTATGGATGTACCTGCACTAGCAATTGGTGGAAGTGATGATGTTGACCTGTTCTATGTATGAAGTGAGGTTTAATAGCTGAATTCGATTTTGTGTGTTAATCTAGAACTTTCCTGGTCAGTCGTACCGAGATAGAGGATAAGAAACTAGGAAAGGATCACAGGTCGTTTTTGATTTATAAGTCCACTTTAGCCTAAAAGACCTACTAAAAGTGAATAAAAATCCCTGATCCAAATGTTTGAGCTTAAATTGACCTTTCTTTTCGTTTACACCAATTCACCTGCCTAATTTTATTATGAATGAACCTGTTTTGTCCCTAGTCCCTCCTTGGACATTGTGAACCACAACTCAGGCAAATCGCCTAAGTTGAGGGTGGCTATTTTAGGAGTGATTAAGAAGAGTCAGATGGAAAGAAAGTTGGGTAATGAAAAAGAAAAAGAGTGGGTACGGTATGCATGATGGAAAGAAGACTTAAAATTGTTGTCAAAAAGCAAGAAAACAAAAGAGAACTAATATGTGACATCAATGGGTGTTGCATAAAAAGAAACCGCATCCATAGTGTCTAAGGCAAAGAAAAGGAAAAGTAGAAAAAGGAAAAAAGGGAAAATAGAAATAAAGGTGAAAAGTGGAGTCAAAAGGCGTAGCGCCAAGGAGGGTTGAGCTACTAAATCCATATGAACCGTACCCAAGCCCAAGCCTACATTACAAGCCTGGAAAGTCATATAGTGATCCTAGCTACTTGTCTGAAAATCAAGGTATTGAAAGTAAAGGCAAGCCTATGGTATTGTATGCACACAGTCGAATTTCTTTTTGAGAATGAGTGGATCTTACCTAGTCCCTAGAGAAATATATTGAGTTAATCATATACATATGTGTGAGTGTGGGACTTCATTATGGTGACAGCATTTGGTCAACAACATCATCTGCAAATTATCTAGGGCAGTCTTATTGATTTATGTGCGTGGTTGCAGGTGATAGCATTTTTCCATGTTTTGATTCCTCTGTGTTATAGTTGGAAATTTTGCATATGTATAGTGATTTGATCTGATATGATGAGGGAGGGGTTAGAAAATTAGATTTTGATATGAAATTGTGACTGCCGTGAGTTTCCTAGAGTTCTTCCGATTGAAGCGTCGAATTATGTTAGTTTTTTTTGTTTTATTTTGTTTTTTCTTGAGGACATGAAAAAGTTCTAAGTTGAGGGTGTTGATGTGCCGTGATTTACAGCACTTTCGATGCTTAAAACCAAAAAATTATGCACATTCTAGGTATGTTTATATGGGTATGATGTGTTTTGTGCTTAATGTGTAGGAAAACAGGTTTGGAAGTGAATTTGGTCAAATTAATGCTAAAAATAACTGAAAGGTGACTGCCAGACACTTAACGAGTCGTTGGCAGAAGGCATGACCTATTGCTTAAGGCATGGGAAAAAGATGGAGTTTGGAAGATACAAAATAGTGCACTTGACGAGTTGGAGGAACGACTCGTTGCACCTAGTAACGAGTTGTGAGGTCAATCGTTAGGATTCGAATAGAAAATTTCAACAAAGTGTTCAGTGAAGTTGACGGCAGACATAAAGATTCGTCATGAAATGGAACGACTCATTGGCAGGCTACTGGAACCATCCATGAAGTGCACTGGACTTTCTGCGGAACTAGATCACGAGAGACCTAATGACTCGTGTACAAACACGAAGAGTCGTTAGGTGACCCATTTCCGCAACTGGCTGCGATGCTGAGGATGACTAATGTAAGCAAGGAACAACTTGTTAGAAGGCCAAACGACTCATCACCTAGCTCGTTTCCACTACCAACCTGGTTTCTAGTTTTATTTAGGAAAAAGATTTCTTAGAATTATAAATACCCAATTTAGGTTTATTTTTAAGATACAATTCTAGAAGGATTTTCAGACGATATAGAGACGAATTTCTTAACAGTTAGAGAATGATTTTTGAGAGGATTTTCATACAATTGTTCTTGATTTAAGAAACAAAAGGAACATTGAAATTTTATTCATCTATTATGGAGTTGTTATTCAATCTACATGGTTTTTATTCTACAATAATTTGTAAGTTGCAATTATGATATCTTCAATATTTTGTGATTGCGATAATACAAGTATCAGTGGCTAAACACATGAACTAGGTTTGTGGGAACCACGATGAATTAACACACATAGGTAAAAACACTTAGTGATTATTGAATGGGGTTTTATTCATGTATTGTTTTTCCCTTCGTTTTAATTGATTCTTGATGCTTGCAAATGTTAGGACTTGACTTATTCTTACTTACCAGACCAAGGAGGTACAAAATGGGAAAAGGGATTAACAACAGAGATTTGAGGATATCAACCCTCATCTAACAGCTTAAACTTATCCGGGGATAGCTAATCCGATATTAAGGGTAAGGGTCAACTAAAGTACACCCGTATACGGACCAAGTTGTGTGGTGAAAATTATCTAGATTGGGGACCAACCATTTAGGTGAACCTAAATTACCAATATTGCATGTTGAACACTGGAATAGATCACTAGTGTAAAAGCCTTGTGGTTATTAAATCTTGGGGAACACAATCCTTGTCATATCGTTAATTGAATACAAACCAAATTTGATTTCAACATTCAGCAATTTTACATAGTTTATTATTCTATATTTTCCCCCCTTTGGAAATAAGTAAATCAATAGTAATAGTTATTCGCATTAACTTATGTTCTTACCATATTCCCTGTGGGATCGACCTCAACCTTTGTTGGGTTCTATATTTGACAATTGACCGGTTATATCTCAATTGTGAGGTGTAATTTGGGTGACATCACTTCTGTGGCAACATCATCCTCCTCATCATTGTCCAATTCATTAAACCCATCAGTAAGCACCATGGCCTTATCATTATCCAACGGCTCCTCAAAAGCTGGTCCCAGTCTGCATAGCAGCATCACACTCTCCATGAGTGGGTACCGCTTCTCCAGGGCCGCCATATCCTCCTCAATAGTAGGTCGACCTCTAATCCTTAGTTGCAAATCTAGCATCTGGAACATGCAATCTCGCTAGTTATCTTCCCGAGCCTAGCGATCAGTTATAGTGTGATGTGGAGCTGTAGAAGTGATGTGTTGATAACACTCAAACTCATACTTCCTGGAAAAATATGAAGTAGACATTGTCAATAAAGAACCCAACAAAGAGGTTGGGATCGAACCCACATGGAGTAAGGTAAGGAGTAGACAAATGTCGGTACTTAAAGAAAAACAATAATAAAACAATACTGCAATTGTGGTTGTTATAAAGATGAAGATAACTAGGGTAAGTATTCCCCATGGGTTCATAACTACTTCGGGTACATAGAATACCATTGCTTACTTGTAGAACTAATAACTAGGGTTAATCCAAATGACTGGTTCATCCCTATTGGATAACTATACTGAATCATCGGGTTAGGTCTCATGAGCGATTTCAAACTAACCTGTTACACCCCGTAAATGTTAACGATTAGTAAGCGTACACGTGGATTGGTGATGAGTAAGAATAGCTTGACACGTGTGGAAAAAGCCTCAGAAGCAGGGTCGGACGAGACCAGTGCGCAAAGGGCCAGCATGACGCGCCAGCCAGCAGTGCACTGGCCAGCGCGGGGTGCCAGGCCTGCTGCCTCAATGAGAGGCGCGGTGCGCTAGGGTGGCAGCCTCAATGTGAGGCGTGAGGTACACCCTCTGTGACCGCCTAAGTAGTATATAAACCCCTCCCTCTCTCATTTAAATGATTCTCAAATGTTTTCATGGCCAGAGGGTAAAGGAAATGTGTGTTTCAATCAATTTTCATCCGGTTATGCTATCAAACACCGTTCAAATTCGAACTAACTTCGGGTATCAAAGATTAAGCCCGCAGGGAGCATTACTACAGAGTTATTTTCGTAAAATTCTCCCGGCGAATCATAACCCCGCCGAGCCAAAGTTGTTAGAATTTCTCCAAACTGATTTCTATACGATCACAGGCTTCAAGTAAGCATTTCTCCCTTCTGAGCTCTCGGGAAATAATAAGTTTTTATCCGTATTTTACGTAAATAAATATGGTTGCTATTAATGTTAAAAGTTATCATTTTATGCCAATTTTGTTATTGAAATTTATCTTTTCTCCTAGTATAACAGTTACAGCTGAAGAGAGTTGGCGAGTACAAGTTGGAACTCCGGTTATTCAGGAAACGACAATCGAGGTATGTAAGGCTTAACCCTCAGCAAGTATACTTGCGTACAGTGTTACAACTTATGTTGCATAACTAAAATGATGATTTTATACATTGTAGATAGCTACTACCATTAGATTGTGATTAGACATATTGTAATTTGTTGTTGCTGGTATATATAGAGATCAGACATGCTGTGATTAGCTGCTATCCGTAGATTACGGGTACATAAGTTCTGGTTAGCTGCTAGAAAACGTATATGGATTTTATTAGAATTCTATGTTTGTTGCTAAGCCTAGATCTTAGGAGCTCGCTAGAGATATTGAGCCTAAGCTAGTAAGTTGAGCCGCATGGGCGCAGGTAGGTGGTTTAACTACCAGTTTGGTGTAGGAAAGCACACCTAGAGGCCATTGGCGTATCCCTACACCCCAGGGCCAGAAATTTAGATAGGAAGGCCATGTTTTAGAGTCAGCAACCTAAGGTTGTCTAGTGAGTTGAGTGACATCCTGTCACCCTATTAGTTACTACCAGTAATTTTCAGTCTTAGTGGGCTTAGCAGTTATCATATAAGTCACCCAGGAAGCCAGCCCAGTCATCTAGCTCAAATAGACTCGTGGGTCCCTAAGGAAGGGGACCTTATTAGTAATTAGAGGCTGGGCCAGCACCCAGTACGGTTCCTATCACCCACAGGTTTCTAGGAATGGTTAGGTCTGTATAAAGTGTCTATAAGGTTAAGAATCACCCAAAAAAGTAATATAAGATTCGATTGGACCAAGTTGAGGCCTAAGGAACTAGTAAGTACCATGTTATTATAGTACCGCCCACAGGATAAGGATGTCAGTAAACTTCCTATAGAGGATTAAGGGCCTATTGCTCAAAAGCATGTTCGGCCAGTACCAGCCCTACAGTTATCCTAAGCAGAGCAGTGAAGTAGTTAGTCATTCGCAACCCCGCAGTTGTTTATGAGTTATAGTTGTCCGGGCAGGACATTCAGAGTTATGTTAGGCCACTCCAGATCTCGCCCTATTCAGTCTAGACTATTAGAGATCATGATCACTATCAAGTCCCCTGATCAGATAGAGGTGCATGGTGTGCCTGCAAGCAGTTTTATAGATTATTCTAGGGGGCAAACAGCGGTGGCGTTAGGCCCAGAAGGCTAGTTAATCCTTTTGAGTGGCTGTATTGAGATGTTAGTACAGCATCTTGGTTAGGGTTTCCCTCACTTAGGAGCCATCCATGAACACTCCAGGGTTACTAGTTGTGTCGACGCCTGCCAGGGGCGAGATGACATCGCTCTATGGAGCGGTATACCATACACGAGGGACGAAGATAGGGTCCCAGGTCCTTATACAGTCCATTCCATGGGTGGGCTATTATATGCCGTGGTTGGCTCTACACACCACCGTTGAGCTTGGTGCCCAGGGTACAGATATATGGAGTCCACTGGACTCAGACACAACTACAGTTGAGGGGCCAAGAGGACTTAGTTGTAGACCCAGGGGACCGGTAGGTTGGATACAGTAACAGTGGAGTCATAGAAACCTGGATAGGGGTATGTAGAGTGAGATGTGCTCACCATGGCTTATGGGGGCCTGAACGAGTTATTTGGTGTTGATTGTACCTTCCACCTTATGGGGACCAGGTGAGGTTCTTGTTTGTATTCTTGTCTTCTAGTTATAATTTATAAATGTGCAATCATACAGTCTTAGCGTACGTACATGTAGCATTTTGTTAGATGCAGATTACGAATAAGCAAGCTTACAGGTTAATCTTCCTACCCTTCTATTTCTATTTATTTCCATTCTTTATTAACTTATTCACCGCCTTACATATGCGGTACATATTGTACCGATGCCCTCCTTTGGGCGCTGCATTATTTGTCTGCAGGTTTAGAAAGATAGAATTCAGGGTCTTCAGTAGCAGCTGTTCAGAGTCGACAATTGGCTAGCTCCTTTCATCCGGAGTTGCCATGTGGTAGAGGTTCAGTCTTTCTTTGTGTAACATTGTGTAGGTCGGGGCCCTGTCCCGACCACTATTTGTATTTTTAGAGGCTTGCAGACTACAGTTGTCCGTCAGTTTGTTGTTGTTGGCCATGTGGGGCCCATATACATCTTATTTTACGTGTTGGACATGTGGGGCCCATATACATCTTATTTTATGTATTGGACATGTGGGGCCTAGTATAGCGTCTAATTTTTATTTCAGTTATAACTAGATATCATGGTTGTCTGGTCGGCCCGCATAGGATTGCTTTTTATTGTTGTTGTCGGTTAGCTGTTTTCATTTACAGGTGGCTATACGACTTTGTTGGATGGAGGCTGTATTTAGAGTCGAGATATAGCTCGTTGTTTTCTTGAATTGAGTCGTAGGCTGGCACCAGACGTACATAAGTCTAACCAGGTCAGTTAGTTGCCAGTGCGGCACCAGGTGCCAGTGATGCCTCCCAAGGTGGGGCATGACAAACTTGGTATCAGAGCAGTTCATACCCTAGGGAGTCTGCAAGTTGTGTCTAGTAGAATCTTGCATGTAAATGTGTTGTGCACCATATTCTTTAAGCAGGAGGCTACGAGGCATGATAGTATCGTTACCGCTCTTTCTTCTCAGATCGTGCTATAGAGCAGAATTGTATAGGGTCGAGTCCCTAAGCTTTCTTTGTTATGTCTGTCTAGAATAATGTTTGAGATAAGACTGACACCAGTCAGTTGCAAAATAACCACAGCAGCAGGAGTAGGTACCAGTAAGGCGTCACAGTTGGAGGACGGTTGATCACGGGCAAAAATATATGCCCGAGATACGCTTTACGACTTAAATTAGTCTTGTTTATCTAAGATTATTGTATACATTTTCATGTAATTTTAGATGAAGTAAAGATATGTGCTAACCAACATGATTAGCCTTTGTTTTGTAGGTTTTGATGACTTTTGAGCAACTAATCCATGAGTTGGTGAGGTAGAGGCTTGGAAACGGAATTAACACGCGAACGTCGGCGAAGAGGAGGCACAAAAAAGCCCACCTGCACGTTGGCAACGTGCCACGGTAGGCAGGCCGCTCACAACAGCCCACCTGCGCGTTGGCAACGTGCCACGGCAGGTGGCCTCCGTGACCAAGGGCTTCCATCGCGCTGCCCAAGCAGCGTGACACGCTGCCAACGCGGTAGGGTGCTGTCCGGGCCAGTTTCGGGTGATTTTCCATAGGGCTTCCGCGTCCGTAGCGTGTCACGGAGGCCATGCTCCGCGATGCACTCCGTGACACGTTGCTTGTTATTCCGGGAAAGAGTCCTACTACTATAAATAGCACACTTAGGTTTATTTTTCATAATTCAGACTTGGTGGAGCAAGGACGTGGGTTACAGGCAGTTGAGGGACGAAAAGTTCAGGGTTTTTTCTCTCTTTCTTTCTTCTTTAACTCAATTGTTTGTATGATTAACACTTGTTTTAGGATGATTAATCCACAAATGAGTGGCTAATTCCCTTCCTTGCTGAGGTTATGAACACTTGTGATGAATTTTGATTATTGAATTATATGGTTTTTCATCTTCTTCTTCCATGTTGTTCTATTAATTCTTGTTTCTACTGCATTGGTGTGTGGCCGACATTAATGTATATCTAAAAAGTCCGATTTCACCCGAGAGAGCACGAAATTGGAAAGTTTTGAATTAATAGGATATTGTTCTTTACTTGATTTGGGAAAATTGAGTTTTGATGTGCTTTCCTGATAGAAATATACTTGAAAGCCGTATTAGTCAATTTAGGAACCGGAATTGTATTGCTAGGTCATGAATTGCATTTGATCACAGAAATGTAGACGGACGGTTTATGATTCTTAAGTGAGATTAAATACGAGAGTTTTAATCTCTTGGCTAATGTTCTTGGCTAGCAACTGGAAGAGAAAGATTAACCAATGTATGATTATAATCAGTTTCATTACATGTTCTTAACCTCGGCATGCTCATATCCATAGTTTAAATTCAAAGTAGATAATTGTTAGTAGTTATAGTATAGAAATTATAAAACAAATTATTCAAATTTTGGTTACGTTGTTGTCAGCATATTTAGAAGTGAGATAGAATATATTATACTTAAGCAAATTTCACTTATCCAGAGTCTCCGTGGATCGATACTTGGCTTACTAAAGCCACTTACAACTTGTTTGACCACGTGCACTTGCGTGTCGATTTTTAACCCCTACAAACGCACCGAACAACGGTTAGCCTAACGACAAAAGTAGACGTCCTTTATATTTCCCTATCAATCTCCCCAAGTACTGTCCGGCTGGTTTGGTATATGTAAAAATAGACACGCAAGTGCACGTGGTCAAACAAGTAATAAAGTGGCTAAGTAAGCCAAGTATCGATCCAAGGAGACTCTGGATAAGTAAAATTGCCTAAGTACACTATATTCTTATCTTACTTCTAATTATGCTAACAACAACGTAACCAACAGTTAAATATGTTTTTGTTTATAAATTATATATACTAAAACTATTAACAATTATTTACTGTGAATTGAAACTATGGATATGAGCATGCCAAGGTTAAGAACAAGCAATGAATTTGACAATAATCACAATTTGGTTAATCTTTTCTTCATGTTGCTAGCCAAGAACATTAGCCTAGAAATTAAAACTCTCGTATTTAATTTCACTTTAGAATCATAAACCATTCGTCTACATTTCTGTGATCAAATGCAATTTATGACCTAGCACTACAATTCCGGTTCCTAAATTGACTAATACGGCTTTCAAGTATATTTCTATCAGGAAAGCACATCAAAACCCAATTTTCCCAAATCAAGTTAAGAACAATACCCTATTAATTCACAACTTTCCAATTTCGTGCTCTCTCGAGTGAAATTGGACTTTTTAGATGTACATTAGTGTCGGCCACACACTAATGTAGTAGAAACAAGAATTAACAGAACAACATGGAAGAAGAAGAAGAAAACCATATAATTAACAATCAAAATTCATCACCATTATTCAAAACCTCAGCAAGGAAGAGAATTAGCCACTCATTTGTGGATTAATCATCCTAAAACAAGTGTAAATCATACATACAATTGATTGAAAGAAGAAAGGAAGAGAAGAAATCCCTTAGCTTTTTCGTCCCTCAACTGCTTCTAACCCACGTCCTTGCTCCACCAAGTCCGAATTAATTAAAATAAACCTAAGTGTGCTATTTATACTAGTGGGAATTTTTCCCGGAATAACAAGCAACGTGTCACGGAGGCCAACGCGGAGCACTGCCTCCGTGACACGGCGTGGACACGGACCCTTACTGGAATTCCAGAGTCCGGGAATATAGCCTCAACGTGGCACGGAGGCCAACGCGAAGGCCTATCTCCGTGCCACGGAGCTGTCGCGAGGCTTCACTGGAATTTGCCAATAAAATTATCCTCTAGGCAGTGTGCCTCCGCGATGGTAGCGTGGCACGGCTCCATCGCGGAGCCCCTTTACATTGCGCCTTCCAATGCCTTTTCCATGCTCGCTTCCAAGTCCAATTCCGATATTACTCCAACATGCATTTTAGCTCCTAAAAATCATGTTTTACCTGCAAACAAATGCTAATCATGTTGGTTAGTATAAATTCACATTTTATTACCAATTACATGAAAATGTATACACATTGCATAACAAACAAGGCGAAAATGATACGTTTGAGTATCACTTGGGCATATAAATCTGCCCAAGATCACTTACCCCACACTTAAATCCTTGTTCGTCCTCGAACAACACATACACAACTCATGCAAATTACATCCCAACCTTCGCCACTATGGTTCGACAATTTATGCTACGGTCATACCGATTATTCAATTTTTGCAAATCATCAAGAAAACATGCATGGTCTTAACAATGCAATGACCTTTAATACATCAAGACTTCCTAGACTTTAAGAGTCGACTCTTGATATCGGCAAACTCATGCGAATCAGCTAATCAAGATATCCGACACGAAAATCAATCTTTCATCAAGCATGTGCCCTCACAACTCAAGAGAATCTTCCCCTTTATGTTCATGCAACACACAAACATTCGAGTAGGGGCATGTAGAAATTAATTTCACTCTCTCTCCCAAAAGAATTCACATGCATCATGTCATGACCCATAGGCTTGCCCTTAGTGTATTACTCCACTAATATAAAGAAATGCAATGTAAGATCACGTAGGACTTTAATAGGTTGTAATGAAAGCTATGGAACTAGTATATATTGGATTAGCCAATAATAGTCACTAGCATCCTTAAGCGCCTTTTCAACACATTCCCAACAACTCATGGACATTGTTTCTCTCTTTTCTTTTTTTTCATCATCCCATTCATGCTTGTTTACTTTCGTATGGCCCATTTCATCAAACACACTTGACACAACAACAAAGGTTTTTCATGCACCTTCATTATCATTTCATTATGACAAGTGCCTCTTCAACCTTTTATTTTCTTTCCTCACTCTGCTTTTCTTTTTCTTTTCACCATTCTCACTCTTTGACACTTTGGGAAAGAACTTTTGTTCTTCTTAAGCGCTTAAGAGTTTTGTATAGACTTTACGGCTAATGAAAAGAAAGAATTAAGCTTAGTTTATACATTTTTGGACAAAAGAAAGAAATAATCGGCTAAAGGCTCAACGGGCTGACTAGGGTATACAGTCACATAAAAAGGTAGCGTATGACAAGAAACAAATAGAAACTCTCGGTTAAACAAAGAAATGCCTACATCCTTTCCAACACTACACCTCCTTCATTTCGTTTTGCACACACACCAGGCAAGTTCTAGACACTTCACAATAGCATTGAATAACAATACCTCACTTCACACTTTATGCACATGCTCGATTCAAGATGCATTCACAGACTCTTTAATTAGCCAATTACATGAATTCGAAATTAAGCCTCAATCACACCGAATCGAATTCTACAGCCTAGGTAGCTCAACATATTTACAAAATTGCATGCTTTGAAACAAATCACTTTTACATTTCGAATATCAATTACAACACGCAACCAAAATTTCACAACCATTTAGTAACTACAGGTTCAGTGATGCAATCCACCAGAGAAAAAAACTGAAAACAAATTAAAAATCCTACTCCTATCGACTACATTTCCCTTAAGACGGTCGTCATCCATCCATCATAGGGAACGGTCACTAACTATGACATCGGTTCAATGGGACTATTCTCGGTAAAAGAACCGAAAACAAACTCCGAGAAACCCAACATAAAAATAGAAATTTTTTTTGCAAAACATCGATCATGTCGATGGAAAACTATTTACAAAATATTTTGATAAGTGCAAAATATTTTCGCAAAAATTTTGAAAAATATCGATCATTTCGATAAGAAAGAAATATTTACAAAATATTTACAAAATATTTACACTGGCAACCACAACTTTTCATAACACACATCATTAACCACAAAAATATATACAGATACAACACAAATCAGTTCACAACCACAGGGAAACATAAAAACATACATGCACACAAGGGAAAGAGCATACAACAGATTAGCCTAAGTCCCAGCACCTAGCTACTCCCCACCCCACACTTAAATCGAACACTATCCCAGTGTTCACAAAAATTAAGATCACAAAATTTCGGGTGGTGGAACTCCTTGATAAGTCGAAATATTCGACTTCTTCATCCGGTGCTGCTGCCTCATCGCCCATGTCCGAGTCAGCTCCATCGTCGTCATTGGACTCCACATCGGAGTCCTCCCGACGTGTCTCCTCGTCAGTGGGGACATCATCGTCAGTAGGCTCCACGAAGGCTGGTCCCACTCAACACAAAGCTCTGGCGTTCTCGCCAAATGGGTAATCCAGCTCCAGCTGCCATAACTCTTCCTCTGTGGCTGGTCTCCCACCAATCCGGAGCTGAAGCATCTGCATACCAAACATCTGAGCCATGTACTGATCGTCACGAGCATGTCGCTCACCCAGTGTCAGCACTGGCCCATGTGTGGTGTCGGGGGCCTTAGTTTTTGTCACATCAAGGGCCCTCCGCTCCAATTGCGGGATGTAATCCAAAGCCTCTTCCTCGACATCGAGGCCTCGGAGGAAGGTGGTGATGAGTCCGCCGAACCCATATCTGTGGCCCTGGTGTAGTCGGACTCTCTTCATGGCGGATATGATAACCGCCCCAACATTAATCTCCAGCCCTTTCATAAGGGCATACACCAAGCAGACACGGACCCGGGTCACATCCGTCATGTGAACCCCCGGGATTAAGCACGAACACACTATTTTCAGCCAAATTCTTGCCTCCCTGTTCATCTGCGAATAAGGCAGAGTCTGGTGATAACCCCTCTCCTTATGTCTGCTCCATCGGGCTGTGGATCGAGCCCCACACAAGGTACGTCTGATATCGGCGTATGGTGGGGTGATGTTCAGCTGGCGGAGAACGTGGGCATCTGTGTCCCGCGCTCCAATGATGGCATTAAATTGCTGGGGTTCCAGAGTGACAATCTGCCCTCTGATTTTTATTGTGTGGCTTCTGATGGCCGGGTTCCAATTTGCGTAGAACTCCCGGACCAAATGTAGGTTGCACTCCTTGGGCTCCTGAAATATAAAGCTGAGCCTAGCTACCTCAATCCTTTGCACAATACGGGGGAACTCCTGTGCTAGTGGTTCCCGTGCAATATGCTCCTCCGGGAAGTACTTGCTTTCCTTATGTTTAGCGTACCACTTCTTTCCTTCCTCGGTTACCCACCTCGTTCCGTATTGGCGGTGCTGGCCGCGTGGAACAGCTGGTGCAGCTGGGACTGCGGTGCCCAACCTCATTCGCTTTCTCCCGGTGCCTGAAGTAGAAGCACCTTTACCCTTATCCTGCCTACTCGCCATTGTACCTGCCAACATCAATAAACAAGCACAATGTCAAGCTAAATGCATAGTAGCTTCGGCTAAGGTTGGGTTAAACTAAGTTCACCCCACACTTAGTCCTTAGCTACTTTTACGATACTACGGCAAGGATTACTTTATTTACAACCCAAACACAAACAACTATACAATTTATTGCTTAGTGCGTTCACCAAAAAATTTTCGACAGTATAACTTTTAGCGTACTACTCAGACTTCATACAGCTAATCCCAATCCTACTATCGCTAGCAATTCAACCATCACACTTAGCAACGAAAACAACAAACAAAAACAACAACAAAAATTCTATATACATACGAATCCGAATAATCAAACAAATTTGAACAATTTTCGCATTTTCCCCAAAAATTCGAGAATTTGTCGTCTTTTACATTCAAACAATATTTACACGACTTATCTCACTTCACAACCACACCCCGGCATCTAATTCACCAATTTATCAAGTTACCCAATTCAATTTCAACAACCCAAGCCCTAGAATTCAATTTTACACTCAATTTCGAATAATTCATGTAATCGACAAGTTCAAACGCTAATTACAATATTTCGAACACTCATCAATCAACAAATAATTCAATTTCATGCTCAATTGCTACTTAGGGGGATATATCTCACCTCACATACTCAAATTCGAGTGGAATCGACAAAACTTTGAGAAAAACAAGGAAAACATACCTTTAAATTGAATACCCGAAGAAACTTGACGATTTCCTTGCCTAGTACCGTGGCACGGTGGTTGGGGGAGGGAATTAGGGAGTTTGGTCGCGGAGAAGAGAAGAAATGGGGAAAGAAAGGGCAAAAATCGGGGTTAAAATTAAGAAAAATACGCGGGTCACCCGGCAACCCGGTGTGACCCGGCACCAAATATAAGGCAACGTTTCACGGAGGGTAACGCGAAGCCCCTCCTCCGTGACACGGAGCCAACGCATTGGCTCACTGGAAATTTTTTAAAAATCCGGATTTAACTTCAACGTGGCACGGAGGGTAATGCGGAGCCTCTCCTCCGTGACACGGAGCCAACGTCCCAGTGCACTGTCTCTTCATTTTAATTATTTTTTCATACCTTGCCTTTTTCTTCCCGATTCCATGCATATTTTTCTCCGTTTGACCTGAAAATCACCTCACTAAACAAAATTGGTTAGATTAATAGATTTCCCTAACTAAAATGAAAAATATTAACTAAAAACGAAAAATTTATACCAAATCAAGAAAAGAAAAATAAAAATAAAAACTATTTACACTTTACAAAAAGAAGAAAAACAAAATATTTTCCACGGGTTGCCTCCCGTGCAGCGCCTGGTTTACCGTCGCGGCTCGACGTATCCAGTTTCACCGCTTTTTCCTCCACCTTGAGGATATGAATCTCACCCCTAATTTCTTCTCTAATTTTCTCTTATGCTCCCGGGGTGGTGGTGAAAAATTGTAAGGACCAAGCAGTAGATGTTGCTTTTTGAACTTATTGGCCCTTAAGTAAGCGAAGTCATTTTGTCTTTCTGAGTTAGCAAATTTCAAAATATATGGGGCTTGGTCCTCCTTTAGACATTTCTCTATAAGCTTGGAAGACTCTACTTCTATGTTGTCAACCAAACTTAATGTCGAAAAATGCGTCGAGTGTGGTCCAATACACCTCAACTCTGAAACTGCATTATGCTTGACCTCCTTACTTGGATACACCTTCTCAGCATCGACATCTGTCTCTCCATTAATGTCAAATGGGGGATACTCTATCTCTTCATCCACGAATACATTTTCCGTAAGTTTGAGCCCATCACGGGGGCACTCAAGAGATTCTGATTGTTGGGCTTCCTCCAAAAATTCACCCTTGTCTTCCTCTTGTAGTTCCTCTTGAATATCGGCTAAAACTGTTGCCTGCGATTTATCACACGCTTCAGCTTCAGCGATCATCTCCATGAATTTGATGCTCATCCTTTCTAGAGCCTCTGCATTCTCTTCTTGCTGAATTCTCAATACTGCCATCGCCTCCTTCATTGCTTCTGATTGCTCCAGGAGTTGTTTCAGCATGTCTTCTATTCGAGCTTAGCGTCCCAAGTCCTCATTTTCAGCATGCCTATATTCAGAAAAAACAACAGAAGGATCATAGTAGGGGCTTGGGGGAGGGTAGTATGCATTCGGACAGCCATCCCAATGGCCATCTTGACCACCACATATATTGCATGTGTTACAGTGTTACCACAAGTGGTGTCCTCCGCAATTCAGACAAGATTCATTAAAATATGAGTATCCACCATTTATACCATTTGTATTCCACGATGTCATGTCAATAAGGGTATATGAAAAAGAAAAAAAATATATATATAAAATGAAAAAGAATTAAAACAAACACTAAGACCAAGTTGTCAGCACTAAGAAAATAAAATAAAAATACAGTAAATTTACACTTATCACAATTTCACCAATTGCCTAGCCTCCCCGGCAACGGCGCCAAAAACTTGTCTGGCTGGTTCGGTATATGTAAAAACCGACACGCAAGTGCACGTGGTCAAACAAGTAATAAAGTGGCTAAGTAAGCCAAGTATCGATCCAAGGAGACTCTGGATAAGTAAAATTGCCTAAGTACACTATATTCTTATCTTACTTCTAATTATGCTAACAACAACGTAACCAACAGTTAAATAAGTTTTTGTTTATAAATTATATATACTAAAACTATTAACAATTATTTACTGTGAATTGAAACTATGGATATGAGCATGCCAAGGTTAAGAACAAGCAATGAATTTGACGATAATCACAATTTGGTTAATCTTTTCTTCATGTTGCTAGCCAAGAACATTAGCCTAGAAATTAAAACTCTCGTATTTAATTTCACTTTAGAATCATAAACCATTCGTCTACATTTCTGTGATCAAATGCAATTTATGACCTAGCACTACAATTCTGGTTCCTAAATTGACTAATACGGCTTTCAAGTATATTTCTATCAGGAAAGCACATCAAAACCCAATTTTCCCAAATCAAGTTAAGAACAATACCCTATTAATTCACAACTTTCCAATTTCGTGCTCTCTCGAGTGAAATTGGACTTTTTAGATGTACATTAGTGTCGGCCACACACTAATGCAGTAGAAACAAGAATTAACAGAACAACATGGAAGAAGAAGAAGAAAACCATATAATTAACAATCAAAATTCATCACCATTATTCAAAACCTCAACAAGGAAGAGAATTAGCTACTCATTTGTGGATTAATCATCCTAAAACAAGTGTAAATCATACATACAATTGATTGAAAGAAGAAAGGAAGAGATGAAATTCCTTAGCTTTTTCGTCCCTCAACTTCTTCTAACCCACGTCCTTGCTCCACCAAGTCCGAATTAATTAAAATAAACCTAAGTGTGCTATTTATACTAGTGGGAATTTTTCCCGGAATAACAAGCAACGTGTCACGGAGGCCAACGCGGAGCACTGCCTCCGTGACACGGCGTGGACGCGGACCCTTACTGGAATTCCAGAGTCCGGGAATATAGCCTCAACGTGGCACAGAGGCCAACGCGGAGGCCTATCTCCGTGCCACGGAGCTGTCGCGAGGCTTCACTGGAATTTGCCAATAAAATTATCCTCCAGGCAGTGTGCCTCCGCGATGGTAGCGTGGCACGGCTCCATCGCGGAGCCCCTTTACATTGCACCTTCCAATGCCTTTTCCATGCTCGTTTCCAAGTCCAATTCCGATATTACTCCAACATGTATTTTAGCTCCTAAAAATCATGTTTTACCTGCAAACAAATGCTAATCATGTTGGTTAGTATAAATTCACATTTTATTACCAATTACATGAAAATGTATACACATTGCATAACAAACAAGGCGAAAATGATACGTTTGAGTATCACTTGGGCATATAAATCTGCGCAAGATCAAGTACCAGGGACCTCATAATGAGATAGATATGCCAGTGCCATCCCCAGTTCTCCCTACAACCTCCGAATAAGGTGTTAGGAGTATAGTATGTACATATGAAATGGCTAACCTACTAGATATTTAGAATTATCCAGGGGCAACAGTTAATGTGAATTATTTAAAAGGTGTAAAGGAAGGAGGAAATTGCAGGATTCCTACCTCCATCTCTTCGAATATTGTAAGGTTCCATACCTCAATCTTACCACAGTAAGATAGGGTCATTTTCCACCTCCTAGATTGTTCTTACAATACAATAGAAAGAGTTAGTATTGATGCTATGACACTCAAAACGAATAGTAGAGGAGAGCTAGAATTGTTGTCCCCTAGGAGGATTAGAGAGTGGTTGAAACCCTTAGTATTTAGAAGTTATCTAGACCCTTATGGTAGGAAGTAAGGAAGGGGGATAAGGTTACAAATAGAATTCAAGCGTGTATGAGAGGGTTCATCAGCGATAAACCCCCAGCAATAGTAAAGCTCAGGTAAAAAAAAGAGCTGATTCCGCCATAGCATGTTAATGACGGTAGGACATACCTGTAAGATAATGGTTATGACCCTAGATGTGCTATCAAAGGACAGGGAGATCATATGAACAAAATAATCCTGAGTGTGAGTCAAAAGGGATACAGGTCAATAGACCTGGTCGGTAACATCCTTGACAGTATGAGGTAGGAAGCATGAACCTCAAAGCTCAGTCCAAGGGGGCAAGACGAACGACACAAGTATCTAATGGGGGAAAACCAGAATCACCTCCAGGTTGATAGAACATAGGATCACCACCGAATATTGAGAACTAAGCATTAGGCTAATAGTTAAGAGATAGTAAGGTTGTAGCCTAGAATGTTGCGGTATCCCCGCCACAGGAGAAGGCAAGGGAGTGCTGACATAGAGACTTTAACCTAGTAAAACCTAGAAACAAGGACCAGCAGAAAGTTATTTGCACTCAAGATAACAAAAGGCAGGGTCATAAGACACAGAGGTCGACCTCACGTTCCAAGGGTAGCAGAACTTCAAATAGCATACCATAGCTAAGGTGCATGTGTTCGTTACTCCCAGAATTTAACAAAAATGCAACAAGATGGTATGGAAAGACAGAAGATATCATTGAACCATAGCAGTAGGGCTCCAAAGACAGGCTAGAAAAAATGAAATAGCAGGAACCAAGCAGTCCAATATAGGAGATGGTCGTGTCTGCAAGGGAGTGAAGAGTAATTAATATGAATATATTTACAAGGTTATCTCATACCAGGTGTAGCTTGGCCTCATTTGAGTCAGTGTGGAAAGCCTAATGAGATCAATTCGTGTCTCGCCAGATGGAATTATATCGCAGCTAAAGCGTATGATGAGTTAAATATTTAAGAATTTGTCTAGTTACGTGGAGCCCTAGTGTCTAGTAAACGCCGACAGAGAGGCACAACTCCCAGCTAGGTCCTGGGAAACTGTTAGAACAGATTGGAGCGCATGCTAAAAGGGGTACGACTTCTTATCTCCAAGCAAATAACCCAATAGAGCACTCCAGTCAGACACCCAGTGGTCTATTATGAGTGGAAGTGGAATCCCCCTAAAGTAAATTAAAGGTAGTTGGACCAGGGCATATTACAACAGATAGACTGAGAAATTAAATTTACCAAGAAATTGGTACAGATAGCCCAGGGCCTTCAGGAGTCCTACCTTAAAGTACGACGTAGGCAACTAGGGTTGAAGCAACAGTTGGATATTTCAAAAAACATTGCCGAAAAAGGGAGTTAAGAGAATAGGTAAGAAGGAAAAGCTTAGGCCTAGGTTCATTGGCCCAGGTCATATCCTCCAGAGAGCAGGCGAAATGGCATATGAGCTAAAATTGCCTCCAGAACTAGGACCTGCCCAATTCAGCTTTCACATGTTGATGTTGCGAAAGGACATAGATGACCTTTCCCGAGTTGTTCTAGTTAAGGATGCTCAAGTTACGGGACGTTCCAGTTGAGAACTAAGGATGTCACCTTCTTTAAGTTATATTGGAGAAACAAGAATAGAGAAGAAATGACCTGAGGAGTCGAGGGCGACATTAAGAGCAGATATCCTTATTCGTTCCAGGATTAGTCTAAACTATGCAATTAAGGTAAAGGTGTTACTTCGATTGTTATTTTATGATGTATGTTACGTATATTGTTCAATTGACTACAATTCTCTAATGAAAAAGTTGTTATGGTGTCATGTGAGATATCTCTATTAGACTTTTCAGCGTTTCAGGATTTTCAAATAGTCCATATTATAGGGGAGACTCTGCCGAACTTTTCCAGAATAATAGTCTAAAAAGTTAAGCTCCTGTAAATTGAAATAGAAATTAGAGGATGAATGTTCCTAAGGGGGGAGGATGTTACACCCCATAAATGTTAATGATTAGTAAGCGTACACGTGGATTGGTGATGAGTAAGAAGAGCTTGATGTGTGTGGAAAAAGCCTCGGAAGCAGGGTCGGACGGGACCAGTGCACACAGGGCCAGTGCGATGCACCAACCAGCAGTGCACTGGCCAGCACGGGGCACCAGGCCTGCTGCCTCAATGAGAGGCGGGGGTAGCCAGGCCTGCTGCCCTAATGAGATGCGCGACACACCAGGGTGGCAGCCTCAATGGGAGGTGTAAGGCACACCCCCTACCACCACCCAAGTAGTATATAAACCCCTACCTCTCTCATTTAAATGATTCTCAAATGTTTTCATAGCCAGAGAGTAAAGGAAACGTGGGTTTCAATTGATTTTCATCCGGTTACGCTATCAAACGCCGTCCAACTTCAAATTAACTTCGGGTATCGAAGTTTAAGCCTGCAGGGAGCATTACTACAGAGTTATTTTCATAAAATTTGGCTGGCGAATTGTAACCCCACAGAGCCAAAGTTGTCAGAATGCTCCAAACTGATTTCTATACGATCACAGGCTTCAGTAAGCATTTCTCCATTCTGAACTCTCGGGAAATAATTAATTTTTAGCCATATTTTATGTAAATGAATTATGGTTGCTATTAATGTCAAAAGTTATTGTTTTACGCCTAATTTGGTATTGAAATTCGTCTTTTCTCCTAGTATAACAGTTACAGTTGAAGAGAGCTGGTGAATACAAGTTTGAACTTGTCGGTTATTCAGGAAACGACAATCGACGTGTGTAAGGTTTAACCCTCGGCAAGTATACTTGTCGTACAGTGTTACGACTTATATTCCAGAACAGAAATGACGGTTTTATGTGTTGTAGATAGCTGATACCATTAGATTGTGATTAGACATATTATAATTAGATGTTGCTGGTATATAGAGATCAGACATGCTGTGATTAGCTACTATCCGTAGATTACGGTTACATAAGTTTTGGTTAGCTGCTAGAAAACATATATGGATTTGATTAACATTCTATGTTTGTTTCTAGGCCTAGATCTTAGGATCTTGCAAGAGTTATTGAGCCTGACCTAGTAATTGAGTCGTATGGGCGCAACTAGGCGGTTTAACTACCAATTTGGCATCTGTATTGTCAAGAAAGCATGCCTAGAGGCCATTAGCGTATCCCTACACCCCAAGGCCAAAAATTTAGATAGGAAGACCATGTTTTAGTGTTTGCAACCTAAGGTTGTCTAGTGAGCTGAGTGACCGCCTGTCACCCTATTAGTTATTACCAGTAATTGTGGGCTTAGCAGTTATCACATAAGTCGGCCAGAAAGCCAACCTAGTCATCCAGGTCAAATAGACCCATGGGTACCCTAACGAAGGGGACCTTATCAGTAGTTAGAGGTTGAGCTAGCACACTAGCCGGTTCCTATCACCCATAGGTTGCCAGGAATGGTTAGGTCTGTATAAAGTGTCTATAAGGTTAAGAATCACCCAGAAAAGTAATATAAGATCCGATTGGACCAAGATGAGGCCTAAGGCACTAGTACGTACCATGTTAATATAGTACCGCCCACAGGCTAAGGATGTTAGTAAACTTCCTATAGAGGATTAAGGGTCGATTGCTCAATAGCATGTTTGGCCAGTACCGACCTATTAAGTCCAGACTATTAGAGATCATGATCACTATCATGACCCTTGATCAGATATAAGTGCATGTCGTGCCTGCTAGTAGTTTTACAGATTATCCTAGGGGTTGAGGAGTGGTGGCGTTAGGCCCAGAAGGCCAGTTACACCTTTTGAGTGGCTAGATTAAGATGTTAGTACAACACCTTGGTTGGGGTTACCCTCACTTAGGAGCCATCCATGACCACCCCAAGGTTACTAGCTGTGTTGAAGCCTGCAAGGGGTAAGATGACGTTGCTCTATGGAGCAGTATGCCGTCCGCGAGGGACGAAGATGAGGTCCCAGCTCCTCATATAATCCATTCCATGGGTGGGATATTATATGCCGTGGTTAGCTCTACACACCCCGTCGAGCCTGGTGCCTGGGGTGCAGATATTAGGAGTCCACTGGACTCAGACACAACTACAGTTCAGGGGCCAAGCGGGCTCAGTTGTAGACCCAGGGGACCGGTAGGTTGGCTACAGTACCAGTGGAGTCAAAGTAACCTAGATAGGGGTATATAGATTGAGATTGCTCGCCAGGGCTTATGGGGGCCTAAACGAGTTATTTTGTGTTGATTGTCACTTCCGGCTTATGGGGGCCAGGTGAAGTTCTCTTTTGTATTCTTATCTGGTAGTTATAGTTTATAAATGTGTAATCATACTGTCTTAGCTGACGTACATGTAGTGTTTTTTTAGATGCATATTATGAATAAGCTAGCTTACAGGTTAATCTTCCTACCCTTCTCTTTTTATTTATTTTCAATCTTTATTAGTTTATTCACTGCCTTACATATTCAGTACATATTGTACTGACGCCTTCCTCTGAGCACTACATTACCTGCCTATAGGTTTAGAAAGACAGAATTCAGGGTCTTCAGTAGCAGCTATTCAGAGTCGGAAATTTGGTAGCTCCTTTCATTCGAAGTTGCCATGTGGTAGAGGTTCAATCTTTCTTTGTATAGCATTGGATAGGCCAGGGCCCTGTCCCAACCACTATTTGTATTCATATTAGGCTTGCAAACTACAATTGTCCTTCAGTTAGTTGTTGTTAGCTATGTGGGGCCTATATATATCTTATTTTATGTGTTGGCCGTGTAGGGCCTAGTATAGCATCTGATATTCATTTCAGTTATAACTAGATATCATGGTGGTCTGGTTGGTCCGCATAGGATCCCTTGTTATTGTTGTTGTTGGTTAGCTAGTTTCGTTTACAGGTGGCTACACGGCCTTATCTGTGGGAGGCTGTATTTACAACCGAGATATAGTTCGTTGTTTTCTTGAATTGAGTCGCAAGCTAGCACCCGATGTACATAAGCCTAGCCAGGTCAGTTAGTTGCCGATGTGGCACCAGGTGCTAGTTATGCCTCCCAAGGTGGGGTGTGACATAACCATTATCAATATGTTCCAAATTAACTTTACTGCAACCGCAGCTCAAGTCATAATATGAGCATAAAAATCAAGACTTTTTTGTAATTCTCTTTTTATAATCTCTACTTCTCTTGGTTCAAGAAAGTAAAGAATTCGGCAAGTCCTAACATTATGCATAGTTAAGAAATGTTAAATGATGAAGAGAATACAATACAATCATTTAGCATTGGTTTTGAATCACTTTGTGTAACCTTATTTCGTTAATCCACCATGCTTCTCACAATTCCAGTTGTGGAGGTTTTGGCCTCTCATGATTGTAAGATTGTTATTAGCATTCATAGACAAACACATAATTAAATAATCACAACAATAATTGAAAGAAAACCTTCTTTGAAAATTGATGAACAAAATCAAGGACAATTGAGAAAACCAAATGTTGATCTCAAGAATTGCTCTCCAAAACTTGATAATAATTCACAAACAATTAACTAAAAATCTTCTTTCAATGTAGTCACATGTCTATTGATTTGTTCTCCTACTAAAAAACATAAAAGATATTTATACAGACATCAAAAACCTTTTCCTAAGATAATAGGGAAATTTCCACACCTGGCACCGACTCGTCCTACGACAGGTAATACAACCGGTTACAGGATTGTACAGGTTGTACCTTGCTCTCGTACATTCCTTGGCTACTGTAGAATTGACTAAGTGTTGGAAACTGGTACGACTCAGACTATGGTGCTACGAATCATACAATCCGTCTGTGGCTTGTCTCTAAGAACTTTGACATCTTCTGATGTTTTATACGAGTGTTATGGTACGTCCAATACCTTGATCCTACGACTCGTAATTGCTTGTCGCATCTTGAGTTTTGCCAAGTCTTTAAGAATCACCTGGTGCGGGTTGTAGGTAGATGCTATGATCCATGGGTTCCACTCGTGCCATGAGACTGCTTGTGCAAATTTTCTCTAAAGTTTTTCATGACTCTACTTACGACTCATGCCATCTTGGTACAGCTCGTACCGAGAGTCATACTTTACCTTCACATTGTTTCAACCTTCTGAGTTTTTCCATGAGTCTTAGTACGACTTGTACAATCTAGGTAAGTCTCGTACTGAGATTGGTATTTGGTTGATTTTCTGCACTTTTATGCATCTTTTACACATTTTTTCTCCAACACCTATTTTTCCTGAAAATAAAGTGAAAACACCTCATATCCATGAAAACACCTCATATCCGTATAAACATACCGAAGTCCATGCTATTTTCTCAATTCTAAGCGTCGAAAGTGTTGTAAACTCAAAGCATATCAACACCCTCAACTTAAGTCTTTTGCATGTTCTCAAGCAATGAAAATAAAAAACTAAAAACGACACATAACTAGAAAATATATCTACGATACTACAGCCAACATCAATCAAAATTTGCACCATAAACTCACACCACTTTTGACCCTTATTTTGGTAAACCAAATCAGCATATGCATATCAAGTAACCATAAACTATGATAAACAGGGATCAAAGTATGTCATCTGGATATTAGCAGATAATCAAGTCATCACTAATGCTTTTCACATGGATAACTGGCAGAATATAACACAAACCACGTACCCTCATAACAAATGAAGTCCCCTACTCATAGATATATAAAAATTTGAAACACGGGACTGAATAAGTAAGACTCTCACTCTCAAAAGGAAGTTCAAAGTACTGCACATCAGATACCATAGGCTTTCCTTATTTTCTCTACTTCGGCTGTTTAGATGGTCAGCCTAGGATCACTATAGGACTTGATTTGGCTTGTAATGTAGGCTTTTAGGCTGCATATGGTAAATATGGTGTTTTTAGTGACTAAACCCTCCTTGGCACTACATACACGTGGCTCCAGTTTTCACTTATTTAACCTTTTTCTCCTTTTCAACTTTTTCCTCCCTTTTCACCATTTTTATGCAATTGTATGGGTGTGGTGTGTTTTGAACTTTTCATTCATTTTTATCTTTTTTTTTATCTTCTTTTCAATCTTTTTTTTCTTTTTTTTTTGTCACATCACACCTCATTTTTAACCCTTTTTCTTTTCTTTTACTTTTTCACATCCCCAAGATCTATGCAATCCTACTCTAGCCATCCTCAACATAGGTATTTTTTCTATGTTGAGGTTCAGAATGTCCAAGGAGGGACCGAGGCCAAAACAGGTTCATTATTAAATAATGGGTAAGGTTAATCGGTTAGTCAGTTAGTCAAAGAAAATTGGTTAATTTAAGGCTCATAATCGGGATCAAGGGAATAATATTATTTTGGTAGGGTAATATAAGCTAAAATGGAATAAACAAAAAGGGCCTATGATCCTTGCCTAACCAACCATCCTAAAACATTTGTAAAGACCAACCGAGCAAGTTCTAGATCCTCTCTATAGTATTGAACTAGGTATAGACCTCACGCACTCATGGTACATGTTTAGGATTCATTCTACCTATCCAGTTCATACATGGCTAACTATAAATTCTCATGATAATACAGTAGAAGACACAAAAAGATCCACAGAAATCATGTGTTGCACTCACCAAGTACATAGCTAACCATCAAAATTTTTTAAGCAGGGTCATTTTTTTTTCAAAAGTCAAAACTAGTTCAATTTATTAAATGAGTAATCCAAAGATACTTTCTAATTAA
This sequence comes from Datura wrightii, assembly GCA_035772735.1. Taxonomy (NCBI): domain Eukaryota; kingdom Viridiplantae; phylum Streptophyta; class Magnoliopsida; order Solanales; family Solanaceae; genus Datura; species Datura wrightii. Next base: position 50,907,960 of record JASDFA010000020.1, on the reverse strand, counting down.
ATATAAGTATCATAAACATGCCGATTCTACTAGATAGCATGCCTGAGGAAAAAGAAACAGGACAAGAAAAACTCTCGGACGAATCCAAAAATCCTAAAAATACAAGTACACCTCCTCCCCTTTTAAAAATCATGCTTCGTCCCTAAAGAATAGAATATAAAATAGAAGGAAGGGAGCATACTTGTGGTGCACTAAGCGCTCCTGTCATCCTATGGAGGTAGTACCTTCGCTGCAGTCATGGTGTTGGCAGTGGCCGACACACTCAATGGTGTATCAATAGGGGGAACGGGCACCCACTCAGTAGTAGCAGTCGCTTCTATGACCTCTGGGCTGAATGTGGCTAGCCCCAAGGGTCCGAACCACCCGCAATCTCGGCATGGGCAGTGGTGGAGCGGGTAGCTCCTCTTTCTCTCTCTCAAGCTGCTCTGACCTATGGTCGTCTTGAGTCTACTCACTCTCAAATCTCGCCCGCTTGCGCTCTTTCTTTTCTTTCTTTCTCATCTTCTTTAGGGTCTCATCTCCAACATCCTTAGAGACCCTCTTTTTCCTTTGTTCTCTCAGCTCCTGTCGGCTCCCAATATGCCTCCAAATCAAGCTCCTCATATATACCAATGTATAGGTCAAGAAGAGTGAGGGCTACAAGACTTGTAGGATGTTGAGATAAAAGTTCATCCACTTGGCTCCGAAGATCCCCCAACGCCTCATAAAGCTGTCACTGTCAGTCTGGTCGACCATACGCTCATTGAAATGGCTCTTAAATCTATCTATTCTAGAGTTTAGGACCCATGCAGCCGCCTCAATCTCAGCCTTCACTCAAGTCTTCACATTTTCCATCATAGACTGTACCTTCTTCTCAGCTACGATCAGTCTCTTGACCATCTTCTAGAGAAATTCTCGAGGCACTAGCATGTATCTTGCTGGAGTATGGATTGGAAGGCCCATAGGTGGTACGACGGAGATGCTGGGAGCTGCCTCTGAATGACTAGAGTCTGTAGCCAGTGTATCGTCCTGCTCCTATGAGGTAGGGGCATTCACCTTCTCTCCCCCAATTACCCTTCGTACCGGGACTGTGGTAGAAAGTCGTGCTTAATTTACTGGGTCCATTTCATCCCAGATTAAGCCAACATCTCCCATTCACTATCCTCCGATCAACTGCTCCTCACCATAACACACCTTGATACCTTCCTCTGTGCACAACTTGAATACAAGAATAGGGAATGGGATGGTAGTGCTCAATCCCATAGCTCAATCCGTGATCTCCTCCTCAATGACACTCGGGATATTGATGTGGTATCTGAACATGATACATGCCACCAATGCTGCTCTTTCTACATTGAGGGTATTTTTATTCATGGTCGGGGCCAACCGGAGGCAAACTAACATCCAACAAGCTTTTTCTATGATGTTTAATGAATTCTTGGTGACCTGATTTCCGCTAGTGACCCATTTTTCTTCCTCCTTGTCCTCAACAATAACCCTAGATAGCCACTAAATCTACCTCCACCTCACGTCAATTCCTAACTACATGACCTTTTTCATGGTGTACACCCAATATTCATACTACGGTGTAGTGTGTGGTGGTATGAATTAGGGCTCATATAATACTAGAGTAATAGTGCGCTCGGATATATCAATAGTGCGGCTTCGTACCATGATGCTCTCCAATTTGGGCTGATCTTTCAACTTTTTCCCTTCCTTTCCTTTCTAATCCATGGTCGCTAAATAATTGGCATAGAACTCCTAGATGATATCTGAAGTGTATCGATTCGGGGCTCTATCCATCCAATCGAACCCATAGTAGCTGAATATCTGCTTCATCTCCTCCACCTTATTCAGTGCATTGGTGAGGATCTGCAGCTCTTCTTGAATACTCCGCCTGGGTTTGTTCTTGGCGGTGAGAGCAAGACCCTATTCATAGATCTCCTATGCTCCTGATACTCTCCATTGAATGGCACAATTCTCCTTAGGCAGAGTCTGCTTTTGCTCAGCACTGGGTGCCTCCTCCTCAGATTTAGACTCATTGTCTCCATCGCCGTATTGGGCCTCCTCCGAACCTCATTATCATTAGAGCCACTTTTGGACTCTTGGACTCTTTCCTCAGCTCCCTCCTCAGACTGGGGAGCACCAGCAGATATGGTAGTGGCCGCCTCGGCTTGGGCTTTAGCTTTTTCCCTAGTGGTTTGTGTCCCAGTGGTGTCAGAGGTATCGACCTTGTATTAATCCAATGAACCACAAGGTGTGTTGCACACATATTCAAATTCGTAGGTTTCATCTATCAATGCCCTTCAAGCAGTTGGTTTAGATGCTTTCCTCTTATGAGTCATTGCACTTGTGGAGAAAAAGGGTTAGAATTCCAAATCTATGAAAAAGAAAGTAAGAAACAATTCCTCTGTAGTTTTCACAAGTATACAGTACGATTCATACTTTGGAGGTATGATCTATACTGAGACTCGTAATGTCTCAGATCAAAGTCACGACTCTGAGGTACAACTTGCACCATAAAGGTGCAATTCATACCATGAGTCCTATGAGGATGCATATTGAAAACCCATGTTTTGTATTTTTTCACGACTCATAGTACGACCCATAAGTCGATTCCATGAGTCATAGGAAGGATCGTACTGTCACTTTTGGACTTAACCATTTTCAGACTCCTAGTATGATTACCAGGTATGACTCATAGCAAGATACTACGGGCCATACTAGGTTTTCTACCTCTTACATTTTACATATTTGGCTTGGGACAGTCCCAACGAGCCATCCTACAAGCCATAATATGAAACCACAAGTCAAAGGAAAGCTTGTGAAGCCTGTCCATGCCTTATCTTCATTTCAGTTTGTTGGTGAATTGTATTTTTGTGTTGGGTACTAAGAATTCCCCAAGTCTAGGCATGCATTTTTCACAATTTTATGACTACCCATTCCTCCCGTTTTTATTCACAACCTGTAACTCAATTTATAGCTGTTCACATTCAATTTTTAACATGTTCGAATCCTACCCACTCTACATATTTATTTTGCACATCCCTGATCATTATCCTCCTATATTTTCTTGCTTTTGAGGACTCCCAGTTAGTAAACAAGTTTGTACAAACACAAAGGTCTCTTTAATCGATTCAAAGCACAATAACTTACTTGAATGTTGCAAAAATCTTTCTCACTTCATGCGTATTAGCAACTAGGGTTTGGAACCGGCTTTAGCAGTCTTAATCAAGAAAAAATCTTGCTTAATTGATTTTTTTACTTGAGTTACAGGTGTGAGGTAAGTCATGGGAGTGCTCGTGGGTTCAAGTTTTATTGCATGGGAGAAGAGTCTGACAATTTTGAAGTTTAAATAGTTTTAGGGAAGATTTGGAAATCTGGGCCGAGTAGGGTTATTTTAAGCAATTTGGCCCGTCACAACTCATACCACGAGTCGTAGGAAGTACCTACGACTCGTCCCTAAGACTCGTAGAAAAGATGTTAAGAAATCTTGCTTGTGGACCTTCCAGCACATCCTATGACTCACACCACGAAGGTGCAACCCGTACCATGAATCGTAGGTCCCTTTTAACTAGAGGTCCATGCTCTCCATAGATTATAACTACACTAAGTACTACAACCCGTACAATGAAATTACAAGTTATAGGACCAATGGTACCCTGAACTTATGCACTAAGATACATCTCTGCTTCTCACCACAACTCGCACTACTCCTCATACAATCCTCTTATGCGTCGTATTGAGACTCGTAACACCAGTCTGTTCTATAATTTTTCTACAACCTGTTTTTTGTTTCTCCTATACACTAAGCATACATAAGTCAATAAACTTGGGTTTCCTCCCAATAAGCGCTTGATTTAACATCACGGCACGACACAAGTCTCTTGACTAGTCAAACTTCATCAAGGAACTCAGACTCATCCTCAATTGCTGAGACCACTCTATACTCCTTTGGTTACTTCATTGACCGGCATACATTGAAGGTGCCTTCCTCTTTATTGATTCTAAAGTTTAGCTGGCCAACCTCCACATCTACTATAGCCCTCCCACTAGTAAGGAATGGTCACCCCAAAATGATAAGGACCTCAAAATCAACCTCGCAATCAAGGATCATGAAGTCTGCTGGAAATATGAATCTTTCCACCTTAACAAGCACATCAAACAGGATCCCTATAGGATTTTTCACAGTTCGGTAGGCCATCAGCTACCGGATAGTAATCGGTATGGGGGCTCCCAAGCCCAACTTCTTAAACACAACTAAAGGCATTAGATTGATGCTTGCTCCCAAGTCGCTGAATGCCCTCGCGAACTCAACATCACCAATAGTACATGGAATAGTGAAGGCACCTGGATCCTCCTTTTTCTGGGCAAGGACTCGTGGGGCTATAGTTCCACAATGACACACGTTATCCACGGGTTCATAGCTCATGGATCTTTTCTTAGCAACGAGGTCCTTCATAACTTGGCATATCCCCGCATCTGCTCTAATGCCTCAACCAATGGTATATTTACAGATAATCGTTTTAGCATCGACGGGAATTTCAGAAACATACCATTCTCCACCTTCTTCTTCATTCTTTGAGGGAACGGTGGCGGAGGTCATGGGATAGCCTTATAAGCCTGTGTGACCCCTTGTTTCTCTTCTTATTCAACCTCAGGCTCCTTCTCAACAACTGGAGCCTCAGTCAAGTCAGCATCTTCCTTATCCTCATGCTCAGCAACCTCTTCCTCATCATTAATTTTGCTTTCGCTTTTCCTTTGAAGCTCAACTACAACAAGTAGAGGGGGATTAACCATGGTCTTTCCACTCATTGTTATCACAACCATGAAATGACCATCATTCTTTGGATTTTGGACTGTGTTGCTAGGTAGTGTACCCTTTTGCCTAGGGTTCATGGATGCTGATAGTTGATCCAGCTGCTGTTCAATCTGTTTGATAGCGTGGCATGTGAATCAACTCTCTGGACCATGCTAGATATATCTCCACTAATGTCTTTCAGTTGCTCATCTGTGGATCTAACCTTCTTTAGAATTTTGGCCATCATGCTCTCCAACTTTGATTGTCAGCCTCCTTCTCATGTGTATTAGGAGGCACGTATAATCCTGCTCGATCGTTGTCATAACCGTCATTCCTTCTCCATTCTCCCTCTCACTCACGACCTCGACTTCTATCTTTATAGCCATTCCGGCTGTAATTGTCTCTGTATGGGTTCCGACCTTGGCTTCCAGAATCTTGGTGCCAAGTGTCTTGTCCAGACCCTTGGGCATTGTCCCCAAAACCTTCCACCTAGTTATCTAAGAAGTTTACCTCTTCCTCAGAAACTAAGTGCTTTGGCCCTGGTTCCGTCCCTGTGTTCCCACTGCATTAAATTTTTTGGCTCCAGCTCCCATGATATGCTTCATGAGCAAGTCCAATGATGTGCGCATATGGGCCAATTCCTGGTCATATTGTTCCTTCTTCCTTCGTTGGTCTACAGTCAAACCAACATCATATGTACCAGCAGCTACTTCCGCTTCTCGGGTGTGCCATGCCCTGTTCATTTTCGTCACTCTGTCTAGAATAGTGGCAGCTTGCTCCCAGGTGTGGCTTATCAGATCTCCTCCCGCCACTATTTCTGATACAACTTTAGTACTATTATTCAGTGATATGTAAAAAATCTCCAACAAACTGTCATCAGGTATTTTGTGGTTTGGGCACTTGGTCAGCTTCTTCTAGAATCTCAACCGAGTTTCATGAAGTGCCTCTGGCTTCAGTTATCAGAAATTATATATTTCACCTTAAGTTGTATCATCCTGGAGGGTGGAAAGAATCACTCTAGAAAATAGTTTTTGAGCAACCTCCTATTTGTAATGGAGTCATTGGGTAACTCCGATAACCATTAAGTGGCTTCCCCAGACAGAGAGAATGGGAAGATCTTAGCCTTATTGCGTCCTGGATGACTTAAGGCAACTTGTACACCTTGCATATTCCAATGAAGTTCATTAAGTGAAAGTTGACATTATCAGCTGCAGAACCACTAACCACCCACTTCATGTTCAACAATTGAATCATGGTGCTAGAGATGCCAAATTTTGCCCAGCAGGAAAAGGTGGTGGTATAATAGCTTAGGTTGACCCGACATCATCAATGTATGGGTCATCCTCATCAAAGAATTGAGGGGCATATCTCTGGCCTCTATTTCCCCTTCCATGGAGACCAACATTGACAACCTCATCTCGAGCATCATCGGCTTCCTAAAGTACAGCTTGCCGAGCTAGCTCGGCTTGCCTAGCTTCTTCAACAAGATGGGCATCTCTTTGCTCTTGGTTCTCCATACTTCGCAGTGTTCTTTCAAGTTTGATATCCATAGGAATCAGTGGGTTTCTGATAATTCTCAAACTTACACTTCCTGGCAAAGTATGAGTTGGACGTTGTCAATAAAGAACCCAACAAAGAGGCTGGGGTCAAACCCACAGGGAATAGGGTAAGATCTAGACTAATACGGTAATTGAACTTGCTGGTGAGTTATCTCCAAATTGGGGGTTTCAATGAAAAATGTATTAAAACAAGATTATAGTTGTGATTTATATCAAGATTTGTGAATAACTAGGGTAAGTTTTCCCCATGGATTCATAACTATTTTGAATATACACACGTGATCAATCCCAATGCTTACTTGTAGAACTGATAACTAGGGTTCATCCAAACAACTAGTTCATCCCTATTGGATTACTATACTCAATCACCGGGTCATGTCTCATGAAAGATTTCAATCTAACCGTTATCAATATGTACCAAATTTAATTATCCCCGAACCACAACTCAAGTTAATACATTGATCATAAAGACCAAGGCTTTGTTGTAATTCTCTTTTCCTAATCTCTACTTCTCTAGGTTCTAGCAATTCGGGCAAGTCCTAATGTTGTACATTGTTAAGAAATGTTTAAATATGAAGAGAGTACATTACAAGCATTTAGCACTAGTTTTAAATCACTTTTTGTAGCCATATTTCGTTAATCTACCATGGTTCCCAAAACCCCTAGTTGTGGAGGTTTTAGCCTCTCATAGTTGTAAGACTATAATTAGCATTTATAGAGAACACATAATTAAATACTTACAGAAATAATTGAAAGAAAACCAGATTTGAATATCAAAGAACAATCTCAAGAACGACGGAAGAAACCAAGAATTTGATCCCAAGAATTGCTCTCCACAACATGATAAAAATTCACAAATAATATTCTTCACACGCATTTACTACTTCGTTTCTATCTTCTCTGACTAAAATAAAACATAAAAGCTATTTGTACAGACATTAGAAACCTTTTCCAAAGCGAACAGTGAATTTTCCATTTCTGGTACCGACTATGTCATGACCAGACCTATGACCCGTAGCAAGATTGTACGGGTCGTACCTGCTTCTCGTACATACTTGGCTGCTGCAAATTTGTCTTGGTGTTGGAAGGCTGGTATGACACATACCACAGTCCTATGAGTCATACAATGCATCCGTAGGTTGGCCCTGAGAACTTTGACATCTTGTGAAGTTTTCCACGAGTGTTGTGGTACGCCTCGTACCTTCCTCCTATGACTTGTACTTCTTGTTGTGTCTGAAGTTTTGCCAAGTATTGCATAATTTCTTGAAGTTCTGCATGGCTCATGGTATGGGTCGTATGTTGGTGTTACAATCCGTGAGTCCATCCGTACCAAGAGACTACCTTTGTGAAAATTTCTATAAACAAATCCATGCCTCTAGTTACGACTTGTACCATCTTGGAACGGCTTATATTGAGAGTCGTATGTTGCCTTCCTCTTAATCCAGCCTTTTGAATTTCACCACGATTCTCAATACAACTCGTGCAATCAAGGTAGGACGTACTGAGGCTTGTACTTGGCTGATTTTCTGCACTTTTAGGCTTATTTTGCACATTTTTTGCTCCAACACTTTATTTTCCTGAAATCAAAGTAAAAGTACCTCATATCCATTTAAACATACCAAAGTCCATGTTATTTTCTCAGGTTTAAGCATGAAAGTGTTGTAAACTCACATCACATCAACACCCTCAACTTAAGACTTTTTCATGTCCTTAGGCAAAGAAAACAAAAACTAAACATGAAACTTAAATAGAATATAAACCTCGGATACTACAACCAATACTCAACCAAAATTTGCACTATAAACTTAAACAACTTTTGACCCTTTTTCCATGAACCAAATCAGCACATGCACATCAAGTAACCCCAAAATATGATAAATAGGGATCAAGATATGTCATCTAGATGTTAACAGATAGTCAAGTCATCACCAATGCTTTTCACATAGACCACTGGTAGAATTAAACACAAACCATGTATCCTCACGTCGAATAAAGTCCCCTACTCGCAGATATAGTAAAATATGAAACACGGGACTAAACAAGTAAGACTCTTACTCTCACAAAGAAGTTTCAAATACTGCATACTAGATACCATAGGCTTGCCCTTATTTTCTCTATTTCGGTTGGTCAGATGGTCAGGCTAGGATCACTATAGGACTTGCTTTGGCTTGAATGCAGGCTTTCCGGCTGGGTATGGTAGATATGGAATCTTTTGAGTGACTAAACCCCTCTTTGGCACTACATACATGTGGCTCCATTCTTTTACTTTTTCACCGTTTTACTTCTTCCACTTTTTCCTCCCTTTTCACCCTTTTTTATACACTTGTATGGGTGTGTGTGTTTTAAAACTTTTATGCATCTTTCTCTTTTTGTACTTTCTTTTTCAATTTTTCTTTCTTTTTTTTTTCTTTTTTCACACTACACCTCATTTTTCACCTTTTTCTTTTCTCTTCCTTTTTCACCTTCCCATTATTTATACACCCTTACTCTAGCTACCCTCAACGTAAGCATTTTTTCTACGTTGAGGTTCACAATGTCTAAGGAGGGACCAAAGCCAAAACAAGTTTATTATAAAAATGGGTACGATTAATTGGTTAATCAAAGGAAAATGGTCTATTGAGACTCAAATTCGGGATCGAGGGAATTATATCATTTTGGTAGGATCATTTAAGATAACAATGGGATAAACAAAAACGACCTATGATCCTTTCCTAACCAACCATCCTAAAACCTATGTAAAGACCAATCGGGTAAGTTCTAGATCCTCTATGCAGTATTGAACTAGGTATTAGACCTCACTCACTCATGGTACATGACTTGCATTCAACTCTACCTGTCTGATTTATACATGGCTTAACAAAAACTATTCATGATAATAAACTAAATGACATAAGAAGATCCACAGAAATCATGCTTTGCAATCATAAGTACATAACTAATCATCACATTTTATTTAAATAGGGTCAATTTTCATAAATCCAAAACTAGTATAATTTATTGGCTGAGTGCTCCTAAGCTACTTTCTAATTAAACAAAATAACAAAAATAAAATCTTAAACATGCCGGTTCTACTAGATAGCATGCCCGAGGGAAAAGAAACACAACAAGAAAAACCCTTAGACGAATCAAAAACTCAAAAATACAACTACACCCCTCCCCTTTTTAAAAAGAATGCTTTGTCCCCAAATCATAGAATGTAAAAATAGTGGGAAGGAAAGATACCTGCGGTGCACTAAGCGCTCATGTCATCCTGTGGAGGAGGTACCTCCACTGCAATCGTGGCGCTGGTGGTGGCTGGTGCACTCACTGGTGTATCAGTAGAGAGAGTGGCTACCCCCTCGGTAGTAACACCGTCTCTATGACCTCTAGAATCATTGGAGCTGAATGTAGCTTACCCGAAGGAACCCTGCTACCTGCAAGCTCTTCCTGGGCTGTGGTGGAGCTACCCGCTCCTCTAGATCTTTCAACCAGCTCCGACTGATGCACGTCGTAAGTCTGCTGACTCTCCAATCTTGCCTGCTTATGCTCTCTCTTCTCTCTTTTCCTCTTCTTTTATGGGGTCTCGTCTTTTACATCCTCAGAGACCTTCTTTTTCCCTTTCTCCTTGTCTGCTCCCGTGGTCTCCCAATAAGCCTCCAGATCAAGCTCCTTATCAATACCAACATTGTGATTAGAAAGAGTGGGGGGATGCTATGATTGTCGGCTGCCGTGATGACCACTTTTCCACTTGACTTCGAAGAGCCTCCAACTCCTCACGGAGGGTGCCTGTGTCAGTCTGCCCAACTATACGCATATTAAATCTAGTTTCAAAACTGTCTAGTCTGGCGTGTAGGGCCTGTGCAGCTGTCTCAATCTCCACCTTGACCCAAGGCTTATCATTCTCAATCATTGACTGAACCTTCTTCTCAGTTATGGTCAATCTTTTGGCTAGCTTTTGGAGAATTCCCGAGGCACTAGCATGTACCCCTCTGGAGATTTGCTCAGTAGGCTTATAGGTGGTGCGACGGAGGTGCTAGGAGTTACATTTGGATGACAGGCATTCGCAGTCGGTGTCTCGTTCTACTCTTGTGAAGTGGGGGCATTCACTTGTGCACCCCCAATTGTCCGTGATAGTGGGACTACGATAGGAAGTCGTGCCTTACTTGTTGGGTTCATCTCATCCTGAATTAGGCTAATATCAGCAATACACTGTCCTCCGATCAGGTGCTCCTCCCCACGACACACCTTGATGCCCGGCTCTATGGAAATCTGAATACGAGACTTAAGAATGGGATTGTAGTGCTCAATACCATAGCTTGATCCCGTATCTCCTCTATAATGACCTTCAGGATATTGATGGGGCATCAGGACAAGATACAAGCCACCAAAGATGCTCTGTCTGCGTTGAGGGTATTGTCATTAACAGTCGGGGTCAACTGGTGGTGCACTAACGTCTAGAAAGCTTTTTCTATGAATTTCAGAGAGTTTTTTGTGACCTACTTGCCGCTAGTGACCCATTCTGCCTCTTTTTTATCCTCAGCAATCACTCCATACAACCATTGAATCTGCCTCCGCTTCTCATCAAAACCAAGCTGCTTAATCTGTTTCAAAGCCTCCACCCAATAGTCATATTTTGATGCAGCATGTGATGGTATGAATTGGGGCCCATATAATACCCGAGTGTAGTGCACTCAAATATTTCAACCTCCCGGCCTCTAACCATGACGCCCTCCAGCTTGGGTTGATCATTCAATCTGCCCCTCTTTCACTTTCTAATCCATGGTTGTTAAATAATTGGTATAGAATTCCAACGACGATTTCTAAAGTGTATAGCTCCGGGGCCCTAGCCATCTAATCAAATCCTTAGAAGCTAAATATCCACTTCATCTCCTCCACATTGTTCAATGAATTTGTGAGGATCCGTGACTCTTCTTGAATGCTCCGCTACGGTTTATTCTAAGCGGTGAGAGTAATGCCCTGTTCATATATTTCTTGGGGTTCTGGTACTCTCCACTGAATGGTGCGGTTCTCCCTAGGCGGAGTCTACTCTTGCTCAGCATTGGGTGCCTCCTCCTCTGATCCGGACTCACTGCTTGCATCTCCAAATTGGGCCTCCTCGGACCCCTCTTCTTCATTAGAGCCGCTTCCGGACTCTTGGGCTCTTTCCTCCGCTCCCTCCTCAGACTGGGGAGCAGTAGTAGATGTGGCAATGGTTGCCACGACCTTGGATTTAGCCTTCAGCCTAGTGGTTCGGGTCCCATCAGTATCAGATGTATCGACCCTGTATTCCTCTAATGAACTACTAGGGGAGTTTTCCTTTTGTTCAGATTCAGAGGACTCATCAAGCAATGTCCTCTGAGTAGTTGACTTGGATGCTTTTCATTTTTGCATCATTGTACTGTAAGGAAAAAGGGTTAAAATTCCAAACCTGAGAAAAAGAAAACAAGAACAAGTCCTTTGTGACGGGTCGTACCTTAGAGGTATGATTCATACCGAGACTCATAATATCTCAAGTCAATGTTACACCTCTGAGGTATGACTTGTACCATGAAGGTACGGTCCATTCCACGAGTCGTATGAGGATGCCTCTATAAAAAAAATGTTCTGTATTTTTCCACGACTCATGGTACGACCCGTAAGTCGATTCCACGAGCCTTAGGAAGGATTTTCACTTGTGGACTTGACCCTTTTCATATTTTTGGTACGATTCTCAGGTATGACTCGTACCAAGAAACCATGAGCCGTACTAGAGTTGTACTTCGTGATTATTATAATTTTATCTTGGGACAGTCCTAACGAGCAACCTACGAGTCGTAGTATGAAACTACAAGTCATAGGAAGGCTCGTGAAGCTTGTCTCTGCCTCATTTTTAATTCAGTTTGCGGGAGATTTCAATTTAGTGTTGCGTACTCAAAATTCCCCAAGTCCAGGCATGCATTTAACATGTTCTTCAGTTACCCATTCCTCTTTTTAATCACAACCTACAACTCAATTTTAACAGTTCAAGGTGAAATTTTTACTAGTTAAATCTCCTATACAGTCACACACAACATGTTCACATCCCTGGTCATCGTCCTTTTTAATTTTTTCAAGCATTGAGAGAACTCTCAGGGATTAAGCAGGTTTATATCAAGCACACATATCATATTTATCAAATTGAAAGAGTGCACTTACTTGAAGCTGCTTACTTCGACTGGCAATCAGAAACTAGGGTTGGAAGTTGGGATTCTCGATGTTAACTGAGCAAGAACTTGCTCAATCGATCTTTGATTTTGAGTTACGGGTGTGAGGGAGTCATGAGTTATGGTGGTCACTTCAGTTTTGAGTGCATGGGAGGAGGGTACAATTTGTTTGAGCTTAAATAGGTTATAGGGTAGATTTGAAAAATCTGGGCTGAGTTGGGTTATTTTAAAATATTTGACCCATCACGACTTGTACCACGAGTCGTGGGAAGGCCCTACTACTCGTCCCTTGGACCCATAATAGAGAGATTGAGAAACTTACCTGTGGACCTACGAGCACATCTTACAACTCATACTAGTGGGGTACAATTCGTACTATGACTTGTAGGTCTTTCTTTCATTGAGGTCCATGCTTCGCATAGTTCATAACCACAATGAGTACTACGACCCTTACAATGAAGTTACAAGTCATAGGACCAACCATACCCTGAACTGATGCACTGAAATAACTCTCTGCTTCTAACTTTGACTCGTACTACGACCCTCACAATCCCATTATGAGTCGTACTGTGACTCAAGAACCTGCCTGTTCAGTAATTTTTTCTGCCACCTATTTTTCTCCCCCTGCACACTGAACACACATAAGTTAATTAACTTGGGTTGCCTCCCAAGAGGTTCTTGATTTAACGTCACGACACGATGCAGGCGGTTCAGTTACTTAGAATTCACCAAACCACCTCTTGGGTTACCTCCCAAGAAGTGCCTGATTTAACGTCGCGACACGATGCAAGTCTCTTGGCTACATAGACTTTGTCAAGGAACTTAGTTTCATCCTCTATTGTTGAGACAACTCTGTACTCCTTCTTTTTCTTCATTGACCAGCAGATATTGAAGGTGACCTCTTCTTTATTTAGTCTGAACTTCAACTGGCCAGCCCCCACATCTACTAGGGCTCTCCCAGTGGCAAGAAATGGTCTCCCTAAAATGATGGAGACCTCAAAATCAACCTCGCAATCAAGGATCACGATGTCTGTTGAGAATATGAATCTATAAACTTTAACAAACACATCAAATAGGATCCTCACATGCTTCTTCAAAGTTCTGTCGACCATCAGTAGCCACATAGTAGTCGGTGTGGGGGCTCCTAAGCCCAACTTCATAAACAAAGCTAACAACATCAGATTGATGCTTTCTCCCAAATGGCAAAGAGCCCTCGCGAACTCAACATCGCCTATTGTGCATGAAATAGTGAGGGCACCTGGATCTTATCTTCTTGGAAAGGACCCATGAGGCTATAACACTACAATGATGCACATTATCCACAGGCTCATAGCTCACAGACCTTTTATTTGTGACAAGTCCTTCATAAAATTGACATATCCCGACATATGTTCCAATGCCTCGACCAATGGTAGGTTTACAGATAATTGTTTGAGCATTGACAAGAATTTTTGAAACTTACCATTCTCCGCCTTCTTCTTCATTCTTAGTGGGAACGGTGGTCGTGGTCATTGAATAGCCTTGTAAATTTGTGTAGCTCGTTTTACTCCTTGTTCATTTTCAGGCCCGTTTTCAACATTTAGGGCCTCAGTCAACTCGGTGTCCTTATTATGCTCCTTCTCAACAACATCTTCTTCATCATCAATCACACTTTCTTTCTTCCTTTTAATTATAGCCGGTAGAGGGGGATCAACCATGGTCTTTCCACTCCTAGTCATCATAGCCACACACTAACCATTATTTTTTGGATTCTAGACTGTGTTGCTAGGTAGTGTACCCTTTTGTCTAGGGTTCATGGATATTGATAGTTTCCCTAGCCGTTGTTCGATCTTCTTGATAGCCATAGCATGTGACTCCACTCTTTGACCCATGCTCGATATACAACTACAGATGTCTTTTATCTTATCATCTGTGGATCTCACCTTCTTTAGCATCTCAGCCATCATGCTCTCTAACTTTGACTGTCCAGCCTCCCCCTCACATGCATTAGGAGGCACTTGCAATCCTTCTCTATAGTAGCCATCATTCCTTCTCCAATCTCCCTCACACTCTCGGCTTCTGTCTCTGTACCCATTTCGGTTGTAATTGTCTCTGCATTGGTTCTGACCTGGGTCCTTTCCCTGTGTCCCCACTGCATTAACTTTTTTGGCTCCAGCTCCCATGATATGGTTAGTGAGAAAATCCAATGATGTGCGCATATAAGCCAATTCCTACTCACGTTCTTTTTCCTTCTTTCGTTGGTTTTCAGTCAAACAAACAACATGTATACCAGTCGTTGCTTCTAATTTTTGGGTGTGCCATGTTCTGTTTGTTTTGGTTACTCTATCAAAAACAGTGGCAAGTTTCTCTCAAGTGTGGCTGATCAGTGCTCCTCCTTCCACTGTACCTGCTATTGCTTTGGTACTATTTTTCGATAATCTATGAAAATCTCCAATAAACGGTCATCAAGAATTTTTTGGTTTAGGCACTTGGTCAACTTCTTCTTGAACCTCAACCAGGTTTCATGAAATGCCTGAGTATTCAGTTGTCGGAAATTATAGATTTCGTCTTTAAGTTGTAGCATATTGGAGGGTGGAAAAAATCTCTCTAGAAAAGCTTGCTTGAGCTCCCTCCAGTTGGAAATGGAGTCATTGGGCAACTCCAATAACCATAAAGTGGCCTCCCCAGAAAAAGAGAAGGGGAAGAGTCTTAGCTTATAGCATCCTGGATAACTCCGAGCAACTTATACGCCTTACATATTCCAACAAAGTTCATTACGTGCAGGTTGGCATCATCAGTTGTGTGACGACTAAACACCCCTTTTATATCAATAATAGGATCATGGTGCTAGTGATGTCAAATTTTGCCCCAACAGGCAATGCTGCTGGTACAATCGCTCTGGTTGACCCGACTTCATCAATGTCTGGGTCATCTTCATCAAAGAACAAAGGGGCATATCTTTGACCTCTATTTACTCTTCCAAGGTGACAAACATTAGCAACCTCATCTCGAGCATCCTCCGCATCCTGAAGTGTAGCTTGTTGAGTTAGCTCGGATTGCCTAGCTTCTTTAGCGATACAGGCATTGTCACGATCCAAACGTACACCCGGATCGTAGACATGGGACAAGGAGCCCCGAGAGACCCTAAGTCGACCCATGGCATGAGCATACATCTAATTCAATCATCGAGCGTAAGACTTAGCATAGAGAATGTAATCATCACATAACATAAGGGAAAATAGTACAATACTTATTCAATATATCAGAATACAAATTTTTAGTCTGATAATCCTCTAAACATGAAAGGCGGATTGATGGGACAACTCCCCAACTAATCCAACATCTAGAAACTAAAGGAATAACTGTTACACCCCATAAGTTTTTAACATTTAGTCAGCCTATTCATATATTGATTGAGAGTTTTAGAGTGCCATACGTACGAGGAAAGGGCCCAGGGAAAGGCCGAATGAGTGCCAAGTCGGGATTTCGCTGGAGGAGGCCGAACCAAGCTGCCCAGAGAGGCAAAGTGGCACGGAGCAGCTCCTCCGCGTTAGCCAACGTGGCATGGAGCAGAATCAGCGCGATGGGCAGAGTGCCATGTTGCCTTGTCTACTGCCTCAAGTATATAAAGGCCTCACACTTAGAAGTTAGATTATTTTTAATATATACACGGCCAGACCTGAGGGGGTATGAAGAAACCAAGTAAAAATCATCCGATTACGCCGCTAAACACCGTCCAAATCCAAATTAACTCCGGGTATTGAAGTATAAAGCTTTTGGGAGCATCGCTATGGAGTTATTTTCGTAAAATACGCCCAAGAAATCATCGCCCCATCGAGCTTAAGTTGATGGAATTGTTCCAAACTAGTGTCAATACGATCACGTGCCTAAAGTAAGTATTTCTCCCTTCTAGATTCCCGAGAAATTACGAGTTCTTGATCGTCTTTCTATAAGTTGAAGTATAGCCAGTATATATATATATATATATATATATATATATATATAAGTTATGGTTTTCTTCGAATATAGTAATAAAGTAGCCCTATTCTTCCGTTAATATGATTACAGTTGAGAAGGGCTGTTGAGCACGAGCCAAAACTCGCCAGTTAATGAGTAAACAGCGCACGAGGTATGTTAAGGCATTTTCTTTTGACAAGTTAGTTTCTTCAGCATAGTAGTCCAGTATGAATCCCAGTAAAGCATGTTCGGAGTACGTTATCATGTCTAGTTGTTTTTTTCGGTCGAGGCTCGTTATTTGTATTGTTTTGGGATGGATTACACCTGTATAGATTCCGTGACCACCCCAGGGTTAATAGCTGTGTCGCCGCCCGCTAGGGGCAAGGATACATCGCTCTACGGAGCAACATGCCTTCCGCAAGGGATGAAGATGGGGATCCAGATCCTCATATGTCGTGATTAGCCTTATACACACCCCCGCCGAGCGCTTACACCCGGGGTGTAGATATAGGAGTCCTCCGGACTCAGACACAGCTATAGTCAGGGGCCAAGCAGGCCCGTTGTATACCCAGGGGATCGACAGGATGCTTATAGCTAGTAGTTGACTCAGTATGACCTGGATAGGGGTATATAGAATGAGGTGTACTCACTAGGGCTAATGGGGGCCCAGGTGGGTTATTCTGTGTTGATTGTACCTTCTGGCTTATTGGAGCCAGGTAAGGTTTATGCTTGCTTTAGTTACTGATAGTTAGATAGTAAGACGCCTCGCTTGTCAGGCATGACCCCTACCCTCCTTATTACAGTTATGTTTATCCCTGATTTCACTACCTCAGTCATCTTCAATTCGTTTTCTTTACTTTAGTCATTTTCAGTTCTATTTCTTACTTTTTGTTATTTAAAGCTGCTGCTTTACATACTCAGTACCTGTGGTACTGACGCCCTCTTCTGGGGCACTGCATCACTTGCCTGCAGTTACAGATAGAGGAGGATCAGGTCCCTCATAGTCTCGGTCAGCCATACAGGGTCGTCAGCTCCCTTCTTCCGGAGCTTGTGTGATAGAGGTTTACTTCTTTTGTTTGTATAGTATGGGTAGGTCGGGGTCCTGTCCCGATCATGTTATTACTCTTAGAGGCTTGCATATTGCATTAGTTCCCTGTGGTTAGATGATATCAGCCATGTGGGGCCCATATGTGTTTTATACTATGTGTGCTGGCCATGTGGGGCCCTGTTTAGCTGTTGATTGGTGGCCTTGTTGGTCATAGCTCAGTTTAGCATCTTATTTTACTTTTCAGTTATAACTAGATATCATGGTTGCCTTCTCGGCCCGCATAGGACTCCGTATGTTTGTTTGTCTCTAGTTAGCTATTTATTTTCACAGGTGGCTATAGGCCTTGTCGGACGTTATATAGCCCGTCATATAATTCGCTCAAGGTTAACTCTTTATTTCACTATTCTAACAAACAAAGATATAAATGGGGAATGGTTTGGAAATTAAACTACAAAAACATGAAATGTATATTTAACTATTAAACTAAAATTGTTGCAAACATGTTCGTACTTCAAATGATGATGAAAATCTTGGGAAATGACACTTTCGCTTCAGGTTGAGTTTTCATGACTTGATTAACTATTTTTGTTTTGTTTGTCCTAGCATTTCCATTGCGTGTTTCTTTTCTCTAAAAATGCTCCCTAGTAGAACCGACATATTTAGTACATTTTAATTTTTTGTAACTAGAAGTAGCTAAGGAGTACTTAACAACCAATAAAATGCACATGTATATGATGTTTTGTAGCTTTTGAAAAAATGATCCTTTTTTTTTAATTTTTTTGTGTGATTAGCTCTATGTGTTTACTACAAAGCATGACCAATGTGGATCTTTTTAAGGCATTTGATAGATTAGCATGATTAACTATACTGTAGTTGTGCATGAACTGAATAAGTAGTGTTACGCAACCTTTACCATGTGTGAGTGAGGTTCTTACCTAGTTCAATGCTGTGTAAGTGATCTAGAACTTGCCCGATTAGTCTTTGCTTAGGTTGTAGGATAGTTGGTAAGGAAAGGATCATAGGCTATTTTTGATTTAGCCCACTTCTAGCTTAAATTGCCATACAAAAAGAAATTATCCCTTAATCCCATGTTTGAACCTAAAGTTGACCCTTTTCATTGATTAGCCCATTCACCTTCCCTATTTTATTTATAATGAACCTATTTTGGCCTTGGTCCCTCCTTGGACATTTTGAACCTCAACTCAGGAAAAATGCCTAAGTTGAGGGTGGCTATTGTAGGGGTGCATAGATGATGTGGGGGAAAAAAGGAAATAACTAGTCAATAAAAGTTGGGTTATGGTGTGAAAGAAAGAGAACAAAAAGAAAAATAAAAAGAAAAGAAGAAATTTGAAGAAAAAATAGAAAAGTGAAAAATAAATCACACTCACCAGTTGAATGTTGAATAAAAGGGAGAAAGGGAGGAAAAAAAAGGGAAATTTTTTGAAGTGGAGCCAGATTCTATGTAGTGCCAAGAAGGGTGAGTCACTCTGTCCATATTTACCATACTTGTCCCCAAGCCTACATTAAAAGCCAATAAGAGTCCTATAGTGATCCTAACTTGACTGTTCTAAGTGCCAGAGTAGAGAAAATAAGGGAAAGCCTATGTTATCACTTGTATGGTATTTGAAACTTCTTTGTGAGAGTGAGAGCTTTTCTTGATAGTCCCAATTTCATATATACATATCACTATGAGTGCTTGGGACCTTGTTTGTTGTGACGGTATATGGGTTGTATTGCATCCTACTAGTTGTATATGTAAATAACATTAGTGATAACTTAGTTGTCTATTAATAGTTTGATGCCATTTTAGATCCCTTTGTTTCATGAGTTGTAGTAGCATGTGTATACAAAAATCCTAGTTTTGAGTGTGTCAAAAGAAAATGGGGTTAGTACATGTTAGTGGTCATGTGTACAAATTTTGATATTGTTGGCTGTAGGTCTTCTATTGTACTTTCTAGTTAAGCGTTGTGTCTGTAGTAGAGTTTTTGTTTGCCTAAGGACATGCAAAAGTTCTAAGTTTAGGGTGTTAATATGTCACAGTTTTACTACATTTTCGACACTTAAAACACAGGAAAATGCATGGTCTTAGGTGTGTTTATACATATATGAGGTTCTTTTAGTATGTTTTCAAGGAAATCAAATCGGGGAGTTGGATTTTGGAAAATGAGATGAAAAATGCAAAAAATGGCTTGTTATAGGTCTCAGTACAAGTCGTACCATCTTGGTACGAGCTGTACTATCCATCCGTAGCAGAACTTCAGAGAAATACGCATAAGTGCAGAGTCATCATATGATTGATCATACGAGCCATACCATCTATGTACGAGCCGTACTGAGTATCCATAACTTGAGATACAGAAGATGTGCATTTGCAAAATCCAGTCATACGAGCAGAGGCTATGAGTCGTGATAGCAAGGCATGAGTCGTATTGACAGACTCGTACAGAGATTTAGAGGATTGGACACTAATGATTTGGTAATTTACCAACTCATTAGGCTTTTAAACATGAGTTATAGCTTGATTATCAAGTCATTTAGGAGGATTTTATGCTCTTTCTCTTTTTGTTTTGCAGGAATTTAATTTAAATAGAGAAAGAAAGAAATTGAACAAAAGCATGAATTCTGAAGAAGAGCACATGCGTTCCACCGGATGGGACCGGCGAAATGCCGGTCAAATGTAGGAGCACACTGCTGTGAAGTGGAAGATGCACAAACAGAATATGGGTTAGCACCTATGAACCACTAGTGCCAATGATGGCTAGATCCCAAAGTCACTGGCCCCAGCTGCAACAGAGCGACGCCCAGTGGATGGCCACCGGTGACACACAAATGAGGCCATCTTTAAGAGGGCAAATCTTCTCGAGATTTGAGGAGCATTTTTAACCTATTTCTGTACATTCTCTAGAAAGTATTGAATATTCCATTCTAGATTTAGAGAATTAGAGAAAGAAACATTGAATAGTTTTTCTGCTGCTTCTTCTTCCTCAAGGTACAAACCATCATTGAAGACAATTTTGAGCTTGCAATTTACTCTTGATGATGAATTTTATGAATTATTTTGTCAGTATACTTTTGTATTATTCATCTATGAGTAGCTAGATAATTTTCTAGGGGTGTGTGCATGGTTGGGGATAAATTGGATTGGGTATTGCTATATTAATCTTGTAAATACTCATTTAGGATAAATCTGTTATTTTCTCCCAAGTTATAATTGAATTACCCACATTTGCAAATGTGGGTTATATCTACTTATTCAATTTTTACTTGAAGAAGGGAAATTTAATAAGGGTGATAAAGCAATGGTGGGCAATTGGGTCTTAAGTGTGTGGGGTTGGGCTATAGATAGCCAAAACCCATAGTCATACACACATTAGAGATTTGAGGCTAGAGATAGCTCAAATCTTTCCCAAAATATAGTGGATGAATTAATTGAGGCCTTGCGATTTGAGAAAACCCAAGGAAAAGAGCTCCCAAATAGTTGAAAAACATTGGTTGTTAGTTTATCCATTGTTATTTATGCTTATGAGTAATAATTTAAGTTTTTAGTTAATCCCAATCCAATCGAAGCTCCATCGATAGCACACCCCTGACCCTTGCTCATAATTGTTCGTTCATTTTGGTTGCCTTGCTCTCTTGATAGTTGATTTTAATTCAAATTGTGATCTCTCTTTTTCCCCCAACATTTATTTTTTTATTTTTACTGCATGGATGCTATTTTAATTAAAGTCAATAGATAACTTTTGTGTTATTCAATTGCTATTCCTTGTGGATTCAATCCTGACTCTTAGTTGGGTATTTATATTGCGATGATCATTTATACTTCCTCCTCGTGAGGAGTGGATTTGAAAGTCATCAATTTTGAATGTAAAAAAGCATAAAACCCTCCTAAATGACATGATAAGCACAAGTGAAATGTGGGTGTTGGGCAGTGGCCTGAAGCCGGCGTTGCAGCTGCGTTTCGCAGCTGTGCCGCTAGTGCTGCTAGTGCATGATTTTAACATTCCAATTTTTTATGATCCAATTTTTAGATTTTTACTTCTAACTTAGTTTTGCTGTCTCTTTGAATTTCATAACATTAAAAAACACACAAAAAATAGGATTGCGTGGCACTAACATTTCTCTTGCAACATAATGACTTCATTTTGGCAAGGATACAAGAGCAAGGCACCCTCCACATCCAAAAGTAAAGGCCAAGGGAAGGCTAAGGCAGCCCCAACACCGGTCAAAACCAGAGAGGCCATCATTTTCTATGTGCCTAACATGAAGGCACACTTTGTCATTTGTGAAGGAAGGATGATCACAATGGAGAAGAGTTTTGATCTAATGGGGATGGGGAATGACTTCCCCAATATCATTGCACAATTTAACAAACCGCCAATTGCACGTATTTGCTGAGCCTTTCACGGAGTATTACACCAATCTCGTGCTAGAGTTTTATACTTTTTATTAAGCACTCCATTAGGCAATGAAGCATATAGGAAGGTTGATGAGTTTCCCTGCCTTCCCTCAGTTAGAGTTAGACATGTGGAGGTCGATATTACTCTAGCTACTATCAGTGCAATATTTTGGGTTGATGTGATCGATCCAAGAACTAAGTATGCATAAAAATTGTCCAAAAAATTAAATCTATCCATCTAGATAGCTTCAATCGTTGCCAATGGTCAGCTCATATGGGCCTCCATGGGTGGTGAGATCACAAGGAACGATCTCAAGTTCGAAGAAAAGTTGTGGTTGGAGTTTTTGTGCAGCTGAATTATGCCATCAAAGAATGACCAATGAGTAAACTTTGAGCCTGCCATTCTCATCGCCTGCATCATGACATGGGTGCCTATCAACTTTGGGAAGATTATGACCACCCAAATGAAGCGCAAGGCCAGGAAGCAGGGAATGTCCAACCATATATGGCGCCTATTTCTTAGTTGTGCCTCAATGTAGGGGTGCCATTATTCCATGATGAGTCTTCTAGCTATGCCACCAGTGTAATCACTATGGAGAGAAAAATGGACTCTGAGGTACCCAAGATGAAGAGAAAGAGGTTGCAAGCTTTTGAGACTCCTGAGGCTCCATCTCCCATGATGGAGAGGAAACCCCCATTTCTCCCGACCTCAATATGCCACACCTTGAGGCGTCGGAGCATGCATTTCGAGAAGCATAGTTTAGGTGGTGCTCACCACCTCCAACATCCTTTTGCCCAAGTGGAGTACAATGGCAAGATGAGATGACGCAATTTCATGAAAGCCAACTCCAAAAGCTAGCCCAAAATCTCCTGGCTCTGATTTCTAGAAGTGTAAAGAGGGAGATGAGGAATGTATTTGACGGCTTTACCAAGATCTGCTCCCGAGTAGATGTGGTAGAGGGAACTGTTTATTCTATAGAAATAGAGGTACGAGAGTTGAGAGACCGGGCACCACTGGTAGACCTGGACTTGAGTGTCCTTGGTGCAGCTATGGCTGCCCCATCCACAACCCAGGACCCCATCGACAATCTTCTTGAGGGATTAGGTAGGGAGGACAAGCCACACTTGGGCGGTCTTGATGAAGATGAAAAGGAATGATTAGGATAAGGAGTAGCTGCTACAAGGAGTTTCTACCACCCTTGTTGTTCTTCATGTTTACTTTAGGGACAATGTACATTCATGGTTGGGGGCGGGGTGTGTATCCCTTTTTATTGGTCTTTTTTTGGTATGTGTGTTTCCCTTTCGTGCTAAATTTCTCAAGCTTTGGTTGATTGTTAATTTTTAATTGTGATGGAATGCCCTTGTAAGGTTGTTTGTTAAACGAAAAACCTTTTGTTGAATTGTTAGTGCCAACAACGGGATGTTTAAATTGCAAAATTTTGTGACCCATGCTTTGATTATCGCCTTTATTCATAGTAGTCAGAAAATAAACTCCAAAGGATTTTCTTTATGCCACAGTTCTTTCCCAAGGAGCAATTCTCTTTTCTTTTGATTTATTGCCAAACCGGGTGGCATTTCCCAATGATGGACTGAGTGATGACTTTCTTAAGGAAAAATTTTGCGTTTAGAGTTCTTTTTGAGTCAATGATTGCAATGTCTTCTGAGAGGTACCACCAAAAAAATTTCTTAAATGGCATGGCTATTAAAAAATGAATTTTGAGAAGGAAAGGGGTAGTTGAATTTTGAAGTTGAGTACTCATTTGTCATAAGTTACACAGTCTCTGTTTGGCTTCTTTATTCACATGATATCTTGTTTTTTGATTCTTGATGTGATGATGAAAATAGTGTGAAGCCCTTGGAGGGTGATGCGTTCTGGGAAAGGTTTTAGTTTAATTCTCTTGCATGAACGATTGTCTACAACTTGCCCCAAGTGTTACTCAAGGCAAATCCTAGATGTAGCTGCACTTGGAATATGATTTTAGGGTTTCTTTTGATAGCTACTTTACCCATATTACCTCCTTGAGCATGAATCCTTTCTAGTCAATATTGAATCTTTAAATCTTTTCCTTGAAAACCACATTACATGTTTATTACCCTTTTTGTAATCCCTCTTTAGCACCCATCCTCCCAAGTGTTAGTTGTGAGAAGAAATGCAAAAATGATGCTTGAGTCCCAAAAGTGTGGGAGTAAATAAGGGAAAGATGAGGCAAAAACCTAAGTATGGGGGTTGCAAAAAGGAAAGTGGGAAAATTGATGTGAACTTAAATGTGAAGTAGCGCCACATTATGAAGAAATGAATGAATGGGTTGGGTGAAAAGAATAAAATTATGGAAAGGTGCTACCTCTTGCTTAAATGAGATGAAAAGTGGTAACTAAGGAGAGATGAGGCATGCTCTTGTTTCAAAAGTGAAAATGTTGTTGAAGGAGAGATAAGGTGAGGGTGTTCTCAAAAGAAAATGGAATATGCAATAAGATTAACAAAAAAGGGAATTAGGGAAGTTATACTCACTAGAACTAAAAATTCATCCTACCTTTACCCCCTTCATCATGAACGCAAGTCCTCACTAATTTTAAGTGTAGCAACTCTACATTAGTAGGGAATTACACAAAGGGCAAGCCTATGGGTCAAGTTATGTGCATGAGAATTTCTTTGTGAGAGTGAGTGTATTTATTTTATTCTATAATCCCTTGAGTGTGAATTTCTTGATGATTAAATGGTTCTCTCCTGATGTGAGTAGCATCACCTCCTTGGGGAACATGCTTGCACGTGCCAAAATATGTGATTGACACAAGAATGTATTGAGATTTAAGGCATAGTATGATTGTGAACTTTTAATGACTTAAGATGCTATTTAAGGTTGTTGTGATCAACCATGCCCCTTGGTTTGAATGAAGGAATCAATTGTGAAACATGCCAATTGACTGTGGTCATCTTTTGAAGCATTTGCATATAATGTTGAGTCTCCGCTTTTCCTTTGAGTTGGTGGATGATATTTGGGTTGTCTGAGTTGTAGTGGTCCCTTGTGCATAATCTCATGTAAAATGACATGCTTACTCCTATGGTTCAGCTGTAAAGAATTGCCTTGCTTGAGGACAAACAATGGTTCAAGTTCGGGGGTTTGATGAGTTGGTAATTTACCAACTCATTAGGCTTTAAACATGATCTTTTGCTTGGGTATCAAGTCATTTAGGAGGATTTTGTGCTCTTTCTCTTTTGTTTTTGCAGGCATTCAACCTAAAGAGAGAAAGCAAGTAATTGAAAAAAAGCATGAAGTTTGAAGAAGGAGACTTGAATTCCACTGGATGGAATCCACGAAATGCCAGTCAAACGCAGGAGCACAATGCCATGAAGTGGAAGGTGCACCAGCGGAACGCGGGTGAGCACCTATGAACCGCCGGGGCCAACGCTTGCCAGACCCTAAAGTTACTGGCCCTAGCTGCTGCAGAGCAGTGCCTAGCAGATGGCCACCGATGGATCTTCAGTGACTCGCAAGTTAGGCCGTCTTTAGAAGGGAAAAATCATCCAACTCGGGATTTGAGTAGCATTTTAGACCTATTTTTGTACATTCTCTAGAAAATACTAAATATTCCACTCCAGATTTGTAAAGTTAGAGAGAAAAATATTGAATTGTTTTTCTTCTTCTTCTTCCTCAAGGTGAAAACCACTATTAAAGACAATTTTGATCTTGCTATTTACTCTTAACGATGAATTTTATGAATTTATTTGTCAATATGCTTTTGTATTATTCATCTATGAGTAGCTAGATATTTCGCTTATAGTGTTTCCATGATTCGGGATGATTGGATTGGGTATTGCTATAGTGATCTTGTAATTACTAATTTAGTTATACTTGAATTACCCCTAGTTGCAAATGTGGGTTATGTCTACTTATTCCATTTTTGCTTGAAATAGGGAAATTAAATATGGGTGAGAAAGCAATGGCGGGCAATTGGGTCTTAAGTGTGGAGTTGGGCTAGAGATAGCCAAAACCCATAGTCATACACCCATTAGAGATTTGAGGCTAGAGATAGCTCAAATCTAGCCTAAGCTATAGTGGGTGAATTAATTAAGGCCTTGGGGTTTGAGAAAATTCGAGAAAAAGAGATCCCAAATGATTGAAAAACATTGGGTGTTACTTTATCCATGGTTATTTATGCTTACGAGTAATGATTTGATTTTCTAGTTAATCCCAATCCAATGGAACCTCTATCAATAGCACACCCCCGTCCCTTTCTTATAATTGTTCATTCAATTTGGTTTCCGTGTTCTCTTGATAGTTGATTTTAATTCAAATTGTGATCTCTCTTTTTCCCCCAACATTTATTTTTTTATTTTCAATGCATGGATGCAATTTTAATTCAAGTCAATAGACAACTTTTATGTTATTCAATCACTATTCCCTGTGAATTCGACCCCAACTCTTAGTTAGGTATTTATATTGCAATGATAGTTTACACTTCCTCCTCGTGAGGAGTGGATTTGAACATCATCAATTTTACCATTAATTGATTGTTGATTTGAATTAATTTAGCATCTTGTGCTTTGTTTTTACAATTGTAGTTGTTTTTTGGTGTCCCTTAGGATGACTGATATTAGCCAACATTCACAAGAATGTTCACTGGATGGTCAAATGGACCACGAGGGATAATGGTCTCATGATTCCAGACATAGCAGGTGCCATTCACCTACTAGCCACGATAGGGAATGCTATGTTCCATGTGACCAACACAATGTTACACCCGCTACAAATAAGAGGACTCTTTAGAAGTCAGTCGAGTGAAGATGCAGATCAACATCTTCAGAATTTCCTTGAGATATGCCATCCTTTCAACATCACAAATATAAGCCAAGAGTCGATTAGATTGAGGCTCTTCCCATTTTCTTTGACTAAGGAAGCTACCATGTGGCTAGAGGAACTTTCTCTAGGATGTATCACTTTATGAAAAGAATTGACTGAAGCTTTCTTGGATAGGTTCTTCTCTCCATCAAGGATGTTGCAACTGAGAGATGACATTACCAACTTCAGGCAAATCCTAGGTGAACCTTTACATAAAGCTTGGCTTCAGTTCAAGAAGAAAGTGGCCCCATGTCCAAATCACGGGCTAACGGATGGAGTGCTCCTTCAAAGCTTTATCGTTCCTTGGATTCCATTAACAAGTCAATGGCCAGTAACTTAGCTGGAGGATCCCTAAAGGACCAGCCCTGTGATATAGCCATAGCTCTTTTGGGTAGAATGACCAAAAGAAATCGAGCTTGGCATTGATGATACCGAAGAACTTGAGGAAGGGGAAGTTGATGTTAACCCCGAGAAGGCTGTTGAGGAGGAAACAAGCAAAGAGGCTTTAACCCGATATAGGTCTAGAGCCTAGGATTCCACCTCCTTATCCTCAAAGGTTAGCAAAGAAGAAGGAGGATAATCAGTTTCAAAAATTCATTGAGATGTTCAGCAAATTTTTCATAAATATACCTTTGGTGGATGCATTGCTCCAAATGCCGAGTTATGTGAAATTCATGGAAGAATTTCTGAAGAAAAAGAAGGTGGTTGATTCTAGTGTAGGAGAAGTAACACATCATTACCGTGTTATCATGGCGAGCAATCTTGTGCCAAAAAGAGAGGATCCTGGAGCTTTCACTATCCCCTGCACCATTGGGCTGTGTGTTTTCAAAAAGTCCTTGTGTGACCTTGGAGCAAGTATTGAATTGATGCGTCTTGTCATTTTTAAGAAGCTAGGTGCAGGAAATCCCAAGCCTACTACTATGAGGATATTGATGGCAGACAAATCTATCAAGAAACTTGTGGGAGTGCTAGAAGATGTTTTGGTCCAATGGACAATTTCATCCTTCTAGCCGACTTTGTGGTATTGGATTGTGAAATGGATGTTGAGGTGCCCATCATTTTGGGGCACCCACTACTAGCCACGGGAAGAGCACTAGTAGACATGGAGTTAGCAGAGTTGGTGTTCAAAGTAGGTGGTGATGAAGTCACCTTTAATGTATGTCAAACCACCAAGCCACAGTATGAGTACAAGGTGATAGGGGTCTTCAATGATGAGGGAGAGCAAGATGAAATTTGGAATTTTGAGGCTGGTTCAAAGGATGACCCTCCAGAGTATTGACAATTGAGGAGGTATCCATCTTGCTACGACATTAAATAAGGCACTTCTTGGGAGGCAACCCAAGTATTTGCTTTATGTTGATGCTTTGATATATTTGCGGTTTTGTTTTGTAGGATGGATTGGATGAAGACTTAGGTGGAAGATAAAAGGGCACTGGTAGTGCTTGCCTACAAAACGCAGGTTCTCAAGTGCGAAGTGTTGCATCAACACAAGAGAGAGGTAGAAAGTTAAGAATAAAAGTAGGGAACCGATGAATAACCAGTGGCAAACTGTGAAAAGCTGATTCTATGCCTGCTGAAACTAGTACTCCTAGGAAAGAAGGTGCAAACTGCGACCCACCGACGGTCTTTCACAGTCCATAGAATAGTGAAATGGGCTACAAGGAAGTAACTTGCGCTTGAATCGGTGAAACGTCAGTACATACTGGTGGTCGAAGGTCTAGCATGGGTGGAGGCACATAATTCTATTTTAAATCTTGATTGACCCATTGACCAACCAAACCCGTAGGCCTTTAAAAATGAACAAAATCTGATCAAACCCCTTCAGTTTCCCAAAATCCCTTCTATCCACTCTTTTTACCTCTCCCACAACCTCTTCACTTTCCCAAATCCTCCATTTTCGCACTTTCCACCTTCCCAACTTCCCTCTATTAAACCCACCATTAAAACCCACCTTTTCACCACCCAATCACACTCCCTCTCTTCAGCCTATAAAACCCTCATTCTCATTCTCTTATTCTCACTACTTCTTACTCAAACTCTCTCTTGGAAAAAGAAGCTCTCTCTCTTTGGAAAAAATACCATTGTTGGTCAAGACACAAGCTCCCATCTAAGTACTTTTTCTCACAACTCAATTGGTATGTACGCCCATGATTTTATCTTGCTATTGTCGAGAATGTGATTAGAAAAATGAAGCATGCTACATCTGAAAGTTTACATACCCATTTCCCCATTTCCATTTTGTGATTCACTTTTGATTGAATGATTCTTATAATGTGGGTATGTTTGGTATATGAATAGTTGAATGATTTTGGGGAGGGTACTTATTTGGTAGAAATTTCTTATGAAAGGATGTGCTTGATATAATGGTTGAGGGTGAAGTCTGAGTAATCCCAAGTGCTTAAAGTGCACAATTTTCGTGATAATAGATCGAGTGACGTTGTTATTAACGGAAAATTGTCATTTTCCTTTTGGTGTGCTATTTAAGTAGGTAGATTATCATTAGATAGTGTGTTGAGTGAGGCTTGAATTTGAAAGAATTATTCTTCAACTAATTTGAGCTGAGATATTCTGGGCGGCGTTTAGCCTGTAAGCCGTTGGTCAAGCCCGGTGAAACACTGACTGAAGCAAAGGAGAGGGTTACCTAGCACCTATGTTTTACTGGTTCTTTATGGATCATGACCAATGGAATCCAGTGTAGCGCTGGTATTGCACACCTCTACCCAGGCGTCTTCCCAAGACAATGTTGCAGTTGCATTTCACAAGTCTCAACCGGCATTACACAGTTGTGCTGCTGGTGCTTCTAGTGCATGATTTTGAATTAAACTTTGTTATCATCAAATTTTAAGATTTAAGTTTAGTTGTCTCTTTCAATTTCATATCATTGAAGAAAACACAAAGAAGGATTATGTGGTACTAACATTTCTCTTGCAGTATAATGACTTCATCCAGACAAGGAGACAAGGGCAAGACACCCTCCACATCAAAATGTAAAGGCAAAGGGAGGGCCAAGGCAGTGCAAACCCCCGTCACCACTTGAGAGGCCATTATTTTCTGTGTGTCTGACATGAAAGAACACTTTGTCATTTGTAAAGGAAGGCTGATCACAATGGAGAAGAGGTTTGATCTAATTGGGCTAGGGAATGACTTCCCCAATATCATTGCCCAATTTAACCACCATCAATGGCATAAAGGGAAGGTTGATGAGTTTTCCTTCCTTCCCTCAATTAATGTCCGAGGTGTGGAGGTCAAATATTACTTTGTCCTCTCCATTAATGCATTATTTTGGGCTGATGAGATCGATCTAGGAACTGAATATGTAGAAAAGGTGGCCAACAAAAAAAATCAGTTCAGTTGGATAGCTCCTATCATTGCCAATGGTCAACCCTTATGGTCCTCCATGGGTCATGAGATCTCAAGGCATAATCTAAAGTTCGAAGAAAAGTTTTGGCTGGAGTTTGTGTGTGGCTTAATTATGCCATCAAAGAATGACCAAAGTGAACTAGGAGGCAACCATTCTCAATGCTAGCAGCGTAACAGGGGTTCCTATCAACTTTGGGGAGATTGTGACCGCACAAATGAAGTGCAAGGCCAGGAAGCAAGGAACATCCATTCCATATGTGATGCTTATTTCTCAGTTGTTCCTTAATGCAGGGGTGCCATTATTCCCTGACGAGTCCCCCAGGTCCGCCATTGGTGTAACCAATACGGAGAGAGAAAGGGATGCTAAGGAACCCAAGGTGAAAAGAAAGAGGTTGCAAGATTTCGAGACTCCTAACGGCTACATAACCCATGACAGAGAGGAAACACTCATTGCTACTGACCTCAATATGCCACACCCCAAGGGTTCGAAGTATGCATCCAAAAAAGCATTAGTTTGGGGTCTTCACTCCCTCCCACACTCTCTCTCCCAAGTGGATTACAATGGCTAGCTTAGATGACACAATCTCATCAAAGCCAACTCCAAAAGCTAGCCTAAAATCTCCCGACTCTTATCACCAGAAGTATAAAAGGGGAGATGAAGAATGTATTTGACAGCTTGACCAAGCTCTGCTCCTGAGCAGATATGGTGGAGGGAGCTGTATCTTTTCTCATAGTAGAGGTGTGGGAGTTGAGGGATCGGGAACCACTGGCAGACTGGACTTGAGTGCCCTTGATACAATCACGAATTCCCAATCCATAGCTCAGGGGCCCATAGACGATCTATTTAAGGACTTCGATGGAGAGGATGAGCCACACTTGGCAGCCTTAATAAAGATGAAGTGGCCGATGATGAGGATGAAGAGTAGCTGATTTAGGGAGTTCCCACCACCCTTGCTGTTCTTCATGTTTACATTGGGGACAATGTACATTCATGGTTTGGGGTGAGGTGTGTATCCCTTTTTGTTGGTCTTTTGTTGGTATGTATGCTACCCTTGCCGTGCTAAATTTCTCATTCTTTGGTTGATTATTAATTTTTAATTGTGATGGAATGCCCTTGTCGGGCTGTTTGTTAAATGAAAAATCTTTTGTTGAATTACTAGTTCCAATGATGGCTTGTTTTGAATTGAAAAATATTGTAATCCATGTTTTGATTATCGCCTTTGTTTATAGTAGTCAGTAAATAAGCTCCAAGAGTTTTCTTTATGCCATGGTTCTTTCCCAAGGAGAGATTCTCTTTTCTTTTCATTTATTGTCAAACCGGGTGGCATTTCACAATTATGAATTAAGAGGCAACTTTCTTAAGGGAAAATGTCGAGTTTAGAGTTCTTCTTAAGTCAATGATTGCAATGTCTTTTGAGAGGTACCACCAAAAAAATTTCTTAAATGGCATGGCTATTAAATAAATGAATTTTGAGAAGGAAAGGGGTAGTTGTATTTGAAAGTTGCATACTCTTTTGTCATAAGTTACACATTCTTTGTTTGGCTTCTTAATTCACATGATTTCTTGTTTTATGACTCTTCATGTGACGATGAAAATGGTCTGAACCCCTTGGAGGGTAATGCTTTTTGAGAAAGGTTTTAGTTTAATTATCTTGCATGAACAATTGTCTAGAACATGCTCTAAGTGTGACTCAAGACGAAATCCTAAATGTAGCTGCACTTGGAAGATGATTATAGGCTTTCTTTTGATAACTACTTTACCCATATGACCTCCTTGAGCATGAATTCTTGCTAGCAAATATTGAGCCTTTAAACCTTTTTCTTGAAAACCACATTACTGGCCTATTACCCCTTTTGTAATCCCTTTCTGGCACCCATTCTCCCTAGTGTTAATTGTGAGACAAAATGCAAAAATGATGCTTGAGTCCCAAAAGTGTGGGATAGAAAAGGGAAAGATGAGGAAAAAGCAAAAGATTGGATATTGCAAAAAGGAAAATGGAAAATTTGATGTGAACTTCAATGCGAGGTAGCACCACATTATGAAGAAATGAACCAATTGGTTGGGTGAAAAAAACTAAATTGTGGAAAAGTGTTGCCTCTTTCTTAAATGTGAT
This sequence comes from Datura wrightii, assembly GCA_035772735.1. Lineage (NCBI taxonomy): Eukaryota > Viridiplantae > Streptophyta > Magnoliopsida > Solanales > Solanaceae > Datura > Datura wrightii. The sequence goes on along the minus strand of JASDFA010000020.1, from coordinate 50,875,768 downwards.
TAAAAGTGGTATCTAAGGAGAGATAAGGAGGGATCTTGTCTCAAAAGTTAAATGTTGTTCAAGATGAGATAAGGTGAGGGTGATCTCAAAGGAAAATAGAATATGCAATAAGATTCACAAATAGGGCATTAGGGAGTTTCTAGTCACTAGAACTAAAATGTCGTCCTACCTTTACCCCTAGCCTTCATCATGACCTCCAAGTCATAACTGATTTTAAGTGTAACAACTCTACATTAGTGGTGAGTTACATGAAGGGCAAGCCTATGAGTCAAGTTATATGCTTGAAAATTTCTTTGAGAGAGTGAGTGTATTCATTTCATTCTATAATCCCTTGAGTGAGAATTGCTTGATAATTAAATGGGGTTCTCTCTTGATATGAGTAGCATCACCTCCTTGGGGAACATGCTCACACGTGCCAAAAGATGTGTTTGAGACAAGAATGTAGTGAGCTTTAAGGAAAACTTTGAATGTGAATTTTTAATGACTTAAGATGTTATATAAGCTTGTTGTGATCAACCATGCCCCTTGTTTGGAATGAAGGAATCAACTGTCAATCATGCTAATTGATTGTGGTCCAATCTTGAAGCATCTGCATATAGTGTTGAGACTCATCTTTTCCGTTGAGTTGGTGAGCGATATTTGGGTTGTCTGACTCATAGTGGTCCCTTGTGCATAATCTCATGTAGAATGACATGCTCACTCCTATGGTTCAGTTGTAAAGAATTGCCTTACTTGAGGACAAGAAATGGTTCAAGTTTGAGGGTTTGATGAGTTGGTAATTTACCAACTCATTAAGCTTTTAAACATGAGCTTTTGCTTGATTATCAAGTCATTTAGGACGATATTATGCTCTTTCTCTTTTTCTATTGCAGGCATTTAATTTAAAGAGAGAAAGCAAGAAATTGAACAAAAGCACAAAGTCTGAAGAAGGGGATCTGCGTTCTACCGGATAGGTTCGGTGGAACACCGGTCAAACGTAGGGGCACACTGCTGTAAAGTGGAAGGTGAGCTGGAGGAATGCGGGGGCAGTACCCACGAACCACCGGTGCCAACATCGACCAGATCCCAAAGTCACTAGCCCCAAGCCTGATAGAGCGGCACCCACTGATGGCCACCAGCAGAACACTGATGAGTCGCAAGTGAGGTCGTCTTCAGAATGGAGAAATCACAAGCGAGGGAGTTGAGGAGCATTTTTAACCTCTTTTATACGTTCTCTAGAAAGTACTGAATATTACATTCCAGATTTGTAGAGTTAAAGAGAAAAATATTGAATTGTTTTTCTTCTTCTTCTTCCTCAAGGTACAAACCACTATTGCAGACAATTTTGACCTTTCTATTTACTCTTAATGATAAATTTTATGAATTTGTTTGACATTATGATTTTGTATTGTTCATCTATGATTAGCTAGATATATTTCTAGGGGTGTGTGCATGATTGGGGATAGACTGAATTGGGTATTGCTGTATCAATCGTGTAATTACATAATTAGTATAAATCTATTGTTTTCTCTGAAGTTATAATTGAATTACCCATAGTTGCAAATGTGGGTTATGTCTACTTATTCCATTTTTGCTTGAAAAAGGGAAACTTGAATATGGGTGAGAAAATAATGATGGGCAATTGGGTCATGAGTGTGTGGGGTTGGGCTAGAGATAGCCAAAACCTATAGTTATACACCCATTAGAGATTTGAGGCTAAATATAGCTCAAATCTTGACTAAGCTATAGTGGATGAATTAATTGAGGCCTTGGGGTTTGAGATAACCCGAGGAAAAGAGCACCCAATTGGTTGAAAGACATTGGGTGTTATATTATCCATGGTTATTTATGCTTATGAGTAATAATTTGATTTAGTAATAATTTTATTTTCTAGTTAATACCAATACAATCGAACCCCCATCAATAACACACCCCTTTCCCTTGCTCATAATAATTCATTCAATTCGGTTTCCTTGTTCTCTTGATAGGTTATTTTAATTCAAATCGTGAGCTCGCTTTTCCCCCTAATATTTGATTTTTTTATCTTCAATGAATGGATGCAATTTTAATTCAAGTCAATAGACAACTTTTGTGTTATTCAGTCGCTATTTTCTACGGATTGAATCTTGACTCTTAGTTGAGTATTTATATTCAAGTCAATAGACAACTTGTCTCCAATTATGTTGTGTTGAAATTTTAGGATTTAACCCAATTCCATGAAATTAACATGATATCTCTATGGGTTCAATTTTCTCATGTTCCAATTGATAAAATATAGTTATTAGAGAAGATTTTACTCTCAAGCTCTTCATGAATTGATGATTTCAAGCTTATGATGATTTTTCCCTATTATGCTTGATCTTATGAATTTCAAGCTTGTTAGCGCATGATTTCTTGTATGACAAATTATCAGAGTATGCATGAATTTTATTAATTCTTAAACTTATGAATCCATGAATTTTAATTATAGAGCTTATTTCAAGTATGTACGATCTCATGTTTTGTCCAAGCCCATGTAAAGTCAAGTATGTTTTATCAAGATTTTAGCCAAGGCTTACATGATCAATTTTAAGGAAATGTTTGGAGTTAAGACTCCCAAGAAAATGATTCAAGTTATGTATTGAAAATATGATTATGAGAAGTATGCATATTTTGGGAGTAGTATCTAGCATCGAGTAGGGCAGGGATTCCAAGGACCCCGATCTCATAACTACGCGCCACCATAGGTATATATTCTTATTTGGAACCTCTCAAGATAGCACTCCTGTGCCCAAGGACAGACACTGATGTCATACCTCCATCGTTCTTTGCCCTAGAAAGGCTTAGGACGGCTTTTCCACTTAAGCAAAATAGTTGGGGGATCACGTAAGCTTTATCATGATGGTGTCGGTTAAGACGAAGCCTCCCACTGTTCCTCATGGGTTTAGTTACTTATTTTCATGTCTTATGATATCATGTTTATAGTAAATTTGACCCATTGATCAATCTATGAATTTTCACTTATGATTTCAAATATAACACTCTATATGATTTTTTATTTGTAAACATTTAGTCTTTATGTTCAGCTTATGATGAATAGCTCATGATTATGCTTATCTTAGGAATATGGTTTTAGTATGTTTCCCTTACTGTCATATTTTACCTTGATTTATATTCATGAATTCAGACTATCACTTTTTTCTAGCATGTTTTACTTTCTCTGCATAATCAGTACATTTCAAGTACTAACCGCATACTCTATACTATTTTTTTCTCAAGATATAGGTTTGGGTGATCCATCTCAATCATGTCATTAGTTTGTTCTCGCTCAGTCCAGCTCTATTCCAGTTTTGGTGAGTCCTCATGATTCAAGGACATATGTTTTGATTATGTCTCTTTTGTTCATGTTATATAGCTTCAGACTTAGTGAACTAGTTGGGGGTGTTGTCCCATTAGCTCATTATAGGTTTAGAATCTTTTCAGACAACTATGTATAGATGGTGATGTTGAGCATAGTTTCATGTCCATTTTCCATGTTTTTACCCATATTTGAGCATGTTTTGAGTTCATAATCCTTAATTTATGCTTAATTTCATGTATGTGTGTGTTTTATGTGCTAACAAATGATTTGAGTTGATTTGAGCAAGAAACTAGGGCTCAAAATGTTGCAAGAAATGAAGATTTGAGGATCAGACAGGATTTGTGCTATGGCTGGCGCTTTGCACTAAGTTCCAAACTTTACAGAAAAAAATCTCAGCCTGCCGAGCTAGCCCTCAAACATCAGAGAAATGCACTTTAGAAATTTAGCAAGATGAAGGGGGAGGCAAGCCAGACCCTATCTTGAGTTGAAATTGCTGGAAATTTGACTAGCTTGTGGCGACCTAGGAGGGGCGGCGCGCCAGAGTCATTTCTAGCAGACCCTTACTCTCATGTTTGACCTTGATTTATATTCATGAATTCAGACTATAATTTTTTTCTAGCATGTTTTACTTTCTCTACATACTCAGTACATTAAAAGTACTGATCGCATACTCTATGTTATTTCGTCACATGATATAGTTCGGGTGATCTATCTCAGTCCTGTCGTTAGTTCACTCCCTCTCAGTCCAACTCTATCCCAGTTTTGGTGAGTCCTCATGATACGAGGATATCAGTTTTGATTATGACTCTTCTGTTCATGTTTTATAATTTCAAACTTAGCAAGCTAGTCAGGGACTATTGTCCCATCAGCTCATTTGATGTTTAGGGTTTTTCAGATAGCTATGTATGGATGGTTCAACAATGTTGGCTCATTTTTTTCACTCATACTCTTATGTTATGCAGATTTTCGCGTACATTATGTTTATGATTCATTTCCGCTTAGTAATACTCTTATTCATGCTTTATATGTGTCGTGAGTTAGCTTGGATCCATTCATGGTTCTAAGTCCCGTATCTCAGTCTGGGGTCCTAGATCCGGTTGTGACAAATTCATACCAACCTCTAGTACCTTAGAAGACCAGAAGTTGTAGCCTCATACTATGGAAGCATACCATGACTCGTAACAACATACTACGATTCATAGGTTGTCTCGACAATAGAATCCCTATTAATTTAGGAAAGGATTTAATTAATATAAATACTTTTCAGTTATTTTCCTTAAAAGTACAAATACTCTTTCATTATAGTCATGGTTTTGGGTTTCCTAACACTTCTTGGAGAGCAAATACATGAAAACCTTGAGAGGATTTATTATTGTTGTTGATTATCAAAAGTTTGATTGTGCAATAGATAATTGGGGTTTTCTTCCATCAATATTATAAGTGTTTAATTATGTTTTCTTCTATGAATTCTAATTTCTTTCTTGTAATCATGAATAGGTAAACCCTCCACAATTGGGGTTGTGGGAATCATGGTGTACTAATAAACTAGGGTTAACACGAAGTGATTCTAAACCAATACGAATGCATGTATTGTTCTTTTCTTCATGATAACTGTTTCTTAAGGGTGCACAATGTTAGGACTAGCCTGAATTCTCTTCTTGCTAGAACCTAGAGAAGTAGAGATTAGGAAAAGAGTAAAACAACAAAGCCTTGAAACTGTGTTTCATTGAATAGCTTGAGTTGTGGTCGTAGTAAAGTTAAGTTGGAAATATTGATAAAAAGTCAAAGTGATATTGCTCATGAGACCTAACCGAGTGACTGAGTAGAGTCATCTAATTGGGATGAATTAGTCATTTGGATGAACATAGTTTGTTAGTTCTACAGACTAAGTATTGGGAAAGATCACGAGTGTACTAATCTGACCTAATTAAAAAGCCATGGGGAACACTTCCCTATTAAATTGCATAACTTTGATAACAACAACATTTCAACATTGTCACCATATCATTTTCTTTTAAAACCCCCCTTTAGGAAATTATTGAACTAAAAGCGTGAATACTTGCATTAGTCTATATCTTGACCATATTTCCTATGGGATCAACTGCAATCTTAGTTGGGTTCTTTATTGACAACATCTATGTTATACTTCTTCAGAGGTGTAATTTGAGTTTTATCAATCATCTGAAAACACCTCTAGATACTCACGCACAATAGGAACTAATTGGAGAGTTGTGGTCTCGGACGTAGAGTCCTTAACCCGAACTAGATGATATACACAACCCTTGGAGATCACCTTCCTAGTGTTAAGGTACGAGACAAAGTGACCTGCAGGCATAACTAAACTAACCTTCCACTCTAGGACTAGCTTACTCGGGAATCAAAACTCTACTGACTGGGTTCTATAATTAACTAAAGACTAATAAGCATACAACCAATCCATACGAAACATAACATCGAAATCTGTCATATGTAATCCACTAGAATGGCTGAGGTGACCTTTTGGAGAACTGTGATAGGGAAATTTTTGTATACCTGTCGAGCTATAACTGACTCATCGACAGGAGTAGAAATTGAGAAGGGTTCTGAGAGGAATTTAGAATTGACACCAAAACTGATTGCAACATAAAGAGTCACAAAGGATAATGTGGCCCCTGGGTCTAGAAATTCATAAATATAAATGGAAGATGTAACATATCCGTGACTATATCTGGTGAGCTCTCCTGCTCCTACCACCTACACTAGAAGAGACACCCTACTGAGGTGGGGAAGCTGTTGGAGCTACTAAAGTGGTGGCTTAGGCACGACCTCTACCATTTCCTTGTCTGGCAGAAGGACAATCCTTGAGTCAATGCCTGGGCTTACCTCACCCAAAACAACCATCCTTGCCAATTAGACACTCTCCTGAGTGGTTCCTACCGCGCCTCCTACAAATTGATGAACTCTATTGCCTTTGAATTCCTCAACTCTTGAGGAAAGAACCTGTCTCAGAATGTCGTGGCGATCCCATCCCAACCAATGGAAGTTGCACCTCCTCCACAGCTCTCTTTCCACTGTCGAACAAGATGTGAGCTACCCCCTTTAGCTGATAAGAAGCAAAGTCTGAACTCTCCTCTATTCAAGCTCTCATAATCTGGGTAATCTTTTGGATCTCCATAATGAACTCTTGTGGATCCTCGTCCACCTCAAAACCATGAAACTCTCGCAGGTTCATCTAGATTAAGTCTCGCACCCCAGCCATCAGTGTATTCCCGTTCATCTGCACATGAGCCACTACCTGCTGGTTGACTTGAGTTGCCATAGCCTATGCTAACATCAGAAAAGCATCCCTGAACTAAGCATGAGTCACCTGCTCATGCAAAGGATTCGCTGGAGTAGGTGGGGCTGGTTAATAACCATCTCCATTGCCACTCCCATGGCCATTGCCATTGCCATTTCTTCTTTTGTTGACTTGGCGAGGAGACATATTTCTACAAATGTGTACAACATGAGTTAGCAAAATAGAGAGAGTTGAACTTCACCGCATGACATAGATTATGAAGAAGGGAAGTTTTTTAAAACATCTAGTAGCCTCTTCCTCTTAAGTGTGGTACAGTACACACCCATAAGAAAGACTCAACATAACATGGCTTTTACATACCATAGGATACACCTAAACCTTGGCTCTGACACCAAGTTTTTCATGATCCGAGCGTGGGCCCCGGACCATGACATGGGACCTAAAACCACGAATAGCTCCAAGCTAACCCATGACACGTAAATAGCATATTCTTGAGCATAAAATAAGAGGAAAGGAATACTAAAACATAACATAAGCAAAGTCTGAATATTATAAAGAATGAACATCAATAGTAAGTTAACAACGTAGAACCTTCTAATACATAGCTATCTGAAAAACCCCTAGTCATAGACAAGCTAACGTGACAACACTCCAAACTAGCTCTACCAAATCTTAAAACTGAAAGAAATAAATGAAGGAAAAGGTATCAAAACTACCGTCCTTGTATCACGAGGACTCACCAAAACATGGGTTGAACTAGACTAATACGGGAGCGAAGCTAACATCAGGAATGAGACTGGTTCACTGAACCTATATCATGAAATGATATAGCATAGAAATATGCGGTCAATAATTTGAATGTACTAAGTATACAAGGTAGGTAAAACACTAAGATAAGATCATGAGTTAAGATAAACTTAAATCATGAGTTTCATAATAAACTAATTATAGTAGCTACGGGCTTTCAAAACTGAATCATAAAGCTGATCATGACTGAATTCATAAGTTAAACGTCATAAAATGTATATTGAGACAAGATACCATAGTAGTAAGGTCATAAGTCATGAACATAAGTATATATAGAAAATCAAGCTACAATAAAAGATTCTTATAATCAACATATCCCATGTGAGCATATATGGAGCCCAGCTTGTAACCCTAATTGGGATGTGTCCATACCTTGCAAAGAGAATGGACCATGAAGTGTGATATCTCTTATGAGTTGACCATTTGGGCATGGAGACACTCTAGTGGAGGGCCTCATCATGGCTGCGATGACACGTAGTTATGAGACCTGGGTACGCTTGAACCCCGACCTACTCGGTGTTAAATACTATTCTGAAAACATATATAGTGCTCATATCATAATTGTGAACATAGTTTTTACATGAGCTAGTTTAAATCATGAAATTCATAATATCTTAACATACATGAACTAGCCATGAAAATAATGCCAAGGATTGACCATGAAACATAAACATGAGATTCATGAAATTCATGCATACTTGAATAAATCATCATAACTTAGAATTATAGGTTCATAAGCTTGAAATTTATAAGATCATACATAATTGAGTAAGATCCTCATAAACATGAAAATATAGATTCATGAGAGATCTTAGTAAAATACATGCATTCGTGATCATAAAACATCGATTGAATCATACGAGACTTGAATTAATAAAAGATCATAAGAAATTTCATGAGAATTGGATCTAACCTTAGATTTTCACTAAATCATGCTTGGAGACTTAAAATCATTAAATAGACATGAGATTAGGCATGATGGTGGAAGGATTCCCCCATTCATAATCCTACATACCTGGGCTTAGTGGAATTTTTGCTAGGTTTGATGCCCAAGAGATTTGGAGAAGAGGGAGGACCTTGATGCTTGAGCGCTTGAGAGGATTGATCTTCAAATTTGAGGTGTTATGAGTAAAAGGAGGGTTAGGAATGAAAAAATCCCTAGAATATACCATCTTAGGAGCTTAAAACAACTTAGTTTAGGGGCCATGTACATATGAAGTATGGAAATACCCTTAATGACTCGACTTCAAAAATCATCTCGACAGACTTAATGGGTCACATAATGACCTGTTAGTGGACTTGACAGGTCATAAAGTGCCACTCATTTCCACTAGGAAGAAATTCCAACTTTCTAGTCTTTTATTTACACCTCCACTTAACGATTCATCATGACACTTAATGGATCACTTCATCATTTGCCAAGACTCTCTAAAACTCAACTGTTCACCAATTTTCCATACCTAATAGATAATCTAACAAGTTGTTAGGTGACTTGAAGACTCACTTGGTGACTTGTTTTGTCATCTGGTGCAATTTCAACCATTTTCTCCATTTCATTCCTTTGGTTTGATCTTAGGGACTTTTGGAGTTTTACATTTTGGGGCATAGTATAAAAATATTTTTCTTGTAATTCTTAGAGAGTTTTTTCATTATTTAGTTCATACATAGAACATAGAGTAGAATTTTAGCTAGTTTAGCACTAGTTTCATAATATATTGTAGATCAATCTTGTAACTTGGAGATTTTCATTCATCTATTAAAAATTTGAATTTTTCTTGGTAAGAATGTCTAACTACTTTTCTCTTCTTCTTCTTCTTCTTCTTTTTCTTCTTCTTTCTATAGGTAACTAAACCCAAGTCTAGGGTTCTGAACCCAAATATTTCCAATTTGTTGAAATTGAGTTTTTCTTTGTAGTGTGTGATTGATGATGAGAGTTATCTAATCTTGTCCAATTACCTTTATGAGGCTTGAAAGAGAAAATTTATGTTAGGTTTTTAGGTTGGGTTAGCATCATTCAACAATGACTCAAGGCATAACCCTTGTTTGATGGATTCTCCTAGACATATATTGAATTTCAATTGTAAACAAGCAATTGGGTAGAAGGGAGTTCTCTTCAATTTGAAAAAATTGAAGTATATTGACACCTATGGTGCTATTGAAAGATACCCATGGATTTCCTAAGTAAGCTGCTTGCATGTTCAGCCCTAGCCCACTCTCAATTCTTCCACGTTAGACAATTTAGTAGGATTGACCCATTATTGGGGTCACTTCCCAAGAATTATCTTTAATTGATTAAAACCCTATCTTATTAAACTATGTAGTCTTAGTTAAGTTTCATTACTATCAATCTTAATCAACTCTAATCTTGCAATCCTTTACTGTTTAGTACTAGATAGTTTGGGCTTCGAGAAGTCTCTTTGGTATTCGATCCCTACCCCTTGTTGGATTCAATATTTGCTATGATCTTTTACATTACCCGTTATTGGAAGTGGATTTGAATGACATCAAATATTGTGGCACAGTTGTCAGGGACTATGACATAAGCCAATCTAGCCCTAACAGTCTAGTTTTCTTGCTTAGACCTATTTTTTTTACCTTTCCTTTACTTAATATTATATAACAGGTGATTGTCAAAATTCTGAATTCAAAAGGATGGATCATGAGTATTCCTGGAGATCATGGTCACAAGATGACCTATATGAGGACTAGGTGTATTATGGAGGATATTTCCCTTCACATCAGTACTATTCATGTTAAGAAGGCGATCTCATGCATGATAAGGAAATGGACTATCATGTTTAGCATTTGATGTGGAGAGGACTCCATATGAATATCAACAAGATCCATTCTTTCAAGCTCCCAGTCCACATGATTATTGGGAGTCCCACCCTCAAGATCTTGGAGAATAAAGTAGATGGAGTGAGCATTATAGTTCAATACAAGGGTGGAGTCTTAACCCTGCCTTTAACTCTACTAGCTCTATATTTGAGAGTATGCTCACCCAAATATTGAAGAACCAAAAGGAGGAGGAAGCTACTCTTAGAAATGTGACTGAGATGGTGAATGCCCAGTCAGAGTCATTTTAGGGTCTTGATTTTCATATGAGCCAGATTTGTGGCTACAATGATGCAACCATTATTTATTCTGATGAGGCCTTCAAGAGTCGTGAAGAGGATCCCTTCACTTTTTTTTGACTGTCACAACAAGACGTGGGAAGGTGTTGCGCTCATAACCTTGCATGGTTGTAGAAGAAGACATACTTGATGATGAAAAACAATGTCCAAATTTGGATGCAGAGCTAAGGGAAATGCAGGACGAAGCATCAAGTTAGAAAGTAGCTGAAGAGATTAAGGTGGAGGACCAAGTCTCCTCACTCAAGCATCCTATTCCTAAGCCTCCATTTCTTTAACGGCCTATAATGATGCACAATGATAAAGGAAGCACTATGTATTTTGAGTTGTTAAAATAAGTACCCTTGAACATTCCATTTATTGAAGCTATCAAGGATATGTCAGGTTGCTAAGTATTTGAAAATGTTACACACAAGGAGGCTATCATTTGAAAATAAAGGGCTGATTTTGGTGACCCATCGGGTAAGTGCTATCATCACAGGCACTAGTATTGAGAAGAAAGGGGATCCAAGTGCGTTCTCTATACCTTGTAGAATTGGGAGTTATGATTACCTACATTCCCTATGTGACCATAGGGCAAGTATCAGCTTGATGACTTTATCAATCTTTAAGTGCACGGGATTAGGTCTCCTTTTACCCACTAGCATGCAGTTACAATTGGCTGATCAGTCAATCAAGCTATTTGTAGGGATTATTGATGATATTTTAGTGCAAGTAGGAAGGTTCATGCTTCCTGCAGATTTTGTGGTGTTAAAATGCATAGTGGATGTAGAAGTTCCTATCATATTGGTACACTCATTTCTAGCCACCCGCAGATCTTTGATGGATACTGAGCGTAATGAAGTCAATTTTTGTGTAAACAATGATGGGGTTATATTTAAAGTGGATAAGGGAATGAAACTTTTTTGAGCCTTTGCATACAAATTAGTGCTTGATGAGTTGGCTAACATCGATGAAAGTGATCTAGGAGGGGTTCTTGTATTACATGGGAGTTTGATTATCTTAATGATGATGCAAATGTAAGTGGCGAGGCAGTGAATTCACTTGAAGGGCTTGGGCATTATCCTTATGGGCCTAGGAAGTTATCACTTGATCTTGAAAATAGATCCACTCCTCCAGCTAAACCCTCAATTGAGGAGCCTCCAAAGATGGAATTGAAACCCTTACCATCTCATATATGCTTTAAGTTTTTAGGTCCAGAGGAAACACTGTCTGCCATTATATCATCATTCCTAAATGAGGAATAGGTACAAAAGGTAATCAAAAGCTCCAAAAGCATCAAAAGGCTATTGGGTGGACCACAATAGACGTCTATGGTATTTTCTTGGGCATTTATGAGAATAAGATTATATTAGAGAAAGGTAGTTCCCCTAGTATCGAGCACCAACGAAGAATGAATACAAATATGCAAGAGGTCATAAAAAAGGTGATCATCAAGTAGTTTTATGCTAGAGTGGTTTTCCACATTTCTAACAGCAAATGGATAAGTCCAGTGCAATGTGTACCAAAAAAGGGAGGAATGATGGTGGTTACCAATGAGCACAATGAGTTAGTCCGCACACGCACTATCATGAGACGGAGAGTATGTATGGACTATCAGAAGCTTAATGCGGCTACTTACAAGAACCATTTTCCCATGCCTTTCATTGATCAAATGTTAGACCAGATGGCGGGGCAAGCTTTATATTGCTTTCTTGATGGTTATTCAGGCTACAATCAAATCAATATAGCTTTAGAGGACCAAGATAAAATAACTTTTACATGTCCTTATGTGACCTTTGTATTTAGCAGGATGCCCTTTGATTTAGGTAATGCCCAGCAACGTTTCAAAGATGTATGTTGGCGATCTTCTCAGAGATGGTAGAGGATTTCCTTGAATTCTTCATGGATAACTTCTCTGTGGTACATGACATATTTGATGAATGCTTAGACCATCTAGGTCAAGCGTTGAAGCAGTGTGAAGAGACCAAACTTGTGCTAAATTGGTAAAAATGCCACTTCATGGTCAAGGAAGGAATCGTGCTCGGGCATAAGATCTTTGAAAAGGGGATTGAGGTGGATCAAGCTAAAGTTGATATCATTTACAAGCTGCCTGCACCAATACCAATGAAAGGTCTAAGGAGTTTCCTTGGTCATATTGGCTTCTATAGGATTTTTATCAAGGACTTCTCAAATATTGCCCAGCCCATGTGTAAACTCCTTAAGATGGATGCCAAGTTCGTCTTTGATGATTCATACTTAAAGGAATTAAAGAATTGAAGAGGCGATTGGGCACCTGCCTATCATTACTACTCTCAATAGGTCACTACCTTTGAACTCATGTATGACACTAGTGGTATGGCCATTGGAGCAATATTGGGAAAATGAAACAACAACGTTATGCATCCCATATACTATTCCATCAGGACTCTGAATACAACCCAAATGAACTATACTATCATAGAACAAGAACTACTTGCCATTGTTTATGCCTTAAAAATTTTCAAGTCATATTTTCTTAGATCAAGGCTTACAGTTCACACCAATCATACTGCTTTAAGGTACCTGATGATAAAGAAGGATGCAAAAATAGCTGATTTGGTTGGTACTTTTGCGACAACAATTTGATTTTGAGGTGGACCATAAGGGAACAGAAAATCAGGTGGCTGATCATTTGTCCCAACTTGAAGAAGTTGGAAAGTCTTTTGGGGAATTAGAAATTAATGATTCTTTCCTTGACGAATGCATTTTGATGGTAACATCTAGCCTGACGTTGTGGTATACAGACTATGCTAATTATCTTGTGACTAAGGTGATGCTAGAGGGTCTCAAACCATATCAAAGAAAAAAGTTTCTCAATGAAATGCAACACTATTTCTAGGAGGAGCTACAATTAGTCTGCATGTGCATGGACAACATCATTAGGAGATGTGTGCAAGAGGGTGAGATGATAAATATTTTAAAGGCCTATCATGACTCCCCTGTTGGAGGACATCATGGGGGGAAATCGCACAACTTCAAAGGTCTTGAAGTGTGGATACTATTGGCCAAACATATATCATGATGCTAATATGTTGGCTCAATCTTGTGATCAATGTCAGTGGAAAGGGTCTATATTGAGGAGACAAGAGATGCCCCAAAATTTTATGCTAGAAGTATAGTTATTTGATATTTCAGGTATTGATTTTATGGGCCCCCTTGTGAGTTCTTATGGGATTATATACATTTTGATGGCAGTGGATTATGTGTCCAAATTGGTTGAGGCCATAGCATTGCCTAACAATGAGGCAAATAGTGTGACAACATTCCTTGAGAAAAACATCTTCACTCGGTTTGGCATTCCTCGATGCATAATAACTGATGGAGGATCTCATTTTTGTAACAAAGCCTTTGAGAACTTGCTTTTGAAATATGGAGTGAAAGATAAAGTGGAAAATCTATACCATCTGCAAATAAGTGGCCATGTGGAGGTATTAAATTGGGAAATCAGGAACACCCTAGCTAAGAATATTAATGCAAATTGGACTGATTGGTCTAGGAAGCTGGATAGTGCACTATGGGCCTATAGAATTGCATACAAGACATTGATTGAAGCTTCTCCTTATATGTTGGTCTTTGGCAAATCTTGCAATTTGGCGGTTGAATTGGAGCACAAAGCACTATGGGCATTGAAGAAGTTAAACATGGAATGGGATGATGCTGGAAGGTTTAGAATGAGATAATTAAATGAATTGGATGAGTTCCGATTCTTCTAATTTGAAAATTACACACTTTACCAAGAAAAGATACAATACTAGCATGATTAAAAGATTCAACACCGTGAGTTTCACCATGGGGATCAAGTGTTATTGTTCAATTCCAAACTCAAACTATTCCCTAGAGAGCTAAAAACAAGATGGTCCAAGCCATTTAAGTTAGTGAGTGTTACTCCTTATGGGACTACAAAATTGAAAATAGAAGATAGGACCCAAACCTTCAAGGTGAATGGTCAATGGGTCAAGCATTACTTAGGCATCACAAATGAGGAGAGGATTGTGGAGAAATTCCGCTTGGGGGATCACGCAACTTCAGAATAGCAAGATCACCTAATTTTCGTCATGCCGCGATGTTAAACCAGATGCTTCTTGGGAGGCAACATAAGAATTTTGGACTAGTGAGTGTTTTCTAATACAAGTGTACTCAAAATGGTGAAGAAAATAAACCAAAATAGAAGGAAAAAATCCTCAGCTCTAAAGGACGGCTAGATAGATGGACCGTCCTTTGTAGAGACGGTTCGCCTATCCAACTGTCAATTGCCACCCCTAAAGTAGTACTAAAGGGAGTTGTTACAATACTGGTTCTTGCATTCAGTGATTGTTGGTGCATTAAGGGAACTACACCATTTGAGGGTGGGGGTAGATATCATTTGGTATATATGTGTTCTGGTTGAGCCTGTGAATATCTTGAATGGCAACATGTTGTAGTCTATTTTTACAGTTTTCCTAGTGTAGCTTCTTATTTTTCTTTCTTAGATTAACTTTTTTTTACTTT
This sequence comes from Datura wrightii, assembly GCA_035772735.1. Taxonomy (NCBI): domain Eukaryota; kingdom Viridiplantae; phylum Streptophyta; class Magnoliopsida; order Solanales; family Solanaceae; genus Datura; species Datura wrightii. The sequence goes on along the minus strand of JASDFA010000020.1, from coordinate 50,860,725 downwards.
CATAGTGTAGAGCCCTCGTTGGTTTTCTTAGTCGTGATTCTTTTTCGGGAGGCTTACTTTCTATTGAATCTAGCGCAATAAAGTAGTTAAGTGTCATAGTGCAGGGCCCGATGATGAATTGTGAGGTGACATTTTTAAGGGTACTAACCTACTTTGTTGAGTCATTTTAAGATTAAAAAAGTTATTTTTGACGTAGGTGGTGGTGGTAATTGAGCTATTTGCATAATTATTCTTATTTTTAAAAACGATGGCTCCCTCAAATTTTTTGTCGTATCTATTTGATATTGAGTGGTATATATCCATTTGTGACATGAATTATTGGTAATATGTTCCTAGTTGAGAGTGATGTGTTAGTCATTTTTTTATCCATGTGCCAATTTGTTGAGAGGAAAATTGCTTGTTCACATGATTTCGTCATGCTTTAGAACTTTGCCTTGCTGCTTGTGCCTGAATCTAGGATTGACTATAGGTTGTAGAGATGAACTTAAGCCTTCTTTTTGTTTCACAAGCCACATATTTGAAAGAGACCTACCAAGTGATGCATAAATTCCTAGTCTCCCTCTTTGAACCTTTTGACCTTTTTCTTGATCAACCGCAACAAAAGCTAGAGCCAGTTCTCAAGTTGGCCCTCTTTTAACCCATCCTCCTTGATACTTGAAAAGAAATGAAAAATGACCAAAAAATTATAAGTTGGGGGTGATACGGAAGAAATAAATTGGCCAAAAGATATGGTACGAGCATATCCCAAGGTGTGATTGAGCAATGAACTAAAAAAAAGAAAGAAAGCAAAAAAGAAAAAGAGAAAAATGAAGTTGAGCTCACAGAAACACCTTTGGGTGTGAAAAATGTAAAAACCAAAGACTAGATGTAAATAAGGGATCAAAAAGGTGAAAATGTTGTAAAAAAGTGAACTGGTCACGGATGGTAAATGAGTCACTAAAAGCCAAAATTGTACCCTACCAGTCCTTTAACCTTCATAACAATCTTAGAAAAGTCTGAATGTGATCTCAACCTAGATATCCAAAAATAATGTGTCATGACCCGAGCGTGGATCCTAGATCGAGACATGAGACCTAGAAGCACGACGAGCTCCAAGATAACCCATGACACATACATAGCATGAAATAGAGCACATCTAAAGTGAAAATGAATCATAAACATTGATAAGCAGAAGTGTAAATGATATAAAGCATGAACAAGAACAACAAGTAACAATGTTGAACCATCTAATTCATAATTGTCTGAAAGTTTTTTGCCATAAGATGAGTTGATGGGACAACACCCCCAAAAAGCTCGCTATGTTTGAAACAAAAAGACAAGAACATAACACCATAAGCTAATAAACATCCTAAGAAGATGAGTACTCACACAAACAGGAACTCAGATGGATTGCTATGGGAGTGAGACTAAAGTCAAGCTGACACTGGTCGACTAAACCTAAGTATGCAGTCAGTACTTTGAATATACCGAGTATATAGAGAAAGTATAACATGCTAGTAAAATAGTACAAAAGAGATGTAACACCCGAAAAGTCTCTAATACTAGACCCAAAACTAGTGAGTTGAGATCTTTCAATGCCCCGAACTTTTGGGTTAAGTTTGGAACCATTCTAGATGTATTGATAGGTCCGAGCACAATGAATTCTATGGATACTAGGTGTTAATATCAATACCCAAGTGTTAGAAGTGAAATGGATGCAAACTAAGGTCATAAGGAACTTCTAGCACAAAGTTGAGTTGAGAGCCTTCTTAAGGATTGAGTTTTCATACAAGTTCTAGCAAGCGTCGAATTTTAACGACTATAGATCAAACTTTACAATGGATTTTGTTGTGTGATTCAATATATAAAATTAAATATCTTTGAGTCTTCTTTCCAATGCATCCAACCTTGCGTCAGTCGGAGTTCGGAGTAAAAAGTTATAAGCTATTTAGTGAAACTGCACCAGCATCATAGAACGATTCATTAGGTGAATCGTAAGTCACCTAACGACTCGTTATGTGACCTGTTAAATGGACAAAATTTCTGGAAAACTTCATCTTTAGAGGGTACTTTTGGACTCGTCAAGTGACTCATTAAGTCACCTCACGAATCGTTAAGTGACTCGTTAAGTGGCAAAATTTTCGTGGAAATCCCAATAGACTTCACGAATTGGACTCACAACTCGTCCAATACCTCACGAGTAGTGATGTCCCTCATGAGGAATGTCAGGGTCCTTTTTCCTACAAAATTTTAGGGCTGTATTTGTAAAATCCTATGTTCCTGACTTCTAAACTATGTTGTTTTGAGTATTATTTGGGATGTTTTAAGGGTTTCTTCTAGTATAATCTCTCGTTCTCTCAAGACACCCTCTCAAACCCTTCTTCCTCCTCTCTCTCAAGGTTCAAGGATTCTTCAAGGGATTATTCAAAGACTACAAGATCAAGTTCAAGTGGGAGATTCCTCGAAGAAGGTATGCGGGTTTTTCAACAAGGATATTCTTCCATCTTTGTGCCCCAAAATGTTTTATCAAAAGCCCAATTTTAATTATTCTAGAAAAGCATGACCTAGGGTTTAAATTGATGGATGATTTCTTCTATGTTTACTGGAATTCTAAAACAAACTAGAATTATTAGCTAATTATGATTATAACTATTTAAATGTCTTGAATTATGTGTTAGGTGGTGAAAATGCATGATGTTAGAATGTTCTTCATGAAAAAGGGCTTGAACGATGATTGGGGTTTTATTATTGTTCAATCAATTGAATCCATGACTTGTATCCATGTATGAAATATGTGAAGATTATAAGAATTTCCTAATAATTAGAGTACGTTGTTTGCTAAATATGTCGAGATGAGATTAGAGCCTATGGGCTTGATTAATTCAATGTAAAATATGTATTCTCCTTGTGCTTTCGATGGAACTAATTGGGTACGAGGTAAATCTATGATAATGGTTTAATTAATGCATCTTTCCCATGAGTTGGAGTAAATCTCAAAATTAGTCTTATGAAATGAAAATTTGTACTTCTCCCATGATCTCATTGAAAATGTATAAGTTATGAGTTCAGTATATGAATTTTCGTAAAATCTAGAATATATGAATCAATGTTTGCATGTTGAGGTACGAGTTGGGCCTATGGATCATGAATGACTCTATGATAAATGTTGAATGATGTGAATCCAAAACTTAAATGTTGTGGAAGTATAATACATGATGTGAATCTATAGATGCTCACTAATGTAAGATGTTTGAGGAAATACTGATATGGCTCCACGACGATATGAATTATGATGATAATTTATGAGAATGATTTCAGAATGTTGGGCTTGTTGCTAGTAGAAAGTAGCCCTAATCCTTTCAAAATGAATGTTGTATGATAAAAGTAGTGTATGTTCATGCTTCTGACTAGCTATATTAGCATAGACCAGATGTACAACGGCAGATCAATACTACGCGTGTTCTAGTCTGCTAAGGACTCTCTATGGCCGAGAATGTTTTTCCTTGGTCCGTAGGGATCCTCCATAGCAGCGGATTGTTTCATGTTAAATCAGTTATGTCGATGTACTTTGTTATTTCCTTATAATATATTTTTATATTAATTATTTATGTTTTTCCGCATGCTCAGTACATTCCAAGTACTGAACGCACGCCTTTTTGTGCTATATTATTTAATGATATAGGTTCAGGTTTCCAGACTCAGCCTCGTGGTTAGATACACTTCATTCCCTCTCAACTTCTAGTGGTGAGTCCTCCTCTCCGGAGGATGTGATTTATGTTTACATTTTTGTTATGTTTCGGTATTAAGATTTTAGGAGTTAGCTGGGGGCTTGTCCCTACAATTGATCAGTTTAGTAGAAGGCTTTCAGACTTGTCTAGATAGATTCAGCGTTGTATCAAAGTGTTGTTACAATTGTTCTTATGATTCCTTATTAGACTCTTGCAGTTTGCTCCTAGTAATGTATGTCGTTAGTTGTTCTATTATTAAGTGATAGCTATGATTATGCGATGGGTCTACTTGGAGTCTTTCGAGGTTCCTTTTCCCGTGTTATAACTAGGGTGTGAACTCGGGTCGTGAAAAACATGGTATCAGAGAAAAGGTTTAGAGTGTCCTAGGATTCCTGAAAGCCACGTTAAGTAGAGTCTTCTTCATGGGTGTGAAGTTCGCCATACTTATGACGAGGAGGCTATGAGACGTTTTAGGAATGTTTCCTTTTCTTCATGATTCTTATTGTGCGTAGAGTTTGAAGCCCTAAATAGTTCCTTCCCTGACTTGTGCTTTACGCACTCGCAGATAATGCCTACTAGATGAGAAAATGGAAGGAGAAATGGTAATGACTGCTAGAAGGTACCACCATCCACGGCGAACCCGATAGACAACCATGTTACCTATGCCGAGTTTTGGGCAACTCTTAATATGTAGGCACAAGATATGACTTCCTAGATTAATCAGCGAGCAATGGCTCGTACTCCCCAGAATGAGAATGTAGCGGAAACAAGGGTGAGGGATATTTTCTGAATGAACCCGCCTGAGTTCTTGGGGACAAAGGTAGACGAGGACCTGTATGAGTTCTTGGAAGAAATTTAGAACCCACATCATGGGGGTAATGGGAATTGCGAGCGCAGACTTAGCCTCCTACCAGCTAAAAGGAGTTGCTTATATATGATTTTGTCAGTGGAGGGACAGCCGAGGGATTGGAGTAGGCCCCATAGCTTTGGATGAATTTATGACTGTGTTCATGGATAGGTTTCCCTAGAGAGTTGAGAGAGGCTAAGGTGGAAGATGATCTTGGGCATAATTGCGTGCCCAAGTGCTATTTTATAAATTAGTTTAGTCATGTTTGTCTATTTATGCATTTAATTTCTCATGCGATTTTATGTAAATTTGGATATATACTAACCAACATGATTAGTTAGGTTAAAAAATGCATTTGAGGAACGAATTTATGATGGGTCAAGTGGAGGAATGGAATCGGGAGCAAATTGCAAAAGTCGGCAAGAAGAAGGAAGCAAACAGGCCACCTGCGCGATAGTACCATGCCACGCCTGGCACAGAGGTGCGACAGTGGTCGTGTCACGCCAGCCATCGCGTTGCACAAGCAACGTGCCACGCTGCCATCGCGACAAGCTTCTGCCGAGGCTCAATTTTTAGGTGATTTCCAGTGTGTTGTCGCGATATCTCCGTGTCACAGAGGTAAATTGGCGCGACCACCTCCGTGCCACGGAGCCATTCCATGACGGGCAAAAATTGTACATTCCCTCTTTAATATAAATAGGACCCTTAGCTTCTAAAATCATTTTTGTCACGAAATATTTGCTGAAAATCGTAAAGGAGCGAAGGGAGAAGTGAAGAACTCACCTAGGGTTCACCAAATTTACCTTCTCTTTTATCTATTCTTGTAAGTACATTACCTTAACGATGTTTTTGAGTATTTGTATGAACATGAGTGGATAAAGCCCTTCCTCCAGGGTTGAGGCTACGTGATATGATTGTAATTGCATGAATTCGTTTTGGTTTGAGTTGTTAATTGTTGTTTTGTCTTACATTCTACATTATGGTAGTTTTTATGCTTGATCACCATGAAAACAAATTCATTAAGCTTAGGTAAAAGCTCGAAAGAGTAACCTTAGGCAAGAAGAAGAGAATGTAGGGAGCAAGTCCAAATCTTTTGATATGATTCGCAGTTAGGATAGAAATTATACCTAATTTGCCTTGCTTGGTTGATAAAACGGGATGATTGCGAGACACCGGCTTAGAATTTTCACTCCACCACTCGCAGAAGTAGTTGTGAGGCTAAGATAAGTTAAATGATTAGAGGTACAAAAGTTCATAATCAAGAGCATAAACCTCGTAAAACATATCCATGTAGTTGAATTGCCCACAAACTAGAATGTCACATCCCCGCTCAACGATGTAGTTGTGAGGCAAGTTTGTTGTGTTTAGAGGCTCGAGAGACCATGAAGATCGCATTTTCAACTATGTGAGACAACAATTGATAAGTTCATACTTGAACCATTACAAAGGGTAGCATGGCATGATTATCCGGCCTTAGCTCTAGTTGCTTCTTATATTGTTTCAGATTATTTCTATGATCACCTCTAGATTTAATTATAATTTAACGAAAACTTCTATAGTCAACACTTGTGAGGGTTAATATCACACTTGAACTTGATAATTTTCTAAATTAGTCCTGTCCATGTGGGTTCACATCCGGCTCTTGAAAAGGGCCATTGTATTACTTGTACGACTGCGTACGCTTGCGAGTGCGCTGGAGAAAAATAAGTTTTTGGCACCGTTGCCGGGGTCAGGCGAAGTTTAGTAAATTTTTCTGTTTTTGTGTGACTTTTATTTTCCTTAAATGTTGAAAAACTTGGTCTTAGTCTGACATATTGCAGGTGACAGGTTGTCCTTGCAAAGTTGGCAAGGAATAGAGAGCTAGTAGAGCCGTTGCTTCAACCAGAGCATCAAATTCATTTACGCAGGAGGGAAGCTCTAGAGTAAAAGCTAAGATACTTCAAGAGAGGGTAAAACAACAACTACCAGTAGGACAAGCAAAGTTTTCACCTAAGATCATGGCAGCCAGACCAGTTCGCGAAGTGGCAATCCCACTAGCGACAAATGTGAACTCTAGTATCCGTAAATCGGAACCTGGAGGAATCTTTGAATTGAAGCAGAATATGGTGTAGCTGTTGCATTCTAGTGGTCAATTCACTAGGATGACACATGAGGACCCGCAGCAACACTTACAGAACTTTCTTGAGATCAGTGACACATTCGTCCCCATCGGAGTGTCCACAGATTATGTCTGACTTACCCTCTTCCCATTTTCATTGTTGTGGGAGGCAAAGAGGTGGTTGAAGTCTGAGCCACCAAACTCCATAAATTCTTGGGATGATTTGGCAAAGAAGTTCCTTACCAGATTCTTCCCTTGAAGCAAGACTGACAAACTTAGAAGTGAGATATTGAGTTTCAAGCAGAGGCCGGATGAGAACTTGTATTTGGCTTGGGAGAGATTCAAGCCATTACTGAGAGACTGTCCCCATCATCAGCAATCCAATGAAGTGATGGCCCATACCTTAGTAGAAAGTCTAGACCCACACACAAAAATTTTACTACACTCTTCATCGGATGGATAGGCCTTAGAGAAGACTAATGATGAGCTGTACACTGTTGAATAGAATAGCTCAGGGAAATCCAGAAGTGGCATAGCGAGGCATCGAGAGGGGCAGGAAAGAGAGAAGAGATGATAGAGGTAGATGGTATGAATGCTTTGGCGGCACAGGTAGCTTCATTCCAGAATCAGATTATGACTCAGTTCAATAAATTGAGTATGAACCAACAACAGGGTCAAGTAAATGCAGTTCAGCAAGCTCCGAGTTGGTGTGAAATCTGTGGCAATAATAGGAACAATGTAGAATCATGCAGGGCCAATTCGAAATCAGTCAATTTTGTTGGGAATGTTCAAAGGAACAATCGGAATTTTGGGAAAAATTGCAACAAGAATTGGTAAAGCCACCCAAATTTTTCTTGGGGTGGAAATCCAAGGCAAAGTTACCAGCAACCTCAACAGCAACAGTATTAGCAGAACAGGCAGATTGATGGCCAGTTGAGCAGCAACATTGAGGAGACGTTGAATAAAATCATGGAGACCCAGACTCAATTAGTAGAGAATCAGGCAAGGATAGCATCGGATTTGAAAAATCAACGGTTGGCCACCCACAATCTAGAGAAGCAGATGGGTCAAATAGCAGCGGCTCACCACATGAGACCGCAGGGAGGACTACCCAGTGACGCTGATACTAACCCCCGCCAGGTCAATGCCATCAGTCTGAGGAGTGGCAAGCAATTAGCTGATGCGACGCTAAAAGAGAAGAGAAATGAGGTGCAGCCGGAGTTAGTTAGAAAAGGACCATCCACTGACAAGGGAAAGAATCAGAGTGCTGCACAACAAAATGCACAATCATCATTGCAACCATCACAGTGGCCACCACCACCATTCCCGCAGAGATTCAAAAAGAGCAAGGAGGAGGAATGCTTCATGAAGTTCTTCGAGATTTTCAAAGAACTTCACATAAATCTGCCTTTGCTTGATGTTTTGCAGGGAATGCCCAAGTATGCTAAGTACTTGAAGGATGTGATGGCCAACAAAGTCAGATTGGTGGATGTCCAGACAGTAGCACTGACGGAGGAGTGCAGCCACAGGGTAATGAGCAAGATACCTAAGAAGCTCAAAGACCCAGGGAGTTTTACCCTCCCTAAACAAATTGGTAAAGCTGAGGTGATACGAGCTTTATGTGATTTAGGGGCAGCAGTTAATCTAATGCCCTAATCTTTATTTAACACCTTGGGGTTGGGTCAACCGAGACCAACGAGATTGATGCTGCAGCTAGCAGACAAGTCGTGAGTGGCACCATATGGAATTATAGAGGACCTTGTCATCAAAGTGGGTAAGTTCATTATACCCGCTGATTTTATCATATTGGATTTTCATGTTTATGATCAGGTACCCTTAATCTTGGGACGGCCATTCTTGGCCATTGGAGGAGCCATTATCGATGTGAGAGAAGGGACCCTGAAAATGAGGGTCGAGGATGAAGAAGAACTCTTCCAAGTCTACCAAGACATTAACCCACCCACACACTACTGAAACCTATGTAAGGTCACTGTTTTGTCAGAGGATAAGTGTGGGGTGGCAGATTCCACAGGTCCACAGTCAAAGGAACTGATTAGTTTTTAGCCCGAGTCTAATGAAGGGCTTCAGTATGAGAAGAAGTTGGAGGAAGAGAGGGACAGAGTGGAGGCTGTTCTCTCCAAAAACCAAAAGAGAAGAAGATGGTTCTCAAAAGGGAACCCAGGTATGAGGATGTCCTGAAAAGGATAGTTCACGTTGTGCCGCGACATTAAATTAGGCGCTGCTGGGAGGCAACCCAAGGGTACCACAGGTACAATTTGTAATTGTTGTTTGTGTTGATTTTGTTTATTTTCATCGTGTTTGTATTTTTTGTGGAAATTTAAGCACAGGTGGAGGGGAAATGTGAGTACCCTTAGAGGAGGAAGCTAAGAAGCATGGAAGAGGCAAAGTGTGGGGTCAAACACCCACTTGTGCAAATTTGAAGAAAAACATGTTATTAGCCAGGCCTAGAGGCCTCAGGGCGTACTTCTCACCCTTTTGAATTTTAATTAGATGCTTTGGGGACATAGCATGATTCAAGTGTGGGGTGAGGGAAATTTCAAAACTTTTGTGCTTAATGATTTTGGTGAATGTAGTTCTTGATACATATTGAAAAAATTGTTGAGTTGAGCATAACTTCACCAGCAGTTGGTTTTTCTTTTCGGTTCTTTTTCGACGGGGGGTCTTTGAACCGAAGAATAAAATTTTTATTTATATGTACATAGTGTTTTTATTCATAGGTAGAGACTATGTCTGACAATGGATGGATGACGACCGTCTTGAGGGAAAATTAGTCAATAGGTTTTGGTTTTGAACCCATAGCTAATTGATTGTTTGATGTTCTTGCTGTGTGCTATACGTGATTGTAAGATGCAAGTGTGGTTAGTGTTGAAGCATGTAAGAAGTGTATAACTTTGTTTGAGACACCTAAGCTCATGAATGTGACTCGATGTGATTCTAAGCTTGATTCTGAATTTATGTGATTAGCTGAGTTAAGAGTCTGCTGAATGTGTCTTGAATTGAGCATGTGCTGAGAGTGTAAGGTTTTTGAATATTCCATGCTATTGTGGAGTGTCTAGAACTTTCCTGGTGTGTATACAAAACGAAATGAAGGAGATAGAGTGTAGGAGATGATTTAGGCATTTCTTTGAATGAGCTAAACTTCTAACCCTTACCTTACCTACCTTGAATATTGAATCCTTGTTAGCCCCATTGAGCCTTAAGCCTATTCTTTGATAGATACAACATAAGCTTAATCATTTTCTTTCATTAGCCTTGAATTTTATCCTAAACTCCTAAGCGCTTAAGTGAAAAATCCGAAAGATTAAAGGAGTGAGAATCGGGAAAATGAAGGAAAAATAACAGTTGTGGACGTTGAGAAAGGTCAAAGGTGAACTTGTTTGAAAATGCTTGGGTATTGGTAGGGAGTAAGAAAATAAATGAATGAAAAAGTTGCTTAAGCACTCCTTACTAATAAGCTAAGTGTGCTTAAATAAGTGGGAACAAGAAGAGGAAATTCTAGAGTGAAAAGAACTAGGGTGAAGTAATAGAATAGATGTCCATAATGAAGGTGCGATGTATTAAAAGCGCTTGGGAAAGATAGCCACTGTTATTATCCATAATAGTACCTACCCGTCCCTTAGCTTACATTACAACCTAATAAGTCCTACTTGATCTTACGTTCACAGATCCTTAAATTAGTGGAGTAATACACTAAAGGCAAGCTTATGGGTCACGACATGATGCATATGAATTCTTTGTGAGAGCAAGCTTAATTTCCATTTATATACATATACATGGTGTGATTTGAAATTTTGTGAGTAAAAATGGGTAACTCTCTTGTGTTGTGAGGGCACATATTTAATGAAAGATAAAAATTCATGCTGGATTTCTTGGTCGGTTGATTTGCATGAGTTTGCTAAGATTGAGAGTCGATTCTTGAGGTTAGGAAGTCTTAGCATAGTTAAATTTTATTTTAATGGTTAAATCTTGCATGCTCTATTTTTAACTTGTTATCTTAAATAGTCATTATGGTCGTAGCTTTAATTGTCTTGCTAAATTAGCTATGTGGGATTCTTCATGTGCATGAGATGTAAAAGGTTTGTTCAAGGACAAACAAGGCTTTAAGTGTGGGGTGGTGATCTTGGGCATAATTGCGTGCCCAAGTGCTATTTTATAACTTAGTTTAGTCGTGTTTGTCTATTTATGCATTTATTTTCTCATGTGATTTTATGTAAATTTTGATATGTACTAACCAACATGATTAGTTCTTGTTTTTGGAGGTCAAAAATGCATTTGAGGAACCAATTTATGATGGGTGAAGTGGAGGAATGGAATCGGGAGAAAATTGCAAGAGTCTGCAAGACGAAGGAAGCAAACAGGCCACCTGCGCGACAACACCGTGCCACGCCTGGCACAGAGGCGCGACAGTGGCCGTGTCACGCCAGCCATCGCGTTGCACAAGCAGTGTGCCATGCTGCCATCGCGACATGCTTCTGCTGAGGCTCAATTTTTAGGTGATTTCCAGTGTGTTGTCGCAATATCTCCGTTTCACGAAGGTAAATTTGCGCGACCACCTCCGTGCCACAAAGACATTCCATGACGGGAAAAAATTGTACATTCCCTCTTTACTATAAATAGGACCCTTAGCTTCTAAAACCATTTTTTTCATGATATATTTTCTGAAAATCGTAAAGGAGCGAAAGGAGAAGTGCAGAACTCACCTAGGGTTCACCAAATTTACCTTCTCTTTTATCTATTCTTGTAAGTACATTACCTTAATGATGTTTTTGAGTATTTGTATGAACATGAGTGGATAAAACCCTTCCTCTAGGGTTGAGGCTACGTGATATGATTGTAATTGCATGAATTCATTTTTGTTTGAGTTGTTAATTGTTGTTTTCTCTTACATTATACATTATGGTTGTTTTTATGCTTGATCACCATGAAAACAAATGCATTAAGCTTAGGTAAAAGCTCGAAAGAGCAACCCTAGGCAAGAACAAGAGAATGTAGGGAGCAAGTTCTTATCTGTTGATATAATTCGTAGTTAGGATAGAAATTATACCTAATTTGCCTTGCTTGGTTGATAAAATGGGATGATAGTGAGACACCGACTTAGAATTGTCATTCCAACACTCACAGAAGTAGTTGTGAAGCTGAGCTGAGTTAAATGATTAGAGGTACGAAAGTCCATAATCAAGAGCATAAACCCCGTAAACCACATCCATGTAGTTGAATTGCCCACTAACTAGAATGTCACATCCCCGCTCAACGATGTAGTTGTGAGGCTAGTTTGTCGTGTTTAGAGGCTCGAGAGACCATGAACATCGCATTTTCAACTATGTGAGAGAACAATTGATAAGTTCATACTTGAACCATTACAAAGGATAGCACGACATGATTATTCGACCTTAGCTCTAGTTCCTTCTTATATTGTTTCAGATTATTTATGTGACCACCCCTAGATTTAATTATAATTTAACGAAAACTTCTATAGTCAACACTTGTGAGGGTTAATATCACACTTGAACTTGATAATTTTCTAAATAAGTCTAGTTCCTGTGGGTTCGACATCCGACTCTTAAAAAGGGCTACTGTATTACTTGTACGACTGCGTACACTTGTGAGTACGCTGGAGCACAACAGTAGATTTCATCAACCTGAAATAGAATGAAATGACAATTCAAGAGTATGCGTTGGAATTTACCAGGTTATCCAAGTATGCCCCGGAGATGGTAGCAGACCAAAGGGCCCGAGTGAGCAGGTTTGTGAATGGAGTGTCAGACTCCTTGATTAAAGAGTGCAGGACTGCCATGTTGCACAGGGATATAGACTTCTAATGTTTGATGATATTCGTGCAACAAATGGAGGTGGAGCAAGTGAAGGAAAAGGAGGGAGACTCCAAGAGGGCTAGGATAGGAGATTTAGAGTTCTCTTCGCCAGGGACGAGTGGTGGACACCACTCACTTTCCCAACAGAAATCGGCAGCCCCATCATTTTCGAAGTCAGTGCTCCGTACAAACCAAGGGTAAGGGAGACTACATATCCGATGTGTACCAGCTGTGGGAAGCACCACTTGGGAGAATGTATGGCTAGATTAGATGTTTGTTTCAGGTGTGTCCAGTCGGGCCATACGAACTGAGATTGTGGAGCGGCAAAGTGACGTGAGAGTAGATCCTTGGCCATCTTTTTAGTAGCTCCGATAGTCCCCCCATTTCAGCAGGGTGCATCATCCAGCCCAGGTGGCGGACGTCGTCAAAATCTTTCCTATGTCATAACAGAACACCTGGATAAGGGAAAGTTGCCAATAGTGGCCACAACTATGTCGTGAATCTTGCATAACTATTTGTGTATTGCTAGCCCTAGAACCCAGTATTAAATAAGGAGCTTGTGATTATTGTTGAGAAGAGGTTGTCGATGTGTGATGTGAATAGATGTTAATGCAAGACTGGCTTTGATGGTTAGAGGTGAAAGGGGGTGCTACGACTTAGTGAATTAATCCCAACATTGAGAAATATTCAGGAGCCTTAGAATGACGGCTTAAAGCTAAAGGGGAGATGGTAAGTATGTGAGCATAGTCAGATCTTTGATTTGATAGTAAGGGAGTTCTAACCCTAATAGTCATGATATATCAACCCCCTCAAGTTTAGATAATTTCTCTAGTATTTGAATTGAAGCTTCGTTACACCCATTCCTATGTGAGGACTACGAGAAGTTCTAGGTAACCGCTTCATATAGCGATGCCGATCTTACTTTACAAATCCTTTAGGTTCATTTTCGTGTTACGAATCAGTTATGTGTGGTAAAATCCTAATATATGATCTGCTCGAACTCAGTCTCTAGAACATGCTTAGTAGCTCAGCAGACTCAGGTTATCTCACGTATGTGCTCAATTTTAGATGTCATGAATGATTCATGCTCATGAGACCTTTAGTAGAAGTGATCAGATATTATGAATTCTAACCTTGTAACAGAATGTGATTTGAGAGCAAAGGCTCAGTCTGCATCAGTTCAGTGCCAATTAAAGAGGAATAATCCTTCTCATTGTTCTACCTAGTTCCATGTCAGTTCCATATCTTTCAGTCCCTCTCACATCTTAGCATGCATGAATGATTCAGATATTTAGTTCAGTTATGTAAGATTAGTGCGAAGTCAGATACTCATCAGTTTCAGTTGTAAATGTTTAGTATTTGTGATATCAATTCTTTCCCAAATATTTGAGCATGTTTAGCCTACATTTGAGGAAGAATTTTCCTAAGGGGGAGATATTATAACACCCCAAAAGTCTCTAAGACTAGACCCAAAACTAGTGAGATGAGATATTTCAATGACTTGGACTTTTGGTCTACGTTTTGAACAATTCTAGATGTATGGATAGGTCCGAGCCCAATGAATTCTATGGATACTTGGTTTTAATATCAATTCTAAAGTTTTATAAGTTAAATATATACAAATTAAGGTCATAAGGAACTTCTAGCACAACGTTGAGTTGAGAGCCTTCTTATCGATTGAGTTTTCGACAAGTTCTAGCAAGGGTAAAATAATAACTACTATAGATCCCATTTTATAAAGCGTTTTTGGGAGATTAAATATATCTAATTGAAGCCCTTTGAGTCTTCTTTCCAAATCATCTAACCTTGCATCAATCGGAGTTCGGAGTAAAAAGTTATGAGCAATTTAGTGAAACTGCACCAGCATCACAGAACGATTCGATAGGTGACTCATTAAGTCACCTAACAACTTGTTAAGTGACCGTTAAGTGGCCAAAATTACTGGAAAACTTCACTTTTAGTGGGTACTTCAAGACTGGTCAACTGACTCATTAAGTCACCTCATGAATCATTAAGTGACTCGTTAAGTGGCGAAATTTTGTGGAAATCTCAGTAGACTTCACGGATTGGACTCGCGACTCGTCCAGTACCTCATGAGTCGTGATGTACCTTGTGAGGACTAGCAGGGTCCTTTGTCTTGCAAAATTTATGGTTGTTTTCATAAAATCCTATGATCCTGACTTCTAAACTACGTCATTTTGAGTATTATTTGGGATGTTTTAAGGGTTTCTTCTAGTCTAATCTCTCATTCTCTCAAGATACCCTCTCAAACCCTTCTTCCTCCTCTCTCTCAAGGTTCAAGGATTCTTCAAGGGATTATTCAAAGACTACAAGGTCAAGTTCAAGTGGGAGACTCTTCAAAGTAGGTATGGGGGTTTTTCAACAAGGACTTCCATCCTTGCGCCCCAAAATATTTTATCAAAAGACCAATTTAAATTATTCTAGAAAAGCATGACCTGGGGTTTAAATTGATGGGTGATTTCTTCAATATTTTCTGGAATTCTAAAACCCACTAGAATTAAGAGTTAATTATGATTATAACTATTTGAATGTCTTGAAGTATGTGTTAGATGGTGAAAATGCATGATGTTAGAATGTTCTTCATGAAAAAGGGCTTGAACGATGTTTGGGGTTTAATTATTGTTCAATCAATTGAATCCATGACTCGCATCCATGTATAAAATATGTGAAGATTGTAAGAATTCCCTAATAATTGAAGTACGTTGTTAATTAAATATGCCGAGATGAGATTATAGCCTATGGGCTTGATTAATTGAATGTAAAATATGTATTCTCCTTTTGCTTTCGACGGAACTGATTGGGTATGATGTAAATCTATGATAAAGGTTTAATTAATGCATCTTTCCCATGAATTGGAGTAAATCTCGACGGGTCTTATGAAATGACAATAGATGCTTCTCCCAAGATCTTGTTGTAAATGTATAAGTTATGAGTTCAGTATATGACTTTCTGCAAAATCTAGAATATATGAATCAATGTCTGCATTGAGGCACGAATTGGGCCTATGGATCTTGAATGACTCTATGATACATGTTGAATGATGTGAATCAAGAACTTAAATGTTGTGGAATATAATGCAGGATGTGAATGTATAGATTCTCACTAATGTAAGACATTTGAAGAAATATTGATGTGGCTCCAGGACGACATGAATTATGATGATAACGCATGAGGATGATTTAAGAATGTTGGGCTTGTTGTTATAGAAAGTAGCCCTAATCCTTTAAAAATGAATGTTGTATGATAAAAGAAGTGTATGTTCATGCTTCTGACTAGTTGTAGTAGCATAGACCAAATGTACAATGGTAGATCAGTACGCCTCATGTTCTAGTCAGCCAGGGACTCTCCATAGCCGAGAATGTTTTCCCTTGGTCAGTAGAGATCCTCCATAGCAGAGAGTGACTCCCTAGTTTAGTCGGGATCCACTATAATAGAGAATGAGTCCCTAGTTTAGTAGGGATCCTCCATAGCAGAGAGTGACTCCCTAGTTCAGTAGGGATCCTCCATAGTAGAGAGTGACCTCCCTAGCTCGGTTGGGTTTCTTCCTAGTAAAAAATGACCCCCTTAGTTTAGCTGGGACTCTCCATAGTAGAGAATGAATCCCTTAGTTATGCTATTAGTATTATTCAGTTTCGTATGATTAAGATTTCAGATTAATAACGGATTTAATATAGTGAGAATCAGACTTAGTTACAAGCAGTGATCCAGTACAATGTGTGATGCTGGATTCAGATTTAGCTCTTTTTAAATGTCCAAAACTGGACCTTTATGCATGAGTTCGATGATGTTTCAAAACATGAGATCTAAAAGAAAGTTTCATATATATATGTGTGTGTGTGTATGTGAATCATAAGAGGATTGTTACATGTTAAATCGGTTATGTCGATGTACTTTGTTATTTCCTTATCATATATTTGTATATTTAAATATTTATGTTATCCCGCATGCTCAGTACATTACAAGTACTGACCATACACCTTTTTGTGCTATATCATTTCATAATATAGGTTCAGGTTTCCAGACTCAGCCTCGTGGTTAGATACTCTTCATTTCCTCTCAGCTGCTAGTCATGAGTGCTCATCTCCTAGGGACGTGATTTATGTTTACATTTTCATTATGTTTCAATTTTCAGATTCTAGGAGTTAGCTAGGGGCTTGTCCCAGCAACTCATTAGTTTAGTATAAGGCTTTCATACTTGTCTAGATAGATTCAGCATTGTATCAAAGTGTTGTTACAATTGTTCTTATGATTCCTTATTAGACTCTAGAAGTTAGCTCCTACTCATTTATGTTGTTAGTTGTTCTATTGTTACGTGACATGCTATGATTATGCCATGGGTCAACTTGGAACCTTTAGGGGTTCCTTGTCCCATGTTACGGCTAGGGTGTGAGCATGGGTGGTGACAAGATATCATGAGTATAGAATTGTATAAAACATGAGATTCAAATCATAAAATGAACATGAACGCCCAAGGTTGTCAAAAACTATAATGTAAGACTGATCAGGACTGAGTTCATAAGTAAAAACTTCGTAAAGCATATTTCTAAGCCAAATCATCATCATAAGTCATACATATATATATATATATATATATATATATATATTTTAAAGAATAATGGAAGATTCTTATAACTGACATACCCCACATGAGCATACATGGAGCCCAAACTATAAAACCTTGATTAGGAGGGTGTCCGAACCTTGCCAAGTGTAGGAACATGAAAAGGCATGAAATCACTCATGGGTTGCCTATTCGGTCATGGGATACACTTTCGTAGAGGACCCGATCATGGTTACATTCGCACGTAATTCTGAGACTTGATATGCTGGAACCCTGACCTACTCGATGTTAAATACTACTTCCAAAACATATATAGTTCTCATATCATAATCATGAAAAATTGGTTGACATGGCTAGTTTAAATAATGAAATTCATAACATGTTAACATAGGTGAGCTAGCCATGAAAATCATGCTGAAGATAGGCATGATACATAGACTTTAATTCGTGAAAATCATGCATAATGGTGTAAAATCATTATATCTTATAATTCATGGGTTCATGTGGAATTTTAGTAGGTAACATGCATCATAATCGTAATTCATAGCTTGAATCTTAGAAGACTTGAAATTATAAGAGGATCATAGAGTATTTCAATCAATTCGGGTCAAACCCTAGAACTTCATAAATTCATGCATAAGACTTGAAATTTATAGATTCATGAAGGATTTGATAAGGAACATGTAGTCACATCCATAGAAACATAAATTGATTTACAAGGAGAATGATTTCATGGAAGAACATGAGAGAATTCATTCGTAATATGTTAGCACTAGATTTTCAAAATTTAGGCATGGGAGGTGGGGATCATGAATTCAACTTGGGAATGGCATGAGGGTGGAAGAAACCCCTCATTCATAGCCCTACATACTTGGGTAGATGATTCCTTGACTTTCCTTGAGAGCCCAAGAAAGATTTGAAGAATTTGATGAATAACGCTTATCTTGGCTTGAGAGGATTTGATCTTCAAATGAAATGTTAAGAGTAGAACGAGGGTTTAGAATGAGTAAAACCCCTCAAAACACCCTTTTAGGTGCTTAAAGTGACTAAGTTTAGGAGTTAGAATTTTATGAACTACGAAAACACTCTTAATAACCCGAATAGAAAAAATCACACAGGTAGTCCCAACGGATGACCCGATGACCCATTAGGACACTTGACGGGTCATCACCCTGATTCACTTCCACTGGAGGAAATTTCCAACCTTTTGATCTTTTGTTGAAACCTCCACTTAATTATTCGTCATGTCACTTAATGGGTCATATAACCAGTCATCAAGACTCTCTAAAATCTATGTTTTCACCAACATTTTGCAACTTAACGGGCCATATAACGACCCGTCAAGTCACTAATGAATCATTCTGTGATTTGGTGCAGGTTTTCCTATTTTCTCCGTTTCAATACTTAGGTCTGATCTTAGGAATTTTTGGGGTGTTACATTATCTCCCCCTTGGTAACATTCATCCTTGAATGTAGATTAAGCATATTGTAAGGCTAAGGAAAGAACTACAATCCCAAAACTAAATAGTCATAGCTGAAAACTGGCAGAGTGACTGACTCCGGACTAGGATATATGACTAAACTAAAATTCATGAAACATACATGCATAGAATGATATGAAAGAAACTTAAGGTCATGAACTTGTCATGTAACTATAGAGTACTAAGAAAGAAACTAGAACCTCATGCTTTAACAGAACCAGAAGGGAAAAGATGCGGGTGTCTAGTCATCATATCTACTTCCGCTTCCCATGTATCTCCCTCAACTAGATGATTCCAACATACAACGTTCACGAAGCTACCTTCTTGTTCCTCAACTTTCAATCCTCAAAATCAAAGATCTCAATCGGAACCTCCTCATAAGTAAGTTTATCCTTCAAACCAATGCTCTCTACCAGAACAACTAAGGTTGGGTTGCCAATGCATGTTTTCTACAAGGACACATGAAAAACTAGATGTACCGAGGCTAACTCTACTGGTAGCTCCAACTCATAAGACACTTTGATAACTCTCCTCGAAATCCTACAAGGACAAACATATCGGGGACTAGGCTTCCATTTGTTACAGAATCTCATAACTCCCTTCATAGGAGACACCTTTAGAAACACCAATCATTGACCTTGAACATAGGCTCTCTCCTCCTAACACCCACATATGATTTTTGTCGACTCTAAGTTGTCTTCAACCTCTCTCAAATAAAATTAAACTTTCTCCATAGCCTCATGGACTGAATTCAGTCTTATAAATATAGCCTCACCTACCTTGAACCATCCGATTAGTGACCTATACCTCAGCCCATAAAGAGTCTCAAATGGAGCCATCTGAATTCTAGAGTGATAACTGCTACTATAGGCAAACTCAATGAGAGGCAAGTGATCATTCCAACTACCATTGAAATCAATCACACACGCTCTCAACATGTCATCAAGAGTTTGAATGGTCTGCTCGGCCTGACCATCTTTCTGTGGGTGAAAAGTTATGCTAAGCTTTACTTGAGTACCAAAACATTCTAGTTCAGGTTAAGGATGTTATGTCTAAGAAACCCACTCTTCCGTCAGTCCCTATAGTGTGTGAGTATCCGAAGTTGTTTCTAGAAGATCTACTAGGAGTCCCTCCTGAGCGAGAGATTGACTTTGGTAACGACCTTCTCCCTAACATGCAACCCATATCTATTCTTTCTTATAGAATGGCCCCATCTAAGCTAAAGGAGTTGAAAGAGTAGTCGAAAGATCTCCTAGATAAGGATTTCATCAGGCCTAGTAAATCTCGTGGGGTGCACCAGTCCTCTTTGTTTGGAAGAAGGACGGTTCCATTAGAATGTGCGTTGACTATCGGAAGTTAAACAAGGTCACAATCAAGAATAAGTATCCCCTCCCCAGGATTGATAATTTGTTTGACCATTTTCAGGGTTGTAAGTGCTTCTCAAAGGTAGATCTCAGATATGACTATCATTAGCTCAGTGTTTGGGAGAGTGACATTCCGAAGATGGCTTTCAAGATTCGGTATGGTCACTATGAGTATGTAGTTATGTCTTTTGGACTTATGAATTCTCTTACAACTTTTATGGATTTGATGAATATGGTGTTCAAGTCATATTTGGATATGTTCATGATTGTCTTCATAGACAATATTCTCATATACTCTTGGAGAGAGGAGGAGCATGCGACTCAAAATAAGGATTATGCTACATACTATTAATGATCACTAGCTGCTTGCTAAATTCGGCCAAGGGGATTTTTTATTGAACTCAACAGCATTTTTGGGTCATGTGATGTCAATAGTGGGTGTGCAGGTGGACTTTCAAAATATAGAGGTGGTGAAGGATTGACCAAGACCAGATAGTCCTTCGTATATCTGGAGCTTCTTGGGTTTAGGTGGCTACTACAAGAGGATTCTTGAAGGATTTTCATCCATTGCAGCACCGTTGACTAAGTTGACCCAGAAAAAGGTTAAATTTTAGTGGTTATATGCCTGTGAGAAGAGTTTACAAGAGTTAAAGACTCGACTCACTTCAGCCCCAGTATTGACTCTACCCGAGGGCACAGATGGATTTGTTGTGCATTGTGATGCTTCAAAGGTTGGAATTGGTTGTGTGTTGATGCAGCATGGTAAGGTCATTGTGTAATCCTCTAGATTGCTTAAGACTCGTAAGAAGAATCACCCAACATATGACCTAGAGTTGGTAGAAGTGGTGTTTGCATTGAAGATTTGGAGACACTACTTTTATAGGGTGCATGTGGATGTGTTCATGGACCACAAGAGCCTTAAGTATGTGTTCACTCAAAAGGATCTGAATTTCCGACAAAAAGGGTGGCTAGAGCTTCTTAAAGACTATGACATGAGTGTCCTTTGTCATTCGAGCAAGGCCAATGTAGTGGTGGATTCCCTTAATAGACTGTCCATGGAGATTGTGTCTCATGTGGGGATGGAAGGAAAGAGTTAGCAAAGTCCATAGGCTTTCTTGTTTAGGGTTCTCCTTGTTGACTCAACAAATAGTGGTATCATTGTTTAGAATGGTTCAAAATCTTCATAGGTTGACCAAGGCAACATATTTCCTACTGGTCAAAACTACCGATTCAGCTAAGGACTATGCTAGATTGTACATCCGGGAGTTAGTTTGGTTGCACAAAAATCCCTTATCCATCCTCTCAACTAGAGGTACTCAGTTTAGTTCACAATATTATAGATCGTTTCAGAAAGGCCTTGGTACTCATGGTGAAGCTTAGCACAACTTTTCACCCGCAGATAAATGGTCAGGTTGAGTAGACCATTCAGACTCTTGATGACATGTTGAGAGCATGTGTGATTGACTTCAAGGGTATTTGGGATGATCATTTGTCTCTGATTGAGTTTTCCTACAATAACAGTTACCACATCATAATCCAGATGGCTTTAATTGAGGCTCTTTGTGGGCAAAGGTGTAAATCACTTATTAGATGGTCCAAAGCAGGTTAGGCTATGTTGATAGGGCTAGATTCCATTCATGAGGCCATGGAGAAAGTTCAGCTTATTAGGGAAAGGCTAAAAACAACTTAGAGTCATCAGAAGTCATATGCAAATGTTAGGCTGAGAGAGCTTGAGTTCGAGGTTGATGATTGGGTATTTTTGAAGGTGTCTCCCATGAAGGGAGTGATGAGGTTCAGAAAGAAGGGAAAGTCAAATCCCAGATATGTTGGATCTTGTAGGATTTTGAGGTGAGTTGGCAAAGTGGCAGATGAGTTGGAGCTACCAACAGAGTTAGCCTCCGTACATACAGTTTTGCATGTACTCTCTATTGAAGAAATGCATTGGTGACCAGGAATTAATTTCCCAGGTAGAGAGCATATGTGTGAAGGATAACCTTACCCATTAGGAGGTTCTGGTTGAGTCCTTAATCATCAGGTTCAGAGGTTGAGAAACAAAGAAGTAGCTTCAGTGAAAGTTTTGTGGAGGAATCAGTTGGTTGAGGGAGCTACATAGGATGCCAAAGAGATATGATGGCTAGATACCCGCATCTTTTCCCTTCCGATCTAGTTTTAGCATGAGGTATCAGTTTACTCCTTAGTACTCTATGCAGTTTCATGTCAAGTTCATGTCTCTCAGTTCCTTTCATGTTTTAGCATGCATGTATGAATCATGAATTTAGTTTTGACATGTGTATTAGTCTGAAATCAGTCACTCCGTTAGTATTAAGCTTCAAATGTTCAGTATGAGTGATTGCATTCCTTCCCCAGATTTTTAGTATTCTTAACCCACATTTGAGGATGAACGTTTCCAAGGGGGAGATATTTTAATACCCCAAAACTCCCTAAGGCTAGAGTCGAGATTTGGAAATGTGATCAGTAGAAAAACTATGAAAATTTTCTCAAAATGACTCATCGGACGAGTGATGGTGAGGAGTAACGGGCCATACGTCAAGCCGTGGTGAGTCTTTGGTTGTCAGGATCTAGACCAACGAGTCAAGGTATGACCCATTGGTTGAGGTAATGGTTCATGGTCAGTATCTATAGAAGAAGGCCTACTAGCAATGAGTCATGGTAAGATTCAAAGGTCCCTATAATAGGTCCTGGTATGGAGTCGTTGGTTGTTTCTAGAGCATCATGGTTGGAAGGTACGAGTCATGGTACAACTCTTTGTCGTGAACAATGAGTCGTGGCTTGCACTCGCAGGAAGGGGGTAGAGGAGATGGAAGTAGTGGCAACAGATGGGTCTACAACCCGTCATTGTAAGGTATGATTCGTTATTTGGCTAATAGGAACTTCAGGATTAAGGTGAAAAGTTGCAACAATGAGCTTGTTATACCCCGAAAGCCCAAAGATCAGACCCGAGAGTTGAAACAGAGAAAAGCTTAAAAATTGGCACCAGGCACAGAACGAGTTGTGGGATGACTCGTTGGTGTAGCCCACGAGTCCTGATGTGACTTGTGGGGAGGCCATTGAGGAGTTTTGAAGTTTTAGAAAAAGGAACCCCATGGGCGTGACAACGACTCGTGGTCAAACCCCACGAGTCGTTAGGTCAGCTGTGGGGTGGTTGAGGAAAGAAAAGAGAAGAAGGGAGGCAATGCACTCGACGGAAGGACCCCAAGAATCGCGGTCAAACCCCACAATTCGTGGGGAGGGTCGTGTCAGCTGATTGAGAAAATATGGGCATGGAGGTAGTGTACATAATGGATGGTGACCATTAGTCGTGGTCACCAGTAACGAGTTCTGAGGTTGCCCGTTAAGAGCCTGAGAGACCTATTGAGCAGTGTACCTCACGGATGACTCCATGAGTCGTGACCTATGACAACGAGTCATTAGACCCCTCGTTGGGATCACCTGACAATCATTTTCTATCAATTTAGTAAGGGCTTTGGGCATTGTTTTTGATGAGGATTGAGTATTTCTAAGCATGATAAAGCTTTGGGCAATGCCAACATGTGAAGTATGAATGATGAATTTCCCGAACTGAGCTTACCACATTGTCTTGGAGCGAAGACTCCCAATTATATTTTTAGCTTGTGGTATGTTTTGAGTTAAAGTTTTCCTATGCATAGCTTACCACATGATTTTGGAGCAAAGACTCCCAATTATATTTTCATTTTATGGTATGTTTTGAGCTAAAGTTTCTCATATGCATGATTTCATATTTGAGATGTATTTGAGTATTGAGCTTCGTTAATAGACGATGTTGATCTTTGTTATATATGACGTGGAGCTTATGCATGTTTTTGGGAGTAAAGTCTAGCACCGAGCAGGCGAAGGGTCGATCACCCTATGTCTTAGAATTACGCGCCAACATAGATTGATACTATAATATATATTACCTCAGGACCTCCCTTGTGAGCTTCCCCTGCCTGAATGGGCCTTCAGCTTGATATAGATATCATTGTATCGTCCCTAGTGCTGGCATGGCTTTGGATGGCTCAACCCACTTGAGTGTGATAGCTGGGACCACGTAAGCTCTATCGTGGTATGTCGGTTAAAAGGCGAGTCTCCGATCATATTCATTACTCATGAGATTTATATATATACTATGTACTAAAGTAGGTTTGACTCAATGTTCTGCTGTACTTATAAATGTCAGAATTCAACTTTGAGTCAATCAATTCAATTCTGATGTTATGAAGTGTGTTATGTTATGTTATGTTATTAATAGATCATGATTTCAGAAAGAACACATGCAAGTCCTACTCTCAGATTCCTAATGTTTATGTTTACTCTATGAATTGTCTTTAAATGATTTTATTTACATAAGCGGTTTTACTTATCCTGCATACTTAGTAAATTCCACATACTAATCATATACTCTATCTTGTATCATTTCATGATACAAGACCTAGCTCTCAGGTTCATCCCCGCTCGTAGTCAGCTTATCAGAGTTAGCATTTGCATTGTTGGTGAGTCCTCATCTCTCGAGGACTAGACTATTCAGATTTCTTATGTGTATTTCAGTTTTAGTTTTTTTGAGTTAGTTGGGGTCTTGTCCCATCAACTCATCATGTTTAGAGGCTTTTTAGACATATATATTTATATATACGTATATATATATATGCATATATTTAACTTCGGATTTTGTATTCGGATGTTGTATTTAAATTAGACTTCCACTATGAGTGTTTGTTGATTATCAGTTTCTTGATCGAGTTAGATGTATGCTTATGCCATGGGTCGACTTGGGGTCTCCCGGGGCTCCATGTCCCGTGTTACGATCCAGGCCTCTGTTCGGGTCATGACAAACTTTGTATCAGAGCCATAGGTTTATAGTGTCCTAGGGTGTCCGAAAGCCGCGTTAAGTAGAATCTTTTTCATGAGTGTGAAGCGCGCCACACTTATAACGAAGAGGCTACGAGACATTTTGAAAATTTTCCCTCCTTTCATGATCTATGTCGTGCGATGAGAAGTCTTTCTATCCTTCTAATTCGTGTTGTTCGCGATTGCAGAATCATGGCTCCTCGAAGAATGAATGGTAGAAGGAATGGGAATGGTGAAGGCCGTGAGGATTGCAATGGTAATGGGCACCAGAAATCCCCACCAGTTCAGGAGCACCAAACACCGAAGCCAGTTGCCCAAGCTGAGTTCCAAGTTGCTATTCAGATGCTTGCGTAGGCGTTGACCGCTCAGGTCAATCAGCAGGACGTTGCATATGTTCCGTAAAATGGCAATGCAGCGGCGGCTCGAGTCAGAGACTTCTTTAGGATGAACCTGCTAGAGTTTCTTGGGTCCAAGGTAGATCAGGACCCGCATGAGTTTGTAGTTGAGATTGTCAAGATCACCCAAGTCATGGGGGTGAATGGAGTTGAGTGTGCAAAGTTGGCCTCATACCAGTTGAAAGGGGTTGCACATATCTAGTTTTGTAAATGGAAGGATAGAAGGGTCTCAAGAGCAGGCCCTATCACTTGGGAAGAGTTTCATGTTGCATTGTTGGATCAGTTCTTCCCTTGTGAGATGAGGGAGGTTAAGGCAGCTGTGTTCGTAAATCTAAAGCAAGGGTGGATGACGCTGCAAGTGTATGCCCTTGAGTTCACTCACCTTTCGAAGTACGCCCCAGAGTTAGTGGCTGATCAATGGGAACAAGTGAGTAGATTCATTCATGGAGTAGCGGACTATTTGAACAAGGATTGCAGGATCGCTATACTCGATCAGTATATGGATTTCCCTCGGATAGTCTTGTACACCCAATAGATGGAGGCGACACATCTGAGGGAGAGGGAGGCCAAGAGGGCCAGGACCGATAACTATAGGTTCTCACAGCTCCGCCCTCTGGATCTACTTACTGCAACCCAGGAATAAAAATGTCGTCTAGGCATTCCTTCTTGCTCTGATCTCCCCTACGCCTAGGACGTTGTCTGGGCCAAAATCGAGGTAAGGAGGTGGACACTGACAACAGACCCACTAGAGATCATCAACCCCAGCATCATCAGCATTGGGTGTGCCATCTGACTGAGGCATGATCAGAAGGGGCAAGCATCAGGCTCTAGGGGTCAGAGCAGCAGACCCGTAGATTCTAACATCCCAGCTTGTCACAGATGTGGTCGAGGGCACACGATCTAGTGTTTGGAAAGTTTAGCTGCTTGTTTTGGGTTTGGAAAGCCCGACCATATGTTTAGAGATTTCCCATCAGTGGGATAGGATCAGGTTGGGAGCCGAGGCCTAGCTTCTAGTTCACCAGCCCCTCCCATACGCTCAGCACATCATGGGGCATCCACCAATACAGCTGGTGGTCGACATTAGAATAGATTCTATGCCTTAGCATCCCATTAGGAGTAGAAAGTCTCCCCAGATATGGTCACTGGTATGTTATGAGTTTTCCATATTGATATTTATGCTTTGTTAGATCCGGGGGCTACCTTGTTTTTTGTGACACCTTATATGGTAGTAGCTTCGGAGTCGGTCCCGAAGTCTTGTTAGAAACCTTCTCAGTTTCTACTCCAGTAGGTGTCTCAGTCCTTCAGAAGGTCACCTCAGCAAATTTGATAGAGTTAGCAATGACCGAATTTGATGTAATTCTCGGCATGGATTGGCTATTTGCATGATATGCTTTAGTTAATTGTAGAACCCAGGCATTAGAGTTCATATTTCCAGATGAGCCAACCTTAGAATGGAAGGGTAGTTCAGCTGTGCCTGTAGGTCGTTACATTTCCTACCTTAAGTCCAGAAAGATGATAGCTAAGGGTTGTATGTACCATCAAGTTAGGGTTAAGGATGTTGAGTCTGAGACCCCAACTATCTCATCATTTCCAGTAGTACGTGAGTATCGAGAGGTCTTTCTAGATGATTTACCGAGAATCCCTCCTAAGCGGGAGATCAATTTTTGTATTGACCTTCTTCTCGACACGCAACCTATATCTATTCCTCTCCACAGAATGGCTTCAGCCGAGCTAAAAGAGTTGAAAGAGCAGTTGAAGGACTTGTTAGATAAGGGTTTCATTAGACTGAGCAAGTCCCCATGGGGTGCACCAGTTCTCTTTGTCCAAAAGAAAGATGGTTCACTTTGCATGTGCATTGATTATCGGTAATTGAACAAATTCACTGCCAAGAACAGGTATCCACTACCTAGGATTGATGATTTATTTTACCAGCTTCAGGGTGCCAAATGTTTCTCAAATATAGATCTCAGATCTTGGTACTATCAGCTCAGAGTTCGGGAGAGTGACATCCCCCGAGAACAGCCTTCAGGATGCAGTATGGTCATTATGAGTTTGTAGTTATGTCTTTTAGACTAGCGAATGCTCCTTCAACTTTTATGGACTTGATGAACAGGGTGTTCAAGCCATATCTAGACATGTTTGTGATTGTGTTTATTGATGACATCTTGATATACTCTCTGAGTGAGGAGGAGTATGCCGCTCATTTGAGAGTAGTGCTTCAAACTCTCAAGGATTGTCAGTTATATGCCAAATTTAATAATTGCGAGTTTTGGTTAAACTCTGTAGCATTTTTGGGCCATATGGTTTTAAGTGAGGGCATAAGGGTAGATTCTCAAAAAATCAAGGCGGTGATGAATTGGCCTAGACTGGTGAATCCTTTAGATATTTGGAGTTTCTTAGGTTTAGCTGGCTACTATTGGAGATTTGTTGAGGGTTTCTCATCTATTGCAGCACCTTTTACCAAGTTGACTCAGAAGAAGGTGAAATTCCAATGGTCGGAGACTTGTGAGAAGAGCTTCGAAGAGTTGAAGACTCGACTTACTTCAACACCACTGTTGACCCTACTTGAGGGTACTGATGGATTCATGGTGTATTGGGATGCATCAAGGATCGAACTTGGGTGTGTATTGATGCATCACGGGAAAGTCATAGCCAATGCCTCTAGACAGTTGAAAGTTCAAGAGAAGAATTATCTGACCCATGAGCTTGAATTGGCAGTGGTGGTATTCTCCTTGAAGATATGGCAGCATTATATGTATGGGGTCGACGTGGATGTATTTATAGACCATAAGAGCTTACAATATGTGTTCACGCAGATAGATCTCAATCTTCGGCAAAGGAGGTTGTTGGAGCTACTCAAGGACTACGATATTAGTGTCCTTTACAATCCAGGTAAGGCTAATGTGGTAGCGGACACACTTAATAGACTCTCTAAGGAGAGTGTGTCCCGTGAGGATGAAGGGAAAAAGGAGTTGGTGAAGGATGTGCATCAACATGCAAGGTTGGGAGTTAGGTTGGTTGACTTGACCGATGGCGATGTTGTGGTTCAAAATGGATCAAAATCGTCCTTGGTGACTGATGTGATAGCTATACAAGATGAGGACTAGATTTTGGTAAATTTGAAGGAAGTCATTCAAAATTAGAAGGTAGAGGTCTTCTCCCAAGGGGGAGATGGTGTGCTTCGGTATCAGGGCTGCTTATATGTTCCGAACGTGGACAATTTGATGAGCTGGATGTTTCATGAGGCTTATGGCTCCAGGTATTCTATCCACCCGGGTGCCCCCAAGATGTACCGTGTCTTATGGGAAATCTATTGGTGGAATGGCATAAAGAAGGATATTCATAATTCGTAGCCAAGTGTCTGAACTGTCAGCAATTAAAGGTTGAGCACTAGAGACCGGGAGGTTTACTTCAGGATATAAACATTCCTACTTGGAAGTGGGAAGAAATTAATATGGATTTCATCACAGGTTTTCCTCGTACTCATCGACAATTTGACTCTATTTGGCTTGTGGTAGATAGGTTGACCAAGGCTGCTCATTTTCTACCGGTCAAGACCACGGATTTGGTGGAGGATTATGCAAAACTATATATCTGAGAGTTAGTACGATTGCATGGAGTTCCCTTATCCATCATTTCAGATCGAGGTACTCAATTACTCCTCAGTTTTGGAGGACATTTCAAAAAGGACTTGGTACACAGGTTAAGCTCAACACAACGTTTTACCCGCAAATGGATGGTCAAGTGGAGCGGACAATTTAGACCCTAGAGGACATGTTGAGGGAATGCGTGATTGACTTCAAAGGTGATTGGGATGATCACTTGCCCCTGATTGAGTTTGCCTACAATAACAACTCTCACCCAGTATCTAGATGGCGCCGTTCGAGGCTCTCTATGGGCGGAGATGTAGATCACCCATCGGGTGGTTTGAGATTAGTGAGGTGGCAATGATAGGGCCAGATTCAGTTCATGAGGTAATGGAGAAGGTTCAGTAGATAAGGGACAGGCTGAAGACTACTTAGAGTCGCCAAAAGTTCTGCTGACGTGAAAAGAAGAGAATTAGAATTTGAAGTCGATGACTGGGTATTTCTAAGGGTGTCTCCCATGAAGGGAGTTATGAGGTTTAGAAGGAAGGGGAACTTAGTCCTCGCTATGTCGGCCCGTACTGGATAGTGAGATGTATTGGCAAGGTGGCATATGAGTTGGAGTTGCCTTCAGAATTAGCTTCTGTGCATCCTGTGTTTCATGTATCTCTCTTGAAGAAGTGTTTGGGTGATCCAGCTTTAGTTGTCCCGGTGGATAATGTTGGTGTGAAAGACAGCCTTAGATATGAGGAGGTTCCGGTGGAAATATTGGATCGACAGATTCTAAGGCTAAGGAACAAGGAAGTAGCTTCAGTTAAAGTGTTATGGAGGAATTAGCATGTTGAAGGAGATACTTGGGAATCTAAAGTGGATATGACGGCTAGATACCCATATTTATTCTCTACCAGCTCAGTTTCTGCTAGAGGTATAGTTCTGCACTCAGACTCTATTTAGTTTTCATGTTCAGTTCATGTGCGCAAGTTTCTTTTGTGTTTGTGAATTTATGTATGATTCGTGAATTTAGTTCAGCTATGTACTTTGAATTGAAGGTAGTCATTCTGACAGTTTTTAGTTTTAATGATCTGTATGATAATTGATCTCTCTGCTTTTCTATGTGCTTTTCAACATTTGAGGACAAATGTTCTCAAGGGGGAGATATTGTTATACCCCGGAAGCCCAAAGATCAGACCCGCGAGTTGAAATGGAGAAAAGCTTAAAAACTAGCACCATACGCCGAACAAGTCATGGGATGACTCGTTGGTGCAGCCCACGAGCCGTGATGTGACTCATGCGGAGGCTAGTGAGGAGTTTGGAACTTTGAGAAAAGGAACCCCACGGGCGTGACAATGACTCGTGGTCAAACTCCATGAGTTGTTAGGTCAGTCATAGGGTGGGTGAGGAAAGAAAAGAGAAGACGAGAGGCAGTGCACTCGACAGAAGGACACCACGAGTCGTGGTCAGTCCCCGCGATTCGTGGGGAGGGTCTTGGTCAGCTGATTGATAAAATAATGGGCATGAAGGCAGTGTACATAATGGATGGTGACCACGAGTCGTGGTCACCAGTAACGAGTTGTGAAGTTGCCCGTTAAGAGCCCAGGAGACCTATTGAGAAGTGTACCTCATGGACGACTCCACGAGTCGTGACCTGTGAAGACGAGTCGTTAGGTTCCTCGTTGGGACCACCTGACAGTTATTTTCTGTGAATTTTGTAAGGAATTTTCCATATTTCCTAAGTTCCTAGGGCCTAAACTATGTTATTTTGAGTTAAGAATAGTGACTTTTAAAGGGGTTAAGTTCATTTTAGGCCTCATTCATTCATGCATGCAAGGTAGAAATATTAGAGAGGGTGATCAAGCTAGTGTTCTTCAAATTCCTTCAATTTCCTATTGGGCATTCAAAGAAGTGTAAGAATCAGCTACCAACAGGTATGTAGGGTTATGAACGGGTTATTCCCTTCACACCCATTCCCAATCCCTCTCTAAAGTATGAAATTTCTATGTGTACTCAATTGGGTTTTAACCCAAATACATGAATCTTCTATTTCTATACATGGGCATGATTTAACTATGATTCTACTATTGAATTATAAAGCATGGGCAATTCTTATAATGTTTTCAATTTAAAATCATGTTTCTAGTTTTATAAATTAAAAGCCCATTGATGAAATGTTCATGGAAGATGAGATTTGTGATGAATACATGACAATGATGAGATAGTATGATGAAAAGCATGTTTTGAAGCTACCCATGTTTACAATCATGTTTTCTGATGAGAATGGAGTATTTTTAAGCATGATAAAGCTTTGGGCAATGCCCACATGTTAAGTATGAATGATGAATTTCCCGAATTGAGCTTACCACATTATTTTGGATCGAAGACTCCCAATTATATTTTCAGCTTGTGGTGTGTTTTGAGTTAAAGTTTTCCTATGCATAGCTTACCACATGGTTTTGGAGCAAGGACGCCCAATTATATTTTTGGCTTGTGGTATGTTTTGAGCTAAAGCTTCTCATATGCATGATTTCACATTTGAGATGTATTTGAGTATTGAGCTTCTTCAATAGACGATATTGAGCTTTATTATAAAATAATGTAGAGCTTATGCATGTTTTTGGGAGTAATGTCTAGCACCGAGCAGGCTACGAGTCGATCACCATGTGCCTTAGAACTACGTGTCAACATAGGTTGATACTATTATAATATTACTTCAGGACCTCCCTTGTGAGCTTCCCCTGCCCGTATGGGCCTTCATCTTGATATCGACATCATGGTATCATCCCTAGCCCTTGCAAGGCTTTGGACGGGTCTACCCATTTGAGTGTGATTGTTGGGCCACGTAAGCTCTATCGTTGTATGCCGATTAAAAGACGAGTCTCCCATTGTTCCTCATGATTTCAGATATGCATATTGATTACTCTTGATATATATATATATGCATGTACTAAAGCAGGTTTGGCTCAATGTTTAGCTTTACTTATAAATGTCAGAATTTAGCTTTGAGTCAATCAATTAAATTATGATGTTATGAAGTTATGTTATGTCATGTTATGTTATGAAGAGATCGTGATTTCAAGAACGCATGCAAGCCCTACTCTCATGTTCCTAATATTTATGTTTACGTTATGCTTGTCTTTAAATGATTTTATTTACTTAAGTGGTTTACTTACCATGCATACTCGGTACATTTCATGTACTGACTGCATACTCTATGTTGTATCATTTCATGATACTGGACTAGGCTCTCAAGTTCAGCCCCACTCGTAGTCAGCTTATTAGAGTTAGCATTTGCATTATTAGTGAGTCCTCATCTCTCGAGGACTAGACTATTCAGATTTCTTATGTGTATTTCAGTTTCAGTTTTGTTGAGTTAGTTGGGGTGTTGTCCCATAAACTCGACATGTTTAGAGGCTTTTCCTACATGTGTAAATATTCAGCTCCGAATTCCGTATTTTGATGTTGTATTTAAGTAAGAATTCCGCTATGAGTATTTGTTGATTATTCAGTTTCTTGATCGAGTTAAATGTATGGTTATGCCATGGGTCAACTTGGGGTCTTTCAGGGCTCGTAGTCACGTGTTATGATACAGGCCTCCATTCAGGTCGTGACAGAGATGAACCTACAAGTCATGGTATCAAGGTACGACTTGTGGTATGAGTCATTGCATCTGGCAACAACGTTTTTCTTCTGAAATCAGTAAGGGTATTTTTATAATTTCTAAGCTCCTAGGTCCTAAACTATGTCATTTTAAGCCCTAAAAGATGTGTTTTAAGTGGTTTAACCTTTTCTAATTCATCCGAGTCCCATGAATGCAAAGTTTAAAAATCCTTTTAAAGATCAAGCTTGAATCCTATCAATTCCTCCCTAATTTTCTTAGGCTTTGAAAGTCGAGTTGAGATTCATCTTACCCAGTCATGTAGGGCTATGAATGAGAGTTTCCTTTCACTCTCATGCCCAAATTTTCCCTCAAGAATTCAAGTCCTAATTCATGTTTATGAACTTATGGGGTTTTAACCCAATTTTATGAAATTCTCTATGAGTTGTGTATGGGTCAATTCCCTTCATGTTCGAAAGCATGTTTTAAGATTCATAGGTAGATTTTATATACAAACTAATTGTAAATTCATGATTTCAATTATTAGAAAATTATGCCTATTATTCAAGTTTTAGGAAATGCCATGTTTATGATTCATGATTTCAAGTACGATGAGATATTTAGCATGAATGAATATTTATGAATTTCCCATGTATGAATCCATGATTTTGCCTTATGAAGCCTATTTCAAGTATGCATGATTTTAAGATTTTGGCAAGCCTACACATGTTAAGTATGTCTTCATGATTTAGCCAAGGCTAATAATATCAGCTTATCATATGTTTTGGAGTTAAGACTCCCAATGCATCTTATGAGATGTTTTGGAGCCAAGACTCTCCATGTTTAGATTTTAGACTAGCATGTGGTTATTTTTTCATCTTCGTTGAAAACGATGGGAGCACTATGCATGTTTTTGGGAGTAGTGTCTAGCATCGAGTAGGCTTGGGGTTCCAAGGTTCCTCGGTCTCAAAACTACGAGTCAAAGTAGGTTTATATATATTTATTTCGGGCCTCTCAAGAGAGTTTTCCCCACCACAAGGGGCCTTCAGCTTAATATTGATATCATGGTTGCATCCATAGCCCTGACAAGGCTTTGGACGGCTCTGCCCACTTGAGTGTGATAGTTGGGGCAATACATAAGTTTTATCGTCATGGTGTCGGTTATGACGAGTCTCCCATTGTTCCTCATGATTTCAGTTATTCATGTTCATTAATTATAGTATTATGTTTATAGCAGGTTTGACCCAACGATCAATTTATGAGTTTTTACTTATCATTTTTTCTGTGACAAGTCATAGGATTTCTATTTTATCTTTGGGTTATTCTATTCAGATACGATATTCAGCTTATGATTATACATGTTTTAGAATCAGATTTCAGCATGTAGTCTTTACGCCCGTGATCTTGATTTATGTTTATATGCATGATTTTAGTTAACATCTACTCAAAATGTTTTACTTACCTTGCTTATTCAGTACATTCCAAGTACTAACCACATATTCTATGTTGTATCATTTCATGATATAGGTCTGGACGATCAGGTTCAGTTCCGCCGTTAGTCCACCTCTCACAGTTTAGTCCAGTTCCCATTATTGGTGAGTCCTCATCTTTCGAGGACCTTTAACTTATTGTTTTGTTACATTATATTCAATTTTAGACTCTAGTGAGCTAGTGGGGGATGTTGTACCATTAACTCATTAGACATGTTAGAGGCTTATCATACAATATGTAGATTTTAGGCTTTATTGAGTGTTGACTCTGTTTTATGATTGTTATGTTATTCAAACATCTGCTTATTCATTTTTCAGTTATCAGATTCCTCTTGATGTATGCTCTTTAGTTGTTATGTTCATGCCATGGATCGACTTGGATCCATTTATGGTTCTAGCTCCTATGTCACGATCCTGAGTCCCTGCTTAGGTCCTGACATGACCGAAGCATAACAAGCATGCGACCAATCCATACTAAAGATGACATTGAAATCGGTCATATCTTACTCCACCAAGTCGGCTGAGGTTACTTTCTAAAGGATCGTGACAGGGCAATTTCTGTATACCCATTGAGTTAAAACTGACTCACCAACATGACTAAAATACTAAGAATTATTTTGAGAGGATTTCAGGACTGACACCAAAACAAATAGCACCATAAGGAGTCACGATGGATAATGTAGCCCCTGGGTCTAACAAGGCATATACATCAAGATGGAAAATTCTTAATATACTAGTGACCATATCGGGTGAGTGCTCCTACTTCTAATCGGACGAAAGTGCATAGAACCTATTTTGACGATATCCGCCAGCTGCACTACAAGAGGCGCTCTACTTAGGCGGGCGAGCCGCTAGAGCTACTGAAGTGGTGGTTGGGGCACGACCTTTACAATTACCCTGTCTGGCTGAAGGACAATCCCTAAGCCTATGTCCAGATTAACCACACCTAAAATAAGCATCTGATCCAACTAAGCATCTCCCAGGGTGGTTTTTACCACACTTCTTGAAAGATGGAAAAGTGTGCTTCATATAAATGCTCCCTTGAGCCCTAGAGCCTGATGCACCACCTATCTGATCACTCCTGGGCCTAAATGGAATAGTTGCTGACAATAGAACTAGGGCTGATGACCTCTAATGGGACTTGGGGCAATGTCCATCGCTGGACCTCTACTGAGAGTACCTATAGCTCCTTTTCCTGGCCCTCTTAGCCTCTCTCTCTCTTTCCTTCATCTTCTCTACCTCTACTTGCTGGGCATATATCATCAATTGGGAGATATCTATATCACTAATCAACATGGTGGTCCTACACTTCTTGACCAATGAATTTGCAGCCATATGCACGAACTAACTCATGCGAGCCCTCGGATCAGCAACCATCTCCAGAGCATACTTGGAAAGCTCGGTAAACTTCAGGGCATAATCCTGAACAGTCATGTCATTCTGCTTCAAGATTACAACTCTGTTGCTTTTGCTTCCCTCATCTCGTAGGGATAGAATCTATCCAAGAAGGCCGTAGAAAATTCATCCTAACAAACGGGGACTGTACCAACTCCCCTGCTCTCCTTCCACTACCGGAACCATATGTGAGCAATCCACTTTAGCTGGTAGGAGGCCAAGTCGGTACTCTCCTCTCCCGTAACACCCATAACCTGGGTAATCTTCTTGGCATCCTAAACAAAACTCTGTGAGTCCTCATCCACCTTAGACCCATGAAAATCGGGTGGGTTCATCTTGATAAAGTCTCGTACCATAGCTGCCGCCGGATTCCCACTTTGTTTCATATGAGACGCAATCTTCTGGTTGACCTGGGCTATCTAGCCTATGCTAACAATTGAAATGCAGCCCTAAACTCAGTATGAGTCACCTGCTCCGGCAAGGGATCAACTGGAGCTGGTGGGGCTGGTAGATTCCCGTCTCTGTTTCCATTCTCATGGACATTTCCGTTGCCATTTCTTCTTTTGTGGACTTGGTGGGGAGGCATATTTCTGCAAACGCATATATCACGAGTTAGAGGGATAGGAGTGATGAACTTCATCGCATGACATAGATTATGAAAGAAGGGAATTTCCTTAATGTTTCGTAGCCTCTTCATCATAACTGTGGCATGCTTCACACCCATGAAAAAGACTTTGGTTTATGCAACTTTCAAACACCCTAGTATACACCTAAACCTATGGCTTTGATACCAAGTTTGTGATGACCCGAGCATGGACCCCAAATCGAGACATGGGACCTTAAGCTATGAAGGGCTACAAGCTAACTCATGGGACATACATAACATGAAAGAGAGAACATATAAAGTGGAAATGAATCATAAACAAGGATAAGAGAAACTCTAAATGATATAAAGCATGAACAAGAATGACAAGTCACAATGCTGAACCATCTACTACGTAACTGTGTGAAAGCATCTTGTCATAAGATGATCTGATGGGACAACACCCCCAACAATCTCGGGATGTTTGAAACTAAAAGACAAGAACGTAACACCATAATATAATAAATGTACTTGGAAGATGAGGACTCACCTAAATGGGAATTGAGCTGGACTGTCGTAGGAGCGAGATTAACGACGAGGCTTAGACTGGTCTACCGAACCTATATCATGAAATGATATAGCATAGAAGTATGCAGTTAGTACTTTGAATGTAGATTAAGTATAAAATGCTAGTAAAACAGTAAAAGAATTATCATGAGTATAAACTTGTATAAAACATGAGATTCAAATCATAAAATGAATATGAAG
The DNA here is from genome assembly GCA_035772735.1 of Datura wrightii. NCBI lineage: Eukaryota > Viridiplantae > Streptophyta > Magnoliopsida > Solanales > Solanaceae > Datura > Datura wrightii. The sequence goes on along the minus strand of JASDFA010000020.1, from coordinate 50,824,142 downwards.
GCCCAAGGTTGAAAAAAACTATAATGTATGACTGATCATGACTGAGTTCATCAGTAAAAACCTCGTAAAGCATATTTCTGAGTAAAATCATCATCATAAGTCATAAAATCATAAATCATGATCATGAATGTGTGTGTGTATGTGTGTGTGTATATATATAGAAACTAAGGAACAATGGAAGATTCTTATAACCGACATATCCCACGTGAGCATACATGAAGCCCAACCTATAAAACCCTAATCGAGACTATGCCCGTACCTTTCCAAGGGTAGGACCATAAAAAGGCATGATAGCACTCATGGGTGGACGATTTAGGCACAGGATAAACTGTTGTGGAGGACCCTACCATGGTTATGTTGGCACGTAATGTTAAAATGTGGGTATATTGGAACCCCAGCCTACTCGGTGCTAAATACTATCCCCAAAACATATATAGTTCTCATATCATAACCATGAAACATGGGTTTACATGGATAGTTTAAATCATGAAATTCATTACATGTTAACATACGTGAGCTAGCCATGAAAATAGTATTGAAGATAGGGCATGATACTTGAATTTTGTGAAAATAATGCATAATAAGGTAAAATCATCATATTTTGTAATTCATGGGTTCATGAGGAATTTTAGTAGAAAACATGCATCATAATCATAATTCATAACTTGAATCTTAAAAGACTTGAAACCATAAGAGGATCATAGAGTTTTTCAATCAATTTGGGTCAAATCCTTAAAGTTCATAAATTCATGCTTGAGACTTGAAATTTATATATTCATGAGGGATTTTATAAGGGACATGTAGTCATAATCATAGAAACATAAATTGGTTTACAAGGAGACTAATTTCGTGGAAGAACATGAGATAATTCAACCCTAATAAGTTAGCCCTAGATTTTTGAAATTTAGGCATGGGAGTTGAGGATCAGGAATTCAACTTGGGAAGGGGATGAGGGTGGAAGAAACCCTTCATATATATCCCTACATACTGTAGTACCCCAAAAAGTCTCTTAGATCAGAACCGAGACTTTAGCAAGAAAATGATACTAGGACAAATTGATGAACCTCAATACTGCTCGTTTAAAGAACGAATGGGTCATTAGTTGTGGCCATTGTTTGAGTTCCAATAAGCTGTTAAGATTTGGCCCAGGACCGACAGGGGATTGTATGAACCATTGTCTAATTGTATAGTCGTTTTTTGTGGTCATTGAATCAAATTCAGAGAGAGTATCGGAGGAAAGATAGGAAACAATAGACTGACCAACGATCCGTTGTATTTGACCATGACCCGTTTAATGGGTCGTTGGTTTTGCCAGTTGTTTTAAAATCCCTGCAGTACAATGGCTTTTTAATAATGTCATTTTAGGCTTCCTAAAGGTAAAACTAAAGTGGATTAACTTATCCTAGATATTCATTCCCTTCGAAAATCGATAATTGGAATTTCCTCTCAAGATCAAGACTAGGGTTCTTCATAAAAATTATTCAAATCTTTCTTGGGTCTTTAAGAAAAGTCAAGGAGTCATCTACCAAGGTATGTAGGGCTATGAAGGAGGTATTTCTTCCACCCTCATGCCCTTTCCAAAGTTTAATTTACGATACCTACCCCTCATGCCCTAATTTTCAAATTTTAGCGTCTTGCTCAATTGTGGGTGAATTCTTTCATGTTCATCTATGAAATAAGTCTCTTTGAAATTAATTTATGTTTTTATGATTATGAGTACATGTCATTATCAAATCCCTCATAAATCTATGAATTTTCAAGTCTCAAGTTTGATTTTATGAACTTTTAGGGTTTGACCCAAATTGCATGAAATTCTATGATTCTCATATGATTTCATGTATCTTAAGTTTCAATCCATGAATTATGAATATGATTCACGTATTTTATTAACTTCCTCATGAACCATGATTTACAAGATATGAATAATTTTACCCCATTATAGATGATTTTCACAAAATTAAAGTCTAGGTATCATGCTGACCTTCGGTACTATTTTCATGGCTAGTTCACATATGTTATGATATTATGAATTCCGTGATTTAAACTATCCATGCAAACTCATGTTTCATGATTATGCTATGAGCACTATATATGATTTAGAATTAGTATTTAGCACCAAGTAAACCATGGTCCCCGCGTACCAAGGTTATAGAATTACGTGCAAATATAACAATGATGGGGTCCTCCACGTGAGTGTTTCCCATGTTTGAATGGGCCACCGATGAGTTATATCTTTCCTTTTCATGGTCCTACCCTTGGCAAGGTATGGACTCCATTTTGACTAGGGTTTTACAAGTCGCACTCCATGTATGCTCACATTGGGTATATCAGTTATAAGAATCTCCCATTGTTCCTTAGTTTCTACACACACACACACACACATATATATATATATATATGTCTGTGTGTATATATATGTGTGTGTGTGTGTATATAAACTTATGCTGAAATGGCTTAAAAATATGCTTTGTGAGGTCATTATTTATGAACTTAGTCATGACCAGTCTTACATTATAGTTTTGTCAACCTTGAGCCTTCATGTTCATTTTATGATTTGAATATCATGTTTTATATAAGTTTGTATTCATGATCTCACATATATTGTTTTACTAGAATGTTTTATTACTCTACATACTCAGTACATTCAAAGTACTGATCGCATATTTTTATGCTATATCATTTCATGATATATATTTGAATGACCAGTCTCAACCTCATCGTTAGTCTCGCTCCTGCAGTAGTCTAGTTCAATTCTCATTTGGGTGTGTACTCATCTTTCGAGGATGTTTAGTAGTTACTGATGTTATGTTCTTATTTTAGTTTTAGACTTAGCGAGCTAGTTGGGGGTATTTTCCCATAATCTCATCTTATGATTAGGGGCTTCTCAGACCATTATGTACTAGATGGTTTAACACCGTGACTTATCATTCTTGTTCATGCTTTGTATCATTTATACTCCCACTTATCCATGTTTATGATTCATTTTCTCTTTAGTTATACCCTTTTTCATGCTATGTATGTGTCATGGGTTTGCTTTGAGCCATTCATGGTTCTATATCTCGTGTTGTGGTTTGGGGTCCATGCTTGGGTCATGACAAACATGGTATCAGAGCATCAAGTTTAAGTGTATCCTAGGGTGTCTTAAAGCCACATTAAGTAGAGTCTTTTCCATGAATATGAAACTCGCCACACCTATGGGGAGGAGGCTATGAGATGTTTCTGGAAAAATTTCCCTTCTTTCATGATTTATGTCATGCGAGGAAGTACACATCTCTCTATTCCTCTAACTTATTCTATAAGTAGTTGTAGAAATATGCCTTCCCCTCAAGTCAACGCAAGAAGAAATGGTCATGACAATGGCCATGAGAATGGTACCAGAGATGGACATCAGCCTGCCCCACCAGCTCCTACTGATCCTTTGCCTGAGCAGGTGATCCATGTTGAGTTTAGAGCTGCTTTTTAGAGGTTGGCCAAGTCTATAGCATCCCAGGTCAACCAGCAGGCTATGGCTCATGTAAACCAAAATCGGGATACGACGATAGTTAGAGTGTGAGACTTCATCAAAATAAACTCACATGAGTTTCATGGGACAAAAGTGGATGAGGACCCACAAGACTTTATTGAGGAGCTCTAGAAGAATACCTAGATTATAGGTGTTTTAGGTGAGGAAACTGTAAATTTGGCCTCCTATCAGCTGAAAGGGGTTTCTCATATATGGTTTTGACAGTGTAAGGAGAGTAGGGGAGTTGGTGCAGTTCCCATTAGTTAGGATGAGTTTTTTACAACATATTTGGATATATTCTTTCCCGAAGAGTTGAGGGAATTAAAGGCAACAATGTTTGTCAACTTAAAGTAGAATGACATGACTATTCAGGAGTGTTCCCTGAAGTTTTCCCAGCTATCCAAGTATGATACATAGATGTTTGTTAATTTGAGGGATCATATGAGCAAGTTTATGAATAGCGTTGCAGACTCATTGGTCAAGGACTGCAGAACCGTGATGCTAGTTACTGCATCTACCGACTGATGTTATATGCCTAGCAAATCGAGGTAAAGCAAATGAAGGAAAGGGAGAGAGAGGCCAACAAGGCTAGGAGAAGGAGCTATGGGTACTCTAGGTAAAGGTCCGGTGGTGGAAATTTCCCTTGGTCTCACTAGAGGTCGACCCCAGCTCCATCATCAGCCAGAGTTCCATCCAGTCCTCGAGGTGATTAGAGAGGTGGAGCATCATGCTGTAGGATTCAGAGGAGCATTTTTGGGGAGTTCACTTTTCAAGCTCGCAAGAAGTGTGGTAAGAACTAACCCAGGCAAAGCTTAGTTGGCTCAAATGCTTGTTTTGGGTTTCGAAAACCTAGACAATATGCTGCATTACAGAAAGGCATCCCTAAGAAATCAATCTGCTTCTGCACACAGACCATTTTCTTTGTGTAGAGCATGACTCCATTTGTCCTTACTATATCATAAAATTGACGGAGTAAGGTGAGACCTGGATAGTATGCTCCACTATTGAAATGAATCCCTAAGAAATCAATCTTCTTCTGCACAAGGACCATTTTCTTTGTGGAGAGAATGACTCCATTTGTCCTTACTATATCATCAAATTGACGGAGTAAGGTGCGGTGTTCCTCCAAAGTATCGGTGAATAGCAATATATCATTGATGTACATTAGCGAGGTGTGGAGGATAGGCTAAAAGATTTTGATCATGGCTTTTTGGAACAAATATAGTGTAGGTTTAAGTCCAAATGACATAACTTTCCATTGGAAGTGTTGGTTAGGAATGCAAAATCCTGTGTTGGGTATTTCTTAGGATGTATCCCCAATTGCCAAAATCCAGACTTAAGATCAAACTTCGAAATATATCTAGGTTTGTCTGAGTTTGAAAACAAGGTGAGTTTATTTGGTATAGGAAATTTATCATCTAAGAGGAAGTGGTTAAGAGGTTGGTAGTTTACAACTAATCTGAGTTTACATCTTGTCTACTCAGCTCTCTTTTTAATGTAGAAAGCTTTGCATTCCCATTGAGAATTAGATGGTTCCATTAATCCAAACTCCATGAGATCAGCATACTCCTTCAATACAATTTCAAGGTGTTTTGGATTCATGCTAGAGTGGCTTGCCTTGGTTGGGTTGATGTTTTCATTCTTCTTGAACAGGTGTTTGATGAAAAACTCTTCATTCATCAATAAAAGGTTCTAGAACTTTTTCACAAACTCCTTCTGGGATTCCACACATGAATGTTGCACCAGTTGTTGTTCAATCTACTTGAACTACTTATCTTAAGTGATTTGGAATAGGCATGCAACTTCTAAGTATGGCCTGAATTTCTTTTTGGATTCTATTCCAAAAGCTCCTGCGTGGAGTGTCACATCCCGAGCTGGGCCTCGAATAAAGACACGAGACCTAGAACCACAAATGACTCCAAGCTAATCCATGACATGTGCATAGCAACTCAAGAGCATAAATTAAAGTGGAAAACTTAAAACTTAAACATGAACATGCGGAAGTCTACATAGCATAAAATAGAACACAAGAGTGACATACATGTGCAGCTGAATCAACTAATACATGTTTGTCTAAAAAGCCTCCAGTTATAGATGGACTGATGGGATAACTCCCCAACTAGTCTGCTAAGTGTTAAACTGGTACGACATAACAAAATATAGCTTAAAGAATGTCTTCAAAATATGAGGACTGACCAACACTGGGAATGAACTGGACTGGTAGGGAGCAGGAACGATGTAGCTAAGTCTTATTGCCATAACATTTAACACGAAATGATATAGCATAGAGTATGCAGTCAGTACATGGAATATACTAAGTATACGAGGTAATTAAAACATACTAATAAAAATCATAAAGACTTCATGAGAGTAGGACATTTCAAGCATGAAGTGATAGTCATGATCACAGTCCTACATTGGCACACAGTTCTAAGGCCTGGTCGGGACCCCCGACCTACTCGGTGCTAGATACTACTCCCAAAGACATGCACGTGGCTCATTGATCAATCATGAAATGTACTTGAAATACATGGGCGAGTCAAAGTCATATGATACTTGAATATGCTTTAAGTACGTGAACTAGCCATGAAAGAAGCCCATGAGTCGGCCGTGAACATAAACATGATACTTGTAAAGCTATGCATACTTCAGAAAGTCATCATACTTGAAATTCATAAATTCATGAATTGTTTTTGTAAAAATACCTCATGATCATAATACATAACTTAAAACTTAAGAGTTGATATCATGAGAAAATCATGGGATTTCAATTAATGGAAAATATAACCTTAGAAGTTCATAATCATGCTTGATAGTAATTTCATGGAAGACTTTATTGAAATACAAAACGCTAATCTTAGAATCACCAATTGATTAGGATAGCTAAACCTATAGGAGAATCATGGAGGAAGTCAACAATACCCAATAAGCCCTAGAAATTCAAAATTAGGGCATGGGGGAACGGGAGAGCATGATTTCAATTAGATAAGGGGCATGGGGGTGGAAGAACCCCTCATTGATGAGCCCCACATACCTAGGTAAGCTGATTTCTTGACTTGGATTGAAATTCAAAGAGAATTGGAGAAGATGAGAGTGAAGAACACTAACTTGTTCTTGAGAGCCTTTAGTGATTGTGATCTTCAAATGAGAGTGTTAGGGGTAGAATGAGAGTTCGAGGGTAAATATCCCCCTTACCACATCCTTTCCCAAGTTTAAAATGACATAGTTTAGGAGTTAGGAGCTTAGAATTTATGAAAATGCCTTAATGATTCGTCTGGAAAAAGGTCACTATCAGTCACCATGACTTGTATCCATGAGTCGTACCTCCAAATCACGACTCATGATGTCCTTCTATTGCTAGTCAATCCAAATTTCCAGCTCTCTAATTCTAATCACTGATGCCTACCATGACTCATTGTTTTATACAATGTGTTGTACTCGTGACATCACTCCTTCCCTCGACATATCCAAATCACGACTACATTCCACGACCCATCATACCAAACAACAAATCATACCTTGGCTCTTTTGTTCAAGATCTGACAACCAGTAGCCCATCATACCAAACAACAAATCATACCTTGGCTCTTTTGTTCAAGATCTGACAACCAGTAGCTCATCACGACCCCTGCCCACGACTCATTACATCAACCTATGAGTTATACTGTGAGTTGCTGCCTTAGGCCTTTTTCTGCAGATTCTAATGAAGACTCGTGTACCCACTCACCGAAACTCATGGTGTGGATTGATGGTCTCGAAGATGGAACTTCAAAACCTAACCATGATTCCCTCTACGACCTGTGACATTAAACCACGACTCGTATGACGTGTCTTTTTGAGGGATTTTATAGATTGTTCTACTGATTTGCTATAAGTCTAAGGATTGATCGTAGGGATATTTTGGGTTTTACATTATCTCCTCCTTGGAAACATTCATCCTCGAAATAGATTAAGCACACTGAAAGGCTGGGGAAAGAATTGCAATCCCAAAACTGAACAATTGAAGCTAAAAACTAACAAAGTGACTGACTTCGGACTGATAGACATGATTGAACTAAATTCATGAAACATATATACATGCTATGACGTGAAAGAAAGTTAGAGACATGAACTTGACATGAAACTAAATAGATTACTAAGGAGGAAACTGATACCTCATGCTGAAACTAAGTCGGAAGGAAAAAGATTGGGGTACCTAGCTATCATATCTGCTTCAGCTTTCCACATAGCTCCCTCAACAGGCTGATTTCTCCACAACACCTTCACTGAAGCTATATCCTTGTTTCTCAACTTTCAAACCTGATGATCAAGGATGTTAACCAGAACCTCCTCACAGTTGCGACAATCCTTCACACCTATGTTCTTCACCGAAATAACTAAGATTGGGTCACCAATGCATTTCTTCAACAGAGATACATGGAGAATTGGATACACCGAAGCTAACTCAACTAGTAGCTCCAACTCATATGCCACCTTGCCAACTCGCCTCAAAATCGTATAAGAACCAACATATCAGGGACTAAGCATCCCTTTCTTTCTGAACCTCATCACTCCCTTTATGGGAGACACCTTTAGAAATACCCCATCATCAAACTCAAACTCAAGCTCTCTCCGCCTCATATCCGCATAAGATTTATGATGTCTCTAAGCTATTTTCAACCTTTCTATAATAAGCTAAGCCTTCTCCATGGCCTCATGAACTGAATCTGTCCCTATAAAATGAAGCTTCACCTACCTGAAACCATATAGGTGATCTACACCTCCGCCCATAAAGATCCTCAAACAGAGCCATCTGAATGATGGAGTTATAATTTTATTATAAGAAAACTCGATGAGAGGAAAGTTATCATCCCAACTACCCTTGAAATCAATCACACACGCTATCAAGTTGTCCTCAAGAGTCTGAATGGTCTTGTCGGCCTGGCTATCTTGTCTATGAGTGAAAAGTTGTGTGAAGCTTTACTTGAGTATCATGTCCTTTCTAAAATGATCTCCAAAAATGAGAGGTGAACTGAGTACCCTATCTTAGATGATGGACGAAGGAACTCCACACAAAACTAACTCCCGAATGTACAATATAGTAAAATCCTCAGCTGAATTGGTAGTTTTGACCAATAAGAAATGAGTTGACTTGGTAACTGTCCACAATCACCCATATAGAGTCATACTATCGGCGTGCATGAGGAAAACCTGTAATGATGTCCATATTGATCTCTTCCCACTACTATGTGGGAATGCTAATATCCCGAAGCATATCTCCAGGTTTCTGATGCTCAACTTTCACCTATTGGACGTTTGGGCACTTCGCCACAAACTCCACTATGTCCTTTTTCATGCCTTCCACCAATAGACTTCTGATAGATCACGGTACATCTTGGTTTCACCTGGATGGATAGAGTAGCTTCACTCAACATCCACTCTCTAAAGTAATCTACTGTTGACACACACAATCGACCCTAATATGAGAGTACACCATCTCCCCCTTGGGACAAAAACACCACCTTCTGATTTTGAAAAGCTTTCTTCAGCTTTACTAGGATAGGATCCTCATTTTTCCTAGCTTTGACTTTTGTCACCAAAGAAGATTCCATCCTATTCTGAACAATCACACCACCATCCACTGAACCGGTAAGGTTAACCCCCAAACGAGCAAGCCTATGCACCTCCTTTACAAACTCCTTTCTCCCATCATCCACATGAAACACACTCTCCATGGATAGCCTACAAAGAGAATCTGCCACTATATTGGCCTTTCCTGAATGATAAAGGACATGCATGTCATAGTCCTTGAGAAGCTCTAGCCATCACCTTTGCCGCAAATTCACGTCCTTATGAGTGAACACATACTGAAGGCTCTTATGGTATGTGAACTCATCCACATTCACCCGATACAAGTAGTGCCTCCAAATCTTTAAAGCTAACACCATGGCTGCCAACTCTAGGTCATGCATTGGGTACTTCTTCTCATGTGTCTTAAGCTATCTAGAGACATATGCAATAATGACCTTACCATGATACATCAACACACAACCAAGACAAACCCTAGAGGCATCATAATACAAAACAAAATCATTTGTGCCCTCTAGTAGGGTCAATACTGGGGCTGAAGTGAGTCGAGTCTTTAACTCCTAAAATCTCTTCCCACAACATCCAACCAGTGAAATTAGACCTTCTTTTAGGTCAACATAGTCAACAGCGCCGCGATGGATGAAAATCCCTCTATGAATCTCCTGTAATAGCCAGCTAAACCTACGAAACTCCTGATATTTGTAGGACTGACTGGTCTAGGCTAATTCTTCACCCATTTTATCTTTTGAGAGTCCACATATACACCGTTGCAGACACAACATAGCCCAAAAAAGATACTGAGTTTAGAAAAAACTAACACTTGTTGAATTTAGTGAATCACCGACAATCCTTGAGAGTTTGCAACACAATCCTCAAGTGAGCGACATGCTCCTCCTCGCTCTGACAGTATATAAGAATATCACCTATGAAAATAATTATGAACATATCTAGATACTGCTTGAACACCCTATTCATCAAATCCATAAAAGTTGCAGTAGTATTCATTAGTCCAAAAGAAATAACTACAAACTCATAGTGAGCATAGTGAGTCTTGAAGGTTCACTTCGGAATGTCACTCTCCCTAACTCTGAGCTGATGATAGCCGAATCTAAGATCTATCATTGAAAAGCACTTACAACCATGAAGCTGGTCAAACAGACCATCAGTCCTGGGGAGGGGATACTTATTCTTGATTGAGACCTTATTCAACTGGCGATAATCAATGCACATTCTAAGGGAACCATCCTTCTTCTGAATAAAGAGAATTGGAGCACCCCATGGGGATTTGCTAGGTCTGATGAAACCCTTACATGGAGATATTTCAACTCCTTTAGCTCAAATGGAGCTATTCTGTAAGAAGGAATGAATTTTGGTTGCGTATCAGGGAGAAGGTCAATACCAAACCGCTCGGGAGGGATTCCTAGTAGATCGTCAAGGAAAACCTCTAGATACTCACATACAACTGAAACTGACTAAAGAGTCGGGGTCTTGGACATAAAATACTTAACCTAAACTAGATGGTACACAAAGCCTTTAGAGATCATCTTCCTGGCCTTGAGATAGGAAACAAAGCAACCTACAGCCGTAGTAGAACTACACTTTCACTCTCGGATTGGCTCACCCGAAAATTAGAACTCTACCATATGAGTTGTACAATTGACTGAGGAAAACATGTATGTAACTAATCCATTCCAAATAAAACATCAAAATTAGTCATGTCTAACTTTACTGGGTCGTCTAAGATGACTTTCTAGAGGATCGTGAAAGGAAAATTTTATACCTAACGAGCTAAAACTGACTCACCAACAGGAGTAGGGACTGAGAAGGGTTCTGATAGGATTCGAGACTAACTTCGAAACTAATAGAAACATAAGAAGTCACAAAAGATAAGGTATACCGTAGATCTAACAATGTATACACATCAAATGGAATATCCGTAACATACAAATGACGACATTGGGCGAGACGTACTCATGGTAGGAAGATAGCGTATAAAACTTGTTCTGGTGCTGACTTCCACTTGCACTAAATGAGGTGCCCTTCTAGGGTGGGCAAGCTGCTGGAGAACCTGAGGTGGAGGTTGGGGATGACCTCCAACATTGCCCTGTCTAGTTGAAAGGCAATATTTAAGAATATGTCGGGGCTTCTCTCACCTGAAAAAATAATTTGAACCAACCAAGCACTCTCCAAGGTGGTTCTTACAACACCTACAAGTTGGGAAAGTGCGTTCCCCCGTCGTGCTCCTCTGTCCCCTAGAACCATGAAGGTCTCCAAGCTAACCTACGGCATATGCATAGCAACTCAAGTGCATAAATTAAATAATAAAACGTAAAACATGAACATGAATACACGAAGGTTTATATAGCATAAGGTATAAAACAAGAGTGACATACATCAGTATCTCAGTCAACTAATACATGTTTGTCTGAAAAGCCTCTAATCATAGATGGAGTATGGGATAACTCCCCAACTAGTCAGCTAAGTCTGAAACTAGTATGACATAACAAAACATAGCTAAAAGAATGTCCTCGAAATATGATAACTCACCAACACTGGGACTGAATTGATCTGGTAGGGAGCAGGACTAACGGCACGACTGAGTCTAATCGTCCCAACCTATATCATGATATGATATCGCATAGAGTATGTAGTCAGTACATTAAATGTACTATATATGTGAGGTAAGAAAAATAGGCCAATAAAATTGCATAAAGAGTTCATGAGAGTAGGACCTTTAAATCATGAAGTAATAGTCATAATTTAGGTATGAGTGCTCAAGGTTTTCAAAATAGTTCATAAGCTAGTTATAATTATATTCATAAGAGAAATATCATAAAACGTAATTTGAGTCAAATTACCATAACCATGAATATGCATTAAATTGTACGAAAACGTGGTAGGATTCGTTGTAACTGACACCATCATGATAGAGCTTACATGATGCCCCAACTATCTCACTCAAGTGGGAAAAGCCACCCCAAGGTTGACAGGAAAGGAGTGATGACATGGCATAATCATTGAGAGACCTTGTAGGGTTAACAGAGCATAGTCGTATGCTGGCATTTAGTTTTGAGGACTGGGTTCCCGGAACCCCTAACCTACTAAGTGCTAGGTTGCACATGGCTCATATAGTAATAATGAAACATACTTAAAATACATGGGCTAGTCAAAATCATAAGATACGTGAAAATGCTTAAAATACATGAACTATCCATGAAAGTGGCGTATGAGTCAGCCATGAACATAAACATGATACTTGTAAAAGCTATGCATTCTTGAGAAAGTCATCCCACTTGAAATTCATAAATTCATGAAGGGTTCTTGTAAAAATCATATATCATGATCATAATATATAACTTAAAACTTGAGAGTTAATTTCATTAGAAAATCATGTGATTTCAATAAAAGGAAAATTTAACCCTAGAAGTTCATAATCTTGTTTGATAGTAATTTCATGGAAGACTTGATTGAAATAAAAAACCCTAATTGTAGAATCATCAATGGACCAAGATAGCTAAACCCATTGGAGAATCATGGAGGTACTCAACAATACCCAATAAGCCCTAGAAATTTGAAACTAGGGAATGAGGGAATGAGACTCATTATTTCAATTGGAGAAGGGGAATGAGGATGGAAAACCCATCATTGATGAGTCCCACATTCCTAGGTAAACTGATTTCTTAACTTGGATTGAAACCCAAAGAGAATTGGAGAGTGAGAGAGTGAAGAACCCTAACTTGTTCTAGAGAGCGTTAAGGGATTTTGATCTTTAAATTAGATTGTTAGGGGTAGAATGAGAGTTCTAGGGTGAATATCACCTTTAACACACCCTTTTCCCAAGCATAAAATTACATAATTTAGGAGTTAGGATCATAGCATTTATGAAAATGCCCTTAATGATTTACTTGGAGAAAGGTCACTGTTAGTCACCATGACTTGTACCACGACTCATACCTCCAAACCATGACTCATGGTTTCCTTCTGTTGGCAGTCATTCCAAATTTCCAACTTTCTTATTCTAACCACTCATGCCTACCAGGACTCCTTGTTTCCTACAATAAGTCGTACCTTGAACCGTGACATCACCCCTACCCTCAATAGATCCAAATCATGTTACGTTCCATGACCTGTCACACCAAACAATGAGTCTTACCTTGACCCGTGACATCACCCCTACCCTCGATATATCCAAATCATGTCTACATTCCACAACTTGTCACACAAAACAATGAGTCGTACCTTGGCTCATTGATTCAAGATCTAACAACTAGTAGCTCACAACGACGCCTGACCGTGACTCAATATATAAACCTACGATCGTACTATGACTCTTTGCCTCAAATCTTATTCTGCATATTCTAACAATGAGTGATACCATGAGTCATACCCACTCACCATGACTCATTGTGTAGACTCATGGTCTGGGAGATGGAACTTTAGAACCTAACCACGATTCCCCTTATGACCCGTGACATCAAACCACGACTCGTACAATGGGTTGTTCTGAGGGATTTTGCAGATTTTTCTACAGATTTGCTACAAGTCTAGGACTCAATTGTAGGGACTTTTGGGGTGTTACATGGAGTTGATCGTTGAGTTGTCTATAGATGTCGAACCCAATCATGAGATCTTTTCTTGGGACATTTGATCCAAACAACTTCTCCTGAACTTTAATCTTGGGAAGATCTTAATTGTTATTGGGTTCTTTGTAATAACCGTTGTGTTTAGGATTCCATTTGATGCAACACTGAAGTTCTTGAAATGAGGAACCCATTGATCATCAGGAAGAAATGTCGGATTCATCAGCGGTAATGTTGCTCTTGTATCCATAAAGGAAATAACCAGAATTGGTCTATCCCATTTGGATGGATAAACATTTAGTTGGACTTCATAAATATTTAAAATGTTGTGAATATGTTCCTCAGCCTCTAAGATATGATAATGGTCATGCCCATGTTGTTCATTCACATCTTTAGAGAAAACAGTGTCCTCTGATGGTTCATCTTTTAGTGAAAGAACTGATTCAAGGTCATTATGCTTGATATCAACATACTCTTCAATCTCAAAAGAAGTTGGATGGATCTTCTAACTTGAGGACAGTTCTTTGCAAAGTGTCCAATCTATTGGCAGATAAAGAATCTATTATGCTTTTGGAACTTGCCTGGACCTTTTCTCCTAAAGGATTTTGTTTGCCAAGTGAATTTGGATCTTCCACTGGTAGGCTTTGTCCATTTCAATTTCGTTTATTTCTTGAACCTGCTTTTCCTTCTAGGGAAAAGTCTTGCATGTTGAGTGGATGCCTGTTCCACTTTCTTCTCAATGTTTTCCACCTTGCTCATCATCTTGTCTAGTGTGTGAGAAAGTTTCTTGATGGAAATGTTGATATTGGTCAACACTTGTTTTTGCAGATTGCGGTTTTTGATTGCCAGTTGATGGTAGCCTCTATCTCACTTGTTAGTTGCTTCTCTCCAGTAGGTAGCATAACATTTTTTGTTATTTTGGGTGCATGCCTTGAACCATCTTTTTTAAAGGGTTGTTGTGAGGGGAATTTCAGATTATGACTGGAGCTAGATTAGACACATCATGAAGATTAGAAGGTTGTGAGATTTTTTGCCTGGAGTGGGCAGACATGGCCAATCTTGCGATTTGAAGGAAACAAGGAATTCATATTTTCAAAGGCGGCTCAGGGAACCAATAGATGGATCCTCATCATTATATCGTGTTCGGAATTCCTTTTCAAAGAATCTTCCCTTCTTTTTTTATGCTTGGCTCTCTTCCCGTGTAGGTTTTCATATTCAATGTCATCCTCTAGACATTCTTAGCAGTTACATTCAATATCCCATGAGCAGTGCTCGGTAAAGGGACATTTGAACCACCATATGTTACAACCTTCATGATTGAACTTTTTGATCCAATCATGTTCACTTTTAACATATGGAAGGTTTAAATAGAATTCGTCCTCATCATCTTCAGGTAGGGGAATGGATGTACATTGGTACATCTAAAGAGAAAGGTTGTACTATTTGGTTTTTTGAGATGAGAGTGGTCAAAACTAATGGCTACAGTTTTATCCTTTTTTTTGCAAAAATTGGTTCAGTGGATCGAAGAGGTTAAACACGAGGTTCTCTGATTTGCTAATAGTTGGTAACACATGAGTCAGGAAGAATTTTGATAATTTCTTTCTTTGGTATTTTTTTGGGTATCTGGGTGCATGTAGTAGTTCTGTTGGTGGTGTCTACATGTAATAATAAAACGTCATCTCCACCTGGAAATGAAAGATCCATGGCATGGTTCCAAATTCGCCAAGCTATTTGATAGTGAGGAGTTTTATGGATACAATCTCTAGATTGTAGAGCTCCCTCGATTTGGGCTTGGTCTTCAACGCCTCTGTCAGACATGGATCACATAGGGACATTTTGAAAATTTGGAAATACAGTTTGGCCACTGTGTACCTTTGTAACCACCTCCTTCATATATAGTTTGGCCAGCCTCTTTGCATTGTAAGTCACCTGAAAAAGCATGAAATGGGCATACTTTGTTAGTTTGTTAACAATGACCCAGATGGTGTCAAACTTTTCAAATATCTTTGGAAGGCCAACTACAAAGTCTATAGCTATCCGCTCCCATTTCCACTCTGGGATGGGCGTTCTATGGAGTACTCCCCCAATTTGTAATGCTCATATTTCACTTGCTTTTAGTTTAGGGATTGAGCAACGTGCTCAATGATGTGTCTCTTCATTCTGCTCCACCAACAGTGTCACTTAAGGTCATGATACATCTTGGTGTCTCTGGCATGTATAGAGTACCTTGAGTTGTGAGCTTTTGACAAGATAGTCTTGATCATCTCACCAACCTGAGGAACATACACACACCCCCTTATCCTCAAGACCCATTTTCATCTACCATTGCCTCCTTCATCTCCCCTCGCAAAACTTGCTCATTAATCTTACTAAGCCTTGCATTCTCAAACTGCCAAGATTTTACTTCCTCTACCAGCGAGGATCTAGCCTCCACACTAGCTATTATTCCACTCGATTCTGCCAACGTAAGTCTCACAAGACTGTTGGCAAATGTTCGAACTTCTGATGTTGGGCATATTCTTGTGCCCATTAGTTAAGTTTTTACCCATATTTTGCCTTGTTTTGAGTTCATAATCCTTATGAAATGTATGAATTCATGTTTTCATGTGTCTTGTGAGCTAATGAAGGTTTCTATAGGTTTTGAGTAGGAAAGCAAGTACAAAGGACCCATAAATGACTCACGGTGTGAAGAAGAAGAGTTTGTGAAAGTAGGTCTGGGGCTATGGGTTGCATGGCGCGCCCAACTCTTGTGCTTTAGAGAAATTGCAACAAAGTTGGTGCCATGGATGTCGTGGCACGCCAGGTACCTTATCTTGAGAGATGAGAATTTAACTAACATGATTGCAAGATGGATGACATGGAGCCCTACAAGCGTTCCAGACTTAGGAAATTTTCCTAACATTCTGGTGCTATAGTGAGAGTGGGGCGCCAGAAGGGTCTTGAAGCTCACAAATTTGGCAAACACTCTGGTGCTATGGTGAGAGTGGGGCGCCAGAGGTGTTTAGGAGTGAAGAAATGTGGCTAACTCCTTGGTGCTATGGTGAGAGTGGGGCACCCGGAGCCAATCTTCACAGGAAATTTGACTAACACTATGGTGTTATACTTGGTGCGGTGCGCCAGACCCTCATGGATGGGATTTTTCTAATTTTGAAGTCAACTACTTGAGGGAAAAATGTCATTTGAAGGCTCACCTATATATACAACATCTAGGGCATTTCTAGCATATCAATTATCATATCATTCATTATTTTAAAGTTTGTAAATGCAGCTTTTGGAAAGAGAGACAAGTTCTACTTAGATTTCTTCTTTTCATTCTTGTTTTACTGAGAATAATGATGTTATCTTTGTTTTACCGTTTGTATATGAGTGGCTAAGCGCCCATTCTAGGGTTTTGGCCATAACTGATAGTTGAAGTTTGAAAGACTATTGATTGCTAGTTTTTATTCTTCATAAAGGTTATTTATATTTACCTGTTATAATTGCTTATCACTAGCCTGATCAACTATGAGTAAATCTATTGGCTTTTGGTTCAACTTGAGAAAGGGAACCTAAAAGGTTAAAAGTAAATATAAAATAGGAATTCGAAAATCCTTTGGCCCATTTGTTGAAGGTTTGAAGTTGTTGTTGACAATATAGATATACCCTTCAACCATATTTAGTTGATATACAAGTAGACATAGCCGTCATTTCATATTTCTCCTATGACCATAGGGATATAGGCGTTCGCACTCATGAGATAATTCTTGGATGCTCGAGAGAGTGACAAGAAATAAGATAGTAACTTGCAACTAGCAACCTTAGGAGGAATTAATCTAGCGTAATCATATTTTGAGAACTCAACCTCATATGAAAGTTCCAATTCGGTAGATTTTCATCATCATTTGAATTATAAACAAATATGCAATAGTCTTACTTTTAATTAATTTTACATTTCAATTTTTGGTAGTTTAAATTCTTCAAATCATTCTCCATTTTATCTATTTTGTTAGAATAGCAAAATAAAGTAATAACCTTATAATGATTGATCTGAACAAGTGTTTGAGGGATTGATAATCGGGACATCCAGTCCTATATTACTTGACAACCACGTGCGCTGCATGCACTAGGGCGACATCATGTTTTTAGCGCTGTTGCTTGAGACTTGAAGATTGATTGATCTTTTGTATGTTAGGATTTTTATTTTGCTATTCTGCATTTTATGCTCTTGTTTGTTTGTTTGTGAAGTTACAGGTTTTGTGTGCTCAATTTATGCAAAATATGAGATGTGAAGAATCACTTTTGGCTTCACTTGATCTTGAAATTGAGAGAACCTTTCGAAGGTTAATCATGGAGAATAACTAGCAGGCACAGGGCAACAACTAGGAGAGAGTTCCAGTGTTGAATTTTTCTAGTCCAAACTTAGAGGTTGGTGAGCCAAGCAACTCGAAGCCAAAGTTGGTAGAAAGCAGGTCACCCCTTCCATTTCATCAAAGATTTACGAAGCAGAAGGAGGACTTAGCTTGCCAGAAATTTAAAATGGTGTTAACTTACCATTGGTGGAGCTCTTACAGGAAGTTTGAAAATATGCCAAGTATCTAAAGAACATTGTGGCCAATAAGAGTAGAACAAAAGAGTTTTAAATTGTGGCTCTCATGGAAGAGTGAAGTTCTTGGGTTAAAAAAAATTTTCTAAAAAGCTGAAGGACCCTGGGAGCTTCAACCTTTTAGTGGTGATTGGAAATGAAGAAGTAGGTTCATCACTATGTGACATGGGTGCAAGCATTAATTTGATGCCTTCATCCTTATTTAGAACCTTGGGTTTAGGTAAACCACATCTGACCATAGTAACTCTGCAGCTTACTGACATGTCTCTTACTTATCCTGATGGAATTATAGCGGACGTCTTGATAATGGTTAAACCTTTCATTTTACTTGTGGATTTCATAATTCTATATTATGAAGAAGATTTTGCAGTTCCCCTCATCTAGGGAGAGGATTCTTAGCCACTGCCGATGTGGTCATAAAGGTGAAGTTGGGTAAGATATTGATGATTATGGATGGTGAGGAGGATGTATTTGATGTACTTAGTATGGCAAGGTGGCCACATCATTTTGAGAACTTCACAATGAAGCCAATGGTAGAGTCCGAAGGATGTGAGCAGGCAGTTGAGCAGCATGAGAATTTAGAAAGTGCGATAGGTGATCTGAACTATCTCACTCAATTGAAGGAGTGAGAATGACCTTCGTCGTGCCGCAACCTTAAATTAGTCGTTTCATGGGAGGCAACCCATGTATGTTGTGCCACGACTATAACTAAGCTGCTTGGTGGGAGGCAACCCACATTTTTCTAACGTATTTTATTTTGAAAATTTGAACAGCGCTTTAGAGGCAAAAAGAGCGGGGAGAATGAGTTGAAAAAGGTTAAGTCTGGGGGGAGATACCTGGCGTGGGCACCAGGTGTTAGTTCCAAAAAAAGATATTTTTAAGGCTGGTGCTATGGGTGCCCCGCCGCGCCAACCCTTGTCCATGAAGAAAATTTTTTTCTAGGTGTATGGTTAGGTGACTGGTGCGATTTTCTAGGGTGTTGTTGTCTGAAATGTTTTTGGTCCAATAGATCAAAGTTGAGTCAAGGACCTTAAAATTACCAATAACCCATGCTCCACACCTTGATTTTAAATCCTCATTCATCCCTTCTCACTAAAAGTCAAAACAAAAAGTAGAATAAAATTCTCTCTCTCTCTCTCTTATAAAGGGTCGTAAATCCCTCTCCCTTGTCCCCTATTGTTGTCTTCTCCAAGAAGCTTGGTGAATCTTGTGTCTTCAATTCAAGTAAGTAATTATCTTCTATCTTGGTTGGTTAGTGTGAAAATCATGCCCCTATACCCTTCTTCCCAAAGTTAATGACCGCAAATCACCATTATTGGTGAAAACCTTAAACTTCATAATGTGTGTTTCATGAGTTTTGATTTCTTAAATTCTTCCATGATAATGTGTTATCCATATTGGGCTGAATATATTGATTTGAAGTTGTGGGAATGAAGGGGATTGAAAATTTGAATTTCATGATTTTGGTGGGCAGAACATTGATTATAGAGAGAGAAAGTACTTTGTTATTAAAGTCTTGAATGTGAAGAATCTTGAGTTTTTAAGAAATTCATGTTTATTAATTATAGATTTTGTAGTAAATTTCTTGTTGGTGGTTGAATAAATTGGATGTAGCCACTTCCATGTATGAGTAACTTGAATGATGAATTAATGGAAAGAAGGTAAAAGGAAAGGCCTAAGTGAAGCATTCTTGAAAAATTAATAGAGGAAAGATGTTAAAAATTCATGAAATTGGTTGCACTATGAAGTTAGTGAATCTTATGGAGGTTGATATTTGGGATGATAATGGGGGATGTCTTGAGTACCCTCTTTGATAAAATGTCATATGCTAGCGAATTAAGTTTGGAGTCACTTTGCACCCGTTACTTTTAATTAACTAGTTGTTTTGTTCACAAACTAATATTGTGAAGTTCTTCATATTTGTTTATCTAGTGTCATGGAATCAAATGCTAACAAAGGAAATGAGATAGTGGCGACTGGCAAGGGTTTCAAGCGGCTTTGAAAAAGCACAAAAGGGTCAAGTTCATTGGCTAAGAGAGCTCCTGCTAGGAGGTTTGGAGAGAGAGAAGTGGAGCCTTATAGACTATCATGGTTCAAAACACAAAAGGAGGTCAAATATGCTCCTGAGAATTGTATTGGCAAAGGTCGTCTCGCACTTGAGTTCCCCACTATTCAGGAAAATCTTCGTCAGTTTTGACTAGACTATATCTTTGCTGAGTCGGAGGAGTGCAGCCTCACTTTGGTGAGGGAATTTTATGTAAACTGGAACACTTATTTTTGGGAGAGCACCAAAGTCAAAATACGGGGTCAGGTTATCCGTTTCACTTATAAGATATTCAATTCTTTCCTTGAGACACATGTGGTAGACCCTTCCGAGTACTTCATTCTGCTAGAGAGGCCCTCATACAGAGACATTTGCCATACTCTTTGTGCTGAGCATTTTTCAACTTATTGGGAAAGGGACCATAATAGCACTCACTCTATATTTGCGTTCTCCTACCTGAATAAATCTTGGGTAAAATTGGTTTGTGTTGTGTTACTCACTGGGACTCACATGACAAAAATCGCTTGAGAGCGAGTTGTATTGTTACACATGCTGATGAAAGAGATACCGATCAACTTTGGTGTAGTGCTCTAGGATAATATGAGAAGATCAAGGGGTATTTGCAAATGAAAGTACTATTATGGTAGTCTCCTGGCCCAGTTTTTGAGAGAGGCAGGCATTGAAGAGAAGAGGAAAACCTTCAACTTTCAAGAGCAAGTCCCCTAGCAGGAAAAATGATGGATATGACAAAAGTAAAGGAGCCCATCACTTCCATAGATCCATATCTTGCTATAGTTGATCGCCTGGCCCGTGATGATAGGTGGAAATACCGTATATTCAGCATGGTTGAGTTGCAGCTGAGGATCGGAGGCTAACCAACCACATGTGATGCGATGGCAGATAGATACCCAGTCACAGAGAGTGTTATGCGGATGTGTAGAGTGGGGCTTGCCTTTGAGGAGCCGCTGGATGATGATGAGGCCATGTTGCATACTTATGGGGTTGATGATCAGGACAATGATGATGAGGAGGATGATGCTGCCACGAGAGCCATACAGATTGATGGTGAGGATGACAATGATCTAGAGTATAATCCTAATGATGATGCATAGAAGCCCAGGAAGTTCCTTTTTTCTACCTATTTGATATGATTGTGTGAGCATTAAGGACAGTGCAGCGTTTAAGTGTGGGGTGGAGGAAAGATTCTTATTTGCTCTTTCTTTGCTATATTTGTAGTAGGCCGTAACATAGATCCATTCTCTATTTATAGTAGCTCTATGATTTGTTAGGTCGTGTTCTGTAATAGTTTGTTTGATGATGAATGTTGACTTCAATGCCTTGTGATATTGGATAATCAGTTTGTCTCTGGTAGTTGAGATTGTTTGAATGTGTTAGTTTTTGTTAATTTAATTTTAGATTCAAAGTTTCAAAGTCAAGGGTGTGTACTCCAGCAAGACTTTGTTTGATTTTTTTTTTTAAAATGGCATGTATCACCCACCCTTTGATGTCGCCCAAATTACACCTCGTAATGAGATATAAAGTGGTCGATGTTAAAATATAGAACCCAAACCAGGGTTGGGGTCGAATCCTATGAGGAATATGGCAAGGACCTTAGTTAATACGTTTAGATAATACTATTGTCTTACTTATTTCCTGTGGGGGAAATTGTAGCAATAAATAATAGAAAACAACAGAGAGTAACGAGTAGATCCTTGATTTAAAATTTATTGAATTCAAAGAGTGAGTTGACTAGGATTCTGTTTCCCTTGACTTCATAACCACAAGACGTTTTGTGCTAGTGATCTATTCTGGTATCTATCATGCTATATCCGTAAGTTAACTTTACCTCAATGATTGTTCCCCTACATAGATGATTATCACCATGCAACTTGATCCATATGTGGATGTATACTTGATTTCCCTTTACCCTTGATATTGGATTAGATATTACCAGACAAGGTCAAGCTATTAGATGAGGGTTGATAGCTTCAAATCCCTGTTGTTAATCCCTTTTCCGATTCATTACCCCCCTTTATCCAGTGAGTAAGAAGAAGGAAACTTCTAATATTTGCAACCATTAAGAAACAATTAAAATGAAAGGAAAAACAATACAAGCATTAACCCCATTCAAAATTCACTACGTATTTTTGCCTCTGAGTGTTAATTCGTTATGGTTCCCACAATACTAGCCACTAGTTTAGCTACTCATGCTTGAAAGATTACAATTAGAAACTAGAGAAGAAATCATAATTGCAACTTACAATAACTCGTAGAATAAACCATGCATCTTGAATAAATCAACAAGAATCTAAGGTTAATACTCCAAAGTCGTTTGAATCACCGAATTTAAGAATAAAATTATGAAACTTGTTTCTTAAAATTTAATGTTAATCGAAACTACGAGCAATAACGTAAAAATTCATAAAAAATGCATAAACTATAAAAATAAACCTACATAATGTATTTATAGACTTAGATAAATCCTTTCCTAATTAAAAAGGAATGCAAGTCTGTAGTGACAACGACTCATTAAGTATCCTAACGAGTCATGGAAAGCAGTGACGGCTCATCTTTAGCATACAGGGCCTTCTGGATGAAGAGTCACCTAATGACTCGTTAAGTGATTGAATGAGTCGTGAGGTCCCTCGTTGCTTCTGAGCCCTGAAACTTCCAGTGTTCTGGAGGACTGCTCCTACCTTCTCACGATGAGTCGTTGAGTCTCATGATGACTCCTTGCTCCTTCTGTCTTGACACTTATCCCACAAAGCTTAGCTTCTGAACTTTTCCTAACGAGTGCTCCCCATGAGTCGTGAAGTCATATGATGACTAATGAATACTTTTGTTATGACTCCTAGGTCTTTTAATCAATTTCAACTCCTAGTCCTCACGACCTTCTTATTGACTCATCGCCAGATAGGACGAGTCATGATGTTAACTCGTGGTCATCACTTTTTCTAGCCTAAGTATAGTGCCTTCAAACTCTTCGTATCCTAATAGTTCAAGGAACGAGTCTTCTAGTGACACGATGACTCGTTATCTTGCTGGCAGTCCACACTTAGCCCATTTTAGCCTCATTATGCCCATTTCACTATCCAAACCTATTTTTCCTGCAACACTTAATAAAAACACATTATATCTATATAAATATACTCGGGATTAGCATATTTTCTTAATTTTAAGAATCAAAAGAGCTATAAACTCACGACACATCAACACCCTTGTTACACCCCATAAGTTTCTAATGCTTAGGTGGCCTATTTGTACGTTGGTTAAGAGTTTTAGAGTACGATAAGTACAAGGAAGGGAAAAGGGAGATGGTCAAACGAGCACGGAGTCAGGACCGCATGGGAGAAGGCCGGACAGCTGCCCAGAGGGGAAACCTGGCACGGACCCTCCCTGGCGCGTTGGGCTCCGTGGCACGGCCCAGAGTTGGTGTAATAGGGTCTATGCCACGGACCCCTATCCACCACCTCAAGTATATATATGTTCATCCCTTGGTTTCATTTAACTTTACATGTTATATTTTTGACCAGAGAAGGGAAACACGCAGAAAATTGATATTTCACATCCGTTTACGCTACGAAACGCTGCCCAAATTCAAATTAACTTTGGGTATTGAAGTTTAAGGCTGCCGGGAGCATTTCTATGGAGTTATTTTCATGAAATTCACTGGACGAATCGTAACCCCCCTGAGCTAAAGTTGTTGGAATTGCTCCAAACTAGTGTAAATATGATCATAGGCTTAAAGTAAGCATTTCTTCCTTCTGGACTTTCGAGGAATTACGAGTTTTCGACGTGTTCCGTAAGTTGAAATATAGTTAACATTTATATATAAAGTTATTGTTTTTGCCTAATTTAGTACTGAAAATAATCATATTCCCCCAGAATATGATTGCAGTTAAAAAGAGAAGTTGAATACGGACTGAAACTCACCAGTTAATCGGTAATCAGTAGACGAGGTATGTTAAGGTAGTTTCCTTCGGCAAGTTAGTTTCTTTAGCATGATAGCTCAGTTTAGATCCCAGTAAGAACACCAGAAGCATGTCTATTATGACTAGTTGTTTTTTCAAGATGAAGACCGTATTTCATGTTTAGTTGGGATAGATTATGCTTGTATAGCCTTCATGACCAACCCTAGGGTTATTAGTTGTGTCGACGCCCGCAAGGGGTGAGATGAAGTCTCTCTAAGAAGAGGTATGACGTCCACCAAGGAAGAAGATGGGGTCCCAAATCCTCATATGTCGTGGTTGTCTCTATACACCCCCATTGAGCCTAGTGCCTGGGGTGCAGATATCAGGAGTCCACTCGACTCAAACACAACTACAGTCAGGGGCCGAGCGGGCTCAGTTGCAGACCCAGGGGATTGGTAGGACGGCTATAGCTATTAGTTGACCCAGTGTGACCTTGATAGGGGTATATAGACTAAAGTGTACTCACCAAGGCTTATGGGGGCCCCAGGTGGGTTATTCTGTGTTGGTTGTACCTTCTGGCTTATAGGGGCCAGGTAAGGTTTTTGTTTTCTTTAGTTATTTATAAATTAGATAGTAAGAAGTTTTATTACTCAGGTATGATCTCTACCCTATTCATTTTAGTTATTCTCAGTTATATCTCTTTATATTAGTTATTTACAGTTATTGCCTTACATATTCAGTACATATTGTACTGACGCCCTTTCTAGGGCGCTACATTACTTACCTACAGATATGGATAGACGAGGAGCAGGTCCCTCGTAGCTTTCAGCTAGCATCACCAGAGAAGTTAGCTCCTTTCTTTCGGAGCTTGTAGATAGAAGGTTACTTTCTTTTAATTGTACAGTTCATGGGTAGGTCGAGGTCCTGTCCCGACCATCATATTACTCCTAAAGGCTTGCAGATTATTTATATTTCTCTGTGGTTAGCTATTGTTGGCCGTGTGGGGCCTATATGTGTGTTAGTTTACGTGTTGGCCGTGTGGGGCCTTGTTTAGCTGACAGATTAGCGGCCTTGTCGGCCATAGTTTAGCTTAGCACCAATTTTACTTTACAGTCATAACTAGACATCATGGTGGTCTTGTCGGCCCTCATAGGATTCCCTATTATTTCTTGTTTCTGGTTAGCTGTTTTCCTTTACAGGTGGCTATAAGGCCCTATCGACTGGAGGTTATATTTACAGCCGAGATGTAGCCCGTTGTTTTCTAGATAAGAGTAGTATTAGCCCTAAACCAGGAGTGCTTAGGCTCAGTCAGCTCAGCCAGTTCAGATGCTAGTATGGCATCAGGTGCCTATCATGCCTCTCAAGGTGGGGCTTGACAAACTTGGTATTAGAGAAGGTCGTATCATAGGGAGTCTTCAAACCATGCTAAGTAGAGTCTTATCTATGGATTTGTTGTGCACCACATTCTATAGGCAGGAGGCTACGAAGCATGATAGGATGGTTACTCTTTCTTCTGATGTAGTCTTGCTATAGAGCTTTACAATATAGGGTTGAGTCTCTAAGCTTACAGTATTCTTTTATTTACAGAGAAATGGAAGACTCGCGACACCCTACGGTTGGCAGGAGATTTATGTTGCAGCAGGAGAGGGCACTAGCAGGGTGCCTCAGCCAGAGTCAGCCAGATTAGAGGGCGACAAGGAGACTTCATCTCGGTCTCCCCAGCACTCTCCACCATGTCATGAGCTACTCGGAGCGACAAATATGACGGCACCGCCTCCAGTAGTCTCTATACCTGTACCATCAGATCAGGAGGTTAGGAGTGTTGTTGTTATGCTAGCTTAGATGATGGCTGCACAACATCATCCACTGGTACCGGTGGTTGTAGAGTCCTCAGGAGGACCTGCTAGTTTTAGGGTTCGGGAGTTTCTCACACTGAGTCCCCTGCAGTTCATAGGGACAGATCGTGCAGAGGACCCTCAGAATTTCTTGGATCAGATACAGCAAATTTTCAGGGTGATGCATGATACACCCACAGAGTTAGTTGAGTTAGCGGTATTTCGGCTATGGGACATCGCAGTACTGTGGTACGAGAGTTGGGAGAGGTCCCGAGGGAGAGGTGTTTCCCTCCGACTTGGCCCAGCTTTTTAGAGGCTTTTCTGGATCACTACCTACCACGGGAGATTCAATAGGTCGGGTTTATAATTTTCTACATCTAGAGCAGGGGTCGATGAGTTTCCAAGAGTACGCTATGAGGTTTGACTCCTTGGCCGGATATGCACCAACTTTTGTAGATACCATGCCAGCTAGGGTGCACCGATTTATTATGGGGATGAATCTAGAATATGTGGAGACTTGCATTACAGATGCTCTGTGAGAGGACATGGATATTGTCCGCATTTAGGCTTTTGCTTAGAATATTGAAGGGATCAGGTAGCGGCAACGGGAGGTAAGGAGGGTAGATCAGGAGCAGCACCGTCGGGCTAGACTAGTAACATGTAGGCAGAATTTTAGGGCAGACCCAGGCCAAGATTATCAGACAGACCACCTAGACCCCTACCTCTACAACAGTAGCAGGGGAGTAGGTCTGGTCAACGGGGACCGTTGGGGCCCGACGAGAGCTCACGATCAGCAGGTTCACAACAGTAGAGAGAAGCGGAGAAGAGTAGATTTACTATACCACTTTGCCCTATCTGCAGCCGACGTCACTCTAGGGCATCCAGGTATGGTTCCACAGCATGTTATACCTGTGGGCGGGAGGAGCATCATATGAGAGATTGTCCAGCTAGAGATCAGAGTGATCAAGAGCGGAATGACAAATCTTCAGTAGGGTCACGTGCCCCAGCATCTCCAGCAAGGCGTAGGCCCCCACTTCTAGCAAGCAGAGGACGAGGCAGGTCAGGGGTCTCTAGCTCAAGTATCGGTCCAGATCGTACTTATGCTTTACCGGGACGACAAGAGTCAGAGTCGTCGTCGGATATAGTGGAAGGTATGCTGGACATTTGCTCTCATTCTATTTATATACTGATAGATCAAGGATCCACTTTGTCTTATGTTATCCCATTAGTAGCCTGGAAGTTCGGTATATGCCTGAATCGCTTCAATGACCTTTTTCAGTGTCTACACCCATCAATGACTCTATCATAGCCTAGAGGATCTACTAGGGATGCACAATAGAGGTTGTTGGTCATCAAATTTTAGCAGATATGATAGAAATAGAAATGATTCATTTTGATGTAATTATGGGTATGGATTGGCTGGCGCCATGCTGTGTTGAATGTTGGAGCAAGATTGTCCGACTCCACTTTCCATGGGAGGTTATATGGGAGTGGAAAGGTAGTGCAACCACGCCAAAAGGTAGGTTTATTTCCTATCTTCGGGCGAGAAAGTTGATAGCAAAAGGATGTATTTATCACATTGTTAGGGTTTAGGATGTTCAATCAGAATCGCTGTCTCTTCAGTCCGTTCCAGTAGTCAATGAATTTCCAGATGTATTTCCAAATGAACTACCGGGTATTTCCCCAAAAAGAGAGATCGATTTTGCAATTGATTTGTTACCAGGTACTCAGCATATATCTATTCCTCCGTACCGAATGGCTCCTGCTGAGCTCAAAGAATTGAAGGAGCAGTTAAAATATCTGTTAGATAAGGGCTTTATCAGGCCAAGTACTTCACTGTGGGGTGCACCAGTTCTGTTTGTGAGGAAGAAGGATGGTTCCCTCCGTATGTGTATAGATTACCAGCAGTTGAATAAAGTCACTATCAAGAATAAGTACCCATTTCCCAGAATAGATGACTTGTTTGACCAGTTGTAGGGGGAAAAGAATTTCTCAAAAATTGACATAAGGTCAAGGTACCATAAGGTTCGGGTTCGTGAGAGGGATATTCCAAACACCGCTTTCTGGACCAGGTATGACCATTTCGAATTTCTAGTCATGTCCTTTGGGCTGACGAATGTGCCAGCAGTATTCATGGACTTGATGAAAACATCTTTAGACTGTATATGGACCTATTTGTGATAATATTTATTGATGATATTCTGGTATATTCCCGCTCAGAGGAAGATCACCAGGATCACCTATGAACAGTGCTTTAGACTCTCAAGAATTGCCAGTTGTATGTGAAGTTTTATAAATGTGAATTTTGGCTGAATTCAGTAGCTTTTCTAGATCACATTGTGTCGGATGCTGGTGTACAGGTAGATTCGCGGAAGATTGAAGCAGTAAAAACATGGCCTAAACCTACCACTCTGACCGAGGTACGTAGTTTTCTGGGGTTAGCCGGGTATTACAGAAGGTTAGTGGAAGGATTTTCTACTTTAGCAGCGCCCTTGACCAAGTTAACTCAGAAAGCAGTTAAATTTCACTGGACTAAGGCATGTGAACAGAGTTTTCAAGAGTTGAAAAAAAGACTGACCTCAGCACCAGTATTAGCCTTGCCAGAAGGATTAGAGGGTTACGTAGTGTTTTGCAACGCTTTAGGGGTTGGGTTATGATGTGTTTTGATGCAGCATGGTAAAGTAATTGCTTATGTTTCAGACAGTTGTAGGAGAATGAAAAGAACTACCCCACCCATGATCTGGGATTAGGCATGGTAATTCATGCCTTGAAAATATGGAGGCACTATCTGTATAGTGTCCACGTAGATATTTATACTGATCATAAGAGCCTTCAGTACATTTTCACACTGAAAGAGTTGAATCTGCAGTAGCGCCGTTGGTTAGAATTATTAAAAGACTATGATGTGAATATTTTGTACCATCTAGGGAAAGCCAATGTTGTAGCAGATACCCTCAGTCGTAAATCCATGGGGAGTCAGGGATATTTGAAGCCAGAATAGAGGGAACTGGCTCGAGATTGCATAAGTTAGCCAATTTGGTTGTCCGTATAGTAGATTCAAGAGACAGTGGAGTAGTAAGTCAGAATACATTCGTATCATCATTGGTTGTGGAAGTGAAAGCACGACAGTACGAATACCCTAACCTAGTTCAGCTCAGAGATAAGGTTCAGTGAGGAGGACTAACAGATTTCAAAGTAACCAAAGATGGGGTTTTGAGATATAGGGGTAGCCTCTGTGTTCTGGATGCGGTAGGACTTCGCCAACAGATTATGGGTGAGGTACATTATTCTTGTTACTCTCTTCATTTGAGTTCAACAAAAATGTGTCATGACATAAAAGAGAATTACTGGTGGCCGGGAATGAAAAAAGAGATAGCAAAATTTGTAGCTCAATGTCCCAATTGCCAATAGGTGAAAGTTGAACACCAAAAACCCGGCGGATTAACACAGGAGATAGCAGTGCCCACGTGGAAATGGGAGGCAATTAATATGGATTTTTTGACAAGGTTGCCCCATACCAAATGCATATTTGATTCTATCTGGGTAATTGTCGACAGGTTCACAAAATCAGCTCATTTTCTGCCAGTAAGGGCTACCTTCTCCACTAAAGACTATGCTGAACTATATATTAGCGAAATAGTCTGATTTCACGGAGTCCCAGTGTCCATTATTTTTGATGGAGGAGCATAATTCACAACTAGGTTCTGGCAGTCTTTTCAGAATGGTCTGGGGACACCAGATAACCTGAGTATAGCCTTCCAACCTCAAAC
This sequence comes from Datura wrightii, assembly GCA_035772735.1. Lineage (NCBI taxonomy): Eukaryota > Viridiplantae > Streptophyta > Magnoliopsida > Solanales > Solanaceae > Datura > Datura wrightii. Next base: position 50,794,350 of record JASDFA010000020.1, on the reverse strand, counting down.
ATACGGGCAGGCAGAATGTACAATTCAAATGCTCGAGGATATGTGACGGGTGTGTGTGCTGGATTTTGGGGGCAACTGTGATGAACACATACCACTTATTGAGTTTTACTACAATAACATTTATCACTCGACTATCCAAATGGCACCTTATGAAGCTTTGTATGGGCGAAAGTGCATATCTCCAGTTGGTTAGTTCGAAGTTGGAGACTCATAGTTAGTTGGAGAAGACATAATCCATCAGTCAGAGGAGAAAGTGAAGCTTATCATAGAATGCCTGTTGATAGCTCAAAGTCGCCAGAAATCTTATGCAGATGTACGACGTAGGAACTTGGAGTTTAATGTAAACGACTGGGTGTTTCTGAAAGTCTCTCCAATGAAGGGCGTAATGAGGTTTTGCAAAAATAGTAAGGTCAGCTTGAGGTTTATTGGGCCGTATCGGATACTCTGGAGAATAGGAAAGGTGGCCTACGAGCTAGATTTGCCTCCAAAATTTGAATCCATTCATCCGGTCTTTCATGTGTCAATGCTACGAAAGTGCATAGGGGATCCATCCTGAGTTGTGCCCGTTGAGGATGTCCAAGTCACCGAGGGATTTACCTATGAAGAGATTCAAGTAGCTATATTGGATCGACAGGTTCGGAGGTTAAGGACTATGGATGTTGCCTCTATCAAAGTATTATGGAGAAACAAGAATAGGGAAGAGATGACATGTGAGGCTGAAGATGATATGAGGTCCAGATACCCTCATTTGTTCCAGACATAGCTCAGGTCATGCAGTTAAGGTACCTTTAGTATTCCAGTTGTTGTTTTACGATTTGTGTTGTATATATTGCTCAGTTGACTCCAGCCCTATTGTGAAACAGTTGCCACAGTGTTATATGAAATGCATGTATTGGACTTTTCTATGTTTTAGGATCTTTGGACAGTCCATATTATAGGGGAGACTCTGCCAAAATTTTTTTCAAGGATAGGTAAATAACAGAGTTAAGGTTCCTGTAAGCTGAAGTTAACATTCAAGGACAAATGTTCCTAAGGGGGGGAGGATGTTACACCCCTTATGTTTCTACTATTTAGATGGCCTATTCGTACGTTGGTTAAGAGTTTTAGAGTATGGTACGTACGAGGAAGGGGCCCGGGGGATTGTTGAACGAGCACAGAGTCGGGACCGTGCGGGAGAAGGCCGGACTAGCTGCCCAAAGGGAATCATGGCACGGGCCCTCCCTAGAGCATTGGGCTCCATGGAACGGCCCATAATTGGCGCTACAAAAGCCGTGCCACGGACACCTGTTCACCGCCTCAAGTATATATTTGTTCCTCCCTTGGTTTCATTTCACTTTACATGTTATATTTTTGGCCAGAGAAGGGAAACACGCAAAAAATTGATATTTCTCCTCTTTTTACACTATGAAACACTGCCCGAATTCAAATTAACTCAGAATATTAAAGTTTAAGGCTGCCGAGAGCATCGCTGCGGAGTTATTTGCACGAAATTCGCGCAACAAATCGTAACCCTGCTGAGCTAAAGTTGTTGGAATTTCTCCAAACTAGTGTCAATATGATCAAAGGGTTAAAGTAAGCATTTCTTCCTTTTGGACTTTCAAGGAATTATGAGTTTTCGACCGTGTTCCGTCAAGTTGAAATATAGTTAATACTTATATATAAAGTTATCATTTTTGCTGAATTTGGTATTGAAACTAGTCATATTCCCCTAGTAAGACGATTGCAGTTGAAAAGAGCAGTTGAATATGGCCTGAAACTCACCAGTTAATCAGTAATTAGCGAATGAGGCATGTTAACCCTGTTTCCTTCGGCAAGTTAGTTTATTTAGCATGATATCTCAGTTTAGATCCCAATAAGAACACCAAAAGCATGTCTATTATGACTAGTTGTTATTAGATGAAGCCCGTATTCCATGTTTAGTTGGGATGGATTATGCTTGTATAGCCTTCATGTCTGACCCCAGGGTTATTAGCTGTGTCGACACCCGCCAGGGGTGAGATAACGTCTCTCTACGGAGTGGTATGCTGTCTGGCAGGGACAAAGATGGGGTCCCAGATCCTCATATGCCATGGTTGCCTCTATACACCCCCGTCGAGCCTAGTGCCTAGGTTGTAGATATCAGGAGTGCACTAGACTCAGAAATAACTAAAATCAGGGGCCAGGCGGTGTTAGTTGCAGACACTGAGACCGGTAGGATGGCAATATCTATAAGTTAACCCAGTGAGACCTTGATAGGGGTATATAGACTGAAGTGTACTCACCAGGGCTTATGGGGGCCCCAGGTGGGTTATTTTGTGCTAGTTGTACCTTCTGGCTTATGGGGGCCAGGTAAGGTTTTTGTTGCTTTAGTTATTTATAAATTAGATAGTATGAAGTTCTATTACTCAGGTATGATCTCTACCCTATTCATTTAAGTTATTCTCAGTTCTATCTCTTTATATCATTCATTTACACTTATCGCCTTACGTATTCAGTACATATTGTACTGATGCCCTTTCTGGGGCATTGCATTACTTGTCTGCAGGTACGGATAGACGAGGAGCAGGTCCCTTGTAGCTTTCAGCCAGCATCACAAAAGCAGTTAGCTCCTTTCTTCCGGAGCTTGTATATAGAAGATTACTTTTTCTATTGATTCTACAGTTCGTGGGTAGGTCGGGGCCCGGTCCCGACCATCATATTACTCCTAGAGGCTTGCAGATTGTTTCTATTTCTCTATGGTTAGCTGTTGTTGGTCATGTGGGGCCTATATGTGTTTTAGTTTATGTGTTGGCCGTGTGGGGCCTTATTTAGCTGAAAGATTAGTGGCCTTGTCTGCCATAGTTTAGCTTAGCACCGGTTTTACACTACAGTGATAACTAGACATCATGGTGGTCTTGTCGGCTTGCATAGGATTCCCTATTATTGCCTGTTTCTGGTTAGCTATTTTTATTTACAGGTGTCTATAAGGCCCTGTCGGTCGGAGGTTGTATTTACAGCCGATATATAGCCCACTGTTTTCTTGATAAGAGTCGTATTCACCCTGCACCAGGAGTGCTTAGGCTCAGTCAGCTATGTTAGTTCAGACTCTAGTAGGGCACCAGTTGCCCGTCATGCCTCCCAAGGTAGGGCGTGATAACCCTCAACTTAGAACTTTTGCATATCCTCGGTCCAAAATAATAAAAGTAAAATTAGCTCAACACTTTAACCAAAAGAAATCTAGGGAACCTACGATAATCACAAGCTCATAGAATAATCAACTCAAACTTTCTAAACCCTCCTATATAATTTGAAACCAAATCACAGTGCTTATGCAAAGCTTTTCACCATGACACAAAGGAATCAAAGAATGGCATTACACTATCAACCTGCAACCATGCGCACAATCCTATGACACTGACCTAGACAATTAGCAGACAATGTTCTTGCCCATATGCCCTCATTGCAAAGAAGGCTCACTCATTCACAACTCTAAATCACTATAATTTAATGTAGGGACTATGTCAAGTAAACTTACACTCACAAAGAAGTTCACACAGTGCTCATACAAAACCATAAGATTGCCCTTATTTTCTATACCTCAGTTGGTCAAAGAATTGCATTCGAATCATGATAGGACTTTCTTAGGCTTGTAATGTTGGAGTGGAAACAGGTATGGTAGATATAGACATAGCGACTCAACCCTCCTTGGCACTACACTTACATTGGCTCCAATTAACCTTCTTTTCACTCTTCTCCCTTTCTCCTTTGTTTTCTTTATTTTTCTTTTTTTTTTCAAAACCATGGGTGCGAGCTATTCTTTTTCACTTTCTCTTTTTTTTCTTTTCTGCTCTTTTGTGAATTCTTCATCAGGTATACACATTTATTTCTCTTTTATATCGAAGAAAACTACACCCGACCTTTTGTTCTCATTATTCAAACCTTTTTCCCTATTACTCTCACCCCTATAATAGCCACCCTAAACTTAGGCAATTTTTTTGAGTTGAGGTTCAAAGTGTCCAAGGGAAGACATAGACAAAATAGGTTCATTATAATTAAAGCAGGAAGGCAAATTGGTTAAGCAACAAAAATGGTCAATTGCAGCTCAAACTCGGGATCAAGGGATATTCATACTCATTTGGTTGGTCATTTAGGCTAACTGACTATTCTAAACAACGACCTATGATAATCTCCTCATCAACTATCTTATAACCTTGATATTACTAATCGGACAAGTTCTAGATTGTGTACTCACTATGGAACTGACACTAAATACCTCACCACACAATGCACAGACAACATCGTCACTACCAACTACTAGATCATGCACAATCACACAATGGTAAACATATTCACAGTATTAATGCCATGCAAAGGTTCACAACGTTCATGCCTATATACTTAGCGCACACACACATAAATTTTAGGAGGGGTATCATTCACTTGCTTCAACATGACAAACTAATAAAAAAATTCCATTTTATTTGATTGCCCTAAATTCACCTATTTTCCTTTCAATTGGCACAAAACAATGGACAATGAAAAAAAGCTAAACATGCATGTTCTACTAGATAAGGAACACCCGAAGGAAAAGATATCTAGCAAGAAAAACCCTTGGGTTATGTTAAGCAAAACACCGGGTATCACACCCTACCCCCATCAAAAAACACATGTGATGTCCTCGACACATATGAAAAGTAAAACATGGGAATAAGGATCATATCAGTGAGACCTAGACGTCTGTGGCCTGGTCGGTGGAAGGCACAAATGCATCCCTAATCTCCTCTCATATGGCACTAGGGATACTCGTTGCACTCTCTGAACCAACAGAGCTTGTACCCTCTCCACGAGCTCTAGCAACATTAATGTAATACCCCAAAAATGCCTAAGACTATACTCGAGAACTGAAATGAAAAGCGGTAGAAAAATATGAGATTTTACTCAAAACAACTCATGGTATGAGTAGTTGAAGGGTCAAACGACCCATTGGAGTAACTCGTTGTTAGGTTCTGCAACAGGAGTTCCTGTGGTAACGGGTCAAAGGACGACCTGTTGGTTGATGTAACAGATCATGGTAAGGAGTCGTTGTGATGATGGTCCTTGTCCAGGGTGGCTGGCACATGTCATGGAATGACTTATTGTTTCGGATAATGAGTCATGGTAGGTTTACGTTGGGGGGATATCCAAAAGATGAGCAGTGGTGGTAACAGCCAGAAATGACGAGTCATTGGGAGTAGTACCGACTTATCCTGACCAGTCGTTGTTTGAGACCTGAGTTGGAATCTAGTGAGGTAACAGGAGGCAGTAACGGGTTGTCATTTGGAGTAACAACCCATTCTATGACTCGTTGTATCAAGATCAGAGAAGTTAAAAAGTGATAAAAGAAGTAACAGATAGATACCACGAGTCATGGTATCAAAGAACGATCTGTTGTACAACTCGTTGTCACCGGCAGTTCAGAAATTCCAGACTTTTCATTAAGGGTATTTTCATAATTTTCTAAGCTCTAAGGCCCTACACTACGTCGTTTTAAGCTCAGATAGAAGGTTTTTAAGGGTTGTTAAGCCTATTCTATGTCTTACCATTCCATGAATGCAAATTAGAGTTCATCCTTTGAGGTCAAGCTTAAAGAACTTCCCCAATTTCTCTCCAATTTCCTTTGGGCTTTCAAGAGGGAGTGTAAATCAGATTTACCCAGGTATGTAGGGTTATGAATAGGTGTACCCATCCACTCCCATTCTCAATTCCTTCCTAAAATCATGGAAATTATAATTGATGAATCTATGGCGTCTTAACCAAACTTACGAATTCTCTAAGTATCTATCATGGGTATACTCTATTCATGTTTCTAACGTCGAATTAAAATTTAAGGGCATGTTTTATAATGTTTTCAATTAACAAAATTCATGTTTCAAAGTCTTACAATTATGATGACCAATTAAGAAAATTCATTAAAAGATGAGATTATAATCTATGTTTCTAAGTATGATGAGATGTCTATGATGCAAGCATGATTTTAAATTACCGATATCTATATTTATGTTTTTGACTATCAAAGCCTATCTCAAGTATGTTTAAGTTTAGGCAAGACCATATGATCAAGTACATTCATGAGTTACATTGGATTTCATGTTATTAGCTTTCCACATGGTTTTGGAGTCTTGACTCCCACTCTTTCGGCTTATGGAATGGTTTGATCCAAGGATCCTCATGTTATGATTTCAGATTATGCCTTAAAACTACGTGCCAACGTAGGTATGATCATATTATTTGGGACCTCCCAACTGAGTATCCCCTACCCCACGGGGGCCTTCAACTTGATAACGATATCATGGTAGTGTCCTTAGCTCCGGCAAGGCTTTGGACGACTCTGCCCACTTGAATGTAACAATCGGGACCATATAAGCTCTATCATGGTAAAGTCAGTTATATGAAGAGTCTCCCATTATTTCTCAGAATTTCAGTTATGCATGTTCATCAGTAACAATATTATGTTTTCAGCAGGTTTGACCCAATATTCAGTTATACTTATGAGTAATCAGTTCCAACTTTGGTTCATTTGATTTAGTTGTGACATTAAGTTACGTTAAATCATGTTCTCAGATAAGAGCATGCAATCCCTACCCTCGGACTCTTACGATGAAATGTTTTATGATATGGATGATCTCTGATTTTATGTACTTAGTGGTTTTACTAATCTTCCATACTCGGTACATTCCACGTACTGAATGCATACTCTATGCTGTATCATTTCATGATACAAGCTCCGACATACAAGTTCAACCCCACTATTATCCATATCCTCAAACTAGAACCTCTCAGTCAGAGTTGTTGAATACTCATCATTCGAGGACCCTTTTATTAGTTGTATTCAATATCTTCCATTTCAGTTTTAATGAGTTAGTTAGGGTCTGGTCCCATCAACTCTGGCGTATAGTATGTTCCAGAGCCTTTAGTTTAGTTATGGAGTTAGAAGCTACTATATATAGATAGTGCCCGATTTATATATCCCGCCTCATCATTATGTAGAGGCTTATCATACATAGTATGTTTTCAGCTTCAGGTTGCTATTATTTATTCAGATATTTGATGCTATCATATTTTCAGAATTCTTCTATTTTGTATACAATAGACTTCCGCATTTTTATGTTGAGTTTAGATTTCATGATCCTGCCATGGGTTGACATGGAGTCTCTTGGTGTTGTTTGCCTTGTGTCTTGACCCGGGCCTATGTTCGAGTGGTGGAACAATTGGTATCAGAGCCTTAGGTTTTGAATTGTCCTAGGGTGTCAGAAATCCACGTTAGGTAGAGTCTTTTTCATAGGTGAAGCACTCCACACTTATGATGAAGAGTCTATGAAACGTTTTAGGAAATGTTCCCTTCTTTTATGATATATGTCATGCGATGAAATGTCTCTCCATCCTTCTAACTCATCCTATACATGATTTCAGAATCATACCTTCTCGACGAGTTAAGTCAAAAAGGAACAGAAACGAAAATAGCCACAAGAAGGGCAATGGGGATAGGCACCAGCAGGCTCCACCAGCCCCCGAGGATCATGTGCTCGAGCAGGTGGCCCATGCAGAGTTTATGGTTGCCATCTGGATGTTAGCTCAGGCTTTGACCGCCTAATTCAACCATTAGGCGATAGCGCATGTCCCTCATAATGGGAATGCCACAGCGACAAGAGTCAAAGATTTTCTGAGGATGAACCTTATGGAGTTTCTCAGATCAAAGGTGGGCGAGGATTCGCATGAGTTTGTTGATTAGGTTCTGAGCATCACCTAGATTATGGGGGTGACTTGTGAGGAGTGCGCAGATCTAGCCTCACATCAGTTGAAAGGGGTTACGCACATCTGGTGCTGGCAATGGAAGGATAGAAAGGCAGTTGGAGTGGACCCCATTGGTTGGGATGAGTTCCATACCATGTTTTTGGATTGGTTCTTTCCCCGAGAGATGTGGGAAATCAAAGCAGCAAAATTTGTGGACTCTAGGTATAACAACATTATGGTCCAGGAGTATGCTTTGGAGTTCACCCGATTGTCCAAATATGCACCCGAGATGGTGGCAGATCAGAGGGATTGAGTTAGTCAGTTCGTGCATCATATAGTAGACCATTTCGTCAAATATTTCCATACCATGATTATTCATTAGGATATTGACTTTCCTTGGATAGTTCTGTACGCCAGTAGATAGAGGTGGTATATGTGAGCGAGCGGGAGAAAGAGGCCAAGAGGGCCAGGACTGACAGCTTTGGATTCCCCCAATAGAGACCAGGTTGTGGGCACCGTCAGTAGTCCCACTATAGATCATCAACCCTAGTGCCGTTAGCAACAAGTGTGCCATCTAGATCTAAGTGTGACCAGAGGGGACAAGCATCAGACTATCGAGGTCAGGGGAGTAGATCTCTGGAGTCTAGTATTCTAGCTTGTACCAGGTGTGGCTGGAGACACACTAGTTAGTGCTTAGAAGCTACAGGTGCTTGTTTTTGAAGTGGGAAGACCGAAAGTATGAGTAGAGATTATGCAACAGCTAGACATGGCCATGGCAAGGGCCGAGACCGAGCCACTAGTTTAGCAGCTCCACTAGCATGCTCAATTCAGCAGGGAGCCTCCACTAGTACAGGTGGTGGTCAGCGTCAAAACAGATTATATGCCCTCACACCTCGTCAAGAGCAGGAGGCCTCTCCAGATGTAGTCACCGGTATATTACAAGCATTCCATCTTGATGTAAATGCATTGTTAGATCTAGGAGCTACCTTATCTTTTGTGAGGCCATATGTTGTGAGTAGTTTCAGAGTCAGCCCCAAAATCCTATCAGAACCCTTCTCATTATCTACTTAAGTCAGTGATTCAGTGGTATCTCAACGGGTGTATAGAAATTGCCCTATCAAAATTGCCCTATCACAATCCTTCAGAAAATCACTTTAGAAGATTTAGTAGAGCTAGCCATGATAGATTTTGATGTTATCTTTGGCATGGATTGGATACATGCACGTTATGCCTTAGTAAATTGTAGAACCTATGCGGTAGAGTTTTGGTTTTTGGGTGAGCCACTCCTAGAATGGAAAGGTAGTTTAGTTGTGCCTATAGGTCACTTCATTTCGTACCTTAAGTCTAAAAAGATGATTTTTAAGGGTTGCGTGTACCATCTAGTTAGGGGTTAAGGAAGATACGTCCGAAACCCTGACTATCCAATTACTTCCTATAGTGTGCGAATATCCAGAAGTGTTTCTAGATGATTTACTGGGAATTCCTCCCGAGCAGGATATCAGTTTTGGTATTGACCTTCTTTGTGACACACAGCCTATATCTATTCCTCCTTACAGAATGGCTCTACCTGAGCTAAAGTAGTTGAAGGAGCAGTTGAAATACCTTTTAGACAAGGGTTTGTTAGACCAAGCATATCCCGATGGGGTGCACCAGTTCTCTTTGTCCGAGAAAAGGATGGTTCCCTTCGGATGTGCATTGATTACTGGCAGTTGAGCAAGGTCACCATTAATAACAGGTATCCTCTCCCCAAAATTGATGACCTTTTTGACCGGCTTTAGGGTGCCAAGAATTTCTCAACGATAGACCTCGGATCCAAGTATCATCAACTCAGGGTTTGGGAGAGTGACATTCCGAAGGCAGCCTTAAAGACTCGGTGTGGTCACTTTGAGTTTGTAGTTATGTCTTTTGAACTAGAGAACGCTCCTACAACTTTTATGGATTTGATGAATAGGGTATTCAATCTGTATTTTGACATGTTCGTGATTGTGTTAATAGATGACATTCTCATATTCTCTCGAAGCGATCAGGAGCATGCCACTCATTTGAGGGTGGTACTATAGACTATTAAGGATCGCCAATTATATGCTAAGTTCAGCAAGTGCGAGTTTTGGCTAGACTCAGTAGCATTTTAGGTCGTGTGGTGTCAAGTGAGTGTGTACAGGTGGACTCTCAAAAGATAGAATAGGTGAAGAATTGGCCTAGATCAGTGAGTCCTTCGAATATCAGGAGTTTCTTGGGTTTAGCTAGTTACTACCGAAGGTTTGTTGAAGGGTTTTCATCCATTGCAACACCATTGACTAAGTTGAACCAAAAGAAAGAGAAGTTTCAATGGTCGAAGGCTTGTGAGAAGAGCTTCCAAGATCTTAAGACTCTACTCACACTTGCACCAGTGTTGACTCTACCAAAGGGTACCGATGGGTTTGTGGTATATTGTGACGCCTCTAAGATAGGTCTTGGTTGTGTATTAATGCAGCTTGATGAGCTTATAGCCTATGTGTCCAGGTAGCTGAAGGTGCATGACAAAAACTATTCGACTCATGACCTTGAGTTGGTGGCGGTAGTATTTTCCTTAAAGATTTGGAGACACTATCTATAGGGGGTCCATGTGGATGTGTTTACGGATCATAAAAGCCTACAGTACGTGTTTACCATAAGGATCAAAATCTATGTCAAAGGAGGTGGTTGGAACTTCCAAAGATTATGACATGAGCGTTCTTTACCATCTGGGGAAGGCTAATATGGTGGAAGACTCTCTTAGGAGGCTTTCTATGGAGAGTGTTTCCCACGTAGATGAGAAGAGGAAAAAGTTAGTGAAGGATGTGCATCGGCTTGCACGACTAGGAGTTCGTCTTGTTGAGTCGATGGATGGTGGTGTTATTGTTTAGAATGGATTAGAATCATCCTTGGTGATCGAGGTCAAAGCTAGACAAGATGAGGATCCTGTTTTGGTAAATTTGAAAGAAATTGTTTAGAATCAGGAGGTGGAGGTTCTCTCCCAAAGGGGAGATAGTGTACTACGATATTAGGGTTGTTTATGTGTACCGAGTTTTGATGACTTGAGGGAGGGGATGTTGCATGAGGCTTATGCTTCTAGATATTCTATACATCCAGGTGACATTAAGATGAAAACCGTGGCCTACAGGAAGTCTATTGGTGGAATGGCATGATGAAGAATATAGTGGAGTTTGTGGCTATGTGTCCAAATTGTCAACAGGTGAAGGTTGAGCATCAAAGACCTATAGGTGTGCTTCAAGACATTAGTATCCCTACTTGGAAGTGGGAGGAAATCAATATGGACTTTATTATAGGGTTTCCTCTTACTCGTTGATAGTATGACTCTATTTGAGTTGTTGCAGATAGGTCGACTAAGGAAGCTCACTTTCTACCGGTCAAAACTATGAATTCAGTGAAGGATTATGCTATGTTTTATATTTGGGAGCTAGTTCGGTTGCATGGAGAGCCCTTGTCCATCAAATCTGATAGAGGTACTCAACTTACCTCCAATTTTTGGAGATTATTTCAGAAGGGACTTGGAACTCAGGTCAAGCTTAGTACAAATTTTCACCTACAAACAGATAGTCAGGATGAGCGGACCATTCAGGCTCTTGAAGAAATGTTGAGAGCATGTGTGATTGATTTCAGGGGTAATTGGGATGATCATTTTCCTCTCATTGAATTTGCATATAACAATAGCTACCATTCGATCATTCAGATGGCTTCTTTTCAGGCTTTTTATGGGGGGAGATGTAGATCGTCTATTAGTTGGTTCAAAGTTGGTGAAGCTGCATTGATCAGACCAGATTCAGTCCATGAGGCTATGGAGAAGGTTCATCTTATAGGGGAAGGGTTGAAAACATTTCTGAGTTGCCAAAAGTCCTATGCGGATATGAGGAGGAGAGAATTTGAGTTTGAAGTTGATGATTGGATGTTTTTGAAGGTATCTCCCACTAAGGGAGTGATGAGTTTCGGAAAGAAAGGGAAACATAGTCCCCATTATGTTGGCCCGTACCGGATTGTGAGACGGGTTAGTAAGGTAGTGTATGAGTAGGAGTTTCCCACAAAGTTGGCTTCAATGCATCCAGTGTTTTATGTGTCACTTTTGAAGAAGTGCTTGGCTGATCCGGCTTTAGTCGTCCCAGTGGAGAGCGTAGGTGTGAAGGATAACCTCAGTTTCGAAGAGGTCCCGGTGAAAATATTTGATCGTCAGGTTTGAAAGCTATGAAATAAGGAAGTAGCTTCGGTAAAGGTTTTGCGGTGGAATCAACATGTTGAGGGAGCCACATGGGAAGTTAAAGCAGATATGGTGAGTAAATTGCCATATCTATTCCCTTCCATCTCAGTTTTAGCTTGAGGTACCAGTTTCCTCCTTAGTATTCTATTCAATTTCATGTTTAGTTTATGTGTCCCATTTTTCCTCATGTCAATGCATGTATGTGTGATTGATGAATTTAGTTCAGTTATGTATTATAGTTCAGAGTCAATCACGCCATTAGTTTTCAGCGTTAGATGTTAGTATGTGAGATGTCAGTTATTTTTCCCTAGCTTTTCAGTATGTGCATTCATATTCAACGACGAATGCTCCCAAGGGGGAGATATTGTAATACCCTAGAAATACCTAAGACTAGACTCGGGATTTGAAATGAAAAGCAGTAGAAAAACTTGAGATTTTTCTCAGAACAACTCGTGGTACGAGTCGTTGAAGGGTGTAATGACCCGTTGGAGACACTTGTTGTCAGGTTCTACCGTAGGACGACCCGTTGATTGATGTGGTAATGGATCTAAGGACGACCCGTTGATTGATGTAATGGATCATGATAAGGGGTCGTTGTGAGGATGGTCCTTGTCTAGGGTGGCTGGCCCAAGTCATGGAATTACTTGTTGTTTAGGAAAATGAGTTGTGGTAGGTTTTTGTTCGGGGAACTTCCAGAAGATGAGCAGTGGTGGTAACGACCAGAAACGAGAGTCGTTGGGACATGTAATGACGCATCCTAACTAGTCCTTATTGGAGAATTTAGTTGCAATCTAGTGAGGTAATGGACGGCATTAACGGGTCATCATTTGGAGTAATGACCCATTCTGTCGATTCATTATATCAGGATAAGAGAAGTAAAAAAGTGATTAAAAAGTAACGGACAGATACCACATGTCGTGGTATAAAAGAATGATCCATTGTACCACTCGTTGTCACTTGCAATGCAGAAATTCCAAACTTTTCATTAAGGGTATTTTTGTAATTTCCTAAGCTCTAAGGCTCTAAACTACGTCTTATTAAGTTTAGTTCGTAGGGTTTTAAGGGTGTTAAACCTATTCTAATTCTTACCATTCCATGCATGCAAATTAGAGCTCTTCCTTGGAGATCAAGCTTGAAGAATTTCCCCAATTTCTGTCCAGTTTCCTTTGGGCTTTCAAGAGGGAGTGTAAATCAAATTTACCCAGTTATGTAGGGTTATGAATAGATGTAACAATCCACTCCCATGTCCAATTCCTTCCTAAATTAATGGAAATTCTAGTTGATGAATCTATTGGGTTTTAGCCCAACTTGTGAATTCTCTAAGTATCTATTATGGTATACGCTATTCATGTTTATAATGTTGAATTCAAATTCATGGGTATGTTTTATAATGTTTTCAATAAAACAAATTCATGTTTCAATGACTTACAATTATGATACCCAATTAAGAAAGTTCATGAAAAGATGAGATTATAATCTATGTTTCTAATTACGATGAGATGTCTATGATGCAAGTATAATTTCGAATTAACCATGTCTATATTTATGTTTTTTACTATCAAACCTATTTCAAGTATGTTTAAGTTTGGTCAAGACCATATGATCAAGTATGTTCATGATTTACATTCGATTTCATGTTATTATCTTAACACATGGTTCTGGCGTCTTGACTCCCACTCTTTCCTTCTTGTGGTATGGTTTGAACCTAGGCTCCTAATGTTATGATTTAAGATTATGCATGTACTATTATGATTCAACTTTATCACTAGATGATGGTTCAGCTTTTTTGAAAAATGATGGTGAGCATATGCATATTTATTTTGGGATTAGTGTCTAGCACCGGTAGGCTAAGGGTCAGTCAATCCTATACCTCAGAATTACGTGCCAATGTAGGTATGATCAGATTATTTGGGACCTCCCTTGTGAGTATTCCCTGCCCCAAGGGGGCCTTCAGCTTGATAACGATATCATTGTAGCATTCTTAGCCCCAGCAAGGCTTCGGAGGGCTCTGCCCACTTGAGTATAATAATCGGGACCACGTAAGCTTTATCATGGTAATGTCGGTTATATGATGAGTCTCCCATTGTTCCTCATGATTTAAGTTATGCATGTTCATCAATCATTATATTATGTTTTCAACATGTTTGACCCAATGTTCAGTTTTAATTATGAGTAATCAATTCCAACTTTGGGTCATTTGATTCAGTTGTGACATTCAGTTATGTTAAATCATGGTCTTAGATAATAGCATGCAAACCCTACCCTCTAACTCTATGATGAAATGTTTTATGATATGCAGGATCTTTGATTTTAAGTACTTAGCTATTTTACTTACCTGTCATAGTCAGAACACTTCATATACTGACCTCATACTCTATGCTGTATCATTCATGATACATGCTCTGACATTCAAATTCAGCCCCGCCTTAGCCAAATTCCCAGAGTAGCACCTCCCAGCTAGAGTTGGTTAGTCCTCATCCTTCAAGGACCCTCTTATCAGTTGTATTCAGTATCTTCAGCTTCAATTTTTCGTGAGTTAGTTGGGGTCTTGTTCCATCAACTCGTCAGTATGTAGAGGCTTATTAGAAATAATATTTTTCAACATCAGGTTTCTATTTCGTATCTAGATATTTGATGCTATCAGATTTTTCAGACTTTTGTTATTTTGTTTTTGATAGACTTCCGCATTATTATGTTGAGTTTAGATGTCATGTTCATGCCATGGGTCGACTTGGAATCTATGGAGGTTCTTTTTCTCGTGTCTCGATCCAGATTTATGTTCAGGTCGTGACAATCAATCTCGACCCTCTCTCGAGCCTCATCTCTAGACTGCTTCAGTGTTGTCTCCATATCTCTCTTCTCCCGTTTTTACTCTCGTAGCAGATCATCACTCTCTCCCTCGCTTACCTCTTCTCGAGGTCCCTTTTTCATGAGCTACAGGCTCCTCGGTGATGAAATCAAATACCAGAGGTACCTCTTCCTCACTCTCATCCTCTACTACTGGGAGAATCAGCTGTGTTATAGCAGTTATATGCCCTACCGATAGTCTCGCAACTCAGCTCTAAGGGTCGCCACCTACGCATACCATTGGGTCAAGTTAGGTTCCTGTAACTGAGCAAGGTGTTCATCCATCTGCCTTTTGAAGGCCTCCAACCTATCATGTCGTGTCCTTGATAAGCCCTCTAATTCCTTCATTACCCAGGGCTTAACCTGCTCCTATCTTGAACCGAACGTACACCCGGATCGTAGACACGGGACATGGAGCCCCGAGAGTCCCCAAGTCGACCCATGGCATGAGAATACATCTAATTCGATCACATGAGCGGAAGACTTAACATAAAGAACATAATCATAACATAAGGGAAAAATCAGTACAAGACTTATAATATGGTGGAATACAACTTGTAGCTTTATAAGCCTCTAAACATGAAGGACGGATTGATGGGACAACTCCTAAACTAATCCTACATCTAAAAACTGAAATTAAAACATAAAGTATGAACATACAACCCTCGAAACATAAAGACTCACCAAGAGCGCTGAGAGCGCATATGACACTATCTACGGGTGAGGATGAGCCAGAGAACTGGGACCTGTATCATGAAATTATACGACATAGAAAGTATGTCGTCAGTACGTGGCATCTACTGAGTATGCAAGGTAAGCAAAATTGACATTTAAAACATATATGAAATTCATAAATAATCATAAGAGTAGGATGCCATGCTCGTATCGTAAATCATAATAAAATATCATATGGCTCAAGGTTTTCAACACATTCGTAACATAACATAATCATAATCATAATAGAAGAGATTTACATAACATGACTTGAGCCAAAATACATAATCATAACATGCATAAATCATGAGGAACGGTGGCATATTCTCTTAACCGACATACCCCATATAAGCACACATGAAGCTCGACTTACAACCCTAGTCGAGAGGGTGTTCGTACCTTGCCAAGGTTAGAACCATGAAACTGTGCTATCACCATGAAAAGGGCTATTTGGGTAGGGACTAACATGAAAGCGGTCCCAACATACCTATGGTGGCATGTAGTTTATGAGATTCGGGGTTTGACCTGAGCCCCGAACCTATTTGGTGTACGATACTACTCCATAAACATATATATAGTGATCATAATAATACATACATGAGTTCATGGGCTAGTTAAATCATGATAATCGTAAACATGCTTGAACATATAAGAAATAGCCATGACTTGAGGTTGTGAGTTGGCCAAAAACATAATTCATGAATAATAAGATTCATACATACTTAAGGATCATGAATATAGCTTTAATTTCATAAAATCATGGTACCATGATGAATTCGTAATTTAAAACACAATTCATGTTGCACTCGTAAGGAACATCGATGGGATAATAGGTCATAAATCGATCATCATGGGGCATGCATAATTAAGCTTCATTGCTTAGAAATAAATCAACAATATTATAATCAATTTAAATCTTAAAGGATGATCAAAATCCATAGATTATGATAATATTTAAAAATCTCAAAACCCATAATTAAATCATTAGAATTTATATAATCAAATAAAAAACCCCATGAGTTTTTTTAATAAACTTTGAGTAAAATCATAGAGTAGGGGCATGGGTGTGGAAGAATTCACCCATTAATGACCTTATATACCTGGGATTATCTAGTTATTAACTTCCCTTGCTAGCCCAAAATGGAAATTCAGAGAAATTGGGGAAGAACACCTTAAATCACCTCCTAGACTCCTCTCTATACTCTTGCATGCATGAATGAGGCTTAACATGGACTAATCCCCCTTAAAAGACCCTATTCAGGCCTTAAAACTACATAGTTTGGGCCTTAGAAATTTAGGAATTATGTAAACACCCTTACTAAAACTGCAGAAATTCCTAGTTGCCAATCCCCATGAGGGACCTCACGAGTCATTGCCATGGGGCATAACTCATGGCTGGGATCCGTTATGCCTACTTCCCAAACAAGCTCAGGGGATTCCACGAGGGACTCCACGAATCGTGGTGGCTGACCATGACTCGTGGTCACCATCCGTGGTCCCTACTGACTCAATCCCTAGACATGCATTCTATACTCAAAGTTGGCTTCAATGCATCCGGTGTTTCATGTGTCACTTTTGAAGAAGTGCTTAGGTGATTCGGCTTTGGTTTTCCCAGTGGAGAGCATTGGTGTGAAGGATAGCCTAAGTTATGAAGAGGTCCCGGTGGAAATATTTGATCGTCAGGTTCAGAAGCTATGAAATAAGGAAGTAACTTCGGTAAAGGTTTTGCGGTGGAATCAACATGTTAAGGGAGCCACGTGGGAAGCCGAAGCAGATATGATGGATAAATACCCACATATATACTCTTCCACCTCTGTTTTAGCTTGAGGTATCAATTTCCTCCTTATTATTCTATTCAGTTTCATGTTTAGTTTATGGGTCCCAGTTTCCTTCATGTCAATGCATATATGTGCGATTCATAAATTTAGTTCAGTTATGTATTCTAGTTTGGAGTTAATCAGTCCATCAGTTTTCAGCGTTAGATGTTCAGTATGTGAGAGGTTAGTTATTTTTCACAACTTTTTAGTATGTTCATTCACATTCGAGGAAGAATGCTCCCAAGGGGGAGATATTGTAATACCCCAAAAGTACCTAAGGCTATACTCAAGATTTGAAATGAAAAGCAGTAGAAAAACTTGAGATTTTTCTCATAACGACTCGTGGTACGAGTCTTTGAAGGGTCTAACGACCCGTTTGAGACACTCGTTGTTAGGTTCTGCAGTAGGAGGTCCTGTGGTAATGGATCTAAGGACGACTCGTTGATTGATGTAACGGATCATGATAAGGGGTCGTGGTGAGGATGGTCCTTGTCTAAGGTGGCTAGCACAAGTAAAGGAATGACTTGTTTTTTGGGACAACGAGTAGTGGTAGGTTTTTGTTAGGGGAACTTCCAGAAGATGAGTAGTGGTGGTAACGGCCAGAAACGCCGAGTCGTTGGGACAAGTAATGACTTATCCTAACTAGTCGTTATTGGAGACTTGAGTTGCAATCTAACGAGGTAATGGACGACAGTTACCCGTCATCTTTTGGAGTAATGACCTATTCTGTCGATTCATTATATCAGGATAAGAGAAGTTAAAAAGTGATAAAAAAGTAATGGACGGATACCACGAGTCGTGGTATCAAATTATGATCCATTGTACCACTCGTTATCACTGGTAATGCAGAAATTCCAAACTTTTCATTAAGGGTATTTTTGTAATTTTCTATGCTCTTAGGCCCTAAACTACGTCTTTTTAAGTTTAGGTAGCCGGGTTTTAAGGGTGTTAAACCTTTTCTAAGTCTTACCATTCCATGCATGCAAATTGGAGCTCTTCCTTGGAGATCAAGCTTAAAGAATTTCCCCACTTTCTGTCCAATTTCCTTTCATCTTTCAAGAGGGAGCGTAAATCAGATTTACACAGGTATTTAGGGTTATGATAGGTTTACCCATCCACTCCCATGCCCAATTCCTTCATAAATTAATGGAAATTCTAGTTGATGAATCTATGGGGTTTTAGCCTAACTTGTGAATTCCCTAAGTATCTATCATGGGTATACGTTATTCATGTTTTTAATGTTGAATTCAAATTTATGGGCATGTTTTATAATGTTTTCAATAAAAAAATTCGTGTTTCAAATTCTTACAATTATGATACCCAATTATAAAAGTTCATGAAAAAATAAGATTATAATATATGTTTCTAAGTACGATGAGATATCTTTGATGCAAGTATGATTTCTAATTACCCATGTCTATATTTATGTTTTCGACTATCAAACATATTTCAAGTATGTTTAAGTTTGGGCAAGACCATATGATCAAGTATGTTCATGATTTACATTCGATTCATGCTATTATCTTACCACATGGTTTTGGCATCTTGACTCCCAGTCTTTCAGGCTTGTGGTATAGTTTGAGCCAAGGCTCCTCATGTTATGATTTCAGATTATGCATGTACTAATATGATTCATCTTTATCACTAGACGATGATTCAGCTTCATTGAAAAATGATGGAGAGCATATGCATGTCTTTTTTGGGAGTAGTGTCTAGCACCGAGTAGGCTAACGGTCAGTCAACCCTATGCCTCAGAATTACATGCCAACGTAGGTATGATAATATTATTTAGGACCTCCCTTGTGAGTATCCCCTGCCCCAAGGGGGCCTTCAGCTTGATATCGGTATCATTGTAGTGTTCTTAGCCCGGCAAGGCTCTGGACGGCTATGCCCACTTGAGTGTAATTAGTCGGGACCACGTAAGCTTTATCGTAGTAATGTCGGTTATATGATGAGTCTCCCATTGTTCCTCATGATTTCAGTTATGCATGTTCATCAGTCATGACATTATGTTTTCAGCAGGTTTGACCCAATTTTCAGTTTTACTTATGAGTATTAGTTCCAACTTTGGGTCATTCGATTTAGTCGTGAGATTCAGTTATGTTAAATCATGTTCTCAGATAATAGCATGCAAGCCCTACGTTCAGACTCTTATGATGAAATGTTTTATGATATGCATGATCTCTGATTTTACATACTTATATATTTTACTTACCTTGCATACTCAGTACATTCCACATGTTGACCTTATACTTTATGCTGTGCCATTTCATGATACAGCCTCTGACATTCAGGTTCTGCCTCGCCTTAGCCAGATTCTTAGGGTAGCACCTCCCAGCTAGAATTGGTGAGTCCTCATCCTTCGAGGACCCTCTTATCAGTTGTATTCAGTATCTTCAGTTTATGTTTTACTGAGTTAGTTGGGGTCTTGTCCCATCCACTCATCAGTATGTAGAGGCTTATCTAAAATAGTATGTTTTCAGCATCTGGTTGCTGTTTTGTATTTAGATATTTGATGCTATCAAATTTTCAGACTTTTGCAATTTTGGATATGATAGACTTCTGCATTAGTGTGTTGAGTTTAGATGTCATGTTCATGCCATGGTCGACTTGGAGTCTCTCTAGGTCCTTTGTCCCATGTGTCGATCCAAGCCTATGTTCAGGTCGTGACAATCAATCTCGTGTAATACACTAGGAAGGCCTAAGAATAGACTCGAGAGTTTAATAGGAAAAGTGCAGAAAATTGGCAAATACCATAGGAGAGACCACAGAACGACTCGTGGTATCAAACCACGAGTCATTGAACGTTGTCATTAGTGAGGGAAAGGTTGGTGGAAGTGGAGAAAATGAGAGATATGACGACCCATTGTCAGATACAATGGGCCATCCTTGGTAATCGTGGTTAGGGTCAGGTTGGGTGATAAGGAAAAGAATCGGGAGACCTAACCACTTGTAAGAAGTAACCATGGGTCGTTGGTTGTGGTCATTGTTGGAGGCTAATAATTTCTAGTGGAGGTGACGGGTTGAGACCATGTTTTGTTGGAAGGAACCATAAGTCGTGGTGAGGCTCGTGGTAAGGGGGTTTAGATTTTATGATGAGCAAACAACGGATGGTGTAACGAACCGTGGTTTCAAAGGACGAGTCGTCCTATTAGTCCATTGGCTAGTTCTGAGAGAAGGCATTCAGCAGTCCATTTAATGAGTGAACGATCACGTTGTTACCACTCATGGATTCCATCCGGCCAGATTCCAGTGCAGGTTCAATAAGGGCATATTCGACTTTTTCACACTTTTACACCCTAAACTACGTCGTTTTGTGTATATTTCAAAGTGTGATAAGATGAGTTAAGTCCTTTATGCATGCCATTCTTATGCAAGAACATTAGAGAGAATTTTTGGAAGATTCAAGGTCTTCTTCCCAAGTTTCCATCAATTTCTTTGTGGGTATTTAAGGAATCTCCAAATCAATCTATTCCTAGGTATGTAGGGTTTATAATGGGTGATTTCTTTCACACCCATGCCCAAATTTCGATGTAATCATGAATCCTCCTATTCAAATTCTCTGGGGTTTTAAACAAATGCATGAAAATGTGATTTATCTTTATGGGTTTGATTTAATTGAGTTTTAATTATTGAATTATGAATGATGGGAAGGTTTTATATTATTTTCCTGAAAATCATGTTTTAATCTTTTAAATAGAAAATGTCCATTTGATGAATGTTCATGAAAGCTATGATTTATGATGAATATGCAATATTTTGAATTTATTGATGACGGAAAAACATGAATTCAAGTTACCCATGTTCATGAGCATATTTTGAAATAATTGAATATGATGAAGTATTGTCCAATGCCCACATGTTAAAGAATGATTTATGATTTATGAAGTGAATTACATGATTTATCGATTAATGATTTTGGCCGATTTAAAGGGCATTGATTCTTGGCTAAGCATGCTTTAGAGGGGATCAATGATTATAAATGTTTTATTTTAGCCAATGAATCTTAATACATGATGATATTGATTTATGTATGAGCCTATATGCATGTTTTTGGGAGCCGTGTCTAGCACCGAGCAACCTGACATTAAAGGACTATGTCGGTGTCTAATAACCACATGCCACCGTGGTCTTGACATGATGTATTGATAATGATCCCCTAAAAATGTGATATCACGCCTAATGCACGACCTTCGCCTGGCAAGCCAGGGTCGGCTCTGCCTACTTGAGTGAGATAGTTGGGACATCATGAAAGGCTCTACCATGATGGTGTCGGTTATGACGAGTCATCTCATTGTTCCACATGTCTTATACATTGTTATATTTACATTATTGTCTCAAGTTATGTTTTGATAATGTTTACTTACAATAATGATTATGAATGCTTTATGAATGATTTGAAAGCCTTGAGCCTTATGTTTTCTTACGAAGTTTATGATATATGTATGATGTTCTTATCCTACGTTATTTATGAGTTTTGTGTTACTTTTAATTATCTGTTTTACTTACCTTGCATACTCGGTACATTCCACGTACTGACCGCATACCTTCTATGTTGTATCATTTCATGATACAAGGTCCGGATCTCAGTCTTATCCTCATCCTTAGCCCTTCTCAGCTTACATTCTCAGCTTATTGGTGAGTCCTCATGTTCCGAGGGCCGTTTGACAGACTTTTATGTTATCTTATGTTTTGGTGTCGTTCGGATTAGTTGGGGATGTTGTCCCATCAACCCATTGTATGCAGTAAAGGCTTTCAGACAATGTGTAATATTCAGCTCATGTGTATGCTTAGTATTTTTGGTGTTATACTATGTTTACATTTCCGCTATATTTTATGCTAAGTGTTCTGCAAAACTTAAAGGAGATTAGATGTATGCATGTGCCATGGGTCGACTTGGGGTCTCTCGGGGTCACATGTCCCTTGTCTACAATCAGGGTGTACGTTCGGGTGGTGAAAAATTTGGTTTCAGATCCATAGGTTTGAAATGTCCTAGGGAGTCTGAAAGTCGCGTTAAGTAGAGTCTATTTCATGTGTGTGAAGCATGCCACACTTATGAAGAAGAGGCTACTAGACATTTAGGAAATGTTTCCTCCTTTCATGTTCTATGTCGTGCGATGAAAAGCCTTTCCATCCTTCTAACTCGTTCGATTCACGATTGCAGAATTATGGCTCCTAGAAGAATGAATAGAAGGAGGAGTGGAAATGATGAAGGCCATAGAGATGGCAATGACCATGGGCATCTGCAAGCCCCACCTGTTCAGGAGCCCCAAGCACTAGAGCCAGCCGCCCACACAGAGTGTCAAGCGGCTATTCAGATGTTGGCGCAGGCCTTGACCGCTCAGGTCAAATAGTAGGTTGTTGCGCAGGTTCCACAGAATGGCAATGTAGTGGTAGTTCGGACTAGAGACTTCTTGAGGATGAACCCTCCTGAGTTCACGGGATCAAAGGTGGATGAGGATCCACACGAGTTCATTGAAGGGATTTTGAAGGTTACTCAGGTTATTGGGGGTGACAAATGGGGAGTGTGTGGACTTGGCCGCCTATCAGCTAAAAGAGGTCGCCCATATTTGGTACAAGCAATGGAAGGACAGCAGGGCAGAGGGAGAGGTCCCTATCAGCTAGGATGAGTTCCCCATGGCCTTTCTCGACAGGTTGTCTTTCGTCAGGAGATAAGAGAGTTGAAAGCAGCTGAGTTTGTAAACCTCAAGTAAGGAAAGATGACAGTTCTGGAGTATTCGCTTAAGTTACACATTTGTCAAAGAATTCCCCAGAGTTAGTGATGGATTAGAGGGTGCAGGTGAGCTGATTCGTTCATGGTGTGGCTAGTTATCTAGACAAGGATTGTAGGACTGCTATGCTCCACCAGGATATGGACTTTCCTCACATAATGTTGTACGCCTAGCAGATGGATGCGACTCATGCAAGGGATAGGGAGGCAAAGAGGGCTCGGATAGATAGCCATGGGTTTTCACATCAGAGGTCCGGCGGTGGCTACAATCCATAGTTTCAGTAGAAATCACTAGCCCCAGCCATCATCAGCTAGTGTTCCATCCAGACCCATGGGTGGTCAGAGGAGCAGGGCTTCAAGATTGAGGGATCATAGAGGCACCCAGTTAGAGTATACTTCTTCGGTCTGGGGGAAATGCGGCAAGAGTCATGTCGGGGAGTGCTTGCTTGATTCAGATATGTGCTATTGATGTGGTAGCTATGGGGACATGCGTCGAGCGTGCCCATATGCTAGATAGGGTGATGATAGGGGTCGTGCATAGAGCACCACAACAACAGCAACTCCATCCCGTTCTGCTCCGCAGGGAGCATCGACTAGTGGAGGTGGCGGACAGTGCCAAAACCGATTTTATGCCCTTGCCTGGCGTCAGGAGCAGGAGACTTCGACAGATGTGGTCACTGGTATGTTGCGTGTATTTCATCTTGATATTTATGCCTTGCTAGATTCGGGAGCTACCTTGTCTTTCATGACTCCTTACATTGCTAGTAGCCTTGGAGTTAGTCCCCAGACTTTGTCAGAACCGTTTTAAGTTTTGACCCCTGTTGGTGATTCGGTCATAGCTAGACGAGTATATAGAGAATGACCGATCACTGTGTTGCATAAGGTTACCTCCGCAGACCTTGTAGAGTTAGCCATGACTGACTTTCACATTATTCTTGACATGGATTGGTTGTTTGCATGTTATGCTTCAATAAATTGTAGGACCCAAACTGTGGAATTTCGTTTTCCGGGTGAGTCCGTGTTCGAGTGGAAGGTTAGTTCGGTGGTACTAGCAGGGCGATTTATTTCCTAGCTTAAGGCCAAGAAGATGATTCTAAAGGTTGCATGTAACACCTTGTTACGGTTAAGGATGTGGAGTCTGAGACCCCGGCTATTCAATCAGTTCTAGTGGTGTGCGAATATCTGAAGGTGTTTCTTCATGATTTACTAGGTTTTCCTATGGAGAGGGAAATTGATTTAATTATTGATCTATTACCTAATACACTGCCTATCTCTATTCCTTCTTATAGGATGGCTCCATCCGAGCTAAAGGAATTGAAGGATCAACTAAAGGATCTGTTGGATAAAGGCATCATTAGATCGAGCCAGTCTCCATGGGGTGCACCAGTTCTATTTGTTCAAAAGAAGGACGGTTCCTTTCCCAAGTGTATTAACTATCGACAAATTAATAAGGTCACCATCAAGAAAAGGTACCCCTTGCCCAGGATTGATGATTTATTTGACCAACTCCAGGGTGCCAGGTGTTTCTCGAAGATAAATCTTAGGTCTGGATATCACGTGCTAAGAGTTCGGGAGAGTGATATCCTAAAGACAGCCTTCAGGACCCGTTATGGCCATTATGAGTTTGTAGTTATGTCATTTGGACTAACCAATGCTCCAGCAACTTTTATGGATCTGATGAACAGGGCGTTCAAGGCATATTTGGATATGTTCGTGATTGTGTTCATTGATAACTTCCTTATATACTCCCGGAGCGAGGAGGAGCATGCTTATCACTTGAGAATAGTACTTCAGACCCTCAAGGATCGTTAGTTGTATGCAACATTTAGCAAGTGTGAATTTTGGATGGACTCGGTGACATTTCTAGGCCATGTGGTATCGAGTGAGGGCATAAGGGTGGATTCTCAGGAAATCGAAGCGGTGAAGAATTGGCTTAGAACGGTGAATCCTTCAGAAATTCGAAGTTTCATGGGTATAGCTGGCTACTACTAGAGGTTTGTTGAGGGTTTCTCTTCTATTGTGGCTCCTTTGACCAAGTTAACTCAAAAAAAGATAAAGTTCCAATTGTCAGACGAGTGTGAGAGAAGCTTCCAAGAGTTGAAGACCTTACTCACTTCAGCACCTGTGTTGACTTTGCCCGAGGGTACTGATGGCATTGTTGTATATTGTGCTGCTTCGAGAGTCGGGCTGGGGTGTTTGTTGATGCAATGTGGGAAGGTAATAGCATATGCTTCTAGACAGCTAAACGTTCATGAAAAGAATTACCCGACCCATGATCTTGAGTTGGCTGCGGTGGTGTTTGCGTTGAAGATATGGCAGCATTACTTGTATGGGGTCCAAATGAATATATTTATGAATCACAAGAGCTTGCAATATATGTTCACACAGGAGGATCTAAATCTTCGGCGAAGGAGATGGATGGACTTGCTAAAGTACTACGACATGAGTGTCCTCTACCATCGGGGCAAGGAAAATGTGGTTGTGGATGCGCTTAGTAGGCTCTCAACGGATAGTGTGTCCCATAAGGATGAGGGGAAGAAGGATTTGGTGAAAGGTGTTCATCGACTTGCAAGACTAGGAGTTAGATCGATCGAGTCGACCAATGGCGGTGTTGCTGTACATAATGGGTCGGAATCATCCTTGGTGGTTGATGTTAAATCCAGACAAGATGAGGATCCAATATTGAGGATGCTGAAGGATGCGGTGTGGAGTCATAAGGTGGAGGTTTTCCCTGGGAGATGGTGTGCTACGATAACAGGATCGACTATGTGTTCTGGACATCGATAATTTGAGGGTTCGAATATTTCATGAGGCACATCATACCCGATATTCCATCCATCCGGGATCCACGAAGATGTATCGGGACTTGCGAGAAATCTATTAGTGGGATGGTATGAAGAAGGATATTGCGGAGTTCGTAGCTAAATGTCCCGACTACAGCAGTGAAAGTCGAGTATCAAAGGCCGGGAGGTGTACTTTTGGATATTAGCATTCCCACTTGGAAGTGGGAGGAAATAAATATGGATTTCATTACATGCCTACCTCGTACTCGTAGACACTATGATTCAATTTGGGTGGTGGTAGACAAGTTAACAATGGCTGCACACTTCCTATTGGTCAAGACCACAGATTCGACGAATTATTATGTAAAGTTTTATATTCGGGAGTTGGTTCGACCTCATGGAGTGCTCTTGTCTATTATTTCAGACTAAGGTACTCAATTTTGGAGGTCTTTTCAGAAGGGACGTGGGACTCAAATCAAGCTCAGCACGGCCTTTCATCTGCAAACGGATGGCCAAGTGGAACAAACGATCCAAACTCTTGAGGACATGTTGAGGGCATGTGTAATAGATTTCAAAGGTAGTTGGGATTATCACTTTCCCTTAATCGAGTTTTCTTATAATAACAGCCATCACTCTAGTATCCAGATGGCACCATTCAGGGCTTTTTACGGGCGGCGGTGTAGATCTCCCATCGGATGGTTTGAGGTTTGTGAGGCTGCTATGATAGGGCCAAACTCGGTTCATGAGGCGATGGTAAAGGTTCAGTTGAAAAGGGACCCGTTAAAAACTGCTCAGAGTCATCCGAAATCATATGCTGATGTGAGGAGAAGAGATTTGGTGTTTGATGTGGAGAATTGGGTATTTCTAAAGGTGTCTTCCATGAAGGGAGTCATGCAGTTCGGAAAGAAGGGGAAACTCAGTCCCCGCTATGTTGGTCCTAACCAGGTTGTGAGGTGAGTTAGTAAGGTGGCGTATGAGTTGGACTTGCCATCGGAGTTATCTTTAATTCATCCCATCTTCCATGTGTCACTTTGGAAGAAGTGTTTGGGTGACCCAGCCATGGTGGTCCCGGTAGACAACATGGGGGTAAAGACAACCTCAGTTATGAAGAAATTCCAGTTGAAATCTTGGATCGTTAGGTTCGGAGGTGAGAAACAAAGAATTAGCTTTAGTTAAGCTCTTATGGAGAAATCAACATGTTGAGGGAGCTACATGGGAAGCCAAAGCAGATATGATGGCTAGATACCCACATTTGTTCTCAACCAGCTTAATTCTGACTTGAGGTATCAGTTGTACTCTACTCCCATTTAGATTTATGTTCATTTAATGTGTGCAAGTTTCTTTTATGTCTATGAATGTGTATGTGCAGCATGAGATCAGTTCAGCTCTGTGGTCTGGTTCAGAGGTAGTCATTTCGTGAAACTTTCGGTTAAAATGATTAGTATATAACTGCGATAAATTGTATATTTCTATTTGCTGCTTGTTTTCTACATTCAGGGACAAATGTTTCTAAGGGGGAAATATTGTAATACCCCGAGAAGTCCTAAGAATAGACCCGAGAGTGTAATTGGAAAAGTGCAGAAAACTGGCAAATACCACTAGAAGGACCATAGAACGATTCACAGAATCAAACCACGAGTCGTTGAATGCTATCGTTGGTCAGGGAAAAGTGGGTGATAGTGGAGACAATGAGAGATATGAAGACCTATTGCGGGATACAACGGGCTGTCCTTTGCAATCGTTGTTAGGGTCAGACTGGGCGACGGGGTAAACACGGGAGACCCAACAACCTGTTATAAGTAAGAACAGGTCATTGGTTGTGGTCATTGTTGGAGGCTAATAATTTGCAGTTGAGGTGACGGGTTGAGACCATGACTTGTTGGAAGGAACCACGAGTCGTGGTGAGGCTCATTGTAAGAGGGTTCATATTTTATGATGAGAAAACAATGAACGGTGTAACAGCCCGTGGTTTCAAAGGACAAGTTGTCCTGTCCGTCCGTTGGTTAGTTCCAAGAGAAGGCATTCAGCATTCCATTCAACGAGGTGCATGATGGGTCGTTGGTGGTTCCCAGGACCCGTTGTTACCACTTATGGGTTCCATCCGGCCAGATTTCAGGATAGATTCATTAAGGGCATATTCGACTTTTTCATGCTTTTAGATCCGAAACTGCGTCAGTTTGTGTATTTTTCTGAGTGTGATAAGATGAGTTAAGTCCTTTATGCATGCCCATTCTCATGCAAGAACTTTAAAGAGAATTTTTGGGAGATTCAAGGTCTTCTTCCCCAAGTTTCCATCAATTTCTTTATTGGTATTCAAGGAACCTCGAAATCAATCCATTCCCCGATATGTAGGGTTTAGTATGAGTGAATTCTTTCACATCCATGCCCAAATTACTCAAATGCATGGAAATTTGATTTCTCTTTATGGGTTTGATTTAATTTGGTTTTAATTGTTGAATTATGAATGATAGGCAGGTTTTACATTATTTTTCTTAAAATCATGTTTTAATCTTTTAAATCGAAAATGCCTATTTGATGAAGGTTCATGAAAGTTATGATTTACGATGACTACTCTATAATTTAAGTTTATTGATGATGGAAAAGTGTTAGGCTTGTTGGGTATAACTACACGCAAGTGCACGTGGTCGAACAAGTAGTAAAGTGGCTCAAATAAGCCAAGTATCAATCCCACAGAGACTGGACTAAAGTAACAATCTACTCAAGTGTCAATAAACCTTAACTCTAAATTACAGACAACAATGTGAAGAAAAGGTTGATATTTTGTTTCCTAATTTTATACTAAGTCTAAAACGAATATATAATGTGAGTCTGAACTATAAGTATGAGCATGCTGAGGCTAGAATGAACATGTAGAGAAATAAATTATCGATACAATTTGATTAATCTTTCCTCCGGTTGCTAGTAAAGAATTATTGCCTATTGATTAAAACTCTCGTATTTAACCCAACTTAAGAATCATGAACCTTCCACCTATATTTTTGTGATAAAACAAAATTCATGTTCTAGCCATACAAAATCGATTCCTTAATTGACTAATACGACTTTCAGGTATATCTCTATCCTGAAGGTAAATCAATTCTCAATTTTCCCAAACTAAGAAAAGATCATATCCTATCAATTCACAACTTTCCAATTTCTTGCTCTCTCGAGTGAAACCGGACTTCTTAGATGTAGATTAACATTGGCCACACATTAATGCAGTAAGAACAAGAATCAATAGAACAACCATGGAAGAAAAGATGAAAAACCAATTTATCAATAATCACATTTCAATACAAATGTTCTTAACCTCAGCAAGAAGGGAATTTAGCCACTCATTTGTAGATTAAACATCGTTAAATGAGTGTTAATCATACAAGCAATTGAAATAAAGGAGAAGGAGATAGAGAAAAACCTTGAGATTTTCGTCCCCTCAACTGCCTGTAACCCACGTTCTTGCTCCACCAAGTCAGAATAATTAAAAATGTACCTAAGTGTTCTATTTATACTAGTGGGAATTGATCTTGGGCAGATTTATATGCCCAAGTGATACTCAAACGTATCATTTTTACCTTGTTTGTTGTGCAATGTGTATATAATATCATGTATTTGGTAATAAAATGCGAATTTATACTAACCAACATGATTAGCATTTGTTTTGCAGGATAATGTGATTTTTAGGAGCTAAAATGCGTGTTGGAACTATGTCGGAGTTGGACTTGGATGCGAGCGTGGAAAAGACCTTGGATGGCACATTTTACACTGGCTCCGCGATGGAGCCGTGCCACGCTGCCATCGCGGTAGCACACTGCCTGGGCAGGAATTAATTAGGCAATTTCCAGTGTGCCTGCACGTCAGTTCCGTGGCACGGAGATAGGCCTCCGTGATGGCCTCCGTGCCACGTTGAGGCCAATTATCCGGAACCTGCAATTTCCAGAGAGGGTCCGCGTCCACACCGTGTCACGGAGGCAGTGCTCCGCGTTGGCCTCCGTGACACGTTTCTTGTTATTCCGGGAAAAATTTCCCACTAGTATAAATAGCACACTTAGGTTTATTTTTAATCAGTTTTTAGTTTTTAGTTTTTAGACTGAGTTCAGAAGTGGAGAGCAGGAACGTGGGTTTGTGGCAGTTGAAGAATAGAAAAGCTAAGAGTTTTCTTCTCTTCCATTCTTCTTTCCTTCAATTGTATGCATGATTTACACTCATTTTAGGATGATCAATCCAAGAATGAGTGGCTAATTCCCCTCTTTGCTGAGGTTTTGAACTTGTGTAATGAATTTTGGTGATAATTGATATGGTTTCTTCTTCTTCTTGCATGTTGTTCTATTAATTCTTGTGCTTACTACATTATTGATTGGCCACCATTAATGTATATCTAAAAAGTCCAATTTCACTCGAGAGAGAACGAAATTGGAAAGTTGTGAATTAATAGGGTATTGTTCTTAACTTGATTTGGGAAAATTGGGTTTTGATGTGCTTTCTTGATAGAAATATACTTGAAAGCCGTATTAGTCAATTTAGGAACCGGAATTGTAGTGCTAGGTCATAAATTGCATTTGATCACAGAAATGTAGACGGATGGTTTATGATTCTAAAGTGAAATTAAATACGAAAGTTTTAATTTCTAGGCAAAAGTTCTTGGCTAGCAACATGAAGAAGAGGATGACCAAATTATCATGATTATCAAGTTCATTACTCGTTCATGTGCATAACCATTGTCTAAATTCAAAAGTAAATAGTTGTTATTAATTGTAGTATATAAATAGTTTAGAAACAAAAACTCACTCAACTCTTGGTTGGATTGTTGTTAACATAGTTAGGAATAGAATAGAGATATAGTAAACTAGGCAGTTTTACATATCTAGAGCAGCCTCCTTGGATCGATACTTGGCTACTTAGCCACTTTATTACTTGTTTGACCATGTGCACTTGCGTGTCGGTTGATAATATTTAATACTAACCGAATCAGCACCGAACAAGTTTTTGGCGCCGTTGCCGGGGAGGCTAGGCGATTTGTAAAATTTTGTTTAGTGTAAATTTACTGTATTTGTATTTTTATTTTCTTAAGTGTTAACAACTTGGTCTTACCTGTATTTTGCAGATTTTTATTTCTGTGAACACTAGCAAGGGACAAGGAGCTGGTGGAATCTTACTTAGAGCCAGAACGTGAATTGCACAGTCAACGTAGAGAAGCTCTTCGGAAGAAGCTGCAGTTGCTTAAACAGTCTATGATGGAGCAACCAAATCCACCAGTTGTGCGGGCAGTGTTAGTGCCCGAGGAAGTAGCAGCCAGGCCGGTTCGCGAGGTGGCAATCCCACACGCTAATAATGTACATTCCAGCATCCGCAAACCAGATCCTGGAGGGAGATTTGAGTTAAAGCAAAATATGGTGCAACTTTTGCACACTAGCGGGCAGTTTACCGGTCTCCCTCACAAAGATCCGCAACAACATCTCCAGAACTTTTTGGAGATAAGTGACACTTACATACCCGCTGGAGTGTCACCTGATTATGTTCGGCTCACCTTATTTCCATTTTCCTTACTTGGTGAAGCCAAGAGGTGGTTAAAAGCTGAACCACCCAACTCTATATCAACGTGGGATGATCTTGCAAGGAAGTTTTTGATCAGATTTTTCCCTTCAGGTAAAACAGCTAAACTTAGAAGTCAGATTCTATGTTTTAAACAGAGGGAAGGAGAAAATCTTTATCAAGCCTGGGAAAGATTCAAGTCCATGTTGCGGGACTGTCCTCATCATCATCAGTCAAATGAGGTGTTGGTACACACTTTTATTGAGGGTTTGGAACCCCACACTAAAATTTTGTTAGACTCAGCAGCTGGAGGGCAAGCGCTGGAGAAGACTTATGAGGAGCTGTACACTTTGCTCAACCGAATTTCACAAGGCAATCCGGAATGGAATGCAGATTCTTCAAGAGGTGGAGCAAGGAAAGCAGCGGGAGTGCTTGAAGTGGATGGATTCACAGCTATCGCTGCACAGATAGCTGCTTTGCAAAATCAGTTAAACACTCACTTCAGCAATATGAATTTGAACCAGCCTTCAGCCTCCGTCAATGCACTCCAACAGATGTGGTGTGAAGTGTGTGGTAGTAGTGAGCATTCAGCTGAATGCTGTGGTGCAAATCCTGACTCTGTCAACTTTGTGGGCAATGCACAGAGGAATCAACAGCAGTTTGGTGGTGGCTACAACTCGAATTGGAGGAATCATCCGAATTTTTCGTGGGGTAGCAACAATCAACAAGGCCAAGGTTCAGGGCAGGGTATGCACAGAAACCAAGGAGGGCAACAAGGCTATCAGAATCAGTTCAGAAATCACAATGCCCCTCCTCCACCACCATCACCGACTATTGAGGAAATGTTCAAGACCATGATTGCCAACCAGGCACAATTGCAGGCTGACTATGTCAAATTGGCAGCCGAAATAAAGAACAATCAATTGGCAACCAAGGCTCTTGAATATCAGTTTGGGCAATTTGCTAGTGCCCAAAATACTAGACCAAGGGGAGGACTACCTAGCGACACGGATCCCAATCCTAAGTAGGTGAATGCAGTGACCACGAGGAGTGGTTTACAATTAAAGGAGGTGGAACCGGAAAGACCGCCTCAGAAGTCAGGAGCAGCAGATGTTGAGGGAGAACAAACCTCAGATACGGGGAAGACCAAAGAAGCTGGACCAGCAAGTCCTCCACCCCCGTTCCCTCAACGACTTAAGAAACACAAGGAGGAGGCTTGTTTCCAGAAATTCATGGAGGTACTTAAACAGGTACATGTTAACTTACCTCTTGTTGATATGTTGCAGGGTGTGCCAAAATATGCGAAGTATATCAAAGACATCGTGGCCAACAAAAGTCGCTTGACTGAGTATGCCACGGTGGCTTTAACGGAGGAATGCACATCCCGTATTCAGAATAGGTTGCCCACTAAACTGAAGGATCCTGGAAGTTTTACTATCCAGCTGACGATTGGGCAAAGTATCCGAGCTCGCGGGTTATGCCACTTGGGGGCAAGTATAAATCTGATGCCATCTTCGGTATTCAGAAAGTTAGGACTAGGGAGTCCTAGACCTACAACAGTGATCTTGCAGCTAGCAGACAGGTCTTTAGCTAAGCCGGATGGCATTGTTGAGGATGTGCTAATGCAGGTAGGCTCCCTCATTTTTCCGGTAGATTTCATTGTTCTGGATTTTGAACCAGATGCGGAAGTCCCATTTATTTTGGGATGACCCTTTTTGGCAACCGGAAAGGCATTGATCGATGTAGCTGCGGGTCAACTCATAATGCAAGCACACGACAAGGTTGAGGTGTTCGACGTGTACAAGGCACCTAAGCTCCCGACTGTCTTTAAGGAACTCTCGGTGATCAACGTGATTGATCATGGGAATGCGAATGGATTGAGTGATTCTCGAGAGCTACTAGGTAGGCCACCAGACAAGGTTGAGAACTACTGGGGAGATGACCAGGATCGGGACAAATCGTCCATCTCCCTAGTAGACACGTGAGCATAAAGGCTGTCGAGCCGCGACGTTAAACCAGGCGCTGCACGGGAGGCAACCCGTGAAAAATATTTTTTTCTTTCTTTAGTGTAAAGTTTTTCTTTTATTTTATTTTCTTTTCTTTTTCGTGACTAGGCTTAGATTTGCATTTTATTTAGTAATTTTTTATTTAGTAATTTAGTAATTTTTTTTTTATTTTTAGTAGGGAATTTATTAATTTAACCAATTTTTGTTTAGTGAGGTGATTTTCAGGTATACTGGAGGAAAAATACTTGGAATCGAAGAAACGAGGCGAGGTATGAAAAATAAAATTCGATGGTGAAACAGAGCACTGGTTGGCGCCGTGTCACGGAGGCAATGCTCCGCGTTGGCCTCCGTGACACGTTGAAGGCAAATCTGGATTTTTCAAAATTCCAGTAAGCCAACGCGTTGGCTCCGTGTCACAGAGGAGGGGCTCCGCGTTACCCTCCGTGACACGTTGCCTTTATCCAGTGCCGGGTCACACCGGGTTTCCGGGTGACCCGCGTGTTTTCTTAATAAAAACCCCCGATTTCGCCCCTATTTTCCCCATTCCCTCTTCCCTCCGCGACCAAACACCCATTCCCCTACCCCCAAGCTCCGTGCCACATTAATACCCAAGGAAAACGTCAAGTTTTCGTCGATTCTTCAAATCCAAGGTATGTTTTCATCGTCTATCTCAAATTTTTGGCGATGTTTGTCAATTTTGAGCATGTGAGGTGAGATATATCACCCTAGGTAGAAATTAAACATGATGTGAATTATTTTATGATTGATTATGTTCAGATTGTTGTAGTTGACGTTTGAACTTATCGATTGATTGAATAATTCGATTTTGATTGTCGAATTGTATTCTAGGGCTTGGGGTTGTTGAATTTTAACTTGGGTAACTTGATAGTTTGATGAAATTGATGTCGGGGTGTGTTTATTATTTGAGATAAGTCGTGGTAAATATTTTATAATTGTTGAAAGACGACTAATTCTCGAATTTTTGTGGGAAATTGCGTAATATGTGAATTGGTTGAATTGCTTAGATTAGTTGTATATAAAATGTTTGTATTGTTGTTTCTATTTTGTTGTTGTTATTGTTGCTAAGTGCTATGGGTGAATAGATGTCGATAGTAGGATTGGGTTAGCTGTATGAAGTCTGAGTAGTTCGCTAGCCGTTATGCTGTCGAATTTCTGTGAACGCACTAAGCAATATGTTTATAGTTGATTGTGTTTGGGGTGTAAATAGAGCTATCCTTGCTAAAATGTTGTAAATATTGATAAAGACTAAGGGTGGGGTAAATTTTGTTTAACCCAACCTTAGCCGAAGCTAAAAAGTTTTTAGCTTAACGTTGTGCTTGTTTGTGTAAATTGACAGGTACAATGGCCAGCCGACAAGATAAAGGCAAGGGTGCTTCAACCTCAGGCACCGGCAGAAAGAGAATGAGACTGGGCACGGCTGTCCCAGCTGCACCTACTGTTCCACGCGGTCAACACTGCCGATACGGAACACGATGGGTTACCGAGGAAGGGAAGATGTGGTACGCAAAGCATAAGGAGAACAAATACTTCCCGGAGGAACATATTGCAAGGGAACCACTTGCACAGGAGTTCCCTCGCATCGTACAGAGGATTGAGGCAGCTGGGCTCAGCTTTATCTTTCAGGAGCCCAAGGAGTGCAACCTTCACTTGGTCCGGGAATTCTACGCCAACTGGAACCCGGCCATCAGGAGCCATACTATTAAAATCAGAGTGCAGATTGTCACTCTGGAACCCCAGCAGTTTAATGCCATCGTGGGAGCGCGGGACACAGACGCCCACGTCCTCCGCCAGCTAAACATCACCCCACCGTACGCCGACATCAGATGTACGTTGTGTGGGGCTCGATCCACAGCCCGATGGAGTAGACACAAAGAGAGGGGTTACCACCAGACTCTGCCTTATTCGCAGATGAACAGGGAGGCCAGAATCTGGCTAAAAATTGTATGTTCGTGTTTGATCCCGGGAGTTCATATGACAGACGTGACCCGGGACCGTGTCTGCTTGGTGTATGCCCTTATGAAAGGGCTTGAGATTAATGTGGGGCAGTCATAATATCCGCCATGAAGAGAGCCAGACTACACCAGGGCCACAGATACGGGTTTGGCGGACTCATCACCACCTTCCTCCGAGGCCTCGACGTTGAGGAAGAAGCCTTGGATTACATTCCGCAGTTGGAGCGGAGGGCCCTCGATGTGACAAAGACCAAGGCCCCCGACACTACACACGGACCTGTGCTGACTCTGGGCGAGCGACATGCTCGTGACGACCAGTATATGGCCCGTATGTTCGGCATGCAGATGCTGCAGCTACGGATAGGTGGGAGACCAGCCATCGAGGATGAATTATGGCAGCTGGAGCTGGACTACCCCTTTGGCGAGAACGCCAGAGCCTTATGCAAGGTGGGGCCAGCCTTCGTGGAGCCGACTGATGACGATGTCCCTACTGATGAGGAGACACGTCGTGAGGACTCCGATGTGGAGTCCAATGACGACGATGGAGCTGATTCAGATATGGGCGACGAGGCCGCAGCACCGGAAGGATGATCAAAATTCATAGATTATGATAATATTTCAAAATCACAGAACCCATAATTAAATTATTAGAATTTATATAAGCAAATACAAAACCTCATGAGTTTTTTTATAAACTTTAAGCAAAATCATAGAGTAGGAGCATGAGTGTGGAAGAATTCACCCACTCATGACCTTACATACCTGGGATTATCTAGTTCTTAACTTCCCTTGCTAGCCCAAAATGGTAATTTACAGAAATTAGGGAAGAACACCTTGAATCACCTCCTAAACTCCTCTGTATACTCTTGCATGCATGAATGAGGCTTAACATGGACTAGTCCCCCTTAAAAGACCCTGTTCAGACCTTAAAACGACATAGTTTAGGCCTTCGAAATTTTGGAATTATGAAAATACCCTTACCAAAAATGTGAAAATTCTTGGTTGCCAGTCCCTACGAGGGACCTCATGAGTCTTTTCCTTGGGGCATGACTCGTGGCTGGGATCCCTGATGCCTACTGCCCAAACAAGCTCAAGGGAACAGACGATGGACCCCACGAATCATGGTTGCTGACCACGACTCGTGGTCACCACCCGTGGTCCCTACTACCTCAATCCCTAGCCATGCATTGGATCCTCGCCACGGGTCACCTCACGAGTTGTGACGTCTGACCACGACTCGTGGTTACCCTCATGGCCTCCCAATTCTCAGCAAAGCCCAACTTGACCACGAGTCACTTCATGACTCGTGGTCCCAGCTAACGAGCCACCTCACGAACCGTCTTGTGACCTGGTGCGAATTTCCAATTTTTCTCTGTTTTGACTTCCGGGTCTGATCCTTGGGTACCCATGGTATAATAATATATCCCCCTTGATAACATTCGTCCTTGAATGTTAGAAACATGAAGAAAACTCAGAAACAAGTTATCACCATATACAAATTCTGATCATTTAAACTGAAAACTAACGGATTGACTACCTCTGAAATGAACTACATAACCAAACTAAATTCAGACATCACATACATTTACCATATCATAAAAAAAACTTGTACGCATGAACTGAACATGAAAACTAATTAGAAGTTTGGGGAAAAAACTGATACCTCAAGTTGAAATTGAGCCAGTAGAGAACAGGTGTGGCTATCTGGCAATCATATTCGCTTCGGATTCCCGCGTAGCTCCTTCAACATGATGATTTCTCCATAATACTTTAATTGAAGCTACTTCTTTGTTTCTTATCTTACGGATTTGACGACCTAATATTTCCACGGGTACTTCTTCATTACTGAGGCTGTCTTTTACGCCAACGCTGTCCTTGGGACTACTAAAGCTGGATCACCCAAACACTTTTTTCAAAAGTTACACATTAAACATAGGATGAACTGAAGATAACTCCAAGGGCAAGCCCAAATTATACGCTACTTTACCAACTCTCCTCACAACCCGGTAGGGGCCAACATAGCGGGGATTGAGTTTCCCTTTCTTTCCGAACCGCATGACTCTCTTCATGGGAGATACTTTTAGAAATACCTAACCGGCCACCTCAAACTCCAAATCTCTTCTCCTTATGTCAGAATATGATTTCTGAACACTTTGAGCGGTCTTCAACCTTTTCCTTATTAATTGAACCTTTACCATGGCCTTGTGAACCGAATCTGGCCCTATCATAGCTGCCTCACCAAGATCTACACCTCCGCCCGTAAAGAGCCTCGAATGGTTCCATCTTGATACTAGAGTGATAACTATTATCATAGGCAAACTCGATTAAGGGAAAATGATCATCCCAACTACCTTTAAAATCCATAACACATGCCCTCAACATGTCCTCAAGAGTTTGGATATTTCGCTCGGCTTGGCCATCCGTTTGCGGATGAAAGGCCGTGCTGAGCTTGACTTGAGTCCCAAGTCCCTTCTAAAAAGACCACCAAAACAGTGAGGTAAACTGAGTATCTTGGTTGGAAATAATAGACAAGGGCACTCCATCAAGTCGAACCAACTCCCGAATATACAACTTGGGATAATCATTCGCTGAATCCATGGTATTGACCGGTAGAAAGTGTTCAACCTTGGTTAACCTTTATACCACTACCCAAATGGAATCATAGAGTCATCGAGTACGAGGTAGGCCTGTAATGAAATCAATGTTAATCTCTTCCCACTTCTATGTGGGAATGCTAATATCCTGAAGTACGCCTCCCAGCCTTTGGTGCTCGACTTTCACTAGCTGACAGTTTTGACATTTGGCTATGAACTCTGCAATATCCTTCTTCATATCATCCTATAAATAGATTTCTCGTAAGTCCTGGTACATCTTCGTGGATCCAGGATGGATAGAATATCTTGTACCATGTGCCATATGTAATATCCGAACCCTCAAATTATCAACGTCCGAAACACATAGTTGACCCTGGTATCATAGCACACCATCTCCCCCATGGGAGAAAACCTCCACCTTTTGACTCGGCACTGCTTCCTTCAACTTCCTCAAAATCAGATCCTCATCTTGCTTAGATTTGACATCAACCACCAAGAACAATTCTGATGAGCCTCTAAAAATGAAGGACGGATTGATGGGACAACTCCCCAACTATCTAACATCCAAAAAATGAAAGAACAACATAGAATATGAACATACAACCCTTGAAACATGAGGATTCACCAAGAGCGCTGAGAGCGAATCTGAAACTATATACGAGTGAGGATGAGCCTGAGAACTAGGACTTGTATCATGAAACGATACAACATAAAAGGTATGAAGTCAGTACGTGTAATGTATTGAGTTTGCAAGGTAAATAAAACGGACATTTAAAACATATATGAAATCATAAATGATCATAAGAGTAGGACGCCATGCTCGTATCATAAATCACAATAACATATCATATGACTCAAGGTTATCACAACATTCGTAATATAACATAATCATAATCATAATAGAAGAGATTTACTTAACATGACTTGAGCCAACATACATAATCATAACAGGCATAAATCACGAGGAACGGTAGGAGATTCTCTTAATCGACATACCCCATATGAGCACACATGAAGCCCAACTTATAACCCTAGTTAGGAGGGTGTTCGTACCTTGCCAAGGGTAGAACCATGAAAGTGTGATATCACCATTAAAAGGGCCATTTGGGCTAGGAACTAACATGAAAGGGGTCCCAAATACCTACAGTGGCACGTAGTTCATGAGATTCAGGACTTGACCTGAGCCCCGAACCTACTCGGTGTTTGATACTACTCCCAAAATATATATATAGTGCTCATAATAATACATACATGAGTTCATATGCTAGTAAAATAATGATAATCGTAAATATGCTTGAACATATAAGAATTAACCATGAATTGATGCCCGTGAGTTGGCCAAAAACATAATTGATTAATAATAAGATTCATACATACTTATGGATCATGAATATAGCTTGAATTTCATAAAATCATAATGGGTAACATGATGAATTTGTAATTTAAAACATAATTCATGATGGCTCGTAAAGAACATCAACGGG
Source organism: Datura wrightii (assembly GCA_035772735.1). Taxonomy (NCBI): domain Eukaryota; kingdom Viridiplantae; phylum Streptophyta; class Magnoliopsida; order Solanales; family Solanaceae; genus Datura; species Datura wrightii. Next base: position 50,754,913 of record JASDFA010000020.1, on the reverse strand, counting down.
ATAATTGGTCATAAATCGATTCATCATGGGGAATGCATAATTATGTTTAATTACTTACAAAATCAAAATCAACAATATTATAATCAATTTAAATCTTAATGGATGATAAAAATCCATAGATTATTATAATATTCCAAAATCACAGAACCCATAATTGAATCATTAGAATTTATATAATCAAATACAAAACCCCATGAGTTTTTTTGATAAACTTTAAGCAAAATCATAAAGTAAGGGCATGGGTGTGGAAGAATTCACCCATTAATGACGCCCAAAATTGAAATTTAGAGAAATTGGGGAAGAACACCTTCAATCACATCCTAGACTCCTCTCTATACTCTTGGATTCATGAATGAGGCTTAACTTGGACTAATCCCCCTTAAAAGACCCTATTCAGACCTTAAAACGACATCGTTTAGGCCTTAAGAATTTAGCAATTATGAAAATACCCTTACTAAAAACACCTAAATTCCTGGTTGCCAATTCCCACAAGGGACCTCATAAGTCGTTTCCATGGGGCACGACTTGTGGCTGGGACTCGTGATGCCTACTGCCAAAATAAGCTCAGGGGACCCCACGAATTGTGGTGGCTGACCACGACTCGTGGTCATCACCGTGGTCCCTACTGCCTCAATCACTAGCCATGCATTCCATCATTGCCACAGGTGAGCTAACGAGTCTTGAGGTCTGGCCACAACTCGTGGTCACCCCCATGGCCTCCCAATACTCTGCCAACCCTTGCCTGACCACAAATCACTTCACGATTCATGGTCCTACCTAATGAGCCACATCACGAACCATCTTGTGACGTGACATGAATTTCCAAATTTTCTCTGTTTTGAATTCCAGGTCTGATCCATTGGAGGCTCATACTCTGGACCACATAACATATGGGATAGGGTGCACTCATAAATATCCACTGTAGTCTCCCTTACCATGACACGGGTCAGTGCAGGACATTTCCTCCAGTCTTTGCCTCGCATGGACTGCGACTATATCGTGATTGCATATGCTGCATAAAATTCTATAACCAAAGATGGGTTGTAACTGCCGGACGACTCACTCAACCACCTAGACCGGTATTTGTCAAATAGTGCCTGAATATCCAGAATGTCTTTGAACCCTGTAGTGACCAGCCTTGGTTCCTTATAAATGCTCCGCTTTGGGTGGCCCTTATGAATGGGAGTGATGTCCCTTTTGTATATTGTTATACCTCGAGAATTTACAGATCGGACTCGGATGTTGAAATGGGGAGCAGTTGCAGAACGAGTGACTGAATGACTCATGAGAAGACCCCACGAGTCGTCAAGTGACCCATGGGAAGGCCCTGAGTGAACAAGGATATAAAGTCCCCACAAGTGAAGTAACGACTCGTGGTCAGCCACCATGAGTCTTCATGCCAACCGTGGGGTAAAATTGGACTTTCTACAGAAGGATGCGCAGTGTACCTAATGGATGGGACCCCACGATTCGTGGTCTGTCCCAACGACTCGTGAGGTGATTCATGAGCAAGAATGGTGATTTTCATTAATGTTAAGGTAGTGTAACAGACGGAAGGTGACCGAACTCGTGGTCTCAAAGAACGAGTCATTATGTCCCCGTTACAAGCCCCAGCAGACCAGTTGACCAGTGTACTTGACGGACGACTCGACGAGTCGTTGCCCGTCCTGACGAAACATCAAGTCACCCGTTAGCGTCACCTGGAAGGGTTTTCCTGCGAAATTAGTAAGCGTCTTTCCATAATTCCTAAGTTCCTAAGACCTATACTATGTCGTTTAACGCTCATTTTAATTGGCTTTTAGCAGGGAAAAACCTATTCTAAGTCATTACTCTCATGCATGCAAGTTTGAAGGCTTGAAGGGAAGTTCAAGCTGAAATCTCAAGGTCTCCAATTGGAATCTCATCTGGTCAATTTGAGAGTGTTAGAATTCACCATTTAAAGATATGTAAGGCTATGAGTGGTTGTTTTATTCAACATCCATGCCCATTACCTATCAAAATGAGTTGAAATTGTCTATGATCAAGTATGGGGTTTGCCCAATTACATGATTCTTCAATCTCTATATATGGAAATGATTAAATTGAGTTTATATTGATGATTTATGATGTTTGGGAGGATTCTAACTTGTTTTCCCTTATAAAAATAATTTTCCAAAATTTGAATCTAAAACGCCCATTGGTGAAGAGTTCATACAGGAAGAGATTTTTGGTAAATGTGTGATGATGATAAGCATGTTTTTAAATATACCTATGATTACGTAGTTTTTTTTTAAAGTGAATTGATTAGATCCAAGTATGGTAGAGCCTCGGGTGAAACCCATATGTAGATTTAAAGTTATGATTTTCCTGACATAAGCTTACCACATTGTTTGAAGTGTAAATTCCCAATTATTATTATAAATTATAGCTTGTGGTATGTTGAGTAAATATTTCTATACGTAGCTTACCACTTGATTAAGTAGATGCTCCCACCTATGATTAAGCTTGTGGTATGTTTCGAAATAAGGCTTCTCATATGCATGATTTCATAATTGAGATGTGGATCATTATTGAGCTTTGTGAATAGATAATGTTGAGCTTCATATCCATATGATGTCTACTGTTCATGCCCGATTCGCGCGTCCGCAAGTGTACGGGTCGTGCAAGAAATATAGTGGCTCTTTTAGAGAACCGGAATGTCGAACCCACAGGGACTGGACCCATTCCTCTAACTATCCATTTCAAGTGTGATCGTAAATACTGAAAGTGTTGGTTATAGAAGTTGTCACGGGAGATTTAATTAAGTCTAGTTTTGGTCAACGAAATATCCTGAATTTACTCTAGGGAGCAACATAGAGTTAAAACCAGATAATCATGCGACACTACGATTTGCAATGGGTTAAGCATGAAACTATCGATTGTTGTTTCACATAATTAGAATTGCATGTTCATGGTCTTTCGAGCCTCTAAACACGACAAACTAGTCTCACTGCATCATTGTGAGTGAGGATGCTAATTTCTAGTTCGCAGGCAATTAATTATGTTGTGGTTTACGGGAAAACGATTAGGGACTTTCGTGCTTCTAATGTTATACCCTGTAGAATTCCCGGCACCTAGATGACCCATTCGCACGTTGGTTAAGAATATTTGAAGGCCATACGTGCTAGAGAAAGGCTGGGAAAAAGATCGGACGAGAAACCCGTCGAACCATCGCGGGAGGAGCCGAGGCAGAGCCCCTCCGCGATGGCAGCGTGTCACGGAGGTAAGGCCTCCGCGATGGCTCCGTGACACATTGCCCAGGTTCAGGCTCAAGTATATAAGCCCCACTTCGGTTTTAAATGGTAAAAACATGATATAATTTCCAGAGAACAGAGCAAACCGGTAGAGGGAGAAAAGGAACGAAGGAAATTAAATAATTTTCGTCCGATTACGCTGCTAAACGCTGCCCAAACTCAAATTAATCCCAGATACCGAAGTATTTAGCAGCAGAGAGCATTCCTACGGATTTAGTTTCGTAAAATAAGGCCGACGAATCGTCGAGCCATCGAGCTAAGGTAAGTGGAATTGCTCTAAATTAGTGTCTATGTGTTCCTAGCTGTGAAGTGAATATTTCTCCCTTCTGGCCTGCTAAAAAATAGAGAGTTTTCGACCATCTTTCGATAAGCCTAAGTTTAGGCTATAAACTATATCGAAAGTGACGTTGCTCTTTACAATAAAGTTGTATTTAGTATTAATTGACATGCTTATGAATGCAGTTGAGAGAAAATAGCTGAAGTACCAGCCGAGCCTCGTCCGACGGACGAATAGTTTAAGGATAAGGTATGTAAAGCCAGTTCCCTCGGCAAGTTAAGTAATATCAGTGCAGTGTAGTAATTTACTGACCAGTAGAATGTTCAGAAGTTAAGTATTACATTTATTGTGAATGTTGATACAGTATTAGAAGCATCAAATTACAACTTGCGTAAGACTTACTAGTACGATATAGATTCCAGCACAAGTGTTAGAACTGCACAGCATGCTCAGTATGTGATGTAATACGAAATGTTAAGATATTGTTGTATTCAGTTGTAACCCCGCAAAGAAATGCAGTATCCGTAAAGTACTTCAGAAACAGAATAGCAGGCTGAAATGAAGTTTAGAAAGCATGTTAGGAATAGGAAATCATGTTAATACAGGAACTTAATAAATAGCATGGTTTTCAGTAGAAACACTATCCTGTATAGCGTGTGCCCCAGTACAGTCTGGCAGGAGACTATCTTTATATATTTACCTGCCTCAACATGTATTAAATACGTACAGGTTACTACTATTAGTTCAGCATGTAATATATGTGATACTTTACCCTGTTAGCCTCAGCATGTGAGATATGTAGACCGTATTACCAGTTGAGACCGTTGTATTGTTTGGGGCTGGACTACCTAGCATCCATGACCGCCCAGGGTTAATAGCTGTATCGACTCGTCCGCCAGAGGATGAGGATATGTCGCTCCACGGAGTGGCATGCCATCACACAGGGGACGAAGATGGAATGCCAGTTTTCCCCATATTTTTGCCTTGATCGACCCTTACACACCCCAGTCGAGCGGATACGCCCGGGTGCAGATTCAGGAGTCCTCCGGACTCAGATGCAGTTATAGTCAGGGGCTCAGCGAGCCCAAGTGCATACCCAGGGGACCGACAGGATGCTTACGGGATTTATAGGAGATGGGATGACCGGGGTAGGGGTATAGATTCTGTGCTGGTTGTACCTCCCGGCTTATGGGGGCCGGGTAAGGTTGGTGTATGCCATGTTATGTTATATATGTTATGCCATATTACACTAGATACGAGTAGAATAGTAGTAGAATGATACGTCTCCAGGTATAACTCCTACTCCCTCCAGTATGATTAAGAACAGGTACGACTTACACCATCAGACAGTTAATCTAGTTCTTTCTATTTCAGTTTCGTCAGTTATGTTATTGATTTCAGATATTTCTTTCAGTTATTGCTTTACATACTCAGTACCAGTGGTACTGACGCCCGGTGGGGCGCTGCATTACTTGCCTGCAGGTACCCATAGACGAGCAGGCGATACTATGTGATCCCCATCAGCGGTCGAGTATTCAGCTCCTGTCATCCGGAGACTGAATTCCTGAGATGTAGTCAGTTCCTTTTGCTGTACAGTACGGGTAGGTCGTGGCCCTGTCCCGATCATTTTTATTGCTATTCCTAGAGGCTTGCAGTCTGTATATGTTTTCCCTGTGGTCAGATGAGCCGGTCGTGTGAGGCCGTGCAGTTGTATAGCTGTTGGTACTCTTTCTTTCTTTTATGATGGCCGTGTGGGGCCATAGTTTGCCAGTAGTGGTGACCTTGCCGGTCATGTAGCTTTTTAGTACTTCATGATTGAGTTATAGATAACTAGACAGCATGGTGGCCTTGTCGGCCCGCATAGGTTTCCCTGAGTTGATATGTTTCTGGTCAGCTGCTAGTACAGGTACAGAAGGCTATAGGCCAATGGGCCGGGGGGCTGTGTTTACAGTCGTTATATAGTCCTTTGTTTCCAGAAATATGAGTTAGAGCCAGCCAGGCACCAGATGTGCCCAGGATTAGCAGTCCAGCAATTCAAGTCCTAGTAGGGCACCAGGTGCCAGTCATACCCCCCAAGGCGGGGTGTGACATCTAACCATTTAATTCAACTTACCCTCAAAACTACTTCTTTGAGTGGTGATGTGATAATCCTAAGTTGATCTCTTAATAACCCCCGTTTTATCAACCAAGAAAGGTGTTAGGTATATTTCTATCCTAACACGAAATTATATCGTGAGATACAAACATGCTCCTTACATTCTCATGTCCTGACCTAGGTAATTCTTTCTCAAGCAATTTCCCAAGCCAACATATATGTTTTCATGGTGATCAATCATAAAAACAAACCAACAATCCAGAATGCAAGATGAAAACAACAATCAATAACTTAATTCCAAAACAATTTCATAAAATCACAATCATAATTCATGGCTTCAACCCTAGAGGAAGGGTTCTTTCCATTCATGTTGGTAAAACTACAACTAACTACTACTAAACTAACATACTTACATGAATTTTGTAGATGAGAAGGGAATTTGCCAAACCCTAGATGAGTTCTCCCACTTCTCCCTTTGCTCCTAGGTGGTTTTCCAGAATAAAATCGTGACAAAATGGTTTTAGGGGCTGAGGGTCCTATTTATAATAAATGAGAAACGTGCACAATTTAGCCTGTCGTGGAATGGCTCCGTGTTACAGAGTGTATCACGGAGCACTGCCTCTGTGACACGGAGGTAACGTGAAAGCTCTCTGGAAATTGCCTCCGGAAGCCGAAACTGCCGAGTGCCACCGCATTCGCAGCGTGTCACGCTGCTTGGGCAACGCGTTGGCCTTGGTATGTTGAGCAGCTGGCATGACGTGGCACGTTACTGGTGCGCTGGTGCTGCCGGCCTGACGCATCTACTCTCGACTGCATTCCGCTACTTCACCAACTTATAAATTACTTCCTCAAAATCATTGAAACCTACCAAACAAGGACTAATCATGTTGGTTAGCGTATATATTCACATTTATATAAAATCACATGAAAATGTATACAATTACTTAGCTAAACAAGACTAAATTAAGTTCTCAAGCGTCACTCGGGCATGCTATTTTGCCCGATATCACAACCCCACACTTAAAGTCTTGTTCATCCTCGAACAACCTTTTACCTCTCATGCATATGGAGACTCACCCATAACTCATTTAGCAAGATTATTCCAGCTACGTCTATAATGATTACTTAAGATAGCAAGATAAAAATAAAGCATGCACGATTTGATCATTGAAATGAAGTACAACTATGTTAAGACTTCTTAACCTCAAGAATCGACTCTCAATCTTAACAAACTCATGCAAATCAACTGATTAAGAAATACCACATGAATTATATCCTTTATTCAACATGTGCCCTCACAGAAAGAGAGTTACCCAATTTCACATGCAAAAACAATTTTTAAATCAGAACATGTGTGGGTACATGAATAGAATTACGCTCACTCTCATAAAGAATTCACATGAATCATGTAAGAACCCATAAGCTTGCCCTTAGTGTTTTATTCCACTAATTTAAGGATGTGTGAATGTAAGATCAAGTAGGACTTAATGGGTTGTAATGTAAGCTAAGGGACGAGTAGGTACTATTCTGGCCAATAATAGTGACTATCTTTCCCAAGCGCTTTTAATACATTACGCCCTCATTACGAACTTCCCTTCCCTTACTTCACCTTTTTCTCCTTCCATCTTTCTTTTTCCTCTTATGTTCCCCCTTTCTTTAGGCACTTTTACCTTATTAGTAAGGAGTTCTATAAATAATTTTTCATTAATTTGTTTTCTTGCTCCTTACTAATAACCAACAATTTTCACACAAGTGCACCTTTGTCCTTTTCTCACTTCTACAACATGCTACTTTTCCTTTCTTTTCATTCTTCTCACTCCTTCACTCTTTGGAATTTTTTTTTCTTTTCACTTAAGCGCTTAGGAGTTTTTGATCAAATTCAAGGCTAATGAAAGAAAAAGGATTAAGCTTCTATTGCAGCTATCAAAGAATAGGCTCAAGGCTCAACGGGGCTAACTAGGATTAATTTTTCAAGGTAGGTAAAATGAGGGATAAAAATTTGGTTCATTCAAAGAAATGCCTAAATCATCTCCTACAATTCACATCCTTCATTTCGTTTTATAAACACACCAGGCAAGTTCTAGACAATCCACAATAGCACAGAATACTCAAAAACCTTACACTCATGGCACATGCTCAAATCAACACACATTCAGTAGACCTTTAACTCAGCTAATCACAAGAATTCAGATTAAGCTTCCATCATATTGAGTCAAATTCAAGAGCCTAAGTGTCTCAAACAAATTTATACACTTGCATGCTTCACATTGAACATACTTACATCTTACAATCATTTATAGCACCTAACAAGAACATCAAGCATTAATTAGTTATGGTTTCAAAAACCCAACACCTATCGACTAATTTTCCCTCAAGACGGTCGTCATCCATCCATTGTCGGAAACAGTCCCTAACTATGACTAAAAACATTATATACAAACAAAGAAAATTATTTTTATTCTTCGGTTCAAAGACCCCCCATCGGAAAAGAACCGAAACGAAAAACCAACGGGTGATGAATTCATGCTTGACTGATAAAAGTTTTTCAAATTTTTCAAACTTCTCCCAAATTTCACACAAGCATTCCATTCACCAAAAACTTGTTAAGCCAAAAATTTTTAAATTTTTCTCACCCCACACTTAAATCATGCCATGTCCTCATAGCATTAAATTAACATTTAAAGGATGAGAAATACTCCCTGAGCCTCTATGCGAAGCTAAAAGCAAGCTGTCCTTTCAAGATCCAGAGATGGGTGTCCGACCCCACACTTCTTCTATTCCATGCTCTTTAGCTTCCACCTTCTCCGTACTCAGACTTCCCTTCCATCTGTGCTTAACTTTCCACCAAAAACACAAACAAAATGAAAATAACAAAACCAACAAAAAATTAAAATTACAAATTGTACCTGAGGTACCCTTGGGTTGCCTCCCAAGCAACGCCTTACTTTACGTCGCGGCACGACGTGGACTGTCCTTTTTAGGACATCCTCATACCTGGTTTCTCTTTCAAGAACCATCTCCTTTTCTTTTGTTGTATAGAGGAAATAGCCTCCACTCTATTCCTCTCTTTCTCCAACTTCTCAATTTGAAGCCCTCTATCAGACTTGGGCTGAAGACTTGACATTGCCTTTAGCCGTGCACCTAAGGAATCCTCCACCCCACACTCATCCTCTGCCAACACACTAACCTGACAAAGGTTTCTGTAGTGTGCAAATGGGTTCATTTCTTGGTAAACTCGGAATGTTTCTTCTTCATCCTCAACCCTCATTTTCAGGGTCTCTGCTTTCAAGTCAATCACCACCCCTCCAGTGGCCAAGAATGGTCGTCCCAAGATCAGGGGTACCTGGTCATCAACCTAAAAATCTAAGATAATAAAATTAGCAGGTATAATCAACTTACCTACTTTGATGAGAAGGTCCTCTATTATTCCATCAGGTGTCACTCGCGACTTGTCAGCCAACTACAGCATCAACCTTATCGGCCTCGGTTTTCCCAACCCCAGGTATTGAATAAGGATAGGGGCATTAGATTAACTGCTACCCCTAGATCACACAAAGCTCGTAGCACTTCAGCTTTACCAATTTGTATGGGGAGGGTAAAACTCCCTAGGTGTTCGAGCTTCTTCGGCATTTTGCTCAATACCCTGTGACTGCACTCCTCAGTCAGTGCTACAGTCTGGATGTCCACCAATCTAACTTTGTTCGCCATCACGTCCTTCAAGTATTTAGCATACTTGGGCATTCCCTACAAGACATCAATAAGAGGCAAATTAATGTGAAGTTCTTTGAAGCTCTCAAAGAACTTTTTGAAGCATTCCTCCTCCTTGCTCTTTCTGAATTTCTGAGGGAATGATGGTGGTGGTCATTATGCTGGCTGCAATGAAAGTTGCACATTTTATTGACCATCACTCCGATTATCTCCCATGTTGATGGATGGTCCTGGTCTTACCAACTCCGGCTGCACCCCCTTTCTCAGCACTTTTGGCACTGCATTAGCTAATTGCTTACCGCTTCTCAGACTGATAGCATTGATCTGCCGGGGGTTAGGATCTGTGTCACTTGGTAATCCCCCTTGTGATCTCCTGTTTGAGCAGCTGCTATCTGACCCACTTGTTTTTCAAGATTGCGAGTGGCCATTTGCTGATTCTATAAGTCTGTTGCCATCCTCGCCTGATTTTCCGCTAACTGATTCTGGGTCTCCATAATTTTCTGCAGTGTTTCCTCAATGCTGCTACTCAATTTCCCATAATTCTGCCTATTATGCTGATACTATTGTTGTTGAGGTTGCATATAATTTTTCTTTTGGTTTCCACCCGAAGAAAAATTCGGGTGGCCCTGCCAATTTCTGTTGGAGTTGTTCCCAAAATTCTAATTCCTATGCACATTACCAACAAAATTGACTGATTCCGGATTGGCTCCACAAGATTCTGCATTGTGCCCATTATTACCACAAATTTCACACCAACTTGGAGCTTACTGAACTGCATTAACCTGGCCCTGGTGTTGGTTCATACTCAGTTTATTGAACTGAGTCATCATTTGATGTTGGTACGAAGCTAACTATGCTTCCAAGGCATTCAAACCATCTACTTCTATCAACCCCGATCTCTTTCCTGCCCCCCTCGATGACTCGCTGTGCCACTCTGGGTCTCCTTGTGCAATTCCGTTCAACAAAGTGTACAACTCATCATATGTCTTCTCTAAGGCTTGCCCACCCAATGCAGAGTCTAGTAATATTTTTGTGTGTGGGTCTAGACTTTCTACAAAGGTATGAGCCAGCACTTCATTTGATTGCTGGTGATGGGGGAAGTCTCTCAACAATGACTTGAATCTTTCCCAAGCCATATAAGTTCTCATCAGGCCTCTACTTGAAACTGAGTATTTCACTTCTCAACTTTGCAGTTTTGCCTGAAGGGAAGAATTTGATAAGGAACTTCTTAGCCAAGTCATTGCATGAAGTTATGGAGTTCGGTGGCTCAGCCTTCAGCCACTTTTTCGCCTCTCCTAACAGTGAAAATGGGAAGAGGGTAAGTCGGACATAATCTGTGGACACGCCGATAGGGACAAACGTGTCACTAATCTCTAAAAAGTTCTGTAGGTGCTGCTGTGGGTCTTCATGTGCCATCCCAGTGAATTGACCACTAGAATGTAACAACTGCACCATGTTCTGGTTAAGCTCAAAGTGCCCTCCAGGCTCTGATTTGCGGACGCTAGAGGTCACATTCGTCGCTAGTGGGATCGCCACTTCGCGAACTGGTCTTGCTGCTATTGCTTCTGATGACAATTATGCTTGTCCCGCGAGTGGTTGTTGTTGTACCTTTTCTTGAAGTCTCTTAAGCTTTTTCTCTATAGCTACTCTCCTTCGCAAATGGATTTGACGTTCAGGTACCAGCAACGGTTCCACAAGCTCTCTATGCCTAGCTAGCTCGGCAGGACAACCTGTCACCTGCCAATAAACAGACTAAGACCAAGTTTCTCAACACTTAAGGAAATTTCAAAAATCACACAAAAACAGATAAATTATCATAACTTCGCCTAGTCCCCGGCAACGGCTCCAAAAACTTGTTCACGCCCGATTCACGCGTCCGTAAGTGTACGGGTCATGCAAGTAATATAGTGGCTCTTTTAGAGAACCGGAATGTCAAACCCACAAGGACTGGACCTATTCCTCTAACTATCCATTTCAAGTGTGATCGTAAATACCGAAACTGTTGGTTATAGAAGTTGTCGAGGGAGATTTAATTAAGTCTAGTTTTGGTCAACGAAATATCCTGAATTTACTCTACGAGCAACATAGAGTTAAAACCAGATAATCATGCGATACTACGATTTGCAATGGGTTAAGCATGAAAATATCGATTGTTTTTTCACATAATTAGAATTGCATGTTCATGGTCTTTCGAGCCTCTAAATACGACAAACTAACCTCACTGCATCATTGTGAGTGAGGATGCTAATTTCTAGTTTGCAGGCAATTAATTATGTTGTGGTTTACGGGGAAATGATTAGGGACTTTCGTGCATCTAACCATTTAACTCAACTTACCCTCACAACTACTTCTTCTAGTGGTGATGTGATAATCCTAAGTTGGTCTCTTAATAACCCCCGTTTTATCAACCAAGCAAGGTGTTAGGTATATTTCTATCCTAACACGAAATTATATCGTGAGATACAAACATGCTCCTTACATTCTCATGTCCTGACCTAGGTAATTCTTTCTCAAGTAATTGCCCAAGCTAACATATATGTTTTCATGGTGATCAATCATAAAAACAACCAACAATCCAGAATGCAAGACGAAAACAACAATCAATAACCTAATTCCAAAATAATTTCATAAAATCACAATCATAATTCATGGCTTCAACCCTAGAGGAAGGGTTCTTGCCATTCATGTTCGTAAAACTACAACTAACTACTACTAAACTAACATACTTACATGAATTTGGTAGATGAGAAGGGAATTTGCTAAACCCTAGATGAGTTCTCCCACTTCTCCCTTCACTACTAGGTGGTTTTCCAAAATAAAATCGTGACAAAATGGTTTTAGGAGCTAAGGGTCCTATTTATAATAAATGAGAAACGTGCACAATTTAGCCTGTCGTGGAATGGCTTTGTGTCACGGAGTGTATCGCGGAGCACTGCCTCCGTGACACGGAGGTAATGCGAAAGCTCTCTGGAAATTGCCTCCGGAAGCCAAAACTGCCGAGTGCCACCGCGTTGGCAGCGTGTCACGCTGCTTGGGCAACGTGTTGGCCTTGCTCTGTCGCGCAGCTGGCACGGCGTGGCACACTACTGGCGTGTTGGTGCTACCTACCTGCCGCATCTTCTCCCGACTCCATTTTGCTACTTCACCAACTTATAAATTAGTTCCTCAAAATCATTGAAACCTACCAAACAAGGATAATCATGTTGGTTAGCATATATATTCACACTTATATAAAATCACAGGAGAATGTATACAATTACTTAGCTAAACAAGACTAAATTAAGTTCTCAAGCGTCACTCGAGCATGCTATTATGCCCGAGATCACAACCCCACAATTAAAGTCTTGTTCGTCCTCGAACAAACCTTTTACATCTCATGCACATGAAGACTTACACATAGCTAATTTTAGCCAGACTTGCTCAAAATGATTTATTTTACTTTAGCGGTTTACTTACCTTGTATACTCGATACGTTCCACGTACTAATCGCATACTTTTTATGTTGTATCATTGCATGATGCAGGATCCAGTTCTCAAGTTCAACCCCTTTCGTAGTTGCTTATCAGAGTCAGTACCTACTTGATTGGTGAGTCCTCATCTTTCGAGGACTAGACTTTCAGTTATCTTGGTTGTATTTTCAGTTTCAGTATTATTGAGCTAGTTTGGGGTGTTGTCTGATCAGCTCATCCAGATTAGAGGTTTACCATACTTAGACATGTATTCAGCTTCGGATGTTCATTATGTTGTTATGATAAGTTAGACTTCTGCTGAGTTTATAACTATGTTTCTTCATGTTTATTGAATGAGTTAGTGAACGCTTATGACAAGGGTTGACTTGGGGTCTCTTGGGGTCCCTTGTCCCATGTCTATGATCCGGGTCTATGCTCAGGTTGTGACAAACTTTGTATTAGAGCCATAGGTTTGATGTGTCCTAGGGAGTCTGAAAGCCACCTTAGGTAGAGTCTTTTTCATGTGTTTGAAGCGCTCCACACTTATGATGATGAGGCTGCTAAACGTTATAGGAAATGTTCCCTTCTTTCATTATCAATGTCGTGCGATGAAAAGCCTTTCTATCCTCCAATTCTTGCTATTCGCAATTGCAGAATCATGGATCCTAAAAGGATGAATGGAAGTAGAAATGGAGGTGGTTAAGGCCACGAGGATGGAAACGGTCATGAGCATCAGCCAGCCCCACCAGTTCTGAAGCGTCAGGCACCGGAGCTAGCCGCTTATACCGAGTTTCGAGCTACCACTCAGATGCTTTCGCATCCTTTGACTGCTTAGGTTAATCAGTAGGCTGTTATGCATGTTCAGCAAAATGGTAATGCGGCGGTGGCTCAAGTTAGGGACTTCTTGAGGAGAACCCACTGGAGTTTCTGGGGTCCAAGGTGGATGAGGATCCGCATGATTTCATTGATGAGATTGTCAAGATCACCCATGTTATGGGAGTGAGTAGTGTGGAGTGTTTAGAGTTGGAGGAGGGAAACAACAACCGTTTCTATTTCCATTGCTTGTCGAAGAAAGAATTCTAGAACTAGTGGTAGGTGGTCCCGACTCCTACCAGTTGAAGGAGGTTGCGCATATTTGGTTGCGTCAGTGGAAGGACAACAGGGTCGCAAGAGCAGGTCCGATCACATGGGAGGAATTTCAGGTTGCATTCGTAGATCGGTTCTTCCCTCGAGGGATGAGAGAGTTGAGAGCAGCCGATTTCGTGAATTTAAAGCAAGGGAGGATGATTGTTCAGGAGTACGCCCTTGAGTTCACCCGCCTATCTAAGTATGCCCCGGAGTTAGTGACCGACCAGCAGGCGCGGGTAAGCAGATTTGTGCATGGTATAGCAGGATATTTGGAAAAGGACTGCAGGACAGCTATGCTCCATCAGGAAATGGACTTCCCTCGCATTGTGTTGTACACTCAGCATATGGAGGTAGAACATTTGAGGGAGAGGGAGGCCAAGAGGGCCATCACTGAGGACCACAGATTCTCTCAGCATAGGTCCGGTGGTAAGCACCGACAATAGACCCACCAGAGATCATCAGCCCCAGCATCTTTGGTGCTAAGTGTGCTAGCTACGCCTAGACATGATCAGAGAGGGCGAGCGTCAGGGTCGAGGGGTCATAGCAGTAGACCCGCAGATTCTAACACCCCAGCTTATCGCAGGTGCGGCCGAGGGCTCACAAGCCAGTGTTTTGCAGAGTCAGGAGCGTGTTTTGGATGTGGGTAGTCTATGCTCAGAGATAGTCCTACTGCGAGATAGAATCAGGTTGGGGGTCGAGGCCCATCTTCTAGTTCAGCAGCCCCACCCCCATGCACAACACATTAAGGGGCATCTACTAGCACAAATGGCGGGCAGCGCCAAAATAGGTTCTATGCCTTAGCCACTCGTCAGGAGCAGGAGGCCTCAATAGATTTAGTCACCGGTACGTTGAGAGTCTTTCATGTTGATGTATATGCATTGCTAGATCTGGGGGCTATCCTATCTTTTGTGACACCATATATAGCCAGTAGCTTCGGAGTCATTAGGGCCCTTCTCACTTTCAACTCTAGTAGGTGACTCAGTTATATCTAGATGAGTGTATAGAGGTTTCCCGGTCTCTGTTCTTCATAAGGTCACCTCAGTAGACTTGATAGAGTTAGCCATTACCTATTTCGAAGTTATTCTCAGCATAGATTGGCTATTCGCATGCTATGTGTCTATTAATTATAGAACCTGGTCAGCAGAGTTCAGATTTCTGGGTGAGCCTATCTTAGAATGGGAGGGTAGTTTAGCTGTGCCTGTAGGTCAATTTATTTCCTCTCTTAAGGCCAGAAAGATGATTTCTAAGGGTTGCATGTACCATCTAGTTAAGGTTAAGGATGTGGAGTTCGAGATCCCAACTATCCAGTCCGTACCAGTAGTATGTGAGTAGCCAGAGGTCTTTCCTGATGATTTACTAGGTGTCCCTCCCGAGCGGGAGATTGATTTCGGTATAGATCTTCTTCCGATCATGTAGCCTATATCCATTGTGCCTTACAAAATGGCTCCAGCTGAGCTAAAAGAATTGAAGGATCTGTTGAAGGACCTATTAGATAAGGTCTTTATTAGGCTGAGTAAGTCCCTGTGGGGTGCACTAGTGCTATTTGTTCGAAAGAAGGACGGTTCCCTTCACATGTGTATTGACTATCGACAGTCGAACAAGGTTACTGTTAAGAACACGTACCTCTTACCAAGGATCGATGATTTGTTTGACCAGCTTCATAGTGCCAAGTGTTTCTCCAAGAGTAATCTCAGATTCGGGTATCACCAACTCAGGGTTCGGGACAGTGACATCCCGAAAACCGCTTTCAAAAATCGGCATGGTCACTACGAATTTGTTATTATGTCTTTTGGACTAACCAATGCCCCTTTAGCTTTTATGGATCTAATTAATTTGTGGGCCACATTCCCAATCCGTCTAAAAATCCTGTAGGGTCCTACATACCTCGGACTGAGTTTCCCTTTCTTTCCAAGCCCCATCACCCCTTTCATAAGTGAAATTTTCAAATAAAACCCAATCATCTACAATAAATTCTAGTTCTCTTCTCCTCACATTTGCATATGATTTCTAGCGACTCTGAGCTACTTTTAACCCTTCTCTGATAAGTTGTACTTTCTGCATAGCCTCATGAACTGAATCTGGCCCTATCAATGTAGCTTTTCCAATCTCAAACCACCCTATAGGAGATGTACACCTCCTACCATATAATACCTCAAATGGAGCCATCTAAATACCGAAGTGGTAGATGTTGTTGTATGAAAACTCGTTGAAAGGTAGGTTATCATCCCAACTATCCTTGAAGTCGATCACACAATCCCTCAATATGTCTTGTAAGATCTCAATAGTCTACTCAGCTTGTCTATCTGTCTGAGGGTGAAAAGTTGTGCTGAGCTTGACCGGAGTACTAAGTCATTTCTAAAATGACTTCCAGAAATGAGAGGTGAACTAGGCACCTCTATTTGAAATGATGGACAAGGGAACCCCATGCAGTCTGACTAACTCCCAGATGTACATACTAGCATAATCCCCAACGAAGTTTGTCATCATAACTAGTAGGAAATGTGCTGACTTAGTCATATGATCTACTATCACCTAAACGAAATCATGTTGCCGACTAGTACGAGGTAGACTTGTAATGAAGTCCATATTCACTTCTTCCCACTTCCATGTGGGTATGCTGATATCCTGCATCATATCCTAGGCCTCTGAGTTTAATCTTTAACCTGTTGGCAGTTCGAACACAGCCATATATTCTGCAATGTCCCTCTTCATGTCGTTCCACTAGTAGATTTCCCATAGGTCATGGTACATCTTAGTGGCACCTGGGTGGATAGAATATATGGGGTTGTGTGCTTCTTCTAGTATTCACTGCCTCAAGTCATGTACGTCTGGAACACATAGTCTACCTTGATAATGAAGGACACCATCTCCCCCTTTGGAAAAAGCCTCCACTTTGTTTCTTAGAAGTGATTCTTTCAATTTGACAAGTATGAGGTCTTCATCATGCTTTAACTTAACCTCTACTACTAGTGAGGATTCTTATACACTCTGAATTACAACTCCTCCCTCAGCTGAATCGACTAACTGCACCCCTGATTGAGCTAACCTGTTAATATCCTTTGCCAGCTCCTTTTTTCGCTCTTCAACATGAGCAACGCTCCACATGGACATCCTGCTTAAGGCATCTGCCACAACATTTCCCATGACTTGGTGGTATAACACACTCATGTCATAATCTTTAAATAACTCCAGCCACCTTCTCTGACGAAGGTTCAAGTCCTTCTGATTGAACATGTAGTGAAGGCTCTTGTGTTCGGTGAAAATATCCACATGAACCCCATAAAGGTAATGCCTCCTTATTTTCGAAGCAAACACCACTACTGCAAATCCAATGTCATAATTCGGATAGTTCTTCTCATGAACCTTGAGTTGTTTGGAGGCATAAGCTATCACCTTACCCTGCTGCATCAGAACGTAACCGAGGCCAACTCGGGAAGCATCACGATAGATTATGAACCCATCTATCCCTTCTAGTTAGGTGAAAATCGGAGTTGTAGTGAGTCGAGCCTTCAACTCTTGAAAACTCTTCTCACATGCATCTGACCACTGAAACATCACCTTTATCTAAGTCAATTTAGTCAAAGGAGACGAAATAGAAGAAAACTCCTCAACAAACCGTTGATAATAACCAGCTAAACCCAAGAAACTCCTGTTATCTTTTGGGGAAGTGGGTCTTGTCCAGTCTTTTACTGCTTCTTTCTTTTGAGGATCTACTTGAATACCCTCACCTAAGACCACATGACCAAGAAAGTCTACTAACCTAAGCCAGAATTCACACTTACTGATCATAGTGAATAACTAACGGTCTCTGAGAGTCTACAACACTATCCTCAGGTGGATGGCATAATCCTCTGAATTCCTAGAGTATACCAAAATGTCGTCTATGAACACAATGAAGAACATGTTCAGGTACGGTATGAATACCCTGTTCATCAGGTCTATGAAAGCTGCAGGGCCATTGGTTAGTGCAAACAACATAACTACAAATTTATAGTGACCATAACAATTTCTGAAGGCTATTTTTGGTATGTCACATTCCCCGACCCTAAGCTGATGATACCTCGATCTGAGACCTACCTTGGAAAAACAAGTAGCTCCCTGAAGTTGATTGAACCAGTCATCAATCCTGGGTAGGGGCTGTAATTTTGTTCAGCTGACGGTAATCGATGCACATTCTCAGAGTACCATCTTTCTTTTGTATGAACAACACTAGAGCACCCCTACAGAGAGATGTTGGGCCTCATAAAGTCCTTATCTAGAAGGTCCTTTAGCTAATTCTTTAACTCCTTAAGCTCAACTAGAGCCATTCTTTAAGGAGAAATAGAAATGGGTTGAGTGTCTGGAAGAAGGTCTATGCCGAAGTCTATTTTCCGCTCGGGAGTGACTCTTGGAAGATCTTTAGAAAACATGTCAGGGAATTCACTGATTGAATTGTTGGGGTCTCAGATCAAGAATCTTTTACCCGAACTAGGTGATAAATGCACCCTTTCAAAATAACCTTCTTAGCCTTAAGGTAGGAAATAAACTGACCCTTAGGCGCTGATACACTACCCACCCATTCTAAGACTGGCTCATTGGGAAACTGAAACCTGATGACTCTAGTTCTGCAGTCGACTGAGGCTACTCAGAATGTAACTAATCCATGCAAAGAATTAGGTCAAAATCGACCATATCTAGCTCTACTATATCAACTGGAATATCTTTACTCAACACTGATACTGGGTAGTTTCTATATACCCGACTAGCTCTGACTGGCTCACCAACTGGGGCAGAGATTGAGAATGGTACTGAGAGGACTTCTGGGTTGATATCGAACTAAATGGATTTGTAAGGAGTCACTAATGATAGTATGGCTCCTGGATCTAGTAGTGCTTATACATCAAGATGGAAAAGACATAACATACCCGAGACCACATCAGGTGAGCTCTCCTGATCCTGAGGAGAAGACAAAGCATAAAAATGGTTTTGGTACTGGCCTCCATCTATACCTAAAGTAGTGCCTTGCTGTGTTGGGCGAACTACTGGGTTTGTTGAGGTAGTGGACTGAGTTTTCCCCATTCCTGCTGATCGAAGCGCCTTTATCGACCCACTTGCCCACATATGAAGCAACCCTCTATGCCCATGCGGCATTCACCTGGATGGTTCTTGCAACATTTAGGACATGTTGAAAAGTTGTTGCTGGAGACGTGACTCAGGGAATGGAAGCCTGATGCTTGACCACTTCGGTCCTTGTCGGATCAAAAAGAAGGAGTACTGACAGGTATGGGTGCTGGAGGTCTCTGCTGCTGCTGTTGTGTGCCACTACTGCTGCCTGACCTCTGTTGGCTATATTCAAACAATACGGTTTTGGCCTGCTTTCTTTCCCTCTCTATATCTTTCAAATTTTCTGGCTTTATCTGCTGGGAATGAATGATGAGGCTGGGGAGGTCAATATCTTTAATCAACATCGCAGTTGTACATTCTTTAAGCACCAGGTCTAAAACCCTATTCACAAACTTAAGCATACGAGCCCTTTCCTCAGCTACCATCTCTGGGGCATACCTCGATAGCTGAGTAAACTCCAATGCATATTCCTCCACTATTCTATTACCCTACCTAAAATTCATGAATTCAGTGACCTTGGCCTCCCTCAGTTCCCAAGGAAAGAATCTGTTGAGAAATACCGTAGCGAACTCGTCCCACTTTACTGATCTTGCTTTAGTTGGCCTCCCTTCCTTCCACTAGTTGTACCAAATATAAGACACCTCTTTCAACTGGTAGGCAGCTAGATCAGGCTCTCTATGAAATTAACACCCATAACTCCGGTTATCCTCTGCACCACATCCACAAACTCCTGCGGGTTCCTCTTCTACCTTAGATAAATGAAAAGCTAGAGGGTTCATTCGGGAGAAATCCCAAACCCTAGTAGCTATGCAGAACCTTTTACATTCACTGGAACCACCTTCTGGTTCACCTGGTTGGTCACAGTCTAAGCCAACAGTTGAATCATCGCTCGAAATTTTGCCATGGACGCTTGATCATCCTGAGGGGCTACTAGAGCTGGTGGGATAGGTCAGTTGGCATTGCCAGCCCTCCTTCCATTTCCTCATTTTGGAGGCATATTTTCACTAAAACAAATAGAGCATGAGTTACGAGAACATTTTTGGGATTAAATTCAAAATATGACAAGGAGTATGAACAATCGGGAAATTTCCTAAACACTCCTTGTAGCCTCCCCCTCATACGTGTGGCGTGCTTCACACCCATGAAAAGGACTCTACTAGATACAACTTTCAAACATCCTAGGATACTCTAAACTTATTACTCTGATATCATGTTTTTCACGACTCGAGTCTACACTTTGGATGAGACACAGTACTTGGAGCTACAAATGACCCCAAGAAAACTCATGGCTTAACATCGCACTAGTATGCTTATTTAAACATAAGTGGAAGTTAATAATTATTCAAGTAATACTATTTTGAAAAGAGTAAACATAACTGAAATGAACACTAAACAATTGTGTCTGAAAGCCAACTAAGAACTTACGAGTTGCCCGAACAAGTCCCCAACTAACTCTAATGTATAACTAAATGAAGAACTGACTGAAAGAAAAATCATCCTCAGAAGATAAGGACTCACTAATAGGTACTGCTGCTAAAATTGACTACAAGGAACTACAGATGATGCTGCGACTGAGAACCTACACAAGTATCATAATGCTATACAACATGAAAATATGCATCAGTACTTTGAATGTACTGAGTAAATGAGATAGACATAAAGCATGGAAATAAGCATCTTAAATCAAATAACATGAAATTACCAATTGATACTTAATACTGATAGAAACTGAGCTATAACTGAGATAAGATCAATATAGACCCTAGCCGACGGTCATAAACATATCCTGAAACTGAGTGACTGAACTGAGCTAATTTACATTGAGTTGGACTGGACTGTACTAACAAGTGGGAGACTTTATAATCGATATATAACCATGTGATCTAGATGTGGAGTCCGATGTATACACCCCATCAGTGAGAGCCCACTGTACCTTGCTAGGGTAAAATGGCTGAGCTAGGTAATAACGAGTCTAATGCCCGTTTGGGCTAACGACCTACAATATCAACATAGTTCTGGGAACCTGAGTGCATTGGAACCCCGATCTGCTCGGTGCTAAGTCATACTCCCACTAGATAGCCCTAACTTGACTATTAAACTGATAGCTCGAAACTGATGCCCTAGGCTAAGTAAGGAATACTTATCTGGAAGTATCTTCAGAGTCTATAGGACCTAATAACGGAAAGCTAGTGTTCTAAGACTGGCTAGAGCTGCTTATTTTGAAGTGTCATAACCGTCTAGAGAACTATCTGATAACTGATACTAGGGAGTGTTACTGAACTTATCTAGAATTGACTATCGTCAAATTGATCAGCTGACATAATAAAAGATACTAAAAAGGCTAATTACTGATTGAGACTGAACTAGCATGCAAAGTGAATGTGAACTCACATGATGGTAACAGTATGGAAATTCAAGAACTAACAGAGTCAAGTACATTTTTATCAAGAAAAGATACAAGACTCATTTTACTGTATTCATAGAACTAGGGCTAACAATATTTCATGAAGAGAATAACAACCTGCTTAATAATTAGTGAAAACTTTGAAAAAATTCATAAGAATTATAATCCACAAGAAATATTCATAATCTGACTTAAAGTTAACCCTATTTCTAATCTGTAGGCCTAGAACTGATAAGGAATTACAGAATGGTTTTGGGCACAACGGAAGAGCATTTCACTCGTTATATTCCTATATACTTGGAGAAAAACCTTGGAAAGAAATCTTGAGAAATCTAAAGGAAATTGGAAGCCCTAGCTTATCTTTGCAATGTCCACCTGTAACTTATACGTTTTGGAAATTATGAGTTGAGAGAAATGAGAGGGATTAAGTCGATCAACCCGTTTAATTCTCTGCTAAACATGCCAAAATGACGTAGTTTAGGGATTAAAAAGGTGGAAAGTTATCAAAATGACTCTGAACTAAATTCTAGGAAATTGTTGGTCGGGTTCCAATGGGTCACACAACGAGTCATTGGCTGACACCACGACTCGTTGGGACCAGTTGTGGTCCTGGGCCTGACATCTGAGCTTACTAGAACTAGACAATGGGAGGGGACAATGGCTTGTTTGATGAACCAACCACTCATAGGTTCCTCGCGTGACCACTTGATGAGCTAGGAACAATAACTAGAACCCCTTACCAATAGACTGCCCAACAAATTATTGGTAGTACCTACATGTCGTGGCAACTGCCCATCGCACCGGTGATCTTCCCGAGAGGGTTTTGTCAACAGGTGGCAACAACGAGCGATAGGATAACTCGTTACTCCTCACAACGAGTTGTTCTATGTCTCATTGGTTCCCGAAGAAAACTTGTAGGGTGAAGCAACGACTCATACAACTGTCCGTTGGTACTGATGTCAACTCGTTGTCTGAGTCATCCTGAGGCAAAAACATTTATGTTTCTTTCTGGTTTTTTTTTTCCATACTAAGTTTGAGTTTGGTGTAGGAATGTTTTGAGGTGTTACAATCTTGAAGCTCACAAATTTGAGTAACACTCTAGTGCTATGGTATTAGTGGGGTGCCAGAAGTGTTCAGAAGTGTAGAAATTTTGCTAACTCGTTGGTGCTATGGTGAGAGTGTGACGCCCGGAGCCAATCCTTAGAGGAAACTTGACTAACTTTGTGGTGCTATACATGGGGCGGCACGCCAGACCCTCCTGTATGGGATTTTGCTGATTTATAAGTCAATTACTTGAGGGAAAAAGCATCATTTGAAGGCTCACCTATATATATAACATCTAGGATGTTTCTATCATATCAATTATCATATGGTTCATCATTTTGAATGTTGTAAATGTAGCTTTTGTGAGGAGAGACAAGTTCTACTTGGGTCTTCTTTTCTTTCTTATTTTATAAAGAGTGATGATGTTATCTTTGTGTTTCTTCTTGTCTATAAGTGGCTAAGCGCCCAGTCTAGAGATAGGGTTTTTTCCAAAGTTGATGTTTGATGTTTGATAGACTGTTGATTTCTAGTTATGATTCTTAATAAAGTTTGTTTATATTTACTTTTTATAATTGCTTATTCACTAGCCTCATCAACTTGTGAGTAAATTTGTTGGCTTTTGGTTGAACTTGGAAAAGGGAACAAAAAGGGTTAAAAGTAAATACAAAATAGGAATTTAAAGACCTTTTGGCCCATTGGCCGAAGGTTAGAAGTTGTTTAAGATAGGGATATACCCTTATACCCTATTTTATTGAAATATAAGTAAGCATAACCGTCATTTCAAGTTTCTCTTGCGACCATAGGGATATAGGTGCTAGGGTTCATGAGATAGTTCTTGGATGCTCGGGAGAATGGCAAGAAATGGGACAGTAACTTGCAACTAGAAATCTTAGGAGGAATCAATCTAGCCTAATCACGTCTTGAGAACTCAACCTGATACCAAAGTGCCAATTTCCAAGATTTTCATCATCATTTGAAGTACAAACAAGTCTTCAACAATCTTAGTTTTAATTAATTTTACATTTTAAGTTTTAGTAGTTTTAAATATTCAAACCATACTCCATTTTATCTATTTTGATAGAATAGCAAAATAAAGTAACAAGCTTATAATGATTGATCTAATAAGTATCTGGGGGATCGATAATCGGGACTTCCAGTCCTATATTTCTTGAAGACCACGTGCCCTTGCATGCATTTGGGCGACATCAACTTCCCTGACCGTCGAGCGCCTGGAAACTTTCAAGCAAGCCAAACTACCCATATTTTCTACTTTTCGGATCAAAGCATCTACCACCATATTAGCCTTCCCTGGATGATAGAAAATCATGACATCTTAATCCTTAAGTAGTTCCATCCATCTCAACTATCTCCGGTTAAGATGATTTTGAGAGAACACATAGTATAGACTGCAATGGTCTATAATCACCTCACAAAAGGACCCATACAAGTAATGCCTCTAGATTTTCAACGTGAATACCACCGCTGCAAATTCCAAGTCATGCGTGGGGTAGTTCATCTCCTGCACTTTCAACTGTCTTGAAATATACGCAATGACCTGTCTTTCCTGCATTAATAAAGAACACAAACTACATCGTGAGGCATCAGAACAAACTAAAAAAATTATACCTTTTACTGGTAGCGCCAGAATAGGTGGTGTGGTTAATAGAGTTTTGAGTTTTTGAAAGCTTTTTTCACACTCCTCCGGCCACTAAAATGGCACGTCCTTCTAGGTCAGCCTTGTCAACCGAGAGGCAATTGACACGAAACCCTTCACAAACTAAAGGTAATAACTAGATAGCCCCACAAAGCTATAAGCCTCTGTCACTCTAGTGGGCCTAGACCAATTTTGGACCATGTCCACCTTTTGTAGACCCACTGTTATCCCTTCCTTGGAGACTACATGTCCTAAAAAGGACAGTGGTTCCAACCAAAGTTCACAATAAGTGAACTTTGGATATAGTTGCTTCTCCTTTAGCAACCCCAACACAATCATCAGGTGATTCTCATGCTTCCGCTTAGTCTTGGAATACACCAAAAATCGTTAATAAAAATGACTACAAAAGAGTCCACATAAGATTTGAAGATACCGTTCATCAGGCTCATGAATGCCGCTGGAGCATTAGTGAGTCCAAATGTCATGACCATAAATTCATAATTCCCATAACTTGTTCAAAAAGCAATATTTCAGAATATCCTCAGCATGAATTTTCAGCTGATGATACCCTGACTCAAATCAATGTTTCAGAATACTGCTGCACCCTGATGTTGATCAAACATGTCATCTATTCAAGGAAGGGGATTTTTATTCCAAATGGTTACCTTATTCAGTTGATGGTAGTCAATACTCATCTGCATGCTACCTTCTTTCTTCATCACAAAAAACACATGGACATCCTATGGAGAGACACTCGGTCGAATAAACCCCTTACTAAGAAACACATGGACTGCTCCTTGAGTTCTCTCAAGTCCATTGCTGCCATCCTATATTGCAACATGGAAATAGGTCGAGTTCCTAGCTCTAAATCTATGAAAAAATTAATTTCACGATCTGAAGACATCCCTGGGAAAAACCTCTTAAAACTCATGAACTACCGGAATAGACTCTATGGAGGATCCCTCTGAACTAATATCCTGAATATTTACTAAATAAGAAAAACACCATTGCTCTATTAATTTTCAAGCACGAGTATATGAGATGATTTTCATAGGAGCAGGGCTACAATCTTCCTCACACTCTAATCGAGTCATCCTCGACATTGCTATGGGGACTGTCGTAGCATGACAATCAAAATTGGCATGGTAGGGAGACAACCAACTCATTCCTAGGATAACATCAAAATCTACCATCTCTAAGATCACCAAATCTACCCTCATCTCATAGCCCATAAAGCCTATAGAACAAGCACGATTAACGCTATTAACCACTATAGAGTCCCCAACAGGAGTAGAAAAATGAATTTGGGAATCAAGGATATCACAAACAAGACTCAATCCCACAGCAAAATAATAGACACACATGAAAAAGTAAAGACGGGATCAAATAAAGCAGTAGCCATTCTATCACATAGAAGAATAGTACCTGTGATAAGTACATCTAAAGCCTCTACCTCAGACCAATTGGGAAATGCATAGAAGTGAGCTGACTACCTGCCTGAGACCCGCCCCTATTTGGCTGTGCAACCCCTCTATCATATTGAGTACTACCCCTTCCTGTCTGAGCACCCTTCTTCCAGATTGCGTACCACCTCTACCTGCTGACTGACTGCCTCATCCAAGTTGAAGGCCATCACTCCTGAAGGAATTACCTCCCTTTCTTATGGTAGTTGGAGATCAGGGAGCTGGGTACAAAACAATCTACCCACCCTTTCTAGACTTGAGAACTATCTATAAATTTTGCCATACTCACCACACTTATGACACACCTTATCGAGCACTGGCCTTTTGGCCGGAACGGAGGAGATACGGCGAGCCCCAACATCTAAGTTAACCATTGTAACACCTTGGGCTTTTAAATTACCCCTTGAAGGAAAAAATACTGAATTTGCAGGTCAATTGCAGAGGGTTGATGGCATAACCAATGACCCGTTAGCCTAGCGACGACCCATCACTTTCAGCGTCATGACTTGATGGAAGAGCTAACGATTGTTAGGTAGATAAAGGGGAATTGTGGGTGGTGTCAATGTTTGACGGAAAGGATGATGGATCATCAGACAAGTGACGAACTGTCACCTGTTTTGTCGCAGGGGGTGTTAGTATTGTAGGTGTGATGATTGACTCGACGGACTGTCAAAGTAGTGACGACCCATCACTTCCACCATCGCTTAGGCTAGTCAGGACCACTTTTTGGGATAAGTTTAATGGTATGGGCGACAGACCACCGGTAGTGTGATGGCCCATCATGAGTACCATCAGGACACCCAATTATTCAGATTTTACCTGATTTCTAGGGGTAATTTTGTAATCTCCTAAGCTCCTAATCCCTAAGTGATGTCATTTTAAGATCCATAAAGAGTGTTTTAAGAGGGTTTAACCTATATTAAGTCATTATGCCCTCATTTATGTTTTGAATTTGAAATTCCCATGAAATTCTCATGGGCTCTCGAAAGAAGTTTGGAAATCAAGTTACCCGGTATGTACAGCCACTAATGGGGGATTTATTCAACCGTCATGCACAACTTCTCTTTGAAATTCATGAATTCAAGTCATTAATTAAGTGTATTGGAATTCTAGTGTTTTAACCCAATTCTATGGAGTTATCTATGTTATGTCTATGGTTCTAATCCCCTCATGTTCTGATTAATGATTTAAGACTATCGGGGCTGATTTTACCATTAATTTGATTATCAATTATGAACCTCAAGCTACTAGAAATTATTCCCTATTATGCATGTCTTATGAAATTCAACCGTATGATTCCATGATTTCTAGCATGATGAGTTATCTAGTAAGCAAGAATATATATGAATTATTCACTCAAGATTTCATGATTTTTAACTATGAAGTCTATTTCAAGTATGTACGATAATCTTGGGTAGAATTTCATGCCCAAGTGATACTCAAATGCTTCATTTTGACTTGTTTGTATATCATTATTGTGTACATTCTCATGTGATTTGTAGTTAAATGTGAATTTATACTAACCAACATGATTAGTATTGTTTTGCAGGTAAAATGGAATATTGGGAAGCTAAGATACATGTTTGTAAAATTGGGAATGGACTTGGAAACAAGGAGTGAAAAAGGACATGGAATATCAGCAAAAACAAGGGCTCTGCGATGGAGTCGTGTCACGTTGCCATCGCGGAGGCAATCTGCCTCAAAATAAATTTGGCAATTTCTAGTGAAGGTGCACGATACAACCGTGTCACGTTGGCCAGGCTCCGTGATGCAGGCCGTGGCACGTTAAGGTTAAATTGCCTGGGGGGACGACTTCCAGTGAAGGTCCGCGATACCTCCGTGGCACGGAGGGAGTGCTCCGCGATACACTCCATGCCATGTTGCTTGTTATTCCGCGAAAAATTCTTGATAGTATAAATAGCACACTTAGGTTTTATTTTAAACATGCTGACTTGATTGAGTAAGAATGTGGGTTACAAGCGATTGAGGGGACGAAAATTCTAGGGTTCTTCTCTATCTCTTTCTCTTTTATCTCAATTCTTTCTATAAATTCTACTTATTTGACGATGTTAAATCCACAAATGAGTGGCTAAATTCACTTCTTGCTGAGGTTAAGAACAATTGTAGTGGAATGTAATTGTTAATCATTTCAGTTTTCATCTTTTCTTCAATGGTTGTCCTATCAATTCTTATTCTTACTACATTAATGTTTGGCCAATGTTAATGTATATCTATAAAATCCAATTTTGATTTTGAAAAGGAAAGAAATTGGAAAGATGTGAATTGGTAAGATATGATCTCTTCTTAGTTTGGAAAATTGAGAATTGATTTACATTCAAAATAGAAATATATCTTAAAGTCTTATTAGTCAGTTAAGAAATCAGGAATGTATGGCTACAACATGAAATTCTTCTATCACAGAAATGTAGATTAATACTCATGATTCTTAAGTTAGATAGGAGTCGAATGTTCCAATTAATAGGCAATAATCCTTGACTAGCAGCCGAAGGAAAGATTAACTGAATTGTATTGATAAATTAATTCCCTGCATGTTCGTTTTAACCTTATCCTTCTCATTACTATTTTTCAGACTCACTTTATAATTTTTCATTAGATTCGTATTAATTAGAAAACTCAAACTCTCAAAATATTATTTATTTGGTTGTCTGCATTCTTAAAGATATAGTTCATTAATACTGAAGTTAATTAGTACGCTAGCTCAGTCCCTATGGGATAGATACTTGGATTTACTTAAGCCACTTTACTACTTGTTCGACCACGTGCACTTGCGTGTACTCACCACAGAAGCCCGAACAAGTTTTTCGCGCCGTTGCCGGGGACTGGCAATTGAAAAATTATTTTCTTAGTGTTAGTTTACAAATTCTATTTAAGTGCTGACAACTTGATCTTAGCCTTTCTCTTGAAAATATTTAATTCGTCTAAAAACTGGCAAGAGACAAGGAGTTGGTGGATTCATACATAGAGCCGGAAAGACAATTTCATCGTCAAAGAAGGGAAGTTCTAGAGAAAAAGCTACAGTTGCTTAGACAGGCAATTCTGGAGCAACAACAGAATCCACCACTTGTGAGGGCAGTGTTAGTGCCCAAGGAAATGACAGCTAGGCCGGTTCGCGAAGTGGCAATCGCACATGCTAACAATGTTACATCTAGTATTCGCAGACCAGAGCCAGGAGGGAGGTTTGAGCTTAAATAGAACATGGTGCAATTGTTGCACACCAACGGGCAATTCACAGGTCTCCCTCATGAAGATCCACAACAACATCTCCAAAACTTCTTGGAGATAAGTGACACTTACATTCCCGCTGGAGTATCATCCGACTACGTGAGGCTTAAAATATTCCCATTTTCATTACTGGGGGAAGCAAAGAGGTGGTTGAAAGCTAAACCACCTAACTCTATCACCACTTGGGATGATCTTACAAGAAAGTTTTTGATAAGATTCTTTCCATCCGGGAAAACAGCAAGACTTAGAAGTTAGATTCTAAGTTTTAAACCAAGAGAGGGGGAGAATCTATATCAAGCTTGGGAAAGGTTCAAATCATTGCTAAGGGGTTGTCCTCACCATGACCAGTCCAATGATGTGCTGGTGTATACTTTCATAGAGGGTTTGGAACTCCACACAAAAATTTTGCTAGACTAAGCAGCTGGGGGACAAGCATTACAAAAGACTTATGAGGAGCTTTATACTTTGTTAAATTGTATTTCACTAAGAAATCAAGAGTGGAATGCGGAGTCTTCAAGAGGAGGAACAATGAAAGCGGCAGGAGTCTTTGAGGTGGATGGTTTTATAGCTATCGCTGCACAGATAGCTGCATTGCAAAATCAACTCAACACCCACTTCAGCAGTATGAGCTTAAATCAACCACAAGCCCCAGTTAATGTAGTGCAACAGTTTTGGTTTGAAGTATTCGGTAGTAATGAACACTCAGTTGAGTGTTGTGGTGCAAATCCAGATTCAGTGAACTTTGTTGGGAACATCCAGAGAAATAATCACCAGCAGCAGTATGGCAATAATTACAACTCAAATTGGAGGAATCATCTGAATTTCTCTTGGGGTAGTAACAGCCATCAAGGGCAGAGTTCGAATTAGAGTTTGCAGAGAAATCAAGGGGGGAAGCAGAATTATCAGTCTCAGTATAGAGGAAACAATGCACCTACTCCACAAACCAACAACATTGAGGAAATGTTCAAAACAATGATAGCTAACCAAGCTCAAATGCAGGCTGATTATGTGAAATTAGCGGCAGACTTAAAAAACAACCAGTAAGCTACAAAGGCGTTGGAGTACCAGTTTGGACAACTAGAGGGAGCTCAAAACACTGGGCCCATAGGAGGACTACCGAGTGACACTAACCCGAATCCCAAGCTGGTCAATGCAGTGACCACAAGGAGTGGTTTACAACTCAAGGTGGTGGAACCAGAAAGATCACCTCAGCAATCAGGAGAAGTGGAAAAAGATAGGGAACATGATGATGAGAGGGGGGAGGAGAAGGCAGCTAAAGTAGAAAGACCACCACCCCCATTCCCTCAAAGATTAAAGAAACACAAGGAGGAAGCTTGTTTTATAAAGTTCATGGAGGTGCTTAAACAGGTACACATTAATTTACCTTTGGTTGATGTTGTGTAGGGAGTGCCTAAATATGAAAAGTATATCAAGGAAATCGTAGCTAACAAAAGCAGATTGACAGAGTATGCTACGGTGGCTCTTACTGAGGAATGCACTTCCCGGATTCAGAACAGGTTGCCAACAAAGCTCAACGACCCTGGGGGCTTTACAATTCAGATCACAATCGGGCAAAGTATCCGAGCTCGCGGACTATGTGATTTGGGAGGAAGCATAAACTTGACGCCGACCTCAATGTTCAAGAAGTTGGGGCTGGGCAATCCTAGACCAACTACAGTGATCTTGCAGTTAGCGGATCGTTCTTTGGCCAGACCAGATGGCATTGTGGAGGACGTGCTGGTGCAAGTGGGCTCCCTCATCTTTCGGTAGATTTTATTGTCTTAGATTTTGAGTCGGATACGGAAGTACAATTTATTTTGGGACGTCCTTTCTTGGCAACTTGGAGAGCTTTGATTGATGTAGCTGCAGGACAGCTAACCATGCGAGCATGAAAAAGTGGAGGTATTTGATGTGTATAAGGCCATGAAGCTTCCGGCCATCTATGAGGAGCTTTCAGCAATCAATGTGCTAAACCAAGAAGAAATTCTTCAGATTGTTGATTCTCAAGATCCATTGGAGAGAGTGTTGATGAGCTCCGATCATTTCGGAGATAGAGATACTTATGAGATGGTGCAAATGTTGAATGAATCAAAATGGTATCTCAGGAAGCAAGACTTTCAGCCATTGATGAGGTCCCTGGAACCATTGCCAAAACCATCTATTGAGGAAGCACCAAAACTGGATTTGAAGACATTGCCTCCACATCTGAAATACGTCTTTTTGGGGGAAGATGACACCTTGCCAGTCATCATCTCTGCAGAATTGATGGAGGCACAGGTAAATGATGCATTGGTGGTTCTCAAGAGGAGGAAGAAAGCAATGGGCTGGCAAATGTCATACAATCGGGGTATCAATCCAACTTTTTGCACAAACAGAATTTTCATGGAGGAAGTAGCAAAGCCAATTGTACAACATCAACGGAGGTTGAATCCGATGATGAAGGATGTGGTTAGGAAGGAAGTGATTAAATGGCTCGATGCAGGTGTGGTCTATCCTATTTCAGACAGCGAATGGGTCAGCCCCATTCAGTGTGTTCCAAAGAAAGGAGGGATGACCGTGGTCACCAATGAGAAAAATGAGCTGATCCCTACACGCACAGTCACAGGCTGGCGAATTTGCATGGAATACAGAAAGCTCAATGAGGTCACAAGGAAAGATCACTATCCTATCTCGTTTATTGATCAAATATTGGACATATTGGCTCGTCAAGAATATTATTGTTTCCTTGATGGCTATTCTGGCTTTAACCAGATAGCCATAGCACCGGAGGACCAGGAGAAGACTACTTTCACATGTCCTTATAGGACATATGCTTTCAGGCGGATGCCACTTGGTTTATGCAATGCACCCGCCACATTCCAGAGATGCATGATAGCAATCTTCCACGATATGGTGGAAGATTTCATCAAGGTATTTATGGATGATTTTTCTGTTTTTGGTAATTCATTTGCTACTTTTTTGCAGAATCTTAACAGGGTGCTAGCTCATTGTGAAGAATCCAACCTTGTACTCAACTGGGAGAAATGTCATTTCTTAGTCAAGGAGGGTATCGTCCTTGGCCATAAAGTGTCTTGCAAGGGGTTGGAAGCTTATCATGCAAAGAGTGAGGTTATAGAAAAGCTACCACCACCTGTGTCATTGAAGGGTGTTTGCAGTTTTCTCGAACATGCAGGGTTCTACAAATGGTTCGTCAAGAACTTTTCTAAAATTTCTAGACCAATATGCAGGTTGCTAGAAAAAGAGGTGAAGTTCGAGTTTGATGAGGATTGTGTCAAAGCATTCGAGGAGTTGAAACAGAAGTTGATAGAAGTACTTATCCTCATTTCTTCGGATTGGGAGCAACCGTTTGAATTAATGTGTGACGCAAGTGATGTGGCGGTAGGAGTTGTATTGGGGAAGCGGAGAAATAGAATATTTCATTCCATTCATTATGTAAGCAAAACATTAGACGCAGCCCAAGTCAATTATACAGTCACAGAAAAGGAGATGCTAGCATTGGTGTTCACGTTTGATAAATTTAGGTCCTATTTGGTGGGTTCTAGAGTAGTGGTGTATACCGATCATGCAGTGATTCGGTATCTATTTAACAAGAAGGATGCAAAGCCCTAGTTGATCAAATGGATCTTGTTGTTACAAGTGTTTGACCTAGAGATTCGGGACAGAAAAGGGAGCGAGAATTAAGTGGCAGATCACCTATCACGATTGGAAATCCGGTCACATGTGAAGGAAGGTGACAACATCAAAGAAGAGTTTCCAGATGAGCAGCTCTTGGCAATAAGGGAAGCTAAAATCCCTTGGTATGCAAACATTGTGTATTTTCTAGTGAGTGAAGTCTATCCACCGGAAGCTACGACTCAACAGATAAAGAAGTTGAGACATGATTGAAGGTATTATATTTGGGATGAGCCGTACTTGTTTAAGAAGGGATCGGATCAGGTGATGAGAAGATGCATTCCGGAGAGCCAGATTTCTAAAGTGTTGAGGAGTTGTCACTCTTCATTGTATCGAGGGCACCACGGAGGCGAGTGGACAGCGCACAGGTGCTACATTCAGGTTCCTTTTGGCCTATACTGTTCAGAGACTCTATGGCGTACCTAAAAATGTGTGATAGATGTCAAAGAACAGGAAGAATTGGTAGAATGCAAGAGATGCCGCTGCAGCAGATATAAGAAGTGGAGATCTTTGATGTATGGGATATAGATTTCATGGGCCCGTTCCCACCGTCATTTGGTAATCGATACATGTTGGTGGCCGTTGATTATGTATCAAAGTGGGTTGAAGCAACAACTTGCCCCAGGAATGACAACAAAACGGTAACAAAATTTGTGAAAAAGCACATTTTCACCAGGTTCAGGACACCCCGAGCCATTATCAGTGATGGAGGGGCTCATTTTGTAAATGCAAGTTTCAAGAATTTGCTTGCTAAATATGGGGTGCACCACAAGGTAGCAACAACATATCATCCCCAAACTAGTGGGCAAGTGGAGGTGTCTAACAGAGAAGTAAAGCAGATTCTACAGAAGACAGTGAATGCACAACGTAGTGATTGGTCAAGCAAACTCGATGATGCGTTGTGGGCTTATAGAACTGCGTACAAGACACCAATTGGGACTTCTCCGTACAGATTGGTCTATGGAAAGGCGTGTCATCTGCCTGTGGAGCTAGAACACCAATCTTTCTGGGCCGTGAGGAAATTGAACATGGATCTAGAGCTAGCTGGTAAGAAGAGGTTGATGCAACTCAGCGAACTCGACGAGTTTCGTTGGCATGCTTATGAAAGTGCCAAGTGCTACAAAGAGAAAAAAAAGAGGTGGCATGATAAGCATATGGTGCAACAGATCTTTGAGCCGGGGCATAAAGTATTGCTATTCAATTCAAGATTGAGGCTGTTTCCAGGAAAATTGCGGTCCAAATGGTCAGGGCCATTTGAGGTAGTAAGAATGACCCCGCACGGGGCAGTGGAGTTGTGGCAAGAAGATAGAAGTGCCACGTTCTTGGTAAATGGGCAGCGGTGTAAGCATTATTGGGGTGAGGACGTTATTCGAGAGAAGACGTCCATCACTCTAGAGGATGATTGAACGAGAATGACGTTGAGCCGTGACGATAAACCAGGTGCTGCACGGGACGCAACCCGTCAAATTATTTTAATAGATGAGTAGAAATATTTGAAAAAAAAAATAAAAACAACAAAAAAAGAGAAAAAAAATAATAGAAAAAAAATTTATTATTGCGTTGAAACCTATGAATTCTAACAAATTTATTGTGGTGAAATGATTTTCAGGTGGAATGGAGGGCAAAAATGCAAAGAACCAAAGAAAAAAAAATCGAGGTGAGATAAATAAAAATTGGCACTACAGTGAGCCTACGTGATGGCTCCGTGTCACGGAGGAGGTACTCCGCGTTACCCTCCGTGACACGTTGTAGCCTATTCTGAATTTTTTAAAAAATTCCAGAACATGGGTGCGATGTCTCCGTGTCACGGAGGGGGTGCTCCGCATTACCCTCCGTGAAATTTTGAGTGTCTTTTCGCGTCGGGTCACAATAGGTCACCAGGTAACCCGCGCGAAAAACACTTTTAAAACCCCGATTTCCCCCGTTTCTTCCTTAGTTTCCATTCCCTCCGCGACAAAAACCCCAAATTCCCTTCTCCCCAAATGTGACACAGACCTAGGCACAAGTTTTCTTCGAGTTTTCTTCGATTTCATCGGATTAAAGGTATGTTCTTGAGCTTTACCTCATTTTTGCTTGAATTTTCGATTCCTGAACATGTGTAGTGATCGAATCTTGCCCTAAGTGAAAATTAAGCTTGAATTCATTTAAGTTATGATTGATTGATGTTCATATTATTGATGTGAGTATATGAACTCGATGAATGCATGTATTATTGAATTTTTGCAAAATTGTTAGCTAGGGTTGGAATTTGAATATGAAGAAGACTAAAATTGTTTGAAATGTGGAACAAAATTGGGTTGTGCATGTTGGGTGAATTGAATTATATTGTGATTAATGTTGAATATGCTACGTAGACAAGGGGTTTTCGGGAGAATGAAATTGCTAAATTGCATAGGATGTTTAGAACAAAAATTTGGCTAAGTGCTATGATGGTGGAAGTGAATCATTGGCGATAATTTTATTCATTGTACGAAGTCTGAGTAGTACATAGTAATTGTTCCATCGATTTATATGAATGCACTAAGCCGGTTGAATGTTAAGAATGAGAAAAATCATGAATATCTTGTCGAAATTGTTTTGATTGTGGCTAAAGACTAAGTGTTGGGTGACCTAATTAAACCCAATTTTAGTTGAAGCTAATTGTGACTTGAATAAAATTGGGATTGTAAGTTCGATTGTACAGGAACAATGTCAGCTAGGCAAGACAAGGGAAAGGGCACATCCACATCGGGCACCGACAGAAAAAGAATAAGATTGTGAACAACAGTTCCAGCAGCACTAGCTGTTCTGAGAGGCCAACGCCGATAATACAGAACCCGATGGGTGACTGATGAAGGGAAGAAATGGTATGCAAAACACAAAGAAACCAAATACTTGTCGGAAGAGCATATATCAAGGGAGCCGCTGGCACAGGAATTCCCACGGATCGTACACCGGATTGACACCGCTGGGCTAAACTTCATCTTCGAAGAGACGAGGGAGTGTAATCTCCATCTCATTCAAGAGTTCTATGCCAACTGGAAGCTGACCCTCCGTAGTCACACCGTAAAAATCAGGGGGCAGGTTGTCACTTTTGAGCCCCATCACCTGAATGCTATCTTGGGGGCATGGGACACAGATGCCCATGTCCTTCGGCAGCTGAACATCACTCCACCTTATGCGGACATCAGACGCACTCTATGTGGAGCCCGTTCGACAGAAAAGGGAGCAGGCACAAGAAGAGGGGCTACCATCAGACACTGCCCTACTCGCAGATGAATAGGGAAGCCAGGATCTAGCTCAAAATTGTGTGCTCATGCTTGATCTCGGGGGTGCACATGACAGATGTCACCCGGGACCGAGTTTGCTTGGTGTATGCCCTGATGAAGGGGCTTGAAATAAATGTTGGGGCGGTGATCATCTCTGCCATGAAGAGAGCCCGACTGCATCAGGGGCACAGATATGGGTTCGGTGGTTTGCTCACCACGTTCCTGAGGGGCCATGATATCGTGGAGGAGGCCCTGGATTACAT
Source organism: Datura wrightii (assembly GCA_035772735.1). Classification (NCBI taxonomy): domain Eukaryota; kingdom Viridiplantae; phylum Streptophyta; class Magnoliopsida; order Solanales; family Solanaceae; genus Datura; species Datura wrightii. The sequence continues at coordinate 50,718,890 of JASDFA010000020.1, read as the reverse complement.
CCCACAGATAGACAGGCGTGTCTTGGATGTCACCAAAACCAAGGCACATGACACTACTCATGGGTCGGTGCTCACACTAGCCAAGCGACATGCTCGGGCTGATCAGTATATGGCCCGCATGTACGGGATATAGATGTTGAAGCTGTGCATTGGCGGGAGGCCTGCAATAGAGGATGAGCTATGGAATCTCGAGATGGATTACCTATTCAGCGAGAATGCCCGAGCTATATGCAGAGTAGGGCCCGCATTTGTGGAGCTTGTAGATGATGACGTCCCCGCCGATGAGGAGACACGACGGGAGGACTCAGATGTTTAGTCAGATGAGTACAGCGGGGGTGATTCTGATATGGAAGACGAGGCAACGACAACTGATGAAGAAGTTGAATACCTCGATTTATCAGGGAGTTTCACCACCCACCTTTGTGATATGTTGAATTTTTTGAACACTGGGGACAGTTTTCGGTTTAAGTGTGGGGTGGGAGTAGTTAGGTGCCAGCTGCTTCATTTTTGTTTATGTTTATGTTTTGTTGTTGTTTCTTTGAAAAACGCGACCCTGTGACTTTGTGTTATATGTTCTGTAATTAAGTGGTGTTGTAATGAATGTTAAGCTATTGTGTGCTGTGTTGAGCTGTTGGTTGTTGTGTAAATATTTTTGTTTTCTATCAAAATTATTGAAATTTTTAAAATTTTTTGTTAAATTTCTTTTATGTTGGGTTTCTCAGCCTTTGTTTTTGGTGCTTTTACCGAGAATAGTCCCATTGAACCGAAGTCGTAGATAGTGACCGTTCCCTATGATGGATGGATGACGACCTTCTTAAGGGAAATGTAGTCGATAGGAGTAGTTTTTTTTCTTTCGTTCTTTCTTTTGTTTGTGTCCTAAACGTGTCGCTACTTTATGGTTCGGAATTCTTGTTGCGTGTTGTACATGATATTAAGTTGCAAAGTTGATTCGTATGAAAGCATGAAAATGTGTAAACATGTTGAGATACCTAGGCCATAGAGTTCGATTCGGTGTGGTCGAGGCTTAATAGTGAATTCTTGTAATTAGCTGATTGAAGAGTTTGTGAATATGTCTTGAGTTGAGCATGTGTATTGAGTGTGAGGTGAGGGTTTGATTATTCCATGCTATTGTGAAGTGTCTAGAACTTGCCTAGTGTGTGTACGAAACGAAATGAAGGATGTGTATTGTAGGAAAGGATGTAGGCGTTTCTTTGATTAAACCGAAAGTTTCCCCTGTATCATTCCTACCTTGAAAGTACATCCCAGTTAGACCCATTGAGCCTTTAGCCTATTTTTTTTTCTTTCTTTGAAGAGGTACAAATGGAGCTTAATCCCTTCTTTCCATTAGCCGTGAATTTGATCCAAAACTCTTAAGCGCTCAAGAAAAATATTTTTCCCATAGAGTAAAGGAGTGAGAATTGTGAAAAGGAAAGAAAAGCGGAAGTGGTGAAAGTTAAAGAAAAGATCAAAGGTGCACTTGCTGAAATTAAATAAACTAAAGATGTATAACTAATCTTTGCTAGTAAGTCGAGTGTGCTTCAAGAAATGGGAACAAGAACAAAGAAAAAATTCTTCAAGAATGGGAGGATGAAGGAAGAAAAAAATGACCGTAATAATGGTGGGATGTATTGAAAAGCGCTTAAGGAAGCTAGTTGCTATTATTGGTTAGCCTAGTATTTGCTAGTTCCTTAGCTTACATAACAACCCGTTAAGTCCTACGTGATCTTACATCACTAGTCCTTATATTAGTGGAGTAATATACTAGAGGCAAGCCTATGGTTCATGACATGATGCATGTGAATTCCTTGGGAGAGGGAGCGAAATTGTATTCATATACCCCGACATGTAGTGCTTTGGAAATCATATGATAGCAAAGGGGGCAGTTTTCTTGTTTTCTGAGGGCACATGCTTGACGAGAGATTAATTTCGTGTCGGATGTCTTGATCAGTTGATTTGCATTAGTTTTCCAACAAATTGAGAATTGATTCTTGAGCTTAGGAGGTCTTAATGTGATGTACTTCATTGTATTGATGAGACTATGCATGTTTTCTTGATGATTTGCTATATTAAATAATCGGTATAGTCGTAGCTTGAATTATTGAGTCAAAGTAGCTATGCGTGAGTGTCAATTGCATGAGACGTGAGCATGAGATGTGAGAATATTGTTCGAGGACGAACAAGAGTTTAAGTGCGGGGTAAGTGATCTTGGGCAGAATTTCATGCCCAAGTGATACTCAAATACTTAATTTCGACTTGTTTGTATATCATTATTGTGTACATTCTCATGTGATTTGTAGTTAAATGTGAATTTATACTAACCAACATGATTAGTGTTGTTTTGCAGGTAAAATTGAATTTTGGGAAGCTAAGATACATGTTGGTAAAATCGGTAATGGACTTGGAAACAAGGAATGAAAAAGGACATGGAAGATAAGCAAAAACAAGGGCTCCATGATGGAGCCGTGTCACGTTGCCATCGCGGAGGCACTCTGCCTCAGAGGAAATAAATTTGGCAATTTCCAGTGTAGGTGCGCGATAGCACCGTGTCACGTTGGCCGGGCTCCGCGATGCAGGCCGTGGCACGTTGAGGTTAAATTGCCTGGGGGGCCGACTTCCAGTGAAGGTCCGCAATACCTCCGTGGCACGGAGGGAGTGCTCCGCAATACACTCTGTGCCACGTTGCTTGTTATTCTGAGAAAAATTCTCAATAGTATAATAGCACAGTTAGGTTTTATTTTAAACATGTTGACTTGGTTAAGCAAGAACGTGGGTTACAGGCAGTTGAGGGGACAAAAATTCTAGGGTTCTTCTCTATCTCTTTCTCTTTTATCTGAATTGTTTGTATAAATTCTACTTATTTGATGATGTTAAATCCACAAATGAGTGGCTAAATTCACTTCTTGCTGAGGTTAAGAACAATTGTAGTGGAATGTAATTGTTAATCATTTCAGTTTTCGTCTTTTCTTCAATGGTTGTTCTATCAATTCTTGTTCTTACTGCATTAATGTTTGGCCAATGTTAATGTATATCTAAAAAATCCAATTTTGATTTTGAAAAGGAAAGAAATTGGAAAGATGTTAATTGGTAGGATATGATCTCTTCTTAGTTTGGAAAATTGAGAATTGATTTACATTCAAAATAGAAATATATCTTAAAGTCTTATTAGTCAATTAAGGAATCGGGAATGTATGGCAAGAACATGAAATTATTCTATCATAGAAATTTAGATTAAGACTCATGATTCTTAAGTTGGATAGGAGTCGAAAGTTTCTATCCATAGGCAATAACTCTTGACTAGCAACCGAAGGAAAGATTAACTGAATTGCATTGATAAATTAATTGCCTGCATGTTCGTTTTAACCTCAGCTTGCTCATTACTATTGTTCAGACTCACTTTATAATTTTGCCTTAGATTCGTATTAGTTAGTAAACTCGAACTCTCAAAATATTATTTATTTGGTTGTCTGCAATCTTAAAGATATAGTTTATTATCACTTAAGTTAATTAGTACTGTAGCTCAGTCCCTATGGGATCGATACTTGGCTTTACTTAAGCCACTTTACTACTTCTTCGACCACGTGCACTTGCGTGTAGTCACCACAGAAGCCCTAACATACTATTTCATGATTTGAAGAAGCAATACAAATTAAGTATTTAAAAGATCAGTTTTAGAGAGATATTTTGAGTCAAGACTCCCCACTATTAGATTTAAGCTATATTTTAAGATGTTTTGGTGTCGAGACTACCAAGATATCTTCATGAGCTATATACATCTTTTTGGGAGTTGTTTCTAGCACTGATTAGGCCAGATAGTCCGAGGTCCTTGGTCTCATAAACTACACACCACCGTAGGTATATATTTGGGACCTATCCATAGAGTGCTTTCCCCGCCTGAGATCATACCCATGATATCACACCTCTATCCTTTTTTCCCTAGCAAAGCATAGGACAACTCTACTCACTTAAGCAATTCAGTGGGTCATCACATAAGCTCTATCATAATGGTGTCGACTATGAAAAGTCTCCCATTGTTCCTCATGCTTTTAGTTAATTATATTCATATATTATGATATTATGTTTTACAACATATTTGACATCATCTTATGAGTTTTCACGTATGATTCCAAGTATGGTACATTACATGATTTTCTATTTCTAAACCTTGGGTCGTTATGTTAAGCTTATGATGAATATCTCGTGATCATGATTACTTGAAGAACATGATGTTTAGCATATTGTCAATACCTTCATGTTCTATCTTGATTTATGTTTATGTTTAAAAACTATCATTTTACTAAGCATATGTTACATACCTTACATACTCAGTACATTACAAGTACTGACTGCATACTGTAATACCCCAAAATCCCTAAGATCAGACCCAAGGGTTGAAATGAAGAAAATAGGATTTTCTGCACCAGGTCACAGGACGAGTCATCCAATGAACCCTTGAGGTGCACCACAAGTCATTAAGTGATTCGTGGGAATGAGGGTGGATTTGGAAGAATTTTGGGATTTGGGTTTGACCACGGGTGTGACCACGAGTCGTGGTCAGCACCACAATTGGTTTTGTTGGCCATGATCAAAAGTTGATTGAAGGTTGAAGAGTTTGGACAGTAACAACTAGTCACTATGAGTCTTTGGGCACACCATGAGTCGTGGTGACCAGGGTTGATGAATTTCCAGAGCTGGCAATGAGTAGCAAACCATGATTTGTAGTATGGGGGACGAATTGTCCAGTCCCTTGTTGAGACTAACAGTGCATTTTTTTGCAAATTTATTAAGGGCTTTTTCATAATTCCTAAGTTCCTAAGGCATATACTACTTTGTTTTAAGCTCAGGAAGGTGTGTTTTAAGTGGGGTAAGTTCATTCTAAGCCTATTCTCTTCCATGCATGCAAGTCTAGAAGCTCCTAAGGGTGATCAAGCCTAGATTCATTGAGTTCTTCCCCTAATTTCCTTTGGATTCTAAAGAGTGCTGTGAAATCATATTTCTACAGGTATGTAGGGTTATGAATGGGTGTATTAATCCACACCCATGCCCAATCCCTCTTCAATTTCATAAAAATTGTAGTTGATGAATCCATGGGGTTTTAATCCAACATGTAAATTTTCTAAGTATCAATCACGGGGTATGATCTATGTATGTTTCTAATGTTGAATTATGATTAATGGGCATATTGTACAATGTTTTCAATTCTAAATTATGTTTTCAGGTTTTACAAATTATGATGCCCATCCATGGAAGATTAGGAAAGTTGCGATCTATGATATATGTATTCAAGGATGATGCGATGTATATGATGAAAGTATGATTTCAGATTACCCATGTCCATGTTCATGTTTTCGAATGATCAAGTTTATTTCAAGCATGTTTAAGTATTGGGAAAGCCCATATGTTCATGTATGTGTCATGATTTATCTAGATTTCATGTTATTAGCCTACCACATAGATTTGGGTTCTAGACTTCCACTATTTTCAGCTTGTGGTAGGGTTTGAGCCCAAGGATCCCCATGTTATGATTTTAGATTATGCACGTATGTTAGAGTTAGCTTCGTCACTTGATGATGGTTCAGCTTCACTGAAAAACGATGGAGAGCATATGCATGCTTTTGGAAGTAGTGTTTAGCACTGAGTAGGCTAAGGGTCAGTCCACCCTATGCCTTAGAACTACGTGCCAACATACATATGTTCAGATTATTGGGACCTCCCTTGTGAGCTTCCCCTCCCCCTAAGGGGCCATCAACGTGATATCGATATCATGGTAGTGTCCTTAGCCTGACAAAGCTTTGGAAGGCTCTTCCCACTTGAGTGTAACAGTTAGGAACACGTAAGCTCTATCATGGTAATGTCAGCTATATGACGAGTCTCCCATTGTTACTCATGATTTCAGTTATACATGTTCATCAGTCATGATATTATGTTTTCAGCAGGTTTGACCCAATATTCAATATTATCTATGACTATTAGTTTTCATCTTTGGGTTATTCGATTTAGTTATGATATTAGGTTATGATACTCAGTTATGTATGAATCAAGTTTTAAGAAAATTACATGCAAGCCCTACTCTCAAACTCTTTTGATGAAATGTTTTATGTTATGAATTATCGCTGATTTTCTTAGCGATTTTACCTACCTTGCATACTCGGTAGCTTCCACGTACTGACCATATACTCTATGTTGTATCGTTTCATGATACAAGCTCGAATATTCATGCTTAGTCTTGCCATTAGCCAGACTCTCAGTGTTAGCATCTCCCATTCTTAGTTGGTGAGTCCTCATTTTCCAAGGGCCCTTTTATCAGTTGTATTTAATATTTTCAGTTTCAGACTATAGTAAGTTAGTTGGGCTCTTGTCCCATCAACTCGTCTATAGTGGAGGCTTTTCAAACATAGTATGTATTCCATTTTCAGCCTTGTGTTATGTAAACAGATGTTATGATATTTCTGACTTCCGCTTTAATATATATGTTAGACTTTCGCTTGAAAATGTAGATTTCAGATGTCAAGTTCATGCCAGGGGTCGACTTAGAGCCTCTTAAGGTTCTTTGTCCCGTGTCTCGATCCGACCCTATGTTCGGGTCATGAGAAACATGGTATTAGACCATTAGGTTTTGAAGTGTCCTAAGGTGTCTGAAAGCCGCGTTAAGTAGAGTCTTTTTCATGGGTGGGAAGCGCATCACACTTATGACGAAGAGATTACGAAACATTTAGGAAATGTTCCCTTCTGTTATGATCTAATTCATGATATGAAATGTCTCTCTATCCTTCTAGCTCGTGCTATACGCGTTTGCAGAATCATGCCTCCTCGTCGGGTTAAAGAAAGAAGAAACGGAAAAGGAAATGGCCACGAGTATGGAAATGGAAATGGGCACTAACAAGCCCCACCAGCCCATAAAGATCATGTACCCGAGTAGGTTGCCCACCCTGAGTTTAGGGAAGCCAATCAGATGGTAGCTTAGGCTTTGACCGCCTAGGTCAACCAGCAGGCGGTAGCGCATGTCCCTCAGAATTGGAATAATGCGGCAACAAGAGTCCGAGATTTTCTAAGGATGAACCCTCTGGAGTTTCTTGGATTAAAGGTGGATGAGGATCCACATGAGTTTATTGAGGAAGTTCTGAACATCACCCACATCATGGGGGTGACTGGAGAGGAGTGCGTGGATCTAGCCTCGCATCAGCTAAAAGGGGTTGCGCATATTAGGTTCAACCAATGGAAGGATAGTAGAGAAGTTGGGGCAAGCCCCATTGGTTGGGTTGAGTTCCATACCACATTTTTTGGTCAGTTCTTCCCTCGTGAGATGAGGGAGATTAAAGCAGCTGAGTTTTTGAACATGAAGCAGGGTAAGATGGAAGTTCAAGAGTATGCATTGGAGTTTACTTGCTTGTCCGAGTATGCACGTGAGATGGTGGCAAATCAGAGAGCACGAGTGAGTTGGTTCATGCATGGGATAGCTGACTACTTGGTCAAAGATTGTCGGAATATGATGCTACATCAGGACATTGACTTTCCTTGAATAGTTTTTTACGACCAGAAGATGGAGGCGGTACAGGTGAGTGAGTTGGAGGGAGAGGCTAAGAGGGCCAGGACAGATAGCTTTGGATTCTCCCAGTAGATACCTAGTGGGCACCGCTAGCAGTCCCATCAGAGATCTTTAGCCCCAGATTCATCGGCTATGAGTATGCCATCTAGATCCAGGCACGACCATAGGGGATGAGCATCAGGCTCTAGAGGTCAGGGTATCAGACCTGTAGAGTCAAGCATTCCAAAGTGTAACAAGTGTGTCTAGAGACGCGTAGGTTAGTGCTTAGCAGGTTCAGGTGCTTTTTTTGCATGTGGCAAGCCTGGACTTATACTTAGGGATTGCCCAGCAGCCATACAGGGTCATGATAGGGGCCGAGGCCTAGCCTCCAATTCAACAGCTCCACCAACACATGCCGATCAATAGGAGGCATCTACTAGTGCGGATAGTGGTCAACTCCAAAATAGATTCAACGCCCTCGTATCTCATCAAGAGTAGGAGGTCTCCCCAGATAAAGTCAATGGTATGTCACAAGTATTCCACCTTGACGTATATGCACTATTAGATCCATGGGCTACTTTGTCTTTTATCACCCCCTATGTTGCTAGTATGTTGGAATCAGTCCCGAAATTCTATTAGAAGCGTTCTGTAACACCCTAAAACTTTTTAAGACCAAACTAAGACCTTGCATAAAAAATTAGGGGAAAATCGGGAAAATTTTCTTAGAACGACCGACACAACGAGTCATTGTCAGTAGAAATTACCCATTGTCTGGGTCGTGGTAAGCCCTAACAGTTATCCTCCAAGAACCAATGAGGCGTGGAATGACCCATTGCATGATGCAACAAGTCATCCTATCACTCATCACCTTTCAAGCTCAGGAATCAGTTGACACTTTCTAGGAACCACGAGTCAAAGGATGAGTCATCGTCTGATGTAATGACTCGTGGGGAGGTTCGTTAGTTACAGTTCATGTTGTTGTTGATGATCTCTTCCAGTGACAACGAGTGGCAAAAACAACCCGTTGCATCACACGACTAGTCGTTGTCTCCGCCTATGGTTTCAATACCCAAAATTCTTCAGGATTTCCTAAAGCTGGGACGAGAGGTGACAACGAGTCGCTGTCTCAACCAACGAGTTGTGGTGTCACTCATTATAGGAGGGGGCACAGTCGTTTGCTCAAGACCCTGTCAGTGGCCACGAGAGGTACCAATGACCCGTTGGTTCTTCCAACAAGTTGTGGTCACCGTCCGTTGGTAGCTCCAGTAAGCCCTAGTTTTATGCCTAGGACAGATGACTGCTCCCAATAAGTTGTGTCAACCAACGACTCATTGTGTGAACCATTGGTCCCTGTCCGGAAATTTTCCAGACTTTCTCCCAGGGTTATTTTAGTAACTTCCCAACTTTTTTAATCCCTAAACTATGTTGCTTTGTATCGGATGTAGGTGACTTGAGACAATAGATACTAGCAGAAGCGCACTGTTCCAGATATTCTATCCACCTAGGTGCCACTAAGATGTATAATGATATACGGGATATCCACTAGTGGAACGACATGAAAAGAGAAATTGCAGAATTTTTGGCTAAGTTCCCAAACTGCCAGCAAGTCAAGGTAGAATATCAAAGCCATGGGGGTATGACTCAGGATATCACCATACCCATATGGAAGTGGGAATAAGTAAATATGGACTTTATTACAGGTCTATCTCGTACTCACCAGCAGCATGACTCAATTTTGGTGATAGTGATCAGATGACCTAGTCAGCACATTCCTCCTAGTCAAAACTACGGACTCGACAGAGGATTATGCTAGGCTATATATCAGGGAGTTAGTCAGACTACATGGGGTGCCCTTGTCCATCATTTCAGATAGAGGTACTAGTTCACCTCGCATTTGTAGAAGTCATTTCAGAAAGGACTCGGTATTCAGGTCAAGCTCAGTACAACTTTTCACCCTCAGATAGATGGACAAGTTGAGTAGACTATTCAATCCTTAGAGGATATGCTAAGATCTTGCAAAATCAATTTCAAGGGCAGTTGGGATGATCATTTGCCTCTCATTGAGTTCGTGCACAAAAACAACTACCACTCCAGTATTTAGATGGCCCCATTTGAGGCATTATATGGTAGGAGGTGTAGGTCTCCTATACGTAATGCCCGAAAACCCTAAGATTAGACCTGGGAGTTGAAATGGAAAAAACAGGATTTTCTGCACCAGGTCACAAGATGAGTCATCCAGTGATCTATCAGACGACTACGAATCGTTAAGTAACTCATGGTGAGGAGTTTTACTTAAGTTGGAAATTTCATGTTTTGAGTAACCATTGACATGACTAGGAGTCGTGGTCAGTCCCACAGCTCATTAAGTCAATCGTGGTCAAGGCTAATTGAAGGAAGAGGAAAGATAGGCAGTTTACCTAACGAAATGGTCACAACGACTTGTTGGGTACACCACGAGTCGTGGTATCCCCCATGGTGATGAAAAAATTATAATTTTGGCAGTGTTGTGCACGACTGGTAACCACGAGTCATGGCCACGGACAACGACCCATCTAATCCCTTATTGGCACTGGCAGTTTATTTTCCCTGCCAGTTTATTAAGAGCTTATCCTTAATTCCTATGATCCTAAGACCTAAACTACTTTCATTTTATGCTCTGAATAGTGAGTTTTAAGAATGGTAAGTTCATTCTAAGCCTAGCCTTATTCATGCATGCAAGTTTAGAAGTCTGGAGGGGGTGATCAAGCTCAATCTCTCAAAGTTCTTCCTCAATTATTCCTTGGGGAATCTGAGAAGTTGTAGAATCAGATCCTCTCAGGTATGTAGGGTTATGAATGGGTGAAATTGTTCACACCCATGCCCAATCCCTCTCTAATTCATGACAATCTACATGCTGATTCTACGGGGTTTTAAACCAATGCATGAATTCCTTAAGTCTCTATCATGAGTATGATCTATTTATGTTTCTAATGTGAATTATGACTTATGGGAAAATTTTACAATGTTTTCAAGTATAAAACATGTTTTAAAGTTTTATAAATTGTGATGCCCATCCGTGAAAGTTCATGAAGGTTGAGATCTATGATGTATGTTCAAGTATGTTGAGATATTTATGAGAAAAGCATGTTTTCAAGTTTACCTTGTCTATGATCACGTTTTCAGGTGAATCAAGTATTTTCAAGAATGTTTAAGCATTGGGCAAACCCATATTTTCAAGTATGATTTACGATTTCATGTCAATTAGCTTAGCACATGGTTTTGTAGTCTAGACTCCCAATTATGTTAAGCTTTTGGTATTGTTTGAGACTAGGCTCCTCATGTATGATTTTAAATTTTTATATGTATATGATTGTTCAGCTTCATCACTAGACAATGGTCAGTTTCATTATAAAACGATGGAGAGTATATGCATGTTTTTAGGAGTAGTGTCTAGCATCGAGTACGATAAGGGTCAGTCAACACTATGCCTCGGAACTATGAGCCAATGTAGGTGTGTTAAGATTATTCGAGACCTCCTTTCTGAGCTTTTCGCTACCCAAATATCATGGTAGCATCCTTAGCCATGGCAAGGCTTTGGACAACTCTGCCCACTTGGGTGTGACAGTCGGGACCACGTAATCTCTATCGTGGTAATGTCGGTTACATGATGAGTCTTCCATTATTTCTCATGATTTCAATTATGCATGTACATCAGTCATTATATTATGTTTTCAGTAGGTTTGACCTAATGTTCAGTTTTACGTATGATTATCCGTTTTAAGCTTTAGGTCATTCAATTCAGTTATGATATTCAAATATGTTCAGATCATGATTTCAGAAAATAACATGCAAGCCCTACTCTCAGAATCTTATTTTTTATTATGTTTATATTATGCATGATTTAATTATTTTACTTACTTAAGCGGTTTTTACTTACCTTACATACTCGGTACATTCTATGTACTGACCGCATACTCTATACTGTATCATTTTATGATATAGGCTCTGATACTCAGACTCAGCCTCATTGCTAGCCATCCTTCTACAGTAGCATATCTAGTCTCAGTTGGTGAATCCACATCTCCAGAGGACCATTCCTTAATAGGTATCCTTACATTTTTCATTTTAGGCTTAGAGAGTTAGTTGGGGTCTTGTCCCATCAATTCATCAGAAATAGAGGCTTTTCAAACCTAGATTGTATTCATCTTCAGTGTCGTGTTGTATGTTCAGATATTATGTTATCTTCATACTTTCACTAAATTTATCATGTTGACCTTCCTCTTTTACTGATTGAGTTATATGTTTGTTCATGCCATGGGTTGACTTGGAGTCTCTCATGGCTCCTTGTTCGGTGTTTCGATCAAGGCCCATGTTCGGGTCATGAAAAACTTGGTATCAGAGCAATAGGTTTTAAAGTATCCTAGGGTACCTGAAAGCTACATTAAGTAGAGTCCTTTTAATGGGTGTGAAGCGTGCCATACTTATGATGAAGAGGCTATGAGACATTTAGGAAATATTCCCTTCTTTCATGATATATGTCATGCGGTGAAATGTCTCTCTATCCTTCTAACTCATGCTATTTTCATTTGTAGAAACATGCCCTCCTGTAGAGTTAACGGGAGGAGAAATGGAAACGAAAATAGCCACGAGGGTGGCAATGGAAATAAAAATAGCCACGAGGGTGGCAATGGAGACGGGCACTAGCAGGCCCCACCAGTCCATGCAGAGCATATATCCAAGTCGGTTGCCCAAACAGAGTTCAGGGAAGACATTCAGATATTAGCCTAGGACCTAATCGCCTAGGTCAATCAGCAGGCAGTGGCGCATGTACCTTAGATTGGGAATGCGGCGGTAGCAAAGGTTAGAGACTTCGTGAGGACAAACCCTCCCAAGTTCATAGGATCGAAGGTGGACGAGGATCCACATGAGTTTATCGATGAGATCCTAAAGATCACCCAGGTCATGGGGGTGACAGGAGAGGAGTGCGCTGATTTAGCCTCATATCAATAGAAGGGGGTTGGCGCACATTTGGTTTAAATAGTGGAAGGATAGTAGGGAAGCGAGAGTAGGCCATATTGTCTGGGATGAGTTTATGTCACATTTCTGGAGCGGTTCTTCGCTCGTGAGATGAGGGAGATTAAAGCAGCTGAATTTGTGAATCTGAGAAAAGGGAAGATGACAGTGTAGGAGTATTACTTAGAGTTCACTTGTTTGTCCTAGTACGCACAAGAGTTAGTGGTTGATCAGAGAGCTCGAGTGAGAGGGTTTTGGAGTGGTGGACTACCTAGACAAGGATTTTTGGACTGCGATACTTCATTAGGATATGGATTTTCCTCAGATAGTTTTGTACGCCTAGCAGATGGATGTTATACATATGAGAGAGCGAGACAAAGAGGGCTAGGACAGACAGTTATGGGTTCTCTCAGCAGACACCAGGTGGTGTACACCGTCAGCAGTCCCACTAGAAATCGTCAGCCTCAGCATCGTCAGCTATGAGTGTGCCATCCAGATCTAGGAATGATTAGAGAGGATGAGCATCAGGCTATTGAGAGCTAGAGTAGCAGACCCATAGATTTCGATATCCCAGTTTGCGACAGGTGTGACCGGAAACGTGCGGGTCAGTGTTTGGTAAGAACAGGTGCTTGCTTCAGGTGTGGGAAGTTTGGAGATATGCTCAGAGATTGCTGATCAGTTAGATAGGGCCATGATAGGGGCCGAGGCTCAACATCAAATTCAGCAGGTACACCAGCAAGCCCAACTCAATAGGGCGCATCTACTAGTGTGGGTGGGGGACAATGCCAGAACAGATTTTATGCCCTACCATCCCGCCAGGAGCAGAAGGTCTCCCCAGACAGAGTCACTGGTATGTTGCGAATTTTTCACCTTGATGTATATGCTTTGTTAGATCTAGGGGCTACTTTGTCCTTCATGATGCCCTACGTTACTAGTAGCTTTAGAGTCAGTTCCGAAATCTTGTCAGAACCCTTCTTAGTCTCTACTCCAGTCGGTGATTCAATTATAGCTCGACGGCTGTATAGAAATTGCCCTATCACAGTTCATTAGTAAATCACCTCAGCAAACCTAGTAGAGTCAGTCATGACCACCTTTGATGTTATCCTCAGTATAGATTGGCTATTTGCATGTTATGCCTCAGTTAATTATAGGACTTGTGCGGTGGAGTTCCGGTTTTCGGGTGAGCCAGCCTTAGAATGGAAGGGTAGCTCAGTCGTTCCTGTAGGTCATTTCATTTCCTAACTTAATGCCAGAAAGATTATTTCTAAGGGTTGTGGGTACCATCTAGTTAGGGCTAATGATGCTACGTTTGAGACCCCGACTATCCAGTCAGTTCAAGTAGTACGTTAGTAACCAGACATCTTCCCAGATGATTTACCGAGAATCCTCGCGATTGCGAGATTTATTTTTGTATTGACCTCCTTCCTAATACACAACCTATATCTATTTCTCCTTATAGAATGGCTCCAGTCAAGCTAAAGGAGTTGTAGTAGAATTTGATGGACCTTCAAGACAAGGGTTTCATCAGACCTAGCAAATCCCCGTGGGGTGCACTAGTTCTCTTTGTCCGAAAGAAAGATGGTTCACTTCATATGTGTATTGATTATCGGCAATTGAACAAGGTCACCATCAAGAACAGGTATCCTCTCCCCAAGATTGATAATTTTCTTGACCAGCTTCAAGGTACTAAGTGCTTTTAGAAGATAGATCTCATATCTGAATACCATCAGCTTAAGGTTCAAGAGAGTGATATCCTGAAGACAGCCTTCAGGACTCGGTATGATCATTACAAGTTTGTTGTTTTGTCTTCTGGACTAATGAATTCTTTTGTAGCTTTTATTGATTTGATGAAAAGGTTGTTCAAGCCATACTTGGATATGATTGTGATTGTTTTCCTAAATGACATCTTGATATACTCTCTGAGCAAGGAGAAGCATGCCGGTCATTTAGGGGTGGTGCTATAGACTCTCAAGGATCGCTAATTATACGCTAAATTCAGCAAGTGCAAGTTTTGGTTTAATTCAGTGGCATTTTTAGGCCAAGTGGTGTCAAGTGAGGGTATAAAGGCGGACTCTCAAAAGATAGAAGCAGTGAAAAATTGGCCTAGACCGATGAATCCTTCAGATATTAGGAGTTTCTTGGGTTTAGCTGGGTATTATCGGAGGTTTTTTATGGGGTTTTCATCTACTGTAGCTCCATTGACCAATATGACACAAAAGAAAGTGAAGTTTCAATGGTCGGAGGCTTATGAGAGGAGCTTTTGAGAGATGAAGACTTGACTCACTTCAGCACCGGTGTTAGCCCTACTTGAGGGTACCGATAGGTTTGTGTATATTTCTATGCTTCAAGGATCGGCCTTTTTTGTTTATTGATGCACCTTGGTAAGGTTATAGCGTATGCTTCCAGGCAGCTGAAGGTTCACAAAAAGAATTAGCCGACTCATGATCTCAAATTGGCGGTGGTAGTATTCGCCTTGAAGATTCAGAGACATTATTTATACTGGGTCCATCTAGATGCCTCGATGGACCACAAAAGCCTACAATATGTGTTTACCCAAAAGGATATAAATCTACATCAAAGAAGGTGGTTGGAGCTACTCAAGGATTACGATATGAGTGTTCTTTATCATCCAGGCAAGACTAATATTTTAGCAGACATTCTTAGTAGGCTCTCTATGGAGAGTGTGTCCCATGTATATGAGCGGAGAAAGGAGTTGGTGAAGGATGTGTATCGGCTTGCATGGTTGGGAGTTCATTTGGTTTACTCGACCGATGGTGGTGTTATAGTTCAGAATGGATTAGAATCATCCTTGGTGATTGATGTGAAAGCTAGATAAGATGAGGATCCCATTTTGGTAAAGTTGAAGGAAGCGGTTCAAAATTAGAAGGTAGAGGTCTTCTCTAAAGGAGGAGATGGTATGCTTCTATATCAGGGATGCTTGTGTGTTCAAGATGCTGGTGATTTGAGAGATCGGATGTTGCAGGAGGCTCGTGGTTCTAGGTATTCGATACATCCAAGTGCCACCAATATGTACCATGACCTACGGAAAGTCTATTGGTGGAATGGCATTAATAAGGACATAGCGGAGTTTGTGGCTAAGTGTCAGAATTGTCAACAAGTGAAGGTTGAGCACCATAGACAAGGAGGTGTACTTTAAGACATCAGTATTCCTACTTGGAAATGGGAGAAGATCAATATGGACTTCATCACAGGGTTGCCTCACACTCGTCGATAGTATGACTACATTTGGGTGGTCATGGATAGGTTGATCAAAGCTGCTCATTTCCTAACAATCAAAACCACTAATTTAGTGGAGGATTATGCCAAACTATACATTCAAGATCTAGTTCGGTTGCATGGAGTGCTCTTGTCCATCATATCAGAAAAAGGTACTCAATTTACCTCCCAATTTTGGAGGTTGATTCAAAGGGACTTGGTACTCAGGTCAAGCTTAGCACAACATTCATCCGCAAACCGATGGTCAGGTGAAGCGGATTATTCAGACTCTTGAGGAAAATTTTAGAGCGTGTGTTGTTGACTTCAAGGGTAGTAAGGATGATCATTTTCCTTTCATTGAGTTTGCACATAAAAACAACTATCATTCTAGCGTTCAGATGGCTCGGTTTGAGGCTCTCTATGGGTGGAGGTGTAGATTGTCAATTGATTGGTTTGAAGTTGGTGAAGTCGAGATGATAGGGCCAGATTCACTCCATGAGGCCATGGAGAAAGTTCAACTCATAAAGGACAGGTTGAAAACAACTCAGAGTCACCAAAAGTCCTATACAGATGTAAGAAGAAGAGAACTTGAGTTTGAAGTCGACAATTTGTGTTTCTAAAGGTGTCTTCCATGAAGGGAGTGATGAGGTTCGGAAAGAAAGGGAAAATTAGTCCCCATTATGTTGGCTCATACCGAATTGTGAAACGGGTTGGAAAGGTAGCATATGAGTTGGAGTTTCCCTCATAACTAGCCTTAAACCATCTAGTTTTCCATGTATCGCTCTTAAAGAAGTGTTTAGGTGATCCAACTCTAGTTGTTCCAGTGGACAATGTCAGTGTGAAACACGGCCTTAGTTATGAAGAGATTCGGTGGAGATACTAGATCGGCAGGTTCATAAGCTAAGGATCAAAGAAGTAGATTTAGTCAAGGTTTTATGGAGGAATCAACATGTTGAGGAAGCTACGTGGGAGGCCGAAGCTACGTGGGAGGCTAAATACCCCCATCTTTTCCTTTCCAGCTCAGTTCCAACTTGAGGTATCAGTTTTTGTCCTAAAACTCAATTCAATTACTAGTTCATCTCATGTACCTAGGTTTCTTTCATGTAAATAGATGTATTTATGGTTTGGGAATTCAGTTCATTCAAGTAGTTTAAATCAGAGTCAGTCGCTCTGTCAGTTTTCAGCATGTATATTCAATATTTTAGTAAGTTGATCGCATTGCTCTGCTTTTCTGTATGATTTTCAACATTCGAGGATGAATGTTCCCAAGGGGGAGATATAGTAATGCCCCAGAAATCCTAAGATCAGACTCGAGAGTTGAAATGAAGAAAACAGGATTTTCTGCACCAGGTCATAAGACGAGTAATCCAGTGACCCGACAGGATGACCATGATTCGTTAAGTGACTCATCGCGAGGGGTTTCACATAATTTGGAAATTTCATATTTTGTAACAACGGGCATGACCATGAGTCATGGCCAGCCCCATGACTCGTTAAGTCAGTCGTGGTCAAGGTTGATGGAAGGAAGAGGAAAGATAGGTAGTGTACCTAAGAGATTGGTCACCATGACTCGTTGGGTACACCACGAGTCATGGTGTCCCCTGTGGTGACGAAAAATTGAGAATTTTGGCAGTGTTGTACGCAACTGGTGACCATGAGTTGTGGCCATGGACAATGACCCATCTAGTCCCTCCTTGGGACAAGCAGTCTATTTTTTGCTGTGAGTTTATTAAGGGCTTTTCCGTAATTTCTATGATCCTAAGGCCCAAACTATGTCATTTTATGCTCTGAATCGTGAGTTTTAAGAAGGGTAAGTTCATTCTAAGCCTAGCCTAATTCATGCATGCAAGTTTAGAAGTCTAGACGGGTTGATCTAGCTCAATCTCTCAAAGTTCTTCCTCAATTATTCCTTGAGCAATCAGAGAAGTTGTAGAATCAAATCCTCTCAGGTATGTAGGGTTATGAATGGGTGAAACTATTCACACCCATGCCCAATCCCTCTCTAATTTACGAAAATCTACATTTTGATTCTATGGGGTTTTAACGGAATGCATGAATTCCCTAACTCTCTATCATGGGTATGATCTAAGCATGTTTCTACTGTGAATTATGATTCATGGGCAACTTTTACAATGTTTTCAAGCATATATCATGTTTTCAAGTTTTATAAATTATGATGCCCATCTATAAAAGTTCATGAAGGTTGAGATATATGATGTATGTTCAAGTATGTTGATATATTTATGAGAAAAGTATGTTTTCAAGTTACCCATGTCTATGATCATGTTTTCAAGTGAATAAAGTATTTTCAAGCATGTTTAAGTATTGGGCAATCCCATATGTTCAAGTTTGATTTATGATTTCATGTCAATTAGCTTACCACATGATTTTTAAGTCTAGAATCCCAATTATATTCAGCTTGTGGCATGGTTTAAGCCAAGGCTCCTCATGTATGATTTCAGATTTTTATATGTATATGATTTTTCATCTTTGTCAGTAGATGATAGTCAGCTTCTTTGAAAAAAATGGAGAGCATATGCATGTTTTTTGGAGTAGTGTCTAGCACCGAGTAGGCTAAGGGTCAGTCAACCCTATGCCTCTTAACTATGAGCCAACATAGGTATGTTCAGATTATTCAGAACCTCCTTTTTGAGCTTCCCCTTCCCAGAAGGTCCTTCAGCTTGATATCGATATCATGGTAGAGTCCTCAGCCCTGGCAAGTCTTTGGATGGCTCTGCCCACTTGAGTGTGACTGTCGGGACCACATAAGCTCTATCGTGGTAAGGTCGATTACATGACGAATCTCCCATTGTTCCTCATGATTTTCGTTAAGCATGTACATCAGTCATGATATTATGTTTTCAGCAGGTTTGACCCAATGTTCAGTTTTACTTATGATCATCAGTTTTAAGCATTGGGTCATTCAATTTAGTTATGATGTTTTCATCACGCTTTCAAAAAATACCATGCAAGCCCTACTCTCAGAATCTTATTTTTATGATGTGTTATATTAGGCATGATTTTATGATTTTACTTAAGCATTTTTAATTACCTTGCATACTTGGTATATTCAACGTAGTGACTGTATACTCTATGCTGTATCATTTCATGGTATAGGCTCCGATTTTAAGACTTAGCCTCGTTGCTAGCCATCCTTCTAGAGTAGCATATCCAGTCTCAGTTGGTGAGTCTTAATCTATGGATAACCATTCCTTATCAATTATCCTTATATTTTTAGTTTCAAGCTTAGAGAGTTAGTTGGGGTCTTGTCCCATCAACTCATTAGAAATAGAGGTTTTTCAAACATACATTGTATTCAGCTTCAGACTCGTGTTGTATGTTCAAATATCATTTTATGTTCAGACTTCCTCTATGTTTATTATGTTGACCTTCCTCTTTTATTGATTGAGTTAGATGTATGTTAATTCCATGGGTCGACTTGAAGTCTCTCGGGGCTCCTTGTCCCGTGTCTCAATCCGGGTGCCTTTTCGGGTCGTGACCCTATAAGGTGGTTTGAGGTTGGTAAATCTACCTTGATAGGGCCAGACTCAGTTCATGAAGCTATGTAGAAGGTGCAACTTATCAAGGAAAGGTTGAGAAAAGCTCAAAGCTGACAGAAATCTTATGCTAATGTGAGGAGAAAAGAGCTAGAATTTGTTGTAGATGATTGGGTTACCGGAAAATTTCACCCATGAAGGGGTTGATGATGTTTTGAAAGAAACAGAAACTCAGTCCAAGATATATAGGAGCCTACAGGATTCTGAGGTGAATTGGCAGTGTGGCATATGAGTTAGAATTACCTCCATAGTTAGCATCAGTGCACCCAGATTTCCATGTGTCACTGTTGAAAAAGTGCATCGGTGTTCTGAGCTTAATTGTGCCATTAGACAGTGTGGCAGTGAAAGATAGTCTCTCTTACGAAGAGGTTCCAATTCAGATCCTAGATGGTCAAGTCTGTAAGTTGAGGAACAATAAAATCACTTCAGTGAAAGTCCTATGGAGTAACCAGCTAGTTGAGGGAGCCACATTCGAGGCAAAAACCGACATGACGGCCAAATACCCTCATTTATTCCCTTCCAGTTCAGCTCTAGCATCAGGTACCAAATTCCTCCTTAATACTCTATTCAGTTCCGGACTCATGAGCTCTATTCAAACTTTCAATATGCATCCTAGTTGCATCAACTCAGTTAGCATGGTTAAATAAGTTTGGAGTCAGCCATTCCTCCAAAAATCAGTTCATAGCCTCAGTTTGGGAATTGCATCTCTTTCCTAGTTTTCTAGCAGTCTTAGCCTTCATTCGAGGATGAATGATTCCAAAGGGGAGATATTGTAACACCCCAAAACTTTCCTAGACCAAACTCAGACTTTGCACGAAAAACCAGGGGAAAACTAGGAATATTTTCTCATAATGATCGAGACAATAAGTCATTGTCAACAGTAATGACCTGTTGTCTAGGTTGTGGTCAGCCCTGCTAATTGTCCTCCAAGAACCAATGAGACGTGGAATGACTCGTTGCATCAGGCAATGAGTCATCCTGTCACTTGTCACCTTCCCAACTCAGGAATCAGTTTACCCATTCCAAGAACCCACGAGTCAAATGACGAGTCATTATCTGATGTAACGACTCATGGGCGGGATTGTTAGTTGAAGCTCCAGGGTGTTGTTGATGATCTCTTCCAATGAAAATGAGTGACAACAACGACCCATTAAATCACACAATGAGTCATTATGTACACTCGTGGTGTCAAGCCCCAAAATTCTTTAGGATTTCCAGAAGCAAGGACAAGAGGTGGCAATGACTCGTTGTCTCAACCAATAAGTCGTGGTGTAACCTCTTAGAGGAGGGGCCTAGTGTTTTATTCAAGACCCTGCCAGTGGCCATGAGAGGTACCAATTACCCGTTGGTTCTTCAAATAAGTCGTAGTCACTACCTATTGCCAGTTCTAGTATGCCCTAGGTTTAAGACCATGATAGACGACTGGTCCCAACGAGTCATGGTGTCAACGAACAACTCATTGTCTGACCTATTGGTCCCTGTCGGGAATTTTCTAGACTTTCTTCTAGGGTTATTTCAGTAACATCTAGCTTATTAGTCCCTAAACTACGTCATTTTGGATTATATTCAGGGGATTTAGAGGGGTAATTGATGTTTATACTTCATTCCTCTCATCCCATCAGAAGTCAGAACATAGAATCTCAGTTAGGAAGCACAGAGCAGGGCAAGGTTTTGGACTCCTTCTCAGAATTTCACAAGCATTTTCTCAGGAATCCTTCACCAGGTATGTGGGAATTTAGCAAGGGAAATTGTCCTTCCCTTGTGCCCCAAAAATCCATCTAACTTTCTTATCAGTTCTAAGCTCTATGTTTTCTAATATGAGCAATTTATCAACTAGATTTCTGCCTATATCATGTCGAATACTGTTCATGTTAATTGTTGTTATATTTCCATTATCCAGTGACTATGTTGATACTTTTTCCTATAAATTGGTTCTAGCCCTAGATTTTGAATGCAGTAAATTGGAGTCTTGCACAGTTGATTAGTTATTCTTGTTGCTAGATTCTATCAGTGTGGGGATTCCCATATTATTAATATCAGTTGAAATCTCAGTCAGTTGCATGCTAGTCCAGTTTCAATCAGAATGTTAGCATGTTGAGTATTTTTTCAGAAATGTCAGCTGATCGGTTTGACTATAGTTTTCCTTGAGGTGTTAGTAATGCCTCCCAGATTTCAGTTATCAATTTCTGTTATCAGTTACTGGTTTATTCTTTAGACTCTTAGGACACTTCTAGATAAGCAGTTCTGATCAATCTTAGAACCACCAATATCATTTGCAGTTTTTTCTTTAGACTGTTATGACGCTTTCAGATAAGCAGCTCTGGCCAGTCTTAGAACAGCAGTTATAAAATCCGGTCTGATAAGACTCTCAGGGTACTTCCAAATAAGTATCCCTGATGTAATATTGGGTCGTAGTTTTGAGCTATCAACTTGGTAGTAGTAGTCATGTTAGGACTATCCAATGGGAGTAGGACTTAGCAACAAGAGTGTCGGGGTTCCGGTGCACCCAGTTTCCCAGAACTATATTTCCACCGTAGGTTATTTTTTCCCAAATGGGCCATCTAGTGATTTTTAAAGTTCATGCCTTTATACCCTGGAGAGGTATATTGGGTCCTATCGATGGGGTGTATACATCGAACTCCACGTTTAGCTCGCGTTGTTATTTGTCGATTATAGACTCTCCCACTAGTCAGTACAGTTCTAGTTTAGCGCAGTTCAGTTCAGTTTAGCTTATCTCAGATTAGTGTCTCAAATCCAGGACATGTCTATGACCATCATTTAGGGTCACTATTGACCATATCAGTTATACTTCAGTTGTATGAGTTTTTAGTATTTTAGTTGGTCATTACATATCATTAAAGTTCGGTTACTTGTTCTTTAATGTTTATTACATCACTCGCTTGCTCAGTACATTCCAAGTACTAATGCATACCTTCTATGTTATATCATATCATGATACAAAGGCAGGTTCTCAGCCCAGCATCATCAGTAGATTCCTTCAGAAGATACCAGCAGCAGTTTTTGGTGAGTCCTCATCTTTTGAGGAAGATATTTATTTCCAGTTAATTTCCTTCAGTTATACTTTAGAGTTAGTTGGGGGCCTATCCCAGTAGCTCATCATCAGTAGACGGCTTTCAGATATAAACTCAGATATTCAATATTGTTTTTCAAATGTATGGACTTTTATCAAATCCGTTTTCTTAAATGATCTTATTTATTTAAAGCTTTTGCATATGTTTATTTAGTTTACCAGTGTTATGATATATCATGGGTTGGCTTGGGGTTACTTATGACTCTAAGTACCATGTATCGTCTAGGGTATAGACTCGGGTCGTGACCCTTTCTCAGTCTTTACTCCAGTCGGTGATTCAGTTATAACTCAATAGGTATATAGAAACTACCTTGTCACAGTTCGTTAGAAAGTCACCTCAATAGATATATTAGAGTTAGCCATGACCGATTTTGATGTTATCTTCAACATGGATTTGCCACACGCATGTTATGCCTCAATCAATTATAGAACCTGTGTAGTAGAGTTCATATTTCTGGGCGATCCAGTCATAGAGTGGAAGAGTAATTCAGCTGCGTCTATAGGTCACTTCATTTCCTACCTTAAGCCCAGAAGGATGATTTCTAAGGGTTGCGTGTACCATCAAGTTAGAGTAAAAGATGATATGTCTGAGGCCCCGACTATCCAGTCAGTTCCCATAGTGCGTGAGTATCCAGAAGTGTTCTAGATGATATACCGGGAGTTCCTCCCGAGTGGAAAATCATTTTATGTATTGACCTTCTTCCCAATACGCAGCCTATATCTATTCCTCCTTATAGAATGGCCCCAACCGAGTTAAAGGAGTTGAAGGAGTAGTTGAAGGATCTTTTGGACAAGGATTTCATAAGACCAAGAAAATCCCTGTGGAGTGCACGAGTTCTCTTTGTCCGAAAGAAGGATGGTTCCCTTCGGATGTGCATTTACTATCAGAAATTGAACAAAGTTACCATCAAAAATAGATATCCCCTCCCTGGAATGATCATTTGTTTTGACCAGCTTCGGGGTGCCAAGTGTTTCTCAAAGATAGACCTCATATCTCAATACATCAGCGCAGGGTTCGGGATAGTGACATCCCAAAGATAGCCTTCAAGACTTAGTATGGTCACTATAAGTTTGTAGTTACGTCTTTTGGACTAACGAATGCTCCTACATCTTTTATGGATTTGAGGAATAGTGTGTTAAAGCCTTACCTAGATATGTGCGTGATTGTGTTCATAGATGACATCCTTATATACTGTCAAAGCGAGGAGGAGCATGCCGCTCATTTGAGAGTGGTGCTACAGACCTTGAAGGATCGCCAATTGTATGCTATATTCAACAAATGTGAGTTTTTGTTGAACTCAGTGGCATTTTTGGGTCATGTGGTTTCAAGTGAGGGTGTACAGGTGGACTCTCAAAATATAGAAGCGGTGAAGAATCGGCCTAGACTAGTTAGTCCTTTAGATATCGATAGTTTCTTCGGTTTAGCTGGTTATTATTGGAGATTTGTTGAAGGGTTTCATCCATTATAGCACCGTTAACTAAATTGACCCAAAAGTAAGTGAAGTTCCAATGGTCAGAGGCTTGTGAGAAGAGCTTCCAAGAGTTGAAGACTCAACTCACTTCAGCACCGATGTTGACCCTACCTGAGGGTACGTATCATGGGTTTGTGGTATATTGTGACGCTTCGAGGATCGGCCTTCATTGTGTACTCATTTAGAATGGTAAGGTTATAGCCTATCCTTCCAGGCAGCTGAAGATTCATGAAAAGAACTATCCAACTCACAACCTCGAGTTGGCGGCGTAGTATTTGCCTTGAAGATTTGGAGATACTATCTGTATGGGGTCCATGTGGATGTGTTTACGGACCACAAAAGGCTATAGTAAGTGTTTACCTAAAAGGATTTGAATCTACATTAGAGAAGGTGGTTTGAGCTTTTGAAGGATTATAATATGAGTGTCCTTTATCATCCGGGCTAAGCTAATATGGTGGCAGATTCTCTTAACAGGCTTTCTATGGAGACTGTGTCCCATGTAGATGAGGAAAGGAAAGAATTAGTAAATGATGTGCATCGGTTTGCACGACTAGGAGTCCGTCTTGTTGACTCGACAACTAGAGGTGTCATTGTTCAATATGGGTCAGAATCTTCCTCGGTGACCGAGGTCAAGGCTAGACAAGACGAGGATCTGACTTTGTTAAAGTTGAAGGATGTCGTCAAGAATCAAAAAGTGGAGGTTTTCTCCCAAGGGGGAGATGGTGTGCTACGATATCAGGGTCGTTTGTGTGTACCGGGTGTTAAGGACCTAAGGGAGCGGATGTTGCATGAGGCTCATGGTTCCAGATATTTTATACATCCAGGTGCCACCAAGATATACTATCACCTATAAGAAGTCTATTGGCAGAAGGTAGCTTATTTTCTACCAGTCAAAACTATCGATTCAGCAGAGGATTATGCTATGTTATATATTCTGGAGTTAGTTCAGTTGCATGGAGTGCCCTTGTCCATCATATCAGATAGAGGTACTTAGTTTACCTCCCATTTTTGGAGGTCGTTTCAGAAGTGACTTGGTACTCAGGTCAAGCTTAGCACAACATTTCACCCGCAAATAGAGGGTCAGGCGGAGTGTTTCATTCAAACTCTTGAGGATATGTTGAGAGCGTGTGTGATTGATTTCAAGGGTAGTTGGGATGATCATTTACCTCTCATTGAGTTTGCATATAACTACAACTACCATTCTAACATACAGATGGTTCCGTTTGAGCCTCCCTATGGGCAAAGATGTAGATTGCCTATTGGTTGGTTCGAAGTCGGTGAAGTTTCATTAGTAGGAATAGATTCAGTCCATGAGGCCATGGAGAAGTTTCTGCGTATAAGAGACAGGTTGAAAATAGCTCAAAGTCGCCAAAAGTGTTATGCAAATGTGAGGAGGAGGGAGCTTCAGTTTGAAGTTGATGATTGGGTGTTTCTAAAGGTATCTCCCATGAAGGGTATGATGAGGTTCAGAAAGAAAGCTAAACTCAATCCCCCTTATGTTGGTTCGTACCGGATTGTGAGACAAGTTGGCAAGGTAGTATATGAGATGGACTTTCCCTCAGAATTAGCTTCAGTCTGTCCAGTTTTTTGTGTGTCGATTTTAAAGAAATGCTTCGGTGATCTGGCTTTGGTTGTCCCGGTAGACAGTGTGGGTGTGAATGATTGTGTTAGCTATGAGGATGTTCTGGTGGAAATACTTGATCATCAGATTCAAAAGATAAGAAACAAAGAAGTAGCATCAGTAAAGATTTTGTGGAGAGACCAACATGTTGAGGGAGCTACGTGGAATGCCAAATTAGATATGATGGCTAAATACCCACATCTATTCCCTTCCGTCTTAGTTTCATCTTGAGGTATCAGTTTCCTCCCTAGTACTCTATTTAGTTTCATGTTCAGTTCATGTGCCCCTGTTTCTTTCATGTCAATGTATGTATGCATGATTCATGAATTCTGTTCGGTCATGAAATTTAGTCCGAATTCAATCACTCTGTCAGTTTTCAGCTTCAATGTTCAGTATTTGGCATGGTAGTTGCATTTCTAATCTTTTTAGTATGATTTCCAACATTCGAGGAAGAATGTTCCCAAGGGGGAGATATTTTAATACTCCTAAATCCCTAAGATCAGACCCAAGGGTTGAAATGGAAAAATAGGATTTTCTGCACCAGGTCCCAGGACAAGTCGTCCAGTGACCCGTGGGAAGAAGGGTGAACTTGGAAGAATTTTGGGATTTAGGGGTGAAGACGAGTCGTGGTCAGCACCACGATTCGTTTTGTTGGCTGTGGTCAAGATTTGATTTAAGGTTGAAGATTTTGGACTATGCACCTAACGACTAGTCACCACAAGTCATCAGGCATACCACGAGTAGTGGTGTCCCTCGTGTTTACCGAGGTTGAAAGATTTATAGTGCTGGGGATGACTAGCAGACCATGAGTCATGGTACAGGGGACGAATCATCCAGTCCCTCGTTGGGACTGGCGGTGCGTTTTCCCTACGAATTTATTAAGAGCTTTTCCGTAATTCCTAAGTTCCCGAGGCATACACTACGTGGTTTTAAGCTCAAGAAGGTGTGTTTTAAGAGGGGTAAGTTCACTCTAAGCCTATTCTCAAGAGTGTTGTGAAATATGATTTCTACAGGTATGTCGGGTTGTGATTGGGCGTATTCATCCTCACCCATGCCCAATCTCTCTTCAATTTCATGAAAATTCTAGTTGTTGAATCTATGGGGTTTTAACCCAACATGTGAATTTTTTAAGTATCAATCAAGGATATGATCTATGCATGTTGCTAATGTTGAATTATGAGTAATGGGTATATTTTACAATATTTCAATTATAAATTATATTTTCAAGTTTGAGAAATTATGACGTCGGTCCATGGAATATTAGGAATGTTAAGATCTATGATATATGTATTCAAGCACGATGAGATGTATATGATCAAAGTATGATTTAAAATTACCTATGTCAATGCTCATATTTTCGAATGATCAAGTCTATGTTAAGCATGTTTAAGTATTGGGCAAGCCCATATGATAAAGTATGTGTCATCATTAATCTAGATTTTATGTTATTAGCCTACCACATGGATTTGGCCTTTAGACTCTCACTATTTTCATCTTGTGGTATAATTTGAGCCCAAGGTTTCCCATGTTACGATTTCAGATTATGCACGTATCTTATGAGTCAACATCATCACTAGATGATCATTCAGCTACGTTAAAAAATGACAGAGAGCATATGTATATTTTCGAGAGTAGTGTCTAGCATCGAGTCGGCTATGGGTCAGTCCACCCTATGCGTCAGAACTACATCCCAACGTTGGTATGTTCAGATTATTGGGACCTCCCTTGTGAGCTTCCCCTGCCCCCAAGGGGCCATCATCTTGATATTGATATCATGGTAGCATCCTTAGCCCTGGTAATGCTTTGGAAGGCTCTACACACTTGAGTGTAATAGTTGGGACCACGTAAGCTCTATTGTGGTAAAGCAGGTTATATGACGAGTCTCCCATTTTTACTCATGATTTTAGTTATGCATGTTCATTAGTCATGATGTTATGTTTTCAGCAGGTTTGACCCAATGTTCAGTTATACTTGCTACTATCAGTTTTTAGCTTTGGGTCACTTGATTTAGTTATGATACTCAGTTATGTATGAATCTTGTTTTCAGATAATAGCATGCAAGTCCTACTCTCAGATTCTTATAATGAACTATTTTATGTTACGAATGATCGCTGATTTTATTTACTTAGCAATTTTTCTTACCTTGCATACTCGATACATTTCCCGTACTGACTGCATACTCTATGATGTATGGTTTCATGATACAGGCTCGGATATTCAGACTCAGTCCTGGCATTAGACAGACTCTTAGTGTTAGCATCTCCCAGTCTCAATTGGTGAATCCTCATTTTCCGAGGATCCTTTTATCAGTTTTATTTAGTATTTTTCAGTTTCAGACTATAGTGAGTTAGTTTGGGTCTTGTCCCATCAACTCGTCAATAGTAGAGGCTTTTCAGACGTAGTATGTATTCTAGTTTCAACCTTGTGTTATGTAATCAGATGTTATGATATTCCAGACTACCGCTTTATTATTTATATTAGATGAAAATGTTGATTTCAGATGTCATGTGCATGCCAGGGGTCGACTTGTAGCCTCTCAGGGTTTTTTTTCCCGTGTCTCAATTCGAGCCTATGTTCGGGTCTTGACACATACTCTATTCTATATCATCTTATGATAGAGGTTCTAGTGATCCCTCCTAGTATCATCGCTAGCTCGCACTCACTCTGATTAGCTCTATCTCATTTTGGATGAGTCCTCATCATCCAAATACGTCTATCATCTCATGCTTCTTATGTTTTTTTTAGTATCAGACTTGGAGTTAGCAAGGGGCTTGTCCCAACATCTCATCAGATACTAGAGACTTTCCAGACATAGACTTAGCATGTTCAGCATTGTAATATTATCGCTTTATGATATTTAGTCTTCTGCTCATTCATCCTTATATTGATTTCTGCTTGATTATGCTCTAAAGTTATGTTATATATGTACCATAGGTTAGCTTGGATCCCATTCATGGTTCTAGGTCCCGTGTCTCAATTCGGGGTCCCAGCTTGGGTCGTGACAAACTTGGTATCATAGCGAAGGGTTTAGGTGTGTTCTAGGGTGTCTGAATGTCGCATTAAGTAGAGTCTTTTCCATAGGTGTGAAGCGAACCACAATTATGGGGAAGAGAGTACAAGACATTTTAGGAAATTTTCCTTCTTTCATGATCTATGTCGTGCGATGAAATACCTCTCTATTTCTCTAACTCATGCTATATGCGTTTACAGAAATATGTCTCCACACCGCATCGATGGAAGAAGAAATGGAAACAGAAATGGCCATGGCAATGGCAATGGAGAAGGGCATCAGCCAACCTTACCAGCTCTAGCAGATCCCTTGCCCGAGTAGATTAGTCATGGTGAGTTTAGGGCAGCCTTTCAGATTTTAGCATAGGCTATGACCGCTCAGGTCAACTAGTAGGTAATGGCCCACATTCCCCAAAATGGGAATGCAACAACAGCGAGAGTGCAAGACTTCCTCAGGATGAACCCACCTTAGTTTCTTGGGTCGAAGGTGGATGAGGACCCACTCGAGTTTATTAAGGAGGTGCAGAAGATCACGCAGATTATGGGGGTGACTGGAGACGAGAGTGTATACTTAGACTGCGATCAGCTGAAAGGGGTTTCTCACATATTTTTTTGTTAGTGGAAGGACAACAGGGGAGTTGGAGCCATTCCCATAGGTTGGGATGAGTTTGTGACTGCTTTCTAGGACAAGTTCTTTCCTCGAAAGTTGAGGGAGGCAAAGGCAGCTGAGTTCTGAATTTGAAGCAAAACAACATGACTGTTCAGGAGTATGCCTTGGAGTTTACCTGGTTTTCCAGGTATGCATCGGAGATAGTTGCTAATCTAAGGTCTCATTTCAGAAAATTTATGAATGGAGTAGTAGATTCACTAGTAAAGGAGTGCGGGACCGTCATGTTGATCAATGATATAGTTTTTCCTTACTGTTCATATATGTCCGGCAGATACAGGTGTAGCGGATGAAGGAGAAGGAGAGGGAGGCGAAGAGGGCCAGGACAGGTAGTCATGAGAACTTTCAGCAGAGGTACGGTGATGGACATCAACCTCAATTCCACCAGAGGTTTTTAGCCCCAGCCCCCTCATCAGCCAGCATTCCATCCAGACTTCGAGGAGATCAGAGAGGCAGAGCATCCGACTCTAGGGGACAGAGGAGCATGTCAGGGGAGTACACTTTTTCGACTTGTCGGAAGTGTGGTAGGAAGCACCCTGGCGAGTGTTGGGTTGGTGCTGATGGTTGTTTCATGTGTGGAAAGCCCGAATATATGCTCAAATATCATCCTACAGATAGACAAGGCGATAGTATAGGACATGCTCTAGCTACCAATTTAACAGCTCCAGTAGCTCTCCCATCTCAACAGGGCGAAAAGAGGTTGTTCTGGACTTATTTCATTATAATAAATAATTGGATCGTTACATCACATACAAATGAAAACATCGTTCGACCCCGAATATCCTATGGAGGAAAGGAAAAAAATACCTTATTCTACAAACAGCTGGGGGTGTTTGTCTCATATATCCTCTTCTGTTGCCCAAGTGGCCTGGTCTATGGGATGATTCTCCACTGGACTTTCGATACCCATACTTGATCTGAAAAGCTATCTTTGGAATATATTCAGCATGAATTTTTAGCTGGTGATATCCTAATAAATCAATCTTTGAGAATGTTGTTGCACCCTGTAGCTGATCAAACAAGTCATCTATTAGGGGAAGGGGATATTTGTTCCAAATTTTTACCTTATTTAGTCGACGGTATTAAATAAACATCCGCATGTTACCATCTTTCTTTTTCACAAACAACACGAGAACACCCAATGAGAGACACTCAGCCTTATAATCCCTTTAATAAGCAACTCTTGCAACTGCTCCTTGAGTTCCCTCGGCTCAGCTGGTTCCATCCTATATATAGGTATGGAAATAAGTCGGGTCCTTAGCTCTAGGTCTATGTAAGAGTTAATGTCGCGATTGGGTGGCATGCCTGGCAAATCCTCAAGAAGCACCTCTAAAATCTTTCGAACAACTGGTACCGACTCTATAGAGGGACGCTTTGAACTGGTATTCTGAATGTGGGCTAGATAAGCTGAACACCCTTGCCCTATCAATTTTCGGGTGCACATATAGGAGATAAGATTCTTAGGAGAAGGGATACAATTTTTTTTCCACTCTAACCTAGACAGTACTGGCACTGCTATGGTGACTGTCATAGCATTGCAATCCAAAATGACATAGTAAGGAGAAAACCAACACATTCACAGGATAACATCAAAGTCAACCACGTCTAAGATCACAAAGTCTACCCGCATATCACAACCCATAAAATCCACTGAATAAGCATAAAAAACCCTATCCACAACCATAGAATCCCTAATAGGAGTGGAAACATGAATAAAAATATCATGAACATCACCAGCAAGGTCCAATTCAATAGCAAAATTAGCAGACACACAGGAAAAAGTAAAACTACGATCAAATAATATTTTTCCCATTTTGTCACATACATGAATAACACCTGTTATAAATTCATATTAAGCCTCTGCTTTAGGTTGATTGGGGAATGCATAGAAGTAAGCCTGACCACCTTCTTGAGACTCGCCCCTATTGGGCTGCGTATCCCTTCCTCCGAACTAAGTATCATCCCTTCCTTTCTATATATCCCCTCTACCGGACTGGGTACCACCTCTAACTGCTGGATAATTCCCTTGCCCACTAGGGGCTATACTATTGAAGGCACTAACCCCCCCCCCAGAGTAGCTGGATGTAGAGAAATCTACCCATCCCATCCCGTCTAAACCTGGGACACCACCTAAAAATGAGGTAATGCTCACCACACTCATGACATACCTTATCAATTAGTGGCTTCTGATATAGAAAGGAGAAGATAGGGTGAAAGCCAAACTCAGAGCAAACCATCTGGGTTCTCCAAACTGTACATGTAGGCCGCGGAATGGTTCCCAGTCGACCACCAGCTAATACCTATATAGTCGACTAAATAGGGCAACTAGAGTACCATTGGAGAGTAAAAGCCCTACCAAAAGAACCATTGAAGTTACCCATTGTTCGAGCTATCTTATCGGCATTCCTTGTGTAACCATCTTGCTTAACCCCCTCCACATTTTTAATAAACTCCACTACTTCCTTTAAGGTCTTACCTACTGAGTCCATCTGCAGAGCTGACAACTAAAGACCAACATTCAAGCCCTTAACAAACCACCAGATCCTATCCTCCTCTATGGGCAGCAATGGCAGCTCATACCTAGAAAGGGAGTGGAAACGGGCCTCATAGGCTTCAATTGAAGTGGTTCCCTACCTAATATTGGTGAAGTGTCTCATATTTGGTTTCGTAGGATATGGGGTAAATATTTCTCGAGGAAAGTGGAGTAGAACAGAGTCCAGGTCAGTAGCAGTGACCCTATCGGTCTGCACTCCACAAATGCTCTCCACCAAAGCTTGGTGTCATCCATGAACTGGAAGGTGACAAATTTCACCCCATACTTCTCCATTGCCCCCATTTTATGGTGCCTCTCATGCAAATCAATGATAACTCATAGGCTTCCTCTGTCTTAGTGCAATTGAAGGTGGGAGGCTTCATCTTTCTAAACCTCTAGAATATATCATGCTCATCCCAAGTTATTAACAGCCCTACCACCGATCTCGAAAACATGACACCCTCAAATATATTGTCCATATGGGGAGCCACAATGGTTGTATGTTGTATCCCCGATTGCTGGACTGCTGGGGCTGCTGGTGCTGCTTCGTTATGCATCAGACCGCTCATAAGATTTAGTAACTGAGCCAGGACCTCAGAGGAAGATGGAGTAGTCATAGCCTCTCCCTGCATCGGTACCTCCACCTCCACTGCTATCATGTCCTGAACTACTAGAGGCACTTGGATTCTAACCTTTCTCTAAGGGACTAGGAGCACGGGCCCTACCTTTGGCAATAGCCGGCCTTTATGGCCTCGTCCTTTTCCATGAGCTCTGGTTGCTACTGCTGGCTCTGGTGCTTCCTTTCTGATTCCTCCTGCGTGTGTCCTCACTATTTGTGAGGAAAAAAATTTGTTAGATGCCAATTCAGATACCCAAAGGAATCATGTAATAACATGAATGAGAGAGAGAAGGGAGTTTTTCTAAAGTCTGGTAGTCTCTCAAAGATAAGTAAAGGACCTCTCCACATTGATCGACAAGATTCTACAAGACTTATCCTTGTATAATGAGATCAACGCACCTGTGGATCTAATACAACTTTATCACGACCCACATGGCCATGATTGACACCCACACTAATCCTCCCTGATGGGCGAACCAGCAAGTCCTAACTTCATTATTTTAGTTCAACATCCATATTATTTAACATTCATTAATAACATAAAGTAGCAGAAGTCTTATGGAAACTAATGGAAAGAGTGAAAACATCTTCGCTTATGACAAAGAATCAAAAGTCATCATATGGAGGACTTCTACCTAATAATAGTCTAAGAATAAGAATAGCAAAATAAATAAAATCTATGTCCAAAACAAAGACATTTTTTTCGAAGGAGTGGCATCATCTTTGAAACCTTATCTCACCCTCATAAGTCTCGCAACTGCT
This sequence comes from Datura wrightii, assembly GCA_035772735.1. NCBI lineage: Eukaryota > Viridiplantae > Streptophyta > Magnoliopsida > Solanales > Solanaceae > Datura > Datura wrightii. Next base: position 50,685,829 of record JASDFA010000020.1, on the reverse strand, counting down.
TCTATGAGTGGGGGCGAGAAGAAATTCCTTGATCATGATTTGCACTCAGAAAAGAAGTGCAGGAGTAGTGTCAGTACAACATATTATACTGGTAGGCATCATCGGCCAACTTTAGATAATATTAAGTAGACAGTAAAATAGCTACATACATTCACGAATGTAATTGCTTATTACACAATCCAATTTATAACATTGTTTAGAGTAAGGTCTAAGATGGTCTAATCATTGGATTAGGCCTCATTATAGAGGGGATGGGGTTGCGGTGGCAGTCTAGCCGCAGAGGTAAGAGTGTCACTGCAGCTATACTACTGAGGCAGTAGCTCGACCAAGCTATGAACCTTGTTTCCAAACTTAGCAGTTTTCCCATTCAATTCATTAAATCAAAAATAATATGTACAAGACAATCTCAATGAATCAATTCATCGTCATATCATATGAAATATATGCCTGAATCCTTAACATTCGATTCACCAATTTATTCATCAAATATGGACACATAAATCCTTCACAATCAATTTATCAACTTATTCATCAAATGTGGACACTTGAATTCTTAATCATCAGTTTAACACATTGTTACATGAAATATAGACACATGAATCCTTATCGATCGGTTCACCTTTGCTGACTTCATTTGGTCTCATCACATATCCACACACTTACTCACACTTATCACTGTACACACATGTTAGAGGGTCTTGATTCTACCCTTTTAGTTATGACCTGCAGAGGAAATAGAAATCAATGTACTATATTAGAATGGTACTCGCTCCTACTGATCTTCTTGTTTGGATAACCCCCATAGAAATAATCCACTAAATCATAATCACAAGCCCAGATGCTCCCCTTGGGCGTGAGCCACTCATCTCAGGATAAATTAGGTTATCTATTTCCATTCTCATATTATTTATATTATCGTGTGGTAATTTAGTATGACTTTCTAGAGGCACCAAGTTACTCTCATCAGCTTTGTGTTATTTATGAATGTTCAACCACTTACATGAATAATTAAAGGCACACATATACACCAAAAAGCATTCAAATTTCACCATAAATTCATCGGCGACCATCATCTCAACTTTTATTTACTATCATATTTAACATGTTATGACATCAACAACAAATTATGTCGAAATACCAACAAAGCAAGCAATCAGTTCACACATATGAGCATTATTATATAGAGTCTAACTTCTTATATAACTGTAACCTACCTCAATCGAAGACTCGAATATCAAGCTTTTCCTTAGGAGTCTTTCCCTTCCTCAACACTTTAGAATGTTTAACATCTAAACAAGAAATCAAAGAGCATTCGGAAATCTACTCTTCTAGTAAGGGTCTATGGGATTTAAGATCACCCAATCTCTCCCATTGGCACGATTCAAATCATAACCCATGAGTTAGGTTACCTCTCTCTAATCACCTAACAATCATTCCACCTAATTTGTGGAGGTTCTACACATCTAACCCCTCCAAGTAATCTTTAATTGTAAAGGTCCCAACTTTATGACTTCTAGGTCCTAAATTATTGTATAGATGAATTAATACATTCAAATTCTGCCTAGGAAGTGCTAACTACTCACTTCTACTCCTAGGAGTCATCATCCACCAACACCCATTCCACTTGTCCTAGTTTTCTGTTCGAGGGTTCTTAACTAGAATTTCATTATCGGGGATCCCGCTTATATACTAAGGATTTAGGGAAAGGAATAACAAAATGAATGAGCAAGAATTATTTCCTTGGAAAGAAGAACTCTTTTTGCCATTAAAAAATCACCCTTAAGCTCTCAAGTTTTCATGCCTTAGAATAATGGAATGAAAATTCCAAAATCCCACTTAAAATTGACTTATTCTCCCCCATATCCCGCTGTGTGGTCACCACTCTATCGTGGTAGACTGTCTATGGCAGACCTCTGACCATAATGATGGTCTTGCTGCAGTGATCCCCTATTAATCAATAGCTCATAATTCGATGCACACATACCATCCCTCAAGCCCAAGTTTAACTATTTGTAATACCCCAAAAACCTAAAAATTAGATTCGGGAGTTGAAACGGAGAAAATAGGATTTCTTGCACCAGGTCATAAGATGAGTCGTCCAGTGACCCGTCAAGTACACCACGAGTCTTTAAGTGACTCATGGGGAAGGGTTTGATCATATTTTGGAATTTCAAGTTTGAGGTGACCACGGGTGTTACCACGAGTCATGGTTAGCCCCATGATTCGTTAGATCACTAGTGGTTAAAGGGGCTTGCAGTGTTGGTAACGGGTTGTCACCACGAGTCGTCGGGTACACCACGAGTCATGGTGTCCCTCGTGGTGATCCTTAGAACAAAGTTAGCAGTGAAGGTGATCGGAGGTGACCATGAGTCATGTTCCCTAGCAACGATCCGTCCAGTCCCTAGTTGGGACTCGCAGTATGTTTTTCCATGTTAATTTATTAAGGGATTTTCCGTAATTCCTAAGTTCCTAAGGCCTAAACTAAATCATTTTAAGCTCATAATAGAGTGTTTTAAGAAGAGTTAAGTCATTATAATCCTATCCTAATTCATGCATGCAAGCTTAGATGTTTGAGAGATGATCACCTAGTTCTTAAAAGTTCTTCTTCAATACTATTTAGGCAATCAAAGAATTGGTGAAATCGGACCTTTTAAGGTATGTAAGGATATGAATGGGTGAAATAGTCCATACCCATGCCTAATCCCCTCTCAATTCATGAAAGTTCTAATTGATGATTCTATTGGATTTTTACCAACTGTGTGAATTTCCTACGTTTCAATCATGGGTATGATCTAAGCATGTTATGAATGTTGAATTATGATAAATGTGCAGATTTTAAAATGTTTTAAATTATAAATTATGTGTTGAATTTTTCTAAAGTGTGATGCCCATCCATGAATGATCAAGAAAGTTGAGATCCATGAGATATGTGTTCAAGTATGATGAGATGTTTATGAAGAAAGTGTAATTTCAAAATACTCATGTCTCTGTCCATGTTTTCAAAGTGAATCAAGTTGATTTCAAGCATGTGTAAGTAATGGGCAAGCCCATATGAACAAGTATGTTTTTATAATTTCATTAATTAGCTTACCACATGTTTTGGAGTCTACACTCCCAATTATGTTCAGCTTGTATGGTTTGAGACAAGGCTCCTCATGTTATAATTTTAGATTTATGTACGTATTTTATGAGTCAGCTTTGTCTCTGATGATGGTTCAGCTTCGTTGAAAAATGATGGAGAGTATATGCATATTTTTGGGAGTAGTGTCTAGCACCGAGTAGGCTAAGGGTCAGTCAACCCTACGCCTCAGGACTACGCGCCAACTTAGGTATGTTCAGATTATTTGGGACCTCCCTTGTGAGCATCCCCTTCTCCCAAGGGGTCTTCAGCTTGATATAGATATCATGGTAGCATCTTAGCCCTACGAAAGCTTTGGACGGCTCTGTCCATTTGAGTGCTATAGTCGAGACCATGTAAGCTCTATCATGGTAATGTCAGTTATATCACGTGTCTCCCATTGTTCCACATGATTTCAATTATTGATGAAGGGCGTACTTATGCACTTCTTAACCATATTTTGATTATACTTTACTATATTTTGAGAAAAAATTATGTGTGTTTGCACGTGTTTATGTTATATATTTGTGAAAATTGCTAACGCACATGATTAGATTCTTTCAGGGATAATAATGATCAATTTAGGCTTATTTGAAGCCTTTGGAATGATTTTGAAGAAGATGGAATGAACAAAGTAGGATCAAAGTCAAAACAGTACACTACTACCCCCGCGCGAGCACTGCTACGTGACTAGAGGCGTGAGGCGCCAACAATCTAGCGCGACAGCAGGCGCGAGGCGCCCTTCCTTCAGTGTGATGCAGCACATGATTCGCCAGCCTCCCAGCAAGACAGTTTGCACGAGGCACCGGCCTCCTAGCGCGACAGTTTGCGCGAGGCACCCTAACTTCGGTACTATGCCCTGCGCGACACGCCAAGAGTGTTCAATGGCCAAAAGTCAAAACCCACTTCAATTATCACAAAATCAGGTGACACTTCTGAATCCTGCCTCCCTGGTAAGGCATATGAGCCACTTGGACCCGCACATACACTGGAGGCCCCTGACCTGCCCCTGCCTCTACCTGCTGAAACTGAGGGCTTGCGCCCTACCGAGGATACTAAAGCTCGTGACCCTGCGGATGCCCTGTCCTGTCTATCCCGGTCCTCCTGACCTCTGACTAGACAATCTCTTATCAGATGACCCTCTTGGCCACAAATATAACATCTGGTGGAGCCATACCTGCATGCTCCAGCATGGCGTCGACTGCATATAGGGCAAAGTTGTAGGGTATACCTACTCTACTCCGCCCTACTCTGTAGTGGTGAATCTGCAGTCTACGAGCCTCTGCCGGTCTCTGACTACCCCCTGCGGCTAAATCTGCCCCTCTGCGGCTGTGGTGGAGGTGGGGGTTTGGGCGGCCTATCTAACAATCGTGGCCTAGGTCCTCCCCGAGCCTTCCTCTGTAACTAAACTGTCCTATCCCTGCGGCGTTGTTCCTGACAGGTCCTCCTAATCTCCCACTGCCGCTGCCTAATGCCCTCAATATTCTGGGCAAATGCTTGAACTCGGGCAATGTCCATGTCCTCCCGTAGAGTAGCCATAATACAAGTCTGAACATACTCTTAATTCAACCCATGATGAAGCGGTGTACTCTGGACACCATGGTATCAACAAAGGTTGGTGCATACTGGGCCAAAGAATCAAACTACAAGGCGTATTCCCGAACACTCATGGCCCCCTACTCTAAATGTAAAAACTTTTCCACCTAGGCCTATCGAATCTCCCGTGCTAAATAGTGATCCAGAAAGCTCCTGAGAAGCTGGACCAGGTCGGAGAGGATACCTGTTCTTGACTGTAACCTTGTTCAGCTAACGGTAGTCAATGAACATCCTAAATGTACCATTTTCTTTTGCACGAATAGGACTGGGGCACCCAATGAGGAGATGTTGGGTCTAATGAAGCCCTTATCTAGAAGGTCTTTAATCTGTTCCTTCAAATTCATAAGCTTAGAAGGAACCATTCTATATGGAGGAGTTAAGATGGGATGGGTATTTAGAAGAAGGTCTATGCCAAATTCTATTTTTTGCTTGGGAGGGATTTAAGGAAGATCTTTAGGAAACACATCTGGGAATTCATTCATTACTGGAACTGACTGAAGCATCGGGGTCTCAAAACTAGAATCTTTGAACCTAACATAGTGATAGATGCACCCCTTAGAGATTAATTTCCTAGTCTTGGGTATGAGATGAACTAACCTTTAGGCATTGAAGTACTACCCTTCCACTCTAGTACTGGTTCATTAGGAAACTAGAATCTAACGACCTTGGTTCTACAGTCAACTGAGGCATAGCAAGAATGTAAAAATTCCATGCCAAGAATGAGGTCGAAGTCGACCATATGGAACTCTACTAAATCAACTTTGGTGACTTTATACAATACTGTGACCAAAAAATACCTATACACCCAGCTGGCTTGTAACACCCCGGGAAGGTCTAAGAATAGACCCATGGGTTGACTTTGAAAAGTGTAGAAAACTGGCAAAAACATCACAGGAAGGGTGACTCAACAACTCATGGTTTGATACCACGAGTCATCGTAAGCTGTCATGGTATGGTAGCTTAGGGAGGCAGACAACGGATGGTGTAATGACTTGTTCTAAGTACAATGAGTCGTTGTTACCAGTCGTTGGAAGGACTAAACTTAGGTTGATGGGGAACCCACAGGGCATCCCACGATCTATGGTGAGAGGTGACGACCCATATTTTCTAGTCATTATTTGTGTGTTGAAATGTCCAGTGCTTACAACAGATTGAGACCACGACTCGTTGGAAGGCACCACGAGTCGTGGTGAGGCTCGTGGAAAGGAAAGTCAGATTGGTCAAGTCGTGGGAAGTACATGAGATATGTCATGAGGCAGTGGACCCAACGACTCAATACCGAGTCGTGATGTCGAGCAACGACCCATTGGATCGGTCGTTGGTTCGTCCGGAGCAGTTTTCAAGGAAATTTTATCGAGGGCATTTTCAATTTTTCCATGCTTTGAGACCCTAAATTGCGTCGTTTTGTGTATTTTTCTGAGTGTATTAAGATGGGTTAAGAACCTAATGCATACTCGTTCCCATGCAAGAGCTTTAGAGAGATTTTTTGGAGATTTGTGGTCTTCTTCACCAAGTTTCCATCAATTTCTTTGTGGGTATTCAAGGAACTTTGAAATCTATCCATTCCTAGGTATGTAGGGCTTTAGAATAGGTGAAATCCTTTCACACCCATTCCCAAATTTCAATTTAAATAATTAATTCTACTATTCAAGTCGATGGGGTTTTACCCAAATGCATGAAAATGTGATTTTTCTTTTGAGTATGATTTAATTGAGTTTTAATTATTGAATTATGAATGATGAGTGGGTTTTATATTATTTTCTTTAAATCATGTTTCAAGCTTTTTAAATCTAAAATGCTCATTTGATGAAGGTTCATGACAGTTATGATTTACGATGAATATGCAATATTTTGAATTTATTGATGATAGAAAAGCGTGAATTGAAGTTACCCATGTTTATGAGAATATTTTTAAAGAATTGAATATGATGAAGTATTTGGCAATGCCCACATGGTAAAGAATGATTTATGATTTATGAAGCGAATTACACGATTTATGGATTTATGATTTTGGCCAATGGAAAGGGCCTATGACTCCTTGCTAAGCATGTTTTAAAGGGGATCAATGATGACAAAAGTTATATTTTAGACAAGGAATCTTAATGCATGATGTTATTGATTTACGTATGAGACTATATGCATGTTTTTGGGAGACGTATCTAGCACCGAGCAGCCCGACATTCAAAGGACTACGTCGGTGTCTCATAACCATGTGCCACCGTGGTTTTCTAAATTATATGATGTATTGATAATTATCCCCTCAAATATGATATCACACCTAATGCACGTTCCTCTCTAGGCAAGTTAGGGTCGGCTCTGCCCACTTGAGCGAGATAGTGGGGCATCATGAAAGGCTCTACCATGATGGTGTCGGTTATGATGAGTCCTCCCATTGTTCCGCATGTCATATGCATTGTTATTGTTATGTTATTGGCTAAAGTTATGTTTTGATAAAGTTAACATATGATTATGATAATGGATGATTTATGAATGATTCGAAAGTCTTGATCCTTATGTTTTATTATGAAGTTTATGATAGAAGCATGATGTCCTTCTCTTATGTTTATTTATGAGTTTTACTTTACTTATAAATGTCCATTTTACTTACCTTGCATACTCAGTACATTCCACGTACTGACCGCATACTTTCTATGATGTATCGTTTCATTATACAGGGTCCGGATCCCAAGCTCATCCTCATCCTTAATCTATCTCAGCTTACGCTCTCAGCTTATTGGTGGGTCCTCATGTTCCCAGGGCCATATGATAGACTTTTATGTCATCTTGTGTTTCAGTATTGTTTGGGTTAGTTAGGGATGTTGTCCCATTAACCAATCGTATGTAGTGGAGGCTTTCAGACAAGTGTGTAGTACTCAGCCTATGTGTACGTTTAGTTTTTTTTTGATGTTATGCTATGGTTACGTTTCCACTATGTTTTATGTTTAGCATTAAGCGTATTTAAATGAGATTAGTCGTATGTATATGGCATGGGATGACTTGGGGTCTCTCGAGGTCCCTTTTCCTGTGTCTACGATCCGGGTGTACATTTGGGTCATGACAAACTTGGTATCAGAGCAATAGGGTTGAAGTGTCCAAGGGTGTCTGAAATCCGCATTAAGTAGAGTCTTTTTCATAGGCATGAAGTGCGCCACACCGATGACGAAAAGGATACTAGACGTTTAGGAAATGTTCCCTTCTTTCATGTTCTATGTCATGCTATTAAAAGCCTCTCCATCCTAAAAATTCATGCTATTCGCGATTAAAGAATTATGGCTCCTAGAAGATTGAACGGGAGGAGGAATGGAATTTATGAAGGCCACAGAGGTGGCAATGATCATGGGCATCAACAAGCTCCACCTACTCAGGAGTTTCAGGCACTTGAGCCAGTTGCCCAAGCGGAGTTTTTAGTGGCTATTCAGATGTTGGCGTAGGCCCTGAACACTCAGGTCAACCAGCAGGACATTGCACAGGTCCAAAAGAATGGCAATGCAGCGGCAACTCAGATTAGAGACTTCTTGAGAATGAACCCTCCTGAGGTTACGGGATAAAAGGTGGACGAGGATCCACACGAGTTCATTGAAGGGATCTTGAAGGTCATTCAGGTTATGGGGGTGAAAATGGGGAATGTATTGACTTGGCCTCTTATTAGCTAAAGGAGATCGCTCATATTTGGTACAAGCAATGGAAAGACAGCAAGGCAGCGGGAGCGGGCCCTATCAGTTGGGATGAGCTCCACATGTCTTTTCTCGATAGGTTCTTCCCTCGGGAGATGAGGGAGTTGAAAGCAGCATAGTTTGTGAACCTCAAGAAGGGAAAGATGACACAACTAGAGTTTTCGCTCTAGTTCACTCATTCATCAAACAACGCCCTAGAGTTAGTGATGGATTTGAGGGTGCGAGTGAGCTGATTTGTTCATGGTGTGGCTGGTTATTTATACAAGGATTGTAGGACTACAATGCTTCACTAGCATATGGATTTTCCTTGCATAGTGTTGTGCGCCCAGCATATGGAGGCAGCTCATGTGTGGGAGAGGGAGGCAAAGAGGGCTCAGACGGATAGCCATGGGTTTTCGCATTAGAGGTCCGGCAGTGTTTACTGTCCACAATTTCAGCAGACATAACTAGCCCGAGCACCATCATTAGCTAGTGTTCCATCCATTCCCAGGGGTGATCAGACGACCAGGGCGCCAGGTTCAAGGGATCATAGGGGCACCTACTTAGATTATACCTCTCTAGCCTGCGAGAAGTGTAGTAAGAGTCATGTCAGTGAGTGCTTGTGTAACACCCCACCTTGGGGGGTATGACGGGCACCTGGTGCCTGCTAGACTCTAGACTGCTAAATGGTCCAGCCTGAGCACATCTGGTGCTTTGGCTAGCTTTGGCTCTATTTCAAGAAACAAACTGGCTATATAACTGTTGTAAACACAGCCTCCGGCCCACTGGCTTGTAGCCATCTGTACCTGTAATAATAGCTAACCAGAAACATGTCCATATAAGGGAGCCTATGCGGGCCGACAAGGCCACCATGCTGTCTAGTTATCTGTAACTCAACACAAGCCTACTGTAAGACTACGTGACCGGCAAGGTCACCACTACTGTCAAACTAAGGCCCCACACGGCCAACATAAACTGAAATACTAAACAGCTACAGCAGACTGCACGGCCTCACACGACCGGCTCAAGTAACCACAGGGAATATATATAGACTGCAAGCCTCTACGAATACTGTAAGAAATTAATAGAAATGATCGGGACAGGGCCCCGACCTACCCATACTGCACAACAAAAGAAAATGAGCTACACCTCTGGGAATCAGACTCCGGATGATAGGAGCTGATGACTCACTAGCTGGCTGGAATTACGAGGGATCGGCTCCTCGTCCGTGAGTACCTGCAGGCAAGCAATGCAGCGCCCCGCTGGGCGTCAGTACCACAGGTACTGAGCATGTAAAGCAAATTGAAATACGCAACTGAAATGAATATCAACAATAACATGACATATAAGCAAGAGCAGCTGAGTCTATCTAACTGAGGATAACTGGGGAGAGTTTGTTCATTCTGCAACTAACTGAGCGTGCCTGATGACGTGTTGTCCTACTATCTATCAGTATCTAATAGCACCATATCAATATACATAATAGTACACACAATACCTGACCGACCCCCATAAGCCGGAAGGTGCCAACCAAGCAAGCAATCTATATACCCCTACCCGGGTCTAAACCAACCAAAAATAAGTCACTCCACTCATCTGATACTGTGAGCTCCTCCTACCGGTCCCCTTGGGTACGTAGCTTAGGCCTTGGCTTCTGAAAATAAACTGTGTCTGAGTCCGAAGACTCCTGCCTCTGGGCGCAGGTGCGCACGGGGTGATCTGCTGCTGTATCTATGACTTAAACTGCCCGTGGGTGCAAGCACGCAACAGGGTGAGTTTTTAAAAATCTATATATAAAACTGCCCCCGGCCACAAGCGCACACAGAGTGGTCTGCCCCTGTAAACAGGGTGTACTGGCTCTGCGCAAAGTAAACTGAACTACCCCTGCAAGAAGGGTGGTCTGGACCGTATTATCATGGTGTTCGGCCATCATCATCCTTTAGGCGGACGGCATCGCCCAGCTGGTGGTGGTATCTGAATCTGGTATCGACACAGCTATAACCCAGGGGCGGTGGGGATGCTAAAGGGTGCCCACATGCCACAACAAGTCTCAACATACAAAACACATACACAACAAGCATGCTCAAATGAAAAATAAGTACTAATCATATTCTTTTCTTTTATTCCAAGGCCAGTCTATACTAAATAACTGATGCTATATTCTGTTTTACACTGTTTCTGATTGCTGGCTAACTGCTGCCTGGCCTTTATCTGTCTATTTGATTATATCTGAGTATAACTCAATAACATAGAACATGCCATCTATAACTGGATATAGATCAATAATATAAACGTGCCATCTACTACTAGGTACAATCCCAACAAATGTAATCTGTACTACCTGAATATCTATTATTCTGATTATAGCATGATACGTAATGTTATAGTAGCATGCTTGCTGGAAATTGTACTAAAATCGTTCCTATACGCTAGGTATCGGTTAATAGCCTTTATTCTATTTATTTTCTAGACTGTACTTCCTGGCTTGCCGAAAGAATAGCTTTACATACCTGGTTTCTGAGTACCCGACTGACCGATGTGATTTCTGTCGGTACTTCTGCTGTTTCTCCCAACTACATTCATATACATGTCAATTAGAACTAAATACATTAATATTCGGGAGAAATTATCACTTTTGATATATATTTATCCCAAACTTCAACCTTTCGAAAAACGGTCAAAAACTCATTATTTCTCGATAGTTCAGAAGGGATAAATGCTCACTACAATGCTAGGAACACATTGGCACTAATTTAAAGAAATTATATTTACTTTACCTCGGTAGCACGACGTTTCGCCGGCCAAATTTCACGAAACCAATTCCGTAGGATTGCTCTCTGCAGCGTTATACCCTTGTACCTAAGCCGGAACGACGTTTAGACCGTGTTTCGTACCATAATTGGAAGGAAATTATATATGTTTGTCGTGGGTTTTCCTTTCATATGTGTATCCCCTGTTTTTTGATGTTTTCCTTCATAAAAATGGAGGAAAACCGATTTTTTATTCATTTTACAATTTTTTTTTGCTTTCTAAATCCCTTAACCAACATGACAGTAGGCTATTTATTTATTTAAAATTTATGGGGTGTAACAGCTTTCTTGGTTCAGATGTTTGTTATGGGTGTGGTAGATCTGGGCACATGCGTCGAGCGTGCCCATATGCTAGAAAGGGAAATGATAGGGGTCGTACAGGCCACCAGGACAGTAGCAGCTCCAGCCCGTTCTGCTCCGCAGGGGGCATGAACTAGTGGAGGTGGCAGACAGCGCCAAAACCAATTGTATGCCCTTGCCTCGCGCCAGGAGCAGGAGACTTTGCCAGACGTGGTCACTCGTATGTTGCGTGTCTTTCATATTGATGTTTATGCCTTGCTATATCCAGGATCTACCTTGTATTTCATGACTCCATACATTTCTAGTAGCCTTGGAGTTAGTCTCGAGACCTTGTTAGAACCGTTTTCAGTTTTGACCCCTGTTGGTGATTCAATCATAGCTGGACGAGTATATAGAGAATGCCCGGTCACTGTGTTTCATAAGGTTACCTGCGCAGACCTTTTAAAGTTAGCCATGATTGCCTTTGTAGTTATTCTTGGCAGGGATTGGTTATTCTCATCTTATGCTTTGATAAATTGTAGGACCCGTATGGTGGAATTTCATTTTCTGGGTGAGTCAGTGTTTGAGTGGAAGGGTAGTTTGGCGGTAGTAGCAGGATTTATTTCATATCTTAAGGCTAGGAAGATGATTTCTAAGGGCTTCATGTATCATGTAGTTAGGGTTAAGGATGTTGAGTCCGAGACCCCGACTATTCAATCTATTCTGGTAGTGTGTTAGTATCTGCATGTTTTTCCCAATGATTTGCCAGGTGTTCCTCCTGAGAGGAAAATGGACTTTGGCATTGATCTCTTACCCGATACGAGCCATATCTCTATTCCTCCCTATAGTATGGCTCTAGCCGAGCTAAAGAAATTGAAGGATCAGTTAAAGGATCTTTTGGATAAGGGCTTCATTAGACCGAGCTAGTCTCCATGGGGTGCACCAGTTCTATTTGTTCGAAAGAAGGATGGTTCCCTTCATATGTGCATTGACTATCGCCAGTTGAATAAGGTCACTTTCAAGAAAAGGTACCCCTTACCCATGGTTCATGATTTGTTTGACCAGCTTTAGGGTTCCAAAAGTTTCTCGAAGATAGACCTCAGGTTGGAGTACCATCAGCTCCATGTTCAGGAGAGTGATATTCTGAAGACAGCCTTTAGGACACGTTATGGCCATTATGAGTTTGTGGTTATGTCTTTTGCACTAGGAAATGCTCTGTAATACCCCGAAGAGGCCTAAGAATAGACGTGAGAGTTCAATTTGAAAAGTATAGAAAACTAGTAAGAACATTACAGGACAGGCGACCCAACGTCTCATGGTTGGATACCACGAGTCATTGTAAGCTATCGTGGTTTGGGAAGTTCAGGGAAGAAGTGGATACTACGAACGGTATAATGACTCGTTGTCAGGAACAGCGAGTCATTTTTACCAGTCATTGGAAGGACTGTACATAGGTTGAGGGTGAAACAACGGGGCGTTCCACGATTCGTTGTGAAAGGCAACGATCCGTTGTTTCTAGTCATTCCTGGAGGGTTGAAGATTTCAGTGTATTCAATGGATGGAGACCATGACTCGTTGCATGCCATCACGAATCATAGTGAGGCTCATGGAAAGGAAAGTCAGATTGGTCAAGGAGTTGAACGACGGTCGATTCAACGACCGGTCGTTTGATGTAACGACTCATCCTGCCGAGTCGTGGGAAGGACCTGAGATATGTCATGAGGCAGTGGACCCAACGACTCGATACCACGAGTCGTGGTGTCAAGTAACGACCCGTTGGATCGGTCGTTGGTCCGGCTGGAGCACTTTTCAGGGAAATTTTATTAAGGGCATTTTCGACTTTTATATTCTCTGAGACCCTAAACTATGTCATTTTGTGTATTTTCTGAGTGTGTTAAGATGGGTTAAGTCCCTAATGCATACCCATCCCATACAAGAGGTTTAGAGAGATTTTTGGGAGGTTCAAGGTCTTCTTCCCCAAGTTTCCATCAATTTCTTTGTGGAAATTCAAGGAACTTCGAAATCAATCCATTTCCAGGTATGTAGGGTTTTAGAATGGGTGAAATTCTTCCTATCCCATGCCCAAATTTTGATTTAAATCATGAATCCTCCTACTCAAGTTCTATGAGGTTTTACCCAAATGCATGAAAATGTGATTTCTCTTTATGGGTATGATTTAATTGAGTTTTTATTATTTAATTATGAATGATGGTAATGTTTTATATTATTTTATTTAAATCATGTTTCAAGCTTTTTCAATCTAAAATGCCCATTTGATGAAGGTTCATAAAAGTTATGATTTATGATGAATATTCAATATTTTGAATTTATTGATGACAGAAATGCATGAATTCAAGTTACCCATGTTTACGAGCATATTTTGAAAGAATTGAATATGATGAAGTATTGGAAAATTCCCACAATTTGAAGAATGATTTATTATTTATGAAGAGAATTACATGATTTATCAATTTATGATATTGGCCAATTAAAAGGGCCTATGATTCTTAGATAAGCATTTTTTAAAGGGGATCAATGATGATAAATGTTACATTTTAGTCAATGAAATCTTAATGCATGATATTATTGATTTATGTACAAGCCTGTATGCATGTTTTTGGAAGCCGTGTCTAGCACCGAGCATCCCGACGTTCAAAGGACTACGCCGGTGTCTTATAACTACGTGCCACCGTCGGTTTCTAAATGATATGATGCATTGATAATGATCCCTTGAAATGAGATATCACGTCTAATGCACGACCCTCACCTGGCAAGCTAGGGTTTGCTCTACCCACTTGAGTAAGATAGTGGGGCATTATGAAAGGCTCTACCATGATGGTGTCGGTTACGAAGAGTCCTCCCATTGTTCTGCATGTCTTATGTTTTAATAATGTTTATGTACGGTTATAAAAATTAATGATTATGAATGATTTGAAACTCTGGAGCCTTATGTTTTATTATGATGATTTTGATGTAAGCATGATGTCCTTTTATTATATTATTTGTGAGTTTTATTTACTTTTAAATGTCTGTTTTACCGACCTTGCATACTCAGTACATGGAATGTACTGACCCCATACTTTCTATGTTGTATCATCTCATTATATAGTGTACATATCTCAGGCTCATCCTCACCTCTACTCCATCTCAGCTTACGCTTTTTGCTTATTGGTGAGTCCTCATGTTCTGAGGGCCATTTGACAGACTTTTATGTTATTTATGTTTCAGTATTGGTCGGGTTAGTTGGGAATGTTGTCCCATCAACCCATGTTATGTATTAGAGGCTTTCAGACAAGTATATAGTGCTCAGCTATGTATATGTCCAGTATTTCCTGATGTTATGCTATAATTACGTTTCCGCTATGTTTTTATGATTATCATTCCACTTATTTGAATGAGATCAGTTTTATGCATGTATCATGGGTCGACTTGGGTTCTCTCGGGGTCCCTTGTCCCGTGTTTACCATCTGGCTGTATGTTCGGGTCGTGACAAACATTGTATCGGAGCAGTAGGTATAAAGTGTCATAGGGTGTCTAAAAGTCATGTTAAGTAGAGTCTTTTTCATGGGTCTAAAGCGCGCCACACCTATGAGGAAGAGGCTACTAGACATTTAGGAAATGTTCCCTTCTTTCATGTTCTATGTTGTGCGATGAAAAGCCTCTCCATCCTTCTAATTCATGCTATTTGGGATTGTAGAATTATGGCTCCTAGATGAATGAATGGAAGAACGAATGGGAATGATGAAGGCCATGGAGATGGAAATAACCCTGGGCATCAGTAAACCCCACTTGTTCAGGAGCCCCAGGCACCAGAGCCAGCTGCCCACACTGAGTTTCAGGCGGCTTTTCAGATGTTAGCGCAGGCCTTGACTACTCAGGTCAACCAGTAGGTCGTTGCATAGGTCCTAAAGAATGGCAATGCAGTGGCAACTCAGATTAGAGATTCTTGAGGATGAACCCTCCTGAGGTTACGGGATCAAAGGTGGACGAGGATCCACATGAGTTCATTGAAGGGATCTTGAAGATCACACAGGTTATGGGGGTGAAAAAAGGGAAATGTATTGATTTGGCCTCTTATTAGTAAAGGAGTTCGCTCATATTTTGTACAATCAATGGAAGGATAGCAAGGCAGCGGGAGCAGGCCAATTCAGCTGGGATGAGTTCCACATGGCTTTTCTCGATAAGTTCTTCCCTCGGGAGATGAGGGAGTTGAAAGCAGCGGAGTTTGTGAACATCAAGAAGGGAAAGACGACAGTGCTGGAGTATTCACTCGAGTTCACTCGTTTGTCAAACTATGCCCCGGAGTTAGTGATGGATCAGAGGGAGTGGGTGAGCCAATTCGTTCATTGTGTGGCTGGTTATTTAGACAAAGACTGCAGGACTGCGTGCTTTACTAGGATATAGACTTTCCTCGCATAGTGTTGTACACCCAGCAGATGGAGGCGGCTCATGCAACGGAGAGGGAGGCAAAGAGGGCTCAGACGTATAGTCGTTGGTTTTCGCAGCAGAGGTTTGGCGGTGGCTACCATCCATAGCTCCAGCAAAGGTCACTAGCCCCAGCACCATTACCTAGTGTTCCCTCTTAGGCAAGGAGTGATCAGAGGAGCAGTGCTTCAGGGTCGAGGGATCAGAAGGGCACTCAGTTAGAGTATACCTTTCCAGCCTGCGGGAAATGCAGCAAGAGTCACACCGGGAAGTGTCTGCTCGGTTCAGATGTCTGTTATGGCTGTGGTATATCTGGGCACATGTGTTGAGCGTGCCTATATGCTAGACAGGGTGATGATAGGGGTCATGCACAGACCACTAGGAAAGTAGCAGCTCCAGCCTTTTCTGCTCTGCAGGGAGCATCGACTAGTGGGGATGGCGGACAACGTCAAAACCGATTCTATGCCCTTGCCTCGCGGCAGGAGAAGGAGACTTAGCTGGACATGGTCATTGGTGTGTTGCGTGTCTTTCATATTGATTTTCATGCCTTGCTATATGTAGGAGCTACCTAGTCTTTCATTACTCCTTACGTTGCTAGTAGCCTTGGAGTTAGTCTCGAGACCTTGTCAGAACCGTTTTCAGTTTTGACCCCTGTTGATGACTCCGTCATAGCTGGACGAGTATATACAGAATGCCTGATCACTGTATTGCATAAGGTTACATCCGCAGACTTTGTAGAGTTAGCCATGTCTGACTTTGACATTATTCTCTACATGGATTGGTTGTTTGCATGTTATGCTTTGATTAATTATAGGACCGGTATTGTGGAATTTCGTTTTCTAGGTATGTCAGTGTTGGAGTTGAAGGGTAGTTCGGCGGTACCAGCAAGTCGGTTTATTTCCTACCTTAAGGCCAGGAAGATGATCTCTAAAGGTTGCATGTACCACCTAGTTAGGGTTAAGGATATGGAATTTCAGACCCTGACTAATCAGTCAGTTCCAGTGGCGTGCGAATATCCCTAGGTGTTTCTTAATGATTTTTGCGGTGTTAATCCGAAGAGGGAAGTTGATTTCAGTATTGATCTATTACCCAATACGCAGTCTATCTCTATTTCTCCCTACAAGATTGCCCCAGCCAAACAAAAGGAATTGAAGGATCAGTTAAAGGACCTGTTGGATAAGTGTTTCATTAGACCGAGCTAGTCTCTATGGGGTGCACAAGTTCTGTTTGTTCAAAAGAAGGACGACTCCCTTCGCATGTGTATTGACTATTGGTAGTTGAACAAGGTTACCGTCGAGAATAGGTATTCCTTACCCAAGATCGATGAATTGTTTGACCATCTTCAGGGTGCCAAGTGCTTCTCTAAGATTGATCTCAGGTGAGGGTATCACCAGCTCAGAGTTCGGGAGGGTGACATCCCACAGACTGCTTTCAGGACCCGGTATGGTCACTATGACTTTGTGGTTATGTCTTTTGGACTAACAAATTCCCTTTCTGCTTTTATGGATTTAATGAATAGGGTTGTCAAGGCATATCCGGATATGTTCGTGATTGTGTTCATCGATGGCATTTCTATATACTCCTGGAGCGAGGAGGAGCATGCCACTTATTTGAGAATAGTGCTAGAAACCCTCAAGGATCGTCAGCTGTAAGAAAAGTTTAGAAAGTGTAAATTTTTCCTAAACTCGGTGGCATTTATGGGTCATGTGGTATCAAGCGAAGGCATAAGGGTAGATTCCTAGAAGAACCAGGCGGTGAGGAATTGGCTTAGACCGGTGAATCCTTCAGAAATTTGGAGTTTCTTGGGCTTAGTAGGCTACTACCGAAGATTTGTTGTTGGATTTTTATCCATTGCAGCCCCATTTACCAAGTTGACTCAGAAAAAAGTGAAGTTCCAATGGTAGGATGCTTTCCAGAAGAGCTTCCAAGAGTTGAAGACCTAACTCACTTCAGCACCACTATTGACTTTGAAAGAGGGCATTGATGGCTTTGTAATGTATTGTGATGCTTCGAGAGTCAGACTGGGATATGTGTTGATGCAGCGTGGGAAGGTAATAACATATGCCTCGAAACAGCTGAAAGTTCACAAAAAGAATTACCCAATCCATGACCTTGAGTTGGCTGCGGTGGTGTTTGCATCGAAGATATGGCGACATTACTTATATGGGGTTCACGTGGATGTATTTACGGATCACAAGATCTTGTAATATGTTTCTCACAGAAAGATCTAAAAATTTGACAATGGAAGTTGGGACGACCATTTACCCTTGATTTAGTTTGCCTGTAATAACAGTTATCACTCTAGTATATCTAGATGACACCGTTCGAGGCTCTTTACGGGCGAAGGTGTAGATCGCCCATCGGTTGGTTTGAGGCTGGCGAGGCATCCATTATATGACTAGATTCGGTTCATTAGGCTATGGTAAAGGTCTAGTTGATAAGGGACTGGTTAAAAACCACTTAGAGTCGTCAAAAATCATATGCTGATGTGAGGAGAAGGGATTTGGAATTTGATGTGGACGATTGGGTATTTCTAAAGGTATCTCCCATGAAGGGAGTCATGCCGTTTTTGAAGAATGGGAAACTTAGTCCCTGCTATGTTGGTCCTTAACGGGTTATGAGGACAGTGGGTAAGGTGGCGTATGAGTTGGACTTGCCTTCAAATTTAGCTTCAGTTCATCCCTTGTTTCATGTATCGCTCTTGTAAAAGTTCTTGGGTGATCCAGCTTTAGTAGTCCCAGTAGACAGCGTTGGTGTAAAGGATAGCCTCAGCTATAAAGAAGTTCCAGTGAAAATCTTGGATCGTCTAGTCTGTAAGCTAAGGAGAAAAGAAGTATCTTAAGTTAAAGTATTATGGAGAAATCAACATTTTGAGGGAGCTACTTGGGAAGTCGAAGCGGATATGATGGCTAAATATCCACATTTGTTCTCTACCGGCTCAATTCCGACTTGAGGTACCTAGTTTTTCCCTAAGACTCTGACTAGGTTTTACGTTCATTCATGTGTTAAAGTTTCTTTTACGTGTATGAATGTGTATGTTAAGTATAAGATCAGTTCAAATATGTGGTTTTATTCGGAGCTAGTCATTCCATGAAAATTTCTGTTAAAATGATCAGTATATGGCTATGAAAAATTGTATGTTTATACTTGCTGCTTGTTTCCTACATTTGAGGATGAATGTTTTCAAAGGGGAGATATACCCTGGAGCGGCCAAAGAATAGACCCGAGAGTTGAATTTGAAAAATGCAGAAAACTGGCAAAAACATCACAGGACGGGCGACCCAATGACTCGTGGTTGGATATCACGAGTCGTTGTAAGCTTTCGTGGTTTGGGAAGTTCAGGGAAGTAGTGGAGACAACGGATGGTGTAATGACTCATTGTCAGGATCAATGAGTCGTTGTTACCAGTCGTTGGAAGGACCGGACTTAGGCTGAGTGGGAAACAATGGGGCATTCCACGAGTCGTTGTGAGAGGCAACGGTCTGTTGTTTCCAGTCATTTTTTGAGGGTTGAAGATTTTAGTGAATTCAATGGTTAGAGACCACGACTCGTTGGATGCCACCATGAGTCATGGTGAGGCTCGTGGAAAGAAAAGCTAGATTGGTCAAGGAGTTGACGACGGTCGATTCAACGACCCATCGTTTGATGTTACGACTCATCCTGACGAGTTGCGGGAAGGATCTGAGATATGTCAAGAGGAAGTGGACCCAACGACTCAATACCAAAAGTCGTGTTGTCGAGCAACGACCAGTTAGATCGGTCATTGGTCCATCTGGAGTAGTTTTCAGGGAAATTTTAGTAAGGGAATTTTTGATTTTTCTATGCTTTGAGACCCTAAACTGCATCGTCCAGTGTGTATTTTCTGAGTGTGTTAGGATAGGTTAAGTCCCTAATGCATACCCATTCCCATGTAAGATCTTTAGAGAGATTTTTGAGAGGTTCAAGGTCTTCTTCCCTGGGTTTCCATCAATTTCTTTGTGGGCATTCAAGAAACATCGAAATCAATCCATTCCTAGGTATGCAGGGTTTTAGAATGGGTGAAATTCTTCCTCACCCATGTCCAAATTTCGATTTAAATCATGAATCCTCCTACTCAAGTTCTATGGGGTTTTACCCAAATGCATGAAAATGTGATTTCTCTTTATTGGTATGATTTAATTGAGTTTTCATTATTGATCTATGAATGATGGGCAGGTTTTGTATTATTTTCTTTAAATCACGTTTCAAGCGTTTTAAATATGAAATGCCTATTTGATAAAGGTTCATGAAAGTTATGATTTACGATGAATATGCAATATTTAGAATTTATCGATGATGGAAAAGCATGAATTTAAGTTACCCATGTTTATGACCATATTTTGAAAGAACTGAATATGATGAAGTATTGGGCAATTCCCACATGTTGAAGAATGAGTTATGATTTATGAATCGAATTACATGACTTATCGATTTATGATATTGGTCGATGAAAAGAGCCTATGATTCTTGGATAAGAATGTTTTAAAGGGGATCAATGATGATAAATGTTATATTTTAGCCAATGAATCTTAATGCATGATGTTATTGATTTATGTACGAGCCTATATGCCTATTTTTGGGAGCCGTGTCTAGCAACGAGCAGCCCCGCGTTCAAAGGACTACGCCGGTGTCTCATAACCAAGTGCCACCGTGGGTTTCTAAATGATATGATGTATTGATAATGATCCCCTGAAATGTGATATCACGCCCAATGCACAATCCTCACCTGGCAAGCCAAGGTCGGCTTGGCCCACTCGAGTGAGATAGTGTGGCAACATGAAAGGCTCTACCATGATGGTGTTGGTTATGACGAGTCCTCCCATTGTTCCGCATCTTTTATGAATTGTTATGTCTACGTTATTGGCTCAAGTTATTTTTTTATTTAGTTTACTTACGGTTATAAAAGTGAATGATTATGAATGATTTAAAAGTCTTGAGCCTTATGTTTTATTATGAAGATTTTGATGTAAGCATGATGTCCTTCTCTTATATTATTTATGTGTTTTATTTACTCTAAAATGTTCATTTTACCGAGCTGGCATACTTAGTACATTCCACGTACTGACCGCATACTTTCTATGTTGTACCATCTCATGATATATGGTCCGGATCTCAGGCTCATCCTCACCTCTGGTCCATCTCAGCTTACGCTTTCACCTTATTGGCGAGTCCTCATGTTTCGAGGGCCGTTTGATAGACTTTAATGTTATTTATGTTTCAGTATTTGTCGGGTTAGTTAGGGATGTTGTTCCATCAACCCATCTTATGTATTAGAGGCTTTCAGACAAGTATGTAGCGTTTAGCTATGTATATGTCCAGTATTTCCTGATGTCATGCTATAATTACGTTTCTGCTATGTTTTTATGATTATCATTCCGCTTATTTGAATGAGATAGTTGTATGGACGTGCAATGGGTCGACTTGGGGTCTCTCGGGGTCCCTTGTCCCTTGTCTACAATCTAGGTGTATGTTCGGATCGTGAAATGCTCCTAAAACTTTTATGGACTTGATTAATCGGGTGTTCAAACCATATATTCATATGTTCATAATCGTGTTTATCAATGAAATTCTTATATACTCCCGGATCGAGGAGGAGCATGCCACTCATTTGAGAATAATTCTACAAACCCTCAAGGATTGTCAGTTGTATGCAAAGTTTAGAAAGTGTGAATTTTGGCTAAACTCGGTGGCATTTCTAGGTCATGTTGTATCAAGCGAAGGCATAAGGGTAGATTTCCCGAAGATCGAGGCGGTGAAGAATTCGCCTAGACCGGTGAATCCTTCAGAAATTCAGAGTTTGTTAGGATTTAGGCTACTACCGAAGATTGTTGAGGGCTTTTCATCAATTGCAGCCCCATTGACCAGGTTGACTCAGAAAAAAGTTGAAGTTCCAATGGTCGGATGCTTGTGAGAAAATCATCCAAGAATTGAGAACCCGACTCACTTCAGCACTAGTGTTAACTTTACCCGATGGTACTGATGTCTTTTTAGTAGATTGTGATGCTTCGAGAGTCGAACTGAGATGTGTGTTGATGCAGCGTGGGAAGGTAATAGCATATGCCTTGAGACAGTTGAAAGTTAATGAAAGGAATTACCCGACCCATGATCTTGAGTTGGCCATAGTGGTGTTTGCATTGAAGATATGGCGGCACTACTTGTATGGGGTCCACGTGGATGTGTTTATGAATCAAAAGAGCTTGCAATATGTGTTCACAAAGAAAGATCTAAATCTTCGGCAGAGGAGGTGGTTGGAGTTACTAAAGGACTACGACATGAGTGTCCTCTACCACTCCGGCAAGGATAATGTGGTTGCAGATACGCTTAGTAGGCTTTCTATTGAGAGTGTGTCCCACGTGGATTAGGGAAAGAAGGATTTAGTGAGGGACGTCCATCGACTTGCAAGGTTGGGAGTTAGACTGATCGACTAGACCCATGGCGGCGTTGTTGTGTAGAATGGGGCAGAATCGTCCTTGGTGGTTGATGTCAAGTCTAAGAAAGATGAGGATCCAATTTGAGGAAGCTGAAGGAGGCATTGCGGAGTCAAAAGGTGGAGGTTTTCTCCCAAGGGGGAGATGGTGTGCTACAATACCAGGGTCATCTATGTGTTCCGGATGTTGATGATTTGAGATTTCGAATATTGCAGGAGGCACATGGTACCAGATATTCCATTCACCCAGGATCCACAATGATGTATCAGGGCTTGCGGGAAATCTATTGGTGGGATGGTATGAAGAGGGATATTGCGGAGTTCGTAGCCAAAAGTCCAAACTGTCAGCAGGTGAAGGTTGAACATCAAAGGTCGGGAGGTGTACTTTAAGATATTTTCATCCCCACTTGGAAGTGGGAAGAAATTAACATGGATTCCATTACAGGTCTACCCCGTACTCGCTGGCAATACGACTCCATTTGGGTGGTGGTCAACAGGTTAACCAAGGCTGCACACTTTCTACCAGTCAAGACCACTGCTTCAGCGGATGATTATTCTATGTTGTACATTTAGGAGTTGGTGCGACTTCATGGAGTGCCCTTTTCTATTATTTCAGATTGAGGTACTCAGTTTGCCTCGTAATTATGGCGTTCTTGTAAAAAAGGACTTGGGACACACGTTAAGCTCAATACAACCTTCCATCTGCAAACAGACGTCCAGGCAGAATGAACCATTCAGACCCTCGAGGATATGTTGAGGGAATGTGTTATGGGTTTCAAAAGTAGTTGGTATAATCATTTGCCCTTGATTGAGTTTGCGGATAATAACAGTTATCACTCTAGTATCTAGATGGCACTGTTTGAGGCTCTTTATTGGCGAAGGTGTAGATCGCCCATCGGTTGGTTTAAGGTTGGTGAGGCAGCTATGATAGGGCCAGATTTGATTCATGAGCATATGGTGAAGGTCCAGTTGATAAGGAACCGGTTAAAAACCGCTCAGAGTCGTCAAAAATCATATGTCCATGTGAGGAGAAGAGATCTGGAGTTTGAGGTGGACTATTGGGTCTTTCTAAAGGTATCTCCCATGAAGGGAGTCATGCGATTTGGGAAGAAGGGAAAACTCAGTCTCCGCTATGTTGGCCCCTACTGGGTTGTGAGGAGAGTTGGTAAGGTGGCTTATGAGTTGAACTTGCCTTCGGAGTTATCTTCAGTTCATACTGTGTTTCATGTATCTCTCTTGAAAAAGTGATTGGGTGATCCGGCTTTAGTAGTCCCGCTAGACAACGCTGGTGTAAGGGATAGCCTCAGCTATGAAGAAATTTCGGTGAGAATCTTAGATCGTCAAGTCCGTAAGCTAAGGAACAAAGATGTATCTTCAGTTAAAGTATTGTGGAGAAATCAACGTGTGGATGGAGCTACATGGGAAGCCGAAGCGGATATGATGGCTAAGTACCCACAAATTTTCTCTACCGGCTCAGTTCCGACTTGAGGTACCAGTTTTTGCCCTATGACTCTATCTAGTTTTTATGTTCAGTCATGTGTACAAGTTTCTTTTATGTGTATGAATGTGTATGTGGAGTATGAGATCAATTCAGCTATGTGGTTCTATTTGGAGGTAGTCATTCCGTGAAAATTTTGGTTAACATGATTAGTATATGGCTATGATAAATTTTGTGTTTCTATTTGCTTCTTGTTTCCTACATTCGAGGATGAATGTTTCTAAGGGGTAGATATTGTAAAACCCCAAGAAGGCCTAAAATAGACCCGAGGATTGAATTTAAAAAGTGCAGAAAACTTGCAAAAACATCACAGGACGGGGGACTCAACGACTCGTGGTTGGATACCATGAGTCGTCGAAAGCTGTCGTGGTATGGTAGTTAAGGGAGGCAGTGGTGAGAACGAACGGTATAATGACTCGTTGTCAGGAACAATGAGTCATTGTTACTAGTCATTGGAAGGACTGAACTTAGGCTGATGGGGAACCCACGGGGCATCCCATTATCCGTGGTTAGAAGTGGCGACCCATTGTCTCTAGTCATTGTTTGTGGGTAGAAATGTCTAGTGCTTACAATGGATGGAAACCACGACTCGTTGGAAGGCACCACAAGTCGTGGTGAGGCTCGTGGAAAGGAAAGTTAGATTGGTAAAGGAGTTGATGACGGTCGATTCAACGACCCGTCGTTTGATGTAATGACTCATCCTAACGAGTTGTGGGAAGGACCTGAGATATTTCATGAGGCAGTTGGGCCCAACTACTCGATACCACGAGTCGTGGTGTCGAGCAACGACCAGTTGGATCGGTGTTGGTTATTCCGGAGCAGTTTTCGAGGAAATTTTAGTAAGGACATTTTTAACTATTCCATGCTTTGAGACCCTAAACTACATCGTCTAGTGTATTTTTTTCTGAGTGTGTTAAGATGGGTTAAGTCCCTAATGCATACACATTCCCGTGCAGGAGCTTTGGAGAGACTTTTGGGAGATTTAAGGTCTGCTTCCCCAAGTTTCCATCAATTTCTTTGTGGGTATTCAAGGAACGTCGAAATCAATCCATTCCCAGGTATGTAGGGTTTTAGAATAGGTGAAATCCTTTCACACCCATGCCCAAATTTGATTGAAATAATGAATTCTTCTATTCAAGTTTATGGGGTTTTACCCAAATGCATGAAAATGTTATTTCTCTATATGGGTATGATTTAATTGACTTTTAATTATTGAATTATCAATGATGGGAAGGTTTTATATTATTTTCTTTAAAATCATGTTCATTCTTTTAAATCTAAAATGCCCATTTGATGAAGGTTCATGAAAGTTATGCTATAGAGATGAATATGTAATATGTTTAATTTATTGATGACGGAAAAGCATGAATTAAAGTTACCCATGTTTATGAGCATATTTTGAAAGAATTGAATATGATGAAGTATTGGGCAATTCCCACATGTTGAAGAATGAGTTATGATTTATGAAGCGAATTACATGATTTCTCGATTTATGATATTGGTCGATGAAAAGGGCCTATGATTCTTGGCTAATAATGTTTTAAAGGGGATCAATGATGATAAATGTAATATTTTATCCAATGAATCTTAATGCATGATGTTACTGATTTACGTACGAGCCTGTATGCACAATTTTGGGAGCCGTGTCAAGCACCAAGCAGCCCCGCATTCAAAGGACTACGCCGGTGTCTCATAACCATGTACCACCGTGGGTTTCTAAATGATATGATGTATTGATAATGATCCCCTAAAATGTGATATCACACCCAATGCACGACCCTCTCCTGGCAATCTAGGGTCGGCTCTACCCACTTGAGTGAGTAGTGGGGCATCATGAAAGGCTCTACCATGATGGTGTCGGTTATGACGAGTCCTCCCATTGTTCCACATGTCTTATGAATTGTTATGGTTATGTTATTGGTCAAGTTATGTTTTGGTAAAGTTTACTTACGATTATGATAATGAATTATTTATGAATGTTTTGGAAGTCTTGAGCCTTATGTTTTATTACGAAGCTTATGATACAAGAATGATGTCCTTCTCTTATGTTTATTTATGAGTTTTACTTTACTTTTAAATGAATGTTTTACTTACCTTGCATACTTGGTACATTCCACGTACTGACCGCATACTTTCTATGCTGTATCATTTCATGATACAGGGTCCCAGGCTCATCCTCATCCGTAGTCCATCTCAGCTTACGCTCTCAGATTATTGGTGATTCCTCATGTTCCGAGGGCCTTTTGATAGACTTTTATGTTATCTTTTGTTTCATTATTGTTCGGGTTTAGTTGGGGATGTTGTCCCATAAAGATATCGTATGTAGTAGAGGCTTTCAGAAAAGTATGTAGTACTCACCCTATGTGCACATATAGTGTTTTCTGATGTTATGCTATGGTTACGTTTCCGCTATGTTTTATGTTTAGAATTCCTCTTATTTAAATGAGATTAGTTGTATGCATGTGCCATGGATCAACTTGGGGTCTCTCGGGGTCCCTTGTCCCGTGTCTAAGATCCATGTGTACGTTCGGGTGGTTACATGGATCTTACTAACTCACAAACCAGAGTAAACATTGAAAATAACTTTGAGAGAATTTTTGTGCTAATGTCAAACTGGACGACAACGTAAGGAGTCACGAAAGAGAGGTGGCCCTTTGATCTAATAAAGAATAGGCATTTATCTGAAACAGTTGTAACATACCCATGACTATTTTTATTTTAGTTCTCGTGGTCCTGATGGTAGGATAAAGCATAAAAGCAGTTCTGTCATTAATCGGCACCTGTACCTGAGGTAGTACTCTGCTGAGCTGAACGACTTGGCAGAGTTGCTGATGTAGTGGCCTGGGCTTTTCCCCATCCTACTGAAAGGATATCTCTCAATTTGTGACCCAGCTGGCCACAACTAAAACCGCCCTCCTTGCCCAGACGACACTCACCTAGATGGTTCATACAACACTTCAAACATACTGGAAATGTGCGGCTACTAGAGACATGGCTCTGAGACTTGGAGTCTGATGATCCACCCCTCCGATCCTTTCAAGGCATGGAAGAAGGCGAACTAGCTGATGAGGTTGTTGCAACTCTCTGCTGCTGCTATGGGCGATTACTACCACCTAACCTCTTCTGGGAGTACTCAAACTAACCTTTCCTGCCAGCTTACTCTCCCTCTCTATCTCCTTCAATTTCTCCACCTTGATCTATTATGCATGAATAATGAGCTTGGATATGTCAATTTCGTTGATAGGTGTCAAGCCCCACCTTGGGGGACAGGACTGGCACTTACTGCCACACTGAGATCTAGGCTGACCTAGCTGGGCATATGCACCTCTGGTGCCTACGAGCAACTCGAAATCAAGAAAACAAATTGCAATATCTCGGTTGTAAATACAGCCTTAGGCCGACAAGGCCACACAACACCTGTAAAAGAAAATAGCTAAGCCATCCAACATAACAATAAAAGGAAACCTGTTTAGGCCGACAAGACCACCATGTTATCTAGTTAAACAGAATGAAAAACAGGCAGTCATATAAACACTACAGCAGAAAAGGCCGCTAACTAAAAGTTATACTAGGCCAAACACGGCCACCACACAACCAACACAGAAAACTAACTGAAGACTGTTGTCTACAAGCCTCCAAGAATGAAAATAATGGTCGGGATAGGGCCCCGACCTACTCGAATACTACACCAATAAAAGATGGACAAACATTTACAACTTGAAAACTCCAAATGAAAGGAGATGGCCGATTTGGTAACTCAGAATAGCTACTAAGAGATTCCGTCATCTGTCTATCTAAACCTGTAGGCAAGTAGGAAGCGCCCCGTAGTTGGGCGTCAGTAAAATATGTACCGAATACATAAAGCAGTAATAAAAGATGACTAAAAGCTAATAAAGAACTAAAAGTGAATAGCAAGAAGGGGCAGAAGTTAACCTGTACGCTCTCTTATCCATAACTTGCATTTAGAAAACTACAACACGTATATGAGATGAAGTTGTATGACTATACATTCATAAGCTATAGCTAGCAGGCAAGCATACAAACAAGAACCTAACCTAGCCTCCATAAGCCTGGAAGGTAAAATGAACACAAAGATAACGTACCTGGGTCCCCATAAGCCCTAGCAGGCGCTAATCAGTCTAAATACCCCTATTGCTACCCCTGAAGCTCTGCAAGTAAATGTAACTATATTTGAGCCATCTGGACTCCTGTGATTGTATATGAGCCGTCTGGGCTCCTATAACTAAATATGAGCCATCTGGGCTCCTACAACTTAATATAAGCAGTCTGGGCTCCTGTAACTAAATAAATTTCTTTTGATGATTATTTGATAGTTATATGTCATATTAACGGAATTATGGGTTGTATGTTGGTCGTATGTGAGGAGGGAAACATGTGCGAAGGGAAAAGTGAAGATTATGTGAAGTTTGTAAATAAGAGTCAACTTTAAATGGATATATATCCAAACATATAATGATTCAAAAGTCCCATGACCTATCAAATGAAATTTATTAGAGTCTAGTTTACAGTGAAAAAAATCGCTCGTCAATCGGAGCTCAGAGTAAAAAGTTATACTCATTCGAAGGCAGCACTGTCGGCTGGGAAAGCGCCCAGGCGCACGGGCGCCGAGACAGGCAGGCAGCAGTGTTGACGACTGCGCCAAAGCGCACACACAAGTGTACGTGGTCTTACAAGTAATGCAGTGGCCCTTTTTAAGAGCCAGATGTCGAACCCATAGGGACTGGACCAATTTAGCTAAATATAAAGTTCAAGTGTGATATCAACTTTCGCAAGTGTTGATATAGAATTTCCTGATAAAGTTTAATTAAGTCTAGGGGTGGTCACAAAAATACTCTGAAGTAATTCAAGGAGCAACTAGAGCTAAGGCCAGATAATCATACGATACTACGCTTTGTTATGGTTTAAGTATGGAATTATCAGTTATCGTCTCACATAATTACAATTGCATGTTCTTGGTCTTTCGTGCCTCTAAAGACGACAAACTAGTCTAACAACTACATCGTTGAGCGGGGATGTGACATTCTAGTTCGTGGGCAATTCAATTATGGGAATGTGGTTTACAGGGTTTATGCTCTTGATTAGGGACTTTCGTACCTCTATTCATTTAACCGAACTTAGCTTCACAACTAGTTCTATAAGTGGTGATGTGATAATTCTAAGTTGGTGTCTAACTCATCCTGTTTTAGTAACCAAGCAAGGATAATTAGGTATAACTTCTTATCCTAACCGCGGATTATATCGTAAGATACAAACTTGGTCCCTACATTCTTTGTTCTTTCCTAAGTTTACTTTATCAAGCTTTTACCTAGTGTAACGTGTGTGTTTTCATGGTGATCAATCAAAAAAACAACCATAATTAAAAACGTAAGACAAAACAACAATTAATAACTTAAAACCAAAACAAATTCGCACAGTCAAAATCATACCTTATGGCTTCTACCCTAGAGGAAGGGTTCTAGCCACTCAAGTTCGTATAATTACAAGAAAACATAATTAAAGTAACATACTTACAAGAATTAGTATAAGAGAATATGAAATTTAAGAACCCTAGGTGAGTTCTTCCACTTCTCCCTTCACTCCTTGGTAGTTTTTCAGAAATATTACGTGAAAAAATGATTTTATGAGCTAAGGGACCCATTTATAGTAAATGAGAAATGTACAAAATTATGCCCGGCATGGAATAGCTCCATGGCGCGGAGGTGGTCGCGCAAATTTACCTCTGTGAAACGGAGGAATCGCGGAAGCAATCTGGACTTTGCATAAAACACACACCAGGCAGCCCCTTGCCGCGATGGCAGTGTGGCACGCTGCTTGTGCAGCACGTTAGGGGCCTTGACACGCCCTTGTCGCGCAGCCTGGCCTGCCGTGGCACGTTGCTGTCGCGCAGGTGGGCTGTTTCACGTGTCCTCCTTGCCGACTTTCACATTTTCCTTTCGATTCCATTCCTCCACTTCACCAAATCATAGATTAGTTCCTCAAATTCATTTTATACATACAAAAACAAGACTAATCATGTTGGTTAGTATATATTATTCACATTTACATAAAATTACATGAAAATGTATATAAATAAGTAGATAAACAAGACGAAAACTAAGTTATGAAGTATCACTCGGGCATGCCATTTTGCCCAAGATTACCTACCCCACACTTAAAGCCTTGTTCGTCCTCGAACAACCCTTTTACATCTCATGTAATTGAAGACTCACACATAACTAATTTATTAAGACAATTCAAGCTACAGCTACAATGATTGTTTGAGATAACAAGTTAAAAATAGAGCATCCATGATTTAATCAATTAAATTATATACAACTACGTTAAGACTTCCTAACCTCAAGAATCGACTCTCAATCTTAGCAAACTCATGCAAATCAACCGATCAAGAAATCTGACATGAATGTTTTCTCTCATTAAACATGTGCCCTCATAACAAGAGAGTTACCCATTTTTACTCACAACTTTCCAAATCACAACATGGATGGGTATATGAATAGAATTACGCTCGCTCTCTCAAGAAATTCACATGCATCATGTAGTGACCCATAAGCTTGCCCTTAGTGTTTTACTCCACTAATTTAAGGATGTATGAACGTAAGATCAAGTAGGACTTAATGGGTTGTAATGTAAGCCAAGGGACGGGTCGGTAATATTATGGATAATAGCAGTGGCTATCTTCGCCAAGTGCTTTTAATAACTTAAACCTTCATTAAGGACATCTCTTTTCTTACTTCCTCCTTATTCTTAACACTCTTGAATTTCCACTTCTTGTTTCCATTTCTTTAAGCACATTCAATTTATTAGTAAGGGGTATTTAAGCAACTTTTTCATTCATTTATTTCTTATTCCCTACCAATACTCAGGCATTTTCAAGCAAGTGCACCCTTGACCTTTCTCAACTTTTACAACTGCTACTTTTCCTTCTTTTTCATGTTTCTCACTCCTTCACTCTTTCGGATTTTTCCCTTAAGCGCTTATGAGTTTTGGATCAAATTCAAGGCTAATGAAAGAAAAAGGATTAAGCTTATGTTGTAAATATCAAAGAATAGGCTTAAGGCTCAATGGGGCTCACTAGGATTCAACATTCAAGGTAGGTAAAGTGAGGGATAAAGATTAGGTTCATTGAAAGAAATGTCTAAATCCTCTCCTACAGTCCACATCCTTCATTTCTTTTTATATACACACAACGAAAGTTATAGACATTCCACAATAGCACGGAATATTCAAAAAACTTACACTCACAGCACATGCTCAATTCAAGACACATTCAGCAGACTCTTACTCAGCTAATCACAAGAATTCGGAATTAAGCTTCACTCACATCGAGTCAAATTCAAGAGCCTAAGTGTCTCAAACAAAGTTATGCACTTCTTACATCCTTCAACATAACCACACTTGTATCTTACAATCATGCATAGCACATAACAAGAACATTAAGCCATCAATTAGCTACGGATTCAAAAACCAAACCCTATTGACTAAATTTCCTCAAGACGGTCGTCATCCATCCATCGCCGGAAATAGTCTCTAACTATGACTAAAAACATTATATACATACAAAGAAATTTTTTTTATTATTCGGTTCAAAGACCCCCGTCAGAAAAGAACCGAAAAGAAAAACCAATGGGTGATGAAGTCATGCTCAACTCAAAAAGAATTTTCCAATATGTATCAAGCACTGCATCTACCAAAATCATTAAGCACAAACTTTTGAAATTTCCCTCACCCCACACTTGAATCATGCTATGTCCCCAAAGAATCTAATTAAAATTTAAAAGGGTGAGAAATGCTCCTTGAGCCTCTATGCCTAGCTAACAACATGTTTTTTCTTCAAATTTGCACAAGTGGGTGTTTGACCCCAATCTTTTTCTCTTCCATGCTTGTTAGCTTCCTCATCCAAGGGTACTCAAATTTCCCCTCTATCTGTGCTTAAATTTCCACCAAAATCACAAGCACAATGAAAATAACAAAATCAACATAAACAACAATTACAAATTGTACCTGTGGTACCCTTGGGTTGCCTCCCAAGCAGCGCCTTATTTTACGTCGCGACACGACGTGAACTGTCTTTTTCAGGACATCCTCATACCTGGGTTCCCTTTCGAGAACCATCCTATTTTCTTTTGATTTTTAGAGGTAACAGCCTCCACTCTGTTCCTCTCTTCCTCCAACTTCTTATCAAACTGAAGTCCTTTATCAGACTCGAGCTAAACACTTACCATTACCTTTAGTGGTGGATCTGTGGAACCTACCACCCCACACTTTTCCTCTAAAAACACACTAATCTTACAAAGGTTTCTATAGTGTGTGGGTGGGTTAATCTCTTGGTATACTTGGAAGAGTTCTTCTTCATCCTCGACCCTCATTGTCAGGGTCCCTGCTCTTAAGTCAATTACCGCTCCTTCAGTGGCCAAGAATGGTCGTCCCAAGATTAAGGGTACCTGGTCATCAACATGAAAATCTAAGATAATAAAATCAGCAGGTATAATAAACTTATCCAGTTTGATGAGAACGTCCTCTATGATTCCATCTGGTGCCACTCGCGACTTATCCGCCAACTGCAACATTAATCTTGTTGGTTGCGATTTTCCCAACCCAGGGTGTTAAATAATGATAGGGGCATTAGATTCACTGCTTCCCCTAAATCACATAGGGCTTGTAGCACTTCAGTTTTACCAATTTGTATGGGGAGGGTAAAACTCCCTTGGTGTTTGAGCTTCATAGGAATCTTGCTCAATACCCCATGACTGCACTCCTTCGTCAGTGCTACTGTTTGGACATCCACTAATCTCACTTTGTTATCCATCACATCCTTCAAGTATTTAGCATAGTTGGGCATTCCCTGCAAAACATCAATAAGAGGCAAATTTATGTGAAGTTCTTTGAAAGTCTCAAAGAACTTTTTGAAGCATTCCTCCTCCTTACTCTTTCTAAATTTCTGAGGAAATGGTGGTGGTGGTCTTTGTGTTGGCTGCAATGAAGATTGTGCATTTTGTTGCACAGCACTCTAATTCTCTCCCTTGTCAGTGGATGGTCCTTGTCTAACCAACTCTGGCTGCACCTCATTTCTTTTCTCTTTTGGCATTGCATCAGCTAATTGTTTGTCGCTCCTCAAACTGATGGCGTTGACCTGATGGGGGTTAGGATCTGTGTCACTTGGTAGTCCGCCCTGCGGTCTCATGTTTTGAGCAGCTGCTATCTGACCCATCTGCTTTTCTAGATATGCAGGTGGCCAATTGATGATTCTTCAAGTCTGATGCCATCCTCGCTTGATTTTCTACTAACTGAGTCTAGGTCTCCATGATTTTCTACAACGTTTCCTCAATGTTGTTGCTCAACTGGCCATCATTCTGCCTATTCTACAGATACTGCTGCTGTTGAAGTTGCTGATAACTTTGCTTTTGATTTCCACCCCAAAAAAAATTCAAGTGGCTCTGCCAATTTTTGTTGTAGTTGTTTCCAAAATTTTGAGTGTTCCTCTATACATTCCCAACAAAATTTACTGATTCCGGATTGGCTCCGTAAGATTATGTATTGTGCCCATTATTCCCACAAATTTCACACTAACTTGGAGCTTGCTGAACTACATTAACCTGACCCTGTTGTTGATTCATACTCAGTTTACTGAACTGAGTCATAATCTGATGCTGGAATAAAGCTAGTTGTGCCACCAAGGCATTCATACCATCTACCTCTATCAACCCTGCTCTCTTTCCTTCCCTTCTCGATGATTTACTGTGCCATTCTGGATTTCCCTGTGCAATTCTATTCAACAGCGTGTACAGCTCATCATACGTCTTCTTTAATGCTTGCCCACCCGATGCAGAGTCTAGCAAAATTTTTGTTTGTTGGTCTAGACTTTCTACAATGGTATGAGACAGCATTTCATTGGATTACTGGTGATGGGGACAGTCTCCAGTAATGACTTGAACCTCTCCCAAGCCAAATATAAGTTCTCATCAGGCCTCTACTTGACACTCAGTATTTCACTTCTCAATTTTGCAGTCTTGCCTGAAGGAAAGAATCTGATCAAGAACATCCTTGCCAAATCATCCCAAGAAGTTATGGAGTTTGGTGGCTCAGCTTTCAACCACCTTTTGGCCTCTCCCAACAACGAAAATGGGAAGAGGGTAAGTCGGACATAGTTTGTGGACACTGCGGTGGGGACGAAAGTGTCACTAATCTCTAAAAGTTCTGTAGGTGCTGTTGCGGGTCCTCATGTTCCATCCCAGTGAACTGACCACTAGAATGTAACAGCTGCACCATGTTCTATTTCAATTCAAAGTTCCCTCCAGGTTCCGGTTTACGGATACTACAGTTCACATTCGTCGCTTGTGGGATTGCCACTTCGTGAACTGGTCTGGCTGCCATTGCTTTCGGTGACAATTGTGCATGTCCTACGGGTGGTTGTTGTTGTACCTTTTCTTGAAGTCTTTTCAGCTTTTGCTCAAGAGCTACTCTCCTTCGCAAATGAATTTGACATTTTGGTTCAAGCAGTGGTTCCACAAGCTCTCTATCCCTAGCCAGCTCGGCAAGACAACCTGTCACCTACAATAAGTCAGACTAAGACCAAGTTTCTCAACACTTAAGGAAATTAAAAGTCACACAAAAAAAGACAAATTTACTAAACTTCTCCGAGTCCTCGGCAACAACGCCAAAAACATGTTGACGACTGCGCCCAAGCGCACACGCAAGTGTACGTGGTCTTACAAGTAATACAGTGGCCCTTTTTAAGGGCTGGATGTCGAATCCACAGGGACTGGACCAATTTAGCTAATTATCAAGTTCAAGTGTATATTAACTATTTCAAGTGTTGATATAGGCTTTCTCGATAAAGTTTAATTAAGTCTAGGGGTGGTCACAGAAATACTCTGAAGTAATTCAAGGAGCAACTAGAGCTAAGGCCAGATAATCATGCGATACTACGCTTTGTAATGGTTTAAGTATGGAATTGTCAATTGTCATCTTACATAATTACAATTGCATGTTCATGGTCTTTTGACCCTCTAAACACGACAAACTAGCCTCACAACTACATCGTTGAGCGGGGATGTTACATTCTAGTTCGTGGGAAATTCAATTATGGGAATGTGGTTTACGGGGTTTATGCTCTTGATTAGGGACTTCCGTACCTCTAATCATTTAACCGAACTTAGCTTCACAACTACTTCTACGAGTGGTGATGCGATAATTCTAAGTTGGTGTCTAGATCATCCCGTTTTAGTAACCAAGCAAGGCAAATTAGGTATAATTTCTTATCCTAACCGCGAATTATATCGTAAGATACAAACTTGCTCCCTACATTCTTTGTTCTTGCCTAGGTTTACTTTATCAAGATTTTACCTAGGTGTAACGTGTGTGTTTTCTTGGTGATCAATCATAAAAAAACCATAATTAAGAATGTAAGTCAAAACAACAATTAATAACTTAAAACTAAAATAAATTCGCATAGTCACAATCATACCTTGTGGCTTCAACCCTAGAGGAAGGGTTCTAGCCACTCAAGTTCGTATAATTACACGAAAACATAATTAAAGTAACATACTTACAAGAATTGGTAGAAGAGAAGATGAAATTTAAGAACCCTAGGTGAGTTCTTCCACTTCTACCTTCACTCCTTGGTAGTTTTTCAGAAATATTACGTGACAAAATTATTTTAGGAGCTAAGGGACCTATTTATAGTAAATGAGAAATGTATAAAATTATGTCCGGCATGGAATAGCTCTATGGCACGGACATGGTCGCGCCAATTTACCTCCGTGACATGGAGGAATCACGAAAGCAATCTGGACTTTGCATAAAACACACGCCAGGCAGCCCCTTTCCGCGATGACAACGTGGCACGCTGCTTGTGCAGCACGTTAGGGGCCATGACACGCCCTTGGCACGCAGTCTGGCCTGCCATGGCACGTTTTTGTCGTGCAGGTGGGCTGTTTCGCGTGTCCTCCTTGCCGACTTTCGCGTTTTGCTTCCGATTCCATTCCTCCACTTCACCAAATCATAGATTAGTTCCTCAAATTCATTTTAAACCTACAAAAACAAGATTAATCATGTTGGTTAGTATATATATATTCACATTTACATAAAGTTACATGAAAATGTATATATATAAGTAGATAAAAACTAAGTTATAAAGTATCACTTGGGCATCCCATTTTGCCCAAGATCAAGCAGGCGCGTGAGGGCATGTCGCATGGTTGACGCCCGCGGGCACCGCCCATCCTTGGCCAGCCCGCCTATATGAAATAAAATTGAGTTAGAGCTCATTTCTACTCTATTTTAGTTGATATTTTTTAAGAATTCATAGAATTTAAAGCTCTATCACATGGTGAAAAGATATCCCAGGTAAGAAACTTCACTCTTCTCTCTTTTTAGCTTTGAAAAGAGAACCTTGGAAGAAAGTCATGGCTTGTTGTTGTCTTGTGGTTGATTGTCGTGTTGCTGCGTTTTTAGACAATTCTAGCCAGAGGAAAGAGTAGGAGATTACTCCTACTTTAGCTAATAACATCTCCAAGAAAGGGTAAGTAATTCCCTTTTTGGTTTCTTTGAGTTTATGATGGTATAACTTTGAGAATGTTGTAGTATTGTGTTGTTGTTTCTTTGTGTGTTCTTGTGGCATGTTGCTGCCCAATGTTCCAGAACTTTGATGAAGTGAATTTGCTGCTTGTTGTGTTTGTAAATTGGACTTATAATTAGCCTTAAGGAGTAATCTTGAAAGGAAGATTTTCGGCATAATTAGAGTCGACGTGCCAAGGTATGTAAAGGAGTCCCTTTCTTTGTTTTTCAAGCACTTAACTAAGTCATTGAAAGGATCAATATTCCTATGTTTTTAAAATCATATTGAGGCATGTATGATCCTGGTACAGAGGGTTGGAAATACTTGGCATAAAGCTTGAATCGTTAAGAATGGTTGAAGCGAAAGGCTTAATTTTTATATGATTGTTGTCGTAGTTGTAAATCGAGTCTGAAGTCCCCTTAACATAGGCACCGTGAGCTGGTCCTTTGCAGTATACTGTATATGTGATATTGAATATATGTTAAGATCCGGTCACTTAGTGAAATTGGTTGGAAATGCTAAGACGATGACATGTAATTGAACTTAAGCTAAGAAGATGACTGTAAGTCGATTGAGGGTAAACGAGCTTATTGAAATGATGTTTTAATAATATTTTTAATACCTCCTATATTTTTATGTTTTAAAGTTCTTAAGGTAAAAAGTATATTTTATGTTTTGCCTCCTTAAAGCGAAGCAAGTGGCACGTAGCGAATATGCTAAGTCGATACATGATAACGGGGAAAGCGTGGCTAAGTTGTTAATATTTTTGTGACCTTTTAAAAAGGGAAGATAAGAGTAAATGTTAGCCCTTTTATTTTAATATGTGAGTAATATGTACTCTGCCCATAATTTCTTTCTAGA
Organism: Datura wrightii; assembly: GCA_035772735.1. NCBI lineage: Eukaryota > Viridiplantae > Streptophyta > Magnoliopsida > Solanales > Solanaceae > Datura > Datura wrightii. Next base: position 50,648,567 of record JASDFA010000020.1, on the reverse strand, counting down.
ACCTCTGAACAATGTTAAAATATAAGAAATACGAGGTTTTACAGATAAAGTTTTCAATTAGGCAAAGAGGTAAGTGCATGTAAGAATTGATGGAATAGTGAACACGAGGGTAAAGACTTGAGTATAGAGTGAATAATGTTTGGCAAAGAAGGTAAGATGAATAAGGAAAGTAGAGATAAATATTATTAAATTAGACGATACGGGTTACGATTGTGAACGAGTTAGGCAAACATCTAGGAAGATTAACCCTTTTCTTAAGACGTTTAGCAAAAGAGTTATAAATTAAGTTGTTTATGTTCAATATGTGTTACATTGATGAATAACCACTAAAGTGTTAACCTTATATGAAATAATTAAAGTTGAATGTCTGCAAAATAGTAACTTAAGTTGAGAAGCTCTCTGCTATACCCCTAAATGATTATGCTAAGTTATCTATTTTAAGTGTTGAAATTTTCTACCTTGTCTGAAAAGGGTAATCCTAGTATCTTCTAAGTCACTTATGATTATGTAAGCTTTCTTAAGCTCCACAGATAATTGCAATGTGATGTAAGTCAATCCAGCATCAACGAAATTACGACTATAGAAGGTCGATACAGGTAAAGGAACCACCTAGTGGGCAGTGTATATTTGCAGTTCCCATATTTTAAAAAATTGTGTAGAAATGAGCTCTATGTGTTTCTATCCAAGTAAAATGTTAAATTTGAAGGATTATTTGTAGGACATTGTTTGTAAGCCTACAAAAGTTCTTATGTTGTCTAAACCTCTTGAAGGTCCTTCAAGTAACTGAGTCGACATGTTTATGCCATACTTGTTAAATTTAACATTTGTCATTTATATGCCATAGGTGTTAAATTGTCTCAATATAAGCCATGTCGGGCCTATTTATGATTATTATTAAGAATTACTTTTATTTTGCCCCGGTGTGGTACATTAGCTGGAGATATTTTTATTTTACCCTGATGTGGTACATCGTCTGGAGATATTTTTATTTTACCCCGGTGTGGTATATCGGCTGGAGGTATTTTTATTTTACCCTGGTGTGGTACATCGGCTGGAGATATTTTTAGTTTACCCCGGTGTCGACTGGAGAGATTTTTATTTCTCACCGGTATGGTACACTGGCTCGACGAATTTTATATATTGATTTATGGTTGGCTGGTTGCTGGCGTTATAGTTTCTTTCTTGTGCATTTCTTAATTTCATTTTCATCTCTTTATAGAGTTATTATCAGGTTCCGGATTCCAGGTTGTTTTTATTCCTTATTCTTGGTTCAGTTATCTTGAGTTCACTTATGTTATAGTAAGTTGTTATCTATAACAGGTTGTAGAGTTCCTGATTATATCTATCCTTTATATGAATATGTGCTGAGACAGTTATTACAAGATTTTTATCTCATATTTACAGTTTCAGCCTTACAAACCAGTACATTTCATTCGTACTGACGTCCTTTTCCTTGGGGACCTGCGTTAGTGCCGCAGGTGCAGGTAGAGGTCAGGATTGCCAGTTGAGTAACAGTTCGTAAGATCAACAGATGATTGCTTTGCTCCTTTCTTTCTGGAGCTAGGTCTTTGTTATTTATTCTTGAGTTTTGAGATGCAGTTATGGGTAGGTCAGAGCCCTGTTCCGACCATCCGTCAGGTTACTCTTTAGAGGCTTTGTGGACTTAGCGTGTACAGTGTTATTCAGTTTGTAGCCTTGTCGGATCATTGTTGCTTGGTTTAGCACAATAATTTCCATGGTTGCATTTTGATCATTTACCCCGTATTGTTGATACCTTATGGGTCCAGTTTATACTTCAATTGATTTTGACAGGTGGCCTGGATGGCCTAAGTGTTACAGTTACATATGTCATATAGCCGGCTTCTCGGTCAATCATGAATTGAGTGCCAATTGCGCCCTACCCCAGTTTCGGGGCATGACAGACTGAATATGAGCCATCTAGGCTCCTGTATCTGAATTAGGGCCTTTTTACCCCGATAACTTTACCCTAAACACATAAGGCTCTACGAAGGGTCTGTAATACCGTTATGGTGTAGAAGAAGTCCATAAGTGAATAGACTTCAATATGGCCCCATAGGCAATTCAATTGTTCTATAGGTAATGTATAATCGTAGCTCCGTAAGCAATCTATAGCCCCGTAGCCATTTATAGTACCATCGTAGCTCCGTAAGGAATTTAAAGCTCTGAAAGAAGTTCGTACATCTAGCAGCCTACCAGCTATTCATGGCAAAAGGTAGTATGAAAGACAATCTACCCCAACTAGGGACACTATGTTACAACCTACAATCTGGTCACTCGAAGGTGTATCTTGCCCCTTAGGCTTAGCACGACTGCTACACTTGACCCAACTCTAGAATAGGATATCTAGCTGCCAATAGGCACAGTCTGCGTGCCTACACCTGACTAGAAGGTCCTGACAGTGATCACAACCTCCGTCGACTTAGGCGGAGAAGGAAAAGGTTTGAGTGGATTAAGCGATAGTCTAAAGGTCATGCTGAGACGGTGATAGCTCGTAAGCAAACAGTAAGGTAACAAGCGACTAACTATTTAGTTCTCTCGCATAGAACAACTGCATGTTTATTACTAGTTGGACATGCTCCTAAGAAGTTATCCCCAACTTCCCACAGGCATCTTAGTATAATTCATAGCCTTAAGGTAACACTGTGATATTTAGATACTATGGTTCTAGTCCCTTTAGACATTAACTTGATCTGTCTAGATTTCATGTGGCCCCTCTGAGCAATTCATGGCCTTATAGGTAGGTATATCTTAGCCTAGCCCCTCGCGGCAACACACACCTGGGCATCGATAAGAGCAGGTTGGGGCATTGGCCCTACATCCAACTACTGATAAGATTTCCTCCTTAGGGTATCCATGGTTCTATCTGACTTGTACAACTAGGATGACTTCCTGGGCGACCTGTACGACAAGAACTAAGTCGACTAAAACTAACAGTCACTAACAGTAGCCAACTATATGGCAGGTTGTCACTCAATTAACTAGACAACTCTGGTGCTGCTAAATGTAGGGTAAGACCATCCTATCCAAATTCTAGACCTTGAGGTGTCATGGTATGCCAACGGCCTCTGGGCAATCTTCACTGACAATATAGGCGCCAACCTAAGAATTATAGCACCCGACCATGCCCTATGCTATCTAACTTACCAATTTAGGCTCCATAACTAACCATAGACTTCTAAGGCCTTGTCATGACAACAAAATATCAGGATACTTCTAAACAGTAAATAAATGAGTTGGAGGAATCTTTTTGACGCTCCTAGAGTTAGTCCCACTGAACATACGCTTCCCTGATGATCGATACTTTGGTATAACATCATTAGGTCTTATAGCATCTAACCACAACTTCATAATCATTAACCACTTGTAGCAGCTAATCACAGCCTGTAGAATCATTATCATCTTTCTAAGGCACTAGTCGTATCATTATACAATGAGAATAACTTTCCAATTAGATAAGCCTTAACATACCTCAAATGTTGATTCTCATTTACCCATGTAGTTCCAACCTGAAGCCAGCAATTCTACTCAATTGTAGCCTTTACGTTGAGAGAATAAGGCTATCTCAATAGTAGGAGTTGGCAAACAACAATGGCTTTGGAAGAACATTGACTATAATTAAACTTTGTTTAATTCATCCTGGAACTCATTATCTAAGATGAATTTGCATTTGGATGGAGTTTAGCGGTGTAATTTGATGAAAAATAGATGAAACCCACGCTCCTCCTCTGTTTGCTATCGAGGAAAATATTGGAAATGAGTTAACTAAGCATGAGGGGGCTTTATATATAATTGAGGCGGTTACATGGGGTGGCGCGGGGCACTAGCCACAGTGCCAGGCTAGGGGCGCGACGCACCAGCCATAGCACCGGCCTGGTAGTGTAGCACGGCACCCAGGGCACCTGGCCTCCAGCCCCAGTCTCTTGCTCTCTCGATACCGTGCTCGCATGTTCATTCCCCAAGCCCTTTTTTGGAACCATCATACTCCAAAACTCTCAACATACGTACACATGTATCGGTTAAACGGTAAAACTTATGGGGTGTAACAATAAGCATAGCAGTACTGAACTCATTGATTACAAGGTTTGAAACTTCATTCACTAACTTTAGTATGAGAGTCCTCAGCTTCGTGACACTTTCTAGAGCATATTTCGTTAGTTGAGTGAACTTTAAGGCATACTCCTACACCATCAGGTCATTCTTCCTCAAATTCACAACTCAGAAACCTTTGCTTCCCTTTGTTCCTGGGAAAAGAATCTATCTAGGACTGATGTCACAAACTCATCCCATCCCACCAGACCTGCACCATTTTTCCTTCCCTCTTTCCACTGCTTACACTAAATATGCGCCTGTCCTTTTAACTGATAAGTAGCCATATATGCACTTTCTACAGAAGTAACACCTATGATTTGGGTGATTCTCTAAACCTCATCAATGAACTCAAGCGGGTCCGCATCAACATTGGACCCGTGAAATACTGGGGGATTTATCCGAGTAAAATCTTACAGACTAGCAGCTGCTGCAGACCCATTAGTATTGACTAGTATGACCCGCTGGTTGACATAATTTGTCATTGCCTAAGCCATCATTTGAATGGCAGCCTGAAACTCAACATGCGTCACCTGATTGTCCTAACGTGGTATTTGAGCCGGTGGGGCTGGTTGGTTAGCATTTCCGATCCTCCTTCTATTTCCTCTATTAGAAGGAATCGCTAACTGAAAAGGGTAAATCACGAGTTAGGAGGACATTGTAGATATCAAACTCTACACACAATAAGAATCATAAAGAAGGAAATTTTCCTAAAAAAGTCTCATAGACTCCCCCTCATAAGTGTAGCGCACTTCACACCCTAAAAAAGAACTCTACTTGACACAGCTTTCGGACATCATAGGACATTCTAAGCCTAATACTCTGATATCAAGTTTTCCACGATTCGAGTTTTCACCCTGGACGGACACTGTACTTAGGATCACAAAGTGACCCTAAGCAGATCCATGCTAACGCATAATTCTATTGAGACTGACCTTCTGTAAAATAATATTAAGCAGAAGATAACCAAAGAAATAACCAAGTATTGTCTAATAACAAAGCTCTGTTCAAACATTGGATTCTCAAGCTTAATCTAAAAAATGTAAGAAAACCTTCAAAAGAACTGATGAGTTTTTGGACAAACCGTTAGGTCACTCTAATGTCAGAAACTAAATTGAAAATGGAAAATTCAGCCCTCGAGCGACAAGGGCTCACCTCTGAAAGCTTCTGGAGAATCACTTAGAGAACTAGCTGCGATGTTGAGGTTCGGTACCAGAGCATAAATGATATAGCACATAGAAATATAAAACCAGTACTTTGAATGTACTTAGTACATTAGATATAACTAAAACATGAATGTACGGAAGACTAGTAAACTGAACTGAAATAATATACGATTTTATCAAAGCTCAGAAATAATACAAAATAGTCTAACATATATGGAAATACTGTAAGAATTGATAATATGAATTAGAGTCATTAGAATCACTTTTTGATAATTCTCAAACTCACACTCCTGAAAAAGTATGAATCGGACGTTTTCAATAAAGAATCCAACAAAGAGGTTGGGGTCGAACCCACAAGGAATATGGCATGAATTAAACTAATGCCGATATTTAAGCTTTTTGGTATGTTATCACCAAATTGGGGGGAATTATAGAAAACCAATTGTAAAACAAAAGTGAAAATTGGTTGTTGTTTATCAAGATTTGATTTTAACTATGGTAAGTGTTCCGCATGGGTTTATAACTACTTCAACTGTGCATTCTGATTGATCCCAATGATTACTTGGAGAATTGATAACTAGGGTTCATCCAAACGAATGGTTCGTCCCTATTGGATGACTATACTCAATCACTGGGTTAGGTCTCATGAGCGATTTCAAGTTAACCATTATCAATTTGTTCCAAATTAACTATCCTACAACTGCAGCTCATGTTATACAAAGACCCATAAAGATCAAGGATTTGTTGCAATTCTCTTTTTCTAATCTCTACTTCTCTAGGTTCAAGCAAGTAAAGGATTCGGCCAAGTCGTAACGTTGCACTTCATTAAGAAACATCAAAGATGAAGAGAATACAATACAAGTGTTTAGCATTGGTTTTGAATTGCTTTGTGTAACCCTAGTTCTTTAATCCACCATGGTACCCACAACCCTAGTTGTGGAGGTTTTAGCCTCTCATGATTGTAAGATTATGATTAGTATTCCTAGACAAACACATAATTAAATACTTACACTGATGATTGAAAGAAAACCTTCTTTAAATATTGCAAGAAAAGATGCTGCACACATTAAAGAACAATTGATAAATCCAAGTTATGATCTCAAGAATTGCTCTCCAATATTGTAAAACACTAATTACAAACTTGAAAATAATTCCCCTCTCACAATTTCTGACCGTCTTTGACCTACTCTTACCCATTCTCAACTAAAAGAAACATAAAAAGTATTTACACAGATAATAAAACCCTTTTCCTAAGTTAACAGAGAAATAACAAAATCTGGTGCTGACATATCCTACGACTCCTCATATGACCCATAACAAGATTGTATGGGTCGTACCGTATCTCATACATCCCTTGGCTTCTACAGAATTTGATAAGTGCCAGCATCTGGTATGACTCGTAACATGATCCCACGAGTTGTACAATCCCATCATGGTTTGGCTCTGAAAACTTTGGCATCTTTTGAAGATTTCTATGAGTGTCTTCATACGCCTCATTCCATGCTCCTACGACTCGTAATAGCTTATCGTATCATGGATCTGCCAAGTCCCAAAAATCACTAAAGCATTCTGCGGCTCCTAGTATGGGTTCGTAGGTAGATTCTATGATCCGTAGGTGCTACCCGTATCAGAGACTTCAATCGTGCAAATTTCTATGAAGTAATCTACGACTTCAAGTTATGGCTCATACCAGGATGGTACGGCTCGTACTGAGAGTCATACTCTTCCTTTGCCTTGTACCAATCTTCTGCGTTTTTCCACGAGTCTTAGTACATCTTGTACAATCTTGGTACTACTCATACTAAGATCAGTACTTGGCTTCTTTTCTACACGTTTTTGCAACTTTTGCGCATTTTCACTCCAACAGCTATTTTCCTTGAAACAAAGTAAAAGCACCTCATATCCGTATAAACATACCTAAATCAATGCTATTTTCCCATTTTTATGTATTGAAAGTGTTGTAAACTCACAACACATATACACCCCCAACTTAAGACTTTTGCATGTCCTCACGCAAAGAAACAAAACTAAAAACAATGCTTAACTAGAAAATAAACCTAGGATACTACAACCAACACAAATCAAAACTTGGACTATGAACACAAATAGCTTTTGTCCCTTCTCCATGTAAACCAAATAAGCTATGCACATCAAGTAACCACAAACCATGGTAAACAGGGGTCAAGACATGCCATCTAGTTATTAGAAGAGAGTCAAGTTATTATCAATGCTTTTCACATAGACAACTGGTAGAATAAAACAAGCCATGTACCCTCATAGCAAATGATGTTCGCAACTCAAAGATATATAAAAATATGAAACTTGGGACTAAACAAGTAAGACTCACTCTCACAAGAAAGTTCCAAATACTGCACATCGAATACCATAGGCTTGCCCTTATTTTCTTTACTTTGTCTCTTCCGAAAGTCAGGCCAGGATCATTATATGACTTTGTTTGGCTTGTAATGTAGGCTTTGGGCTGGGTATGGTAAACATGGGTTGAAGGGAAAGGGAAGGCAGAAAATCCAGGGAATCGACGTCCCCCAAACCATTAGACTTCCAGAGAAATCAATCCTTAGAATGAAAGACATTGGATTGTTTATGTGTTACATATATCTTTTTTCTTTGAGTAAATTTAGTTAATCCTCTCATCCCACCAACTAAACCCTCCTCGACACTACATACTTGTGGCTCCACTTTTTACTTGTTTCACCCATTTTGCTTTTTCAACTTTTTCCTCCTTTTTCTCCATTTTTATGTAACATATGGGTGTGGTGTGTTTTCAACTTTTACATTCATGTTCTTTTTTTGTATTTTCTTTTAAATTTTTTTCAACACCTTTTTTTCTTTTCTTATCACACCACACCTCATTTTTTTACACTTTTTCCTTTCTTTTTCTTTTTCACCTCCCCATGATGTATGCATCCCTACTCTAGCCACCCTTAACTTTGGCATTTTGCCTGGGTTGAGGTTCATAATGTCCAAGAAAAGACCATGAATAAAATAGGTTCATTATAAAAAGTGGATAAGGTTAATTGGTTTATCAAAGAAAAATGATCCATTTAAGGCTCATAATCGGGATCAAGGGAATTATATCATTTTGGTAGCAAAATTTGAGCTAAAATGCATTAAACAAAAACGTACTATGATCCACTCCTAACCAACCATCCTAAAACCTAAAAGACCAATCAGGTAAGTTCTAGATCCTCAACGCAGTATTGAACTAAGTATTGATCTTCACCCAATGATGGTACATGTTTTGCATTCATTCTAACTATCTAGTTGATGTATGGATAACTATAATTACTCTTTCTAATACACTAAATGACACAAAAAGATCCACAGAAATCATGCTTTACAATCAATAGGTACACAACTAACATCCAAAATTTTTTAAACTGGGTCATTTTTTTGAAAACTAGTGCATTTTATTGGCTGCATAATCCTAAGATACTTTCTAATTAAAAAAAACATTCTAAACATGTCGGTTCAACTAGATAACATCCCAAGTGAAAAGAAACATGGAAAGAAAAATCCTCGGACGAATAAAAAATCCCAAAAAATACAAGTACATCCCCTTCTCTTTTGAAAAACATGCGCCGTCCCCGAAATATAGAATATAAAAACACAGGCGAAAAAGACATACCTGTGGCTACTCATACATCACCTTCCAAGGATTGCCTCCCATGCAACGCCTGATTTAACATCACAGCACGATGTAACTTCCTTGATTCTTCAGGAGTTATCAAGGCACACCGCCTCAGTTCCTCTTATCTCCTTCATAATTCATCGAGACGGATGCTAGAGTATCAATATTCATCATCTCTTCCATGGGCACCAGCAGCCTCTTGTCTTCCCTTTTAGTTCTCATAGAGGTAGCTTCCTTGGTGTGACCAGAATGAATCACATAAGAAAAAAAAGAGTAAATGGGGAAATAACAATCAAAGAGTAAAAACAAGCAATTAATCTAATCTTAGCTGTATTCTTCGGAAACGGCACAACTTTTTGATAACGCTCAAACTCACACTCCTGACAAAGTATGAAGCAGACATTTTCAACAAAAAACCCAACAAATAGGCTGGGGTCAAACCCATAGGAATATGGTAAGAAATAGACTAATGCCGACATTAAAGATGAAGAGAATATAATACAAGCGTTTGACATTGGTTTTGGATCACTTTGTGTAACCCTAGTTTGTTAATCCACCATGGTTCTCACAACCCTAGTTGTGGAGGTTTTAGACTTTCATGATTCTAATATTATGATTAGTACTCATAGACAAACACATAATTAAATACTTACAACAATGATTGAAATAAATCCTGCTTTGAATATTGCAAGAAAAGATGTTGAACAAATTTAAGAACAATTAAGAAATCCAAGTTATGATCTCAAGATTTACTCTCAAATATTTTCCAAAACTAACTGCACACTTGATAATAATTCTCCTCTCACTAATTCTTATCATCTCTGACCTATTCATATCCATTCTCAACAAAAAGAAACTTAAAAAGTATTTATACAGATAATAAAATCCTTCCCATAAGTTAACAGAGAAATAACAAAATCTGGTGCTGACACACCCTACATCTCCTCGTATGACCCATAATAGGATTGTATGGGTCATGCCTTGTCTCCTACATCCCTTAGATTCTACATAATTTTCTAAGTGTTTGCATCTGGTACAACTCGTAACATGATCCCAAGAGTTGTATAATCGCATCGTGGTTTTTCTCTAAAAACTTTGGAATTTTCTAAAGATTTCTACGAGTGTCTTTGTACGCCTCATACATTGCTCCAAAGGCTCGTAATAGTTTGAAGTATCCTGGGATCTGCCAAGTCCCAAAAATCACTGAAGCTTTCCACAGCTCTTGGTACAGGTCGTAGGTAGATGAGCTTTTCCACGAGTCCTAGTATGGCTCGTACAATCTTGGTACAACTCGTGCTGAGATTAGTACTTGGCTTCTTTTCTGCACTTTTCTGCAACTTTTGCACATTTTCACTCCAACACCTATATTTCCTTAACACTAAGTGAAAACACCTTATATCCATATAAACATATCTAAGTACATGATATTTTTCTAGTTTTAAGCATCGAAAGTGTTGTATGTTCATAGCACATCAAATAGCCTGAAGTTTGATTATCTGGATTGGACTAAGAACCCTGACTGTATTGGACCATGGGAGAGCTTATAACTGACATATAACCACATTATCTAGATGTAAAGTTCAATGTATACATCCCATGGAAGAGATCCCATTGTACCTTTCCAGGATATAGTGGCTGAGCTGTGTAATCTCTGTCTCAGGACCAATTCAGGCTAATCACCTACGTTGGCTCATAGTTCTAGGAACCTAGGTTCATTAAACCTTGGCCTGCTCGGTGCTAAGTACTACTCCCCTGGAACCTAATAATTTCTAATTATGCTGATAGCTCGAAATTGATGTCCTAAGACTATGTCAGAACTACTTATCTGGAAGTGTCACGACAGTGTAAGGACCTGAAGGAAATTGTGTTCTAAGACTTGTCAAAGCGGCTTTATTTGAAAGTGTTGTAATAGTTTAGAAAATGAAGAACATGTTGATAAGCTAATACTACTGAATATATTGAGTACTAACAATATTACTGAGACTGAACATACAAAATCATTGACTTTCCATTCAAAACATCTGTGCAAAATTTCATAATTTCAAGTAGAAACATCATGATAGTACAAAAATTCTATCTAATTTCTAAATCATACAAGTTTCATTCAAAAGTCATGCTAAATAATAGGGATAGGAAAGCACACTGTGTAAATGAGTCCAAGACATGAATTTCAGCTAATAAAGATGTAAAGGTTCAAAGCGTCATCAAGATTAAGGAACTCTTAAATTGATTGAAAGATCCTAGCTTTTAATCTTTTACAGGGCTGGAAATAATAAAGTTTCTCTCAAAATAATTTGGCTCCAGAGTGAAAGGGAACCCTAGTTGAAGTCATACATAGCTAGAGAAGAAATTCCAGAGTAGAAGCTTTATTTTCCGAGAAAATTGGAAGCTCTAGCTCTTAGCTTCAAGGAGAAATACTGAGTTCTACACAGTGATGCTCTGAAATTTTAAATGGAGAATTTGGGAGGAGGACTGTTTACACCTGTAAATCTTTAGAAATATACCCAAAAAATGTAGTTTAGGACTTAGAAGAGTGGGAATATATGGAAATACCACTAGGTAAAATAAATAGAAATCTACAATTTTTGGGTCGTTGCGCATCTGATGGCCTAGGTGATGGGCCATTGCCAGTCTGATGGTCCATCGTCTCCACTGTTGCTCTTAAACAGAAGGGTATGAAAAATTTCGCACAAGCGATGACCCACAGAGAGGACTCTTATTCACCTGATGGTCGATCGACCCTCCATCCATCCTTAACCAGAACGGCCTGAACTTCTGGCCTAAGTGACGGTCGCCTTGACAAGTCGTTACCCATTTGACCATCTAATGTTGGGCATATTTTTATGCCTATTTTCCATGAATTTACCCATTTTTATCTTGTTTTGAGTTCATAATTCTTAATTTATGCTTAATTTCATGTATGTGTGTGTTTTATGTGCTACAAACAATTTGAGTTGATTTGAGCAGGAATCTATGAAAAGTGGGCTCAAAATGATGCAAAAAATGAAGATTTAAAGAGCTGACGGGTTTGGTGCTACGCTTGACACCCCACAGCATGTCCCAAACTTCAGAGAACAAAATCATCAGTCTGGTGTTATGACGCGCTAGCCCCTTAAACATTAGAGAATAACACTTCACAAACATGGAGAGATGAGTGGGGCCCCGCGCCAAAGGTGTCCAGACTTAGTGAAATTTGACGAACACATTGGCGAGATAAAGCGGGTGGCACACCAGGCCTTGTCCGAAGCTAATATTGCTAGAAATTTTACTAAATCTATGGTCAGATACATGAGGCGGCGCAACAGGGTCATTCCAGGGCAGAAAATGCTAATTTTTAAAGTGAAATCTTAAAGGGCAGAAGCATCATTTGAAGGCTCATCTTTAGATAGAGGCCTTAGGTCATGATAGATGGTCATAACTTCATCTGGGTTCGAATCCTATTGAGAGGTCCACTAGTTTTGGACTTCTTGGAGAAGTCTTTACTCATTTTTACATTTCGTAGTTCGTTTATGAAAGCTTGTAAGTTGTTTGGAAGAAAGACAAATTTCTACAACTAGGTTTTCTCTTCTTTACTTTGTATTTTCGTATAATGATGATTAAATATCTATTTTTTTGTCTATGAGTGGCTAAACTCATATTCTAGGGTTGTGGTCATGGTGAATAGTTGATTGTTTGAAAGAATAATTAAAGCTGGTTTAGATTCTTCAATTATGGTTGTTTGTATTTATTTTTGTTAATTTATTATTTATAAGATTGATCACCTTGTAATTAATCTGTTGGCTTTCAATTGAACTTGGGAAAGGGAATCGAAAGGGTTCAAAATAAATACAGAACGAGAATTCAATGACCCTTGAACTTGTTGGTGATAGGATAGAAGTTGTTGTTGAGGATAGGGATATAACCGTCCTTTCATTGTTCTCCTGTGACCATAGGGTTATATAAATTAGGGTTCATGAAATAGTTCTTGGATGCTAGGGATAGTGGCATGAAATGAGATAGTATCTTGCAACTAACAACCACAGGAAGAATCATGCCAATTTAATTATGTCTGTAAAACTCAACTTGAAACCAACCAAATGCCATTTTGCTACTCTTTCACCATTATCTAAATACAATCAAGCTTGCATTTTTTATAGTTAATTTTATATTTGAAGTTCTAGTAGTTTAATTTCCAAACCAATCTTCATTTTAACTGTGTTGCAGATTAGTGAAATAAAGTGACAACCTTATAACGATTAAATTGGCAAGTCCCTTTGGTATGATATCTGGCCTTCAAAATCCTAAATTACTTGATGACAACGTGTACTTGCATGCACGTAGGCGATATAAAGGTTTCGACGCTGTCGTTGGGGACTTAAATATTGTTTAATCATTTCTGGGTTAGAATTTTATTTTGCTAGTCTGTATTTTACATTTGTTTCTTGTTTTAGTTGAAGTTCATAGGGTTATTTGGGTCAGTGTATGCCAAGCGTGAGAAGTCAAGGAGCACCTTTGGCTTCTCTTGATCCAGAGATAGAGAGAACCTTTCAAAGATTAGCTATGAAAAACATTGGTCAAGCAGCAGGTGAAGAGAATGAAAGAGTTCCAGTAATGCATTTTGCTAGGCCATATTTGGAGAATGCTTCTAACTCGACTGTCAAACCGACCATCACTTGGAACTTTGAGCTAGAAGAAAGGACTGTTTTGTTGGTCAAAAACAATTACCAATTTTAGGACAACATTCATGAGGATCCGCACAGGCATCTGATGACGTTTGTAGTTCTCTGTTGAAAGTTCTACTACTAGAATGTGTCAGATGAATATGTCAAGTTAACTTTGTTTCTGTTCTCACTGATCGGAGAAGCCAAGGAGTGGCTTAAGAATAAGCATGCAGGATCCATTACCACATAGGAAATCTTCTCCAATAAGTTCATCGATCGGTTTTTTGCTTCGATATGAACTCAAGAATTAAGGGGAAAGATCTTTGGATTTGTACAGAAAGATGGAGAAATGCTAGCTCAAGCATGGGAACATTACTAGGGTTATATCATGTCCCATCTTGTGAGGCATGACTAGCACCTGGTGCCATAATGGGATCTAAACTGACCTAACTAGGAATTATGAACTTTTGGTGCATGCCTGCTCTTCATATGAAAAAAAACGAGCTATATCTCTGCTATAATCACAGCCTCAGGCCGACAAGGCTGCATAGCTACTTGTAAAAAGAAAACAACTGACCAAAAACACACAGTAAAGGGGATCCAATGCGGGCTGACAGGACCACCATGCTATCTAGTTATGTCATAATGAAAACAAGCAATCAGAACTACACTATAGCCAACAAGGCTATTAACTAATAGCTAAACTAGGCCCCACACGACCATCACGCAAAAGAAAACATATATATATAGGCCCTACACAGCCAAAGAACAAAAATAATACTGGAAATCTGTAGCCTGCAAGCCTCAAAGAGTGGAATAATGGTCGGTATAGGGCACCAACCTACCCATAAACTGTATAACAAAAAAACAAACCTTCTAACTAACGACTTCGGGGCAAAAGGCAATGATTAGACTGTTGACTTATCTGATGACTAGGGAGGTCCTGAACAGCGTCTAACGGTACCTGTAGGCAAGTAATGCAACACCTCAAAGATAGGCATCAGTACAATATGTACCAAATATGTAAGGGAATAAATGAAAATGACTGAATAATATTGATAATGAAACTGAAAATAATTCAATAGGAGGGATAGAGATGTAACCTGAATAATCTTACGACCTGATATGTAACTAACAATACGTAATACAAACAAGAACCTCACCTGGCCTCCATAAGGACAGAAGGTACAACACGCATAGAATAACTCACTCGAGGCCCAGATAAGAGCCTAGCGAGCACACTTCAATCTATATACCCCTGAAAAGGTCAAAATGAGTCAACAAGTAACTATAGCCAACCTACCAGTCCCCTAGGTCTGAAACTGAGCCCACTCAGGCTCTTGATTTGTAGTTGTATATGAGTGCAGTGCACCTAATAACTGCACCTTGGGCACCAGGCTCAACGAGGGTCAGTGATGCCGATACGGCATATGAAAAATAGTCCAACAATGGAATGGACTGTAATATGGCTCTTAGGCCTCTGTGTAGTCCCTTGGGACAACATCTAGCTCCTTAGAGAAATCTATATAGCTCTGTAGGCAACGACACAGCTAGTAACCTTGGGGTTGGTCACGGAAGGCTATATAGGGTAGGGTAAATCCCAATATGAACAAAAAATGCTAATCTCATACTAGTTATAGCAGCAAACCACAACAGTCATGCTTCTGGCATTCTTACGAGAGTCTAGGTCGTATTACGACATGACGAGAATAACTTTGCCGAAGGAATTTGAATTAACATACCTCGAATGCTGATTTTTAATTTAACTGGCGACGTTTAACTTGAAATTGGCAGTTCTTTCAAACTGTAACCTTAATGCTAAGGGAATAGAACTAATTTCAATACTAAACTTGGCAAATATGGATAACTTTCAATAATAATATCAATTATAATTCAACTTTGAACAACTCGGCCGAAAACCTATAATTTTCTAAGAGTTCAGAAGGGAGAAGTGCTTATCCAATGCTTGTGGTCGTTTAGGATTCAATTTGGAGTAACTCTGACAACTTTTACTTGGCGGAGTTCCGATTTGCCGAGCAAATTTTCAAGAAATAACTTCGTAGTAATGCTTCTCATAGGCTTAGAACTTGTTACCCGAAGTTAATTTGCATTTGGATGGCATTTGGTAGCGTAATTGGATGAAAACTCAATGAAAATCACGTTTTTCTTTACTTCTGGTCGTGAGAATATTGGAAATGAATTAGAATTTGAGCTAAAGGAGTATATATACATGTGTGGGCTGTGGACTAGGGGGCACCCCGCGCTAGCCAAGGTGCCACAATGCCCCCGTGCCACACCTCCCAAAGAGGTAGCAGGCCTGGCGTACCGCACTGGCCACCAGTCCACCGCCTGCTGGCGCATCGCACTGGCCCCTCACAGCCTAGCCTCGCCCAACCCTGTTTCCAAGGCTTTTTCACACGCGTCAAGATCTCCTTACCTATCATAAATCCATGCGTACGCCTACTAACCATTAACATTTTATAGGGTATAACATCCTCCCCCTTAGGAACATTCGTCCTCGAATGTCATCCTCAGGCTTAATGGAGTTAACTCTTTTATCCAATACATAGAAAAATTTCAGCACGGTCTCCTTTGTATTATGGACTATCAGAAAATCTGAAACGCAGAAAATTTCAACATAGGCATGTCGCAGGACGCTATAAACAACTATTTCACCATAAAGAAATAGCCAGCTAAATAGCATAAACAACATAAGCAGTAAAATCACAACTGTATAACAACATCATCTTTAATTGCATAATCTTAATTAATCCTAGAATAAATGAGGATATCTAGGCCTCATGTCATCCTCAGCTTCCCAGGTCATATCTTCTTTATTCCTTTTCCTGCATAGTACTTTAATATAGTCTACATCTTTAGTCCTTAACCTACAAACTTGTTGATCTAGTATGGCAACTAGAGTCGCTTCATAGGCTAACAACTCAGTAACTTGAACATCCTCAACTGGCAGTACTCGGGATAGATCCCCTCTACACTTACCCAACATGGATACGTGAAAGACTGGGTGGGCAAATTCTAACTCCGGAGGTAATTCCAACTCATATGCTACTCGGCCTAACTTCCAGAGGATCCTATACAGGCCAATCAATCTAGAGCTAAGCTTTCCCTTCTTACCGAACCTCATAACATCCTTTATTGGAGAAACCTTGAAAACTACCCAATCATCAAGATCAAATTCCAAGTCTCTACGCCGTACATCAGAATAAGACTTCTACCGACTCTAGGATGTTAAGAAGAACTCTCTGATGAGTTTTACTTTCTCTTCTGGCTTGTGAGTCATGTCAGGCCCAACTAACTCTGACTCCCCTACCTCGAACCACCTGATAGGGTACCTGCATTTTCGCCCGTACAAGGCCTCATAAGGTGCCATCTAAATTGCAGAGTGATAATTGTTATTCTATGAAAATTCGAAAAGGCGTAAATGCTCACCCAACTTCCTCCAAACTCTAGCACACACGCTGATAACATATCTTTGAGTGTTTGAATTGTTTGTTCTGCCTAACTATCCATCTGAGGATGGAATGTTGTACTCAGATTAACCTGTGTCCCCAATCCTTTCTGAAAAGACTGCCAGAATCTAGCTATAAATTGTGCCCCTATATCAGAAATACTAGAGGCGGGTACACCGTGTAGTCGAACTATCTCTTTAATATACAACTCAGCATAGTCTTTCGGTGGAGAAGGTAGTCCTAACTGGTAAGAAATGAGAAGACTTCTTTAATTTGTCGACAATGACCCAAGTAGAATTGAATCTGCATCTGGTAGGGGTAATCCTATCACAAAGTCCATGTTTATTACTCCCCTTCCAACATAGGCACTGCTATATCCTAAATTAATCCGCTGGGTTTCTGATGTTCGGCCTTTACCTACTAACAGTTAGGACATTGCGCTACAAATTCTGCTACACCCTTTTCCATTCCAGGCCACCAGTATATCTCCTTTATGTCATGATACATCTTTGTTCAACCTGGATGAAGAGAGTAATGAGAATAATGGACCTCTGCCATGATCTGCTGGCGAAGTCCTACCAATTGGGAACATAGAGGTGACCCCTAAATCTTAAGACCCCATCTTCCTTCAGCTCGAAAGTCATTAATTGCCTAGCTGGATCTTATCTCTGAGCTACACCAGCTTAGGGTCTTCATACTGTGGTTCTTTCAACTCTACAACCAGGGATGATACTGCAGTATTCTGAATCACAGCCCCATTATCCTCTGAGTCTACAATCCTAATGGCTAAGCTGGCTAACTGGTGCAGTTCTCGAGCCATATCCCGTTGTTCTGGCCTCAAATGTGCTAAACTCCCCACAGATCTGTGGCTAAGTGCATCTACTACAATACTAGCCTTCCCTGGGTGATACAAAATGTTTACGTCGTAGTCCTTCAGCAATTCTAACCAACGACATTGTCGTAGGTTCAACTCCTTCTTTGTAAAGATATACTGGAGGCTGTTGTGATCAGTAAAGATATCCATGTGCACCCCTTATAGGTAATGCCTCCATATTTTTAAGACATGAACTGTTGCAGCTAACTCCAGGTCGTGAGTGGGATAGTTTTTTTCATGCTTCCTGAGCTACTTGGAAGCATAATCAATCACCTTACCGTGCTACATCTGAACAAAACCCAACCCAACGCCTGAAGCGTAACAATATACAACATAACCCTCTAACCCTTCTGGAAAAGCTAACACTGATGCCGATGTCAATCTGTTTTTTAATTCCTGGAAACTCTGCTCGCAGGCCTCAGTCCACTGAAACTTGGCCGCTTTTTGAGTTAATTTGGTCAAGGGCGCTGATAGGGTAGAAAATCCTTCCACAAACCCCCAGTAATACTCGGCTAATATGTAACACACCAAAAGTTCCTAAGATCAGACCCCAGAATTAGATGGACTTCAGCAAAAAAAACCAGTAGGAAATTTCCTTAGGACGAGTCCTGCTCCGTCCCGTGAGGGCAGTCAGGAGGTACAACAGGTCCAGTGACCATGGATGACCTAATGAGTCATCGTGTCAGGAAACAACTCATCAGGGCAATCGTGGGAAGGAGAAGCAGGGATCGTGGGCTTCGGTGGTAACGGACAACCCAACAAGTTGTTAGGAAGGTGACGATTCGTTAATTTGGCCATCAGTTGGAGGCTAGAGAATAAGATGGGGCTCCAGGAAGTGGAGATACCAGAAGGTGATCATGAGTTGTTAAGATATCTAATGATTCGTGAAGTCAGTTATCGGAAGATCAGAGGTAATTGTGAGGAATTATCTAGTGTACTCCATGACAGGGTCCCACGAGTCGTTGCAAACCCCATGACTCGTGGAGTGCCTCATCGGGACTGGCAGTTGGATTTTTCCTACATCTATCTAGGGATATATTCATAAATTCCTACGCCTCTGACTTCCAAACTATGTCGTTTTGAGTACGGTATGGGAAATTTTTAGGGGGATAACTATCCTAAACCATTATTTTATAAAAAAAATCACTTTCAAACTCTCATTCCTCCTCTCTCTCAAGACTCAAGGATTCAACAAGGGTTTCCTCAAGGCTTCAAGGTGCAAGTTCAAGTGGGATTCCTCTTAAGCAGGTATGTAGGCTTTTCAACAAGGATATCCTTCCATCCTTGTTCTCCAAATTATTTTACTAAAACCCCAATTTCACAGATTTCTAGAAAGGCATGTTCTAGGGTTTCGACTTATGAATGATTTCTTCTATAATTGTTATGAATTCTAAGACCCATTATGACTTACAGTCATGTATGCTTATGGGAATACCTTTAATGTCTCAAGTTATGTAGGGGATATGAGTAATGCATGATTATAGGATTTTCATCATGAGATAACTTTGTTGATTGTATAAATGCCTTTATCATGAACTAGAATCCATGTCTAAAGAATATGAAGATTTTATGAATTCTCTTCAATCTAGAACATATGTTGTAAAGTATGTGTTGAAGCATGAATAGAACTTATGGGCTTTGATGAATGTGAAGTATGTACATGTTTTCACTATGATTTGAGTAGGCGTTAAAATATGAACTTGACCTACGAATTCTACATCAATGTAAGATATACATCATACTCTATGAACTAAAGATTTAAATGTTGGGGATGTGTTTAAAGTTTGATCTACTCCTATAGTTATTTTCGTGAATGTAGAATGCATAATTAGACAATGATTCAGGACTATAACGATATGATCTGGAATGACTAAAGTTTGATAATGATCCTTCAGACTTTTGGGCTTGTTATTAGTAGAAAGTATCCTTAATCAACTCCAAATGAATGCAATAAGATGAAATTGCTAAATGCTCATGTCTCTGATTAGCTATAGAATTTTAGACTAAATGAACAATGTTAGATCAGTATTCTTCATGTTATAGCCAGTCAAGGACTTTCCATAGCTAAGAATGTTTCCCTTAGTTCAGATGGGACTCTCCATAGCCGAGAATGTTTCCCCTTAGCAAGTCAGGGATTCTCATTAGTAGAGAATGTCTCCCTTAGCTCAGTCAAGGATTCTCATTAGTAGAGAATGTCTTCCTTAGCTCAGACACAGATTCTCATTATCCAAGAATGTTTCCCTTAGTTAGACAGGGACTCTCCATAGCTAAGAATGTTCCCTTGTTTAGTCAGGGACTCTCCATAGCAGAGAATGACTTCCTTAGTTCATGTCATCAGTTTGGCTCAGTTCTGTATAGTTCAGACTTTAGTATAAATCAGATATAATATGATGAAAATCTTAATTATCAGCAGATGGCCAATATAGTATATGATATCAGTTTCAGTTTCAGCTTTCAGTATAGTATATGTTGTGTACATGACTCTTATGCATGAGTTTGACGATGCTTCAGTAAATGAGATCAAATAACATATTCATGTAGATATATATGTATCTCAGATAGAGTTGTTGCATTCCAATTTAGTTATGTGTCGATGCACTCAGTTTACTTAATTTTTGTACTTTCATGGTTTAGCTTATTTACATTTCCCGCATGCTCAGTACATTCTAAGTGCTATCCGTATACTTTATGTGATATATCATTTCATGATATAGATTCAGGTTTCAAGACTCAGCCACATGGTTAGATACGCTCCTTTCCCATCTCAACTGCTTATGGTGAGTCCTCATCTCCCCAGGATGCGTATTATGTATTGTATTTCTTTTATGTTTTAGTTTTCAGTCTTTAGGAGTTAGCTGGAGACCTGTGCCAGCAACTCATTAGTTTAGTAGAGGGTTTCAGACATGTGTAAACATATTCATCTTTGTATTAGAGTTTTGTTAAATTATTCCTTTGATTTTTAAATTAGACTCTTTTAGTTAGTTTCCACTCAGTTATGCTTTTGTTAGCTGCTTCTATTAATAAGTGTTATGTTATGATCATGCCATGGGTCGACTTGGAGCCTTTCGGGGTTCCTTGTCCCGTGTTACCGCTAGGGTGTAAACTCAGGTCATGACAAACTTGGTATCAGAGCAAAGATTTAGAGTATGTTAGGGTGTCTGAAAGCCGCGTTAAGTAGTCTTTTTCATGGATGTGAAGCGCACCACACTTATGAAGAAGTGGCTATGAGAAGTTTTAGAAATGTCCCATTTTCTTCATCATCCTTATCGTATTTAGTGTATGAAACTCTAAATAGTTCCTCCCCTGAATCATGCTCTATTCTCTTGTAGATAATGCCTCCCAGAAGAGCGAATGGAAGAAGGAACGGTAATGGCCGCCACTAGGCACCACCAGCCTCGACAATCTCGATGGACGATCATGTTACTCATGCCGAGTATCGAGCAATCCTGAATATGTTGGGGCAGGACATGACCGCGTAGATTAATCAGCAAGTGATGGCTCGTGTTCCTCTGAATGGGAATGTACCAGCAGCAAGGATAAGAGATTTCCTCAGAATGAACACACCTAAATTTTTGGGGTCAAAGGTATACAAGGATCCGTATGAGTTCTTGGAAGAAATCCAGAAGATCACCCGAATCATGGGGGTGACGGGGACTGAGAGCGCAAACTTAGCCTCCTACTAGCTGAAGGGAGCCGCTCATATATGGTTTTTCCAATAGAGAGACAGTTGGGGAGTTGGAGCATCCCTCGTAGGTTGGGATGAATTTATGACTGCATTCCTGGACAGGTTTTTCCCTAGGAAGTTGAGTGAGTCAAAGGCAGTGGAATTCATCAACTTGAGACAAAACAACATGACTTTTTAGGAGTATGCTTTGGATTTTACCCAGTTGTCCAAGTATGCACCGGAGATGGTAGCCGACCAGAGGGCTCGCGTGAGCAGGTTCATGAATAGAGTGTCAGACTCCTTGATCAAAGAATGCAAGACCTCTATGTTGCACAAGGATACAGACTTCTCACACTTGGTGATCTTCTCTCAAAAATGGAAGCGGAATAGGTGAAGGAAAAAGAGGGAGAGGCCAAGAGGGACAAGATAGGAGATTTAGTGTTTTCCCCACAGAGGATGAGTGGTGGACACCGCTCACTTTCCCAACAAAAATCATCAGCCCCAGCACTTTCGATAGTTAGTGCTCCGTACAAACCTACAGTAAGGGAGAATACATAGCCATTGTGTATCAACTGTGGAAAGAACCATCTGGGAGAATGCATGGCCGGCTCGAATTTTTTTTTTGTTGTGGCAAGTTAGACAATAAGCACCGAGATTGTGCAGTGACTAAGTGAGGAGAGAGTAGATCCTCGACCACCTCTTTAGTATCTCTGATAGCCCATCCTTTTCAGTAGGGTGAATAATCTAGCCCGTGTGGTGGACAACATATAAACCACTCATATGCCATAGTAGCACACCAGGATAAGGGCAAGTCACCAGTAGTGGCCACAGTTATATTGTAAATTTTTCTTCAGTATGTTGCTATCCCCAGAACCCCAATATTGAATAAGAAGCTCTGTAATGGTTGTCAAGAAGAGATTATCTATAAGGCTTGCATTGAAGGTTAGAGGTGAAAGAGAAGCTAGAAGTTAGTGATTTAGTCCGACCTTTATAAAGATTCAGGAGCCTTAGAATGACGGCTTTAAGCTAAGGGGGAGATTGTAGGTATGTGCGGCAAGTCGGATCTTGAGTATGCTAATAAGGGAGTTCCAGCCCTAGCAGTTGCAGTATGTCGAACCCTTTAGGTTCAAATAACTTCTCGTGTATTTTAGTTGAAGCTAAGTTATACCCATCTCTATGTGCAGATTCCCAGGATTTCTAGATAACCGCTTCAGACAGTGATGCTAGTCTTTCTCTATGAATCCTTAAGGCCCATCTTCATGCTGCGAACCAGTTATGTGTGCTAATTCATATCTTCTAGTATGATCGACTCAACCATAGTCTTTAGAAGTTGCTTTAGTAGCTCAGTAGAACAGGGTTAACTCATGTATGTGCTCAGTTATAGATGTCATAAATGATTCCTGCTCATGAGTCCTTTACTTCCAATTAGCCAGATATCATAAATCTTAGTTTAGTATCAGAAAGAGATTAGAGAATGATGACTCAGCCCGTATTAGCTCAGTGCTAATTAGGGGAAAAGAATCATTCTCAGTGTTCTATCCAGTCCCATGTCAGTTTCATGTCTTTCACTCCTTAGCATGCATACACGATTTAGATATTTAATTCTGATGTGTAAAATCAGCCCGGAGTCAGATGCTCCATTGGTTTTAGTTATAATTGATCAATTTTGGGATTTCAGTTCCATCCATATCCTTTCTATATGCTTAGCCAACATTCTAGGAAGAATTTTCCCAAAGGTGAGATATTGTAACATCTAGAAAGTTCCTAAGATCGGACCCCGGAGTTAGATGGAGTTTAGATGAAAAACCAACAGGAAATTGCCTCATGACATGTCGTGGAATGACTCGTCATGTAACGTAACTAGTCTTGGTCAGGGCCGTGAGAGATAGTTAGGAGGTATAGCAGGTTCAATGACCATGGACGACCTGACGAGTTGTCGTGTCAGGAAATGACTCGTCAGGGCAGTGTGGGAAGGAGAAGCAGGAATCATGGGCTTCAGTGGCAATGGAAAACCCAAAAAGTTGTTAGGTAGGCGACCACTCGTTAAGTAAGCCGTCAGGTGGTGGCTAGAGATAAACATGGGGTTCCAGGCATTAGAGATAACGGAAGGTGGTCACGAGTCGTTAAGACAGCTAACAACTCGTGAAGTTAATTTTCGGCTGATCTGTGGGAATTGTGAGGAATTGTCCAGTGTACTCCACCATAGGGCCCCACGATTCATTTCCAACCCTGCGACTCGCAGAGTGCCTCGTAAGGACTGGTAGGTGGATTATTCCTGAATCTTTCCAGGGGTATTTTAGTAAAATCCTATTCTTCGAACTTCCAAACTACATCATTTTGAGTATGGTATGGGACGTTTTTAAGGGGATAACTAGCCTAAACTTTCATTCTATCAAAAAAATCACTCTCAAACTCTTTCTCCTCCTCTCTATAAAGACTCAAGGATTCAACAAGGGTTTCCTCAAGGCTTCAACGTGCAAGTTCAAGTGGGATTGCTCGTAAGAAGGTATGTGGGCTTTTCAACAAGGATATCCTTCCATCCTCGTGCCCCAAATTATTTTACTAAAACCCCAATTTCATATATTTATAGAAAGGCATGTTCTAGGGTTCCAATTTATGAATGATTTCTTGTATATCCATTCTGAATTCTAAGACCAATTACAATTGATAGTCATGTATGCTAATGGGAGATCCTTTAATATCTCAAGTTATGTAGTGGATATGAGTAATACAAGATTATAGGATTTTCATCATGAGATAGCCTAGAACTTTGAATGGGAAGTTGTTGATTGTATAAATGCCCTTATCATGAACTAGAATCCATGTCTAAAGAATATGAAGATTTTATTAGTTCTCTTAAATATAGAACATATGTTGTAAAATATGTGCTGAAGCATGAACATAACTTATGGGCTTTGACGAATGTGAAATATGTACATGCTTTTACTATGATTGGGGTAGGTGTTAAAGTATGAATTTGGCCTATGAATTCTACATGAATCTAAGATATACCTCAAATGCTATGAACTCAAGATTTAAATGTTGGAGATGTGTTTAAAGTATGATCTACTCCTATAGTTGTTTTCATGAACTTAGAATGCATGATTTAGACAATGATTCAGGTCTATAATGATATGATCTAGAATGATTAAAGTATGAGAATGATCCTTCAAACTTTTGGCTTGTTGTTAGTAGAAAGTAGCTTTAATCAACTCCAAATGAATGCAGTACGATAAAATCTATAAATGCTCATGTCTCTGATTAACTATAGAAGTTTAGACCTAATGAACGATGTTAGATCAGTATTCTTCATGTTATAGCTAGTCAGGGACTCTCCATAGCCGAGAATGTTTCCCTTAGTTTAGATGGGACTCTCCATAGCCGAGAATGTTTTCCCTTAGCTAGTCAGGGATTCTCATTAGCATAGAATCTCTCCCTTTAGCTCAGTTAGGGATTCTCATTAGCGGAGAATGTCTCCCTTAGCTCAGTCAAGGATTCTCATTAGCCGAGAATGTTTTCCTTAGTAAGTCAGAGACTCTCCATAGTTGAGAATGTTTCCCTTAGTTCAGTCAGGGACTCTTCATAGCAGAGAATTAATTCCTTAGTTTATGTGATCAGTTTGGCTCAGTTCTATACAGTTCAGACTTTAGCTTAAATTAGATATAACAGGATAAAAATCTTAATTATTAGCAGGTGACCAGTACAACATATGATATCGGTTTCAGTTTTCAGCTTTTAGTATAGTATAGGTTCAATAAATGAATCTTATGCATGAGTTTGATGATGCTTAAGTGAATGAGTTCAAATAAAAGCTTCATGTAGATATATATATATATATATATATATATATATATATATATATCTTACACGACTCTTATGCATGAGTTTGATGATGCTTCAGTAAATGAGTTCAAATAAAAGCTTCATGTAGATATATGTATGTATCTTAGACAGAATTGTTTCATTCCAATTCAGTTATATGTCGATGCACTTAGTTCACTTAATTTCTGTACTTGTATGTTTTATCTTATTTACGTTTCCTGCATGCTCAGTACATTTCAAATATTGACCGCATACTTTCTGTGCTATATCATTTCATGATATAGATTCAGGTTTCTAGACTCAGCCATGTGGTTAGATACGCTCCTTTCCCATCTCAACTGCTTATCGTGAGTCCTCATCTCCCGAGGACATGAGTTATGTTTTCTATTTCTTTTATGTTTCATTTTTCAGTCTTTAGGAGTTAGTTGGGGACCTTTCCCAACAACTCATCAGTTTAGTAGAGGCTTCCGGACATGTGTAAATAGATTCAGCTTTGTATCAAAGTTTTGTTAGATTATATCTTTTAGTTTTAAATTAGACTCTTTCAGTTAGTTTCTACTCTGTTATGTTTCTATTAGCTACTTCTATTAATAAGTGTTATGTTATGATTATGCCATGGGTCGACTTTGTGCCTCTCGAGGTTCCTTGTCTTGTGTTATCGCTAGGGTGTAAACTCGGGTCGTGACATAATCTTGAGAAACTACATACATCTGTTGGAGTTGTAGGTCTAGGCCATGGCTTCACCGCCTCAGTTTTCTTTGAATTGACCTGAATACCCGCCTTTGATACAATATGGCCCAAGAAAGCTACGTAATTCATCCAAAACTCACATTTAGAAAATTTTACATTCAACTGGCGATCTCTAAGAGTCTAAAGTACCGTTCACAAATGGTTTCTGTGTTCTACTTCAGAATGAGAGTACACCAGGATGTCATCGATAAATACTATCACAAACAAATCTAAATACGACCTTAAGATGTAGTTTATCAGATCCATGAACACTATGGGGCATTTGTCAACACAAAGGACATGACTAGGAATTTAAAATGACCATATCTTGTCCTGAAAGCTATCTTCGGGATTTCTTTCGCCAAAACCGGCACCTAATGTTGTCCCGACCTTAAGTCGGTCTTGGAGAAATATTTCGCCCCGTGCAACTGATCAAACAAGTAATCTATTTCGGTGAGTGGGTATTTATTTTAATAGTATGCTTGTTCAATTTCCGATAATCTAAGCACATGCGGAGGGAGCCATCTTTCTTTCTTAAAAACAAAACTAGCGCACCCCATGGTGACGTACTCGATTTGATAAAGCCCTTATCTAACAGATCTTTCAGCTGTTCCTTCAATTCTCTCAATTCACTTGGAGCCATTCGGTATGGAGGGATGGATGTAGGCCGAGTACCTGGTAGAAAGTCGATAGAGAAATCGATTTCTCGGGGATATTAGGATGTTCATTTTGAAACACATCTGGAAACTCATTAACCACTAGAATGGACTGTAGAGTCGAGGATTCTGCATGCTTATCTTGAACCCTTATAATATTATATATACAACCCTTTTCTATCAAATTTTTCGCTCGAAGATAGGATATGAACCTACCTTTTGGCGTGGCTGCACTGCCCTTCCATTCTCACTCTACATTGTCATAATATGGCGCTAGCCAATCCATGCCCATAATTGCATCAAAATCGGTCATTTCTAGCTCAATTAAATCTGCTAAAGACTGGCGACCAACAACCTCTACTGTGTTATCCCGGTAGATCCTTTTAGCTATAATAGAATCTGTATTAAGTGTAGACACTGAAAAAGGTCGCTGAACCAATTCTGGGGTTATACCAAACATCCGGGCCACTAATGGGGTAACATAGGACAAAGTGGAACCTGGGTCTATCAAAACATAAACTAAGTCATAGAAAATGTACAACATACCTATCACAACATCCGGTGATGACATTGACTCCTGTCGCCCCGGTAAAGCATAAGTGCAATCCGGATCGCTGCCTAAACTGGATGCCCCTAACCTGCCTCGGCCTCTGCCTGTTGAAACTGAGGGCTTGTGCCCTGCTGAAGGTGCTAGGGCATATGACCCTGCTGAAGATCTATCTTGTCGGCCCTGATCACCCTGATCTCTAGCTGGACAGTCCCTCATCAACTGCTCCTCTTGTCCACAAGTGTAACTAGCGGTAGAACCACACCTGCATGCCACAAAATGACGCTGACTACAAAAATGGCACAATGTGTCATAGTAGGCCTATTATGATCTGACCCCCTCTGTTGCTTAAAATTTATTGCCTATTAGCACTCACCAAGTCTTGACTGCCCTCGGCGATCTGATCTACCACCCTGTTGCTGCTAGGAAAGTGGGGGTCTGGGGGCTTGCCTGATATTTATGGTCTAGGTCCACCTTTCATTCGCCTGTATGTCATTGGGTCTCGCTTTATGACGCTTCTCTTGATTTGTTCTCTCTATCTCCCGCTGTCATTGCCTAATCCCCTCAATATTCTGAGCGAAAGCCTAAAT
The DNA here is from genome assembly GCA_035772735.1 of Datura wrightii. Taxonomy (NCBI): domain Eukaryota; kingdom Viridiplantae; phylum Streptophyta; class Magnoliopsida; order Solanales; family Solanaceae; genus Datura; species Datura wrightii. Next base: position 50,620,653 of record JASDFA010000020.1, on the reverse strand, counting down.
GCAGGCAATATCCATGTCCTCCCAAAGAGTAGTTGTTACACAAGTTTCTGCATATTCTTGAAGCAGCCCCATAATAAACTGATGTACTCTGTCTGGCATAGTGTCTATAATAGCTGGAGCATATCTAGCCAAGAAATCAAATCTCATAGCATATTCCCAAACACTCATCGAGCCCTACTCCAAATGCAAAATTTGATCTACCCGGGCCTGTCGAATCTCTCACGGAAAGTAGTGATCTAGGAAGGCCTATGAGAAGCTAGACCAAGTTGGAGGAGGAGCGTCTCTACCTCGGGAACTCTTCCAGCTCTCGTACCATAACACTGCTATGTCCTGTAGTCAAAATACCGCTAACTCAACTGACTCCACAGGCATAGCATGCATCATCCTGAAATTCTATTGTAACTAGTGTAGGAAGTCCTGACGATCCTCTTCCCGGTTTGTCCCTATAAAATGTGGGGGACTCAGGGCGTGGAACTCTCAAACCCTCGAACTCCTAGGTCCTCCCGAAGATTCAGCGACCACTGGTACCATAGGATGGCGCTGAGTGGCCATCATCTGGGAAAACATATAAATATCACTCCTAACCTCCTGATCTGATGGTATAGGTAAAGTAGCTGCTGGAGGTAGTGCCAACATGTCCGCTACCCTAGAAGACTCTTGGCGTTGTGGAGACTACTGAGGAGACCGAGATGAAGTCTCCCTATTGCCCTCAGATTGGGTTGGCTCTTATTGGGGCACCCTGCTAGTGCCCTCTCCTGCCGCAGCATCTAACTTCTATCCAATTGTAGTCTGTCGCATGTCCGACATTTCTCTTTAGATAAGCAGAATAAAGTAAGCTTATAGACTAAACCCTATACAACATAGCTCTATAGCACGACTAAAGAAGAAAGAAGGGTAACCACACTGTTATGCCCCATAGACTCCTTCCTATGGAATGTGGTGCACAACACACCCATAGACAAGACTCTACTAGACGCGGCTTACAAACTGACTTGCTCTGATACCAAGTTTTTCATGCCTCCCAAGTGCACTTGGTGCCATACTGGGATCTAAACTGACCTAACTGGGCTTATGCACTTCTAGTGCACGCCTGCTCTTCAAATCAAGAAAACAATGAGCTATATCTTGGCTGTAAGCACAGCCTCCGGCCGACAAGGCAGCATAGCTATCTATAAAAATAAAACAGCTAACCAATAACACGCAGTAAAGGGAATCCTATGTGGGCCGACATGACCACCATGCTGTCTAGTTAAGTCATAATGAAAACTGGCAATCAGAACCATACTATAGCTTACAAGGCTGTTAACTAATACCTTAACAAGGCCCCACACGACCATAACACAAAAGAAAACATATATATAGGCCCCACACAACCAACTAAAAAACTAATACTGAAAATCTATAGCCTACAAGCCTCTAAGAGTGGAATAATGGTCGGTACAGGGCCGTGACCTACCCATAAACTGTGCAATAAAAGAACAAACCTTCTAACTAAGAACTCCGGGGCAAAAGGAGCTGATTAGACTACTGACTGAGCTGATGACTTGGGAGGTCCTGAACTGCGTCTAACGGTACCTAGAGGAAAGTAATACAGAGCCCCAAAGATGGGTGTCAGTATAATATGTATCGAATGTGTAAAAGGCAGTAAATGAAAATGACTGAATAATACTGATAATGAAACTGAAAACAATTCAATAGGAGGGATAGAGATGTCACCTGAATAATCCTAAAACTTGCTATATAACTAACAATAAGTAATACAAAAAAGAACCTCACCTGGCCCCCATAAGCCCGGAAGGTACAACCAGCACCGAATAACCCGCCCGGGGCCCCCATAAGCCCTGGCGAGCACACATCAATCTATATACCCCTAACAAGGTCAAAATAAGTTAATAGGTAACTCTAGAAAACCTACCGGTCCCCTAGGTATACTACGGAGCCCACTCAGCTCCTGATATATAGCTGTGTTTGAGACTGTTGGGACTCCTAATAACTGCACCCTGGGCACCAGGCTTGACGAGGGTCATTGATGCTAATACAGCATAAGAATAATAGTCCAGCAATTAAATGGACTGTAATATGGACCTTGGGCCTCTGTGTAGTCCCTTGGGACAACATCTAGCTCCTTCGAGCAATCTATAGATCCCTGTAGGCAACGACACAGCTAGTAACCCTGGGGTTGGTCATAGAAGGCTATATAGGGAAGGGTCAATCCCAATCTTAATAGAAAATGTTGATCTCAAACTAATAATAACATCTAACCACATGCTTCTGGCGTTCTTATGAGAGTCTAGGTTGTATTACGATATGACAGGAATAACTTGCCAAAGGATTTGCCTTAACATAACTAAAATGTTGATTTCTGATTTAACTGGTGAGGTTTAACTTGCAATCGGTATTTCATTCCAACTATAACCTTTATGCGGAGTGAATAGAACTAATTTCAATACTTAACTTGACAAATATCGATAACTATCAATAATAATACCAATTATAATTCAACTTCGAATAACTTGACCGAAAACCTATAATTTCCCGAGAGTTCAGAAGGGAGAAGTGCTTAACTAATGCCTGTGGCCGTTTAGGATTCAATTTGGTGTAATTTTGACATTTTTAATCGGCAGAGTTCTGACTTACCGAGTGAATTTTGAAGAAATAACTTTGTATTAATTCTTCCCGTAGGCTTAGAACTTGTTACCCGAAGTTAATTTGCATTTGGACGGCGTTTCATAGCGCAATCGGATGAAAATTCAGTGAAAATCACATTTTCCTTTACTTCTAGCCGAGAGAATATTGCAAATGAATTAAAATTTGAGCTAAAGGAGTATATATACATGTGTGGGAAGTGGATTGGGAGGTGCCCCGTACCAGCCAAGGCACTAAAATGCCCCCGCACCATGCCTCCCAAAGTCGCAGCAGGCCTGGCGCGTCGTACTGGCTAGTGCACTGCTGGCCGGCGTGTCACGCTAACCCCTAAAGGCCTAGCCTCGCCCGACCCTACTTTTGAGGATTTTCCCACATGCGTCACCTTACCCATCACAAATCCACGTGTACGCCTACTAACCGTTAACATTTTACGGGGTGTAACAGGTTACTCGAGGGATTGTCCACACCACATATAACCTAAGGAGATAATTCGGTGGAACTTCATTAAGGGTCTAAAGCCTATGTCTAAGATACTCCTTGACACTACTACATAGTGACAGATTCTATCCAAAAGTTATGATGAAAGTTAGTCTCTCTTAAACCTCATGTTTGCGAGAAGTCAGGATTATCAAGACTCAGGAAGAGGATTTACAACAGCAAAGGTGTCGGGAAAGCTTAAGGTTGATATTGTAGCACCAATCAGGGAAGACATTATTCAGTTGGTGAATGCGATTAGTATGTTGGTCACCACACTAGCAGGAGGCCAAATGCAGCACGTACAAATCCCACCACCATCATCTGAGGTGTGTGGAGAATGCCACACCTATTCAGGTTGTCCTCCTCATCCTAAGTCTGTATATTTTGTAGGACAATAAGGTCGTGGTAGAGGTTTTTGCAGGTAATGGCTATAATTAGGGGTACCGAAATGGAGCAAATCCCTTATGGGGAGGGAATTAAAACTTCTAAAGGCCCCAAAACACTTATGAAAGACCACATGTCCAGCAGCAGAGTAGTTCTCTTGAGAAGGCAATGAAGCAATGGATGGTGCAGCAGACGCAAGTGATAAAAAATGCAAAAGTTCATCCATGAGCTTGAAAGGTAAATGGGGAAATTAGCGAACAACAGAACAACAGACAATAGGGGGAACTCCCGGGTAACACTAAGAAGAACCCCGAGGAATATGTGAATGCTATTTTCTTGCACAGTGGTATCCCTAGAAAAGAAAAAGTTGATGAGGAATAGGCCGTGAGATCCAAGATTGATGTGGGGGAGTCTAGCTACCCAAAACCAAAAATTTTAGTTGATAGACCACCTCTCCCATTTCCTGAAAGATTGAAGAAGAAGACAGAGGACACAACTTGTAGTAAGTTTCTTGAGTTGTTAAAGTAGGTTCATATGAATATTTTGTTGGTGGAGCTTTTGGAGGAAGTTCCAAATTACACTAGGTATCTGAAGGATATCATGGCTAGTAAGAAGAGGCATACATAGTTTGAAACCATGGCTCTTATGAAAGAGTGTAGTTCCCGAATCAAGAACAAAATTCCCCAAAACTAAAGGATCCCGGGAGTTTCACTATTCCTGTCACTATTTGGAGCAAGAAAGTAGGTTCAGCCTTATGTGATTTTGGTGCGAGCATCAATTTAGTACCTATATCCCTATTCAGAACTCTGGGATTAGGTGAACCACATCCTACAATAGTGACATTGCATCTTGCAGATCGTTCTATGGCCTATCCTAAGGGAATCGTTGAAGATGTCTTAATTAATGTAGGACCTTTCATCATGCTAGTGGACTTTATAATATTGGACTATGAGGCAGATGCAGCAGTTCCCCTTATTTTGGGGAGAGGATTTTTAGACACCACCGATACTTTCATACATGTTTAGTCGGGCAAGATGCTTATAAATGTAGATGGTCGGAAGGTAGTCTTTGAAGTGTTCAGAGCATCAGGAATGCGACCACACTAGAAGGACTTCAAAGTGAAGCTGGTGAGAGAACCTGGAGGTTGTAATCAGTTAGTGAAGCAGCAAGTGCTGCATAAAAGTTTAGCAGATCCTTGGTATTGTCACAAGTCTACTCGGATGAAGGAGTGATGGGGACTATAGTCATGTCGCAGCATTAAATAAGGCGCTTCATAGGAGGTAACCCATGAATATCATGCCACGACTTTAACTAAGGCGCTTGGTGGGAGGCAACCCAACCTTCTAACATTTTGTATATTTTTCTTTGTTTGTAGATAAGAATAGGGTAAAAGAGGCAAGAACAAGCTGGGACATTAAGCTAAAAAGTATAAGTCATGGGTGAGATGCATGGCATTAGGTGGCAGGAGTTAAATCCTACAAGAAAAAGAAATTGTCAGGTGAGGCTATGGGTGGTGCGCTGCGCCAGCCCCCTATCTCTAGAGAAACTTTTTTCTAAGTTCGTGGTGAGATAGAGAGGGCGGTGTGCCAGTGGCTTACTGGATGAATAGTTTTGGTCAATTTGAGTCAGTGTTGACCCAAAAGGCCTTTAGCTTACATAAAAGCCCATGGACACTTATTTATTTAAATTCCCATTCATCCTTTTCCATCAGAAAGTTGAAAAAAAAATAAAAAATACCTCTCTCTCTCTCTCTCCTCTTAGGCCGTAGCATCCACTCCCCTTTCCCCTCCATGGTTGTCTTCTCCAACTAGTTGGCGAAGCTCTCATCTTTAATTCAAGTAAGTATCTTTCTTCTCTCTTGTTTGATTAATGATGAGAGCATGCTCCATTTGAGAAATTCTCACAAGCATGCTAGCAAATTAAATTTGGGGTGGATTTTGCACCTTCAACACTTAATTAGTTAGCCATTTAGTTCAAGAGAAAATTTTGTGATGTTCCTGATTTATTCTTTTTAGGTACCATGGAATCAAAAGGAACGGAGGTGGTTGTTGCGAATCCAAGTTTCAAGAGGGCTAGAAAAGGAAAAACAGGGGCTACTTCTTCGGCTTCCAAAGCCTTTCCCACGAGGAGATTTGGAGAAAAAGCAGTAAAGCCTCATGGACTTACTTGGTTAAACACTCAAGAAAAAGCCAAGTATGCACCTGAGAATTGGATAGATAAGGGCTGCTTGGAACTTCAGTTCCTGACCATTCAAGATAAGATACGTGAGCTAGGAGCTGGTTATATCTTCAATGAGCCAAAGAGGTGCAAACCTCACTTTCTTGAGGAAGTTCTACGCAAACTGGGATACTTCATGCAGAGAGAGCACTAAGGTAGGGATCAGAGGCCAGTTGGTGTGATTCATAGCTAAAAGGTTCAATGCCTTCCTAGAGACACCTACAGTAGACCCTTAAGAGTATTTCATCTCGTTGGAGAAGCCTCCATATATAGATATCTGTCACACTTTGTGTGGTGAGCACTCATCCACCTGTTGGATGAGGAATCATAATGGCACTCACTCAACATTGGCGTTTGCTTATTTGAATAGGGAGGCAAATGTGTCGGTGAAGTTTGTTTGTGTTGTCTTTCTCCCTTGAACATATATGATAAAAGTAACTCGAGAGTGAATTGTCTTGGTATAAATGTTGATGAAGGGAATACCGATAAACTTTGGTGTTGTGATTCGTGATAATATGAGAAGATCACGAGACAATTGTAGATAGAAAATTATCACTGTAGTCTCTTGACCATGTTCTTGAGGGAGCCAGGTATTGAGGAGGAGGATGCAGACCTTGTCTTACCTTTGGTAGGACACCTAGTTGGAAAGATGATAGACGTCACAAAGGTGAAGGAGAAAGTCCCTTCCACAAGCCCTCTCCTTACTATAGTTGATAGGCAAGCCGGGGATAAGAGTTGTCATGATCGTACATTTGAGATGCTAAAAATATAGCTGAAGCTAGGAGGCCGTCCCGCCACTATAGAGTAAATGAAAGCTTTAGAGGCACAGTACCCACTCACAAAGAGTGCTATATTGATATGTCGAGTGGGCCCAGCTTTTGAGGAGCTGCTTAATGATGATGAGGCCACAGTCCTTACTAATGGTGTTGATGACTTAAATTTTTATTAGGAGGATAATGCTACTATAGGTGCCATGCAGGTTGATGGAGAAGATGATGATGAGGATGAGGAGTACAATCTCGAGGATAATGCTTAGCAACCCAGGAAGTTCCTTTTCTCTCTCTTTATGATGTGATTGTGTGTGCACTGAGGAGAATGCACCTTTTTAAGTGTGGGGTGGAGGAAATATAGGTTCTTATTGTTCATTGATGGCTATATTTGAAGTAGGTTGTAGCATTATTATGTCATTCCTCGTAGCAGTAGCTTGATGATTCGTAGGTCATGGGTTGTAATAGCTAGTATGGTGATGTTGACTTGGATGCCTAGGATATTTTGACTTGTTGTTCATCTTGACTATGTTACATTTGGTTACTTTATCTTGGAATCAATTTTTTTGGTTTTTTTTAGTCGTTGTAGTGATAGAGTAATGACGTTTCCCTATGATAGATTGATGACGACCGTCTTAAGGGAAGTTCATCATAAGTTTTTTACTTTTTAGGATTGAGTGATAGGTCATCCACTTGTATACTTGTTGGTATTCTTCTTAGCTTGTATGCTGGAGTAAATAGAGTGGTCATCTGGATTGCATTACTAAGGATCCATGAGAGATGCACATATCTATTTAATTTGACTCAACATATCCTTAGGGCTTAATAATGAATAAACTTTTCATTCAATATGATTGTGTGAATGTGTAGCTGTAGAAACTAATTAGATACTTGTTTCCATTAGAGATAAGTTGAATTGATTTGTATGTATATATTGTAGCCTCTAGAACTTGCCTTAGTGTATGTAGGATAACTAGTTGGTAGGGAGTTGAGAGATGATCAAGGCATTTCATTGAAGAAACCATTTTTTCCTATAGTTGTTTTACCTTCCTAACCATTCTCCCTAGTTGCCCCATTTGAGCCTAAAAGCCTTATTCTTTCTTAGCCTCAATAGTAGCTTAATACCTTTTTTTTCTATGAGACCTCAGATTTGTTGATCCAAAGTATTCTTACGCACTTTGAAACTGGAAAGTGAAGGTACATCAAAGTATAATGTTAAGGGAAAAACAAAAAGTTGTGGTATGAAAAGAAAAGTGAGAGAAGCGATGCCCATGAAAATTGTTTTGTACGATGTAGAGCATTGCATGTTTTGGGAGAAGAGTCTAGCACCAAGCGGGCTAAGGGTCGACTACCCTATGCCCCAGAACTACGCGCCAACATAGGTTGATTCTATTATATTATTAGGACCTCCCTTGTGAGCTATCCCCGACCCGATTGGCCCTTGATCTTGATATCGATATCACGGTATCGTCCGTAGCCCTGGCAAGGTTATAGACGGCTTTTTCCACTATAGTGTAATAGTCGAGACCACGTAAGCTCTATCGTGGTATGTCTGTTAAGTGACGAGTCTCCCCTCTCTTTATCGTTCGAGTTTGCATATCCATTACTCATTATGATTATCTTATGCATGCATGTTCAAAAAGCAAGGTTTGACTCATTGTTCAGCTCTTGATATAAATGTTATGATTTAGATTTGAGTCATTCGATTTAGTCATGATGTTCTAAAGCCATGCAGGACTTGAGGACAATTCAAACACTTGAGGACATGTTGCGAGCATGTGTGTTAGATTTTGAAGGTAGTTAGGATGAGCATTTGCCCCTTATTGAATTTTCTTACAATAACAGTTATCATTCAGCAATCCAGATGGCACCTGATGAGGCCTTATAAGGGCGGAAATGCTGGTCCCCAGTTGGTTGGTTCGAGGTAGGGGAATTAGAGTTTATTGGACTAGACATAATCCACCAGTCAGAAGAGAAAGTGAGACTTATTAGAGAATGCCTACTAATAGCTCAGAGCCGACAGAAATCCTATGCTAATGTACGATGTAGAAATCTAGAATTAAATGTAGACGACTGGTATTTCTGAAAGTTTCGCTAATGAAGTGGGTAATGAGGTTTGGTGAGGGAAAATGTAGTCAAAGGTTCTTGGACCATATCGAATCCTCTGGAGAATAGGCCAGGTGGCATATGAGCTACATCTTCCTTTATAATTGGAATTTGTTCACCCGGTCTTTCATGTGTCGATGTTATGAAAGTGTATAGGGGATCTGTCTTGAGTTGTGCCAGTTAAGGATACCCAGCTTACTGAGTAATTAGCATATGAAGAAGTTCTAGTGGCCAGATTAGATCGGCAGGTTCGTAGGTTGAGAACTAAAGAAGTCGCCTCTATTAAGGTGTTGTGGAGAAACAAGAATATGGAAGAGATGACCTGGGAAGCTAAGGATGATATGAGATCTAGATACCCTCACTTGTTCCAAGCTTAGTCCAGACTATACAGTTAAGGTAAATTATTGATTCAGCTATTTTTTTATAATTGTGTTACATATATCACTCAGGTGACTATAATCTTGTTCCAAAACAGTTGTTATAGTTTTATGTGAAGTGCCTGTGTTGGACTTTTTTGCATTTTAGGATTTCCAGATAGTCCATGTTACAGGGGACACTATAAAATTTTTTTTCCAAAATAGTAGTTAAAAGAGTTAGATTCCCCGTAAGCTAAAGTGACATTCGAGGACGAATGTTCCTAAGGGAGGAGGATATTACACCCCGTAAGTTCCTAACATTTAGTCGGCCCAATTGTACATTAGTCAAGAGTTTTGAGTTCAGTGCGCATGAGAAAGGGCCCGAGAAAAGGGGTGAATGAGCGCAGACTCGAGGTAGTGAGGGAGAAGGCCGAGCAGGATGCCATAGGGGCAGCATGCCATGGACCCCCTCCCTCTACGTTGGGTGCCGTGGCACACCCGTAAATTGGCATGATAGCACGGACCCCCAGTCCACCGCCCAAGTTATATATAAGTTCAATGTCTTTATTTATTTCATTTTGTATTAACAAACCCGTGATTAGAGAAGAGAGATACGCCATTTTCAGTTAATTTTCCTCCGTTTACACTGCCAAACACCGCCCAAATTCAAATTAACTTCAGTTATTGAGCCCTAAGCCTGTAGGGAGCATTACTACAGAGTTAGTTTCTCGTCGCCCAGCAAAACGGAACTCTGCCGAGTAGAAGTTGTTAGAATTGGTCCAAACTAATTCTATACGATCACAGACTTCAAGAAAGTATTTCTCCCTTCTGAACTCTCGAGAAATTATACATTTTTTATCGTGTTTTTTTAAGTTGAAGTATAGTTAATATTAGTATTAAAAGTTATCATTTTTGCTGAATTTAGTACTGAAGCTAGTCTCATTCTCCCAAGAATACGATTACAGTTGGATAGAGCTATTAAATACAGTCTGAAACTCGCCAGTTAATCAGACTTAAGAAATCCAGGTAATTTAAGGCAAATTCGTTCGACATGTTAGTTTCTTCAATATTACAATTCAGTTTGAAACTCAATAAGAAAGCCAGAAGTATATCTATTATTATTAACAGTTGTTATTAGCTGAGGCTAGTATCCTATGTGTAGTTTGGGATTGACCTTGCCCTGTATAGCCCTCCATAGCTAACCCCAAGGTTAATAGTTGTGTCAACGCCCGCCAGGGGTGAGATGATGTCGCTCCAAGGAGCGGTATGCCGTCCGCAAGAGATGAAGATGGGGTCCAAGGTCCTCATACAATCCATTACATGGATGGATTATTATATTCCATATAGGCACCACGACTCCTGTCGAGTCTGGTGCCCGGGGTGCAGATATCAGGAGTCCACTAGGCTCAGACATAGCTACAGTTTAGGGGCCGAGCGGGCCCAGTTGTAGACCCAGGGAACTAGTAGGATGGCTATAGTTATTAGATGACTCAATATGACCTTGTTAGAGATATATAGATTGAAGTGTACTAATCAGGGCTTATAGGGGCCCCGGGTGGGTTATTTTGTGTTGGTTATGCCTTCCGGCTTATGGGGGCCAGGTAAGGTTCTTGTTTGCATTAGTTACTGATAGATTAGATAACAGGAAGTTAAGCTATTCAAGTAGTATCTTATCCCTTTCTTATATTTATTTTCAGTTTTATTTTATGTTTATTCAGTTATTTATAATGAATGCCTTACATATTCGGTACATATCGTACTGACGCCTTTCTTGGGCGATGCATTACTTGCCTGTAGGTACCGATAGACACAGACCAGGATCATCTTTTCTTTCTGCCAGAGTTAGTAGGGCAGTCAGCTCCTTTCCTCTAGAGCTAATAGTTAGAAGGTTGACTCTTTTTTTTTATAGTTTACGGGTAGGTCAAGGCCCTGTCTCAACTAGTATATCATTCCTATAGGATTGCATATTGTTTCAAATTCCCTATGGTTAGTTGTTGGCTTTGTGGAGCCCATATATGTTTTATCTTGCGTGTTGCCCGTGTGGGGCCTTGTTTTGTTTTTAGTTAGCAGCCTTGACGACCATAGCTTAGTTTAGTGCTGGATTTACTTTGCAGTTACAACTACATATCATGATGGCCTTGTCGGCCCACATAGGATTCCCTGGTATTATCTATTTTTGGTTAGCTATTTCCTTTTATAGGTAGTTATAAGGCTTTGTCAGCCGGTGGCTATATTTACAATCGAGATATAGCTCGTTGTTTTCTTGATTCGAGAATTCGTATTAATCAGGTATCAGAGGTGCGTAAGCTTAGTAAGGCCAGTTCAAATCCTAGTAGGGCACCAGGTGCCAGTCATGCCTCCCAAGGTGGGTTGTGACACCCTGTTACGAGTAGCAGCCTAAAAGTCAAGTCTGTAGGGGTCGAGAGACATGATGATTCGTTGAGTTCAGTAATGAGTTGTCCTAAGAGTCATCTAGGGGAGGTTCAAAATAAATGTTTCAATGGAAATATATGGTTAGGAAGACCCATTAGGTTAATCAATGAGTCATATGATGGTCGTCGACAGTTGGACGAATTTTTGAGAAAATTTCTAATGCACTCCACGACTTGGCACCATGAGTCATTGACAACCCCACAACTCGTGGAGTGCCTCATAGGGACTGGCAGCATGAATTTTTCCTGGGAATTTCCAAGGGTGTTTCGTAAAATCCTATGCTTCAAACTTCTATACTATGCCGTTTTGAGTATAAGAAGGAAGGTTTTTAAGGGTTCCTCCTATTCTAACCCCTCATTCCATCAAAAGACACTCTCAAACTCTTCTTCCTCCTCTCTCTCAAGGCTCAATGATCGGCAAGGGTTTTGATGGAGCATAGCTTTCCTGCAGTCCTTATCCAAATATACTACTATACCATGCACAAATCTACTCACCCACGCTCGCTGGTCGGCTACTAACTCCGAGGCATACTTAGATAGGCGGGTGAACTCAATGGCGTACTCCTGAACAGTCATCCTTCCTTCCTTTAGATTCACGAATTCAGCTTCCTTCAACTCTCTCATCACTCGAGGGAAGAATAAATCTAGGAATGCTACCTGAAACTCCTCCTATGTGATCGGACCTGCTGCTACGACCCTACTGTCCTTCCACTAGCGGAACCACATATGCACAACCCCCTTCACAGGAGGCCAACTCTGCGAACTCAACACTACTCACCCCCTTAACCTAGGTGATCTTGAAAATCTCATCAATGATGTCATGCGGGTCCTCAGCAACCTTGGACCCCAGAAACTCCAGCGGCTTCATCCTCAAGAAGTCCCTGACTCGAGCGCCGTTGCATTTACATTTCGCGGAACATGCACAACGGCCTGCTGATTGACCTGACTGGTCAAGGCCTGCGCAAGCATATGAATGGTAGCTCAAAACGCAGCATGAGCGGCTAGCTCCGGTGCCTAAGGCTTATGAACTGGTTGGGCTGGATGATGCTCATGACCGTTTCCCTCATCGTGGCCTTCACCACCTCTGTTCCTCCTTCCATTCATCCTTCTAGGAGCCATGTTTCTGCAATCGCGAATAGCACGAATTAGGAGGATAGAAAGGCTTTTCATCACATGACATAGATCATGAAAGAAGGGAATATTTCCTAAAACGTCTAGTAGCCTCTTCGTCATAAGTGTGACACGCTTCACACCCAAGAAAAAGACTCTACCTAACACAGCTTTTAGACTCCCTAGGTCATTTCAAACCTATGGCTCAGATACCAAGTTTTTCATGACTTGAGCGTAGACTCAGATCGTATACACGGGATTAGGGACCTCGAGAGACCCCAAGTCGACCCATGGCATAAGAATTCAACTAACTCATTCAATAAAATGAAGAAACATAACTATAAACTAAGCGGAAGTCAAACTTAATATAACAACCGAATAAATATTTGAAGTTGAATACATGTCTAAGTCTGATAAGCCTCTAATCTGTACGATCTGATGGGACAACACCCCCAACTAGCTCAACAATACTGAATCTAAAAGGACATCTAAAACAACTGAAGGTCTAGTCCTCGAGAGAAGAGGACTCACCAATAAAGTAGGTGCTAACTCTGAACAGCGACTACAAACAGGGCTGAACCTGAGAACTGAATCTTGCATCATGAGATGAAGCAGCATCGAAAGTATGCAGTTAGTACGTGGAATGTACCGAGTATGCAAGGTAAGTAGAACCGCTTAAGTAAAATAGATCATTTAAAGCAACTCAAACATATCATAAGCTTTTAAGTATAAGTACAAGGCTACATGCATTCATTCTGAAATAGTACTCTTATCATAGCGTGTTCATGCATAGTTTAGAACATCATGACTGACTGGAATGACTCAAAGCTGAAACATAACATTTATATCAAAAGCTAAACAATGAGTCCAACCTTGCGTTTTGAACATGCATGCATAAGTAATCATCATGTGTAATGAATATGCAAAATCGAATGATAGAGACAGTGGGAGACTCATCACCTAACTGACATACCATGATAGAGCTTAAGTGGTCCCAACTATAACACTCAAGTGGGTAGAGCCTTCCATGACCTTGCCAGGCCGATGGATGATACCATGATATTGATATCAAGCTGAAGGGCCAATCGGGCCGAGGATAGCTCACAAGGGAGGTCCCAATAGTATAATAGTATCAACCTACGTTGGCGCATAGTTTTAGGACATAGGGTAATTGACCTTTAACACGCTCAGTGCTAGACTCTTCTCCAAAAATATGCAATGCTCTACCTCACATATAGCGAAGCTGAACATCGTCTATTGACGAAGCTCAACATGAAATCAAGCATATCTCAACATCATATGAAAGTAAGCTCGACATTGTCTATTAACAAAGCTCGATAATGACCTACATCTCAATTATGAATTGATGAATATGAGAAGCTTTATTTCGAAACATACCACAAGCTCAATCATAGGAGGGAGCATCTACTCCAAATCATGTGGTAAGCTATGTATATAAATATTCACTCAACATACCAAAAGCTAGATTTTATAATAAAAATTGGGAAATTTTACTTCAAACAATGTGGTAAGCTTATGTCGGGAAAAGCATCACTTTAAATCGACATGTGGGCATCACCTAAATCTTTATCATACTTGGATCTAATAAATTCATTTGAAAACAACAACATAGATCATGGGTAGTTTAGAAACATGCTTTTCATCATCAACTTCATCATCATCACACATTTACAATAAATAACCTCTTTTATGAACTCTTCAACCATGGGCGTTTTAGATTCAAAGTTTAGATAAAACAATTTTTTTATTAGGGAAAACGATTTAGAATCTGCCCAAGCTTCATAAATCATCAATATAAATACAATCTAATCATACCCATGTATAAAGATTGAAGAATCATGCAATTGGGTAAAACCCCATACTTGATCATAGATAGTTTATCACATTTTGATGGAAATTGGGCATGGGTGTGGAAGAAAACACCCACTCATTGCCTTACATACCTTGGAATGGTGGATTCTAACACCCTCTAATTTGCCCATCTGAGATTCCAATTGAAAACCTTGAGATTTCACCTCGAACCTGCTCTTTAAACCTTCAAACATGCATGCATGAGAATAATAGCTTAAGATAGGTTTTCCCATACTAAAAACTCACTAAAACGAGCCTTAGACGGCGTAGTATAGGTCTTAGGAAATTAGAAAATTATGAGAAGGCCCTTACTATTTCACAGAAAATAACTGCCATGTGACCCTAATGGATGACCTGAAGATTCATTAAGATGGGCAATGACTCATGGAGTCGCCCGTCAAGTGCACTGGTTAACTGATCGCTGGGGCTCATAACGGGGGACATAACGACTCCTTCCTCGAGACCACGACTTGTGGTCACCTTCCTTCATATACACTACCTTACTATTCGACTTGCCTACTGATGACTCGCCTCACGAGTCATCGGGACTGGTCACGACTCGTCGGGTCCCATTCGGTTGGTACACTGGTTACTTCATCCAACTTAATTCCAATATCACCCCATGAGTGTCATGACGACTCGTGGTGGCTGACCACGAGTCATTCCTTCCCTCGTGGGGACCTCAATTCTTCACTTACTTCAGGTCTGCCCATGAGTTACTTGACGACTTGTGGGATCTCCTCACAATTGGTCCCACGGCTCTTCCTGTGCCTGCAACATCAATTCCACAGTTTTTCCATTTCGACTCCCCGTTCTGATCTTTGAGCTTCCGCGATATAACATTAAGTTTTGTTTTTTTTTTGCTTTTTACCTAGGATATAGAGTAGGCTTTTCATGTTATTATTGAAAGAAATTTTCTTATACATAAACCTTTATGTTGGAGAAGAGGGCATGTAATAATTTTTTTCTTTCACTTGTAACAGAAAATGTATGCTCAAGAGCTTAAACTTACTCTCTTCTTCGTTCTTCATTCTTGTTCTTCCATTTTTTATATTTAATTTTCTTACTCGTTGCTAATGAAAAGGTCTTGCTTACTTCAATGATTCTCATCACTTTGATCTGTCCTAAAAAGAAAGAATACTTGATTGAACCTAGTTCACTTTCCTTTAACCCTATTTTTATAAATCTGACCTTGTTTGCACCAACACAATTTTTTCGGCAAATGATTTTAGCGCTATTTGTGGGGATAGGCTACTGTGACATTATTTTGATATGTGGTTTTTAATATTTGCTAGACCACTAATTATGACATTCTCAAAACTACTATGTTTGGAACTCCTCATAATAATCCAGTCATCGGTGATCAACTCAATGACTGTCTAATAAGTTTGTGTAACTATTTAGTTTCATTTAATATGAATGTTGTGGAGTGCTCAAAGGAGCACATCAGGGATCAGGAAAAATACCACCTTAATAAAAATAAAGAAGATGAAAGGCTTCAAAAGTCATCTCCTCCCAAACAGTCAATTCATGTGATATTTGTTGGAAAGGAGGTTAGTGGCATTATTTACTGAGTGGCTAAAAAGACTAATCAACTCCTTATATGGCAACATCAAAGACCTGGAAACCCAGAGCATAATCTCCATTACCTTCAGTAACAAGGATTATTATGGCCTTGCCTCTACCTATAATGATGAGACAGTAATATCTGTCCACGTTTTCAATTCTAAAGCTAAATGTGAGTAATTGATGCGTCCAAATGCATGCTCAAGCACATGATATCGTACATGTAAGATAGGATTATTAGTACAAATATTGTATCCATAGAGACTTATTGATTAATTATTTACTAAATTAAATCAATGTTAGCATCTATTTAGGGATCAAAGATGTAATTATTAACTAACTAAAATAAAAGTAATATTAATATTGAACTTCAACCAAGAAAGAGTGGGTTCTTATGTTATCAATAAATGAAATTGATCTTGCACCATGGTCTATCTAACCATCACATTGTATTTTCGAATTGATTTAACTATATAAATTATCTAGTTTATTGGTTGCAGGGTTAATAATATGAATAATAATCTCTCGAGTCATTACACGCCTCTTTCTGTCATCCTCAACGCCTATGTTTCCATGCTCATGAATTAAACATAAGAAAAAAGATTTTTCTTCTCGTAGAAAACCAAACAAGGAAATCTAGGTATATCTCTATCCTAGTTGCAAATCTGCTCCCTCTATTAGGGTTAAGATCTTTATCTACTTACCCTATTTGTACCTTAGGATTTCAATTTTCATGTTTAATTTTTCAGTTTAAAGATCAATAAAACATAGAAATTATGAAATAAGTAAATAACTATTTAATTGAAATCGATAGAACCACAACCCTAGAAGAAGAAGTTTAGCTCCACAAAGATGATGAGTTGATAATTCACCAACTCATTAGGCTTTTAAGCCTGAGTTTTTGCTTAGTTTTTGAGTTGCTTATGTGGATTTCATTCCCTTTTTTCCTTTGTTGTTTGCAAATGTCTAATGTGAAGAAAAGAGCAAGAAATGGAGCAAAAATAAGAAAGTGGAATGACTAGCGAAACGCCGGTCAAAAGCCGATAAACACTGCCTCTGGGAAATAAAGCCACCTGCGAACATGAGTTTCCACCGGCGACTCAACTGTCTAGTCACTGAATGAGACCTGAACTTGCTGGATTGATGAGAAAAGTGTAACACCCCAAAACTTTCCTAGAAAAAAACTCAGACTCAAGAGAAAAACCAGAAAATTTTACCTCAGATGACCTAGACAACGAGCCGTTGGTGGTGCTAGCGGAATGGTCTAAGGGTCGTGGTTTGCGATGTAGGTGTCCTCCCAGAAAAAATGAGACATTCACCAAGTTATTGGTAGCACTAATGACCAATTATAGCCAGTCATTATTGGAATTCCAGTGAAGGTCAAAAAGGTTCCCAGTAGGAACGAGTGGAATTAGCGGCTCGTGCTTACCACCAACGACCCGTTGTTTCCACCCATCACCAAGCTCTAGGATCAAGAAGTATTGACCACAAACTAATACAATGACCCATTAGTTTGACCAATGATTCGTTGTGTTGCCCATCGTCTTGGGTCCTAGGTTCCCCTACCAGTGAAAACAAGAGGAACAAATGACCCTTTGGTTCATCCAATGAGTTTTGGTAACCTCCTGTGGTCCAATTCCAGTAAGTCCAGTTTTTGGGCACAATACTAATAGATGGTTCCAATGGGTCGTGATCTCGAACAACGACCCATTGTGAGGCCCCTCATTTAGTGTCAGCCAGTTTTCAATTCTGTCTTCCAGGGGTATGTTGGTAATTTCCCACCTTTTTAATGCTTAAACCCATTCATTTTGGGTTCGTATAGGAGGGAGTTAAAGGGGTAGAATGACCTTTTCCACTTCATTTCACTCTTTCTTCAAAGTCTAAGAATAGAACATAGTCAAAAAGCACAGAGCAGGAGCAAGGGTTCGATTTTCATCTCAGAATTTCTTAGGGATTTTTTCCAGAAATTCTTCTTCAGGTATGTGGGAATTTAACAAGGGAATGGTTCTTCCCTTGTGCCCCCAAAATTCCTCCTATTTTCCTTATTAGTTCTAGCCCTAAAACTATCATATGTTGAGAAATTTCTAGTCAAACTTTGTTTAAATAGTGTGAAATATTGTTTTATGATAATTGTGGATATTTTTCACTAGTTTGTGACTATATTGATGCTTTTCGCTGTAAAGTAAATTCTAGCCCTAGCCCTTGAATGTAGAAAACTAGAATCCTTCAATAGGGATTAAATATAAAAATTTTGCTTCAATTCATCAGTTTTCAGGACTCTGATGTTGTTAGTTGTATTGAAACTCAGTCAAATTATTGTCAGTTCAGTTCTTGCCAAAATGCTAGAATACTCAGTGTCAGTCAGAAATATCAACCGAACAATTTGACTATAGAAATTTTCGAGGCGTCAATAGTCCCTCCCAATATAAGAATTATACTCAATATTAGTTTTAGTGGTTCTTTAGGCGGTCATGACACTTTCACATAATATCTCTGACCAGCCTTAGAACCCCAACTTCATAACTACAGTTGGTTCTCTAGACGGTTACGGTGCTTCCAGATAAGTAGCTCCGAACAGTGTTAGAACCCAGTCACAGAATCTGGTCCAATAAGACTCTCAGGGTGCTTTTGGATAGGTATTCCTGACTAGTCTTTGCCCCAGTTTTGAGCAATCAGCTTAGTAATCAATTTAGAAATATCCAGTGGGAGCAGGACTTAGCATCGAGTGGATTGGGTTTTAGCACACCCAGATTCCTAGAACTACGTTGCCATCGTAGGTTGCAATATGGACCCTAATTTGTGATCACCTAATTCATGCCTTTATACCCTGGAAGGTATATTGGGTCCTATTGGTGGGGTGTATACATTGGACTCCACGTCCAGCTCATGTGGTTATATGTCGGTTATAGACTCTCCCACCAGTCAGTTCAGTTCAGTCTCAAATTAGTCAGTTCAGATCAGTTCAATATGGTATCTCAGACTTAGTATTTCAGACTTAGGGCATGTCTTTGACCATCAAATAGGGTCATCTTGACCATCTTAGTATAACTCAGATGTTTCAGTTTAGTATTTCAATTAGTCATTGCATGTCGTTTCTGTTCAGTTATTTATATCCAGTATTATGTTTTCTCGTGCTTACTTAGTACATTTAAAGTACTAACACATACTACTATGCTGTATCATTTTATGATACAGCTACAGGCTCTCTATCTTAGCATCGTTAGCATACCTCGCTCAGAAGTTCAACTGCATCATTGGTGAGTCCTCATATTTTGATGATGGAGATTATTTCTTTCAGTTCTATTTCTTTTATTTAGTCTTGGAGTAAGTTGCGGGCTTATCCAAGTAACTCATCAGTTGTAGTTGGCTTTTAAACACAGACGTGGTTTCAGGCTTTCAGCTTTGTTACAAATGTTTTTTTAAACTTTATGTTTTAGTTTTTTTTCAAAAATGTTTTATGTTATTACTTTAAATCTTTCGCTATATATGTTTACTTAGAATGCAAGTGTATGATAGACCAGGAGTTGACTTGGAGTTACTTATGACTCCA
Organism: Datura wrightii; assembly: GCA_035772735.1. Taxonomy (NCBI): domain Eukaryota; kingdom Viridiplantae; phylum Streptophyta; class Magnoliopsida; order Solanales; family Solanaceae; genus Datura; species Datura wrightii. The sequence continues at coordinate 50,601,170 of JASDFA010000020.1, read as the reverse complement.
AGTACCGTTTTCCATCCAGTGTGTAGACTCGGGGTGTGACAAACTTAGTATCACAGCACTAGGTTTAGAGTATCCTCAAATGTCTAAAAGCCGCATCGAGTAGAGTCCTTTTCATTGGTGTGTAGCACTCCACACTTATAATGGGAAGGCTACGAGATTTTATTAGGAAAACTCCATTTTGTTCATACTCCTTAATCGTGCGTTGAAATTCAATTCTAGAATTGTTCCCCTAACTCGTGCTCTATTTCATTTTAGTGAATTATGCCTCTGTGACGTGGTATTGGAAGAAGGGCCGATAACGCTCACCGCCATGCCCCACTAGCTTAAGAAGCCCCTCAGTACAACTCAGTGTCCACCGCAGAGTTCAAGGAAGCTATCCAGCTTACCAACCGGGTGAACCAGCTAGTGATTTTGATCAATGAAAATTAATCTGCAGCAGCTGCCCGAGTGCAGGATTTCACTCGGATGAACCCTGTAGATTTTCACAGATCTAAGGTGGGAGAGGACCCATAGGATCTTGTGGAAGAGATTAGAAAGATCACTTGGATCATGGGTGTTAGTTCATTGGACAGTGGAGACTTGGCTGCCTACCAGCTGAAAGGGGTAGCCTAGGTGTGGTATGAATAGTGGAAGGAGGGGAGGCCAGCGGGAGTAGGACGGGTGAAATGGGAGGAGTTCACTACAGCCTTCCTAGATAGATTCTTCCCTTGAGAGCTCAAGGAGGCCAAGGTGGTAGAATTCATGAACATGAAGTAGGGCAACAGGATAGTAGAAGAATTTGCTCTGGAGTTCAGCAAGTTGTCTAAATATGCTCTAGAGATGGTGTCAAGCCAAGGGCTCACTTGCTGAAGTTTGTGAATGGAATTTCAAATTTGGTCCTTAAGGAGTGCAGGACAACAATGCTTATCAAGGACATCGATGTCTCCATCCTCATAGCTCATTCCCAGCAAATTGAGGCAGAGAAATTGAAAAACATGGAACGGAAGAACAAGCGGTCAAGGACTGGCCAATCAGATTATGGCCACTAGAGATTTGGTGGTAGTATCCCCCCACAGCAACAGCAGCAACAACAGAGGGCTCCAACACCCAGCTCATCCATCGCCCCTACCTTCCTATCCCGCCAAGATTTGAGGGGTGGAGCATCTAGCTCCCAGTGGCAGAGCTATAGTGCTCACAATAGATATCCAGCTTGCCCTAAGTGTGTAAGAACCATCCAGGAGAGTGTCTTCATGATCGAGAGGGCAATTTTTGTTGTGGACAGCATGGTCATCAGCTTAAAGAATGTTCATCAGCAGGACGGGGGAGTTCAAAATCCACTATTTTAGTAGCTCCATCAGGTGACTAGCTCAACAGGCCAACATTCCAGGTACGGATGGTGGCTAGCGCCAAAATCATTTTTATGCATTGTCTTCTTGTCAAATCAGGAGAGCTCACTTAACATGGTCACGGGTATGTTACGCTTTTTCATCCAGATGTGTATGCCTACAAGGTCTAGGAGCCACACTTTCATTCATGACTCCCTATGTAGCAGTCCAGTTCAATGTCAGTTAAGAGGTCCTCTAAGAACCATTCTCAGTCTCCACCCCAGTTGGCGAGTCAGTGAGAGCCAGCCGGGTGTATAGAAACTACCCAGTCTCAATTCTCAATAAAGTTATTCCAGTTGACCTTGTAGAGATAGACATGGTTGATTTCGACCTCATTCTTGGCATGGACTGGTTACATGGTAATGCCTCAATCGACTGTAGAACTAGGGTCTTCAGGTTTCAGTTCCCTAAAGGGCCAGTATTAGAATGGACGGGCGGTAGTTCAGCACCTAAGGGTAGGTTTATTTCCTACCTTAAGGCCCAGAAGCTTATTTCTAAGGGATGTATCTATCATCTAGTTGGGGTCAAAGATTCCAACTCTGAGACCCCAACTATCCAGTTAGGCCCAGTTGTTAGTGAGTTCCCTGATGTGTTTTCCAAAGATTTTCCCGGAGTTCCTCCTGAGCGAGAAATAGACTTCGGTATAGACCTTCTCCCGAATACTCAGCCCATCTCCATCTCTCCTTACGAATGGATCTGAATGAGTTTAAGGAGTTGAAGGAGCAGCTAAAAGACCTTCTTGATTAAGGTTTTATCAGACCCTTCATCTATCCCTAGGGTGATCCAGTACTATTTGTGCAAAAGAAAGACGGTACCCTCAAATTGCGCATCGATTACCATCAATTAAACAAGGTCACAATCAAAAACAAGTATCCCCTACCCAGGATTGGTGACTTGTTCGATCATCTTCAAGGAGCCAGTTGTTTCTCCAAAATCGATCTCAGGTCGGGGTATCATCAATTAAGGGTCAGAGAGTGTGACATATCAAAAACAACTTTTAGGACTCGGTATGGTCACTACGAGTTTGTGGTTATGTCCTTTTGACTAACAAATGCCCCTATAGCCCTTATCAACCTGATGAACAGAGCCTTCAAGCAGTATATGGATGTGTTCATCATTGTATTTATTGACGACATTCTTGTATACTCTAGAAATGAGGAAGAGCATGCTAATCCCTTGAGGATAGTGCTTCAGACACTCAAAGACCGCCAATTGTTTTCCAAGTTCAGCAAATGCGAATTCTAGTTGAAGTTCATGACTTTCCTGGGTCATGTGGTATCAGGTGAGGGTATTCAGGTTGATCTTCAAAAGATAGCAGCAGTCAAAGACTGGACCAAACGTACCTCCCCAATGGTAATAAAAAATTTCTTTGGTCTAGCCAGTTATTATCGACGCTTTGCGGAAGGCTTTTCTTCTATAGTATCCCCTTTGCTTGGGATAACTCAAACGAAGGTGAAATTCCAGTGGTGAGATACGTGTGAGACGAGTTTCCAAGAGTTAAAAACTCGACTCACTACCGCTCCAGTGTTGACCCTACCAGAAGGATCAAATGTGTTTGTAGTGTATTGCGATGCTTCCAGATTTGGACTCGGTTGCGTTCTGATGCAGCAGGGCAAGGTAATAGCCTATGCCTCTAGAACACTCAAGGTTCACAAAAAAATTTATCCGACTCATGACCTACAGTTGGCAGCGGTGGTGTTTGCATTGAAAATATGGAGATATTACCTGTATGGGGCCCACATGGATCTTTTCACTGATCACAAGAGCCTTCAGTATGTGTTCAGTCAGAAGGATCTAAATCTTCATCAGAGAAGGTGGTTAGAGCTATTGAAGGACTATAACATGAGCGTACTGTATCACCCGGGAAAAGCCAATGTGGTGGCTAATGCCCTGAACAGAGTGTCTATAGGGAGCATGGCTCATGTTGAGGAAGGAAATAAGGAGCTGGCAAAGGATATCCACATATTACCTCGGTTGGGAGTATAGTTGGTTTATACAACTGAGGGCGGAGTAGTGGTGCAAAGTGGATCAGATTCCTCGCTAGCAGTTGAAGTTATGTCAAGGCAGGATGAAGATCCAATACTACTTAAATTAAAAGAGGCGGTTCTTAGAAGGGAAGTGGAGGCTTTCTCCAAGGGGGAGATGGTGTACTCTGTTACCAGGATAGATTGTGCATACCGTATGTGGGTGATTTGAGAGAGTAGATACCTGCTAAACTTCAAAACTCGAGATATTCCATCCACCCTGATGCTACTAAGACGTACCATGATTTATGGGATATCTACTAGTGGAACAACATGAAAGGAGACATCGCAGAATTTGTAGCTAAATGCCCAAACTTCAAACAGGTCAAAGTAGAACACCATAGACTGGGAAGTATGACCTAGGATATCAGCATACCCACATGGAAGTAGGAAGAAGTAAATATGGACTTTATTATGGGTCTATCTCGGACTTGTCGGCAACATGATTCAATTTGGGTAATGGTAGACCAGATGACTAAGTCAGCACACTTCCTCCCAGTTAAAACTACAAATTTAGTTGAGGACTATGCTAGGCTTTTTACCCTGGAATTGGACAGACATCATGGGGTGCCCTTATCCATTATCTCAGACAGAGGTACCCAATTCACCTCTTACTTTTAAAAGTCCTTTTCAGAAGGGACTTGGTACCCAAGTAAAGCTCAGCACAACTTTTCACCCACAAAAAGATGGACAAGCTGAGCGGACTATTCAGACACTAGAAGATGTGTTGAGGGCGTGTTTGATCAATTTAAAGGGTAGTTGGGACGATCACCTTCCTCTCATCGAGTTTGCAACAACAACTACTACCACTCCAGTATCTAGATGGCCACGTTTGAGGCATTTTATGGTAGGAAGTGCAGATCTCCTATCAGGTGTTTTGAGGTTGGTGAATCTACTCTAATTGGGCCAGACTCAGTTCATGAAGCTATGTATAAAGTACAGCTCATCGGAGGAAGATTCAAAACAGCCCAGAGCCGTTAGAAATCTTATGCTAATGTGAGGAGAAGGGAACTAGATTTCGTAGTAGATGACTGGGTTTATCTAAATATTTCACCCATGAAAGGGGTAATAAGATTTGGGAAAAAGGGAAAGCTCAGTCTGAGTTATGTGGGAACCTATAGAATTCTGAAACAAATTAGCAAGGTAGCTTACGAGCTAGAATTACCTTCAAAGTTGGTGTATGTACACCCACTATTCCATGTGTCACTATTGAAGAAGTGCATTGGCGATCCAAACTTTAGTTGTGCCATTGGAAAGTGTAGGAGTGAAAGATAGTCTCTCTTATAAAGAGGTCCCAGTTTAGATCATTGACCATCAGGTTCGTAAACTGAGGAATAAGGAGGTAGCTTTAGTCATAGTCTTGTGGAGGAATCAACATATAAAAGGAGCTACCTGGGAAGCCAAAGCAGAAATGATGGCTAGATACCCACACTTGTTCACTTCCAATTCAGTTTCGGCATCAGGTACTAAATTCCTTCCCAGTACTCTTTTCAGTTCCATACTCATAAGTTTTATTTAGATTTCCTATGTGTATTCTAGTTGCATCATCTTTGTTAGTACGGTTAAGTCAGTTTGGAGTCAGTTACTCCTTCAGAAACCAGCTCATAGTCTCAGTCTAGAAATCTCAGCTCTTTTCCTAGTTTTCCAGCAGTTTTAATCTTTATTCGAGGATGAATTATCCCAAAGGGGAGGTATTGTAAAACCCCAAAACTTTCCTAGACAAAAACTCAGACTTAACAGAAAAACTAGAAAATTTACCTCAGACGACCCAAACAATGAGCCGTTGCTGGTGCCAATGGACCGTTCTAAGGGTCGTTGTTTGCCTAGCAGGTGTTCCCCCCTGAAACAACGATACGTTCAACAAGTTATTAGTATCACCAATGACCCGTTGTAGCCAGTTGCTGGAATTCACCAACGATTGAAATCAACGGCTCGTGGTTACCACCAACGACCCATCGTTTCCACCAGTCGCCATGCTTCACACTCAATAAGTGTCGACCACGAGCTAATACAATGACCCGTTGGTTTGACCAATGAGTCATTGTGTTGCCTGTTGTCTTAGGGACCAGGTTCCCCTACCAGTGACAACGAGAGGAACCAATGACTCGTTGGTTCGTCCAACGAGCCGTTGTAACCTCTCGTGGTCTCATACCAATAAGCGCAGTTTTTGGGCACAGTACCAATGGATGGTTCCAACGGGCCATGGTTTCGACCAATGACCTGTTGTGAGGCTCGTTGTTCAATGTCAGCCAATTTTCAATTCTTTCTACCAGGGGTACGTTGGTAATTTCCCACCTTTTTAATGCTTAAACCAATTCATTTTGGGTTCGTATAGGAGGGAGTTAAAGGGGTAGAATGACCTTTTCCCCTTCATTTCACTCTTTCCACAAAGTCTAAGCGTCGAATGTAGTCAGAAAGCACAGAGCAGGAGCAAGGGTTCAATTTTCTTCTCAGAATTTCTCATGGATTTTTTCCAGAATTTCTTCTTCAGGTATGTGGGAATTTAACAAGAGAATAGTTCTTCCCTTTTACCCCCAAAATTCCTCCTATTTTCTTTATCAGTTCTAGCGTTGAAACTATCGTATGTTGACAAATTTTTAGTCAAACATCGCTTAAATCATGTGAAATATTATTTTATGATAATTGTGGATATTTTTCCCCAGTTTGTGACTGTATTGATGCTTTTCCCTATAAAATAAATTCCAACTCTAGCCTTTGAATGCAGAAAACTAGAATCCTGCAATAGTGCTTAAATATCAAAATTTTGCTTGAATTCATCAGTGTTGGGGACTCCCATGTTATTAGTTATATTGAAAATTAGTCAAATTATTATCAGTTCAATTTTAGCCAAAATGCTAGAATACTCAGTGTTAGTAAGAAAAGTCAGCTAATCAGTTTGACTACAGAAATTCTTGAGGTGTCAGTAATACCTCCCAATTATCAGAATTAGACTTAGTATCAGTTTTAGTGGTTCTTTAGGATTTCATGACACTTTCAGATAAGAAGCTCTGACAAACCTTAGAACCCCAACTTCAAAATTACAGTCGGTTCTTTAGACGGTTACACCGCTTCCAGATAAGCAGCTCTGATCAGTCTTAAAACCCAGTTACAGAGTCCGGTCCGATAAGACTCTCAGGGTGCATTCAGATAGGTATTCCTAACTAGTCTTTGGCCCTAGTTGTGATCAATCAACTTAGTAGTCAGTTTAGAAATATCCAATGGGAGCAGGAATTAGCACCGCGTGGACCGGGGTTCCACTGCACCTAGGTTCCTAGAACTATGTTGCCACCATAGGTTACAGTTTTATTCGCCTCATGGCCCCATATTTTTGATCACCCAATTCATTCCTTTATACCCTGAAAAGGTATATTGGGTCCTACCAGTGTAGTGTACACATCAAACTCCATGTTTAGATCACATGGTTGTATGTCGATTATAGACTCTCCCACTAGTCAGTTCAATTCAGTCTCAGATTAGTCAGTTCAAATCAGTTTTGTACAGTATCTTAGACTCAGTATTTCAGACTTAGGGCATGTCTTTGACCATCAGACAGGGTCCGATTGACCACCTTAGTATAATTCAGATGTTTCAGTTCAGTATTTCAGTTGGTCATTGCATGTCATTTCTGTTCAATTATTTATATCAAGTCTTATGTTATCTCCTACTTACTTGTATATTCAAAGTATTGACGCATACTTCAATATTGTATCGTTTTATGATACAGCTGCAGGCTCTCAGTCTTAGCACCGTTAGTAGACCTCGCTAAGAAGTTCTGTTTCATTATTGGTGAGTCCTCATATTTTGAGGATGGAGATTATTTCTTTCAACTTTGTTTCTTCTATTTAGACTTGGAGTTAGCTGGGGGCTTGTCCCTGTATCTCATCAGTTGTTGTTGGCTTTCAGACACAGACATGGTTTCAGACTTTCAGCTTTGTTTCAAATGTTTTTTAAACTTTATGTTTTAGCTTTATTTTCAGAAAAGTTGTATATTATTACTTTAAATCTTCTGCTATATATGTTTTCTCAGAATGCCAATGTATGATAGAGCAGGTGTTGACTTGGGGTTACTTATGACTTCAAGTACTGTATTCCGTCCAGGGTGTAGACTCGGGGCATGACACAAAGAATTAGTGGTGCATGGATGGAGATTGGCAAAATGCCGAAGGGACCACAAAGATTAATGGAATTCACTGAAGGGGTAGATAGTGTAGATGGTGGTTCGCGGAATTCAACCAGCTAACCATCGGTACTTCCACCGGTGCCAGAACAGTGGTTAGGGGAAAATTGTTCAACACAGAAAAAGAGAGAAGATACCCCATTTTTTGGATATATTCTATAAATAAGTACTGTGTACTCATCAAATTTCAATTTTAGCTTTTAGAATATTCTCTTGGCAGAGAAGGAAGGGAGAATTTGATTGGTGGAATTTGAATAGAACTATTTTCTTTTTCTTATTCTTCTTCTTCATAGAAAGATACTACCATTGTTGAAGACTTCTTGTTGAACATAATTTTGCTACTCCTGTTATTGAATTCAGTGAGTTTATTGTTAAATGTGCTTTTAAATTTCTTAATTATGAGTAGCTCAATCATTAACTAGAGGTGTGTGATGATGAATACTTAATTAGAGTGGGTATAGCTAGAGTCATCTCAATATTGTTTAACTAAGTGTAAATCTGTTAGATTCTCTCCAATCTATAATTGAAGATCCATTGATATTGATGTGGGTCTAATTGTTCTTACTTAATTATTGCTTGCAAAAGAAGAATTGAGTATTGGAAGAGAAATTAATGGTGGGTATGGATGAGAGATTGTGAAATTGGCCTAGGAATAGCCAAAATTACATTTTCAGTCCTAATTAATAGCTAATAGCTAGAAATTAGTGTAACTATTAACCCAAATCTGATCAGTTTGACCTAATGGTGTCTAGAGGTCTGAAAGAACTCTAGCAAGAGGTATTTATAAGGCTGAAAAGCATTAAACGCCCATTTTCCTGAGATTATTTACACTAATTGAACTTATGAGGTGATCTATCATGACCATATTTAGTTAGCATATCATCTACACCATGCCTCTAGTCTTTCACATTCTCGTCAACAACCTTGGTAATTTTTCTATCATAGTTATCCTAATCCGATGTTATATTCTATTGTGAATTTCAATCTCTCCTGACCTGTTTATGTCTATGTTATTCCTAAGTGGTGCAAGCTAAATTTAGTTTATCAAAAGACACTCGTGTTTATCATTCACTAGTCCTTCTGGGATTCGACCCCGACATCTATCGGGATATTTATTTATACAACGACTGTTTATACTCTTTATATGAAGAGTATATTTTGGACAAATCAAAAATGGAGACATTGCCAGGGACTAGCACTTGATATTCTTGTGTTGATTGTGGATCCGAAATAGCTTTGCATCTTAGTTACTTGATGTGATTTTGCCGTGCTTGCTAGGATACCACAACTATATGAGTCATCACTAACATGGAGCATGAGGAAGATAACCCGGTGATGCCGGAGATTGCGGGAGCCATTCGCTTATAGCCCACTGTAAGGAATGCTGTGTTTCATGTCACAAGCACCATGCTACATTTGTTGCAAATGAAGGGACTCTCTAGGGATAAATTAAGAGAGGATGCAAATCGTCATTTGAGAAATTTCTTGGAGATATGCCAGCCTTTCAACATTAGAAACATAAGTCAAGAGTCTATCAGGATAAGGCTTTTCCCATTTTTTCTAATGGGAGAGGCGGCGATGTGCTTAGAGGAATTGCCTCCTGATTATATTACATCTTGGCAAGAATTAACCAAAGCTTTTTTGGATTGTTTCTTCCCTCCATAAAAAATGTTGCACTTGAGGGATGACATCAGAAATTTTAGGCAAGAGCCTGGATAGTATTTGCACGAGGCATGGCTACGGTTCAAAAAGAAGGTTGCTCTTTATCCCAATAATGGTCTTCCTGATGGAGTGCTTCTCCAAAGTTCTTACCAAGACCTTGATTCTATCAATAAATCCATTGCAAACAATTTAGGTGGTCTATGATGGATCAAACCTATGGGTTGGCTAAAGCCCTGTTAGACAGAATGACAAACACAAATAGGGCCTGGCACACGAGAGAGAAAAATGTATCTACACATGACATTAGCTCTAGTGCATTGGCGGTTGAGTTGCAGAAAAGGGATGAAGAGCGAGATGAAAACCTTTCCAAAATGATGATGCAGTTGGAATTATTGACCAAACATGTGATGGGGGTAGGGCCTGAGGTCGTGAATGTTGTAGGTATGCAAGGTCCATTGCAATTCGAAGGAGAATCATCTCCACCAATGTACGATGAAGAATGCCAATATATGGGAAATCAAATGGGGGTCCTCAACCTGGGTTTCAAGGGACCAATCAAGGCCCTTGGTGCCCAAGGGAAGAGAACCAAGGTTGGAGAAACCGTGATGCACAGGGATGGCCCGAAAGAAATGAGAGATAAAGAAAGAGAGAGTAGAATCATGAGGGAGACCGATACCACCAAAGTTCAAACCCATTTGTCCCCCCCCCCTCCGCCAAAAGATGTTAATGCCTATAGTCAGCCAGGTGTGAACGATGCAGGTAGAACAAAAATTGAAGAAATTCTAGCAAGAGTCCTCAAGAAAGTGAAATCAACAAACAACGGGGTCAAGGAATAGAATGGGGAGGTGTCTAACCTTGAACAAATGGTGAGCTTTCATTCAGCCTCCATTAATAATTTGGAAGCTCAAATGAATCACTTGTCCGCTCAAATGAATCCCTGAATGATGGGAACGCTCCTAAGTGACACAATGTCGAACCTGAAGAAAGATAGTCAATGCATGGCTATTGTTACTAGGAGTGGTAAATGGTTAGAGATGCAAGAGTGAAACCCAAGGAGGTTAATGTTCCAAAATCAAATGAGGAAAATGAAGTCGATGAGATGCCAAAGACACCAAGGAGTGGTGAAAAGAGAGAAGAGGAAGGTGAAGGGAAGGATGATGAAATTCTCTCACACGTTGATGAAGATGAGGTGGGCATGAAGGTCTCAAATGATGACAAGGTTGAAGCAAGAGCTCCACCCCCTTATCCACAATTGTTGGCTAAGAAGGATGACCAATTCAGAAAATTCATTGACATATTCTGCAAATTGTCTATGAATATATCATTGGTGGATTCCCTTCTCCAAATGTCAGGATATGCTAAATTCATGAAGGATTTTCTGAAAAAGAAGAAGGTGGTTGATGTAGGTAGCAAGGAGACGACGCACCATTGTAGTGTGATGGTGATGTGCTATCTTGCCTCCAAGCGGGAAGACCCATGAGCATTCACAATCCCCTGTACAATTGGGATATGTATGTCTAAGAAATCTCTATGCGATCTTGATGCAAGCGTAAATCTAATGCCTCTCATCATTTTCAAGATGTTGGGACTTGGAAGCACCAAACCCACATCAATGAGTTTGTTAATGGCTGATCGTTCCATAAAGAAGCCTATGGGAGTATTAGAAGATGTGTTGATGAGAGTGGATAAATTCATCCTACCAGTTGATTTCATAGTCCTCAATTATGAAATGGATGTGGAAGTACCAATTATTTAAGGGAGACCATTGCTCACCACGAGGAGAGCTTTGGTTGATGTGGAGCTAGGGGAGCTCAAGTTCAGGGTTGGATGTGAACAAGTCATCTCCAAGGTGTGTTCGTCAGCTAAAATGCCCGCTGAATGCAAGGTGATCAGGGTGTTGCAAAAAGAGGATCAGGATAGAGGAATTAAGATTGAAGAGACGGAGTTGGAGGATGATCCGTCGAAGAAAAATTGCTAAATGAGAGCTACGTCGTGCCACAACATTAACTAAGGTTCTTCTTGGGAGGTAACCCAAGTTTCTTGTTTGAGTGTTTTTAATGTCTTTGTTGTTTTTGTTTTTGTAGGACCAATGAAGTGAGAATCAAGGAGGGAAAGCGCCACAACAATGCAAGTAATGCATTGGACCGGCAAATCAGCAATCGAGAAGGGAAAACCGCCCCCTCATGATACAAGAAGGCAGAAAGTTAGGAAAGCAAGCGTTTTAACGGTGAACTACCGATGCAGAAACATGTATCATCGGTCAATCACAGGTACAACACAGATTACTTGAAGCATTGGGGGCGCAAAAGGTGACTCATCTGCGGACCGCCAAACCTGTTCACGCATCACCGGTCAATAGTTGGTGGTGAAACAGTGAACTGGGCATTATTTCAAGTGCAAAAGGTAAAGCAGCGGAACGCCGGCTCAATTCGGTGAACCACCCGTGTAACTGTCGAGGTACGATTTTGTTTCAGAATTCAAATCAAATATGGATCCATCTGATACAAAATTTTTGTTTGAGACACCCTAATCTACAAAATAATATTGCTTTAGGCTTTCTATTTCCTCTTTTACCATTTTCTAAAAACCCTTTTTGTCTTCCCAATACCTTACCTTTCCACATTTCCAAAACTCCCTCTCTTCCACTTCCTATTCCCACTTAACTCACCATTACTACCCCACCTTCTCCTCAACCAATAACTATCTCACCTACCCCCATATAAAACCTCTCCCTTTCTACACCAAAATTCTCACTACACTCATCCCTCTCTACTACACAAGCCTCCGCATCTGCCATTGTTTAACGTTGCTAAGCTCCCATAGGCTAGTCTTTGAAAAATTCTTTCCTAAAGTGTGAAAATGTATCCTTGTCACTTTTATGTTCTCATCAATGGCACATTAGTTACGTTTTCATGGGGCTTTGACATATCTTTCCCTTTCTTTTTACTGCCTTTCCTTCCCATTAGATTCATGGTTGATGTGCTATTCATTGAAATGTTGGCGGAATAGAGCTGTATGGTTGAAATAGGTGTGGGATAGGTGTGTGGATTTGAATAGGGTGAAGTCTGAGTGACCAAATTGGATTAAAATGTGATGCTTTTCCCAATGATAGATTGGGTGACGCCATTCTTAAGGGTAATTTGTCATTTGAGTTCTTTTTCATGTGTAGAGTTGATGCTTCACTAAAATGTGTGTGGGTGTTTATAAATGGGCACCATTGGAATATTTGGAATTTATTTGGGGACGACAGTTGATGATTCACCGATAGGGTCCGGCAAAATGTCGGTCCAATTTATAGTTAGATTCAAGCCAATACTTGAATCCCGTGTTGTATCGGTGTTTGCGGATCGGTATCGGCGACTTGCTGCCTTGTCATTGGTATACTATTGGTCTGCTCTGTCTTCTACTTCATATCGATGAGTCAGTGACGGTCCGCGGATTCCTCCTGCGATTTACTAGTGCTTCACCGATGCTGCTGGTTCTTTAAATGATGGTTTTTCATCTTTGCTTCTCATTTCACCTTTAGAATAACTTTAGTTATCTCAATTCAATTACATTATGGCTATTTCTAACACCATGTTTGCAAAAATATCATGTCTTCATCTAAGAACATCAAAAAAGGGCAAAGCCCCAACATCATCCACCAACTAGGGCATGGGCAAAGCCAAGGCCTCCACATCACATGCCAACTCCAAAGAGGTTATCATATTCTATGTGCCCAACAAGAAGGAGCACTATGTCATATGCGAGGGTCAGAGATTTGATTTAGCAGGCTTGCATGGTGATCTTCACAATATCACCGCTCAATTCACAGACAGGCAATGGCAAGCTTTTGCTAATCATCTCCTGGCCTACTACCCCAGCCTGGTATTGGAGTTCTGCGTGTCATGCCCCACCTTGGGAGGCATGACTGGCACCTGGTGCCCTACTAGGATATGAACTGACTTAACTAAGCCTGTGCATTCTTAGTGCAGGCTTACCCCTAAAATCAAGAAAGCAACGGGCTATATCTCAGCTGTAAAGACAACGTCCAGCTGACAAGGCCTTATAGCCACCTGTAAAGGAAAACAGCTAACCAGAAATAGGCATTAACATGGAATCCTATGCGGGCCGACAACACCACCATGATTTCTAGTTATGACTGTAAAGTAAATCCAGTAATAATTTAAGCTGTGGCTGACAAGGCCGCTAACTAACAGCTAAACAAGGCCCCACATGGCCAACATGTAAAACAAAACCCATATGGTCCCCATATAGCCACCAAAAGCTAACCACAGGGAAATAGAAATAGTTTGCAAGCCTCTAGGATTAATATGATGGTTGGGACAGGGCCTCGGCCTAGCCAAAACAATACAATCAAAAGAAATAAACCTTTTATCTACAAGCTCCGGAGGAAAGGAGCCGACTTTTCAGACAATCCTGGCCGAAGGCTAAGAGGGAACAACTCCTCGTATGTCCGCACCTGCAGGCAAGTAATGCAGCGCCCCAAGGATGGGTGTCAGAACAATATGTACCAAATATGTAAGGCAATAACTAAAACTAAATGAATAAAACTTAAAAATAAAGATGAAAGTAACTGAGTGAAAGAGATGGAAATATAACTTGAATACTCACCTTACTGTTGCCTAGTCTATCAATATATAGTTCAAATAAGAACCTTACCTGGCACCCATAAGTTGGAAGGTACAACCAGCACAGAATAACCCACTCGGGGCCCCCACAAGCCCTGGTGGGTACACTTCAATCTATATTCCCCTAAATAACTGTAGCCATCCTACTAGTCCCCTGGGTCTGCAACTGAGCATGCTCAACTCTTAAACTATAGTTGTGTCTGAGTCTGGTGGACTCCTGCTGTCTATACCCCGGGTACCAAACCCGACGGGGTAGTCCAGCCATGGAATGGATCGTATGAGGACCTCGGACCTCATCTTCATCCCTCAAAGACGGCATACCGCTCCTCGAACCAATGTCATCTAGCCCCTAGCGGGAGTCGACACAGCTAGTAAACCTGGGGTTGGTTATGGAGGGCTATAGGGCATAGTCAATCCCAAACTGAACATGGAATACTGGTCTCAGCTAATAACAACATCTAATCGTAACAAATGTGCTTGTGGTATTCTTACTGGATTCAAACTGAGTTGTGATACTGAAGTAACTAACTTGCCCAAGAGATTCTCCTTAACATACCTGGATTGGTAATTTGCTTAACTTGCGAGTATCAGATTCGTATTCAATAGCTTTTCTCAATTGAAATCGTACTACTGGTAAATGAAACTAGTTTCAGTACTAAATTCGGAAAAAACGATAACTTTATATATAAATATTAACTACATTTCAAGTTAACGAAACATGGTCGAAAACTTATAATTTCTTGAAAGTCCAGAAAGGAGAAATGCTTACTTGAAGCCTATGATCGTATAGAAAATAGTTTGGAGCAATTCCAACAACTTTAGCTCGGTGGGGTTACCAATTTGTTGGTGAATTTCGTGAAACTAACTCAATAGTAATTCTCCCTATGGGCTTAAACTTCAATACCTGAAGTCAATTGGAATTGGAGCAGCATTTCGTAGCGTAAACGGACGAAATTTAGTTGAAGGTTGCGTATTGTACTCTCTCTGGCCGTGAGGTTAAATTGAAAATGAAATTAAATGAAAGGGTAGGGGATTATATAGGGATAATGGTGGTGGCAAGGCCGGCACCTCGCACAGGCAAGGTCGGTGCCTCACATTGCCCATAGTGCAGGCAAGCTGGCGCCTCGCGCTGTCCATAGCACAGGCAAGGCCGACGCCTCGCACTGGCCCTTCGTGTCCCTGTCCCATCCAACCCTGCTTCCAAGGCTCTTCCTACACGCATCAAGATCTTCTTATTCGTCACACAAACTATGTGTATTCCTACTAACTGTAGACATTTTTACGGAGTGTAACATCCTCCCCCCTTAGGAACATCGTCTTCGAATGTTACTTGATTTACGGGAGTTTAACTCTTTTAGGACTATTATTCTGGAAAGGTTTTGGCGCAGTCTCCCCTATAATATAGACTATCCAAAAATCCTATAACGTAGAAAAGTCCAGTACAAATATCTCATATGACATCATAACAACCTTTTCATCACCAAAATTGTAATCAACTGAACTATACATGCAACGTAAAGCATAAAAATTGTTACCTTAACTGCATATTTGAGAGTAAGCCTAGAACAAATAAGGGTATCAGGATCTCATATCGTCCTCGGCTTCCCACGTCATTGCTTTTTTATTTTTGTTTCTCCACAATACTTTAATAGAGGCAACATCCTTCGTCCTCAACCTACGAACCTGTTGATCTAATATTGCCATTGGGACCTCTTCATAGGCTAACTCCTCAGTAATCTGGACGTCCTCAAATAGCACAACTCGGGATAGATCCCCTATACACTTCCTTAACGTTGATACATGAAAGACAGGATGAACGGATTCCAACTCCGAAGGCAAATCTTGCCATATGCCACCTGGCCTATTCTCCGGAGTATTCAATACGACCCAATAAACCTTGGTCTAAGCTTACCCTTTTTTCCAAACCTCATTACGCCCTTCATTGGTGAGACCTTAAGAACCACCCAGTCATCTACATTGAACTCCAAGTTCTTACATCGTACATCAGCATAAGATTTCTGGAAGCTTTGAGTTGTCAACAGGCATCTCTAATGAGCTTCACTTTCTCCTTTGACAGATGGATCATGTCTGGTCCAATTAAATCTGATTCTCCAACTTCGAACCAACCAACTGGATCTGCACATCCGCACATATAAGGCTTAATAAGGTGCCATATGGATTGCAGAATGACAACTATTATTATAGGCGAACTTGATAAGTGGTAAATGTTCATCTCAACTACCCCCAAAGTCTAGTACACACACCTGATCTTGGGCAGATTTATATGCCCAAGTGATACTCAAACGTATCATTTTCGCCTTGTTTGTGTGCAATATATATATATATTCTCATGTAGTTGGTAATAAAATGTGAATTTATACTAACCAACATGATTAGCATTTGTTTTGCAGGTAAATATGATTTTTAGGAGCTAAAATGCGTGTTGGAACAATATCGGAGTTGGACTCGGATGCGAGCGTGGAAAAGACATTGGAATGCACAAACTATAGGGGCTCCGCGATGGAGCCTTGCCACGCTACCATCGCGGAGGCACACTGCCTGGAGAGGAAATTAAATGGCATATTCCAGTGTGGCCTCGCGACAGCTCCGTGGCACGGAGATAGGCCTCCGCGTTGGCCTCCGTGCCACGTTGAGGCTATTTTACCGGACCCTGGAATTCCAGAGAGGGTCCGCGTCAACGCCGTGTCACGGAGGCAGTGCTCCGCGTTGACCTCCGTGACACGTTGCTTGTTATTCCGGGAAAAATTTCCCACTAGTATAAATAGCACACTTAGGTTTATTTTAATTAGTTAAGACTTGGTGGAGCAAGGACGTGGGTTAGAAGCAGTTGAGGGACAAAAAAGCTAAGGGATTTCTTCTCTTCCTTTCTTCTTTCAATCAATTGTATGTATGATTTACACTTGTTTTAGGATGATTAATCCACAAATGAGTGGCTAATTCTCTTCCTTGCTGAGGTTTTGAATAATGGTGATGAATTTTGATTGTTAATTATATGGTTTTCTTCTTCTTCTTCCATGTTGTTCTATTAATTCTTGTTGTTACTGCATTAGTGTGTGGCCGACACTAATGTACATCTAAAAAGTCCAATTTCACTCGAGAGAGCACGAAATTGGAAAGTTGTGAATTAATAGGGTATTGTTCTTAACTTGATTTGGGAAAATTGGGTTTTGATGTGGTTTCCTGATAGAAATATACTTGAAAGCCGTATTAGTCAATTTAGGAACCGGAATTGTAGTGCTAGGTCATATATTGCATTTGATCACAAAAATGTAGACGAATGGTTTATGATTCTAAAGTGAAATTAAATACGAGAGTTTTAATTGCTAGGCTAATGTTCTTGGCTAGCAACATGAAGAAAAGATTAACCAAATTGTGATTATCGTCAAATTCATTGCTTGTTCTTAACCTTGGCATGCTCATATCCATAGTTTAAATTCACAGTAAATAATTGTTAATAGTTTTAGTATATATATATTTTATAAACAAAAACTTATTTAACTGTTGGTTACGCTGTTGTTAGCATAATTAGAAGTAAGATAAGAATATAGTGTACTTAGGCAATTTTACTTATCCTGAGTCTCCTTGGATCGATACTTGGCTTACTTAGCCACTTTATTACTTGTTTGACCACGTGCACTTGCGTGTCGGTTTTTACATATACCGAACCAGCCGGACAAGTTTTTGGCGCCGTTGCCGGGGAGACTAGGCAATTGGTGAAATTGTGATAAGTGTAAATTTACTGTATTTTTGTTTTATTTTCTTAAGTGTTGACAACTTGGTCTTAGTATTTGTTTTAATTCTTTGTTCATTTTAATTTTTCTCTCTTTCGGATACCCTCATTGACATGACATCTTGGAACATAAATGGTGGATACGCATATTTCGGCGAATCTTGCATGAATTGCGGAGGACCCCACTTGTGGCAAAACTGTAACATGTGCAATATATGTGGGTGTCAATATGGCCATTGGGGTGATTGTCCAAAGGCATATTCCCTTCCCCCAAGCCCCCGCTATGATCATTCTGTTGTTTTTGCTGAATATAGGCATGTTGAAAATGAGGACTTGGGACGCTAAGTTCAAATAGAGGACATAATGAAACAACTCCTGGAGCAATCAGAAGCAATGAAGGAGTCGGTGGCAGAATTGATAATTCAGCAAAAGGAGAATGCAGAGGCTGTAAGCAGGATGAGCGTCAAACTCACGGAGATGTGTGCTGAGGCTGAAGCTTGTGATAATTTGCAGGTGACAGTTTTAGCAGATATTCAAGAGGAACTACAAGAGGAATACAAGGGTGAATTTTTGGATGAAGCCCAACAATTAGAATCTCTTGAGTGTCCCCGTGATCAGCTCATACCTATAGAAAATCCATTCATGGAAGAAGAGAAAGAATATCTCCCATTTGACCTTAATGGAGAAATAGATGTCAATGTTGAAAAGGTGTACACAAGTAAGGAAGTCAAGCACAATGCAATTTCAGAGTTGAGGTTGATTGGACCACACTCGAAGCATTTTTCGACATTAAGTTTGGTCGACAACATAGAAATAGAGTCTTCCAAGATTATAGAGAAATGTCTAGAGGAGGACCAAGCCCCGTATATTCTGAAATTTGCTAACTCGAATCAACGAAATGACTTCACTTACTCAAGGGCCAATAAGTTCAAAAGAAAGCATCTACTGCTTGGTCCTTACAATTTTTCACCACCACCCCAGGAGCATAAGAGGAAATTAGAGAAGAAATTAGGGGTGAAATTCATATCCTCAAGGTGGAGAAAAAAGTGGTGAAACTTGGTACGTCGAGCCGTGACGGTAAACCAGGCGCTGCACGGGAGGCAACCCATGAAAAATATTTTCTTTCTTTCTTTTTTTTAGTGTAAATAATTTTTATTTTTATTTTTCTTTTCTTGATTAGGTTTAGATTCTTGTTTTAGTTAATATTTTTCATTTTAGTTAGGGAAATCTATTAATCTAACCAATTTTGTTTAGTGATGTGATTTTCAGGTCTAACAGAGAGAAATATGCATGGAATTGGGAAGAATAAGGCAAGGTATGAAAAAATAATTTAATGGAAGAAATAGTGCACTGGCGCGTTGGCTCCGTGTCACGGAGGAAGGGCTCCGCGTTACCCTCCGTGACACGTTGAAGGCAAAATCCGGATTTTTTTTAAAATTTTCAGTAAGCCAACGCGTTGGCTTCGTGTCACGGAGGAGGGGCTCCGCGTTACCCTCCGTGACACGTTGCCTTACATTTGGTGCCGGGTCATACCGGGTTGCCAGGTGACCCGCGTGTTTTCTTTAAATAAACCCCCGATTTTCGCCCAAATCTCCCCATTCCCTCTCCCTTCCGCGACCAAAACACCCATTTCCCCCTCCCCAAGCACCGTGCCACATTACTAGGCAAGGAATTCGTCAAGTTTCTTCGGTTCTTCAATTCAAAGGTATGTTTTTCTCGTTTCTCACAAATTTTTGGCGATTTTAGTCGACTTTAGGCATGCGAGGTGAGATATATCACCCTAAGTAGAAATTTAACATGATGTTGAGTTATTTGTGATGGATAAATGTTCGGATTGTTCTAATTAGCGTTGGAACTTATCGATTACGTAAATAATTCGAATTTGATTGTAGAATTGTATTCTAGGGCATGGGTTGTTGAATTTGACTTGGGTGACTTGATAATTCGGTAAATTAGATGTCGGGGTGTGTTTGTAAATAGAGATAAGTCGTTGTAAATATTGGATGAATGTTAAGACGACGAATTCTCGAATTTTTGGGGAAGTGCGAAAATTGTGTAAATTGGTTTGATTATTTGGATTCGTTTGTATATAGAATGTTTTGTCTTTGTTTTTTTATTTGTTGTTTTTATTGCTTGTGCGATGGTTGAATTGTTAGCGATAGTAGGATTGGAATTAGCTGTATGAAGTCTGAGTAGTACGCTAACCGTTATGCTGTCGAAATTCTTTGTGAACGCACTAAGCATAAATTGTATAGTTGTTGTCTTTGGTGTAAATAGAGTTATCCTTGCCGTAGTTCGTAAAAGTAGCTAAGGACTAAGTGTGGGGTACACGTTGTGTAACCCGACCTTAGCCGAAGTTAACATTTTTATAGCTTGACATTATGCTTGTTTATGTATACTGACAGGTACAATGGCTAGTAGGCAGGATAAGGGCAAAGGTGCTTCTACCTCAGGCACCGGTAGAACGCGAATGAGACTGGGCACCGCAGTCCCAGCTGCACCAGCTGTTCCGCACGGCCAGCGCCGCCAATACGGAACAAGGTGGGTAACCGAGGAAGGGAAGAAGTGGTATGCTAAGCATAAGGAAAGCAAACACTTCTCGGAGGAACATATTGCATGGGAACCACTAACACAGGAGTTCCCTCGTATTGTGCAGAGGATTGAAGCAGCTGGGCTCAGCTTTATATTCCAGGAGCCCAAGGAGTGCAACCTACATTTAGTCCGGGAGTTCTACACAAATTGGAACCCGGCCATCAGAAGCCACACAATAAAAATCAGAGGGCAGATTGTCACTCTGGAACCCCAGCAATTTAATGCCATCGTTGGAGCACGGGACACAGACGCCCACGTTCTCCGCC
Organism: Datura wrightii; assembly: GCA_035772735.1. Classification (NCBI taxonomy): domain Eukaryota; kingdom Viridiplantae; phylum Streptophyta; class Magnoliopsida; order Solanales; family Solanaceae; genus Datura; species Datura wrightii. Next base: position 50,580,703 of record JASDFA010000020.1, on the reverse strand, counting down.
AGCTAAACATCACCCCACTGTATGCCGACATCAGACGTATGTTGTGTGGGGCTCGATCCACAGCCCGATGGAGTAGACATAAGGAGAGGGGTTACCACCAGACTCTGCCTTATTCGTAGATGAACAGGGAGGCCAGAATATGGCTGAAAATTGTATGTTCTTGCTTGATCCTGGGAGTTCACATGACGGATGTGACTCGGGACCGTGTCTGCTTGGTGTATGCCCTTATGAAAGGGCTTGAGATTAATGTTGGGGCGGTCATTATATCCGCCATGAAGAGAGCCAGACTACACCAGGGCCACAGATACGGGTTCGGCGGACTCATCACCACCTTCCTCCGAGGCCTCGATGTCGATGAAGAGGCTTTGGATTACATCCCGCAGTTGGAGCGGAGGGCCCTCGATGTGACAAAAACTAAGGCCCCCGACACCACACACGGGCCAGTGCTAACTTTGGGCGAGCAACATGCTCGTGACGATCAGTACATGGCACGTATGTTCGGCATGCAGATGCTTCAGCTACGGATTGGTGGGAGACCAGCCACCGAGGAAGAATTATGGCAGCTGGAGCTGGATTACCCATTTGGCGAGAACGCCAGAGCCTTATGCCGAGTGGGACCAGCCTTCGTTGAGCCTACTGATGACGATGTCCCTACTGACGAGGAGACACGTCGGGAGGACTCCGATGTGGAGTCCGATGACGACGCTGGAGCTGACTCAGACATGGCCGACGAGGCAGCAACACCGGATGAAGAAGTCGAATATTTCGACTGAGCAGGGAGTTCCACCACCCAAAATTTTGTGCTTTGTATTTTGGTGAACACTGGGGACAGTGTTCGATTTAAGTGTGGGGTGGGGACTAGATAGGTGCTGGGACTTAGGCTCTAATCTGCTGTATGCTTTTTCCTTGGTTTGTATGTATGTTTGTGTTTCCCTGTTGTGAACTGATTTGTGTTGTAGCTGTATATTTTTTTGTGGTTACTGATGTGTGTTATGAAAAGTTATGGTTGCCAAGGTAAATATTTTGTAAATATTTCTGTATATCGAAATGATCAATATTTTTTTTTCAAAATTTTTGCGAAAATATTTTGCACTTATCAAAATCTTTTGTAAATATTTTTCTATCGAAATGATCGATGTGTTGCAAAATTTTTCGGTTTTTATTTTGGGTTTCTCGGAGTTTGTTTTCAGTTTTTTTACCGAGAATAGTCCCATTGAACCGATGTCATAGTTAGTGACCGTTCCCTATGATGGATGGATGACGACCGTCTTAAGGGAAATGTAGTCGATAGGAGTAGGATTCTAATTTATTTTCAGTTTTTCTTTGGTGGATTGCATTAATGAATCTGTAGTTGCTGTATGGTTGCAAAATTTCGTTGCGTGTTGTAACTGATGTTCAAAATGTAAAAGTGATTCGTTTGAAAGCATGCAATTTTGTAAATATGTTGAGTTACCTAGGCTGTAGAAAATGATTCGGTGTGATTGAGGCTTAATGTTTGAATTCATGTAATTGGTTAATTCAAGAGTCTGTGAATACATCTTGATTCGAGCATGTGCATGAAGTGTGTGAAGTGAGGTATTGTTATTCCATGCTATTGTGAAATGTCTAGAACTTGCCTGGTGTGTACAAAATGAAATGAAGGAGGTGTAGTGTTGGAAAGGATGTAGGCATTTCTTTGTTTTAACCGAGAGTTTCTATCTTTTTTTCTTGTCATACTCTACCTTCTTATATGTTTGTATACCCTAGTCAGCCCGTTGAGCCTTTAGCCGATTATTTGTTTCTTTTATCAAAAATTGTATAAACTAAGCTTTATTCCTTCTTTTCATTAGCCGTAAAGTCTATACAAAACTCTTAAGCGCTTAAGAAGAAAAGAAAAATTTTCCCGAAGTGTCAAAGAGTGAGAAGAGTGGAAAGAAAAGAAAAGCAGAGTGAAGAAAGAGAAGATGAGGTTGAAGAGGCACTTGTTATAATTAAATGATATTGAGGGTACATGAAAACCCTTTGTTTTGTGTCAAGTGTGTTTGATGAAATGGGTTGTACGAAAGGAAACCAGCATGAATGAGAGAAAAAGAGAAAAAAAAAAAGAAGAAAAGTTATCCATGAGTCGATGGGAATGTGTTGAAAAGGCGCTTAAGGATGCTAGCGACTATTATTGGCTAATCCAATATACATACTAGTTCCATAGCTTCCATTACAACCCATTAAAGTCCTACGTGATCTTACATTGCATTTCTTTATATTAGTGGAGTAATACATTAAGGGCAAGCCTATGGGTCATGACATGATGCATGTGAATTCTTTTGGGAGAGAGAGTGAAATTAATTTTTATATGCCCCTACTTGAATGTTTGTGTGTTGCATGAACAAAAAGGGGAAGACTCTCTTGAGTTGTGAGGGCACATGCTTGATGAAAGATTGATTTTCGTGTCGGATATCTTGACTAGCTGATTTGCATGAGTTTGCCGATATCGAGAGTCGATTCTTAAAGTCTAGGAAGTCTTGATGTATGAAAGGTCATTGCATTGTAAGACCATGCATGTTTTCTTGATGATTTGCAAAAAAATTGAATAATCGGTATGACCGTAGCGTAAATTGTCGCACCATAGTGACAAAGGTTGGGATGTAATTTGCATGAGCTGTGTATGTATTGTTCGAGCACAAACAAGGATTTAAGTGTGGGGTAAGTGATCTTGGGCAGATTTATATGCCCAAGTGATACTCAAACGTATCATTTTCGCCTTGTTTGTGTGCAATATATATATATTCTCATGTAGTTGGTAATAAAATGTGAATTTATACTAACCAACATGATTAGCATTTGTTTTGCAGGTAAATATGATTTTTAGGAGCTAAAATGCGTGTTGGAACAATATCGGAGTTGGACTCGGATGCGAGCGTGGAAAAGACATTGGAATGCACAAAGTATAGGGGCTCCGCGATGGAGCCGTGCCACGCTACCATCGCGGAGGCACACTGCCTGGAGAGGAAATTAAATGGCAAATTCCAGTGTGGCCTCGCGACAGCTCCGTGGCACGGAGATAGGCCTCCGCGTTGGACTCCGTGCCATGTTGAGGCTATTTTACCGGACCCTGGAATTCCAGAGAGGGTCCGCGTCCACGCCGGGTCACGAAGGCAGTGCTCCGCGTTGACCTCCGTGACACGTTGCTTGTTATTCCGGGAAAAATTTCCCACTAGTATAAATAG